>OU744355.1:8111008-10511008 GCA_916610255.1 Lasioglossum lativentre | reverse complement strand
AAAAAATGTAAAATACTTGTTCAATGAAAATAGTTTCACAGAATATTTTATACATATACACCATAATCATGCAAAGTATTCTCAATTCGAAATATATCATCTATAAAATGCATTCTGTAAATTTAGGATTCTCCAAGGATTTATTTTTTAGAAGTATACATAATCAGTATAAGGAAGTGGTTAACCTGTTGTACAATGTTTTCACTTGCTTGTATAATGAAAATTTTTATTTTGAAAAACAGTCACTTTATTTGTCAAATTATCCGTAAAATATTACATTATTTAAAAATGCCTTCATCTTGTAGTGACGAAATGTATACCAATTTAAAAAGTTTCGTTCTACCAATGCAGTTTGTATTATACATACCTATATGTATTTTAATTTTGCTTATACAATACACATGAAACGATTTGATGTTTCTTACATCATACTTTTCAACATTAAATGTAATTATAGAGTGAAAGTAACCTAAGAATAAACCTATAACAGCTAAGCTGACTCGAGTCATTTGTTTTTGTTGCCTTCAGCAGAATAAAAAGGCAACAGTGAGGTCACGTACAAAACAACTTCGTATTGATACTTTCGAGACAACTGTATTGACCACACGTATAAATCTATTCCTTGTAATAGCTAAAAACCTAACTTAATCATTTAAATAATAATATCGATTACAAATTATTCTTATTTTCTCCCACTATTTATAACTTTGATATTGATGCAGTTCTCCAAGGAAACAATTTCGAAAATCCTTATCTGCAACAGACAAAAGTAGTTAATTATAAGGTTTGTTTACTGTCACTATAGCGTTACCACGAATTGCTATCCTGTTATTGAAAGACGGGGAAGAAGTGCCATAACACAAATAACTCCATTTTGAAAAAAGTGGACCCACCCTCCGTTCGTTAAATATAAAATAACATGTCTGAAAATTCCGTGACATTACTGATGTGAAATATTTCTGTAAATAAACATTCTGTCAACGTTTCGGAGAGAAATCGTGTGATTTCAATGCAGGTCGACATTCACGGAGATAAGCATGTCGCCCAGGCGTTGATGTTACGCTATACTCCTGCCATTATTCTGGCAGCAAAATTCCCCAAAGCCGCTGAAATTCATTTGTAAACTGGATAATAATTATCTGCGAATGTGAAAATGTACAGTACCTATTTTTTTCTCGTGGGATAAGATAAGGGGACCCTGGAGAAATATCTATATTCACTTTATGAATAGTCGTACAATATATTTTTCTTATATAGGTCAATTCTACATTAATAGACCACTCACGTACATTGTTAGGTCTTACCCACTTTTAATAGAAAAGATTGTGAAATACTATATTTTTATACGTAGCTTTCATTTTCTTTGAAGTTTTTGAATTTTAATGTTTACAGTATTACCAGTGCGAATATTATTTCATATATGAAAAAAGTGAAGAATTTTTCCTGTTAGCATCTGACACCTCACGGTGCGACTATTGTTGCATAGCAAATGCAGGAAAGTAGACGCTCATAATGCGTCACGTGGCTCAATTATCGTGAGCATACACGTGGCTCAAGATACAGAAGACTTTTTTTGTTCGTCTTGAATACACATGCTTACAACACAGAAATGTACAGAATTAATTTAAAACCAGTATATTTTCCATTTAATGTCTCACCTAATTTTCTCTCTAGTAACGAATTAATTGTGTAGATCAATCTGGAATGTTCGATCTACAATGTTTTAGTAATGAATTTTATTCTATTTACGACAATAAAAATACCAAAAAGAGTGAAGAATAAATAAAAAGAAAATTAAATCCCCAAATGTTAAAGATATTGAACCCCTAATTGAAAACTCGATTCCCTAATTGAAATTCCTCCATAGTCCAGAAAATTATGACCATCGAGCTTCATTCTTAAAAATTTCTGTTAATTTCAAATTCTACTAAAGTTAATTGCAGTAGTAAAAATAAACTTGTCTCGGAACATAAGCAATAAAGAAATTTTTCCTTAGGCATTCGTGATTCCCACACTCTCCCGTAGCATTTTATTCATCGTAGACTTATTATTCAATTACTTTTTTTTTCACTCTTTTTGGTCACTGGAATTTCTATTTTCTCTCCGACAGTATGTAACAAAGTTAAAACAGCGATAAATCGAATCCACTCTGGTTCTAATGCACTTCCTAGTTTTCCAGACCAATTAACACAGTACTGCTAAAGATCCCGTTTCGCAGCTTGGAAAAAGTGCTAGCAGGATTGAAGGTCTTGAACTACGACAACCTGTGCGATTTCTTTTCCATGTGCCCAATGTCTGTTCATCGATTCGATATTTTAACCTGCATTTTCACTAATTAATTAACTTTTCACTAATAATTTTTTTTAGAATATTTCTATATAAAACACGGATCTTGCATCATTTTTAAACGTTAAAAAACATTCTATTTTTAAACGTTAACAAAAATTCGTGAAAATATTTTAGTTTAAATAGAACTTATAAAATATTAATTTTTCTGTAACAAGAACAGATGTTTCGTTCATCATTGTTAAAACAGGTCTCGACATCAAAAATTCATTGTATTCGATGGAATAATATTAGGATAATTTCAAATAATTCTTACAGTTAAATTAATATTCTGAATGTGTTTTATTTGTAACATTTATCTGGAGAATTCATAGTGCAGAGCTTGTTTGTGTTGCTTCCATGGAACTTTTACTACACAGATTCTAAAATAAATAAAAAGAGTTTGGACAAAAATAAAAAATCTTACTGTACTTTATTAAATGAAATACAAGTTCACACAGAATTTCTTTAAAAGCTATAATATAAACATAACTGTTTATTTCGATCCTGGCTAAACTTGTTCTACGTTTTATTCATAGAGAATATTCCGCGAAGCAAATTCTCGTTTTCCTCGCGGGATGTTTAACGAGAATTGAAATAAACTTTAATTTTATAAGGCGTTGAGTCTCCAATTTCTTGATTACGAAAGAACTTGAAAGTCTTCAATTAATTAATCTTGCGATGGAGTTTTGCGAAAGTAATCGGAGATATTTGAATGAAAAAAAATCTGGAAGCCATCGAAATGTTAAATTATAAGTAATTGCTTCTCCTCTCTGTAAACATTTTGTTTCTTCTTGTTAGAACCTCGACACGATTTCGTCGAAAGTTTCGCCGCGTCTGTAGTTCAACAAAACGCGAGTGTTTCGTGTTGCACGTAATTGCGAATTGCGTGTGTGTGTTGCTTTGTCCACGGTCGGCAGCGTTTTGCGGGAGACCATTGCGTCAAAAAAGTTTTGCGATTGAGTTTGTATACGGGACACGTATCTGGGGGAAGAGGAAACGCGTGGTGAACGTACACATAAGCTTGTAAGTCGCAATGAACGTATGCCCAATCAGTTCTCGCAAACTCGTCGCGGTGAAAGTCCTTCAAAGCTAGTTTCACGTTCCACAATATTTTACCGTATCTCCAGATTCGCAAATGCCTCTATGTACGCGGGTCGGCACTCTAATCGGTTGTCCACGAATTTCTAATGACTATACTGCGGATCTTCATAAACGTTTTCTGCATGTGTTGCAAGAAACAATAGCCATTTAGCTGTTTTAGTAAATCGAATACAATTCATCTATGTATACTCTTCAATTCTTCTCATCTTGGATCATTTCATCGTAAATATAAATATAATATATTTTGTTATAATAATAAGTATAAATGTATTTTGTCATAAATCCGCAGTCTAGTAATTACAGCGGATTTTATGCATTTATGACAAAAGTGAGTAGGTATGTAATGTAAAACCGTAAAAACATTAGAAGAATTTAAAAATACTGTTATGTTATTTTCAACCTATTAAACATATAAAAAGAAAATAAATTTCTATTTCACCCCAGTTTGTTGCAATTCAGATAGAAAATTTTTATTTTGTTTAAAAGATCTGCTGTCTAGTCATTACTATTGTAGATTGTGGATAGTTATGCAAAATTAAAATTTTCTGCACAAGTTGAATAATGCTTCAATAATCATTATTAAATAAGAAATTTGCAGTAACATAAATGGTAGAAGCAACATTTATTTCTACTGTAATAGTTAGTACAATTGCCACATGTTTTAATCATTTATATTGCCTAACAAATCAGTGTGACTTTGCTAACATTTCTTAATAAATATTCCAATATATCAAAATGGATACAGTTTTTCCAATAATTTAATCATTTTTCTATTAGTTTCATTGTCAATACATTATTGTTCATTGAAAATGTAGATGTAAATGTAAATGTATCGATTAAAATTAATTTATAGTTTTACAAATTAATGTACAAAAAAGTACCATTTAAAATAAATACTGAAAAGGAAACTAAACTAAATTCAAAACTGCATCTACAGTTTCAAACAAAGATAAATAGAAACTGATTTTTCGATCCTTGATTTGACTTTGCAGTATCTAAAGAAGAAGAAATTGCGTTCAACAGTATAAACTCTAATTTGTATTAATGACATCAAGCTATAATTTGCGTATGGAGTTATTTAAAGAAGGAAGGAATTATAAATTAATGAGAGAAACATGTTATTACTTTATTTCATTGTATTATAATGTGCACTTATCAAGGCCCGTATAATAAAACATGTGAAATGAAAATCATAAATACAAACGCGAGAAAGTGAGAAGAAAGTAAACATGAATTTTATTTTAAGACAATCGTCTCCTTGAATATTGTATGCAAATTTTGTAATTAGCGTTCGTCACGAATGGGAACCTTGTGATAAAAATATACACTGTT
The DNA here is from genome assembly GCA_916610255.1 of Lasioglossum lativentre. Classification (NCBI taxonomy): domain Eukaryota; kingdom Metazoa; phylum Arthropoda; class Insecta; order Hymenoptera; family Halictidae; genus Lasioglossum; species Lasioglossum lativentre. Next base: position 10,506,247 of record OU744355.1, on the reverse strand, counting down.
AGAAAATATCAACTTTTTACTTATATAATTTAAAAAAATTTTTACTTTTTATACTGTTAGAGGTTTTTTTAGTAAATGACATCATTTATATTCAAGTACGGTAGTAAATATTAATTATTTAGGAGTCGCCGGTGCTTTTATACCGAAGCTCCGTATGACGATATTATTCTATTACGATACCTGTGGCGCACATTATTGTGCGACCATAAGCAACGTAGGGGCGTCATTGCTCGTCGAAAATTTCATAGCCGACGGTTTAATTAAATTCGTTTCTATCTAATAAAGAGAGTATAGGACGGACTTGTACTTCCTCCATCGTGAATTCTGCTAACGATCAATAAATCTGCTTCCAGCTATGCAATATCGTCAAGGAACTTTGTTTTCAACATTCAATTATACAACAATGCCTTCATTATTATAACATGTCGAATCAAAATTTACTTTAGCCCTTAAATGATAAAATACTTCTAAATGTAATAATTAGACTGCAAATCTTTATGCAAAATAAATGTCTATTGCAAGAATCAGAAATAAACTTAAAATGTATTTTTTCTTTCACTTATTTTGAAAAGTCAAAAATAATTGAATAATTAGATTGCAGATTTTGATAGAGTGAATAGATGACATACAATACTGTGAAGACGTTAGAAGAATTTAAGGATATTGTTACACTACATTGATGAAATTATTAAAAAGAGAAAATCATTTTTAATTATCAGTGTTTCTAATGAGTGGCATAAACAATTTTTATTTTACATAAAGATCCGCAGTCCAGTAATAATATTTCTAAATCTTTCTAATGTTTTGATAGGTTTGTATTGAACTATCCATTGTTGTCATAAATGCATAAAATCAGAAGTTTAGTAATAAAACTATTAACACCAATAATAAATATTTGTTTACTGTATGCATTCATTTAACACTGACCGTATCTGTCAGATGACATAATCGGTTTCAGAGTTTTTATTTTATAATTATTCAAATTACAATAAAGATGCTTTCATTAAAAATTATTAAATACATTTTTTCATTCAAACATATATTGTTATAAAAGTTGCAAAAAATCTAAACAAGTTTAGTGCAGTCACATTTTGTGCTCGGTACGATTAGTGTTAAAAATATTTTAGTAGTTTGTGCAAAAATTTGCATCTACTTATTTCTTTTTATAAAAATGGGACTAGCTTATAAAGAAATTATCAGTAAAATATTTAAATTACATAACAATTCAATAGCAATTGCAATTTAAGAAACGGACCGGGTCTAGGGAAGAAACGTTCTTTCCCTAAATTTTTTCAACAATTTCATAAGAGGAGAAAGTTGCTCGAGTTTGCTGGAACAACGAAACGGGAGAAATCTGGTGGTCTTAAAATAAAGGGAGGCAAAGACAAGCTTTTAGTGCCCGCATGAATTATGAAAGCGGCGAGACGATGTTGCAAACCCGACGAGCCGCCTTTCCGCGGCTTTTTGCAAATCGAAGGATTATAAAACAGAGATACAGCTGTCGCTGACCGTGCAAATATTTGAAAACAATCACCGGCGGATGTCGTGTACACGTTTAATTTTGAAATCGATTTCGTTCATTCGCGTACACACACACACAAACAACACCAAACCAAATATCTTGTTTAAACTTTGCACGGTCACGTGCTGTCGCTGCTTCGCTTGTAAGTTTTCTAGTAAATTTTATGATTCCGTGAAAAGGTGTGCTGTTGCAATGTATCATCACGTAAGAGCAAATGTTTTAGTTCGGCTCGTGTTAAGTGCTAAAAATTTGCCAGATAGTGTCTACACGTTCTTAAAAATTCCTGTCGACCGTCATATATTCAGTTAAGTGTCGATTCTCTGACATAGTTGCAGTTTATTGCATTAAATTATTTATTTATTATTTAATGAAAAATTTCGAGCCAAAATAGTTATGTAAGCGTGAAATGATCGCCATATAACGAATATTGCTAACAAAAACTACACACAATGAAAGTCTTTATTTACATCTTTCCTTGGATAGAACCGGTTGTGCCCGTCGACAGATAATTGTCATATCAGGCACACTTCTTCGGCTTCTCTGCAAAAGGTCCGTTACTTTCTACAGGAAGTGAATGTCCAAAGTGCTACACACTGGTTAAGGCCGATACCTTCAATGGGGATTGAATAGATTGCGAGCTGAAATTGCACATGTAAAATATTTTACATCCACCGAATTAGAGTAGAAATAGAGTATTTACATCTACCAAGATCCGTAGTATGAACACTCGTTGCTTTCAACCAAGAGCTGAACATTTTCCAACATTCGGATCAAAATATTTCCTAAAATATTAACTTTTTGACATAAATAGCTCAATACTTTTTTGCACAAACGTGTCTGCAATGATTAGAGTATTAAAAAATATACGATTCCATTAAAAAAACGCATCTCACCTTCATGTGACCTCTAAGAAGAAACTATTTGCATCAGATTGTGGCCCCCTAAAAACCATTCTCTTCTTATCTAAACTATTTGTTTATATAGCATATAATATTCAAGTGATACCATTAGAGCATTAAAAATATACGATTCCATTAAAAAAAGCATGTCACCTTCATGTGACCTCTAAGAAGAAACTATTTACATCGGATTGTGGCCCCCTAAAAACCATTCTCTTCTTATCTAAACTATTTGTTTATATAGCATATAATATTCAAGTCATTTTCATTTAATGATTAAAATCGGTACCCTGTATATCCGGTCCCACAACCGGTGTTTTACACAAATGGTTGCCACGTCCTTCCAGCCAAAGGTATTTAGCTAAATTTTTCAGTAAACAATACTCAAATACAATAAGATTTTTAAGGAACATTCAATTCAACTGTTCAAAGGTACCTATCATAATTCTTATACGTGTTGAAATTTGAAGACGGACGGTCGCGTCTTATTGTCAGTTCTTTCACATTTCGCTTTGTCCGGCATTCAACCTTCTCGTGTCATCGTTATGGCACTTCCGCGATGATCATTTGCAATCACCTCGACACCGCAAAATATGATACCAGTCGGAACTAGATGCTTCTCACAGGTGGCCAACGCACAGCAATTTGTATTCCGCTCGGACAGACTGTTGTTAACATTTCCTTATCACGTTTACCCCGAAGTCGCTGTCTAACGCGAACGAGGTTTCACGTATTTGCGGCCCCTTAAGGAAATCGGCCAAAAAAACATGGATCAATGCCAATTATTTAAATATTCAGCATGAAAATCCGGTTTCAGCTGCTCAGCTCAGCATACATACTTTGGATCCCGTTTGAAAAGAATACTGATTCGATCATCTGATTATTAGATTGCGGATCTTTGTGCAAAATAAAAATTGTCTGAAAATTGATTTCTTCTCTTAATAATTTTAATAGGTTGCAAATAATGTACCAGTGTTATTAAATACCTCTGATGGTTCTTCCATTTTGTATTTCACTCACTCATTTTTGTCATAAATGCATAAAAATTAATTTATCAAATTTTTGGGAATTCACAGTTTCTACAATATTGCAAATTGTTTCGTTGATTTAGACACTACTACAGAACCACCAAACTTTTAAATGACTTCTGGTGCAATTAGTTGATAAATAAGTTGATTTTAGAAGTAATTTTGTAACGTTTGACAGTCTATGTAGGTAATTCAGGTAACCTACGATCAGGTACTAACTGTAATTGTTAAAATCATTGTCAAAAACATGAAATAATTGGGACAGTTTTTCATATCTAATATTCAACTATATTGTTTTAACAAAATAGTGTTGTAGTGACAAAAATGTAGTAGACGTATAAATATTGCTTTTATAAATGCTTACTACCATTATTGTAATTAGATGAAATACTTTAACTGACACTTTTGAAAAGAATAATTTTAAACATTATTTTTAAATTACTAAATCAGTGTTTCAGTTTTCTTAATATAAAAATACATAATTGTCTTAATAGTTATGTTCTGTGTGATGTTTACTCCTTAAAGCTACATAAAAATTGAAAAACAAATTCAAACTGGGATACGTCTAGTGAAAATTCTGCAATGTCGCGCACACCGAGATATTATTTTTAAATTACTAAATCAGTGTTTCAGTTTTCTTAATATAAAAATACATAATTCTCTTAATAGTTATGTTTTGTGTGATGTTTACTCCTTAAAGCTACATAAAAATTAAAAAACAAATTCAAACTGGGATACGTCTAGTGAAAATTCTGCAATGTCGCGCACACCGAGATATTATTTTTAAATTACTAAATCAGTGTTTCAGTTTTCTTAATATAAAAATACATAATTCTCTTAATAGTTATGTTTTGTGTGATGTTTACTCCTTAAAGCTACATAAAAATTAAAAAACAAATTCAAACTGGGATACGTCTAGTGAAAATTCTGCAATGTCGCGCACACCGAGATATTATTTTTAAATTACTAAATCAGTGTTTCAGTTTTCTTAATATAAAAATACATAATTCTCTTAATAGTTATGTTTTGTGTGATGTTTACTCCTTAAAGCTACATAAAAATTAAAAAACAAATTCAAACTGGGATACGTCTAGTGAAAATTCTGCAATGTCGCGCACACCGAGATATTATTTTTAGAAACTAATCAGTGCGATGATTGCTCACAGCTTATATGATAAGAACATGAAACAAAGTTCTATCGTGATGACGAGATTTTCGGAATTAATCTGTAGCAAGATCGTTCGCCGTGTTGCGCAGAACTGCAGAATTGAGGAAACGTCTAAGGCGATCAGGGTCTTTCAGGATCGTCAATTTCGCGTTTAAACTAAAATGAGACGAATCGCATAATTCGCGGAAATGAGGCGATCGGGTAATTCGCTATAATTGGCAGTTTAATTCAGTTGGAAGAAGTTCAGGACAGGAAGATCGTGATCAAGGAGTACCGAATAAGCAGCGAAGCAACGAAGTAGCAAAAGAAATCATCCGTAGAAGTGTCTGAATACTTGGAAAAAGAAACGTCGACCCAGCTGAGCTATGAATGGCCGTAATCATCGAATCAGGCACACAATAGGCACTGCATTATTTCATTTCCAAGCACGTGAAACTATAAAACTTAAGTACGTCGAAACTTCGATTGAAGTCATTTTCATGATAATTACCCAATTGTCCGGATGAAAAGAAGATGACAAAACGTCCCGAGAATTGTTACCGTTCGGAAGTTCATGGGAAACGATTAACGTCTTTTGCATACGAAGTGTGCACGGATTTTGACACATCTTCGTGCAACATTGTTGCTGGCTCGTTGCCAAAGCTGTCCACATCGATTCGCCAATTTTGTACGATATTTAGCGGCGCTGCATGATTGCCTGGGCATTGATACGACAAATTTGAAATCGATCGGGGCCCTAATTCTGTACTCCCGAGGGCAAATGGCGGCGAATTACCGGGGAGGTTATCCTATTTCTGCTTGAATGCGAACTAATACTGTCATGGGCACGCCATTCCTGTATATGTTTTCAGTTTGCCGATGTATTTATTTATTCAGTTTTCATTTATATTATTTGTTAATGCACTGTATACATTTTTGATGATTTGGATGTATTTATAAAGAATATCAAAAAATTTCTGTGGATTCTACGCATTTATGGCAAAAATAGATCAAATGCAAAACAATATTTAAAGAATTTGAAAATAGGAATAGAAATAAAATTCCAAAAAAGGAATCAATTTTTATGTAAGCTCCTGTTTGGAATTGAGCGAGATAAGTTTCATTTTATTAAAAATCTGCAGTCTATTAATTACTAATAAACTGTAGATTTTCATTTTTTTTTAGTTTTATGATATTTTACCACCAGGAGCCTTTTGCCATTTTTGTGCAACTAAAATTACATATTCACATTTCAGGAGTACCATTTACTTTACTCGCAACGAAAATAAATTTTAATAATTACAATTATTAATTATTCAGTGGCTCAGCTTTTATTACCACGTTTTTTTACATTATTCTGTCGACTTGAATATGATACTCATTGTGTGACAACTAGTTTATTATAGTTCTTTCCTATCTTTGTGCACCGTCTGGAATTAAATGAATGGAAAAGAAAATTTCAACATTTTATAACTTTTTAATTAATACTTATTCGAAACTTATCTTCTTTTATAAATTCGAGATTTGTATTCGGTTATGAGCTAAATGCTATTTAGTTCGCGTCTGGTGCTATTGCAATATTTCTTCATACGTAGTAAAACGAGCTTACAAATTTGCAAGCTATCTACACGTGCTATCGAATAGGTATCGGCTAATGAATATTCAGAGTCCATTTGTTGTTATACTGATACCGTCCGGGTCAGTCTGACCTGGTTAAATGTCTCGCGTATCTTGTGGAAGAACTTCAGACTTATTTTTATTATATCATAACATTGATTAGCGTTGTGCTAAAAAAAACTATCAGTTTTATTATTAGGCTGTATTTTTAAAGAGCATTGTATCACTACTAGTAATAGATATAAACGTAAACACATACTGTATTTACGCAAAAATTTTTCATCAAAATACTATCATTGGTATTCGTACAAACTTTTACCTTTGGATCTGTGACCTAATCGAGACTGCTATAACAGAAATTTAAAAAATTTAAAGGAACGATCGTCATGGCAATCAACGTGTTAACCGGACTACTGTAGATCCACAAGTACAGGATAATCGAGATCGACGAAGAACAAATAGGATACTCCATTATCAGACAGTTCTAAGTAGAATCAGCGAGCACTAGACAGACATATTTGTAGTGGATCAAACAAGGATTTGTGCACACAATCTGTTGGATATAATTTCCAACGATGAAGCAGCTCATTAATGATTCATTAATCAATAATGAATATATGCTTTATAGCGATTCTCAATTATATTTTTATGACAATTCTATCAATATATTCGTAACATTTCTCTGATAGAATTGACATCAAACACGACACAATTTGAGTCATATTTGTCTGTTTAATCCACAATAAACTAGAACCTCGATCATCCGAACTAATCAGTGGCACAGATAGAACAGTTACTTAGCTACTTTGCTAGATTTAATTTATACTGCTGCGAACAGGTACATATTTGGATAATGAAAAATTCAGACATCAGTTCGGATAATCGAGGTCCTACTATATCGTGAATTAAGTGAGTAAATTTAGCCAAATTATCTCGTGAAATATGTCATGATGGTAACAAAAAAATGTTGTCATTGAATTAGCGTATATACATATAGATTGTCAGCGATCGGGGACCCGCAAGGGCTACGTCCCACGGTATCAGGGCTAAATTAAATATCGTGCGCATTTATTTCGCATGCATCGAGGGCTTACTGTGCATACAAAGTTTTCGAATCCACTCTGCTCGGTAAATGTTAAAATCCGCATCTGACGAGCATCGTAAGTATCTCACGCGTGCATTATCGATCGGACAATCGGGGTGGTGGATCGGTGCGATCTTTCACGGTTCTGTTGTTCGCCGATTGTTTCGCTTTTCGCTCCTTGGACGGCTCCACTTCGTACGGCGCGGTGCGGCACGGCACGGCGCGGCGCTGCGCTGCAAAGTGTGTCAGGGTGATCGGTGTCGCGTTCTCACGTCGCGAGACGGTCACGCTCGACATGCTGGCATGGCTAATGGGCACGGAAATTCGATTGCTCTTTCCGAGGGATTAGATGTTTTCGTAAGCACCGGCGCGGCGTGACGACGACGACGACGACGCGTGTACACGACAAATAGTCCCCGACCGATCGCGAGTCCCGTCGCGGTGGTTAACAATTTCCCTCGGCCGCGGTCGATTCGAAACAGCTCGCAATTAGGTTTCTCGCGCGCGTGCAGGCCGTTGACTTGGCCGCCGCGGAACGGTGCAAGGCATCCCGATGCAAACTGTCCCTGGAGGAGGTCAATACACTCGACTTTACAGAGCGCCGCGCGAACTTGATTGTATGCTCGGCGTCGTCCCGCTTTTTACCGCTGGGAAGCCACATTAACGAACCTAATTTGTTTACGCCGTCCTTATTGCATAGGTTTCAAGCACGTTAGGGATGGCCACCGCGGGGCTAGTCCGATGCCCGATAATTGCGGAATCAAACGACCCTTGATGCGACGCACAGTGTTCAATTTCGGCCGAAACGCGGCCAAAATGCAAGCGAATGCTGTTTTTCAAAGTAACAGATATTGTTTATATGAGTTGTAATATCGTTAGTTAATAGTTCAAAGTATAAGAAACCATAAAAGTTAATGAAAAAAACCGATTACAACATTATGGAATTATAGTTGTATGTCGATTTTTATTCGTTCAAATGATTTGAAAGATAATGAGAACATATTGTACCTATCTCGAATGTGTACGCTTGGGTGAGTTCTGTTTATTGAAAATTGGTACTTCTGTGACTAAATAATGAGATTATAACGTTAGTATGACATTCCTAACTCAGTATAAGAGCGTGCAGAGCTTAAACGTTACGATTTTGCGTAGAAAAGTCACATTGACCAACTATTAGTTTAATTTAAGAAGTGAGAAACACGCGATAACACGGCCATATTGCATGGAAGTTATTATTGAATGCGTCTACATTAATATGCAAAAAGAAAATTTTGCCGAAGTTTACCCAAACAAAAGATACACGTGTTTTAAGTGTGAAAGACTTGTCCTGGATTTACTACACTAACGTTTGTATATGGCATAGATGCAATAAATCCCGTCAATAAGTATACTTAAAATATTATTTAATAATTTCTCCTAACAAGAGAGTATTCTTAATCTGATCACCAATGAAATGTATATGCTATTAATAAATTATTCATGTTTTTAATGTAAATGTAATATTATTAGATGCATCCTGTTACTGATTTCTGTTGCCGTTCGAGAATACAAAGTTTTAAACTTCGATTTATAAATAACGTTTGTATACGCACTAGAAACCTGTGTTTTTCTATCGATAAGATAAAATCGGTAGATATCGTGTGACACGGGTCCTAATTGCCTTTTTTGGTGCAGAGCAGATCACAGTCGAGAGTCGCGAGTCTCACTCGCTAGTTGATCGTAGATTAATTTAAACATTAATTTGGTATTAGATTCTTAATCAGCAGCACAAAAAAACCTTAGTATACCAAGTTTCGTGAAAATCAAACAACAATTTCATATTTTGGCCGCGTTTCGGCCGAAATTGAACACTGTGCGACGTCTACGGAATGCGACCAAACTGTCCGCTCGTTCAACGGTCATTTAAATCGTATTATATTACCTTACACAATGTTTTCATAACGATCTTAGCTTCTTCTTCCTTGGAATACGGAACCAGTGATTAAGGAGGTCATCCCATGTGATAGCTACTTTTTCTTGCTTTTTTTTCGGAATTTTTTTGAAGCACCCTTAAAACGTACAATCTCGAAATTTTTACCACACATTTATTGACATATTAACAGCCTCTCGGAATTTTTTCAAACCAAAATAACGAGTTGGATCGATTTTACACCGTTCGGAAGACACTCGTGTGTAAAAAAAAAAAGTAGGTTGATGTCGACCATGATTCCGGAGGTTTCGATAATCTAAAATCAAAAAATCAAACGGCATTTTAATTTGTAGACCTGCGGGTACCAAAATAATATAAAAATATTGAAAATTGAATTTTTGGCACGGTTTTAAACGTTAAGTTTCAAGTTTCGTCATTTTTTTTCGTCTTTTTCAGCTTTAAAAAAAAACTATAGCAGATATCAGAAATATTTTGGTACAGCGAGAACTATAGATGTGCTGACTATACCATAAAAATTTGAGCGAAATCGGTTCAGTAGTTTTTGAGATATCATGGTCGCCAATATGAAAAATACAGTTTTAAGAAAAATGCGTTTAAAGATTCAAGTACGACTTACACAAAGAAAATTTTAACTCGCCATTAGTCTGCTATGTGTTGAGAAATAGCTGTGGCTCGATGCTCCGAAGTGCACGTTGATTCGAATGCACTTTTTTCCAGCACAAATTAATGTCCAGCTGATTGATATTTCACTGGTTATTTATTAATACTTTAATCGTAATGAGCCAAACAGATGCTCCGCTCTACGTTTATAACAGTCGAACGACTTCGAATATCGAAATATCATTTTGCCTGCATATTCTAGGAATGTTATAGAAGCAATTTGTGCAAAAAAACATTTTTCGATTTTGTGGATCTGCCACATGGGAGACCCCCTTAACATGAAATCTAGGAGTAGGGGATAGTTGACTAATTTCCTCTAATGTGTCAGTAGACTGTGGACTTTATGCATTTATTTTTTATGAAGGCAAGTGCCATTTAATGCAGTGAACAAATTAAAAGAGTGTACCTACGGTAGACTCCCGTATAACGCCATCGAAAAAATTGTTTATATCGACTTTGTATGTGTATCTCTTGTGACAGGAAGAGTACAATCGTTTTACGCAATTCTTTGTACATTTACTGCCACATAGAGCATATACAATGTATATACATATACAGTGTATTTTATGGGTCTAAACCAGGAAGAAATGTTCTATAGACATGGGTTGTTTAACGCTTTATTAAAAAATTATAAACAAAACTATACAGAATTCGAAGGGAAAAGTTAAGCGATATTTAATTACATACAGTTTTATGCCAGCTGTGTGTACTATTTGCAGTCATTAAATTAATACTAATTGTTACTACTACTCACTTAATATTTATCATTACTAGTGTTGCTATTTTGAATACTAAATTCGTAGATGCAACTAATATTTCTAACTGGCCACCGTCTTCAGCAATACAAGACTGACAGCGTTTCAAAATGGAATATATTTTACTTATTCTTGTTTTATAAACTTTCACCTTGAAATTGTTCATTTATAAAAATTTAACATGTTAAATTTTAATCGACTAGCTCCGGTATTCTCTACATTATACAAATGACTGTACTCAAGACAACAAATTTTGAACACACACTTATTTAGTGTATAAGAAATTTTATTTAACTTGAACAATTTTCGTCGTTTGCATGAGTTTTCAAACCTGCTCCTAGAAATTACCTCGAAAACCTCTGCATTGTTCAGCGGTAACTTCAACTTGATAACGTGGGAATATTATGCAGTGTTCATACATGACAATTAACGAGTTGAATCTAGTTGACATTTAATACGATCTTTAGCGATAACACTATGCAATCACTTAGGAAGAAGTCTATTTGTGTTCAACGGTAATTTAAATCGTATTAAATCTTACACAATCTTCGTGCAGTATATAATTTTTTTAACGACCGTGATATCTTGAGGTTTGAGAGCTATAATAATGGTTTCAAAACCGGAAATATTTTATTAAAGAAAATACAATAGTTTACACATCTAATAAAAATTATGAGTTTAATTTTCTGGATTTTTAAAAGTTTGCTTAGAAATGTTTTCTTAAATGATTTTAAGAAAATTATCTCGAGTGTTCATACATAACAAGTAACAAGTTAAAATTATGGTCCGAGGGAATATTATTATTTTTGTAATGTTTAAATTATATATACATATAGTGTTAACCCATGAATGGTGCTTATTATCTTTTACGGACACGTAATCAATGAATGAAATGAATAAATAAGATTTATATACCTGCCACGTTAACTAGAATATTTTCATTGTCTCGAGAGTTGGAAGTTTCCGTAGACATTATCGAACGACTGCAACATTATTAGCTGACAAATATATCAACTGATAACTTCACCTTCATTACTTGAGAATGCTATCTAGTGTTCGCCCATGTGACATGTAATAAGTTGAATCTAGTTAGCCTTGGACTCTACCGTATTGATGAGCATCGCTATGATGGCATAACCAATACGACTTGTTCAAGAAAAGTATCTTATAAGAACGTACGCACCATTTGCTTTGTTCCGTGCACCTACAGTGGGTGTAAAAAGTATTCGTACACCTTTTAAAAACGATTAACTTTTTCAAAATTCCACCCAACAGCTTGAGTTTTTTTGTGACGTTAGAAGGATTAGTTTACTAGCTAATGTGTAAATAATTTTTGTTTTTTTAAATTGTTATTGGTCGCAATTGCGAAGAAAAAAGTAAATCCTAATTTCGGACCGAAACGTTGTAAATTAGTTGATGTAACAATTTGCAAAATTAGTAACAAAGGATCGTACCAGTGCGCCAATAGCATTATTCAGATTTATTCAAAAAAGTAAATGTCACGATTTTTAAATTTTTTATCTGTACCTGTAGTAAAAATTTCAAACATGCATTTTGTAAATCTAAGTAAGTTATATACATGTACAAAGTTTCATTGAAATCGGTTGACGCATAAAAAAGCTATGGGCATTGTAACATGTAAAAATCTTTGAATTTAGGGTTTGCGAATCATTTAAATCGCGGATTCTTACAATTTTTGCTATTTTCAATCATTTATATTTCATAACAACCTTGATCGATTTCGATGAAACTTTCTACATGTTTATAACTTACTCATATCTACCAAATGCACCTTATAAATTTTCACTACAGGCACAGATAAAAAATTAAAAAATCGTGACATTTCTAACGTCCCAAAAAGCTCAAGCTGTTGGGTCGAATTTTGAAAAAGTTATTCGTTTTTAAAAGGTATACGAATACGTTTTACACCCACTGTAAAAGTCTTTCCTACCATTATACTTTGTATTTTATGCATTCATGATAGAATTAAAACAGTAGAAAGACTAAAAGAACTTCAGAATGTAGATATACTATTTTGAACCTAATAAGATTATTAAAGAGAAAAAGAAATGTGGCTACTGTTCTTCGAAATTGATGGAGACAATTTTGATTTTGCATAAAAATCTGATAATAAACTACTCGTAAAATAAGAACAAGAATTTTCTCAGGTAATTTCGTTTCAGTTATTTCAATTTTGCATTAATACAGGTCAATGGAGATTACCAATAGACGCTGAAATGCAAAGAAAAATGTTTTCTACTTATAGAGAATGATTTTTCTAATCATCGGCTGGGTCAATGGAAGTAAAAAAGGGAAAAGCCCATCATTAGCTGGACATAAGTAGGCACTAAACCGTGAAAATAATTAGTCACTACGAGGCAAGTGTGTCAAGGTGGACACAGAAATTCAATGTTTCAAACGCGACAAATGTTCGACTGCGGACAATTGGAAATGCCGTATTCAGGGGAGACCACAGAACAATCTACTGCACAGCCGTATTAGTTCACGCTTGGCCGCCACACCACGCCGCGGCCGGTGTAATCTACTTCTCGCTATCGAAAGTCAAGCTAGTTCTACAAAGCGCCACCGTAATAGTGTATCGCTGCGGGTTGCGAAATTCTCGTTCCCCAGTCGATTATTTGCCGAGAGTAAAAGGATAAACCGCGGTTTCTTTCATGCCGCGTGAGAAAGAATACCTTCGCCATCTTTTTTCAAGATACCAAGTGCACCGATTTCTTCAAATCGCAGAAAAACGTGCCATTCCGGACTTTCATTTTCAAAAAATCGACTTTTTTCCTTCCATTTTCGTTCAGTACAAGTGTTCTATAAAATAGTTGAATCTTTAAACGCGTTTCTCTCGAAACCACTTTTTCCGAGACGGTTGCCACGATATCTCAAGCTCTAGTCGATCAATTGACTTGAAATTTTCAGAGGATCTTCAGCACACACACTGTTATTGCACGAACCAACATTTTTAAAATCCTTCAATTTTTCTTATCGTTTTATGGTGACAAAGGCTGTAAATATAAAAAAGATGGTAATTTGACTTTAAAATGACGCTATTTTATGAATAATCAAGAATTTTTAACTTCTTCTAGTTCAGATCATGACGACATTCGTACTGATTAATATACAACTTAATATTTTTGTTTCCATTCAGTAGAAAGACCAGATCCATGTTTTTCAAAACATACTCTATAAAAAAATATGTAAGTCAGGTAATTTAAATTATTTTTACTTTTAAAAAAATCACACATGTACCTCAGATACCAATAAATATGTGTGCAAAATCCCAATGCAAAAGGTTCCATAGTTCTTCTGAAAAAAATTCCTATAAATTCGAAAACCAAACTACCCCTTTAATACCGCATCTCAAGGGTTTAATTGTCATTGAATAAAATAATTATAATACAATTTTGAAATCCTTCGTTATTATTTTTAGTCATAGCATTTTTACTTAATCCCTCATTATCAAATGATTAACTGTTTTGACTTGCACCATTTTTCCATTACACAGCTCATATGTTTAGAAACGGAAGAGAGTCCGTCCGCGTTGTATCGAATCGATTCGATCGAAGGTTACTAGAGGACACCCATAATTAATTGGTACATCGCCATTGTTGAGCCTCCATTGCATAATACGATACTCATTGTGACACGGTGGACAATGATCGATGTTTATTTCGCGAGATAACAACGCTTACCGAAATAGCAAACGGCTCGGAATAAACAAGCGCCACGTTTTCGAAGAAAATTCTGCTTTCTTTCTTTGGGAACGTTTTTGGAAAATGCGTTGGGTCCGAAGAGTATTTTCAATTTCTCATTCACGAGAAGTCGTCAATATTTAAACCGTGATAATTTCGTTAAAAGGAAAATATAAGAATAAACCTGGTCTCAACAGCTTCTGTAAATGTAAGTTTATTTCGTCTTTTTTGTCATCAATGACCTTCGTTGACCTTCATGTTGCACCCCATTCGATTTTTCTCAATAGCCCCTATCAGAAAACAAATACCAAAGCATAGCATGCTATGTAAAAAAAAAAAAAACAGAGGTGACTTCCATACTTCTGAAGCTGATACCTCCATCTTGTTCCGAAAATTTTTCTGCTACTATCATACTTTCGGAGTTATTCTAGGTGGCAATAGCTAGTGCCTCACTCTGTATATCGACAATTTTTCCAGAGTGAGGAATTTAGTATTAATATCTTTTTGGATTCACTGTTTGTTCCTCTGAAAAGATGATAGTCTACGACTATTTTCTCCGCAGTAGTGCTCCTCCCCGGTGCAAGATTGTATGGTAATCTCATAATGGAGATGTACTTATTCATGCAACCACTCGTGGAGAATAATTGCTTGAATATTTCATCTTGAGACTTACGTAAAGCCGCAGCGTAACCATAAAATAATTCTTTTTTTAATAAAGCTTCGTGTTATACGGAAACATAATTTCCCTGAATTATGATAGGGACGATGTATTTTAGATGCGATTTGACTTGTTTTACGATGAAATTTTCTGTTTTGTTTAGACTGCGAATTTTATACATTTCTAACAACAATCAGTAGTTAAAACATGACGTAGTAGAAAATTAAAATAAATTTAAAAACATCGATACATCATCTAATTCAAATTATTAATGGAAGAAACAAATTTTTATTTGGTTCTAGTACCTTGCAGTGGCGCAGGCAGTTTTTATTTTGCACGAAGATCTGCAGTCTAGTAATCAGGTGTCGTTAATTCCTATCTCGTGGTTCCTCTCGACGATTTTACGTTTCATTCATAATAGAATTCAAGGTCCACAGTGTCGTTAACTCGAAACATCATAGACGCTCTGCCGTTAAATACTAAATTTTATTGCTCGCAACCACAGACGACTTCGATCTTAAGAGTTTTACGGTCTTTCCGGCTCCGTTCAAGGATGAACGCAAGTAGAACGAAGTAAAGTTTGTCTCTCGTCGCGTGAACAAAATGGAGCGAGCGTAACAGCACCGTTCAATTGTTATTCGCTGCCAAACTTTCATTCTTATTATTCGCAGCTTTCGAGATTTTTAGGTTATTGTGTCACAAATAAAGAATGTTACTAATAGATAGCTGATTTTATGCATTTATGACAAAAATGAGTAGATGTTATTTGAAACATTAGAAACATTAGAAGAATTTAAAAATACAGTTATATTGTTTTCAGCCTGATAAACATATTAAGAATGAAAATAAATCTCTATTTCCAGTTTATTGCAATTCGGGTAAAAAATCTTTATTTTGCATAAAGATCCGCTGTCTAGTTATTAATGTCACGAATAAATACTGTTCCGAACGCAGAACAATAAATTAAGTCAATGGCGGCAGGACATTTGGACGTATTTTACGTTAGAAAGGACTGGGATATATGAAATATTGTACTGAAACATTTGCTTTGAAAGCTTCATTAACCCGTTGCACTCGGAGCTATTTTAACTTGAAAATTAAACATTTCTTCCGACCTAGAATAATTCCATTCTATATGATTTTTTTCATTTTATGGATATGAAATTGATACAATACTTAAATGTTTAGTAATTGATTAAATAGCACCATATTTAATAATGTAAACAATACTGTGAATAATGATAGAGCAATTTTTAGTGGCGACTCGAAATTATGCTGAAACATGCGGATAAGTGCTCGAATTCGTCGTAAAAATAAAAATTCTAGAAAAAAATATATTCGAATTTTCACTGTGAACAACGATTATAAAATTCGTGAAGATCATGAAGAAACAATTTTTTTTACAGGAATCCAACATGGTGGAAGAGGCGTTCAGGACTTGAACGGGGGTTAACAGTGATAGCAGTTTCCGGAGTCCTTTTGTGCGTCGCGTTAGTTGTTGCAATCGCAGTTCTTGCAACAAATTCCGCGTCCTGTAACACGCAGTCGGGCAACGGTAAGAATCTCTTCTATTATCCACTGCTACGATAAAACAATTAATGCACACATATTTTCACGTAAAAACGCTTGCTACTATTTAAATTGCGCTCATTAAAACTGTTGCTTGCAGTCAATATCACACAACACACTGTTCTTCACCAAAGTATAGGAAGTAAAATTTAGAAAAGTATTCGACATATTTTTGTAGCCATCCATGTTCATGTTAAAAGGGTGAAAGAGTTGGTGAAAGAGTGAACTTGTCGATTAGGCTCCTCCCTTCAGATTTGAATGAGCTTTAGATATGTTGTCAAGGTCATCGTTCTGAATAACATTTCCCTTTAAACTTTTTCTCGATCGGCTTTAGTTTACGAGATATTCACAAAAAACTTTACTTGCAAATCTACATATATTTGTCTATGTGCTACCGCCTCTCCGATTTCAATCACCTTGAAATATGTTATCAAGGTCACCATTCTGAACAACATGTCCCTGAAATGTTGTTCAGAATGGCGACCTTGACAACATATTTCAAGGTCATTGAAATCGGAGGACCTTAATTGACAAGTTCACCGAGTTTGATTAAAGTTAATAATTATATATATTTAATTGATTAATTAAAATTATTTTATTATTCTTCAAACATCGAGGAAAGTTATTTATCCGCAGAAAATAGTTCTACATATATAACGGAGAATAACACGTGTTGCACGCCACCGTTCATGTGAAACCTTAATTATAAATTTGTTGCTCGCACTTTTCCCCGTAGAAAGTCGTCAAGAATATAAGTTTCTCTACAAAAAGAAACGAAATGGAAACAGAAAACCGGTATCACCGCGGCAACCTGTACATTCATTTCATAAAAATGTTCCAAGTTATCGCGTGCAATATTTCTATTCTCTTATTTTCTCGTATTTTCCTCTACTGCAATGTTTTAGCCCGGCTAGAGTGCTTTTCGCAATATTGTCGCAAACAAATCTGGTTACTGGTTACCTTTACGTTCGATAACGGTGCAATGGTCACGGTAGAAACGATAGAAAAAGGAACAGAATGCGTTTGAAGTGTGTGAAAGCTGCCTCGACGGGCTTGCAACGGTGTTGTAAATTTCATTGACAACAAATGTCACGTATGACCCGTTTCCTCGGTGCTTTGATCGCGTAAATCATTGTTGTCTTGGTAGTTAATTCTTATTGGCAGTACGACTGCATTAACTACATGCATCAGTAAGTAGAATGGAGTGCCTATCTTTAACGGTGCTATATAGAGCATGCTCTAATATTTGCATAAATTAATTTATTCGCGTGAACGGAGTACCCGAAATATACACATTAAATTACATCTTATTAGTGCAATTTAGTAAATGACATACGCGAATTTACAAAAGGCTTTTATTTCGTTGTCACTTCAATACAGGGTGTCTCAAAAATGTTCTACTTAAAAAGGATGATTCCCGAGGACGTTTCAAGTAACTTTTTCCTTGGCAAAAAAGCACTCCTAGGTTAAGTTAAGGAATTATTAACGAAAAACACGGATCAATCAGAGCGCAAATACAGCGGCGTTACCATTGACCGACCCAAATCCGTCCGCTGTAGCCCCACTGTGATTGGTCCTTGTTTTTCATTAATACCTCCTTAACAAAACCGAGGCGGAAATTTTCGCAAAGGAAAAAGTTACTTCAAATGACCTCAGGAACCACCCGTTTTAAGGTTTTCCGACATTTTTGGGACACCCGGATAATTCGGTTATAAATACAATGGATCCAAAAAGTATTTGAACACTAAATTCTTCAGAAATTGTCAATATTTGAACGATTATGAATATTTGAATCAATTTGTAACATTTTGGACGAAACCAGTGTCTTCAGTTTCCCAGTAGTTGAATCATAAGAAAATATCTCGGACAAAAATGAACTTGGGGTGGCAAAAGTAGAAGCTTCAAGCTTTAAAATGAGTCCAATTATATTGTATTATTTTTTTTAACGAAATTATCACAGTTTAAATATCGACACTTCCTCGAGAATGTCAGTGTTAAAATATTTATTGTATCTACCCTATTTCCCATTGTTTAACCACGTCAAATTCCATGCTACGTACACCACGGATTTAGAGTATCTTGACGAATCGAATCATCCAACAGTTACACCCCAGCCGACCGTTATGATTTCCTCAATGACCTAACATAGTAAGCTGCATCTTCGACCGCGTTTCTTTTCAACAACCATCGGAGATAGAAGATGGTAATGGGTTAATTCGGAACGCGTAATTTGACGTCAACAACACGATGACGTCAATAAGCGTATTCTTTCTGACGCATCGGGATAAATTAAGTATTGTTTTTAAAATTACTCATTCGGGCCAGTTCATACTATTCGATCACACCTTCTCGGAGAACAGTCATGGACACAGCGGGGTGGTTCGATTGTATATTTTATCGAGTGTCGATCGCGGACCGCCCGGGGCGGTTCATAAAAGAGTCTGAATCACTGGAACACTTTTAGAGATCATCGGAAAATATTGATGTCTTTGGAGATAATCGTCGATCGACGGGCGCCACCGCAAATGTTTCTCTTTCTTCCCGCGTACGCGAACGGAAGCTGATTCGATCGATAAAGAGGATCAATAATAGACTACTTGCGCTGAGCCAGCGTTTCTTAAATTGTACGACTGTGGATCGTAAATCTCACAACTTGGCAACCTCTTGAGGAAACAAATTGACAAGGATTAGATCGTGGATTTTTATACACTACTCTCGACAGTCTAGAACTAGAATATTGGTATTAACTTCTTGATGTAATACAAAAATGTCTCGGATACGTCATTATTACTAGACCGCGGATTTTATGAATTTATAATGCAAACGATAGATGAAATGCAAAACAGTGAAAACATATAAATAATCTAAAAATACAGTTGCACTATTTTCAACTCATTAAAATAATTAAGTATAAATTATACATGTAGCTCCTATATCTTGCAATTAACGCAGACAGTTCTTATTTTACATAAAAATCCGCAGTCTACTTATTACACTGTACACATTGAAGTTTGTACACACTGCTTAATATTAATAATAAATATTGTCGTGTCTATTATCATCCCAGGAACATGTTTTGAATTCATACGAATTCATTGTTAAACTTACACAAATAATAAGTTAAATGGCACCTTTGGTTACTTCGAATTTTAAATAATAAATAAGTATAGGTAAATTATTCAGCTTCTCATGCTTCTCGTGCAAACATGTGTCATAGAACGTGTAAAACCTCATAATTAAGCTTAAATGCGAGTGTATCAATTGTCGCCAGATAACCAGTTCAAACAATTGTTAAAAATTCCATTCAAAATTCGTGCATTCATCGCATTCTACACAAAATCATGAGCGAAGGGAGCAAGCGAACAGTTTATTGCTACAGCTTAGACGGACGCCATTACTAACATTTATTAACAACATCATCTTGCATTTTGTTTTGCAACCGCATCTGCACCTGCACGAGAATAGATGCATCTGTTAAATCAGTGGAATTACCGTACACAGCCAACGCCTTGAACGGGTACCAGCACACGAAAGACATTCAAATCGTAAATCGACCAACCTGCGACGAAGATGTGTGCTACACTTCCGAATGCGTGCATACAGGTTAGTATGAAACGAATTTTATTTAATACCAACACCTTGTTACCGGAGTCGCCAGATGAGGGGAGGTAGCACGAATTGAGGGGAAAAAGTTGCCCTCTCTCTGCCAGTACCGGATTAGTCACGTGACATTGTGACACATGCACGACAGAGACGGAACGCGTCACGTGACCGGGCTGTGGCGGAAGCGTGAGGGAACAGCATCGTGGAAGGGGAAGTTAGAGTGGGGGTAAAAGTCTTAATCTGGCGACTCTGCTCGGTACATTTAAGTTCCCATTAATCACAAACATTTGCGGTGGGGATTCTTCAGCATCCAGGATATTGAAGAACATGAACCCGGAGATTGAACCGTGCGACGACTTCTATGACTTCGCTTGCGGTGGCTTCCTGGAAACTACCAATATCCCAGACGACAAAACTAGCGTAAACACTTTCACTGAAATCAGCGACGAACTGCAGAATCAATTGAGAACCAGCATCGAAGAGAAGAGCGCGCCGAACGAGCCGAAACCGTTCAAGCTAGCGAAGAATTTGTACAAAGCTTGTATGAACAAGAGTAAGTGTCATTGTTTAGCGCACTCGATAAATGATAACTTAGTGTTTAACACATTAGGTTTACGGGACCCGTCAAAATATTCTAATATTTTTAGTTTACGATTATTGAGATTGTAAAGATGCATCCGTGAATAATTATTCAAAATATTTACTTTTTTGAGCATACAAAATTATAACAGTAATGTAAAATAGCCACTTTTAGTGCTCCGTAAACCTAGTGTAACCGTTCTGATCTGGACCTTTTTAAATATTCATATGAAATTGCATACTTTCTTCCTAATTTCTGCATAATTCACTGAACTCTTTAGTACTAACATGTACTCTTTAATATACATATACTAAAGTACTCCATTATTCAAAATTGAAAATATTTTCTACAAAAATAGTATTCTAGGAATCATCCCTAGAATTAAATTATTAATATACAGTGGTCAAATTATTAAAGCAACTTGCACAAATTAACGCCTCATTGCATTAAAGCAATCAATTTTTAAATAAAACCCTAGCTACACCGAATATCTACTATCTTTTTCTGAAATTCATTTTTCAGCGCTTATCGAACAGCAAGGTCTCCAGCCGCTTCTGACCATTTTACGAAAACTTGGTGGCTGGCCGGTATTGGAAGGCGAGAATTGGAACGAAACCGAGTTCAATTGGAAAGAATCGGTGTACAAGTTCCGCAAGATGGGATACTCCGTTGATTATTTCATCGACTTCAGCATCGGTGTCGATCTGAAAAATAGCACCAGACGAATAATCGATGTACGTAAGGGCTCGCATAGAAATCTTATTCCAAACCAATTTGACAACATTTGCACGAGACACTGTCGCCTTAAATGCCTGCAGTGGCGTAATTCTCAAGTAAAATTACACCAATGAAGTCTCTCGGAAAGTACCGTGAAAATGAATATCGTACATACACAGTTTCTTGCACGTTAAAAGCTTGATACTTAGCGGTATTAAATGCTGCAATAATAGCTAACGACTTATGTACAGAGAGGGAAAGTGGATAAATCAATGTTTATAGAAACTTTTAACATCTTGGTTACAGCATGCCACACTAATTTCAATGTCAAGATTAAATAACGTTATGGAAGTTTATTATACGAACATATGGTTTTACAGCTCGATCAAGCATCTCTGGGACTCTCGCGGGAATATTTGTCGAAGGGTTTCGATGAAAAAATCGTGCAAGCATACTATAGCTACATGGTCGACATTGCTGAAATTTTAGGCGGCGATAAGGCTACGGCGAAGGCGGAATTGAAGGAGTCGCTGGAGTTCGAGATGAAACTTGCTCACGTAAGTTTCAGAACCAACAATTCTCCTCTGAAACCATTGAACTTTGTTTTAAATTGAAATTTTGTTACTTCATCAGTCATCTGTAAGATGGAGTAAATAGATAGAAAATAATGGGGATCATTTTCGAGATTTTAATGCATTTTTGTACAGAAATTAATTTGTACACCTATTATATTCTACTTATTTACTATGGTATATCAATAACCATTAAGAATATTATTCTCTATTACTCATCGGTAGACTACGGATCTTTATGCAAAATAAATTTTTTTTAAGTAATCTGTGAGAAATAGAAGTTAAATGAAATTGTTTCTTTTTTTAATAATGTTAGTACATTGAAAGAATACAACAATATTCGTACATTCTTCTAATGTCTTTACAATTTGGTATTTCATCTAGCCACTTTTATCATAAATGCATAAAATCCACAGTCTACTTATTGTCATTAATTGCACAATTCACCTTACCGGTCGAAACGAAATATATTTTATGAGATATTGAGTTCACTCATAAACGATTTCAGAATATAACATTTATCAGTGAAAATAAAAAATATGTATTTCACTCAATTTACTTAAGCATAGTAAAATTAATTTCATACACTTCGCTACTTAAAGTCATACTACACAGCATAACGCACGAAGACAAATTTTGTAAAGGGGATGCATTGCATTTCACAAGACATTTTAACAAGGAAAATAAGCAATGAAACAAACGTTGATAGCAAACATGTTAAAAGAATAGTGGATAAATCCCATGACGTACAAAGATGTCTCGGATACGACGTTTCTTACGACATTAGACACTTTGCCGTAAAATATTGTTTAATATTAACCGAAAACATTACCAGTAACATGTTTGTTATCATCTTGGTAACATGTCTGTTTTGAATTTGTACGAACATTTATTATCAAGCTTACACAAATGATAAGTTAAATAATAAATGGCACCTTTGGTCGCATCGAATTTAATTTGTATGTCAAGACTCGATTGAAACATGAATTTACTCACTGGAAAAACGAACCCACAGATTTCGTTGCCGAACGAGGAACGCCGTAACGCTACGCTTCTCTACAACCCCATGTCCGTACGGGAATTGTCGAAGACTTACCGCAGCATTCCGTGGAAGGAATACTTCAACACCCTGTTGGCGCCAAACCTCCAAGTCGACGATGACGAGGTCGTAATCGTCAGTGTCCCTAGCTACATCTCGAGCCTGGAGAAGCTATTGGCCAGCACACCAAAGAGAGTCCAAGCAAATTATGTGATGTGGAGGGCTGCTGGTTCGTCCGTGAGTTATCTTTCCGAGGGGATCCGGAAAAGGCAGTTGCAATATTCCACTGCGTTGAGTGGAAGAACGGAAAGGGAACCTAGATGGAAGGAGTGTATCGACACCGTTTCCGGTAGCTTAGGCATCAGCGTCGGCGCCATGTATGTTAGAAAGTACTTCAAGGAGGACGCGAAGAAAAACGCCGTGGAGATGGTGGCTGATATTAGAGAAGAATTCACAGAGATACTGAAGGAAGTACGTTGAACTTTCGTTGAATTTTATTCGTTGTGCCATACTTATCTTGTCATTCTGTTAATATTGCAAAAGTCATATCTCCTTCTAATAAGATAAAATCAAAATATGGCCGCGCGGGGCACATAAAACCATTTTAATACTTGATTCCCATGTACTTTACGTTGTTCAAACATCTCTACAGTGTCATTGCTAACACGATGTGTGATATCATAATTATCGATAAATATTTTATTATAAATGCATCGTTATCATCGACTCTGTTCGTATAAATACATGGCGAATGTACAGAAATAAACGGTAGAATGCTATCTTTTTATAGCTTATTTAAAGCTTACTATATCTTAATCACAGTGATAAAAATATGTGTACGTTATTGTTTTTATGATTTCAACCTCATTTCATGCCGCGTGGGTTCCATGCGTTCCATTTCGGACTTTCCCTTTAGGCCATTTGAAATTTACTATTACATTTAATTAAACATTTTCAATTTAATTAAACATATATGATGCTATCAGATTTTCTCTTTGAATTTTACAAGGTTGTCATTTCGTTGCATGTCATTATCAATATAAGTGCTTGACTCATTCAGTGATAACTGTTCTGGCAAGCTGAATTAATGTTTATCATGTTGTACACTTCTGAACTGTATCAACAATATTTGACATAAACAGATTTCTTTCAATTTAATCCTATACACTCGATTAAAAAAACATTACGCAGTCTCGTGCGACCCGCGCGATATGGAGTGTGTTAAACTATGCAACTATGACGATAATTCACACAAACAAAAATATTTTCTGTAGTGTATCTTTGACTCTACACTTTTTTCTTGATGAATATCGTAGTCGACAAATATATGAGAATATAGTCTGCGGATCTTTATGCAAAATAGAAATTGTTTGTATTTCAGTCTTACCTTAATCAGTTTATTAATTTTAATAAGTTGAAAATAACACATCGATGTTCTCAAATCATTTTATATATCATTTTATAATCATGATATATTTTGATAACAATGTTGAACGTTTCCGATCTTCCAGGTCGACTGGATGGATGAAGAAACAAGGAAGAGCGCACTGGACAAGGCAGCGTCCATGTCCAGCCATATTGCGTACCCGGATGAACTATTGGACGACAAGAAACTCGAAGATTTCTACCAGAAACTTGAACTGACGACCGACAATTATTTAGAGGGAATCTTGAACTTGACTCTCTTCGGTGTGGAATACTCGTTCGGAAAACTGAGGAAACCCGTGAACAAAACCGACTGGATAACGCACGGAAGGCCGGCAATCGTGAACGCGTTCTATTCGTCGATCGAGAACAGTATTCGTGAGTATCACGAAATATTGAATGATTGCAAAAGTTCGTACCCGGCTTGAAAATAAAACACACGCGGTTACGTCTTTAAATGACAGTTGTATTAATCAATTACACGGGGTGGTCCAATAACTTTGACCACCTTGCATTTTTCCGTTATTTGTTTATCTTGATTTCCTTCAGAGGAATACCCTTTGCATCTTGAATCGAAAGAGTCAAATTGTACGTAAAAATGAATTGACATTGACTGATAGTTAGCGAGATATTGTTGAAATAATTTTCAATACGTTGTACCTACTACCTGAAGCCCAGCTCGAACTAATGTCTGTCAATTTGAGTATATGGTGAGTACATATAGAACATAATTTGCCAATAAAGTTCTGTATATAAAATAAATAAATCTGTATGAATAAAGTGTTGAGGTCCCGGAAATTGGACACGAACTTCTGCAATCATGCAACAGATGTTCTGACAGAAATACGTATATTAGAGATAATTACGTAATGCATTTTCCGCAGAATTTCCCGCTGGCATTCTACAAGGTGCTTTCTTCAACAACGACAGACCGAGGTACATGAATTACGGTGCCATCGGGTTCGTCATTGGTCACGAGATAACACACGGCTTCGACGATCAGGGCAGACAGTTTGATAAAGCAGGAAATCTCGTCGATTGGTGGGCGCCAGAGACAAAGGAAAAGTATCTTGAAAGAGCGGAGTGTATCATTCATCAATACGGAAACTACACCGTCGAAGACGTTGGCCTGAACGTAAGGCACTTCCTCTGATAAAATTTATTTATTATTTATTTGTGTTCAGTTCTTGTCTTTCGGTTTCGAACGGCCTTCCGGCTATACAATGTCTCTTCTAATTCTAATCTCATCCTATTTTCTCACGTCCTTCGATACATATGGTATTTTAGTGCTGCTTGCGCGAACTGTTTACGAATATTTGTTTGATAAAGTATCGACGGATTGTGGAATATGTACTCGTGCAGACTACTTTTATCGTATGTACATATTATGCAAATAGTACAGATGATAAATAATATCGGGCCAACTATGACGCATATTTGTACTGAAAGAGGTCAAACTAGTGCATGCTACTACCAAATGGTACACTAGATAAATGGGGAAATGTATGAGGAAAGTGACCAAGCAGTAAATACTAAATAGTACAAGTTATAAAATTGTTTTCCACTTCCAGAAGTTGACTTGTTTCATTAAGTACATGTGATGTGTCATATTATTATCCACTTTTATCATATTATGCCGGGCAATTGTGGTGCAAACTAAAAGAGTACAGTACACATTTTTTCATTTTAAATCTTCGAAAAATTAGGTTCGAATAAATATTCGATACACTGCATATTTAACTAATTCCTGATCAACTATAGGCAACACGATCAACAACGGGTGGTTCCACTTGCGAAGATAGTTTTAAAAAATATTGAATAAAACATGTGCTATACCAGAAGGGAACTTAAAAATCTTTGTTTATGTTATAATACCAAACAACATTGTTAGCTTATATTACAAGGGTTGACTTGTTTGCTTACGATTGAAGTCGCTATTTCTGTTGGAGGATCTATTAAAAAGTTCATAGCCATGTAACCATGGACTTTAAAAAATTATCACAAAATTGCCTTGATAGATAATCTGTTAAAGAATGTTCGTTTCTTTTTATTGTTTACAGTTAAACGGTATAAACACCCAAGGAGAGAACATAGCCGACAACGGTGGCATCAAAGAGGCGTATTTGGCGTACAGGAAATGGGTCGAGCGAAACAACAAGGAACCACGACTACCGGGTCTTCCTTATAAACCAGAACAATTGTTCTGGATCAGTGCTGCGAATACCTGGTGCAGCAAGTACAGACCGGAAGCGATGAAACTCCGTATTACCACTGGATTCCATAGTCCAGGCAAGTTCCGGGTCCTAGGACCACTTTCAAACATGGAGGAATTCTCGAAAGACTTCAACTGTCCTCTTGGCTCGAACATGAATCCCGACAAGAAGTGTGCGGTCTGGTAAAAGCAGACCTTGAGGAATAGTTAAACGATTACAGAAGTTCAGTA
The DNA here is from genome assembly GCA_916610255.1 of Lasioglossum lativentre. Taxonomy (NCBI): domain Eukaryota; kingdom Metazoa; phylum Arthropoda; class Insecta; order Hymenoptera; family Halictidae; genus Lasioglossum; species Lasioglossum lativentre. The sequence goes on along the minus strand of OU744355.1, from coordinate 10,479,295 downwards.
AGCAGCTCCCATTGGTTAAACTTGTTCTTCAACATTTTTAAGAACATGATCTAGCGGAGATTTTTCGAGGTTCCACGAGGAACCTAGATCTTGTCTGATCGAAAACTGTTATTGATAAGGTTCGCGTGAAATTGAACAGACCGCTGTGAATCTTCATGGTATCCATTCGAGGAGAATGCAACAGTGACGGTGGAACTTATTGGTGGAACTGATGGAATTCAATTTTTAAGGCGTAGTTGTGCTATTCCAGGAGAAATCCTCATCTTCGTGAACAACTATTGAATTAACATGGCTGGCTACCGGTAACGGTGCATCCACTATAACATTTGTTTATTAATACATAAGCCTTTTTTATAAGAGAAAGTTCGATGTGCAAATGAGTATTGTAAATAGGATTAACAGAAGAAAGGTAACTGGGATGGCGCGCCATGACAACTTTAAATTTTATAGAATTACGTTGGACAAACACAATCGGAAAACCTAACGTTGGGTTCGAGTCGAGAAAAGCGTACACACGTTAAACTGTGATGATTTTATAGGAGTTGACAATAAATATTGACACGATCTTTTGGTTATACCATTAAGGTGACGCGCACGAAAAAAAAAACCGACAGGAATACATATAATTGTTAATTATATTTTCAAATGATATTGTTCTATCGACATTACAAGTCAATGTGCTTTTTGCTATCTGTATAATGTTCGTTAGGCTCCGTTGAGCAGTATAAGGTTGTTGATTAGAGTTACCATTTTTAAGTACTTAGACGACGTAGTATTATTCGTAGTTTCTAAATAACACAATTACTCCACAGGCGACGAAACAAACAAGCCTGTGATTACTTTTGTACCGTTTTTGCTTTTCCCATCTACGTATATATAGCAATCTTCCACCTTGCAATGGTATCTCTGGAAATTATAATTTCTTTGTTACCATTTTCCAATGACAAGTGTGCCGCGTTTGACGTAGAAACGCGATACTCCTATTTATTGCAATACTGTATTATTTTAAGTTTAAATAGATGAATGTGTATTTAGTGTACTTGTTGAGTATAAAGTTTTAATATAAAAAGATCGAAGAAATGTTTTACCTGAAATTTTTGTTGTTGTAGGTCTAATCCGTTGAATAAAAATAAAAATTTTGTAAGAAAAGTGATTCTTGAACAAAAAAACTTTACTTTGAAGAGGAAACAATTCTTTTATTTTTTGTTGTGTTGCTTTTTGTTATCCACTTTTGTTTAAGGATACAGTAAAATGTTTTATTATTATAGAACCTTCAGTAATTGAAATCGATAACAGTCAGAATGGAAAATTAATAGTCTATATAGCAAAGAATTTTTTAACAAAACAATTTTGTAGTCTGTTATATTTATTTAGAATGTAATTTTCTAAAAAAGTTACGAATTAAAAAAAACAGAAGTATGAAAAATCATATAAGTATTATGTACATAATTCACATTCAAAATTCAAACGAATGAAATTATGACACACAACTGCAACATGTAATATTTTAACCGATGGATGTCCATACACTGCTTCTAAAATTAATAATTATGCATTCGATTCAAAGCTTAATTTGTAAGAACATGATCTTAATAAAATATTCGAATATTCTATTACTGTTTTATTACAAATCAAATAGAATACAATTTTTGCTAAAGTATTGTGTATTACAAAGCCATATCATTCATAATATTCTTTGACATTTTTCGAACATATTCAATTCAAGTAACGAATGCAAAAACTTATTGCATATGATTTATTTTAAAACAAAAGAATGCTAAAAATACAAATTGATACATTGTCACATTATACAACCGTGAATGATATCACTTTAAATTAAAACTGACAGGAAATTGCAACACCAGAAGCAGAAACGGTTTTTAAAAAATTGATCTTGTCTAATGTAAGTACACATCTATATCAATACTATCAATAGTTAACTGAATATACCTTTTTTTTCCCTTTATAAAATATTGAAAGTTGATGTTGAATACTTAATTGTTTTCTGCTTCTGGTGTTACAATTACAAAACATTTATGTAGCTCTTCTATAGATGCCAAGGATCAAAGTTTAAAGTTTTATTAGTTAATTATTTGGCGGTTGTGGCTTCGACCAATCTACATTTAGAATAAGATGATCGTAACCATAACCATTAAGTGTAGCAATAGCTTTTGCAGCTTCCATTCTAAATTTAAAGTGGACATATGCGAATCCTTTACAAAGATTGGTTTGTTTATCTTTAGGAAGATAAAATTTGAGAACTGCTCCAAATGGTTTGACAAGCTCATCCAAATCTGCATCTGTAGTACTTTCTGATAAATTGGAGATACGTATGGTAGTAATATCATCGCGTCGTTGCATTTGTATTGCGTCCCCTCGTTTGTTGCCACCATCGCGCATACTAGGCGGAACATATTTGCTACCTTGAGGCTTCAATTCAGCTACGGCACCAGGAGCACCAGGATTAATAAGCGGTTTCTTGTCATCTGGTACTTTTCCTAAAAATTAAATCTCAAAGTAAAGAAGCTCTACAGATTTTTAAATATTTACATTAATAGTAACGAGCATACCTCCAGCAAGAACTGTATCTTTGTATGGACATTTTGAAGTCCAGTGATCTCCATTACAGTTACGGCATTTGACCACACCTTTGTCACCCATATTTTTCAATTTATCAAGATTATCTTCCTCAACCTTATTTTCTTCTTCCTTGCTAGAAATGAACTGCATAAATACATCTTCACCACCAACTGTAGTAGCAGGATTGGGTCCAGGCCTGTCATCCACAGAATCTCCAAACTTAGCCCAATTTTTGCGTACAGCAATCGTCTTTGACACTATACGTCTTTCTATTTTATATGTTCGAACAACTTTGACTTTTTTATTGTCTTGATTGTACTTGTATTCAGTGAAAATCTTGAATCCATTTTCATAAGTTTCAGACGACGGTGGTAATACTGCTACTGCTACTTCTTCTTCCACTTCATCAGCCCAACTAGATTTTACGTCTGCTACTGGCATCTTTGAAGCTCACCCTATTAATATAAAAGAGAATTATCCTTTATAGTATTTTTGCAGATTATCAAGAAATGCATTCATCGAAATTCCCAAACTAACTGTACTAAATACATACATATGTGACAGACGTGATACGATAATTTATAGGTTAAGTATTCAATCGATTATTAAATACAATTAGAGCAAGCTTTTCACATGGCCTAGAATATGTAGAACATGAGAACTCACTAAGAGGGAATAAAGTGCTGAAAATAAGCAACACTAACAAACAAAGATTGAAATACAGTCGTTGTATACAATGAATATTACGATTAAACACGTTTATGATAGGAAAAGAGAAAGGTAATTTAAGTGTAGAGAAAGTGATATTTCATTGAAATTATGTTACCGTAAATCGTTGGAATGTCAAGAAATCAGGGAAAAATCGAGACTAACACAAACACTGCAGAAAGTTGACAGGAAAGCAGGATCTCTCTTACAAGAACGAAAATTGGTCGAAATGGAGGAATTTCCGCATGTGATACTTGGCGTGTCAGAGACTCTGGCGACAGTTCTGTGAAACACGAATGCTCCGAAATTAATGGCGACGTCTAGCGTTGTCGTGTTCACTGTAAAAAAATAATGTTTTCCGGAGCCGAGTTTCGATTGTGTGTAAAAAGGTGTTAACAAAACTAAAAACGAACGTAATCCAATTCCGCACGAAAGCAAAAGAGTAATCGTGATAATGGACCAGGCACCTGCAGGTAAGAAATGAATGTTATGATCTGGCGATTCGGTGAAACACGGTCTTTGCACATTCCCTCTCGAAACGAGCATATTAACAATTTTATTTTCTTATTAATCGTAATGTCTGTAAATTATTATTTTAGCATTTTAGTTAGTCAGAATTCAAGATTTGTGAGTTTTGACACGACGCAAGTAACAGAACATATTCGGAAAAGAAAAAGGCTATTAGATTCTAAATAGTAGGTTATGTAAACCTGTGCAACACATTAGATTACCGCTATAAAATTACTCGATCAATGAATTAAATTATCCACAGACAGAGATCTTCGTAGAAACATTCACGAAATGACAATCTTCAAAACAGATTCAATATTTCAGGTTACGATGGGCTGATTTAGGACTGCGTACTTTAAAAATAAGAGATCCTATTTCAGTACTGTATTTAAATATGTATTGCCATTCATATTATAATACTTGTTTAAGTGATAGCACGCGCACATACGACCGACATACTAATTCTGTTGATTTTGGTATAATACCTAGATACAGAGTTACGGAACATCATAGACAAACTGGCACAGTTTGTGGCTCGCAATGGACCCGAGTTCGAGCAGATGACGAAAAACAAGCAGAAGGACAACCCGAAGTTTGGTTTCCTGTTCGGTGGAGAGCACTTCAACTACTATCAGTACAAAGTGACTACAGAGCAAGCCAGTAAGTGGGATACAGCCCCTTAACAGCTACAACAATTGAGAAGCATAATGGCCATGCTTTATTCAACGAAACGAGGAATGACTTTGAAAAAGAGATACGGGTGAAAGGGTCTGAATTCGTCATTGCGAATGTACAAAACTATTATTCATCGAATATCAGCACTTCATTTCAAGATTTTGGGATTGCTATTTATTAAGCAGAATGCTTTAGCTAAAGACATATTCTATTTCTTGGCAATGGTGATTTTAAGAAGATGTAGTTTTAAGATTCTTACTGGAGCTTATCTAATACGGACTACATTGTCAATATATTGCTTCAATCTATATGGGAACTATATCCATCTACAATAACTATGTGCCCTGTAATACCCTAGTACTGTAAAAAAAAAGCTAAAAATATATGTATATGTATGTATATATGTATATATAAAAAAACAGGGAAAGAATATAGTGTTCCCAAAAGACTTATTGAATTTTCACAATATACTTCTCTCATAAATGCCAAGAATTTTATTAAGCACTGGTAGAAGATAAGACTCAACAGAAATTGGACTATTTGTATACTTTTTCAATATCCATTGAAGGAATCAAACATCTTACAATAATCCACCGTCATTCGTTTACAGTTTTAAAGCAAAAAGGAATAAATCCAATGCAAAATGCAGACCCACGTTTAAACGTTTCGCAGCAGCAGCAAACAGCCGCTACCGTCGCGCAGCCACTGAATAACGTCAATCTTGCACCTGGCCTAAATACTCAGAACAATGGATTGAACCCAGTAGTGGGAATTGGACCAGTTGGGAATCAAGCTGGTCCCGTTATACCTGGAGTACCTGGACAAATTGGAGGATCAGGAAATGCAGGACCACCGATTGGACCAGTCCCTGGTGCTATGGGAAGTGTGAATCCACCGATTGCTGGAGTTACACAACCGGTTAACATTGGCGGGCCCCCCGGATGGCTTCAGAATGAACTAGCAAACCTGCAATCGCAGCAAACCACGCTACAGGAACAAGTTAGACAATCAGAACAAAATCTGGCTGCACAACATGCTGCATTGATGGCACAACAACAAGGAAGGGTTGAAGATGCTGTTAGACAAGCTCAAGATACAGCTTTGCAAAACAGTGCACAAAGCACAAGCACAGATCTCGCTGCATTCGATGCAGTTTTACAACCTATTATCGATAGCTGCACAAAAGATAGCATAAGTGCGGGAAAAGCCTGGATACTGCAGAATTCCGTTACTCCACAAAGTAATCAAGTTGTCGCGGATCATTTGCTGAAAAAGTATGTCTATCTTAAAACTTATGTCGCATGAATTCAAGAGTATACAAGCTAGTTTCGGTCTAACAAATATTATTTATTTCAGAGTAATTCAAGCAACAAATTTTAGTCATAAACTTCATATTATCTATTTGGTGAATGATGTCCTACATCATTGGTAAGTATGATGATACTTAGTAACAAATCATTTGCGGATTACATGCTTTGGATGATTGCAAAAATTAAGTGCTCCACGAATATTCACATTTCTTACGTCATAAGTGTGTTTTGTAATACAATGAATGTCAACCATCAATTCCATTACAATAGAATCTATAGTTTGTAGATGTGTGCGTGAAACCCGAAAATGTCGAGTGCCCGATGGCCGAGACGAGTCGGGTTCTCGAATATATTGGGAATAACCCCAAAAATTGTCGAGAATCCCGATACATTCGAGAACCCGAATATGCTCGGGAATCCCTAATATTCTCGAATCACGACATTTTCTGGTTCTCGTACATCTCTGATAGTTGGTTAAAGTTTGACAACTTCCACAAAATGTTTGTGCACGTTATTTAAACTTAAACTTCTTTAGTGCAAGAAAAAAATCTATGGATCTTCGCAAGGCAATGGAAAGTGTTGTTGTTCCCATGTTCTGTAACACTTCACTAGCTGCATCAGAAGAGCAACTTAATAAATTAAATAAACTGCTAAGTTTGTGGGAGTCAAAAAATAATTACTTTGATGAAGGAATTATAGATAAATTAAAGCAACCAAGCGCATCTTGGTCTGAATATCAAGCTAATCTGGTGGCACAACATGCCAGTGCTATTACGCCAATCACAACGTCCACGAAGCAGACTTTCGATAATTATCAAGCTCAACATCAAGCGTTCGTTACTCATGCATTGCGACAAATTCAAAATATTGAGCAACAAAAGATAGCGATTGACCAACAACTGAAAGCCCCGCCACCGCCACCTCCGCCTCAATTGGTATGTCTGCAATCTGAATTCAATATTAGTTTGTGAACCATGAAAGTGATAAAACACGAAGATAAATATTTTTACAGAATCAGCAGAATATGTCTATGCCACCTAGTCATTCCGCTCCCCCGGCTCCGATAGGCACAGATGTAAATTTCAGTCAACCACCGCCAGGATGGGGTGTACCACCTGGAACCGATCCACCACCGTTCACAAACGTTCCATTACCGGACTTTTCGAAACCTCCGCCTGGATTTGGTCCGCCGCCTGTTATACATGAACCATCCGTTGAAGATTTAATGCCCAGTATGCCTTACTATGAACTTCCTGCTGGTTTGATGGTACCTCTGATTAAATTAGAAGACGCTGAATACAAACCATTAGATCCAGATGCTATTAGACTGCCACCGCCTGCCCCACCGAGCGAGCGGCTAGTAGCGGCTGTGGAAGCATTCTACGCACCACCAAACCATGACTCTCCACGCGACAGGTAACATTCAAATAGATATCATTTTTTCAAATTTTAATCTAAACCGCAATAGAATGAAAATCAAATATATTATATATTTATTCCAGTGACGGATGGGAGAAGTTAGGTTTATACGAGTATTATAAAGCAAAGAATGCTGCACGTAAACGTAAGGAAGAGGATATTGTGGCCGGTATAAGACAAAAATCGAAATCACCATCGCCGATTTTGAGGCCGAGATCGAAAAGTCCTAGCCCACCAAAGAAACGGTACCGAAGTAAATCAAGAAGTAGATCACGGTCAAGATCGAGAGGTAGAAGCAGATCCAGATCACCAGCAACCAATCACAGGCGCAATAGTCGGAATAGCAACCACAATAACAGGAGTAGGAGGAGAAGGAATAGCAACAAAGATCGAAGTCCTGATAGACGGTTAGATAGGCAAGATCGAAGTCCAACACCGCCCAGCTTCCTGTGAGTAATAATATATTATTAATAGACTGTGAATTTTGATATGAAAGAAAAATTGTCTGCGTCAATTGCAAGCAACAGAAGTTGATATGTTCAGTATACAATATATCGTTATAACTACGTTTCAAAGTTGATTTACTCATTTTTGTCAGAAATGTATAAAATCTACAGTCTAATTATTAACTTATGGTTTAACTTCATAGTTGAATGTCTCGTTTCAGTGGATCCACTTATAGTAAAGCTCCTCAAGAAATAGGTATAGATGAAAGTAACAAAGGCCATCAGTTGCTCAAGAAAATGGGCTGGGGTGGTGCAGGACTTGGTGCCAATGAACAGGGTATCGAAGCTCCTATTTCAGGAGGTGAAATTAGAGATAAAAATGATCAATATAAGGGTGTCGGTATTAATCTAAATGATCCGTACGAGAACTTTAGAAAAAGTAAAGGTCAAGCATTTATAACTAGAATGAAAGCGAGGGCGGAAGAACGTGCCGAAGAAAGAGGCGAACGGGACTGAATATAACCAAGTAAAATAATGAAATTGTCTATAATCATTTTGACGATAGATATAAATATCGCGTACAGTGAATATCCACGTGGTTACATGACCGACACAATTCGTGGGTGGTCCATCATGTGATTCTATCGTGAAAAGTACCGCACTACAGACGGTAAGGATTGATTTTCGAGAATCCATTATATTATTATTCGAGTATCATTGAATTGCATTTTTATAATAGTTTCTCGCTTGATTATAGAAATGTTACACAGTAATTGTTTATCATTGAAATTGCCAAAGTATGCATACGCGTGTTATGTAGTCTTATGTTCTTGATCGGACTAACGATCGAATATTTTATAATATTTGAGAAACAGGAGTGCATGTAACTTCTCGATGAAGTGTCGATCATGATCGACAGCGGATACAAATCTTTTATGTGTATATTCCGATACGAGGAAGATACAATGAATGAATGATAGAAAAGAAGGACAATTATTTATAAATGATGGTTGCTTGTTAGTTTATAAATATGAGACAAGGATCACCGTAACTTTTGCGATACCGAGAGTGCACCAAGGAGTGACTGTTATTTACTAAATCGACTTTATGTGGTGCATGGTGCAACAAAAGAACAGTTTTATACATCCCCTGTACATTATGTACAAAAACCTTCGGCAAGATAACCGCTAAATAATAATAATAATAATATTATTAATAATAATAATAATAATAATAGATGAATTGTCTGTTAATAATTTGATTAAATCGATGATAAATATTAACTTTAATCATACCAAGAGGACCGATTAATCGTATTTAAACAAAAAGAAACTGTCATCTAAGGAATCAAAGTCGACCAATCGAGCAGAGTTTATCGTCCATTACGAACTTAAGCATACGCTTACATTTTAATTGTATCCATCAATAAGTCGCGTACTAAAAGTTCGTTATTCTCCCATTTCAAATGATAAACTAATTCACTAAACGTTAATCAAGCGATCCTACCCTGTCGATGTACGGGAATAAGAGAACGCGTGTCGTGTGCAAGCGGTTGTCTGCACGCGAGAAACGCGAAACTAAGAAGAAGAAGAAGAAAAAGTACTTGTATCTAGCAAATTAATAAATGATTATATTGGATACATAAGAATAACCCGGCGAACGTGAGTGCTGCGCGTTCGGTACGATAAGAGGCGAGCAAGAAAAACTAAAACTGTCGAGGAACGCGCGAGTAATTAGATTAACCACGACGTGATTGCGTGCACAAAGTACACTGGAACTCCGTCGAACTTCCAGTGCGAAGCAGAAAACTCGGCGGAAAATGAATTTAATTGGCTTTCAGATATCTCGGAATAATAGGGTTTCTTTTCGATTATTTTTGTAACGCGCTTTATCGCCGATTATACATATATGACGCGTGTGTACGCGGATCGGAGCAAAATGAAAAAATCTCGGTAACTGGCTGAGAACGGCTCGACGCCCGACGACATTGTTAATCGTCGGTTGCCTTCTTGAACTCCCCCAGCAGCAGTCGATATCGAAACCGAATAAATCCAACAACGAACCGGTTTCGCAGCGATAACAGCCAGAATGCTCGCTTGGTGGCGTCAACAAAGTTGCGGACTGGTGTGCGCGTTCATGCAGGCATCCCGCAAGGTCGACGAAGCTCCGATATTCTTTTTACATCACGTGATATTTTTCATTCGTGCGTTCGTGCACGAGAGTCTTGCACGAAACGAATATAGAAAACTTTCACGAAGGCGTCGAAGATTCGATATATGTAGAGAAGCCTCTGTATGTATATATTTTTTTAGATAACGAGAGAGACGGATGCTTCGAGCCAAGTTCTCGCAGATTTCGATTTTGATTCGCGTTATTACATGCCCTCTACAGACGTAATATCCGTTGATAACGATTCTCGAAATTCCCAAAGATAACTAATTTTAAATCCAGCATCAGGATCCGTAAACATGTTCGTTACGATCGTGACTCCGCAATATCTGCCACGCTTCGTAGGAGACAGCTATATCTGAAGCAAAGGTCACCGATAGGGCGGGAACGTAACGCTGGTACTTCGATGTGCCACGAAGGCAAGTACTTCTTTGCGTGACGCGCACGTAGGACGAGTCAACGTCTCGAGACGCAATCGTGTCATCGCACTGCGCCCGATGCGGCAAGTAGACTTTGAATTCCCTATGCGACCGATAAGTGGACGATTTAATCAGAAAACTTAGCAGCGAAGAGACTACGCTGCGCTGCGTTCAGGTAGCAACGGCCGGCAAATCTGTCGGGGAAACAAGTGATACATGCTACGTTGCTAAATCAATTGTAAACGCGACGATTAAATTGTTGCGTTTCCTTCGGATCGATCCGTTACTTATCTCGGATCAGAAGACGACTATATTTTCAAGAACCGCCTACCGTTCACGGGAAACGATATTACGTACATACTTACGTGCGTGCGTGTATGGACTCGATTGACTGATGCATCACGTTTAAGCAAAACGTGACAGAGCGGAGAAGTATGCGAAGATAAAGAGTAGATTACGTTAACGATTTGGCAGGGCACGTAGCCATCGGGTGCACACGCTCGCTGAAACGGTTATTTCTAGAATGTAGTTTTTAAGTTTGCAAAAATATTCTTAGAACCGAGTGCCGACTATCGAAAGAAAATAGGAAATAAGAGAACGATTCCTTTTGTTGCCGCCTTCCTCAACCGAGGCATCAGATTTTTTAAACGTTTCGAATATATCTCGTACATTTTAACAAAGTGTTCAGTTCATTTTTACACGGCTCCTAATTCTAGAACGCCTACAAATACCAACATCAATTGTAGAAAGACGAACATTAAATTTCGATCTGGTTTTTGCAGATATAATTAGTTGAACATTTCGGAAGTTTTCATGCGTTAAGCGTCGGTTTCGAGAAAACCGAATTTGAATATTCATGCGTAATAAATTTGCCTGATCATCACTCACCGTTTCTACTTGCAGACATGGAAAATATTCAAAATCCATTTTCTCGAAAAAAAAGTTCGCAAGATTACAACCACACCCCCTGTCATTTTAAATTTTCGTTACACCGATAAAACAGGTAACTTTTTTAACGGTATCAGTTTTATGGTATAATAACGTCGACACTGATATGTAAAGTTGTATGCATATGAAAAATTAAGTTTTCGAAAGATCTGTCAAAGACCCATTAGCGCCGCATACGAGAATGAAAAGAGCAAAGTGAAACTGAAAGTTTGTCGAATCACGAGCTGAACACGAGGTGACATACTAGACGTCGAACTTTTTGTCGCCATCGATGTCTACGATCCTTCGCTGCCAGCCACAAGTAGCAAGCGTCGCGTATTATTTTACCCTTGTTTGTCAGGATTTTTCACGGACGACGTCAAATTAGAACGACTCGCCGTCGACTCTCCTTGTTGCGTCTATAGATCCTTATAAAGACACGTGGCGATCTTGTCGATCAATTACGACACGCCGCGACATTCTACATAATGTTGTGTGCGCGGACTCAATGGAAAAACAGTTGTTGAAAGTCCAGGTAGTGAGGGAAAAAAAGGACAGTGGGAGCTGCAAATTAGCACTTTAGAGGAGGGAATGCATAATCGGTTACAAGGAGAACAATTCAATTTTCCCATTCAACTGTTTATCGATTTCAGGTGAACATGCCACCTTTCGAAAGCCTGCCATAAATCACGCTCTGTCGCAGGTGACCTCATAATCGTCACGCAGCAACCGGATCTTGCACTCGGGACGCGTATTCGGGCCGGAAGTGGACCCCGTAGGGGGTAGCTTTAAATAGTCACTCGCCATGGTGATTTCCATGTACGTAGGCGTCGATAACAAAAATCCATCGTCTATATCAGAAGAACTTTCTGGACGGTCTATTTTTAGGCTGTCGATAACGAACCCTCCCATGGTTAGCTGTGATTTATAATGCTAATGTAGATACAGGATTTTATCTGAATCGCCTTCTCAAAGAGTACACCCATTTTCAACAACAACTTCTCAGTAAATTTTCGCTCTGGAAGTTAACACATTATCTACCGGCGATTATACATAATTGTTTAAAGTTAATCCATGGCTATCGAATTTAGCTCTGCAAGATCCATCGGTGATTGTCGCATAATTTTTGATAGTCCAAAATCCATGGCCAAGAACTCTTTAATAGAACCTTCAACAGGAATGGTAAATTCAATCGTAACCCAACAGTCCCGACTAATATAACCTAATAAAAAGAGGATTTTCATGTATCCTTTTGATGGAACAAAATTACTGAACATTTAGTAGGTTGCTGGTGGATGAAGTGTTAAGAACAAAAATACTGGGAAGGGAATTAGTTGTCCCAGCAACATGTGACTGGCAAACATATTTATTGAAAATGTGAAGATCTTGAGAGGACTCAGAAACACCAAGATACATAATACGGTATACAGAATGAACCTAGAGGATGCTCGATTTCTCAGCGTAGAAAGAGCGAAATGTAGCAAGAGGTGAAATTAGTAACGTCTTGAACGTTCCCAATTATTCTCGGCAAAAATCGCGGGATCGAGATCAGTCTACGGTGTTGTTAAGTTTTAGGGGATCCAAAAGCTATACGCAAACGTATCCAGGATTGAGCACAGAGGATGCTAGCTTTCTCTACGCGAGAAGAGCGAAATTAGCAACGTCTCGATCGTTCCCAATTATTCTCGGCAGGGATCGCGGGATCGAGATCAGTCTACGGTGTTGTTAAGCTTTAGGGGATCCAAAATCAATACGCAAACGTATCCAGGATTGAGCACAGAGGATGCTAGCTCTCTCTACGGGAGAAGAGCGAAATTAGCAACGTCACGAACGTTCCCTATTATTCTCGGCAAGAATCGCGGGATCGAGATCAGTCTACGGTGTTGTTAAGTTTTAGGGGATCCAAAAGCAATACGCAAACGTATCCAGGATTGAGCACAGAGGATGCTAGCTTTCTCTACGCGAGAAGAGAGAAATTAGCAACATCTCGAACGTTCCCATTTATTCTGGGCAGGGATCGCGGGATCGAGATCAGTTTACGGTGTTGTTAAATTTTAGGGGATCTAAAACCAATACTCAAACGTATCCAGGATTGAGCATAGAGGGTGCTCGGTTTCTCTACGGGGGAAGAGCGAAATTAGCAACGTCTTGAACGTTCCCAATTATTCTCGGCAAAAATCGCGGGATCGAGATCAGTCTACGGTGTTGTTAAGTTTTGGGGGATCCAAAAGCAATACGCAAACGTATCCAGGATTGATGACAGAGAATGCTAGCTTTCTTTACGGGAGACGAGCGAAATTAGCAACGTCTCGATCGTTCCCAATTATTCTCGGCAGGGATCGCGAGATCGAGATCAGTTTACGGTGTTGTTAAATTTTAGTGGATCTAAAACTCAATACTCAATCGTATCCAGGATCGAGCATAGAGGGTGCTCGGTTTCTCTACGGGGGAAGAGCAAAATTAGCAACGTCTTGAACGTTCCCAATTATTCTCGGGAAGGATCGCGGGATTGCCCTCTGGAGATCGGTGGACGGTGTCGTTAGGAGTTGTTACAGCTGGTTGTGCTGGTGGAAGGTCTTCGAGCAGGTTTTCGTCCTTTTTCCCGTGGTGTTCTCTTTCTCCGGGAACGAAACGGTGCACGCAAAGGGATGCCACAGTGGTCGGCATACCTCGGCGTGGCGGCCAACGCGAAGAGAGAAAACGGGTAAGCTCGACTCGTGAACTAGAGAGAAACGTGGTGCAGTGGCGCGGCGGGGCCAGCGCGCCGCGGCGCGGTGGGAAAAAGAGAGTGAATGAGACAACAACGATGAGACACTCCGTGTCTAAGAAAGAGGGAAAGATTGTACCGCGTTACATTCAACGTGATTGAGAGAAGGGCACGCCTCGGCCGCCGCCGAGTCACGCGCTCGACCACGCGTTTACTCTTACCGACACGTGCATGCAATGTGTCCGACCGCGCGCGCTGGACAGAACAGAAACTGGTTATTTTGCGCCACGGTGTGCAATGACATCTCTCCTGAGCGTTGCTCCGTTATGGACGTCGAATCAGGAACGACACACCGTCCAGCTGTATCAGCGCAATGTGCAATCGCGCTTTGAAAATCCTCGCGTTTTTACGCGATTCTGTTTAGATAATGCAACGCCCGATTGTGTAACGGAGCTGTATCGTTGTCCGAGGATCGTTGATATAAGACTCTAACAGGTGACTGGACGATAGGTGGGCATATTCTGTCTCCATGTGGGAACGGAAAGTAATTTCAGGTTTGAATGTAGAAATTTGTTACTTCATTTAATCGATTATGTAACGACTAGTCTGTTGATTTTTATGCAAAATTAGAATTGTCTAATTCGGTTAGATGCAACAGGAGTTGAATGAAAGTGCAGTTTCTTCTTTAATCGTTTCAACAAGCTGAAAATAATACGACCATCTCCATAAATTCTTTTAATGTCTTTACAACTTTGTGTTTGGTGTATTCATATGCATCATAAATGCATAAAATTCACAGGCTGGTAATGGCCATGGTCGTTTGTCCTAAAAAATTCAAATGTCTCGAAGAACTTTCAAAAATTGTTCTCACAAATGAAATTACCATAGATTTGAAGATCGAAGCCTCGTCTTTACAACGATACTTTAAAAATTGATGCACGATTTTTTGTCACTATTTTATGGAACAAAAATGAAGAATAAGTTCGGACCAGAGTCGCCAGATCAGGGGAAGTGACTCGAATCGAGGGGAAGAAGTTACCCTCCCTCTGCTAGTACCGGATTAGTCACGTGACACTGTGACACACGCACGACAGAAAAAGAACGGGGATATATTTAAATGTAAAATTGTAATTGATCCAATGAATTAATGTATACAAATAATATTATGCATCCTGAAGTAGATACGGAGCATTAACAAGCGTTCTTGATAAATTATCGATTTGTTCTTATCCTACGTTTACTAAAATAAACAGCTTATCGCGTGAAAAAATATTTCATCAATTCTACGGCAAACAAAATATTTTTGTTGAAGAGATCGAATGCTTGAACTTTTATGCAACCGAATAGGAATAGTAAACTACCAGTCATAAAATCTACGCTTTCTTTCGCGATCTGATATTTTCCGTTATTGTGGTGTGATGGCGGCTGAATGCTATGGTCGGATCGTATTTCCTTTGGTGGTTAAGATTGATCGTCGTTGATTCGTAACAAGGGAACTTAAAATAGAGCGTGTGATAGAGCAACGCAGCAAGTCGGATCTACTCGCGTACAATGAAAAGGAAAGAAATCCCGTTCGTGGGATTTTCAGGTTCAAGTACATATACGACGCTTCTTGGGAACGCGCGGACCTATCGGGATTTCTTCTCCGCAGGATCCAAGAACTATCCAGGGCTAGAAGGGAACACACCGTTACGGCTATAATTATGCTCGGAGCGAGCGAATGTTCTAATTTACCAAGGACAAACGAGCGGACATTTCTGCGAGACGTGATTTTCAGACGATAATCGAGGGGAAGCACCTCGATGCACCGCGATGCAATCACCATGACGTAATTGCTTTCACGTGCCCTCTCCCGACCCTTGAGTAACTTTTTTTTTTCTCTCCACTCTGTTCTAAAACCGCGGGCACATCAATTTCACTTTGTCACGTCTCTGCTAATTCACCACAACGTTCCACCACGGTTTTACATAACGCAAATTGCGCGATCGCCGGCGAAAAATTCCGATAAGACAGCAACAAAGAGACGGAGAAAAAAAAACGGAATTTCGGAGAGTAACATTTCAATACGATCTTACTCAATAACGGGCTGTGTACTGTACGGCTAGACTGCGGATCTAAAAATGCTTCGATTGCAATAAACAAAAGCAAAACAGAAATTTATTTCTCCCTTTAACAAAGATGTTTCTGATACTTTTGCCATTGTACTATTTAGCGTAACATATTGTGCATTAATATCATTCTATTTTTCATTGTTATTTCATTATTTAATAATACATACCTGCTTTGAGGTGTACTGCTATATACCTGCTTAAAAAAATAAATAGGTCACATTGAATTTCATTGAATCTGTATGTCAAGAAATTAATAATTTGTGCAAGTTCAATTTAAATGTATCATTGCTGTAAGTAATAATTTCATTTAATTTTGTTATAAATACACACAAACCGCAGATAAATGCAAAGTCGATGTCGCAAAACGAATCTAGAAGGGAGAATGAAATGTCGTTTCAGATCTCGTTTTTGGAAAATTCGAATGTGAGAATTTATCGATCACACGTGCGTTCTAATTCCGAAGTAGAGCCAGTAAGTCATGAACAGACACGTTGGCAGATTCCTATGTAATGGCCACGCCAATGTTTCAGAATGAAACGTTCCTTCGAGATTATTCCAGACATTCATCGACCGTGTTCATTGTTTTGTATCGCGGTGGCTAAAAATACGCGAGTGAAATCGAAAACATACAAACACCGATGACTATTCATTGATGTGTATCCACCCACGACAGCCGTTCGACCTGACAGTCCCGTGGCTGAATAGCCGCCTATGGTCACCGTTCGAACGATGCATAATTGAATTCAGATTCGAAGAGAAGTCCGTGGATTGCTCTACAAAGAATTTAAATCTCTCAGTGGGATCAGAGTCGCCATATTAAGACTCCCCACTCTACATTCCCTCTCTACGACGCTATTCCCCCATGCTTCCGTCACGGGCCGGTCACGTGACGCGTTCCGTCTCTGTCGTGCACGTGTCACAATGTCACGTGACTAACCCGGTACTGGCAGAGAGAGGGTAACTCGTTCCCCTCGATTCGAGTCCATTCCCCTGACCTGGCGACTCTGACAAGTGGAATTTGAAATCAAAGGTTAAAGCCACTTCGTCCACGATAACAAGCCGGTGACACCTTATCGGACCCAGCTGCGTTTAACGTTCAGAGCCACCGAAATATCGGCGTCTTAATGTAACTTAATCGACGAATATTAGCCCCAATAATTTCTTTCGAGGCGGGGCTCGAGCGAGGTTCGAACCAGCCGATTAAACGCGACACGATGCACGTAATGGTGTACCAGATCAAGAATAACTCGAAGTTGCCACAGATTGCGTTTATTTTCTTCCGAGCCGTGCAGAAAATAAGACACCTATTTTCGAATCGGTCGCGTTACACGCGTACTCGCGCATACTTCAAGTTCGTAGCCGCTTTAAAACGGTCGCCAGCCAAAAAGATCACTTTCTCGGTAACGCGAAACGCCCGACACTTTGTGACTGTTCCCTGTCAAACGAAACTTTGTTTTTCGGAATTTTCTCTGAATTGTTTACAAAACGTTCCCTCTAACCAACTTATTCCTACATGCCAAATTTATTGGATATTCTGTTACCACGATAATTCAGCATGAACATTTGTTATGTTGATCTTTACCAACTTTCCACTACCACGTGAAAGTGGAAGATAGGAACCAAAAATAAATACCCGATTCTCGAAAAAAATTGTTGATATTTCAACTGTGATAACTTCGTCAAAAATGATCGCACGACAATAAATTTGGACTCATTTTACAGCTAGAAGCTTCTAGTTTCATAACCCATCGTTATGTATTCTAAGATTTGCTTACGTGATGTAGCGGGCGAGAAACTGATGACGCGTTTTTCTAAAAAATGCTACACATTCAAATGCGCGTGAAAGTTTTGAAAAATTTTTTTCGTGACTGAAACCACTCTAGATTGAAACATTGAAGCTTTCTCTTTACAACGACGCCTTCAAAATTGATGTACGATTTGTTTTTAGACATTTAATCGAGCTTTGAATTATGGGTGTGCAGTAAAATTTATAATACTATAAGTTAGACCATAAAACAGTGAAAAAAAATCGTGGTAATTTTCAAATCTATGGTATTTTCATTGACAAGAAAACTTTTTGGAGACATTTGAATGTGCAGGATGTTTGAGGAATGGAAAATAAAAAATCTATTAAATATGTATGTACATTATTAATGGCATAGAATGCAGATTTGAAATGAGTAGATCGACTGCAAAATAGAAAAACCATTTAAAGAATTTAATGATGCTATTGTACATTTCATCTCATTATAATTATTCTGAAAGAAATACATATTCTTCTATCTTTTGTGTCTTGCAATTAATGCAAACAATCTTTATTTTACATTTATTATTTACATTGTTCAATGCATCAAATTTTATTCCAAAATACTAATATAAATTTATTAAATTAACATAGACTTACTGTAAAGTATGTCATTACTATCAAATCTATGTCAACTGTTGCTCTAAACGGAATTTTAATTTTTAATTATTGATAAAATTAGGAAACCTGTTTGGAAACATTATTTATGTCGTTCGAGTGTACTCTATTTACGGACGGGACAGTAATTTCTCACAATTAGAATTCAGCTGTCCACCGACTGACCACCTTTTACATAATCACCGACACTCACACTTTCTAGTCCGTCTGTGGATTTCAGCATTATAAAAATGTTTCGCAATGGGCAAATCCCGTCAACAAAAAAAACGCATCGTTAGCTGCATTCTTTCCATACGACAGCCATAATTTCTTTTCAGCTCGAAGTCAGTCGCATAATCGGCGTTTGGACGTAATCGGTTGCGCAGTGTCCAATCGTGTGCGACTGAAGCGAAATCTAGATTCCGCAGGTGACCTGCAAAACTAGAAAACTACATATGTGTATCGTCTAGACCGGTGTTCGGCAGAGTATACTGAATTCGATTAATACTGCTGTTAGATCAGCGGAGTGACGCGCTTCTTCTACTTTTATTCTTCCACCACAATTAATGTACGCCTGCGATGCAGTCGTGCAACGACCTACTAAAGGTTTTACTCTTCTTTAATCGTCGCTGCTACGTCTATTATTTAAAGTGGCTAGCTATTGTCAAGTGGCGCACATTCCGAATCGCTATAGCAATAGCAGGTCTACACTTTCCTCGACTACTATATCAGAAGCAACCGTTTCGAATACTGCTAATGTTTTCTCGTAATTTACAATTAAAGCTACGTGTACATAAACCTATACGTATCCGAGTACATATTTTGAAAGTAGTATCTGTATACAGGGTGTCCCAAAATTGTTGTACTTCTTTGAAGGGGGTGATTCCTGAGTTCATTTGAAGTAACTTTTTCCTTTGCGAAAATGTTCTCCGAGGCTTTGTTAAGAAGTTATTACGGAAAAACACGGACCAATCAAAGCGCGGCTACAGTGGACAAATTCCGGCCCGAGGTGAGGTCCTACTGAGCGTGGCGTTGACATTGGCTGAGCCGGAAACCGTCCGCTGTAGCCGCGCTCTGATTGGTCCTTGGTTTTCGTTAATAACTCCTTAACCAAGCCACGGAGAACATTTTCGCAAAGGAAAAAGTTACTTCAAATGAACTCAGGAATCACCCCTTTGAAGCGGGTACAACACTTTTGGGACACCCTGTAGTTCACTCGTACTCGTGGTGCACCTGTGAAAGTTGAAACATGGTTTTCATGATATAAATTTTTTATCTCACAAATTGTTTAAAATTCACGGCTCTGAATATCACCATAAGGATAGAAAGTGACTCACTAATGAATGACTAACTAATGACTCAACTAACAAAAAAGTGAACGTGATATCATACTTTAGAAATCGAGAAGCTCTGTTAGGGGGACAGAAAAAAGATTTCATTAACATCTACAGTTTGGGGTACTATTCTACATAGTATGATATTACATCACGGTAGCATCATCCACTGATAAGAAATATCAACACTTGTGTAATCGTTTAGGCACTGTTTTTAGGAATTATCAACCGTGAATATACGTCATAAACAAAGTCCAAAAAAACTTTCTGTTTTGTCGCTATGTTTATCGTACTGTGTCCATCACTTTCCACTATATTCCCCTTACAAGAACTTGTAATCCCTGTATACAAGAACAGTCATAAACGCAGCAACTGAGTTTGCAAGCTAATATTTGTACATTTAAGGATGTCTACAAGGATTAACCCCTTGGTTGAACAAATATTACCAACAACATGTTTATTATCATCCCAGCAACGTATATGTTTTTATACGAAAATTCATTGCTAAGTTTACACAAACGATAACCTAACATGTTCCGTGCCACGTGCACCCGTTCAAAACATATAATTTTATAATACGTTTGATGCTGTATATTAGCATCAAAAGAAATAGTATGATGCATCATGTGGACACTAATACATAGATATGTACAAGCTTATTTCGTTACTGAAATATTTTATGATAACACATGACAGTCTATATTGAAACATTGAACAGCCTGAAGAAAGGATCGAACTAAAATGGCTGCGCACGTTTTTAATCAACAGAATGAAAATATTACACAAAATGGTGTCTAAAAAGTTTAATGCAAAGTGTCCGATGCTGGATCTATCTTTAACTACACATTTCCTTGCAGCTGGAATGTGTACGTATAGGTTACCAAACCTCTCCTGAGCAACGAAGAGAGTTAATCTTTCTGAACTCCGAAGTGACAGTGCCGAATCCAAGAAAAAGATCATCATCACAAATCACGACAAACAAAGGGTGAAACAAACTGTCTCGGTAGTATTGCACGATCTACAACGACAGAAGGGATACAAGTTTCAACGAGCCTGCTCCAATAACCCAATTCCCATAGCGCAACCAAGCACCGGAATTCATTGGAAGTGACACCGTTCTTTTCGACGCTGACAAATGAAAATTCAATATGCTTCCCTGAAAATCCACCCTGATCGCATGTACGCGCGAATGATACCTCACAGGGCGCATTGCCACCGTGCAGTTACAACGGACACGTCGTTCGGCTGTCCTGGTGGGAGGAGAGGCTATCATTCTCTGGCGTGGCTGTGTCACGGTGAAGCCTGAATACTCGTCGTGTCTGCGACCGTACGTTTTGATACAACCGCGAGGAAGATAAAGAGAAGTCGGGACGCGTTACATGGGACCCGTGATCTAGCGATGGGAACGATCCAATTCTTTCTCACGATTTTCAAGTAATTCGGAAATCGAATGGAAATTGGGTTGCCAACTTTTTCTGAGACAATTCGGATTGTCCAAAACTAAAATATATATTTTATAATGTAATTTCACTTACCATAACAGAACTTTTCCGAGGAAATATTTGTTATGTAGAAAAAAATAATAATACAGTTTCAATTCCAGGACAATGCCGGCCAATCCGGGACGGTTTTTTTATGCAACATAAAATTTAAGTAGCATGACGAAACATTAGAACACTTTTTAACACTAAACCTATCAAGCACAAAACATATATAAAAGTGAAACACCTTATAGCAGTGAGAAGATTGAATTCATTTAAACTTTGTACGTTTTTATTATAATATGTGCTTAAATGAAGAAGTCAATTCAGTCATTTCCTATGAAACCGTTTTTATAATTTCAATAGCTGTGAAATAGAAAACCGGTCATTTGACCGTGGTAGGTTTAGCGTTAATATTTCTAACAACGGATATGACAATAAACATTGCCAAAAAAAGGAATTCCGAATGCGTGAGGGTGATTAAACGCCTCTTAAAATCAGTGTTTAATTTGCTCATTTCGTATTTTATGAAAACACATTCTATTTTTTATATTAATATTTTCTTCGTACACGACGAGTTTTATCAATTGACTTTATTGTTAACGGAAATATTTTGTTCGATGAAAATATAAATAATGACAATGCTAGACACTTGATTCGTTAGATTGAATAATTTTTGCCAGTAGTATTTCTGTAACATGCGAACTATTGAAACTATAATTGCTCGTCTCAAACGTTTGCCCGGTACGGTATGATTTCTCACATACGTTGAATACAATCATACTTTGCTATTAGAAATCGATACTAATTGAGAAGAATCATGCCCATCACTACCGCGCTCGAGAACGGGCGAGACAAAGCGGAGGAAAATAAAAGGCAGACAGAGACGGCCGGCGGTCTCGACGGTGGCTGGGACGCGGTTCGGTGCGGAGTGCGGAGTGCGGAATGGTGCGGAATAGTCCGTAGTGGTGTGGGGTGGTGCGGGAAGGGGAAGGAGCCGAGCGCGTGACAGAACACGTGACCGGGAGCACACGGTGCTCGCGTGACCGGCCCCGTGACGTCACACGCACGTGTCACATAGCGTGGTAACTGCCTGTTCCACTCCTCCCGGAGCTTTCGTACCCAGCGAACGAACGTTCCTCACCTTCCGTGCCCCTCCACGCGTTCGCCACTCCACGTCCTGGTCAGTAACGTCTCAAGCCCCCACATCACCCCCCTCGTCCCAGACTTTCACCAGGGAAGTCACCATTTTTGTTCGTCCCCTCACCCTCGGGCCGCCGCGCCGCTCCGCGCCGTTTCGTCGCGACCACCGGATTTGCATCATCACGCGGAATAGTTACGCGACTCGACTGTGATCCTCCTAGTCGAGGAAGAAGAAAAAAATCACCGGTTTCACCTGAACCGTTCCTTCGAGTCGTATCGCTTCGGCGGCGCGACGCGGCGAGCTACCCGGAGAAATGGAAGGGTGAAAGCGGAGGTAGTTGGCTCGTACCCGCCGGCACCGTGTAATGTAACCATCGCGCGCTCGATAACTACGAAAACACGGGATTCGTATCTGGCGCCCGTTGTCTTCGACGCGATCAACCATCATCGCTACGCTACGAAACCGTTCGGGTTTTGAATTCCTGACATTCTTGAATGATACATGTATACACTGTACGCGTATTTAGATTGCACGCGTCTCGGTTTGTTTACATTTTACATGAATGAATAAGTGACAGTGTGTATTCGTACAATATATACGGTCGTCGTCGACTCGACGCGACGGCCCCATTATCATCAATTCATAATTTTCATTTCTACGTGAAACAAGACCTTATCTGCCGGTATATTATTTTTATGTAACGTTCTCACCCCGTTGATAAGCGGTGCTTACGTTTCATTACGAACAAAGCGATTACTTAGCAATTAGTTTCCGGATGAAGCAATCGACGGGGTGCACGAACACGTATCCTGGACTAATTACCGAATAAAGACAACGGTAATATTCGGACAAATATTCGTTTTGTTTTTGTTTTTGTTTTTGTTTTTATACACGCGTAACGTATCGAGATCCCTATCGGACCGTAACATTATCAAAACACGGTGCATCGAGAGGCGTCTTATCTGCCCAACTTACCGCTATCGTTGCGTTACCGTAGTTCAAAAATTCCACTGATTAAACAAACAAATTCGGAGCACGTAACGGGTGATTGTTGTCTGTCAAAACAATATGGCGATTTCGATACGCTCGTGGAGATGAAAGTCTAACTTCGACAATTGTACAGGAACGATATTGTATCAGACCAGACAAGCCTTAACCCCTTACTACTTATTAAAACCAAAAAATTATACAACAGTCATTCTTGTGCCACTCTAGACTTATGCTTAGGATCGTTAGCTCCGTAAAACACAAACGAATTCAACTTTCCTAATTTTTGTGCACTAATTCTCATTTCAAATTTTTTTCGTTGCTTAAATAAACCGGTTTGTCCATAATTTATTTGATGGTCGAATTGAAATAGTTTATCCCCCACTCTTGATTTGACTTCCGCCAAATTCCAGTTTGCCCATCTGACCCAGATATATTTATTTCATATGCTGAATTACAAGTTCATACCCTGCAATTGTTTGCCTCATATTTCATATAATTTTATAAACGTGAGTACTTACGTGAATACTCAACGTGTATACTAAATCGAAGGAACAACAAATTACCAACAAAAGTTCGCGTCAAACACAACCGACACGTTTCTTCAAATAAACGCGGGAAATACAAATGTACGATTATGAATGTCAGGTGGATTTCCGTCGTATCTTACTTTTTCCTAATCGACAATCATTTCTTATTTTTGCTCCGAATTATGAAAATATGTTAACCAGAAGTCGATAGTGAGATATCGTTGGAACAACTACTCAATAAATTAATGTACTGCCGAAGTAGGTCATAAAAAGAAAGAAGACCTCTTAACTTGCAATAGAATTATTCTATAAATTTCAACAAGAAGAGGGTATAATACACGTAATTTTTTCGATACGAATACAATCGAATATCCCTTCGAGGTGCCCTGCGATTTTCACTGTGACCGTAAGTAACGTGGCACCGGAGTCACTGGTTCCGTGCCTGAGACGGCTGCGGATTGCTCCCACCAGTGGTCTGCATGCCACACCGCGGCCCATCGCGAGAATTGAACAGGGCCGCGTATTATACGCTTAGTGTAACCTGCCAAGGGAACGACGCACGCTTAAACACGGCGCGACACGAACCGTTCTCGAACGATCCACTTTTATCAACTAGAATTCTAATTCATAGAGTACCATCGATAACCAAAAAAGGCAGATAAAGAGAGAGAGAGAGAGAGAGCGTGCGTGCACTTGATCAAGTTTTTCCCAATGCGATCGCTGGTCCAGGCTGTAGCTCGAGCGCCGCTGAATTTTACCGCGTGAAATTTTCAAAGTACGTTACGCGCTCTACCGTGGGCACCACACATACATACTCACACACGTTAACGGACGATGCGCGAGTGAATGCGCGGCGGCACGTTCAATTTTTACGCCCCTGCCGGCTAGTATATCGTGGAATTTCACGGTCGGACGAGTCAACGGCCTTATCGCGGAGCGTTTTAGGTCTCAATATCGAACTGTATTCTCTTTTCTTTCGATATCGCGCGCGCGCGCGCGGGCACGGCAACGGTTTTCTTCGTGGGAGTTCGACGTGGAATCGGATTGAAATATTCGATCGTTCGCAGAGATAACGTACGATAAGCGATTCGAGGAGAGCAAAAAAAAAATTAATCGGGAAACAGGAAGGAAGGAAGAAGAAGAAGAAGAAGAAGAAAAGAAGAGGGCGCCAGTACAGATATATCGGCGAGTGTGACTGGACGGAAAGACGTGGGCGATTCCCAAGTACCGGCCTCTTGGTCCGCCGTGTCGTTAGGAGTGTGTCAGTGAGTATGCGGAGGCGAACCTAACCTATTCGTCGAGTGCGTACTATCGATCAAGGAGTCATCGGTTTCAAAGAGGACCCGGACTCTCTCCTTTTCGGCACACGCTATTTATGCATACGTGATCTCGGAATCTCTGGAAATACAACCGGACTGTGCGTTCGTCATAATTTTCCCGCTCACGTACACCACGAAACAACTTCCGATACAGTTCCGACGTGCGTGAGTTCCAAAAAGGAAAGTGCTGAAATCGTCGTCGTGTCGGAGGATCTAAGAGGACTCCAAATAAGATATTTAGCTACTGAAAACCGGAAGTGAACGTGTCGCGTGTTGGAAGTGATTCTATGCGTCAAGATGATGGAGACACAGAATTATTGGGAGGACAACTCCGCTCATTCGATGCAAGTCAAGTACGAGAGGTGAGTATCGCGATGTCTTTTAACTAATCGTTGAATAATAGTTGTTATTATCTACGAATGATAATGTTCATTCATATTCCTCTGGCAAGGAAATAAAAGGTTTACAGTAATGTCCGATGCACGTGTCTGTAATCATTGTCCGGGATAATTGCGTGTGTTGCACGCAACGTAAATTGACCCTCGTGCGTTCTTTTGCTCGTTTCTGAACAATTAAACAGCTTTTTTCGGTGTATAATTGGGTTTCGATAGACATTTTACTTCGAATATTGGGACATTTATTTCTGGTCCTGAAAAAATGGTTCCCAAAACGGTTGTCGGTTTTGTCGACACAATTATTGTTGAAGGTGTTCGTGGTCAGAAATGACCATTAAATAAAATTCAAGTTATAATTATTTGACTGCGCTATAATTAGGAATTTTGTGATCGAAGTATCTGTAAGAAAAGCAGCAAGTGAAATTTATAGTAACGATAGTGAGAATATTGGAAATTGAGGATAATGAATCGGGGGCTGACAATATTGATTGAGACAATTTTATTTCTTTATAATAAAGTATAATTATTTTTTTCGGCTCCGAATGTATATTTTTTATTCAGTCTAACATAAGTAGTCAAGTGTAGAATACCATTAACCTTATTTTGAATGAGGACTGTATGAGGGTTAGTAACCGTTTCTACAATATTGAAATCCGTGATTTGCTGCTCGAAAACAGTGGTAGGTACACTGCCACCGGGTCACTTTTGACCCATGTCAGAATTTTCATGGCGATTCGAGTGTGCTAACAAAATTAAATGCTTATATGTACAAGATATTTTGCTCGTATATGTAGTAGACAGTTTATACGCTTTGTGTTACATTTGAGAAACATGTGTCACTGATGGATCACTACAATTACGATGTTGCAACGGGTTGCATACTGGGCGTCGCAGATCAAATTGAACGATCGGATAAAAGATTATATTCCTATAATAAAAATAAAGAATAATATTGTTTAAAATTCTCATTTTGTCAAATTCATCGAATACACATGTGTCGGGATTTAGAATTAAAATCAGCAAGCTACAAACTACGAATTTTCAAGGCTGATTTGTCCCGTTTGGTTTAACACTGTATCTCAAGGTCGTCATTAAACAAAATAATTGTAATGTAATTTTAGCGTGGCTTGCATGAAACAAGATATTGCAGTGTTTTATAGAACTTTTACTGAATTCCCCATTATCAAATGATTAACTGTTTTAACGTATGACCAGTTTCGATCATTTTTTAATGAAATGTTGTATGATTTATAAGTAGGCAGCGGATTTTATGCATTTATAGCAAAAAGGAGTAGGAGAAATTGAAAGCAGTAAGGCCATTAGAAAAATTTAAAAGTACTGTTATATTATTTTCAACCTATTAAACATATTTCGAGAGAAAATAAATTTCCTAGCAGTTGAAATGCGACATAAAACTATAAATAAAAAAGAATTTCTATTTCGCTCCAGTTTATTGGAATTCAGGTAGAAAATGTTTATTTCGCATAAAGATTGGCTGTCCGCTTATAAGTCACTTGACGTTTGCGTTATGAAAATCAGAGATGCATCCGAAGTAAAATAACAAAGGTTAGTCGCACATATTTATGGTCGGTCTATGTAAGTACATAATACGTAAATGCTAACGTGACTAGCGTGTTGGCCCACGTGCGAGTGATCGATCAGTGGATTGAATGCACGTCTAAGGACATTCGTGTCGAAAAGCGGAATCTTGTATCGAGCGGGTAATTGTCGCACGAGCGTAATTTCATTAGCCGTATTACGCTAATTTATCGCGCGCGGAGAGCTCGAGCAATAAAATTGAGATTGACGTAACAAAGTAAGTCGCATTTATTGGAATAATCGAGTTACTATACTCGAGATTGCGATTGGCTCTTATATCAGGAGTTTTCCTTAGGAATCGCGCTGGCACGAGCCTATCGCATTCATATTCGTGGCATCTATTGTCAGAGGAGGTGACGCCTTTACTTAGAGGCATTCAGGTTGCTCGTTCAGAAGCTCGCAACGAGTGACATTCGCGGGGCCTGTCGCCGACACGATCGGTCATAAACACTTGCGAGAGATCGAGAATAGACTGGAAATACGGTTGCGTTACAGGGCGATTCCAGAAACTGGGTCGGTTCGTTTCAGCAAAAGCTATGGCTCACTTGAAGCGGAATAAATTAATGATATCGTATCTTTTATTAGCATCGAATCCATCGGCGATTATTGTATACCCGGTTTACTGGAACGGTGGAAATAACGGGTGTACTTAATATCGTTACATCTTTACATCACTCCCGCTTCGTCTATAAGAATAACGACGATAATAATGTAATATTACAGAAACACTTTACAGAAGTACGAGATAGTGTATTTGCACAATTGGGTTAATAAGATCCAAAGAATTGCAACAAACGCGGAAAAAACTTACAAACACTTGATTTATCAATTTTAATAAAACCTCGATCTAAGAAAGCGGAAACCGTAGGATCTACGGAAAACGAATATCCCCTCCACTGCGTGGCATACCTCACGAGGGGTCAAGAAGCTCGAGCTGCCTCCGTCGCCGAGCGTAAAGTGTAAACATGTCGCGTAATCCGATACGGTCTCGGGTATACCGGTGTGAACCACTACTAATCCAGTTACAAAACTTCTTTATTTTTTTTGGGACTTGTACCAACTTATTTGTGGCACTTTTCTCATTGAAATGAAACGATATAATTTGAAAAAATTAGGTCACGATTTTTAAGTTTTTTATCCGTGTGTAATGAAAATTTAAAATATATCTTTTGGTAGCTATGAGCTATAGATAATTAATAATGGCGAGGAACTGCGATTTAAAGATTCATATGTATTACATTTTCAATTTTCATTATAGGCACAGATAAAGAAGTTAAAAATAGTGACATCACTTTTTTCATCGAAATTCCGAGCAATAGCAATTTCAGAAAAATTGTTTTCACACATTACCCGGTAAACTAATCCTTCTAATATCTCAAAAAACTAAACAATTTTTAAAAAGTTAATTTTCGAAGACGGTCCTGTTAATTTTGCCGCGACTGTACTTACGGGCGCCATAGCAGAATGCGACTAATGTTGAAAATGCAGACAATGTAAAACAATAGACCACGTTACATCGGGATAGAAAATGCCTACAAGAACATCTGAACAGACAGTATAGTAGCTGAAATTATACACCATGGAGTAGCCCAAAGATACATTACGAACAGTACACGTATCCCAGGTACGTTCTCACAGCATAATCAAAACAAGGAATGCTCTTGAGATCTGATTATATACGCGAAGAAACTCGGAGCATATAATAGACCAGGTAGAACATTGTTGCATAGAACGGCAGAAATAACACATTGAATGGACATAGTAACCGCGAACGTCATCATCATACAACAGAATACAGGGAGGAGATCAGGAACATCATCGTCAAACGTGGAATTAGTGGTAGTCTGGAATTAGAAGGTCCGCATAGTATCAATCATAACGTCAATCACTGTAACAACGCCATGTTTATGTATCACGAACCTTATGAAACTCTAATTGAACCGATACACCCGTCGGGCCAGTAGAGAAAGCAATAAAACTGAAAGGCATGGTTTCGAACTTCCTATAGCTGATTGATAAATATAATAAAACCCGTCTGTGACTTAGTTACCTTGAGCCCATTATAGATTAGCGGTGTACAGGCCAGGAAAAAAAAATAATCATGACAATATGGTGTTTTTATTTAAAGTCTATTACATCAGATAATACAGACAGTGTATTCATCAATGGAAAATTGTTTTATTAAAACCGATACACTTTATGCGGAATATAGAAAAATATTAAAAACGAATACTTATCAGATGATATAATAACACAACTGATACATCTTCTGATGAAAAAAATTTCATAGATCTATATCTACTAACTACTATTAGTTTATAATTTGTATGATGCATCAGATTCTTGTTAGTCGCAACAATCAACTGATCTCCTTAACTGTGCACACGCGACAGGAACGTGATGAAACGTGATTATTGTTTGCTTTTGTCCCTCTACAATCTACAACATACACGATACAACAGCTCGGCAAAGTTTTCACCCCCCAGTTCACGGATGAACTCCTCACAATGTCTAGTTAGAAAATCGTTTACCTGCATTTTCATTAATAAATATTCTTCTTTCCGGTTGTAACGAGGTCATCGCTTTATCGAAAAACACTTCTGTAAACAAAGGAGGCGAATTTATTTAAGCTATTAAATAATATCAGGAAGTTGAACACCACGGTGTATTGTTTAAGAATGATTCTCACGATTAATGGTATTGAACAACAACTTATTACTGCCGACATTAACTAGATTATCGTCCTTAATAACTCTGATCACAAAATTAAGAAGACACCTTATGATAGTCACAAATCTTCTATAGGTGGACGTGCTTCCGAGATTTCAAAGTGACCTCTGTTTTTTTATATGAAATTGTGTGCTTTTAAGCGCGTAGTCTATCCCGAGACGAGTTCAATAACCTATAACACTTTCGTCTTACAAGGTCAGTCAAGGTCATTTGGTATCGTTCAAAATTTAGGAGGCGGAAGCACGTCCACCTAAAGTAGATTTGTGTCTACCATAAGATATCTAATCCGAAACAGAGTAAGCTTTATTTAAAATTTTATATTAATTTTTCTAACTTTTTGAAAAAATCCATATGGTCCAATATTGAAGAAGTTATCGTCCTTTTAAAAGTGTCCG
The DNA here is from genome assembly GCA_916610255.1 of Lasioglossum lativentre. Classification (NCBI taxonomy): domain Eukaryota; kingdom Metazoa; phylum Arthropoda; class Insecta; order Hymenoptera; family Halictidae; genus Lasioglossum; species Lasioglossum lativentre. Next base: position 10,448,999 of record OU744355.1, on the reverse strand, counting down.
AAGATTATTGTGATTCATTGTATGTAGATTGAACATTCGTTGAACGTTCCTTTTCATTTTTTTTTAAATACTTACTGTTTACGAGAAAGACACCGATCCAATTTACCTGGAGCACCCTGTATATGCAACGAATATGTTACGGAAAATTCCTGGTGTAGTGGTCAGAGCTGAAGAATTCAGACCGGATTCGTTGGATCAGCCTGTAGACGAAGCACCGAGCGCTCACAGCAACCGGGCAATTTCTTCGGGCCACGCTATAGGACGCGGCTTCGCGTCTTGGCCGCTTGAACCGTCGCGTCGTCGTATCGGCCATTGACACTGTAGATCGATTCGTACGGATTTATTTGAGCACCTTCTGCATACTGCGTGAACGTGCAGATACCCGTGCCCGCACGTATACACGGCGTCTCGACGGCGATTTAACTTGGAAATCGAACGACACATTTTTCCTTTTCGGTTCGTCTCTGCGGAGACTCTGCAGAGCCTGGATTCTCTTTCGGCCTGGATCGAACCTACCGAGGTACGGTCACTGACACGGATAGGGAGAGGTGCTATGAAAGGGACAGGTTTTCATTAGGCTAAATCGCGTTGCAAAAGTTGAGCTTGATTTTTCTTTAACCTTTAAAAAGGTAGCCATTATAGTAGCCAGGGATGAACTTCGAAATTTTGCGTACCATGTCAGTTCGTATATTAGTATTCAGTATGCTTTTCTCAATATGTAATAAATATTAGAAAAAAAGAAAGAGACAAAAGTGATACTGTCTTTTGCAAGCAACGTAATAGCGTATGTAAGTTCTTTGTTTGCAGTATCTTTTTTTAGAAATGAAGGTGACCTTCAATTTTTTAAATGGAACGCAATATACATATTTCTTTATATCATACGGAAGCATGTGTCAAGACAAATTCATTCGTATAGGACACAATGACCTTCGTGGTCATACAAGGTCAGAAATGAAAGAAATATTTTGAATATTTTCTTTTCAATTTTGTCCTTATATTTGTTATTTGTACACATAAGACTATAATGTTTGTTACTCATCAGCAAGTAGACATCGGAACGAATTCACGAAGGCCAAGAAACACACTTCCTATTAATAGACATATATGTATTTAATCATCTATAATGACATTATTAGAACTGAACGTTCAAAAAACATTGTCCCTTTCACAGCACCTCTTCCCTAAGTGAATCGATGAATCGGGAGTCATGTCCGTGAAACACGATGAAATCATCGCTTTAAATCTGGTGAAATAATGGCGAGATGATATTGAAGGCTCGTTGCTTCGCAGCCTTCCGATTTTAGATAATGACGCGTTTCTATAAATACGAGAAACCACGCGACATTGCCCGAGGACTCGATTTGATTAATCGGCCATTCGTCACGCCGCGCCGCGGGTAATTCCCCCCTCGGTGTTATCGCGTCCGATCCAGATAAGACAATGGACACGATAGGCTTTGGACACCACGCGTGAGCATTACGTCGGTCCACGCAATTCGGCAGAAGCGACTGGCTGTAACCGAATCCAACAGGAATTTTTCCTGAATGTTTACGAGTGGGCCGGGGATCGTTTTATTATTAATGTAGGTACGGTGCCCAGTTCCACGAGACGGGGATCAGATTCGAGGATTCATTGCCTCTCGGATGGTCGAGTAACATATTTAATAATTGAGATTATTATTACAGTGACGGCGCGTGTAGATGCAATCGAAGGTAGAGAGAAAGTTTACTAACAAAATCTAGTTGAAAATTGAATACCGTTGACGTTTTAGCCACATGCCCATCCTCCTCATTCCTTTCAGGGGTTAAATTTTTTCTCGCATCTGTTATTTAGTGAAATGATTAAGTTCGGAATTAAGTGCTGTCCGACATTAGGTGACTTCCCCCATCTCCCCCAAACAAAGTAATTATGATCGTAACTATATCATGTGTGGTATCACTTAAATCAGAAAAAACTAGACGAATACGATAGTAATAGTTTCATTGACGGAAAAGCAAAAATAAGAAATTTTGGTTTGTGAATTTAAAAGACTGAAGTAGCACGAGTCCTTTGATAGATGCCGAACGCCCAAACCTCAGTACCTTTTTATTTTTCAATCGTTATGCTTCTGTACGGCACACTACAAAGAACTTGGTACCTCTTCTATAACTGTGACTCCGCGGACCCGAAGATACGACAGTTACGGAGAGAATACTAACGCTGTGGAATAGTCGCAAGAGCATTGCAAAAAGCGATTCACTGAGGTTTGGCAGGCTCTGGGCAAAATTTTCATCTAAATAAAAATTTCGAATAACGAATAAAAAATAAACAAAATTTTTATTCATTATTCGATGGTTCGCGTTTATTTGAGTTGGCATTAGTTGTGAAAAGATTTATTCGAAGCCTTCGAACAAAAGATACAGATAAAAGATGAAAAAATTATTCGAAGTTCGAATAAAGCCGCTTCGTATGAAAAAAATTTATCTTTATTCGTCGGATAAATTCTCGTCGAATATAATTATTTATTCGATGCTCGTCGAATAAAGATACTTTTTATATTCGAAATTTTTATTTAGATGAAAATTTTGACCATCTCCGGCTCCGGGGAACCGATCAAACAGAAATGCACCTGCAGCCTCGCACAATAGCGTCGCTCGTATGGAGGTCGACGCGTCGGAGAAGGGAATTTCATCGATCAGCAATAACTTACGAGTCCACGAGGCGTAGGGAGGCATCGGTCCGGCCGACAATGACCGCCGTTCCATTCAGCGCAATTATTAACGTCTCTCACGTCCGCTGGGTATCGATGCGTAAACACAAACCCGATCCCGTGTTTCTGTTTCTCCATCTTGACACAGATATTTCCCCGGTTCGCGTTCCCGCTTATCGTGAATCAAACCGAAGGTCCTTCGACACACTTGCCGAGCATTTCAGTCGTTCCGTCAGCCATCGACGATCTCCTGCTCCCCATCAATCCACCTTTCCTCCGCGAACGCCGTGGAATGCGATCGTAAATTAAACGCGAGGCCTGTTAGTCAAATTCGATTGCACCTTGTTTCCAACATTCTGAACCTGTTCTTATCCATCGGGACTATCCATCGCCACGAGAAAAAATATTGTCCCCTTGTATTTGCTATCCGATGCCACAATGGCAAGTGAGAATTATTATAACTTTTTAATCAATATTTGTATCCTCTATTCAAATTGCTAGGATTTATGCTTTTATGACAAAAATCGAATGCAAAATTTAAAAAAAAATTAGAAGAATTTAATTGTTACCATTATTTTTGACTTTTTGAGATGATTAAAAGAGAAGATAAATGTTTATTTAACGTCAGCTTTTTGTAATTAATTTGGACAATTTTTATTTTGCATTTGCAGTCTAGTAATTGCTTTTAGAAAAAACTTTGAAGGTGAGAATTATTATAAGTATTTTAATCAGTATCTTGATACTCTCTTGAGCAGCTGCAATGAGCGAGGTATGCATTCGGTCTTCTTAAATTGTTCTTGAAGATTCTTTAATTGTCCTCTATCATTCATTCCTACGCAATTGGTGCTGTATCACTTTCTTACAGTCAGTTGTAAAATTGTGTTGCAATCGATCAGCGACAATTGAAAAGCACCTCATTCTCAACATTCTGAACCTGTTCTTATCGGCTCGATCTATCAGGGCTATCAATCGCAACGATAAAAAATGTTGTTCCCTTGTAATTGATTTTTGAAGATACAAACAGCAAGCGAGAGTCATTATTGGATTCTTAATCAATATCTTCATCATCTCTTCGTCGTTCAATAGCTGCTATGAACGCTATACATATTGTAATTGCTAGACTGTGAAGTATCATGATAAAAATGAATAAGTCAAATGAAAAACTAAAAAGAAATTAGAAGAATTTAATTGTTACGTAAAACAACGTTGTAATTATGAAGAAGTGTCTCGTAAAAAAAGGTACGTTTAAAGAACAAAATGGATCCGCTTCGAAACGGACACAATTCGATACCTTCATTCGCTGGGCTATTCGAATAAATTTTTATTCGCTGGGCTTTTCGAATAAATTATTATTCGCTGGGTTATTCGGATAAAGTCACTTTATTCGCAACTTTTATTCGCAACTTTTCTTCGAATAAGATTTTATTCGCAATTTTTATTCGCTGGGTTATTCGAATGAAATTCTCTGACACAGTCGTCGCCGGCCTCGTGATCGCAAAACACATTCACCTTCCCAAAGTGAAGAGGAGAAGGAGGCGATAAGATATAACGTCAGCTGTGCGGTATTATTCTTATAGACACTCGACTGTGAGGATTATCAAACGAAAGTTGTGGACAACAATTAGGTAGTCTTCCTTTCGCGAAATCGCGGCCGACCGATAAACCACTTCCTCGTCGATACGAATTTATTTTGTCGCGCCTCGTCCGCTGAGAAATTTTCCGCTTGCGGTTCCCGGACGCGTTTAAAAAATGCTCGTCCTTTGCCACTTTGCCGATTAACATAAAGCTGTGTCCACACTGAAGCAACGACGAGCAACTTTCATCAGGATGTTGCATATGAAATGTCCGATTTTAAAATTGCAAATATAAAGTGTTTCGATCAAAAAATATAACTTGCAGGTTTATTATACAAGGCGTCCCAAAAATATTGTTCCAGAAGTTATGCTTGTTTAATGTTACCGTTAAAGCTAAGACATTTCATATGCAGCAACCTAATAGTCGATGTTGCTTGTATCTCGGAAAAGTAGCTCGATGTTGCTCCAGTGTGGACATAGCTTTAGGCACACGGTAAACAGATCTCTATCTCCGAGGTTGCGAGAATCGCTGCTGGCTGACCATGATGCCACGGAAATCTCTGTCATAGGCGAATCAACCTTTTCAGATCGTTCCTCGAGAAATCTGTTTTTCAGATCTTCTTCCTTTCGACCTGGACTGTTATACGTGGCTCGTATGAAGAAATTTTATTCTACGTTTCGGACTTACTTTTTCGTGTAGAATCCCCTTTCTCGGTTCTACCAACAGTTACCGATCACCCTATATTCGTTGAGACGTCAAAGTGCTCCAGATCTGTTTACTCCACTTTGCTTCACTTTCTACGATAAACCGCCCGGTTGTTGAAGTATTATTCCACACTCTGATAAATCCCGCAATTCGGGATAGATATATTGCTTCTCCGTCGTATTCTAAAATGCAAGTTCACTAATTTATTAATGCGTCGGTTCGATATATTGTTGCTGGATTTGTTGCGAATTATCGTCAACCAGTGTTCGCTTGCGTCTTAAAACTTTCCAATCGGCTGTGTCCGGACGCCTTAATACGCATCCTCGCGTCCTTCTTTTTGCAACCGCAGGTTCAATAACTCTCCGACGATTGTTTGTTTAACGGACCGAAGACGATAGACTTGTTAAATTTGTGATTTATAACGCGTTCTTGTTTTTTAATGATTTCATACATTATGATAAAAATCGCTAAAATTTTGAACAAATACATTTCTGTTATTTTTATAGAGTAATGGAAAGTAGTCACTTTTAGTGCCCCGTAAACATTGTGTTAAACTGAGCAAAGACCGGTTCATTATCGCAAATAATAAAATTTATCTACCGTCATGAATTTAGAAAACACTGATCAATTTGTTTGTTGAAGCTTCGGAATTTTTAAGTATCAATCAAATATCAGAAATTGTGGTACAATCGGAAAATTTTCGTATATAACACTTTGTTTTTGAATAATACTAACTTCGGAGATCCGTCGAGTACACGTGCACTTAGTGTAAGCTTTAGGCTAACAGAACTCGGTAAATGTATCTACACTGCTTCGACCTGTGTGTGTGTGTGTGTGTGTGTGTGTGTGTGTGTGTGTGTGTGTGTGTGTCCTAAATCTTAATTCTACTTATCCGAGTGCACATTTACATTTCTCGTTTCGCTTTGAACGTGTATTTTGTGATTTTCAACATGTCGTTGTGAAAATTACTTATTTGTACACATTCGAAATACATTTAATATGTAATTATTCACCGAGGAAAATTATCGATTAAAAAAATTCGTTTATAAATCATATCACAATCTTCGTCGCAAAAGTCATCTGAAATCAAAACCCCAAAGTCTTATTTAATTAGTACGATTGTAATCAAATCTCGAATTATGGATAATTACGTAAATAAATGTTTACGATATTTCTAATTGTTTGGAGGTTGCAATATCGGTAAAGATTCCTTTTCCATATCGAAGCAATTATATCTACATTAATTGTTTTCGATCTTAGATAAATAAGTAGTCCGATAATTATCGTGCGAGCTGCTCAAGTAGAATTTCTGCAATCGATTTGCTTCTTCGGCGAATAATTAATTATCATCAGGGATGCCAGTTCGTGGAAAAAGATGGAAATTGAGAGGAAGTGGTGGTAGAAGGCAGGTAGGCTAGTCATGGCTCGGTGTGGGGGCTATGTACCGCTAATATCCTGTTTAGATTAGGCAACTTTTGGTCGAACGACTGAGTTGATGTAAACGTAGCTTTGACGCCGTGATGTCACACCATTGGATATCATTTGAATTTAGACACAGCATTGAGGGGGAAAAGTTACCCTCTCTCTACCAGTACCAGATTAGTCACGTGACGTGGCGGAAGCATTAGCTGGATATGACGTATGTAGTAATGGTGCCAATGGTGGGGTCACGCAGATATTAAGGGAAGGGGAAAATTCCAGCGAACAGAGAATTCTCCTGGTTGTAATAAACAATTTATAAAAATTTATGATTATAGTTCAGATGCATACAAACAAGTCTGGAATTTCATGGAGATATGCTAATGAATTATTTCAAAACAAGTTCCTAAAATATATTCTTAACATAGGTCAAGATATGGTAATATTGTCATGAATTATTACGTGACTAGGTAAATACAGAAGCAAAAGTTATGCTACAAAGAAGGGACAAATAAGGTAGAATACTTTCAAAATCAATTTGTAAAATACATTCTAACATAGTTCAAGGAATGGAAATATTTTCCAGAGTTTTAATGTGATTAGAAACCAGTGAAAAGGTAAAATCCAGTCGATGAAATTAGTTTAATTAATCATTTGTAACAAGTAGTAACTGTATCCTCGACAAGTATGGGATTATAGTTTACTCTATAACCTATTGTTTCCCAAATCAATCATTCCACCTTTTAATTAATTGGCTTCTTGTCCTGTGATTTACTTTATAGCTATAGAGGTTAAAACTCCTGTGTCATTCATAATCTCTTATAAGAAAAAGATAATTGATATCTATTGTCTGCTGATTATGAAAGTGAACGAAGTCATATCTTCTTTCTTCGAGATATTTTTATATCTGATTTGATAAAGAAATATTTTACCATAATATGATGTAATACATAATATACAATATACAGTTTCGCACTTCACTATGTAATTATAGTAAATTCAATCGGCACAAGTTATTGAAATTTTGACTAAGCCCACTTTCATAATCATCAGCACAAATACCAATAAAAGACAAATAGAATTTACAATACAATAGAATACAATAGCATCATTAAATTCTTTAAATGTCTTTTCCATTTTGCATTCGATCTACTTATTTCTGTCATGAATTCATAAAATCTGCATTCTATGCCATCGATGGCATACATACATGTTTAATAGATTTTTCATTTTCCAAGAATTTACATTGGAAATTAATAGCAAAAGCTTGCACTTGCTTCTGTACACATGACCATTGTTTCACGTGAGATTCGAGGATCGACGCAAGCAACGGCTCCGTGACAGCATGCTGAGACAATGTTTTCGGATGGCGATGAAACCGGTGGAAAATTTCAACAACAAGTGCCGCGCGATAAGGCTCGAGGCCCCCCACTGTTCGGACGCGATTCCATTATTCCTGACGAAAATTCCGTTCCGCCAGCGACGCGCGTCGCCAATTGCTTTTTATTGGCAATGGCCGGCCCATATTTCTCGTAATTACGACGGCGTGCTTCTGGGGACGATCAGTGTCGTTCAGAGAAAAAGTGAGAGTTACCTTGGCTGATACACGCCGCTCGAATGTGTGACCGTGTGGAATCGCTCGTGCCCGCGAGCACGCACGCCAACAATTTCCAGCGAGAGAGCTCCTGGAGAGGGGCTTCTCTCTATCGCCGATGAATGCGCGTGCCCGAGCGCGCGTGGGCGTGGAAAATAGTACAGCGATTTTATTTGCGCCGGGAAGGATGATTCACTCGGAAAAAATCTCGATTATTGGAACGCGCAAGAAACTAACTTTTCAAGACACGGCCGTCCCACGTTCAAAAGTTATTCCACTTTTCAGAAAAACAGAAAACCTACGCGACCACTGCAGTCTCGTAAACTCAACGCTACTGAAATACAGTGGATTAAAAAAAGTACATTACAAATTTTTTTTCAATTCACCCTTAGACGATGGACTGTTTTTGTACAAAGGATGATGCTTAAGATTTCTGGGTTTATTTAGCAATTCTTAAGCATATTTTTTAAGATAGTTCTAGTGGGCCAATTAATCTCTCTGTCGTTTCTATCTGTGTGACGATTTTTATACTGTGGATCAAAACTGACCCAGGAACCGTTGTCGGAGGGTTAATATAAATTACGAAGGTAACACACTGCTATGTAAATACACTGATACAAATTACATCGCACGCTACTTTATGTAGCAAATCATCATAGTAAATCATTAACCGAAGTACTGCAATATTTCTCTGTATAATAAATAATTATGAAAATTGTATCAACCTGCTACCTTCGTAACTTATATCATTAGAAAAAAATCTGAGAATGTTCCTCAGAGAATTATGATAAATGATGTGAAAAATGGACAACATTTACCGATCTCTTGTTATGTACAGAATTAATTTATGTGTTTTCGACTTCATAAATTAGATTGTATAACAATGCACGGCGAGAAATAAGAAAATGAAATAAAAAAATATGTTGGAAAAATTTGATACTTAAGAATTTGAATTGATCTAGTGATATCTGCCATGAAATGATGATTCGGTTATTATTTTAATAGTACACCTACCAAACTCGTGAAAATGCAGTTAATAAAAAATTAAAAAGAAATGCAATTCAGTATATCACAATAAAGACTGCGAACAATCGGAATACACAAACTATTTTTATCTTCATAAGATTAATAAAAACTATTTGCATAATTTCTGTTAGTACATATTCAGTAGATCCGGTTAATTCAAAGAATTCTGTATTTTGAATAAATTAGTGAGAAACTAGTCGTTGCGATAAGATACTGTAGAACCTCGATTATCGGAATCTCCGATCTATGAAGTCTTCTAGTAGCATGCAGTGTCGCTAGACTTGTGTTCCCACTCTACCTTCCCCTTCTACGATGTTTCCGCCGCTGCTCGGTCACGTGACGCGTTTTGTCTCTGTCAGTACTGGCAGAGAGAGGGTAACTATTTCCCCTCAATCCGTGCTCCCTCCCCTCATCTGGCGACACTGATAGCATGCTCCAGATGTAAATTGCTCATTCTAAGGCGGTCCATATACAATGGTATTTATTCTATAAATTAATAAACCGAATTATAGACTGCGGATCTTTATGCATTCATAGCATGTACAGATTTTTAAAATACACGAAAGCATGTATAGTAACAAACATCGACGACTTGCAATAAGGAATTTTCTAGTTGATAAATTCAACTTGTTCCTCGTATCCTGGATTTAATAAAATAAGCCATCAGCTATAACAACTATTACCGAGCTATAACACTTTAATGTCGGAGTCATTTCTGACTCGCACCGATATTTCACTAATACAGTTTTATTCCGATATAAGACGATGGCTCGGGACCGCCTTTCGCCTTATTTCGAATGTTGCGACAAACTATAAAGTGGTCGTCCGAGCAGCGATACAATCGAGGTTCTACTGTAATGTGGAATCCGTTGCAAGTATGCGCGAGAGATTTATGAAAATTGATGTCTCCTCTTGCAATAAAACAACAATATTTCATGTGGCACATTGGTCGCAACGATGGCGTAACTTGTTATTATACGAGGGTAATTGAATTTGAATAATGGAGAGACTGTCAGCTGTACACCTGATTTTTCTTTCGAGGTTAGGGTGTTTTCGCCTTCTTAACCGCGAACGGAGAGAGTCAAGGTTTCGGCTCGCGGCTACGCGAAATCGGGGTCGCCGCAGACAGATTTAACTGCGCCAGTGAAACTATTTGTAGAATTATGAAATATACGCCGTGGTCGTTGCTCACGGGATAACGAGCTCGCGTTCTGCGGCGTGGATGAATAAGTTTCTCGCAGTTATGTAGGTACCTCGTTATTTTCCGATCGTACGATCTTTTCTTCCGATCGTTCGTGGAACGAGCGAAGGTCCGCGCGAATTCGCCGGTAAATATTTAGGAAGAGGCCGATTCGTTCCTTGATCTTCTAGGCCGGAAATTGATTGCTGGAAAAATGCAAAATGAAGTGAGATGAACGGCGTAATTTCGTGGAATTCTGTTCTGGAAATAGTTTACGCGTTATTGTAAAATTATCCGCGTTCCTGAAGGATTTCGAGGAGATTTTGTCAAACATTTGTTGAACCTGCTGCAAAGAAATCGTTTTTATGCAGCAGTTGGTATATTTATCATGCTTTATTGTCTTTAATTAAAATTCAATTTTTAAAGACAGAAATATGAATAACTGCACAGTGGTGTGGATCGAGGAATTTAGGAACATTTGACGTTTGAACTATAGAAAATATCGGTAAAAAATCTGCAAATTCTTGTTTTATAATTTTTTGATATTGCTAATTTAACTTCTTCGTGCACATGCGTAAACTGGGAAATCTTTTTATTTCCATATTGTCGGAAAAGGTCGAATAATATTCTTATACTTTTGTTCTTGTTAGAATACTATTCTTTGAATTGTTTGCTGACACAAGGTGGAAGATTTGGTCGATGGCTTATCTACGGCATAGCATCTCACGTGTTTGCAATTTGAACAGTACTTGGGAGAAGTTTCTGAACGTCGTAAATCAACATGAGGCTGAGAGCTTTAATCGGTAATAATTTGGAAAGTAGGACAAAGTAGAAAATAATTCTTGCATAATTGTAAAGAGGAAGAATGTACTGAAGGTATTCCAATTTGGAGAAATGCCACGCTACTAAGGACTTGATAGATGTTCTTTGTTCATTGTATACAATCTTCTTATCTTTCTTTGTTTCGTTGAGTATTATGTACTTGGCCAATGAAGAGGTGAAATTAAGGGGCATTTCAAACCAGAGAAACAATTTATCCTTGTTCAAAATACTAACTTTAAGTTCACATTTACGTGGTCATTGTTATTAAAATTTTTACTAAATTGTGTCAACATCTTGATTTCTTAAAACCAGTACAAATTAGATAAATGAAAAAAGCGAATTTCTCGTGAAACATAGCTTTACCACTTGTAAGATATACATATAAAACTGTTTGGCATGTTCTGCCCACGTTAAATTTTTTTGTTTTTTTTTCGTGAAATATTTTATACAAAGTACGTACTGTAAAATGTGCATTATGTATATTACTATACAAGGGTTACCTGCATTTTCATTTCGTAAAATTTTTGAGCAGCGGTGGTAGTTCGGTAGCAAATGTGTTAATTGCACCAGTGTAGATATTACCGCTCGGAAAATCACACGATTAACAGGTGAATCACACTCGAGGTGCGATGTGTAGCCATGTAGAGGGTGTCAAAAAAGTATTACCGGTAACCAAAAAAAATTCTGGTCATTTTTAATGGTTTCTGGCAGTCAAAATAGTTTCAGTAATTCCTAATAGTTATTTACAATTAAAATTTGTTAATTCAATGTATTAGCTCTGAAATTTTATTTTACAACAATTATGATGTCGAGGTTTGGCGAACCGAATGTTTTGCGAACCGAAAGATAACTATACGTTTCGACCTCTGATAAAGAGGGTCCCAGGTGTTCGCCTTGATATGGCCTGTACAGGTAGCATCGTCCTCCACTTTTTGGGCGAGCTATCCACGTTGCATGTAAACGTGGTCGCGTATAGACGGTGTCCCGACAACGCGACTCGACTCGACAAGGCAAAACGAGCGCACCGGTTGGCGGGGAGCAGCAAGATTGCTGGCACATATCGGCGAGTCAGAAGTCACGTTGCTCGACACGCGCTTCGAGGCTCGGCTGGATGTAGGTTAGTATTTTTAAATAAGCGAGCAACCCGGTATATACAAATACGGTGGCCGAGCAGCTCGACTTGCAGCGTGGCGTGGCATAGCGTCTAGCAAAACAATACCGGTGTGTGTGACCGACCATGCCACGTCTTAGACCCTGCCTAGCCGCTTTAATATTCCCTCTACGATGGCGACGCGATTAACGAAACAAGGACCGTGGCTGTCTTGCCGGCTGCCTGTGCACCTCGCCCATACCACGCGAGGTCCTCGCCGCAACCTTAGATGGAATTTCCTTACGCGCGTTTATGTAAGTTCCGCACTGTCCGTGTTGAGCTCCTCGCACTTTCGTGGGAGTTTGCTGATGGCTAACCAAACCACTACTTTGGTTTTCCTCTTGAAAATTCACCCATTTACTATTTTTATCAGGTTGTTCAGAAAATTCTGCGGACTTCATTCTGTGGCTCTATCTTTTGTTTCTTTACAAAAGCATTCTGGAACAGGGTTGGGCACATTTCATTTGAAATAACACAACAAATAATCATTTGAAATAATGACCTATTTTAAATACTTTTTTATTTGTATTTCAAACCAAGTAAATTATTTTCGGATAATATCTTATTTGAATAATTTTTCATTTCAATCGCATTGTCTGAAAGAATAATAAATAATTTCACCTCACAAAGAAGTAATTCGAGTAACCAAATTAATTATTAAATTTACATATGCTAATTTTTGTAGCTTAACACTAAAACCAACCAAGCACAAAACATATAAAAGTGAAACACCTTATAGCAGTGAGAAGATTGAATTTATTTAATTGAAGAAGTCAATTCAGTAAATTCCTATGAAAGTGTTTTTATAATTGCAATAACTATGAAACAGAGTAGGTTTAGTGTTAATGTCTAAAGTTTAGCTGCATTCGTTTTTAAAATTGTTCTTTAGTACGAATTATTTGATCAAATCAAAGATAAAATGAAGAATTATTCGTTTTAATACTCTGGGTCACAATAGACCCGGTCTCCGTCGAAGGGTTCAGGAAAACGGTTCCCTGAAAAATAGCAAAGAAGTCCATATCTAGAACCTTGGCTGAAGTTCGCGTAATCTGAGCAGTCCGGTTTACCTCAGTCTGCGAGGTTTACTTGACAATTTGAAATGGTGTGACGAAAAGGCGTTTTCGAATGGGATAAGCAGCCGATTGATCGAGGTAAATGGAGCACTAATGCCTCTCGGCATTAGAGTGTCTGGTGTCTAACGTAAGCATTCTACCAGCGATCGATTAGTTTCAATTCTTTGATAAACGGTTAGAGGGGACGGATATCTTTAATCTTTAACACGTTCCATGACACGTGGATCATCAGAGGCCCACGGTGCACACGGTGCGGCGTCATTCATAGGACGGGTACAGTCGGCTGCAAAAGTCACGCAGACCTGCACGAAGCACGTGTTCACTCTCGCATCGAGCGATTCGAATCCAGAGTAATTGCGGTTTTTTTTAATCGTGTTCAGAAGAATGAAATTACGCTGGAGATGAGTCCAGTGACTTAGAGTTCGAGTTCATGCAGGAATGTTTTGTGAATTAAATTGATTAGAAATTGCCAATCGTGGAAGGGAGGTTGTATTTTTGTTAGAGAATATACAGGATGTCTCGGCTAAAGGAGGCCACCTAAATATCTCATTTATTTTTTAATGACACCGAAAATATTAATGGCACAATTTAAATGGTATAAAGGAAATTTTGTTTGTTCGGTTATGTTTTCATAGTTTGCGCATTTATAACATAAACAGTTCAAATGTAATTCTAATATTATCCTAAAATTTTATCACTTTTTTTGTACTCAAGGTCAACTGAAAGTCATGACTTGAGCATATTGAAATGTATTTTTTCAGCCGCTATAACATGGAATACCAAAAAATACAAGTTTTTCTGATGAAATATGACGATGACCTTGGAAAAACTACGAAAAAATAATCGGCAAAAATTTTTTTCTTCTATAGTATTCCTCCTTCGATACCATTTAAATTATGTCATAAATATTTTTTGTGTGATTAAGTGAATTAGAGCTATCCCTTTGATGTATTGGGTTGTAACAAAAGTTCGTAGCGTTTTTAAAATTCAAAGATAAGATAGTTATTCATAGGTTTATTCAATAATATGATAAGTTACCTAAAAAATAACAAACACTAATAGGACAGAATGGAAAATATGCTATTGAATAAATCTATGAATAAATATCTTTTCTTTGAATTTTCGACCCAATCCAATATAACATCGAATTACACTCGTGATGATGTAAGACAAATCCACTGAATGTAAATGTGAATATATCAAAATGAATGTAGGTGTACAATAAATGTAAATTTTCTGTTTTTTGTTGGATATTTCAAAATTATTGATGATAAACGAGAGATATTGCTGAAAAAGCGATAAAGCAAGCGATAAAAAGTTATATAGCAAGAGATTAATCGAAAAGTTTCATCGAATGATATGAAATAATAATATTTGGAGGAATCATAAAATCCATTTGTTGCTCCGTTTCTTTTACAATTTTCCGTTCGCGAATGACCAAGAATTACTGACCACAAAATTTCAGATTATGGAAGCAATGATTACCGAGCCGATTTCAAAAGATTCCTAGAACTACTGCCCGTGTTGGATACTGTCTGTACGACATCCAGGATGTATAGTATTTCCCAATGTTTATCAGGCTTGTACATCCCTATCGACAGTTCCGATTAGTAAGTTTTATAGAGATGATTCATCATTGGGAAACTACAGCTCATTCCTGCAGGATGATAATCTTCGGTTGCGAAACCAACAAAAGTGTATATTTCCAAGGCTGGCTTAAAAAGGTTATTTGAAGTTGTCAACACTAAATTATTTTATACTTTTCATTTTACAATTATTGAAATTATGAAGTTATTTACGTGGAAATTCATTCGATAAATTTTCTAATCCAAGCACATATTGAAATAATAATTGAACAAAATCTAAATAAATAGAACCTTGTCATTTTTATAATCTAACACATTTTAATTGCTTTTAGTGCTCGGTAGGTTTAATGTTAAATACAAAATTAGAATGATAATTCTCAAATCATCGTAGATTCTTAATAATTACCGCTACGGCTATAAAAAGTGCGAGTCTATGCATAACATTGACTTTAAAACGTGCTGTGAAACGTGCGAGCTCACGTTCGTTTTAACTACATATTAGTTCATATACACGTGTCTGTTCATTGCTGGTTAGATCTACTAACGCTGCGTTCAGATATACACGTGCTTTAAAACGGTTATTTAATGTTGCTCAACTCCCAAATTAGAATAATAATTAGTAAATTACCTGATATGCTTTTAACCATTCACGGTGTGACTGGAAAAATTGCGATTCTATGAATAAAATTGATTGAAAAACGTGCGAAGGAACGTGCGAGTTCACGTTCGTCTTACAATTAGTTACTACTTACTGCATGTGTCTGGTGAATGCTGATTAAATCTACTTACGCTGACGTGCAGAAATCGTGCAGCATTGAAGAAGTAGTTTAGAGTTGTTCAACTTCGAAAATAGAATGTTAATTCGTAAATTATCTTTAGACTGCGGATCTTTATGCAAAATAAAAATGTTCTGCATTGATTGTGGGAAACAGGAAGAAAATAATTATTTATTTCGAAATGACTTTGATACATTAAAAACAACATTACAATATTCTTGAATTTTTCTAATCTTTTACTGTTTTATATTTCACCAACCAATTTCTTCATAAATGCATAAAGATCCGCAGTCTAATTATCTTACACTTTTTATAAAATAAAATTACAGACATGCAAAGAACCTTGAAACTTCCCGTTGGTTTTAAGTAGCTAAATATCACTGAATGCATGTCTGCTCGTGGCTGTCTGAATCTACTTCCACTAACAGAAATCGAGCAGCTTTAAAAAGTATATAAATCTCGTTCGAAAATTCGTAAATTGTTGTACATTTTCGAAAATTTTTGCTATAATAAAAAAAAGTACGGTTATGTAAATAAAATCGAATGAAAAACATGCAAATTGTTATTGAAATATAACAGCTTCCAAAATGTTGTCTAAAATTGTTCAAATATGAAATTCGAATTGTAATTTAAATTATGTTATATTTATAAAAATTCACACCACAGTTTTAAAAATTTACTTTACGGATAAAATAGACGGAAAAACATGCGAAGAAATTCGCAAGTATAACACGCATGTGTCTGTTCGTGGATGTCTGAATCTACTTAGGGCCGTTCAGAAATTCGCGTAGGGGCGACAGGAGCGATTGTGTCAGTGGTTAGTGTCACGTCGGATTTTTGTTGTTTTTCGACCACCCGTTACGTACACGTGTGCGAGCATGCGACGCCGCGCCGTGCATATTTATACATCGTGACTTTCTACTTACGTCTAAGCGCGTCCAAGTACCGGCCACGTAACACGCGATCGATCGGATTATATGGTCCACACGTGGCCGATAAGAAAGTGCATGGGCAAAAAATGCTCTTTGTACGAAGAGCCATTCGACGGATCCATGCTCGAAATTCTTGGAAGCCTCGAGGCTTCGCTGGCCGACTGTTTGGTGAACAGTGTCACGGCCGCATATTATCACGAAGCGTGTGCGTGCGTGCGCGCGTGCACGAAACGGTCGCTGGTATTCACGTGTCGCCGCGTTTACGCTATCAGCAATTCCTGCTGATTATCGGCACACGGACAGTTTTCTGCATCTGACAATGAAGTTTCAGTTCGGGTTTTTCCAGTTTGGGTTTTTCCAGTTATATTTTTCTTCCCTTTTCTCGATGTAGTCGCGTGCAACAATGTTTTTGGGACACCGAGTATAATCGGTATTGTGAAAATTCCAGGCAAGATAAAATCGTGACGATGATTCACAGGCTGTTGGGAGGTATGATAATTGTACCTTGTAATAGTGGTATCTGTGGCCCTATCGATTTCCAAAGTCCAGTACATGTTTTGCATCTTGAAAACCAATTAGCAGTTCCTATAGATTTTGGTGCTTTTTTTTGTAAATCTCTATTTTTCTCTATTATCCTTGCTTGTTGAAAAATGCAGAAGAAGTCAGATTTTGGAATTAAAGAATTTTTTTACTGTACTAACCTTGTGAGATAATGTTTGACCCAAATTGTGAATATGATTCTTGGAAAAATTAGTCGAGTGTATATTAAAAATGAAAAATAGAACGATTAATGACAATTCAGAAAAGTATTAATGAAACGATAAATACCCGTGTCTTTTTACCACGTAGCAATTAATGTACTGTTCATGTGAAAATTGCGAGAAGATAAGTAGCTTGACGAAGCATTCGGACAGTTTTGAATATTTCAAATGATCAAGATGACGATAGAGATTGCTAACAAAATTTTCTTAACGCTGCAGGATAATTAAACTCTTCCTTCAATCAGTATCTCTCATCCTGTCCCTCATGAAGAAACAAACGTATTCATTTTGTATTATTTACATAAAGATCTTCATTATTATATAACTTTATCATTGCATTTTGTCACTGCATTTTCAATTGTAACTACAATCTACTAGGGATGTAGACCCTCTCATATACAATGATTCTTCGCTACTTCTGCTACAAGGAAGGTAGTTCTAGGGTGAGCATGGTATAATGAATTATTTCTTCTGTTCAGCTCAACAAAAAGTTCTTAAAAAATTCACGAATATTCTACCCGATAGCACAGACGACTGTGAATTTTTCCCGAATTTTTTACTGCAAAATCGGTTTCCAAAAAATCCCGGAAGCTCAAAATTGTTGATTTTATATTATCAGATGACCACATTTACATAGCTTACGTAGTTGTATTAATGTTTAAAAATTGTTCAAATTACGCAAACATGTTTAAAATAAAATTAAAATCTCCAAAAAACCGAAAAATGCATGTTTCATAAAAATTCAGTAGTGAGATATTGTCGAAAACAATGTACTCATAGGTGTACAATACCTGTTTTGTGTTTGAAGGGAATTATCAAGAATGAAGAAGTTCCAATCACTGCAGCTGTGGAAACAATTGTAAGGGCAACGGGTTAATCGAACAGCTTCATCTGATTATATGAAGTAATTGTATTTGTGGGATGTTTAAAATCGTTTCCCGTGGGAAATAAGAATGCATGGCATCGCGGTCAGTTCTTAACGCGTTTCTCAACCGACGCGCGATCCTTTCACGGGAACGCAGACGGTGGAAGCGATAAATAATCTTGAGAAATTCTTATTGTGCCGGTGATCGGTCGGTATTCGACATCGCAGATTTATTTGTTATTTGCGCGTAGGAATTGCGTGGCCGACCGAGTGTACGCACGTGCGTGAACTTGTGCGTGCCGCGAGTAGTATTAACGAGAAAGTGAACGGTAGCAGCCGATGAATACGCGTGTCCAGGTCGGCCAGAAACTTCTGGGAAGGACGTCGCTGGCATTGACTAACTGTCTGACGTTGACTCGAATCCGAATTTAAATCGACTAGGGTTATGTAACATTGAGAAGTGGTCTCACCAACCTCTCCTGGCGATCGCATGATCGTCCTGCGCGATACTTAATCTGTAGAAGCACTTGTTTCCTCGATCGCCGACTCCTCTTTCCCTCTCTCTGTGGAGTGCCGCCAGGTTTACAGAAATCGATCGATTTCTGATAAAGGCGGGTGGTACATATGTGGCGATTTCGTATCCGAGGCGAATCGCGTCTTATCGGGAATATGTGAGGTACAGATAAGCCCCGGAAGATTAATCTTTCAGCCGTTTGGTCAATGATATACATATGTCTCCGTCGAGACGGCGGAGCTTGTTTTTATTACGTGAACGATTTACTTTGTCCGCGGATCTGTAGTTGTGTTTAACACGTTGGCTATCGTCGTCACGGATATGTGACGTTTACAATCAGGTTGCTCAAAGATAGTCAGATTAATTTCATATATGTATTGTACTTTGTTATTGCAAGTCACAGCAGCATACTGTTTAGAGGCTTCGCGATTTTCTGCCAAATTGTTTGAGCCCTTAAGGGGGTGATCGCATGTGGCAGATCCAAAAAATCGAAAATTTTTTTTTGGCACAAATTGCTTCTATAACATTCCTAGAATATGCAGATAAAAAGATATTTCGATATTCGAAATCGTTCGACTGTTATAAACGTAGAACGAAGCATCTGTTTGCCTCATTACGATTAAAGTATTAATAAATAACCACTGAAATATCAATCAGCTGGACATTAATTTGTGCTGGAAAAAAGTGCATTCGAATCAACGTGCACTTCCGAGCATCGAGTCAAGACAATTTCTCAACACATAACAGACTAATGGTGAGTTTACATTTTCTTTGTGTAAATCGTACTTTAATCTTTAAACGCATTTTTCTCAAAACTGTATTTTTCATATTGGCGACCATGATATATCAAAAACTACTGAACGGATTTCGCTCAAATTTTTATGGTATAGTCAGCACATCTATACATAGTTCTCGCCGGTACCAAAATATTTCTCATATCTGCTATAGTTTTTTTTTTTATTAACTGTAAAAGACGGAAAAAAATGACAAAACTTGGAACTTAACTTTCAAACCCGTGCCAAAAATTCAATTTTCGATATTTTTATATTATTTTGGTACCGGCGACAGCCGCAAGTCTACAAATTAAAATGCCGTTTGATTTTTTGATATTAGATGATCGAAACCTCCGGAATCATGGTCGCCATCAACCTACATTTTTTGCACATGAGTGTCTTCCGAACGGTGTAAAGTCGATCCAACTCGTTATTTTGGTTTGAAAAATTTCAAGATTGTATGTTTTAAGTGTCCTTCAAAAAAAATTCATAAAAAAAGCAGGAAAAAGTAGCTCTCACATGGGATGACCCCCTTAAGGGGGTAGGACGACCCCCTAGGAGATCCCTAGAATACCATAGAATACCTTAGAATACCCTAGAAATCTGGTCGAAACATACATACATATTTTCTAACAAAAGTGTCTATTTTATATTACTTTATAAAAATAAGGATTTAATAATGTATACCCAAGGAAAGAAATTCTTGAATAATTCCTCATGAATGCACCTTTACCGTCTTAATAATCAGAAATGAAAAATATTTGCACCCGTCATTATGACCGTTCCTGTACATCTAGTGTGCAGAAATTTTATTGGGGCCATCGGAAACAGTAAACACAGTACCACTTAAGGGTTAAGTTAAACCCCCCGTGAGCAAAGTGTTGAAATCATTTTTTGAGCAAATGGAATGTGTTTGGTGGCTCAAGGCGGCCAAAGAATAATCCCAGCGAGCTAAGTCAGTAAGCAGGTCGTCTTCCAACTCCAACTGGTTAACCGAGGCACGTGCACGAGGCGAACCACTGGTAGGTGCAACCATATGTGAAAGTGACAGCCACGCACGGACAGCCGAGCAAGGTGGTGGGCAGTAAGGTCGACGAAGGACGTTGCGAATCACATAAGCGCTGCTGGCGATCTGTCGTACCCCGATTCCGCGCCAATTAAAATCCGAATTCTAATTAAGGCCGGTTGGAATTTTTGAGCATTCATCGCGAACCGTGTTAATCGCGCAGGATATCGCTACGGTCAGATTATTATTAGCCCTCGGACGGCGGACCATTCTTGTAACAGGGTGAACTGGCGATAGAAACGAACAGCGGGTGTGTAGTCTACATAAAAAGATAAATCGAAAATATAATTCTTTCAAATAACATTTTTTTACTTTGAAAATCTGCCTAGTTCGCGTGCTTAGCATTTACAAGGTGTAGAATC
Organism: Lasioglossum lativentre; assembly: GCA_916610255.1. Taxonomy (NCBI): domain Eukaryota; kingdom Metazoa; phylum Arthropoda; class Insecta; order Hymenoptera; family Halictidae; genus Lasioglossum; species Lasioglossum lativentre. Next base: position 10,428,131 of record OU744355.1, on the reverse strand, counting down.
GGTAGATCATGAACAGACACGTCAGACAATAGAAAGACTAATGAGATGTTCTACGAGGTGTACCACTAAAAATATATTTTAAAAAATTCATAAATGACGCTGTGTGTGGTCTTAATCATCGTCAAATGAATACCTGTCAAATAGGTCCGCCGTGTCCAAGGTCACTCTTTTGATTCGGGTTGACGAGTTAATTCGTCATTCGCGTTCACCATAGGACCTTTTTATTCTCTTCTTAATTCAACAGAGAACTCTTTCACTTCATTATACATATGTAAGTATTCACGTTGGTACATATTGTATTTATGTTGATTATGGTGAGATTTTTTTCATCTCAATTTTACTTGTCTTTCATTGCGTCTTCGCAACAGTTCATGATTGGCAAGTCACACAGTTGAAAGATGAATAATCTCAACAGACGTAACAACGTTGACAGTCCTCAATGTTTAGGAGTTACCTATAGTTGTAAAAGCCTTGGAAATATTGAAAGTATTGGCGTTGGAGATTCATACGGACGATGACGTTGACGGTGATTCATAACATCATCTTCCTGGTATCTTCTTACTCATCCAGATGTTCGTATAGTACTGTGATGTCGGAAAACTGCTAAACCTGTTTGGACTGTTAATTGCGTGTTTTTTCTTAAATTTTTGCAACCATGTAAACAACCTACGTTGACGTCATTCTTAGGAATGTTCTGCTTTCTCGTAGATAGTCGCTCAGCGTCTATTCTGTAGATGAAATAAATAAATAATTCCAAGTAGTGTGTCTGATCATGAATTACTATTTCTACTTTTTGGTGCATCTCGACGAATTTCAAAACATATATTTTCGAACAAATTTTATTCTACATTTTCGACTTATTGAACTTTCCCGGTTGCATCTTAAATACTCGAACAGTTTGCATATTTAGATCGTGGATGTTTAAGCATTTACAGCTCATGCAAATTTGTAAATCACAAAAAACGTCTCGTCAGCACAATATATGTTCCTCCTATCCTGATTTTTAAAACATAATCTATAAAAATAGAGGATTGCACGAATGAGGTATATGCACTTAACGCAGAAAAAGCTTTTATAGAAAACACCTTCTAGACGGCCAGAGTTTTTTAAACAATCAAGATCTATATATAAATTATCTTAACTTCCATGTTATCAGATATGGTGGACGTTGCCAACTGGAATCTGCTTTTATATTTTTCACAGCTCCGTTAGTTCAGGAAACATATAAAATCAAACAAACAAATAAAATAAGAGTTCTAAATTTTCGACAAAAACTACTTTTTAGACGTGTCAGAACAGGTTGGAAGTAAAATGAAGAAGATTTTCGTTGAGTATATACCAACCGATTTAATAAATTCACGAATGTTTATTTTCGGTGGAGCATCCTTGATCCAAATCGTCACTCTCTTATAATATCGATGTGTAATTCTGTGACGACGTGTATATACAGCAGAAATAATGTTATGCTAATGGAATCGACAATAACGTGAAATTTGATTCGTTTAGAAAAACAATTCGCTCGAACTAATTTTTCCTTAAGAACCAATCATTACACAGTAATTATTTAAATGCTGGACAAGTTTGGGACCTACATTAACCCTTAGGTCAAGGGTTATTTATTATATTTTATAGCATAATTACTGCCTCTAACTTTTAACCTGGATCAAGAAAGAAATAGTAGAAATGGCTAATAATTAATCAAAAATTAATCACATAATTCCGCATAATATTTTTTGTATGGTCCAGGTCTTTTAGCCGGTAGTGTTTTTCCAAAGAGTAGTTGATAACTCAACATGGTTGAAAACTGTTCGAACGACGCAACAGCACAGTTGAGTTTCCGGTTGAAAACCATCGTCTCCAAGACACGACATGTCGCCGATTCCTTCACGTCCGACGTCTCATTGTTAGACGCCCATCGATCGAAGCGTCTGTTCTTGGTATACACACAGTTGTTGCCAGATCAAGACTTTTCTCCGTCTCTACCTTTCCCCTCCACGACGCCATCCCCCCCTCCACGACGCCATCCCCCCTCCACGACGGCATCCCCCCCCTCATTCTTTGGCGCCGAGCATCCCCACGCTTCCACCACGAATCGGTCACGTGACGCGATGCGCGCACCCAATTCGCGTTGCGTCTGCGTCGTGACTAGTCCGGTAATGGCGGAGAGGGGGTAACTGTATTCCCCTCAATTTTCCCTATCTGACCGACACTGTGTACGCGCGCCACGTACGCTGTCTTTTACGTCGACTCACAATCGCAAACGGCGCTTCTGTTGCTCGCGGGCAAGCAGAATGGGCGAACGTGCTGCGGTCGGCCCATGATTTCGTAACAAGACTCCACCGAGTTACTCCATTAATAGCATCTGCAATTACACGGATCCACCCATCGGCGCAAGAATATCTACGAACTCTGCTCAGCGAATCGTGATCGTCACGTAACCGACGTTCACGCAAAAGACGTTTCCGATATCGACCGAACCAAGTTCACTGTATACTTCCGGCCATCAATCAATCCAATATCTAAATTACCTTGCATTCTGCTCGATTAAAGGTCGATTCATACTATCTAGATACGGAACGGTTTGCAGTATAATAATACTTTCTTTGTTTAGTTTCCGATATGCGCTGATACGACACAATAGTGTACACATCTATATTCAAATGCGTTAAAGAATATTTGTATGTGGATAATATTACTAGTTTTTGAGCTATTTTAGAAATTCATTTTTAATGTATTATGTTGGAATTAAATTTGATTAGGATTGAAAACTGTAGGAGAGTTGAAGGAATAATCATTATGATTAATTTCATCTTTTTAGGTTTGATTTTGCCAACTGTGTTACTTGATTTTTATTAGATTTCCTGGCGTCTTGATATCGTAATTGACGCGTTAAAAGCAGATCTATCTAGTGTTGATCTTTTTACGTTCATTTTATTAACTAAATTATTGATTTTATTGGATTTTCTGGGGTAATTTCGTAATCAATGTTTTAAATGTAGATTTATCCTTTGATTTTGTTGACTGTATTACTTGAGTTTTTGGAGATTTTATGGGATGTTTTTCCACTTTCATGATTTCATTCAATTTTCTGGGGGTTGTGATTTGGCAATCAATGTCTTAAAAGAAGATTTATCCAAAATTAATTTTGTTGACTGTGTTACTTGATTTTTTGGGGGTTTTTTGTTCATCTGGTTTTATTGAATTTTCTAGGGGTTGTGTTTTGGCAATCAATGTTTTAAAAATAGATTTATCCAGTTTTATTTTATTTACTAAATTAATTGATTTTATTTCATTTTTCTAAATATTTACAGTAATCTGGAGTAAGGATTGAAATAAATAATTTTTTGAAATCTTTCGTTTTAGAAAAATTTCTGTGATTCTGTGGCATTGCTATGGAATTGCTATGGTTTAAGGTCGCAGTAGGGACTCGTTTAAACAATAATTAGCGAAATGTTGCGAAGCTTGAAAAGAGACGCGCAGAGCTTCGCTTTTCTTCTTTATGTAACGCTTCCTTACAGACATACTTTCGTATCCGCGTTTATTTACGAGGGATCAGGTTACAAGGATGCGTGAGTTCAGCTATGGATGCACAATTGCACAGGTGTGCACCGTTGAGTGGAGATCGGTGCGGCGCGGCGCGCGGCGAGCTCGTGCAAGCGGTGTATTGAACAATGAAGAAGGAGAGAATGCTCGCGAGTCACATGCCGGCAAATGTCAACCACGTGCAGGTACACGAGGTTCTCGCCTATAACCTGTTCAACGTGATTACGCTACTGCAAGTAACGATGCAGAAAATTGTTGCAGATAATTCACTTGGCTGCGTTACATCATTTACCGTGTGCCGCGGTAAGAAAAATATCGTTTAAAGAAACACTTACTCGTCCGGCGAAACCAAGGACACCATTTCCCGAATTTGCTCTCATTCTCATAAATTATTAAAAGCAAAAAAATTTTCGAATCAACAGTCAATTTTGCTCGAAGAAATTGCTTACACTTAAAATCGTAGTTGTATACGAGTACCAAAATCGAAATTTAATTAATCAGTTTCTGGCGATTAAATTAAACGACCTGCTGTTACATGAGAAACAAAGGGAAAACTACATGCCTGCAAACATACAGTGACTCCCATTAATATTCGGACGCTCCTAAAAAAACGATAACTTTTTTGATATTGCACCATATGATTTGAACTTTTTTGAGAAGTCGGAGCAATTAATTTACTACATGATGTGAAACGAAATTTTTTCAAAAATTGCAATTGTTCGGAATTGTAGAGAAAATACTAAAAGTTGCATTTTATAACTTTTTTATGTTGGCCTATTTTAAAAATTTTTTAAATATGTTTTGTAGATCTGTGTCAATTATACGCATTGTAACTGTTTCATCTAAATCGGTTGATGTGGGAAAAAACGACAGTCATTGACAGATTTTAATGAAATTTTCAGAATATGTTTAATTGTTATAGGTCTACGAAACGTGTTTTCTACATTTTCAATATGAGCCCACATAAAAAAGTTGTAAAACATAACTTTTAGTATTTTCTCTGCAATTCCGACCAATTGCAATTTTTTCAAAAATTCTTTTCACGTCACGTAACAAAACCGATTGTTCTAACTACGCAAAAAAAATTGTATGGTCGAATATTAAAAAAGTTAACGTCTTTTTAAGAGTGCAGTATGAGTCACACTGTATGTTTAAAAAGAATGATAAATTAAGCAGTGGATTGTTACGAGCCAGGGCCGCGAGCAGCGCGAGTGGCTGGCGAAGGGTTGTTACCCTTGGAATATGGTTACGAACCCAATGCAAGATTGGGGAGCCGCTAGGATAATTAGTAGACCTCGTAATTAGTATAATTTAATTGATACAATCCGAGCGGTAAGATTGTATCGTGTGGGAACGTTCAATTACTAGATTAGGATTTAGGTCAATAATTAAGGGTTTAAGAATTGCACGAGTTACCAATTAACACTGATATATTCTGATAAAAGATGTGTGTGTACAGATGGTGATGTCGCGACTGAACTTGTGAGAATTAAGTGTAGAATTAAATATGTTATTACCTAAGATGCTCGGTGTTAGAGTAAAGAAAATAACTTTATAAAAATTGTAAGGAGGCTTGACACGTCAATATCCTTTGCTTACTCGTAGGAAACTGTTTATTTAACCAAAACTCATGGTAACATAGATTTGTTAACAAAATGCTAACGCAACGCATAAATCAATAAAATTATATATAACAGTATAAAATCAATAACAGGTAAACATATGAGTAATACAATCATTCATGGACACGGTGGTATAAACATTCTTACAAAATAGACTTTATACCGAACTCGCGAAGTCTGTAAGGTTAACTTTGATCGAAGGGCAACTTTAGCCTGACCTCACTACACGTGGACTCTAACGAATACAGCACAACATAACACTATTCGTGTCTGGACAATTACTAACCATAGAGAGTAAAAATGCAGGGGTTTATGTACCCCTGAAATGAGCGTGTGGAATCTATCATGAGCGTATGGGAACTATCATGAACGGGTAGTGTCTGTTATGAACAGGTGGAGTCTGTCATGAACCCTGGGTCACATTCGTTTTACCGTTATCTTGTTAGAAGGGGTGTATGTTTGGTTTTTAACTAAACAGCTAGATTTGTGGATTTATCAAGTAACAGGATCCGTAATAGGATAGTGCTAAACATTATCAATTATGTAGTTGTAAGCATGTTGTAAATCAGTTACAGTTCTATATAGAATCAGTAAATTCTAGTTAATGTTCAGGGTGGGGCAATAACTATGTCCACCTTGAATATCTCCGTTATTTGTAATAATATGGAAAAATGTTATGTACGAAACTTGCACGGTACAGAGAGGGACATATTGTGATACAATCATTTTTCGTGTGGGTTGAAGCATACAGGAGATTTCAAGGTCATCTTAATTTTTTTTATTGCAATGTGATAGCGGGTGTTGAGACAACTTCATCAATCTATCCTTGAAGGTCGTAGAAGGTCAAATGTGGTAGTAAAATAGACTTTCTTAGATTACAGAAGATGTTGGAAATGTTGACCGTTTGCGGCAATGCAAAGTTGCAGTCTTCGTATCGCTGCATCACGTGACTGTTTTATCGTCTCTGAACTTATTCTAGTACATGCTGGAATTATCCGTTATTTCATATTTCCGGGTGTAGTGGGTACTTCTTGGTAAACAACATTTTTCAATGCTTCCCAGAAAAAAAGACCTAATGGAGTTAAGTCTGGAGAGCGAGTTGACGAAGAAACTAATCCTCCACGTCCTATGCATCGATTTGGGTAAAGTTCGTTAACCCTTAGCACTCGGATGGCGACTCTGAGGCGCCACTGAAAATTGCTATGCCATTTTTAAACATATTGTTCACATTATTATTTTTGTTCGTATTTAATAAATTACTAGACAATTACATATTAAATGAGATATTAAATCAGTTTCATATGCAAAAAATGAAAAAAAAATTGTATAGAAAGAAAATATTCTGGAATGGAAAAATCTTTCGTTTTTGATTTAAGATAGCTCCGACCGCTAAGGGTTAATGCATCTCTTACTTTCCAAGCATAATGTACTGGGCATCCGTCGTGCTGTAACCACATCAATTAGCGAATGTTTAGTGGTACATATTCTAATAAAATCCCCAATGAAAATTTACAAATCCGCAACATAAACACTGTTACAAGACCATTCGTTTACATAAAAGTAAGGATCTATGAAATACAGCATGTGCTAGAATAAGTTCAGAGACGATAAGACAAGCACGCGATGCAGCCATAGGAAGACTGAAACTTTGCATTGACGCAAACGGTCACCATTTCGAACATGTTCTGTAATCTAAGAATCACATTTGATCTTGTACGACCTTCAAGGATAGCTTGATGAAATCGTCTCAACACCCGCTATCGCATCGCAGTAAAAAAATATAGCATTCCATTAAACAAAATTAAGATGACCTTGAAATCTCCTCTATGCCTCCACAGACACACGAAAAATGTTTGTATCACAATATGTCACCCTCTGTACCGTGCAAGTTTCGTATGTAACACTTTTTCATATTATTACAAATAACGGAGATATTCAAGGTGGACATAGTTATTGCCCCACCCTGTACATTAACTAGAATTTTGTCATTCATTTTTGGTTAGAATTCCAATTCTGTAACTGATTTACAACATGCTTACAACTAAATAATTAATCATGTTTAGCACTATCCTGTTACGGATCCTGTTACTAGATAAATCCACAAATCTAGTACACAAGATTGTAAATTAAAAATTATTCTTCATTACAAAAAACTAATTAAAATTATAATCTATAGGACCTCATAATTCAAATATTACACTATATGAACAGTACAAAAATATTTTGAAAATTTTTAAACTATCCTTCATTATACATATGTATACGGTGTTCCAAAAATGTTCGAGTTCCTGAGGTCATTTGAAGCGACATTTTCATTTACAAATGTATGCGCCTCGGCTTTGTTAAGGGGGTGATCCCATGTGGCAGATTCAAAAAATCGAAAATTTTTTTTTTCACAACTTGCTTCTATAATATTCCTAGAATATGCAGGTAAAAGGATATTTCGATATTCGAAGTCGTTCGATTGTTATATACGTAGAACGGAGCATCTGTTTGCCTCATTACGATTAAAGTATTAATAAATAATCACTGAAATATCAATCAGCTGGACATTAATTTGTGCTGGAAAAAGTGCATTCGAATCAACGTGCACTTCGGAGCATCAATTTAATTATCAAAACAATTTCTCAACACATAGCAGACTAATGTTGAGATTACATTTTCTTTGTGTAAATCGTACTTGAATCTTTAAACGCGTTTTTCTCAAAACTGTATTTTTCATATTGGCGACCATGATATCTCAAAAACTACTGAACGGATTTCGCTCAAATTTTTATGGTATAGTCAGCACATCTGTACATAGTTCTCGTCAGGAACCAAAATATTTCTGATATCTGCTATAGTTTTTTTTAAGCTGAAAAAGACGAAAAAAATGACGAAACTTGGAACTTAACGTTTACAACCGTGTCAAAAATTCAATTTTCGATATTTTTATATTATTTTGGTACCGGCGATAGTCGCAGGTCTACAAATTAAAATGCCGTTTGATTTTTTGATATCAGATGATTGAAATCTCCGGAATCATGGTCGCCATCAACCTATTTTTTTTTTACACATGAGTGTCTTCCGAAGTGTGTACAGTCGATCCAACTTGTTATTTTGGTTTGAAAAAATTCTGAGAGACTGTTAAAATGTCAGTAAATGTGTGGTAAAAATTTCAACATTGTATGTTTTAAGGGTCCTTCAAAAAAAGTTCCCAAAACATGCAAGAAAAAGTAGCTCTCTCTTATTAAGAAAAAAGTCTGTCCATTTAGAATGTTTTTTAACGGAGGTATAGGACAACAGAGACTCATAAACGACACGCGTACCTGACATTTCCACCTTTTGCTGGGTAAAAGGACAGACTTTCTTTTCGAATAGTTACATTTACCTATCGATCTGCGTACCAAGGAAAAAAAACCGGAACATGTGATTGCCATAAATTCTAGTCTTACAGCGGTCCCTCTTGTGTCCTGTTTTTTGTCTGACCACCCCGTAATTCGACATGCAGAATGCCCTCCCTAAACTCTTCAGAAAAAGCTTGCATAAAGTCAGTGTCGTTCGAACCGCGGTAGAGAGAGTATCTCTAAAGACGTATCGATTCGAAGCTCGCGGTTGCTATCTACCATCAGTTGTGCAGTTAGTTGGACCTGACCGTACGTCCCTTAACTTTTGGCACTGCCGTACACCTGAAGTCATCTGTACAGTTCGTCTTCAATCTCCCAGTGACACACATTTCGAAGCAGCAAGTGCATTTACGGCCGAATAAGTGAGTTCTAATTAACCCCTTGCGCTACGATTCATTTTACGGTTGCAATGATTAGAACTTATTTGTCGTTTCTAATTTCTTAGAAAAAAAGAAGTTTGTATGTAATTTATACCTATGCAGTCTCCAATGGTTTCAACAACAAGAAAATATAATTTTGTTTCAATTTAAAGTTTAAAGGAAATTAGTAGCATGAATATTTAGTAGACTATCTTCAAAATCTTCGTCACGAGTCCGACTCGGTATTATAGTGCAACGGGTTAAATCAATTTCTACTGCTTCTGTTGTTCACTACTTCACCGCGACGCGACACCAACGCTACGCTCAGTGGAACCTGCAGCCGCGCCGGACTCTCCCCGCCATCGCGCGTCGTGGCCGCGCTCTAATTGAACCGTGTTTTTCGTTAATAACTCCTTAATAAAGCCGAGGCGGATATTTTTGCAAATGAAAAAGTCGCTTCAAATGACCTCGGTAACCGCCAATTTCCGGGAACTCGAACATTTTTGGGTCACCCTGTATAGTCACACCTTTTTTTGTCCTTTATTATAAAAAACTAGTTGAAATTATAATTTAAAGAAGATCAATTTCGCATTGAAAATCGCACAGTATCAGACAAGTGTAATTCGATAATTAGCTCTGTCTATAGAATAAATTTAAATATTTTGTAGTATTGCTGTATATTTGCAGAATAATTTCATAAGCATAAAGAGCTGTTGGGATATGTAGACGGTGCATAGAATTCTGATACATAGAATTCAAAAAACTTCATTGCAATGCCACGTGTTGTCTCGCCGCAATTGTTTTCATTGCGTTACTAGGCTTACACTAAACGTCGAATTATAGCAGTGTACCGTAGTTAACGTTGGAATACCATTAAAGTATAAATACTACGTCAACCTATTACGCTGAAAGTCATTGACATACAGGAAGCAGCAAAGGCTGTTCCCAGTAATAATTAACGCAAACGAAACGTGTCTAATTTTTCTCTCGGTATTATGAAAAACAAATCGAAATATTTCCAGACAGAAGATTGTGATAAACTTCCGAAAAGCCTATAGCTCCGATTTTTTTATACTCTGGATTCTTACGTATTTGGACGTGCTCATTACGAATATGATAGTGAAAATTGGCGCAAATATTATTTTCATAGCGGAAACCGTGAAAAAACCATAAAAATCATAGTTTTTTCTATTTATTTCCGTAAATCATGGTAATTTTGAAAAATACTTCAAATAAAAGTTGTAGCTCTCATCGAATTACACATTTTATGTTGTATTGACTTTTCTTATAAAAACAATAGATGTATACATATGTATAGGATTTTCGTATGCGTGGTCGGCCCTCTCCGCTCCTCCCACAACATAACCCAGACCTAACTCTGACCGCCGATTAAGTTATAAGGAAAAGTTATTCAGGGTCATGTCCCTTATAACATATGAAAAGGACATTGAAATCGAGAGTGGCTCCGTATAAGTGAATAATTACCTATCCTTTTTCTCGGAAAGTATTATCTTTATAACAAAAGTCAATACAACATAAAATGTGTATTTTGATGAGACCTACAACTTTTATTTGAAGTATTTTTCAAAATTACCATTAGTTACGGAAATAAATGGGAAAAACTATGATTTTTATGATTTTTTCACGGTTTCCGCTATGAAAATAATATTTGCGCCAATTTTAACTATCATATTCGTAATCAGCACGTCAAAATACGTAAGAATCCAGAGTATAAAAAAATCGGAGCTATAGGCTTTTCGGAAGTACACCCGAAGATTGTTTATGCAATCAACGTGTTTTACATATTGCGGCGTCTCACGGACGCGACCATTTCTACACTACTTTTATTCATACTTAACGCTTTCGCGATTGCACATTCGATACACTCGGTACATATGCTCTCGCATACCGTCGCGCAAGCAGTTTTTGCACAAGTATTTAGAGTACAATAGTGTAATTATAGCATTCTTTGACGAGATAAGCATTCAAACTACCGTTTAAACATTCCTCGAGAGAAATGAAAATTGTACGATTTGTTCATTGCGTTTAATTTGTTTTTATAATTGACAATCTCTCGTGTAATTGGTTGCATATGTTTTTATGAAATCGGTGTACGAATTATTCACAGCCAATTCTCATCAATATGTCAATCTGTCGAAATTATGCACATGGTAGTATAAAATCGTTGAAGTAGGTCGAATTCGTTAGGATTCATTTAGAATAATTAATATTTTATTAGGATTATTATTCAGACATGGGTCGTACAACTATTTGTAATGACAAAATAATCAGAATAGAATTGAAAATTTATGAGTCTCGTTAATGAAATATTAAGAAGCAATTTGATTGTTTAAAAAAAAAATTGATTTTTTTCATTTACACATTGATCTTTTATGATTCTCCTGGAAAGGTATGTGGAAGAATTTTTAAGATCCTTTTCTATTGTAATTGGATCTTCATTCGAAATAAAAATTTTCTACCTGAACTGCAATAAACTGGAGTGAAATAGAAAATTAAATTTTTCTTTCTTAATATGTTTGATAGGTCGCAAATAATGCAGTATTTGTAAATTCTTCGAATGTTTTTGCTGTTTTAAATCACACATACTCATTTTCATCATAAATGCATAAAATCCTCTAATTATAATATATACTTGAATAATGATATTTTCGTTGGATCATTCGCAAGTGCATTTACAGCTTGAATAAAACGTAAAATAAAAAGTAGGTCATTCGACTATGGTAGGTTCAGCGTTAAACTTTCTTTTGTTCAGCAGTGTATGATGTAGGGAACAGTAAACTCGTTAACGTTCAGAAGTACTAAGCTAAAATACACACACGGATTCCACTGCTGGATCCTACGGGGGAGTAGCAATTTATTATTGGCCGGTTATTATACAATCGCGGGTAATTGCACGCGCGATAGCTCTCGTATCGTCCTCTGCGTTGCCTGCACCGCTATTGCAATTCCGGTAAGCCGCCGGAGAAACAACAATCCCGCGATTGGTTGTCGCGGCATGGACGAATTGTGTAACATCTTGGTGTGCAATTATATAACGTGAAATGTAATTATGTCACGGTGCGGGAACGATAACGTATAAATAGAAGCTTTGCGTCACGATGTTCGAGCATCGCGGAGGAATGTTCTCCCGATGCTGATCGATGTCGATCGCAGTTTCCGCGGATCGTCCCGTGGATCCTCTTTGTTCCTCTTCAACGCACAAACTTGACAACAAACGCTAACTACCGGTTTCGTTTCGGACCGAGCTACGCGTCCTTTCGCGTCGATATAACGAAGCGGAATTAGTAAACATATCTATTATTTATAATCTTGCGTGATAAGTTGCTGTCGTTAAATTCTTAATGGGATACTTTCCACCGATAGTATATGCAAATCTTTTTACGGCTATATCCAGAATCGCAGGATTAAGACCTTTGTCTACCCGTTCTACCTTTCCCTTCAACGACGCACAGTGGGGACATTTGACCAAACTCGATTCAAAATTAAAGAACTTTCGACAGAAATGAGGTAGAGCGATGAAATTTTTTTTAAATTAAAGCTGAAACTTTGCAGAATATGGGAAAATAGGGAGATTATGGTACAAACGTTTTTTAACCTTGATAAAATTCGTTATACTTGTACAATTTCAAGAAAATTGTGATTTTTCAATCACCACGCGCGGAAAAAATTTTTTTAATACATGCTAAACATCATTTCCCGTAGATTTTTTCACGCTGATTTCAAATTTGGTTTCAAAATTTGTCTACGACAACACGATTTTGAAAAAAATTTTTTTTTTGACAAACAAATAATGCAATCATTTTTTCGTAGAAATGATTTAATAACACATTAGTTTGCAGGTATATCGTATTTTCATATATGGAACACAATAAAAATAATAATAATTCATTTCTTCATGTTTCGTAAGTAACTCAAAACGTTAAAATACTTAATTATTATTATTTTTATTGTGTTCCATATATGAAAATACGATATACCTGCAAACTAATGTGTTATTAAATCATTTCTACGAAAAAATGATTGCATTATTTGTTTGTCAAAAAAAAAATTTTTTTCAAAATCGTGTTGTCGTAGACAAATTTTGAAACCAGATTTGAAATCAGCGTGAAAAAATCTACGGGAAATGATGTTTAGCATGTATTAAAAAAATTTTTTCCGCGCGTGGTGATTGAAAAACCACAATTTTCTTGAAATTGTACAAGTTTAACGAATTTTATCAAGGTTAAAAAACGTTTGTACCATAATCTCCCTATTTTTCCCATATTCTGCAAAGTTTCAGCTTTAATTTAAAAAAAATTTCATCGCTCTACCTCATTTCTGGCGAAAGTTCTTTGATTTTGAATCGAATTTGGTCAAATGTCCCCACTGTGCGACGCTGTTCCCCCACGCTTCTGCCCCGGCTGGGTCACGTGACGCGTTTCGTCTCTGTTGTGTATGTGTCACAATGTCACGTGACTAATACGGTCCTGGCAGAGAGAGGGTAACAAATCAAGCATTTATAATTTGATTCTGTGTAACTTTTCATCTCGTTAACTATATCGGGCGATTTTCTTAAAAATCGCAACTTCCCTATGATCGATAAACTATTTCATTCCTTATAAAGCGACTGCGAATTTTATAAACTTAGAATAAAAATTATCAGATTAAATTCAAAACAGTGAAAATATTCAAAGCATTTGAAAGTACTGTTATATTATTATCGAATTTTTAAAATATAGTATTTTAAGTTTTTACAACAAACATCTATAGCTTGAAGAAATGCAAGAACAAACTCAATAATAAGTGTCTATGTAGCTCTGGTATCTTGCAATAAATGCAATTTTAAATTTGCATAAGAATGCATATAAATTGCTACTATTATAATATTAATACCGAATGCATTTATGTGTAGTAAATATTTATATCTTGTAGGCTGAAAACGATTATATCGGATTCAGAATGGAGTGTATGTTTATAAAAAGATAAATAATTGGGCGCATAAAGCGGATTCTCCAAATATTTGATTTACAATTCGAGCAACTTCAACGGGGATATACCAACATAAGATCCGTGACTAACAAACTATTTATCGTGCAAACCGTTAGCGAGTAAGTCTGAGACATGAGACATTATTGTTGGATCGTTAGAATTCCACGTTCCTAGATCGTCATACGTGTTACGTGATCAATGCAATATTTACTTTGCCGGAGAAATACTCAGCACGTGTCGTGACGGGGAAATTTTTCGCGCAAGCCCGTCACATGTTTGTCTGCGCTCTCACGTTTCGAATAATTAATCATGTCATTAGCGTGCGAACGTAGATTCCTCGTCATTAATCGAATCGTGATCTATCAAACTACCTATGGTCGCTATAAGTTTTCAACGACTTTTTTATCTAATTAATTCCTTACATTTCGTCAAGCTAAAATATTTGATAGTTTCATCATTGCTCTCAGAATTTACCAAAATTTATTGTTGTTATTAGAAATTTCAGTTTCAATTATTTTCAATCTTATGTTTTTGCTATTTTGACCTCCGGTAATCAGACAGTTGTTCGAAAGACAAACAACATTCACGACTCTAAAGCGTGGCAGATGCTGTACAGTCACCGAAAACATTAATGGGAGTACGTATAGACAAACAAGTGATTGCCAAAGCTATGCATGCAATTCGCATTCTGCATCTTAAAATAGCTCGTCGTGTCTACATTCTAACAAGCATATTCAGATCGCTTGTACATAGTTTGTTTATACCGTGTATAATACGGGACAACAACGAATAAAGTAAACGGCAGAATGTCTCAAATAGTGGAAGAAACAGCGAAATGTAAAGGGTAACAGAATAAAACTAATAATTAGACAGCGGATTTCATGCACTTATGACAAACACGAGTAGGTGTAATTGAATACAGTAAGAACATTAGAAGAATTTTAAAATACTTTTATATTATTTTCAACCCATTAAACATATTAAGAATGAAAATAAATTTCTATTTCTCTCCAGATTGTTACAATTGAAGTAGAAAATGTTTTGCTCTACCAATAATAATTTTATAAACCTTTTTCATTTTGTTCATATGAAGTCGAGTGTATTTACTTGGACCCGCGCTTCCAACACAAGTCTAAAAATTTATTAAATATAACTAAATATAAATATAAAAAAACGAATAAACAGTTGGTAATATAGGATTTGTTTTGAATTATAATGTGACAATTTTCAGTGGTGCTTCTGAGGGAACAGTCTAGTTGATTGTAAATGGTAAAAAGCGGTATTATCAACATTTTCTAGAAACAAACAAACAACCGCTTATTTCGATCTCCTATTAGAAATCTAAAAGCACGTGTCGTGCAATTGACCTCGCTCGTCTGCTGAGTCTAATGAAAACACGTGACGTTCTCGACGGGCTACAGGCAATACAGGGTGTCCCAAAAGTACTTCAACTCCGGGAAATGGGAGGTTCCTGAGGTCATTTCAAGCGCCATTTTCCTTTTGCAAAATGTTGTCCGCGGCTTTGTTTAGGAGTTATTAACGAAAGACACGGACCAATCACAGCGCGAGCTCGACGCTCGTTGCTATGTTCAGCCAACCGCCTGCCGGCTCGCCGCGCTGAACGTGCCAGCGAGCGTCGTGCTTGCGCTCTGATTGGTCCGTGTTTTTCGTTAATAACTCCCAAACGAAGCCTCGGACAACATTTTGCAAAAGGAAAATGGCGCTTGAAATGACCTCAGGAACCTCCCATTTCCCGGAGTTGAAGTACTTTTGGGACACCCTGTAGAATTCGTTTGATTTACCACCATCAGGATTTCGTCGACACTCTAAACTCTCGCGATGCGAATCCCAAAGCTGCTGCTCAATATTTAAACCGTTGCGGTTCTCAAGGTGGTCACCTAAGCAAGGTTCGTTACGCCGGCATAGGGCGGAGAGATGCCCGTTACCGGCTACAATATTCATGAGGAACGACATTGCTGGAGTTATCAATAATGCGCGATGGCTCGTGCCTTTTTCCGTCGACTCTATTTACGGAGTAAAATCTATAACGGGGCAGAAGTGGACGTGGTGTACTCCGCCGGGTTATTGACTGAAACGCTCGCAGCAATATTCGTTACGTAAAGTCGGAGACGACCGTGGGCGAGCGCTAGATGTTTCCGCGTTGAGATATTCTACGAGTCGATCGCTAATCGATTGACACGTGGTCGTCATTGGTAACCCCTCGCGCGACTGAATGGTGGATGTTGATGGGGATTTACCATTGGCCCGGAAACGAATTGCGGCTCTCGCACGTGACATTTAAGACGTATAAACAATTGAAAAAGTAAGAAGTACGGAACAATTTTTTTCATACACGAAATTATGTTTCATTGAAAAATCAATATGTACATCTTATTATGTAATGTTTAAATAGTATTTCCTAAAAAATTCAGTTAAAGGTACTACATATACAGGATGAACCAATTTTTTTTATGTATAAAATTGTGCATTTTTTAGAAAGTCAGTATGTACATCTTATTATGTGATGTTTAACTAGTATTTACTGAAAAATTGAGTTAAATATCTTCAACTACAAGAACGTGGCAGCCATTTCTGCAAAACACTGTTTGTGACAATAGATATACAGGGGGGATAAATTTATTTAATATACACCTTATTGTGTGATATTTAAGGCATATTTGCTGAAAAATTGAGTCAAATATCTTCAACTGCAAGAACATGGCAGCCATTTTCCCAAAGCCATTTCTGCAAAACAATGCTTCTGGTACTAGATATATCTCTGTGGGGTTTCATCTGATAAATATGTAGTTTATTCATTTCACACTATCTAGATAAAAAAGTCCTTGCGAAGCTGACTTTGAAAAATATAATTTTTTATCTAAATCTCCACATTGTTTCTTGAAAAAATGTACGAATCGCCAAAATTTGCTTCGTCTAGTCCTACATAAGAATGTCTTAACAAAAAATGAGTAATTAAAAATAGTAAAAATAAGTATTCAAAATTGTCTTGAGAATGTTACTGCAAGATTATATGGAAATTGGTCGAGTCCTCCAGATTTTTCTGGAATTGATTTCGAAAGCTTATTTCCGAGAAAAATGTGTTTAAAGTTTACTCTACAGTAAGTTGCTTTGCTCCTCTCGTAAAAATAATTAAGCGCGCAAGTATATACTTTTAAAATTAAATGAAACGCTTAAAGTGTCAAGAAGAAGTTGGAGCAATTGTTCGAGATTTCATTTAGCGAAGTCGGTTCAAATAAACAACGTTCCAAGATAATTTCCCTGATAATGAAGGGAAACGAAAATGTTTTCCGAAGCGACCGGTTGCGCAACGTTCCTCCATGAACATTTCCACACGGTTCGTAATTGTTGGCGGGCAGAATCTGGAGTTAAACGACACCGTAAGGTTTCAAAATAATCCTGAGAATTTGATGGCGTCAGTCACGTAAGGTTCGCGAATTCTTGCCGCGATTGTACCGTGACGCACAGTGTTCCGACGAAAAGAAATTTCTCGCGACAGTTCCGTGAACAATGGCAGTAACGGCATAAAGGATGTCGTGTTCAAGTCACTTTCGTCGCTTTCACATTCTCACGAGTTTCAACAAAGTACACCAAGTTTTGTGGCTTGCGAAAAAAATGAACAAAAATTTCTTTAACGCTAGGACTACCGACCCCATCAAAATGATAAACAAATTTATTCTTTTAGAATCATTCAAACCATAGAAATATTTTCTTGACAATTTTTTGAGTGTAGTTCTTTATTCGAGTACATATGTATTACCATGCAAATCGTGTGAAATATGAATAAATTCAATACTAGTATTATTGTAAAGGCATAATCATCAGTCATGTTTAGTGCTCGATAGTTTTAGTGTTAAATACTTACTTTTGACAAATAGTTCTACTTTTACTAAACAACATTTGACTCTTGTTATCCACGAGTGTTACGAACTTTATTAGTATGTATATTGTATCTTAAATGTCAAACATTTCTGTCCAGATGGAAAGAAATAACAAAGTTTCAACATTTCCGTTCTGCTCCGATATTGTAATGTTTCAGTTGTTTCATCGATAAAATTAGCGGTTGTCATTTTTCAAAATTTTCTACTGCCTCTGTGACTGGTTATTTTACACTTTAATATGAACATGGATGAATAACTCGCGTACACAATCATTAACACTAAACAGTTATTAGAATAATTAATTCCTGAAATAGTATTCGAAAATAATATTTCATTTCGAGGATACTAAAGATAGCATGGATTTATCTTCGAATATTTCTGTGTAACTTTGAACTAGTTAAACCAGTGGTCGGCACGGAGAGGACTCTACAGCTCGATCTAGGCTCGCTCCGCCCCTTTTCTCGCCCCGCACGTCTCGCTCCCCGCGATGGTCCTAGTCCTCGAGTAGTGTTTCTGATTTCTCAACATTTTTCATTTCTCGAGAAAGAGAAATACAAGTTTGATTTCTTGATAATTCTCGAGAAATCTCGAAAAAAATCTTTTTTGAAAAATTCTATGTTTAATTAAAGAAAAATACATGAATTTCAATCAAATCTTTATTATTTATTAACTATCCTAATTTTGCACATACATTGTATTGTTATGTACATATATAAATTTTATACATTTAGTAGTTAGAAATGAAATACGATATTCAAACAATTTATATTAAACAATTGAAATATATAACTTTGATACAACTTTATAAAAAAACCTTGCCAAACAACATTTTCAACTTGTAAGATAAAAAGTTAAAAATATTAATGTATATACATACTGTGAACAATTCGAATAAAAAAAATTTAATTTTTTATTTTATGCTTTTATTTTTAAAAGTTATATCTGTGATTAAAATAGTTTTTCAAAAAAAAAAACTGCCAGTCGAGATCTTTTCTTTGTAACAAAATCATTGGTAATTGAAAAATTGAGCTCATTTTGCGTGGAGGTCGGTTTAATGGTAGGATAACACCCTGTTAATGGCATCCTACGTTTCGAGTGCAAGTATAATTCAGAAAGCGAGCTTCATTTGAATTCTCGAGAAATAACAATAATTTCTCGAGAAGTGAAAAATTGAAATATTTAGCTTTTCTCGAGATATTTTCGAGAAAGGATTCTCGAGAAGAAACACTATCCTCGAGGCAGCTCAGGCGCGTACCTATCCCAGACCGTATGAACTGCGCGTGGCGCATTAGGGCGACACCCGTATCAATAGGTTTCCACATTACCATGGAGGTACTATTGTCAATGCGTTTTTTAATGTGGTTTCTCCTGTAGGCCTATTCCACTATGTTGCATGATAATTTCGGAAACTAACTTTGAACAATAAACACGGAAGAGGGAGAGATTACTTTGAAAAATACTTCTTAATTCCATTGCCAAAATTTTAAACAGTCATTCAGACAAATTTCTTCGTGGACGTTTAGATGTACTCGGAATATCAGATATATCGAACGAAAGATTAGATGTCACGGCTCGGATCGCAGATGATAGCGAAGTGTCACTCTACCGTGTGCGCTTTTCCGATTTAATATTCCGCATTTTGGAGAACGAACATTCACATTCTGAGGAGAGGATATCTCGATTCATCTAATCAATGTTTTAGAAAATTCGATACTGTTTTCTTCCGTATTCCTCAGAGGAACTTCTTGCTGAAGATCACGAAGTTCTTCTTGTTAATCGGAAGCGTGCTCTCTCTCTTCCGTGTTTATTGTTTAAAGTTAGTTTCCGAAATTATCATGCAACATAGTGGAATAGGCCTACAGGAGAAACCACATTAAAAAACGCATTGACAATAGTACCTCCATGGTAATGTGGAAACCTATTGATACGGGTGTCGCCCTAATGCGCCACGCGCAGTTCATACGGTCTGGGATAGGTACGCGTCTGAGCTGCCTCGAGGACTAGGACCATCGCGGGGAGCGAGACGTGCGGGGCGAGAAAAGGGGCGGAGCGAGCCTAGATCGAGCTGTAGAGTCCTCTCCGTGCCGACCACTGGGTTAAACCGAGCATAGAGCCACTCTGCCAAATATTATGGTTTCTTGCGTTATAGGACTTTCCCGAATTTACCTTCACTAGCAACAAATATTTCAAGCACATACTTGAGCTATAAGATACAAATGTATCAAATTGTATTCTTTTTATATTTCAGATATTAAAATAAAAATATTTCAGTTGTCAAATGTATTTCCCTATTTACAATGAAATTTTAGCCGGAGTACAGAGCGATTATGTTTTATATTTTTAATTATTTATAATTATGCTTTTATAAAAAAGATGAAACTGGAAAGACATTAAAAGTTTTTAAGGATATCATTATATTCTTTTTGGCATATTAAAATTATTGAAGGAGGAAATATATTTTCATTTAATTTTTGTCTTATAATTAATTTAGACAATTTTTATTCTGTATTATATTCTGTAAATCCACAGGCACTTAAGCTATTTTGCAGATACACATATTTCGTATCCACTTTGAATCGAACATACATTATAATTATAATTAATAGATTTTATGCATTTATCTGAACTTACAATTATTAACAGAAGAAATAAATGTCTACTTTACTCCTGGTCTCTGCAATTGATACAGAAAATGTCTATTTTGCATAATGATCCGCAGTATAATTAATAATTAGCTTAAAAAATTGTATCAAGGTTTCCAGGAAATTTGTCTAAGCGCAAGTTTTGTTTGTTTACAGTTTGGACAGTAGATCGTGCAAAGACGAAATATGCAGGATGGGAATAGGCGCCGGATACTGCGAAGGAAACTTGAATTTTGCTACAGCTTCGGAGGATGACGAGGTTTATACCAAGAAGAAGGTTTCTAGAGTGAGTACTTGATTGATACAGAATAATTAGGTCATCCCATCAGTCGTTTCGTTTCTTACCACACTTCGTATACAGGGTGTTTCCGAGATGGTAGTACAGGCGGCTGGGTGGTGATCCTATATGCTAAAACAAGACGAAAAAAGGAATAACGTTTTTTTAGTTTGACGTTTCGTTTTCGAGAAAATTGAGTTTGCAGATCCATCGGATTCGCGTGCTCTATCATAGTAACTTGCAGCCAGAGATTAAGAGTTATGTTCCCACTTTACCTTCCTCATCTACGACGCTATATTCCCCCACGCTTCGGCCACAGCCCGGTCTTTCATAATCAGGCTGAACAAGTTGGACGGTCTTGCAAAGCGATCGTTTCGAAAAGTGAACGCGTGTTGATGGATCACAGATAGAGATAACACCTGTGGAGATGTGTCGACCGTGGTGGTACAATAAAAAATTGTGTTGTTAATACTATATCTACCGAGCACTAAAAGATAGATAAGATAAGATTAAAGTTATTCAGATTTTACATTATTGTTATTATTCTGGGTTTATCAAATTTATTCAATTATTTCCTACGAAAGTGTTTTTATAGTTTTAACCCTTTGCACTCGGAGCTATTTTAACTCGAAAATTAAACATTTCTTCCGACCTAGAATAATTCCATTCTATATGATTTTTTTTCATTTTATGGATATGAAATTGATATAATACCACATACAATACTGAAATGTTTGGTAATTGATTACATAGCACCATATTTAATAATGTAAACAATACTGTAAGTAATGGTAGAGCAATTTTTAATGGCGACTCTGCGTCGCCGCTCGAGTGCTAAGGGTTAACCCTTTGAGGACAAATGTCGACATATTGAAGACGTAAGGACTTTACGTATATCTAACTCCGGAAGTTACAAACATATAATTTAATTATGTAAACAACAAAAGTGCATGCAGTCCATTTTTACAATTATTTGATTTTGATACATAATGTAGTGCTCCGAGGAAAATATTCTCAGCATTTTAAAAAATCCTTGTCTACAAAGGATTAAGTAGATTCAGCCAGATTAAGACTTGTGTCCCCACTCTATCTTCTCCTTCCACGACGCTATTTCCCACGCTTCCGCCACAGCTCGGTCACGTGACGCCTTCTGTCTCTGTCGGGCATGTATCACAATGTCACGTGACTAATCCGGTGCTGGCTCTTTCCCCTCGATTCCAGTCAATTCCTCGCATCTGAACTCTAGTCATGAACAGGCGCATCAGTCTACTCCTATTCAATAGTACTTTATGAATCTTCAGAATCGATTTTCTCGAAAACGAAGCCTCGAATAAGGGAATTTTATTTCACGTTTTCGACTTGTTTTTATATCTATCGTCACAATCATCAAACACCCTGTATAAACAAAACTTCTTTAACCTTAACGTATAGGAGTGCAAACATATCACAGACTAATAAAAACGTACATGTAAAATTTCCGAATCGAAAATTTACAAAATTGTCTTAGAAACGTGACATACAGTCGAGTCGGAAAGTATGTTGACACCATTTCAAACGGAATAACTTTTTCAAAATTGATCCAAATGATTAACTGTTTTGAGATGTCTAGTTTGCTAGAGAATGAGTAAATAAAAATTTTTTAGATTGCAATTGATTAGAGTGACAAAAAAATTGAAAAATGTTTTTCAAATTCTTTAACCCCTTGCACTATAATACCGAGTCGGACTCGTGACGAAGATTTCGAAGATAGTCTAGTAAATATTCATGCTATTAATTTCCTTTAAACTTTAAATTGAAACAAAATTATATTTTCTTGATGTTGAAACCATTAGAGACTGCATAGGTATAAATTACATACAAACTTCTTTTTTTCTATGAAATTAGAAACGACAAATAAGTTCTAATCACTGCAACCGTAAAATGAATCGTAGTGCAAGGGGTTAACTGAGCTTATAACGATAATTTAATAAATGCGTTTTGTAGATTTCGGTAACTCGTATGCATACTGAAAATTTCATCGAAATCTGTTAACGTTGCAATGAGCTACAAACGTTTCAAGATGAGACCTTAAGGAATTTCGCCCTTATGTGATAGCCCAGTGTGAAAAAAATTGTTGTGTTTCGAACGATGTTGAAACACGACTGTGAGTCACTGTATATCGAGTTTCTCGTCAAGAGATCTCGCGGGGGGGCCGGAAGGAAGATCGGCGCGCCAAACACCGCTGTGTACACGAGGGACACGCGTGCAGAGCCGATCGGCGATTTAGGCCGACATGACACAGAGAGACGGAGAGAAAGGTTTTCCGTGTTGTCGTTCGTATCAGCTCGTGTCGCAATCGATGGTCGCGACGATGACGGTCACGTTTCTCGAAATCGAGGATTGCGACAAACTATGTGTCCGGGCGAAATCGGATCCACGCTCGTCACTCGTATCTTTTATTAATTCCGATCTATTTGGGGGCCGTTTTCGCCAACTTTTCACAAACTGATCTCTCGCGACGTTCGGTTTTACCCGAGGGCCCTCGCACGTCTCGTCTCTTGACATTTCATTCAAGCGGCTCGTGTTACGCCCGGCGTATTTATGGGACACGATGCGCTGGCCTCGCCTCGCATCGCCTCGCAGAGATGCATCCGCTTTCAGGAACGCACCTGTTAAAGTCGCTTACAAATCGTTCGCATCGTTACAAACATGACGCGCAAGCTGGCGGGTCTGTGATCATCCGCTCGTAGTGGGCCGGTTCGAAGAAGTTGGTGACGTTTTGTCGAAAAATCACCTTCTTCGAATCGCTGGCCAGTCAATTTGTCCTGCTTTTGTTAATGGCAGAATTGGGTAAAACGTAATTCCAATTACCATTACAATTACTGTAATTTACTTGATGAATCACTATAATTGTTACTGGTTGAGCCAAAGTAATTGTAATTGGTAGTTGCAATTACTGAACGACAAAATGGCACTAAAAAAAGTAATTAGATACCTTCTTAATGGAAATGTCTAAAAAAAACAAACAAAAAATATATGTTAGGAAATATTTATTATTTATTAAATTACAACTCTTAACAAATAGGTTCACTTCATATATACTGAAATATGCATTATTTATTAAATGGAAATGCGGCCGGGTTTACTTTTGTTCAATTACTCAATTTTTTTTGGTATTTGTAATTCAATTACTGCAATTACAATGTCATTCTAGTTGCTAAAACTTAAATTACAGGTAATTTAAATTACAAGTAATTGCAATTACTTAGCTTCAAGAAGTAATTTCATTGTAATTGAGAGCCTCAATTACAATTACAGTATTTGAAAGGAGTAATTGCAATTACTTAACACGATTACAGTAATTGTAATTCAAACCACTAATTTTTATGTTTTGGACCTTTTCACCGTTTTTTAATTGAAATTATAGTCCACTTTTGCTCATGTAATTGAAGATGTAATTACATACTCATGTAATTAATTACTGCCCAACTCTGGTAAATGGTCCTCAAAAATGAAGAAATTAAGGAAATAGAATAGATCTTTAACTCTCATCCGTCCCTCGTGTCTATTCAACACATTTTCCACATAAAGGTAATGTTATTCTGACATTTCTAGAGTCATTGATCTGAAACATTGTGGCTTTTATTTTTTTAACATGAAATATATTTCGTATACAGGGTGGGTCAACACATATCACCACTTCCATTTACATGACTATTATTATTCGTAGCGGACAATCGTTCACGTAGAGTTGAATGGTATCAAGAAGGTCACATTCTGACGTTAGTAGTTTTTTTCTTGTAGGTGGACGCGTAGAGGTCATATGAAGATCATTCATTTTTTCTTAAATAGAAACATATATTCTTTGTTGCATCAGTATTTGAGGATGTTATGATGTAAATGATCGTCACTTTGAACCTCTCATATCTCTTAAATAAATGATTTTTTCACATAAGCAAGTTAACGATTTCTTGTAAAAAATATCAAGACGCATTAAGTGGTGCAACAAAAAATATATGTTTCCATTTTTAGAAAAAGTTAATGACCTTCACGTGTCCTCTACGCGTTCACCCACAAAAAAATCTATTAACGTCAGAATGTGCCACTCTTGATACCATTCAAGTCTACGTGAAAGTTGCTACAATTGAAGGAACAAATTACCAAAACAAAAGATAGCATCAAACACAAATAACGCATTCGTTCAAATAAACGCGGGAAATTCAATACGATTTTGAATGCGAGGTAAATTTTCATCGTATCTTGGCTACTTTTTCGTAATAAAAAGTAATTTCAATTTTTGTACGAATTACGAAAATATGTTAAACCAGAAATTGGTAGTTCAATTTTTTTTTAAAATTCTTATCCTGTTACTAAACTTAGCTAAAATATCCGCCGATTCATTGTGTACAATTTTCACTGCGAGCGACTGTAGCAGGAGCACGTGCATCCTAGTCACTAGTGCATTGCGCGGCGCGCCGCCGAGTCGGTTCGAGTCGCGATGCTCCGCGTTGCATCGGCTCCGACGACGCAAGTGCACGCAAGCAATTGTGCAAGCTGGCTTGAATGATCGTTCGACGGGACACGATATCCGTGCCACGTTGCCCGGATATATCGAGTCTATCCCCTGCCAAAAGTGGCGTTTCACGCTCCCGTTCGATGGCCGACGATGCCAGGATTCGAACGTGTCCCGTTGCACGTGATCCGCGGCGCAATTGCAGACTCGAACGGCGGCGCGCATCGCATCGATTCACGACCCGTCCGCATGCTCTCGACGTGTGTAAATATTAATTACGCGCCGCTCAATTTTTCTTTTCTGGCGCTCGCAGCGCGGATGTTTCGCTAGGTCACGTTCTGCCAAGGCATCTTTCGCGACATTAAACGCGAGCCTTTTCCTCAACGTCTTCGCCGCCGGCTTAGGTCGTTTGTCTGTAACAATTGTCTGTAAAATTGTCTGTAACAATTGCATGAACCAGGAGCCGAATACGAAAACCTTTCTTTCTCCATTTTGATAATGTAATTAATAGACTGCGGATCTTTATGCAAAATAAAAATTGTCTTCGTCAAATACAAAGACACAGGAACTACAAAAATTTCTTTCCATCTTTAACAATTTTTTAAAATTGAAAACAACATATGGACGTTCTTAAATTGTCTTAATGTTTTTATTGTTTTAAATTACATTCACACATTTTTGTCATAAATGCATAAAATCCCCAGTCTAGTAATTGATTAATATTCTCAAATTATGTTAATCTTCCATCTGATTTGAATTTCATCCAGTTTTATCACGATTGAATAAAATC
Organism: Lasioglossum lativentre; assembly: GCA_916610255.1. Classification (NCBI taxonomy): domain Eukaryota; kingdom Metazoa; phylum Arthropoda; class Insecta; order Hymenoptera; family Halictidae; genus Lasioglossum; species Lasioglossum lativentre. Next base: position 10,402,132 of record OU744355.1, on the reverse strand, counting down.
CACATTAATTACTGTTTGATATACGGTTTTTAAAAATTTTACATAACTCCCACATTCCTTCGGACATACTTTTGCATTCTCTATGTATTAGACGTAAATATTTTGTTCTAAATTTTGCATTAGTGTTGTTTGTATAGAATATTTATCATCCTTTGACTGTGGTACTCTTTAGTGCTGAAGCCATAAGCGTTTTGCCACGTGATGGTCGCGTGACAGTCGTTGCGGTTAGATAAAATAATTTACAATTGAATTATTGCTGCGGTGGAAGTAAAAAGCTCATTGTTAAGAACAAGAAAGAATTGAAATTTTTCTATTTAAAACTCATTCTTGTCAGTCATTTAGTTTAATAAAAGAGATATTTTCAAATAAAGTAAAATTGTTTGCATTAAGTGCAATATGTATAAGACAATTCTTCCTTTTCTTAATAATTTTAATAAGCCAAGAGTAATACAATAGCACTTTTAATTCCTCTAAATGATTTTACTATTTTGTGCTTGGACTATTTTTGTCATAAATTCATAAAATCTGCAGTCTATTACTAATTAATATTTCTTGAGTATACAATATTATAGTTGTCCTACTTTTGTTTTACGTTTTAATTCGACCAATTATTCGTAACATATAATTTGAACAAATTCATTAAACTACAACATAATCAAATAAATGGAACGAATATTTAACAAATTTTTTTCGGGTCGCTATTTTTATAATTTTGGTGAGTGAAAAGTTATTCGTCGTGTTAGTTTTGAATTATTCAGTAATGTTATGTAAATTGGATATATATATATCAGTGAATATATTATAATAAAAATGAAAATATTAGAATCGAACCATGAATTAATAATATATTCACGCAATTTAATATATGCATATACCTACGTACTGTTGTATACATATAAAATAATTAAAAATTATTTTATCGAATCAATTGAGCAATCTTCCGCTGCTTGCTACGTTTTATTTTTCGTCGCTATGTTCTATCTATACGGTGTTGCATTGATTTCAGCATCTTGCTCCTAATTTCTTACATTAGGATGACCTACAATCATCGCACCTAGCGATTATTCCTAGAATGACCTTTCCGTTTTAGTCATCAGAATAAATAAAACGCCGAACACTTATACGGGCATTACCAATACAACGACATAGTGCGACGTGTTATTCGTGGCGTAACTTAAAGGATGTGAATCCACGTGCAGAAATAAATCGATTATACATGTAAAACGGAACCTTCACCTTAATGTTTTTTGTTTTTGCAAAATTGAAATTTCTACAATCTTGTACCGTATGTGTGCTACATGCCATTGATACAAGGTTACAAGTAAAACTGTTTGCATAGAATCTTATCGTGTTTAGATTATATATATATATATAGATAAGGGTATGTCGAACGCATATGTGATAAAAAAAAGTACTTTGACAACATCAAAACACGATCTATGCAATTGTTTAACTCTTCAACTGCGATCCAAGCACCACATTCTGATAGTCGGGAGCATAGCTACAGGGTGTCCCAAAAATGTTGTACTTTCTTGAAAGGGGTGATTCCCGAGATTATTCGAAATAACGTTTCTCCATGGCTTTGTTCAGGAGTTATTATCAAAAAACACACAGCAGAGCGTGCCGTTGGCATTGGCCGAGCCCGAATCCGTACGTTAACGCTGTGCTCTGATTGGTCCGTGTTTTTCGATAATAACTCCTGAACAAAGCTGCGGAGAAAATTTTCACAAAGGAAAAAGTTATTTCAAATGATCTCAAGAATAACCCCATTCAAGGAAGCTCTCAAGGAAGTACAACATTTTTGGGACACCCTGTATAGTTAGCATATATCGTTGGTTTGGTTACCTTAATTCTATTTATTTGCGGATTTATTTGAACAAATTCAATGGATTTTGATATGTGCTTATCTCAGCTTTATGTATGATACATAAATTGTTGGTAACGATTTACCGTTGGTATCAGACGGTAATCAGGTTTAATTAAGATATGCATCATTAGTATCGACGGTTTCTCCTAACGAGGTGTAACATGATATGCTCTATTTTCATAATAATTTATTCTTTGCTGATTCGATACATTTTTCAAACACGATATAATTAATGTGTCTTGTCAATGGAACATTTCCACATTTAGAAGTAGCCTTAACTGATACCGCAGATGGTAATTCATAGAGGAAAGTCTGGCGAATATGCTAATTGTGGTATTATTTTATATTTTAATTTAGTTAATTTTGCTGTTGTTATGATATTTTTCGTCGAGCATAAATCTTCTAGTAATATTATGCTGTCACTGTATTCTTCAAGGTTAAGAAGGAATAAGTAATGGTTTTATATAAATATACAATTTACAATATATGTAGAAATTTTATTAATACAGAACTATTGTTTGAATGTATTTCAATTATCGAATCCATTCCAGAGCTAGAACCTTTACTCGGGTACCCGAGAATCCATGAGATAGCCGAGCAGCCGGGTACCCGGGTACCTAAGTATTTCATAAGACAGGCGTGTCCTCGGGTACCCGAGTATCTCATAAGGTTTCACAACTAGTTACAAGAGCTATTATTACCTGAGCCACCGCGGCGTATGCTTTATTTGAGTATTCGAATGTCTTCCGCTTCTTGCAATTGACGCAAACAATTTTTATTTTGCATAAAGATCCGCAGTCCATTCATGAGATACCCAGGTACTCGGGTAATTTTTGTTTACCCGAATACCCGTGTACCCGGGTAATGTTGTTTATCCGGGTATCTCAAAAGTGACAGCTCTAATCCATTCTGCATGACAGGTTAAAGGCAAATGTAAAAAATGAACTATTCAGAAATACTATTATTGTGGGAACACATATAATTCATTATTTTATTTAAAAAGAAGATGAAATATAAAACTCAGCTTATAATAATCGCGCGGTTAAAAACTAACTGTAAACTAAAATACTAATTCCTAAACTAACAACGGCTATATTAAACTACTTTCTAACCCTCAACAACTATCTACTCGTCACTCTACGACTTTCCGACAACAACTGACTTTCCGACTCATCCCTCTCGTAACCAAAACTCGGTTTTCCTTACCCTTGTCCCATTCGTACTTTTCGCCATGCCCAAATATGGGCATGAACATCGTAAATGGGCCCGTCGTCGCTCGCACCCCCATGCTTGTCAAAACCGCTTTCCCTTTTTATGGCCCTTTTCCGTTCCTCGCCGCGTAAGCGTCCTAAAGTGTAGCTAAAGTCTATGTCTTAAAGCTATATACCGGGTGACAGAATATTCTCGATACCACATTATTATCACACCTTCGATCGTATTCGAAAAATTTATCGAGCTAAAAAATGCCAATGTTTATAAAATGAAATGCATCAGCTGATATGTCGTTAGGAAAATATAATCGTTGCTAATCATGTTGGGTACATGGGACGATCAGGGTCGTCAGATTAAGGACTTGTGCCACCACTCTACCTTCCCCTTCTATGACGCTATTCCCCCACGCTTCTGCCACGGTACGATCACGTGACGCATTCTGTCTCTGTCGTGCACGTGTTACAATGTCACCTGACTAATCCGGTACTGGCATAGGGAGGGTAACTTTTTCCCCTTAATTCGAGTAAATTCCCCTCATCGGGCGACTCTGGTGACAATTTATTTTGCGAAATAAAGTCAAATTATTTTTACGTGTTAACAATACTGGGTCTTTAAACTTTGGCGACTCATAGAACCCTTTGAGATCGTAAATATTTTTGTGAAAACGCAATGAAAAGAAATATTTTCAACCGTCTATGCAAGGCCCGGGCAACATCTTTCCCGCTGTCGCTTCATGACTTCCACTACCAGTGTACCGGTTCCCCCACTATCAACTGTTTGATGTTGCCCCTATCTCCTCCTACACTCCACAGGATTTTGGTGGGGAGGACCCAGGAGTAGGGACAGGACTCGTCTGTGGCTCCACCTATGCATGTATTTTGTAATAAATAAGTATAATCAATAGAAACATTTTTGTAAACAATTTATGAATGATTCGTACGAGCAATTGAATATTTGAAAAATGTAATGACCAACTAAAATTTACTCGATACCAGCTGTATGAAAGTTGAAGAAAACTGTATCGTGCAGTTCTAAACGTGTCCTATTTGAGCTTATATTAGATGGAAAAGTTTACTAAAAAGAGTTGGATTTACTATGATAACATGAAGCACAGGTATAGCCACGATATCACATTCAAAGGAGTGTACCATCCCCCGACGGTCGTGCTACTTTTACATAAGTGAACTGCTGTTCGAGATACGCAATAATTTTGATCAGACATGCACGAGTAACAACGTTCGATCGTTGTACAGTCATCGGGGAAAGTGTCTGGTTCGAAGATCGACAAATTTGTGGCTCTATTTAGCAGGTTCCGGTTAAGACATGAACCGCGGAAGTTTTTTTTTAAAATATCCTTACATTATAAATTCCGATGGGAGTAGATGTGACGATACTGTTGAATTTTTATGGGAATAATATTATTTCCAGGAACTATTGTATAAAAAAATGGAACACTGAAAGTGTTCTCATACGACAGATATTTTAGAACCTGCATAATCCAATAAAAATAGTTTATTTACAATGTTTACTAGAAAAACTTCTGTAAGAGAGAGACAAACAATGCTCTATATTCAGAATATCAATTGAACTGTAATCATTATTTAACTTTGATGGACAAAGTATCAGTACGTCGCACAGTGGACCAGAATGATGCGGTAGCTGTTCATGAGCTAAAAAATCAATGTCCTCATTTCGATTTTTAACGAATGTACATTGTTTCTTAAATGTCCATTACATTCGAAAACGATAATATTAATTAAAAGTATTAAAAACTCTCGTCACAAGAAGCGTTCAAATATCAAACTTTCTCAGATATCGTTTTTCACCGAAAAAATTCCTTTTTTTCGTAACGCTGTCCTGGAAAACCTAGTGAACATTATGAGCCCATTTTTTAATGGATAGTATATGCGTCTATATTTACGACGCACTTGGAATTAAAAATTTTTGCTAATAACTTTAAAAAAAAAAAATACTCTGTGAACTGAAGAGATCTGTCAAAGTTTTTTATCTTTGACAGGGGATAAGTTAAAAAGTTTAAAAAAGTTCAAATTCTAACAAAGTGTTCTCTAAAAGAACCTGCAAAATTCACGTCCAACTCAAACCAAATTTTAAATTATAATAGTTTAAAGCGTCGCGTGACTCGCAATTCCGTAGCGAGTGGCGGCGCACGAGATGCATTAACGACCACTCAGGGGCTCTTAAAAGTGGAAAGACCTAACCCAGACCTATCTTATGAATTTTTTTATATTATACAACCATTGATAAACAATCGAACTTCTTGCTAGCTCGATTGAATCATTTGTATTTGAAAGAGCATGGCATCACAGCAGTTTTCCCATATTGTATAGATTTTTGTTTATTAATAGGTAAATATAATTATAAGCCGCAAATCCGTATGATTCATTGATTATAGTCGGTCACTGTCTCAAATATAATACTTATTTTTGTTTAAATATTTATAATTTTTTAAATGTGACAGTAATAACACGTTTATGTTATTTCATTAATTGTAATAAAATTCCTCGATTCAAAAATTATAGATTATTCTTGTTTGAAAGCCTGTGAACAGCCAGTTTTCAATTATTATTCAATATTCACACGATTTTTCAGACATTTCCGGTAGTGCGACAAAAAAATGTTTCCTACAAAAAGTAATCATTAGTCAGTCTTCTACAAAAAAAATTTTTTTTTAATAAAAAACTGAGGTCACCTTGATTATTTATTTATCACTATATATTTTTTATTTAATAACATTATAGCTGACGCCAAGACGAATCCAACGACCAATTTACTGTGGTCTTTACTGTGGTGTAGAAAAATGTTTTTAACTGTAATTTAACTGTAATATTTGCTTACTATTGTCATGCAAGTATTCATTAAATTGTATTCAGTATTTGCAGTAATGATTGAGAATTTATGAATCGCGAGTCGCTGACCCTATTCGTGGATCCTCCCCACCTTATTCCTGGGTCCTCCCCACCCTATTCTTGGGTCCTCCCCACCAAACTCCTGTGGACTGTAGGAGTAGGAAGGAGCGATTAGGACTGTATACAGGGTGGGGCATTTTAAACAGGTCACCTGAATAACTCGCTTGTTTTTGAAGATAGGAGAAAATGCATTAGACCAAACTTACTTGGTATCGGGGGGCTCATAATCTGGTATTACCAATTTTTCTGTAGGTGGAGGCGTCAAGGTGATATAAAGGTCAACTCTGATTTTTTAAACGGAACAGTATATTTTTTTGCTTACATTCTGATAGAGTGTTTCAAGACGAATACAATGACCTATTATGAAGGTCATTCAAGGTCACGCAAGGTCAACTGCAATAGAAAATAAAATGTCTCAAAGCACTCTTCAAATACTTTTGTGTCTTCTCTGGTTGTTGGCATACTGCTCTTCTAAGTATTGGTAAGGGTCGCAGAACATAAATAAACATACCATCACATTGTATGCTTACCTGTATCCAGAAATGTTATTAGTAGTTTGACTACCGACTAGAGTACGGCTTCGAAATATTCAATCTGGGTGTTAAATTTTCAAGAATGCGTTACACAATAGCAGAGAAAGTGGAAATGGTTATCATTTATGGTGAATGTCATAGAATTATGAGGAAAGCGGTACGCGTGTATGGTGAAAGAAGTACCGCGAAAAACCAACAACCACAGTTGATATGCAAGAACGTATAAAAAGAGCTTGCTCTGTAATAGATACAACTGAAATTTGTCAGGCAGTATCATCAGTATTGCAACGTTTTCGATTATGTCTAAGTGTTCAAGGTCGACATTTTGAACACTTGAAGTAGCAGTGAATACGTACATAACATGTTACATGTAAATCGTCGTAGTGTTCGAAGAGTGCTTTGAGACATTTTATTTTCTATTGCAGTTGACCTTGCGTGACCTTGAATGACCTTCATAATAGGTCATTGTATTCGTCTTGAAACACTCTATCAGAATGTAAGCAAAAAAATATACTGTTCCGTTTAAAAAAACAGAGTTGACCTTTATATCACCTTGACGCCTCCACCTACAGAAAAATTGGTAATACCAGATTATGAGCCCCCCGATACCAAGTAAGTTTGGTCTAATGCATTTTCTCCTATCTTCAAAAAAAAAGCGAGTTACTCAGGTGACCTGTTTAAAATGCCCCACCCTGTATGTGGCCGTACTTGCAGTCACGCGAGGCACAGTAGGGGCAATATGAAATAGTTGATAGTGGGGGAACCGGTACACAGATAGTGGGGGAAGGGGTACATTGGTAGTGGGATTTGTGAAGCGACATTTATCCTAATCACGGATACCTGTTGCGGAAAAATGTTTTTAACTGCAATTTAACTGTAGTAATTGCTTATTTGTTATAGAAGTATTCATTAAATAGTATTCAATATTTACAGTAAGAACTCTTTTAACGTTGATACACAAAATATGTGTTCCTGCTGCAGAAAAATGTTTCTTTCGATGCTTTATGAACCCTGTTTAGAGCATTTTGTTTTTAAAAAGTTCCACGGTTTTAAATAGAACTAGAACTAGAATTACAAAATTCTAGCTCTGTTACGATCGTTGCTTTATGCAACGCCCGATAAATTACTGAAAATGGATGTTCCGATGTTATTTAGGTAAATGGATATTATACAATTGGCTGGCATGAACTGTTGCGAAAGAGTCGAACCGATTAGTAACATAAGCTCACGCTTATTTTCGTGAAGCGAACTTACCGCGCCGGCTTAAAAATAATTTACTTTGCGTCCGCGCTTCAAGTGTTGACGCTCCCGAGCATCCTTGACTCGTTTCTGCGGATCACCGCGACAACAATCCTATATCTTCGGAATCATCGGGATTGCCAAATCAAGTTGTCACCGAAGTTGTTCGACCGAAAACGAGGCGAAAATCTCGAAGCCTTTATCTCCGGTTACACAATCGGGGGTCCGTTGTAAACAGTTGCGTAATCGCGATTAATCTTCCGACGATCGATTATATAGCGACGCCGCTGCGGCCACGTACGAATCGACCGCCTTTTTTCATGTAAAAACAGTTCTCTGAATACATTATGGATCGTCTTCTTTTACGAGTCGCTAGACGTCGATGAATGATCGATCGAGGCAGACGTAAACAGATTGCTATAAATCGCAATGCACGGTTTACAATAGACGTATTAATAGACAGTGTTCTTTTTGAGGATGTGACTATCGCAACAGTGATGAGTAGACAGCGGATCTATATGCAGAATCAAAATTTTTTATGCGAATTACAACAAATTGGAGTAAAATAGAAATGTATTTCTAGGTGGAAAATAATATAACAGTATCTTTAAATTTTTCTAATATTTTTACTGTTTTAAATTACACCTACTTTTTGTCATAAATGCATACATTCCGCTATCTAGTGCAGAGTCGCCAGATTAAGAATCGTGTCCCCACTCTACCTTCCCGTTCTACAAAGCTATTCCCCACGCATCCGCCTCGGCCCAGTCACGTGATGCGTTTCGCCTCTATCGTGCATGCGTCCGGTACTGGCAGAGAGAGGGTAACTCTTTCCCCTCAATTCGTGCTCCCTCCCCTCATCTGGCGACTCTGGTCTAGTAATGAGTAGACTCCAGACTTTTAGCATTTATGACAAAGATGAACAGGTGCAATTTACAATAGTGAAAAGATTAGAAGACTTTAAGAGTATTAATATACTTATTATTTTCACTATATTCAAATTATTAGTGAAATATATAAAAGCTCTCTTTTTTCGCATAAAGATCTCGAAGTTTATTCATGAGATTGCACTTAATTCATTTCATGCATTCTTATATTTTATTACTGTATCACAAGCACGTAGCAATACTTTAAATTAGGTCAACCTTTTGTCACATAATGTCGAGGAAGACTTCCAAGAAGCAGAATCTATTAACCCTTAGACAGCCGGCCATTTTTGTAACTGTGTAAAGACCGATTTATCGATTTATTTAAAAAAATTTTCTCTCTGTTATTGTTAGTGCAATTTGATTTATTCGCTAGAAATTGAGTAATTTCTAATTGTTCCAATAGTTGAGTAGTTATATGATGATTTTGATTTTACGGGTCAAAATAGACCCAGGCACCGCGTAGAGTTAAGCATAATCGTTATTCATTTCTTTTATATCGAAGTTCTGTGATATGTCTTTGTACAAAAAAAGATTCTTGCTATTACCAAGTGGCTATCTTCTGAGTGTTTCACTTTGTTAGTTTGCATAGTCGAGCATTCAAAACATATTCATATATTAACATAAGTTGTAAAATTAATTAATCAATTGTAAAATTAAAACGGACTCTTAATGTAATTATTTTCTCTGTCACAAGATTTCTATTTTCTAATTGCAAATTAGTAGCATTATCAAACCAGCCGGGTACACAAGAAACGTACTAAGGAACAAGATAAGTCTCAACATTCTATCTTGACGACTCACTTAACCTTAAAAAAAAAAGAAAGCGATTGCGTCAGTAGTTGTTTGATCCATAATGTTTCAAATCTTGCTAATAGAATTTGTGCGTCGAGCACTGGCATTCCAAGAAAATTGGATTGAAGCAGAACGATTTCCTAGCTGAGCAGAAGTTAAAATAAGATCGTCGCGTGTCTCAATCAATGTTGAAGATACGCTTTATCTCTTCCCTTGGTTCGTCACTCGCGTTCGCACGTGTTAAAACGTTGCGACTCATTCATTCGCCGGGCACGTGATGCCATCTAGTCAACGATTGGTTAAGCTTGCTATCGGTTCCGTTCCACGGAATCGCTAATTCCGTGAACACCCGTTATTATCTTCGTATAACAAAAAAAAACTGGTATGAATAGACAGTTACGGATTGTGTGATAATTTTATTTGTCGTAGAAATCGAAGAACCGTAACATTGATAACAGCATGGAGAATCACGTTTCCTAGATAGAGGATAGTCACCTGAGGTTTATTCACTTCTTGAATGAAACTCGAATTACACTGCATTGTTGTAGTCACGTCATGTATACAATCATCATGTTGATACTATAATAGATAATAGTACATAGTAACATGTATTGTGTGTGATACTTTTCTTTTAAGAATTATGACTGGACCCCAGCCATAATACAGGTCTGGACCACATTACAGTCTCTTTATACATTAAGACATATTTTTCTATGAAACTTTCACCAACATATTCGTGACACTTTTCTGATTGAAACGACCCTAAACACGACACAATTCTGATCATATTTACTCATTTATTCGATTATCCGCACTGATGTCTGAATTCTCCATTATCCAAACACGTGTTCAATCTACACTACAGCATAGATATATAACACAAGTTATTGTACAAATCAGTAAAAATTTAATCCAGTACTGTAGCTAGATAACTGTTCTATTATCGGTACACTTAGGTCTCTCCACTGATTAGTTCGGATAATCAAGACTCCTTTATCGTGGATTAAACGAATAAATATGGTCTGAATCATGTCGTGTTTGGCGCTGTTTCTGCCAGACAAATGATACAAATATGTTGGTAAAAGTGCAATAAAAAAATAATGACGAACAAAAGAGTTTTACCATTGGATTAGTATACACCCTATTAGGAATAAATTTTTGACAAATATCGTGCACATCTTTTCCCCGTATATCAGAACGTTACTCTGCTGTAAATGTTTTTGTCAGAAATATGTTGGTAAAAGTTTTATAAAAAATAAGGAAAAACAATTTTACCATTGGATTAGTATACCCCTACTCGGAATAAATTTTTGACAAATATCGTGCACATGTTTTCCCCGTATATCAAGACATTACTCTGCTGTAAATGTTTTTGTCAGAAATATGTTGGTAAAAGTATCGTAACAAAATAATGACGAATAAAAGAGTTTTATCATTGGATTAGTATACCTATTTATTCCTCGATTAGGGATACATTTTTGACATCGTGTATGTCTTTTTCCCGTAAATAGCGATGTTACTCTGCTGTAAATGTTCATCGATTGCGCAGCATCCTGATGCAGTGTTTGCTATCCTTTCTCCGGTCACCCCTACTCACTCCCATCATTATCGATTTCTTATCAAGAAACGAAAAGAGAGGCAGGCTCAGTAGTATCCTCTTGTTACGCACGTTCCCTCGGTGTTTTGTTTTACAGAGGAGCGTCACTAAGGCTTGACGTAGACGTAACGATTGTTATGAGCTTTCCGGCGAATAAGAGACAAGTGCGTTGTTATGGAGTATATATCGTCTTGGACTTCGCGCGGTGTCATTAACGGAGTCGATAACGGAGCTTTCTCGATAACCGATCGGAGGTTAATCATATTATGGACCGGCACGAGATACACGAGTGTAATATACTGATTCTGGAAAATAATGCTGGTTAGTTTGGACTTTAATACAAGTTATCATGACCGATTGTTGTGTCTCGTGTATGTAAGTACCCCACGTAATATGTATCGATGTCATATCGGTTTTTCAACAGCCACACTCTCGGGACGTCTACATTGTCGCAGATGTTATTGACCGTGTAAGAGTTGCCACTTTTGTTCAAACGCTAACCTCCGGTCTCGATTATGTAGAAAATTGGTGACGCACTACTGTGTGTAGCAGTCCAACAACAGAAGACGCGTATTTCCCAAGGTGTCCTAACCTTTAAATCCCCTACGCACTTGATGGTTTAGTTCCATGAAAACATAAATTAAAATACATTGCGAAATTCTTTATTCAACATTAAAACTGTTTCTATTAACTCCTCGCTGTATTGGTTTCTTCACAACTCTCCGATCATTGCAACTTTGTTCTTAATAATTTCCTAGTAGAAAAAGGAAAATCTATGTTTATTGTATATTTGCAGTAACTTTATTGCTTCGATATTGATAACAGAAAAATAAAATTTGATTTATAAGGAATGGATACTATTCATGTTTAGTAGACTCTGTTTGAAACATTGATCACGAGCCTGACTTATTGTAACGAAAGGGGTTAATTGCAAAAAGTAGGAGCCAAATAGAAATTTCTTTTCTGTTTTGGGAAATTGAGGGGATTACAGTTACCCTCTCTTTGTCAGTACCGGTTCAGTCACGTGACATTGTGACGCATGCACGACCAGACGAAATGAGTCACGTGACCGGGCCGCTACGGAGGCGTGGGGATGCTCGCCGTCGGGGAGTGGGGGAATGACGTCGTAGAAGGTGTAAGGTAGAGGGAGAGACAAGTCTTAATCTTAATCGTTCTTAATGTAATTTATTCATTTGAATCATCAGAAATTGAATGATTAAGTGACGATTTTAATACTCTGCGTCAGACTCGGACACCGTTGTGGAGGGGTTAATTGGATTTAATTGTTATTGTTGTAAATGCAAAAAAAGTCAAATAGCAAGAAATGTTAAATCTAGAGTACAAATCGATGCAGGCATGTAGTAGCAACGGAATACAATTTGTTATTTATAGATTCGACTATGTTTGTAGATAGTGGGCACTTTTTAACAACGCAGTCCTATCCGCGAGCTTATAAATAAACATGCATACAATTTTTTTTTATGCATAGAGATATACGTATACCACTAGAAAAAGAATGTTGAAAATTTGCGCGTTCACGTGCACTTCGCGAGTCGTTACGAGTAGATACAGGAAGCAATAAACAGACACGTGAGCCAGTTGTACGTATTCAGTACCATACGTACACGGCGTATATAGGGTGTGACACAAATCATGTGAAAAGATCATTCTTCGTAAAAGCAAATGGAATTATACTAGACTCATTAATTTCTTATAAAATTAATTACATCAGATCAATTTTCAAAATGAAATTTCTCTAACTCGCAACAAATTTGCATTGTAAACTTGCTTTTGCCATTAGAGATTGCATCCTTTTTATACACATCGTGTATTTAACAATTGGCATTTTGCCAATTGTCAACATACTGAACATACACATTGTGAACAATTTTTTTGGGACAATCTAATATAATTGGTAAGCCAGGTGAAGGTCCATACAATTCACTGATTAGTACAACAGATTTTTTGCATTTATGACGGTTTTGCAGATTTTTCATAAAAATTTCTATTATAAAATTTTCAAATAATTCATGCTATTCAATATCAATATTAAAAATTTATTTCAGTATCAAGAATTGTCTAGTTTCCGTGCAATCGAAACTGGATCACGTTCTGCCTGTATAAGCGAGCGCAGCGTTCCGATCGCGAAATTCAACCGTGAAGATCGAATCGTTGACCAACAATTACGTACATATAATTTTCGCTATATTCCGCGTGAATTGGGGCTATAATTAATTGCCATGGATTGTCCTCATTCATGGAGGACTTGTCATAGTATTCGCACGTGACAGAAATAATATTGCTGATTGCGTCAGTGTTGCTGAAAACAGCACGTGTTTATTCAGAGAACGCCGTCCATAATCAACGTAGTCACATGTTTGTCCTCGTAAACGTATCTTCCACGTTCAACGTGATCGTTCGCCGGCCGGGGACGGTGGATAGACGGACGGCATTCTAGAATTAGACGACTTTCGCGAAAACGACATCGGCCGATGACAACGATGACAAACAGAAAATCAAATTTACTGCTGACCGAGAACCGTCTATGGTTATAGGCGTCATTATCGTTGGGATCGAATGAACAGTCTAGTCGGAATGATAAGCACCGGAAACCAGTCTTCGAGTTGTTTAGACGAGCTCGCTCACGCCGCGCCGCCCATTGATTAGATTTTAATTTAGAAGACTCGCATTATCGCCGCGTTGCGCAGTTCGCACTTCCCCCCGAGGCCTCCTTGTGTTTTCTTCAACCTACACCGTGAACTCTTCTATTCGCAAGAAACGTTTCCGGGTATGAGTGTCGAATGGTAAACACATTTCGCAATATGTATCTACATACATACCGTTGTCGTCGAAAAATCAACGGCACGCGTGCTTTCATTTTTCTTCTTCGAACCTATTTATTCCGACCTTGCGTCGTGGCAGGTTGCTGCGAAAGTTCTGCTGATACCAATCTTATAATTAGATGTAAAAAGTAAGTCGCGGCTCTACCAGTCATTTATAACTTCATTTTAAATTCTAATTATTCATGGAATTCAAAATGCCGCCGTTTTGTAAACAGTGAAGATTTTTCATTTATTTTGGTTTATACTAACAAATGCATAAAATTCGCAGTCTCTTTGAGAAGTCTTATTAGAATTTATTCCTTAGACCTACAAGAACATATAATTTATTAAATAAATGAGTTTTAATTAGATGAGGTAGACTATACCAGGCCTCGGAATTAGGTGCTAGCGACAGCCGGTTTTCGAAGGCTACGCCGCCCCCTTCACCCGGCCGAGCGTCTCGCTCCCCGTGGCGGCCCACAGTGCTCGGAACTCCTCAGGCGCGTACCATAGGAGTACAATAGGTTTCCATATTACCGTCGAGGTACTATTGTCAATTCGCTTTTTTTCAGTGGTATCCACTGTAGGCACATACCACTATATCGCACGATAATTTCGGACAACAGCTACAGAAAATAAATTTGGAAGATAAATTTTGAAAATAGTTCTTAATTGTATTGCCCAAATTGTATTAATATGTGGGGTAACTTGATTTTCGACGTACTCTACGGGAAGTTTTTTAACACTCTATGGTACGCGCCTGAGCTGCCTCGGGAACTAGGGCCGCCACGGGGAGCGAGAAAACTGGCCGTCGCGAGCACACAATTCCGAGGCCTGGCGTATACATACTCTTCGTACGTCACAAGGAGTCCCTCGAGATGGCAAAGGGGGTCCTCGCTCGCCGACAATGGTAATGCTTTTACGTCACACACTTTAGCCAATAATTCGGCTAGAACCGAAAGTTCGTGTGGCATGACCCAATCGGACGACTTGCTACCGCATTCCTTTCGAATTCCTGTCAGGAGACTTGTTGTAGCGTACGCAGAGTACAAGCGGAACTCAATGAAGTACTCACCCATCTGTTTTGGAATTTGAAATGCGTCGAGTGGACGTTGCACAGTTGCGAGGGGAAGGAACTCGCGATGCGAACAGCTTCGCTGTCAACTAGTTGCGGCAAAAGCCGCTGGATCCGGTGATGCCCGGTTATCGTTTGAAAAACACTGCAGGGGCCACCGTGGTCAAGCGTTTGCCGATAAACCCCGGTCAGAACGCAAGCTGCGATGTCAGCCGCGACCATCTCCCCGGTCCGGTTCTAACCAGACTTGCCGATAACTCGACCCCATTAAAGCAGTTCCCCGCAATTTTTTTCGCGATTCATCTCCTTTCCCGGATTGCCAGCTCGTTCGTTCGCTCGCTTGTGTCGCGTCGCGTCGAACAAGTGGAAGCTCCGATGTCGGGGGGTCAGCGAGCTGTTTTGATGTCAGAACGCTGCGCTGTCCCGACAGCTACCAGCGACCGTGTTTGCTGCCAGAACGATATCTGCACGCGAACCATCCTTTCACTTCATTATTCAAAGCAACGATCACTGTTTGGGGAATTGCTATCGTCGCGACGATGTCTCGGTGCGACCAGATTTATGAGATTGCGGTAGGGGATCGTATTTATATAGCTATTAGGTTGTCGCATGTGAAACTACCGATCTCAGGGTGCAGTTTTACGAGGTGTTTTAATCGAGAAATGCTATCATAATCTACAGGTTTATTACGGTGAGGCTTGACCATCTCGAATAACTTCTGCATTATGCGTTGTATAAACAAATTATTTGTACAGATGTTGCACGTCGACGGGGACACGAAGTGGAGGTCAATTTTGATTTTTGAAATCGAACCTTATATTTTGTGTGCATTAATCGATGCAGTTTTGTATCCTCTATAAAAAAAAAGTATTAAGGGGGTAGAAATACCTCTAGGGTGTCCCTAGAATACCTTAAAATATCCTAGAAATCTGGCCGAAACATGGGTTTGCGCGGTACGAGCTTTCGTCCTTATATGAGCATATTTTTCGCTGGACAAGGGCTCATTCGAAAGAGGAAGGTTCAATGAAGGGCTTAGCCCACGATAGCATCCAGAAAACTCATCCAATGGCATAAAAATGGCTTGGATTACATGGCTGAACATCATCATTTTGGCTTACTTCTAACACTTATATTACAAAATATATGCATAATTTTTTGGCAGCTAACCTGATCAGCTCGAATAACTTCTAAATTATGCGATGTACAAACAAATTATTTGTACAGATGTTACATGGTATCAAGGGGGGCATATCTGCTAAACTAACCTCAAAGTACCGCGGTGTGTTGGTTCGGCGACTTTTCATATAACAAAGGGCCTGAGCCCCCTTCATTGAACCCTCCTCTTTCGAATGAGCCCTTGTCCAGCGAAAAATATGCTCATATAAGGAATCCGAAAAACCCATACCGCGCAAACCCATATTTCACCCAGATTTTTAGGGTATTCTAGGGACCCCCTAGGGGGATTCCTACCCCCTTAAACCATGTCGAAAACTGATTAGCACCGATACGGAAAAAGTTTCCTCTTGAGCGGCGGTACGTCGACGAAAAGTCGCCGAACCAACACACCGCGGTACTTTGAGGTTAGTTTAGCAGATATGCCTCCCTTGATACCATATAACATCTGTACAAATAATTTGTTTTTACATCGCATAATTTAGAAGTTATTCGAGCTGATCAGGTTAACTGCCAAAAAATTAATTGTAATTATGACAAAAATGAATAGGCGAAATATAAAACTGCGAAGACACTGAAAGAATTTAAGAATATCGTTACACTAGTTTAGACTCATTGAAATTATTGAGATGATTAATTTTTATACAATTCCTACGTCTCACGAATGACTAAGAATTTTTTCATTTCGCACAAATATGCGCAGTCTACTTGTTAGATACAAGATTATTAAATATTATTCGCATAATTTGGAATGTCATATATGTCTTACGCAAAATATATGTACATTCGTGCAATAGATAGTAATTCTTTACAACTAATGATACGTCAATCAGTACCACTACACTGGTTCCAAGAAGTGGTGGAGATAGCGACGATGCAATATCAGTTCGGATAATCCAGGTTCGCATAATTGACGTTCTACTTTATTCTATTTATCATCACGTCAACTGGCATTTCTCATACAAAATGCTGAACTGATTATTATTTGAATAAGTGTTCTCGTACTTACAACTAATTTAGTTTCTATCATGACTAGTTTGCAGATTTTATACGCTTTCGATTAGATTGCGGATTTTATGCATTTAGGACAAAAATGAATAGATGAAATGTAAAACTTTGGGGAATTAGAGAAATTTCAGAATGTTGTTACATAAAATGTAGAAATACATTTTTATGCGACTTCTGTTCCTCACAATCAGACAAATTTTGTTTCGCATGAAGATCCACAATTCTCCATATTTTCCATCGCAATTGACCTTGAACGATCTCGAATGACCTTGTGTCCTAGGTCACTGTACACAATGCCCTACTACATAGAAAAGTATATCAGTCTAATTTAAAAAACGGAGTTGACATTCACATGTCCTCTATGGGTCCACCTACAAAAAAAAGATTAACATGAAATTATGCCACCCTCGAAACCACGCAAGTTTCATCTGAAACATTTTTTCTATCACCAACAGCAACCGAATTATTATCCAAGTGGTTTTGGGTGTCTCACCCTGTATAATTATCGAACGAAGGATTTGCAGTTAAATAGATATTGAATGTACATAATCATGCAGCTATACGACCAGTTTCAAATATTTGTTAGTTCTGCTGTTAGTTTTTAACAATCTATGAGAAGCAATTTTTCACGAAACTCTAGCGCGCGTCACGTGCCTAACGATCGCACTCTCATACACACGCGAGTATCTGGTTCAAGGCAGTACAGTGTGCTCTTTGCATAGAAAAATACGTGATCCCGATGACAGTCTGAATTTTTTCTAGATAACTATTAATGTCGAAACCGTTGGGTATGAAAATCAGAGTTCAAACGAAACGGTTAATTTCTTTTTTTGTGGAAGAACAGTTATTCGGTCGGATTTCCCTTTCAAATCACTAAAAAAATTGCAAAGAACATATTTCTCCTCGGCTGGTTCTTGCTCGACGTAAGTGACACTCGTACCAAACTGCAATTCTTATAATGAGACCACTCGGCGGACCATTCTTAAAACTATACAATTGATATTGTTTAGTATTACTGCTTTATTTATCAATTTTTAAAAACCTCACGGTACTTCTTGTAGTGTATCCAAGTAGATCCGTTTCATGAATTCGTGGAAGAGTAATTCAATTACGATTTCCATGCACTGGGTCAAAATAGACCCGGACTTCGTCATCGAAGGGTAAACATACTGACATTTTTGCGAATTTCTTTATTCGTATTATGGAACACCGGGTCTGGGAATAATTGATTAAAGTGATTCCTTGGCAAAAGGAACATAACAATTTATTATTAACCCTTAGCACTCGGATGGCGACTCTGAGGCGCCACTGAAAATTACTGTGCCATTCTTAAAAATATTGTTCACATTATTATTGTTGTTCGTATTTAATAAACTACTAGACATTTACATATTACATGATATATTATATCAGTTTCATATGCAAAAAATGAACAAAAATTGTATAGCATAGAAATATTCTAGAATGGAAAAATCTTTCGTTTTTTAGTTAAAATAGCTCCGAGTGCAAAGGGTTAAAATCATTTGGATGTATATAGCGTGGCTCTGCTCGGTCACGATTGAAGAATCATTAATGAGTCTTGAAAATTGTCCTAGATTTTACGCGGAGCAACATTTTCGTTTCACCGACCGAACCAAACAAACAAAAACAGTGTAAAACGCTATATAAAAATTAACAAATAATTTGGGTGCGCTATCTTTTTGTCCCTGACGTCCCCATAGTGTTCCAGGCAAGAAAGGGTCGCATTTCATAGGCAGCGATGTATAGGTAGAGATCACTCTAGTCGAGTGAACAGTTTCATTGAGCGACCGGGGAAAAGTGCTACGGAAGATAATTCCCGAGCGAGCTTCCTTGGCGGAACGTGTTTCCTCACGTGTTGGGCGTTATGCATCGCGTTTACAACACGTGATAGCACCGCGGCGTCATCGTCGAGCGACATCTCCCTCCTCGTTAAAGGAACGTAAGCGCCGCCGCCCGTGGATCGCAGTCGTGATCGTGCCGTATCAGAGCACGCACAGTACAGAGACCCGGTGTCATTTGACGCGTCATTCGCATCATTGTACGTCAAGCCGTGCCGCAGCACGCATCTATCCAGGTCCCTTTCCGTCGCACAAAACGATCTCTGACGCCGCGTGTGCTTGATCGGCTATCTTAACATGAACGATAGTCTCTCGTTTCGGTAAAACGATCGTGCAGGTGTCGTATACGTACCGTACCGTTTCGTTCAGTGAATTTTTCTCAACACACTGTACACCGCAGTTCGAACAGCCAGGAACCAACGGCAAGATTCAACTTGTGACTTGCGGACGAGGGGTTGACGTGTGACTTTCAGAACTCTGCGCTATCAGTGCGGAGAACGATTTAGTGTGTTTACTACGTTTGATCCTTCTGGTGAGGCTCGGTGACCGTTCTTAACATAATGGTGACGCATAGTATGGACAATATTCTGAATATGCAATATTACCCGGCGAACAGTCACGTTGACGCGGCGATGCACTCGTCACCGCTGCGGAAAAGGCGTTGTTTGAATAAAGAGGTGAATTTTTTATTCGTGACCCCTTGCTGTTGGTACAACGTGCCGGCACTTGTGAGAAAATTTTAGGAAGTTCGCCCTAGAGCTATGCACAACGTTTGCGCATTTTTTTTTTCACCGTCGAAAAGCGAATTTCTTGGATCGGTTTATAAGCGTGCTTTGACATTGAATCGGTCAGGGTGACTATTGCGGATTTTATGCATTTATAGTGGTCACCAGTAATAAGCACAGTTTTGGTGGAGAATGATTTTTATTTAATTTTTAACTTGTCGATACTATATTTGCACAAATGTCGAATTTTTGGTTTCACAATAGACGATTAGTGCGCGATTTTTGGCAATGTGAAATACTTTTATCTCGGCATGAGTAATTCGTATAGCTCGGTGTTTGCTGCGTCGAATGACACACAATCACGAGAACCGATGGGGGATTCCCCCTAAAGTTTGTATCGCTTTCGATAACGGTGGAACGATAGTGCTCGAGCGTGCTCGTAATTCAGGTTTTAGATAAATATCGTAGCAGGTCTCTGACAATTATAAAAACATTAGTTTCGTTTACATTCTCCGCGAAAGCAACAATTTATACAATAATGACATTCGTCTCGATTATACCTGTATGCCAAACAAGTGAGATATTTGATCTGACTTCTTCTCAAGATTTAATCAAACCCAATCGATATTTTTGTCGTATGCAAGCATCTTTTAACGCTTGTCTTAATTTTTCTGTTACAGCAAGATCCAATGTCTCATAGAATCATCGAAAAACGAAGAAGGGACCGCATGAACAACTGCTTGGCTGACCTAAGCAGGCTCATACCTGCCGAGTATCTGAAGAAGGGCAGAGGTCGCGTAGAGAAGACTGAGATCATTGAAATGGCTATTCGTCATATGAAGCATCTCCAAAGTCTTCGACCAGGTATTAATCAGATCGGTACCATGGTGTTCATAGGCAGTTTTGTATTATTCCACCCCCATTCTGGCGAATATCCTGTAGATTTTATGCATTTACGATAAAAATGTCATTTTTTGAATCAGTCACTTTAAAAACAAATTATTAAATAAATTTCTTCATTCAAGCACATATTGTTATAAAATCGATGGGAAATCTAAATAAATTCATTCGTGTGATTTTTATAAAACAGCGTATATCACATTGTATGCTTGGTAGGTTTAGGGTTAGACAGATCGCCTATAAGCATCGTCCCCAATAATCACACTACTCCATTTCTAATTCGCTATTGGCCACGTTTTCAGAAACGAAGCACGCCGCAGTGACGTCAGCGCCCACGCACCCCGAGGACAGCGTGGACAGCGTCTCCCACTCAACGGTGACGTCTACAGCAGCCGAACACTATAGACTAGGTTTCCAAGAGTGCCTCAGCGAGACCATGCACTTTCTGGTGGAGGTAGAAGGTTTCTTCGCTAGGGACTCTCTGTGTGTGCAGTTAATCAACCATCTGCAACAACATTGCGAGAGGATCTTAGCTACCAGTGAGTATCATTATTATTATACATTAACCCCACACGCGAAGCTTCGCATAGGGAAGTTTGAAGGGGCAGAATGGCTCTAGCAAATGGAATATTACAATAATCAGATCGAATGAATATGTATATATCGTACACACTCGAGTATCGAGTGTCATAGATAACCCTCTCTCTCTCTCTGGACGAGTTGAGTAATCAAGCGTCTTGCGAAGATTAGGCCGACGTTTTCAGCGATAGAATTCAATTGACACGATACGGTATCGATTCGATACCCTTTTCAATGTCAGTACAGTTCGCTGCGGACTGCTGTTTGATATTCTCGAACGATTCGATCTCGCTGAAACTGGGAAATCTAATTTCAGGTGACAGGCTAGGGTTCCCTCATCCCGAGATGCCGACGTCGAACGGCACTGTCAACGGCGGCTACGCTCACACCAGCATTCCCACGATATGTCAGCCGAACGCACACTCGGATCAGGGCTCGAGCTCCGGTGTAAGCTCGTTCGGAGATCCAGAGCGTCCCCTGCAGTCGACGATCATCCCGCCGCCGATGATCGTCAGCGACGACAGCAATCACAGCACCCATTCGCACAGCACGCCGCCGACCACCAGCTGCAAACCTTCCAATTACAAGTTCAAGAGCTCCATCAAGCAAAGGTTCTCCGCGGAGAGGATAAAGTCAAGTCCTCCGCCAACGACCACCGTGGAGAAGCCATCGTCGTCCCATGGGGTGCCGATTTTCGCTTTACACGACGGCGGCGCTTTCTACGTCCCTTTAACGGTCGAAGCGTCGTTGCTGAGGCCTCACCTGAACTTCATCCCGGACACTGGCCCAGACACGGTTCTCCATCCGGTGACGATCTCGGTGAACTTCAATCAGCCTCCAGCGTGGTCGCATCATCACAGCCCCACGCATCAGCAGACATAAAACAGCGAGAGTTGTTTGCTCTTTTCTTTTTCGAACGTGACGCGATGTCCCATCGATTCACCGATGCGTGTACCATTGACGTACGTCAGGCATACTTCATGAACAGTATGAACACTCTTGGTAGAGCTACTTGACTTGGCGAGCGAGCACGAGAATCGATCTTCGAGCTAATTGATCGGCGATCACCGAATACACGATGATCCAACCAATTATTACGGCGGGTCGGTTAGCAGCGATAGAGAGAAGCTGCTGCTGTTGGGATTCTAGGGGATCGTGATTTATGTTTCTTTCTGGTTCTCTAGTTCGTAAGATCCGACGAACACTGCTTACCACCATACCCGTTTCACGAAGAATGGAGGTGTCGAGGATATTTTTGTATATTTACCGAGGCTGTGGGTTGTCTTAGCATTTACAAGATTCGAGAGACGGAGCGATAGAGATCGGAGGTAGAGATAGAGTATTAGGGCGTGAAGCCCCTCCCGGTTACTTTAGCTTCGGTGTGCCTTTTTTTCTTTTCGTAGGTGAAGCATCGTTGTACCCGTCGAGTCCCGATCCTCCTTGTTCTTCTTGTTCTTTTTTTTTTTATTTTTCGCGAAATCAATTTCATCCTCGTTTCGTTTCATCCTCCTCTATCTCTGTTCCGTTCATTTCTCCGTGCTTTGATTCTACTTGTTCTTTTTGTTTCCGTTCTGTTTCTTTTTTCTTTTTTTTTTATTTCTTCTACACGACGAACGGTGTCGCGGTGTCACAATTTCAGCATGGAATTCTAAGTATCATCGACGTTTGCCAATTAGTATTAAGAATTAATTCTCTTTTCTTTTTCTCTTTCTCTCAATCTCTCTCTTACATTCAAACTCTATTTCCGACAATTACGAACGATCTTGCGAAGTGTCTTTTCGGCAGGAACGTTAAAGAACCGTTTCAGTGTTCGATCGGCGGACGAAATTTCTATTTTTCGGGACGCAAGGCGACCGAGAGAAGTGCCTACACACTATTTGTTTTTGTTTTTTTTTTTTTTTTTTAATCGATTCCAACTCATGTGATTAGTCCCGTATGTACGAAGAAGAAAGTGTTTAGTTTCTGCGAATTATTGTGTGTCACGTGTTCGATCGCGGACGCGGATCGAAACTGCTTGACGCTCCGGCAAAACGGGCCTCAGCAATTAAAGACTGACCAAGACCTGCATTACACTAAATTCTTGTAAGATCATTGCATTAAATATATATTTGTACATACCATGTCTAGTTGTAACGTTAATGAAGAATTTATGCGGAATAAATTATATTTACCATAGGTGTGTACTTCTGTTTCTATATGCCCATAATGTATTGTGACGTTTTCTACATCTGTAAGTTCCATACTTGACTCATCGAATGCTCTCATATTCAAAAGTAAGTAGACTTTAGTCAATTCACTTGTCTTTAATCCACGACGCAGACAATTAGACCAATGTTAAATGAATAAAACTTCAGGAATGTTTAATTATCTACGAGACATTTAGGAACTTCTTTTAAGAATTTTTAATCATTACCTGACCAAGTATATAATCATAAATTTTTTAATATAATCAGATAGCGTTTTGAGGAATGTATACAAAATTTTTCTATTTAAAAAATTCGTATGCAAATCAACATTCGAGAAACGTTTGTTTTTGAATAGATAACAATTTTAGTAAATGGTGTTTTATAGTTGTTATATGTAAAATAAAAATTAAATGAGACTTTTAAAACTTACTTAAAAAGTAGACAGAAAAAATCACGTGTTATCAATACGAAGGTCCTTGCGACATTGCATCTTATGGGCTTTTCTGTCTAGGCCTCGGGGAGGTCTCCAAGAGAACCTGTACCATTTCTGTGTCGCGCCCCATGTTACCGACACCGGTATGTAACAGATTATCAAGTATTAGCAAGAACCGAATATTCTGTATACTTCATTTTTGCTACGGTTTGGAGGCTACACATGTATATGGTGCGTATTTTTGATCGGTAAAAATAGTATTTATGAACAACGTATTACAAAAATACGAAGTATAGCAAAATCAATTTTGATTTATTACTCAATCATTAAAAAAAGTATATAGCAATAGTTTTACATACTTTAAACCAATGCTCTACTTTCTTTGCAATTATTGAATGCGTACACATATTTACTATTCTTGCCTTCCCTTTCTTTTAAAATAAATACTTGCAAATTTAATAAAATAAGTACTTGCAAATTTAATAAAATAAGTACTTACAAGGTCAATAAAATAAGCTTGATTGTGCAGGCATTTTTTTATGTCTATACACAGAAGAATTCACTACATTTTAACCATTTCAGTTGAAGTTAATTGTGTTAATTTTTGTTATAATATTTTGAATCAAAATGTAAAGCCAATGCAGATTTTTTACTGTATTAGTGCAATTCTACATTGTCCAAAGAAACATTGTTTTATTACACAATATGTAGAGAAATAATATATTTGCCTGAAAAGATATAAATTTTGTTTTTACTGATGCGTTATTAATTCTTATTAAAATTTTATCAACGTGAGCACATAATTTATTATTTGTATTTATGTTTCTTCTGGATTTAATTTACAGCGACACAATGTTGCCTCTGCTGCTGAATCACCACCATATCGAACGTTTTGTGCCTCCTGGAGACCACAATGTGAGCGTTTTATCATCGCTATAATTCATAATTCTGCCATGGAAATATAATCAATTGATTGCAAATGGTTCGTTGATGAAAACAAGTCGAAACACGCCAAAATTCGGATAAGTTAAGCCGCAGTATTTCAGTAGAAGCTTGACGGATTGCCGAGTCTCTCTGAGCCAGTCTACATTCTTGTTATAAATGTTTACAATATAAGTTATGTACATGTACAATACAAACATTTCATGTATGAAACTATAATGAATCAATAAAGACAATGAAAAAAAGAGCGTATCTGCATATATTTATTGAACCACCAATTTATCCCGAAAATCCGACTTGTTGATGAGTTGTACTACTGAACTTTCTTTCGTGCCACCTTCTTCGACATCATATTCTCCTAATACAAAACTCGATTTCCGAAGTTTTCGAAAATTTTTCGGCCGTCTGGCTCGACTTCGAGTTGTACTACTGAATTTTCGAAAATTTTCGGGTGTCTGGCTTGACTTTGAGTTCTACTACTGAATTTTCGTGCCACTTCTTTCGACATCATATTCTCCTAATACAAAACTCGAATTTCGAAGTTTTCGAAAATTTTAGCGTTTCTAATAGGAGAACATGATAGTAAAGGAGGTGGCACTAAATTTTCGTGTTACCTCTTTCGCTATCATATTCGCCTAATGCAATATTCGATTTTCGAGTTTCACAAGAATTTTTCATAATTTTTACAGGTTGGGAAATAAGAACACATTAACTTGATGTAAAAATATTCTTTATTTATTACCATATACATTACAATTTTAAATGGGTACATATAGTGTATGAAAAATTGCGTACTATTGTTTATTTACGCTATATAAAATACAACGATTACACAACTAAAAATCCGCTTGTCGTGACGGAAAACGCTTGATTCTACCGGACGACCGTAAACCGTCGCGTCGTAACATGCACTCAGGCGAGTTTTCGGAGATTGTGCATGTATGACGATACGTAGTACGCTTTAGTTACACCACCATAGCTGAGGAGCTCATCCGTCGGCACTAAAAGTGGGTTCGGATGGTCTCCGGTATTGGAGGAGCGACTGTGACCGCACTTAACCCTGTCGTTTATGCCCGCGTGATTATACCCGACGACTGTGGACCGTCGCGGCGCGTCGTAGAGTGGAAGACAAGTCTTGATCTGACGATACTGTATACTGTATACCAAGCATGGAATTTAACTGCTCGATCAGAGGCATTTTCGAAGGCTACGCCCCTTTGACCCGGCCGCGCGTTTCGCTCCCAATGACGGCCGTTGTTTTCGAGCATACCTCAGGCCCGTACCATATGAACTACGTGTGGGGCATTAGGGCGACTCTCGTATCAATAGATTTCCGCATCACCCATGAGGTAACATTGTCAATGCGTTTTCTTTGTGTCAGTGGTATCCCCTGTAGGCCTATTCCACTGCGTCACATGATAATTTTGTTAATTGTCCGCGGTTGGTCAATGATTGACCATTCGGACCTTTGATGAATTCGTACTGCGATGCCCGCTAAAATGGTTTCTCGAAGGACCACCTTCTATTGCAGAAAGACTAAACAAGAGTTTTGTAAAAAACAACTATATTTCAAAGATCAAACTGCAAGTCAGTTTCGTAACAAGGTACAAAAGTTACAAAAAATGAAAACTAGATTCTCTGCCTGTGTCTAGCCTAAACAGGAGAGCGATGTTGATACTAAGACGTGTTTGCTAATTCTGACTTTAACGGACTCGAGTCAGCGTCGTTCAGGGTGCGGTGCCCCTTCTCTGGTTGCACCAAAATTTCTCTTTCCTCGGATGATTGAGGGTGGGGAAACCTGTACCGAGGGTTGGAGGCGGGCCCAAAATCAACAAGATGTACGCGGAGTCTACCGTCGCGATGGGGGTGCGGAAACGGACGCTTACGGCCAGGTCAACGCGTCCCAACGCTGTCGACCCCAGCTGGCAGAACCCCACATCAGGTAACCATAAAAATTCACCAGGGGCATGACTACCTAGCCGAAGTGAAGCGAGGGACCTAAGGATTGACCTCGTGTTTAAGTGTTTTATTACGGCGCGCAAAGAAAGTACCGAACAATACAGTCACTGGGACTCGGGAAAAAACCGGAAACTATTAAGAGGATACGTCGACAAGCCCGAACCGTAGCCATATGAAAAACAACTGTGTTGGTCCCAGAGACCCAATGAAAATGGAAAAAGGCACAAAAAATTTTCTTCAACGCGAGCCGCTACAAATTTCGAAAGAATAAATTTGGAAAATTGTTTCTAATTATATTATCAAAACTTTAACTGATACGTAGCAATATGGCGGTGGTCATTAATATTGCGCTAACCATGACATATGGCTTTGGTCACAATATTGTAATGGATTCTTTTCCCTTAGGCTCTGTAACAGAAAGAACAAATTCGTTAAAATTCAATTAATCAACCGTCAGACAATAAATCCGAATTAATAGAAAATGAATCATTCAAGTTGAATGTAAAATCAAAATTAATTTGACCTCAAGTTAAATAAACTTGATTTCTATTGCACGATAAAACACAAATAGCAAATTAGTTTAAATTCAATCGATCGTCGTGATGTAAGAGGAATTTATCGCGAGAAGGCAACAGCACGATTCGAGAAAAACTTTGAATCGGTGAAAAATAAGTAATTCACTTAAACACTGTAATAATTTTAAAAATAATGACAATCCAAATAATTAATCTTGATACCTACTGAGGAGGAAACATGAAACCGTTACTTACCATGTAACAGTCACCATATTATGTCATACACTTGTACTCCTCCTGCGTCTCGATAACAAATGACGCTGTTGACACAGTCACTCACGGAAAGTAACGTGTGATTAATGGCACTCTCATTATACGAATGTCATTGCGGCGGTAAGGTGTCTACTGTCGCAAATTTTTCATCGTTGGAGAGGGGCGAGAAACCCGAACAGAGCCCCCATCAACAACGATTGCCCTCGAATTGGGACCGGAGCGGAGGAGTGGGGAGGCGTTTGGTCGATCGCCCCGTCGCACAGTGGGCTGGATCGAGAAATTTAGTGACATTTTACTATAACTCTTGAACCATAAGAGATATCGGGATGAAACTTGCACTAAAAAGCATTAAAAAATTATGCCTATCCACTAATAATTCTATTGTAATATTTCTTGTAATATTTCTTGACATTTATTCTTCATATTATGAATATTTCAAGAAATACAAAGAAATTTTTAACCAACGACATTGATGATGTAAATTATCTGGGGAAGTACTAAGTAAGTAACAAATAAACAATTTTAAATATAATTTTAAAACAATAAAATTTAAACAAATATTAAAAAAATTATTACGAAAAATATATATTTCTTACGGTAATTAACAGAGGATAGGCATAATTTTTAATGAATTTTAGTGCAAATTTCATCCCGATATCTCGTATGGTTCAAAAGTTGTAGAAGTCAATTGCCGAAATTAAGTTAATTTTTTATTTAAACCTATCATTTTTAAGATTAACCATAACAATTTGTAGGTACACGTGTATCTGTAATCTAAAGAGTTTCTTAGAAAAATGTCTTAATATCCCGCAGACTACCGATGGTGGCTATCGAACGCATGCGAAATAACGTGACATTACTAACTTTAAACGGTAATAACTCAAAAAGGTGGACGAAGGTGGATGTGATTTTTACACATTATCTAAAGGAAAGTGTTGTGAACACATTGTGGTTTGTCCGAACGCGGGTACTCTCGGGTGTAAAAAGTTATTCCTTGTCAATTGTAAAAATTTTGACATTTTTCTATCCTACATTCAACATTAAATTTTTAATACATTGCATATAATAATTGTAACTGCAATTATAATTTCTTAACAGAAAATAATGCTGTTTACTGTAGAAAAAAAAACGGAACTAAAATCTTGAACAGGATCGTCAAAATATCGCTAAAAAGATGGGACATTTTTCGGGTGTCAAACGTAGATTCTAAAATGTTCAACTTTAAAAGCTCGGTACAACTACAATTTTCAATTAATTTGATTAATTCTTCCATTTTTGAGGTCAGTAGATATTCGAAAAACAATACCAATTGATTAGACATCGATATGAGAAAGTTCATTTCTTGGTAAAATGTCACTAAAATCTTCGATCCAGCCCACTGTGCGTCGCACAGACTGGTATTTGTGCTAAAAACCTGACCAAAAATCGAAATTGTAAATATTTGCATATAGAGCTGTGGTTGCGTCCCAAAATAGATAGATAAACATGCCATCACACGGACTCCCTATCTGTAGTAACCCAACTAGGGATTAGTAGGGATGGCATGAACTACTACTTTTGGATCACTTGTGATTCGATCACGTTCGTTCCCTATCACGATGATTTTTCACAGTGATTCGTGATTTTCGTGATCGCTTTTGATTGGTGGAGAGCATAACTGCTCTTCAATTTCTCATCAGAAAATTGAATATTTTTTATTTTTATCACTAAACGAAGTAAATTTACGTTATATACAGAAAACGTGATATATAATTTTAAATTTACATTGTAATGCAGATATTTTTATGCAAGCTAATTGATATATTTAAAAAAAGAACTAATTTAATCGAGATGAAGAATTAGGACGACAGTGAGCAGATTCACTCTAGATTAAAAAATCACGATCACGGCGTGTACGATGTTAAAATAACGACCGTGATCGTGATTCTGCGATCACTGTGATAAATCACGGTTAGTGATTTTCCACGCCATCACTAAACCCAACCAGTCACAGGTGCCTGCACTTGTCATAGAACCTAGCACTTGTTCGATACGCATGTCTTTTTTCGCAGCATTCCGTTCGAAATCATCTTTTTGTTGTGATAATTTTTATGTTGGAAGTGATTTTTGTGGCGAAACTTATGATGGATATTGTTGCACAAGATATGTACATTATATTAATCATATTTTTACCAATGTTAAAATCTTTTTGTACGTGTTATTTTTACCGATCTACAAGCCTGACTAAAAGCTTTTGGATTTACATTACTTTTCTTGCATATATTAGTGTATCTAAACATATACAACTCATCGCAACAGCATAAAATTACCGCAAAAAAGTTTTCCTAAAAGCTCCAAATATAGCCCCTCTTTTGTTATTTGGTTAATTTTTTTTTTTCGTTTCGTCCAGTTTCTGTGGATTCCGTCAAGTCTATGACTCGAAACTCGAAAGCAACTGCACGAGCTAGTAAGAGAAAGCACAAAGCGACTGTTTGATGAAAAACTGAACGATTTACAAGAAAAGTTAGTGCCTTAGTTTTACATATGAACCTAACCCATAAATAAAACTTACTATCACTAGTATGTAGTTAGAAATGACTTTTTTATTCATAAACTAACTGTATAATGTAGGAAAAACAAGAAAATATTTTTGGCCAGATTTTGAGCACAAATACCAGTCTGTGAGTCGATTAAATATTGCGGGGGCCATGCGCACGCATTTGAGAACGCGAATTCATACCTTGCACCAAAAATTCCCTTCGTCACGTACCGAGAACCGAGAGTGACGTCACAATCCGTAGTATTGGCGGCTTAGGTATATGATTGAAAAATGGAAAAAACCGAGATCCCTGTTTTTACAATATACGCACGATTTTAAGAGAAATTTTCTAGTCAATTTTAGTATGCATTCTTTTTGAAATTTTCGAACTTTTGAGGGTACAAATTAAAGGTGGGGATCGCATTTTATAATAGAAGAATTTGGAAAAATCAATGAAATTCGGCCGTCGCGTCAGTTTGAACAAAATTTGTTCGATTTTGATAGAATTCTTTGAGACAATTTTACAATGTATTCCAGCAAGACTTTTTCGTCGCACGAGGACTTAAATTACAATTTTACTTCGAGCTATTGTCGGTCTGTCACTTTGTTTTAATTTTCCAAATTAGTCAATTCTTCCATATGATTTCCACCTTTATTTTAAACTTTCATGATCCTACTTGATAGTTAAAAACTTTGATCGAGTCAATATTGTTCGAGCTGACGATAGAATTCCACTGATTTTTTCAAATGCTCCCGTGTTTCTTTTCAAACCGAAGTGCACCTATTACAAAGTACCATCCTCTACCTTTAATTTCAATTATCAAAGCGTTCAAAAATTTTTGTACATTCTAAGATCGACTCAAAAATTCTCCCGAAAATCATGCGAATGTTGTCAAAGTTGGAGGTCGCGCATTTTCGATTTTTCAAAACCCTTCTAGAGCAGCTCGGACGTGAGACAAAAACATACATTGGATGATTCGTCTACTCTACTTCTATACCTCGTCTGTGCTAATATAATGCGACAACATTGCAGTTATAAAACTGACAACGCTGTAAAATCTAGCTTCCTCGGACACACACCATTTGTGTTGCAACGTCATGTAGTTCACTAGCTGACCGTTCCATTTTCACTCGTCGGTGCCATTTTGATAGAGTCCGCTGTCGTACTAGGGCATTTTCTACAGAGTCGGTAATTCAGAACTGTAGACAGAAAAATGCATTGCATGCAATGTCTGTACTGATCAGTTCAAAATATTTTAAAAGAATATACAGGTTGGTCCACGCAACTTGCACACCTATAATAACTTCCAAAGTATGCGTTGCACGAAAAAGTTTTGCATACAGGGTGGTCCGTTTAAATAAGAACACCTAAATATCTCTTCAGGTTATTGTGATGCAAAAATTATTTGTTGTAATGTGCATGGTGGCAATGGACCAAATATTTGGCACGAATATTTTTTTACGAGGGTCATTTTTTTTGGAGTTGTGAAGGTCATCGATGTTTTTTGGTACATAACTACATTTTTTTTTATTGCATCGTGTAACTGATGGAAAAATACATTCAGATATGTATAATAACATGACCTTGAAATGACCTTGATCCTCGAAAATTAAAGTTATACCCAGAAATGATGTCGAATTTATCGACAAAAAAATCGGAAAAAAATATTCGTGCCAAATATTTGATCCATTGACACCATGCACATTGCGTAACAAATAATTTTTGCATCACAATAACCTGAAGAGATATTTAGGTGTTCTTATTTAAACGGACCACCCTGTATAGAAGTTGCATGGTTTGAAGGGGTACATTATGTAGTGTATTTATTTTTTTTACAGGTGGAATTGTTTCGGAGATTTGAAGGTCGACTTTGTTTTTTTAAATGGAATACTATATTTTTTATACCAAAATATGGAAGAATGTCGAATTCTGAGTAAAAAAGTATTCATCTTCATTAGCCCTAAACCTAATAATTAACGAGTAATTGCACTTTATTTCCTGAAAACTTTCTTCGCGTAATATCAAGTTAGAAATTCAACCTTATCACAGAATTTCCGCAGGACAGCTTCTTAACATATTACGCGAAGAAAATTTTCAGGAAATAAAGTGCAATTACTCGTTAATTATTAGGTTCAGGGCTAATGAAGGTCAATACCTTTTTACTCAGAATTCGAGATTCTTCCATATTTTGGTATAAAAAAAATATAGTATTCCATTTTAAAAAACAAAGTCGACCTTCGAATCTCCGAAACGCTTCCACATGTAAAAAAAATAAATACACTACATAATGTACCCCTTCAGACCATGCAACTTCTATATACAAAACTTTTTCGTACAACACATACATTGGAAGTTATTATAGGTGTGCAAGTTGCGTGGACCACCCTATATACACCCTCTAGTTTCCGAGATGCCTCAAATAATGAGTTTGTAACCACCAAAATTTATTAGTGGACCGATCAACATTTCTTTTGCCACAGAAGAGTTAACGTTTTCGACCCTCAACAACGAGGGCTGTTTCCTTCCTTCAATATGAACGATGGCCGATAAAAAATGTACAGGGTGAGTCACCAAACGTTTGTACCTCAAATATCTGTGTTGTTTCTAAAGATACGTAATATATGGTAAGGACAAAGTTGAATGGTACAATGGGGCTGACACGATTCCAAAAAAAAATTTTGTTTTTATGACATTTTTTTAGAGATATCAAGGTCACCTTGCCTTTTTTAAATGGAACCACCCTTTTTTAAACACCTACAATGATAGTCCCTTTCATTTGGAATTCAGTGACTATAATTATTCCAAGGTCATTCAATGTCACAGACAGAGAAAACGTATAAGATTTAGAATATGCGCTCTAAATGTTTCGGTAAATACGCATCGTAGCGTTTTGTAACTTGATATTGATTGTTAATATTATTTATATTACAGTGATCTAACATTTAAAATCATCTGAGAGTATGTTTACTATTTACTACGAGTCTCAATCGTTCTAAACGTATTCTGCTTTGATATTCTAAATCTTATACGTTTTCTCTGTCTGTGACCTTGAATGACCTTGGACTAATTATAGTCACTGAATTCCTAATGAAAGGGACTATCATTGTAGGTGTTTAAAAAAGGGTGGTTCCATTTAAAAAAGTCAAGGTGACCTTGATATCTCTAAAAAAATGACATAAAAACAAAATTTTTTTTGCATCGTGTCAGCCCCATTGTACCATTCAACTTTGTCCTTACCATATTTTACGTATCTTTAAAAACAACAAAGATATTTGAGGTTCAAACGTTTGGTGACTCACCCTGTATATAAAACCAGTTTGTACAACTCGGACATGTTCCCTTGTAAATGAAAATGGTTCCGTCGCCGGTGCGTTGAAGAGAATAAGCCAAGGTGTTGCAATTAAAATTTTTTTTATTACATCAACATAATACTGGCTAAGGGTCAAAACAATTGTAGAACGCGTCTATTAGGGGTATGGAGATTAACACAAGCAACCCGTAACGCGAGACCATCTTGTGAGCGAAAGGAGGGTGCTTTCGTTTCTCCTTTCGCCGTGAGAGAGAGCTACGCTCGGGTCGCGACAGGGACAGGAGGGGTACAGTAGTCTAATGATCCCTAACTAGAGATAAATACAATCTTATAGAAGTAATAAAATTAATTGCAGCGAGGCAACAACCAAGTCTTCAAAGAAATCAGCCTTAACGAATTCTTCGAAATAAATCGATTAAAAAGTCGGGGATGCGAGGCAGCGGCGCGTTGTGTCCGTGTGATCGCGGTTAACGTAATTATGCGCAGATTGTTGAACGGCGTGTTTTCATCGGTTAGAAGAGATCGTTTTTTGAGCGCGGTATATGTTTCCTTTTCGAAAAGTCCCGAAAGAAATATATGTTCAGGCTCGACGCCACTTACATTTACGATTTAACAGAAATCTGATCGCGAGTGGAATCGAGGACCCGCCGAACCGCTGCCTCGAATGTCTTCGTCGTTCGCGTCGCGCGACATTATCATCCCGGTCTTGTCGTCTTTCGGTGTGTATTGTAATGTGTGTATGTATTTAATTGAAAAACCTAACTACACAGAGTCCAAGGGAACTGAGTATTACCTGTAATTGGACACATATCTTCGTCAATGTAAGAATGAGTAAAAACGTAAGAATTCCACCTAGCATATGTGGGGTGTGCGCGGGGCATGGGTGAACTGAATGTGCAAATTCGGATAGATGCGCGGATTCAACACTACCGGATAATGTAACGGGGGTAAGCACAACATTTTTTCATTTTTCGTATAATTAGTTGAGTATGAGTTGAATGGAGCAGCCGCGGCGTACTGCATCCGTGAGGAGAATCCCCTCGACGAGGAGACGCCCGCCGGTAGCCAGCCAACGGACTGCGAGCTTCCGAGGAAGCTTGATGGTTACTTTTTCTTCTGGGCCTTCTCCGCGGCCTTTGTGACCTTGCCCTGGGTATCCTTGAAGGTGACACTCTGAGGACAAACCGACCGGTTCATTATTACCTCTCCCATTCGCATTGGAGAAACAAATCTATCATTAAGCAGAGTTGGGCATTATTTAGATAAAAAATTAGTTAAATAACGACTCGAATAAAAGATACTTTATCTTTATTCGTTATTCAACGATTCGAATAAAGAAAAGTATCATTTATTCGAATTGTTATTCGTTAAAGATACTTTATATTATATTATCGTTAAAGATACTTTTCTTTATTCGACGAGAATTTATCCGACGAATAAAGATAATTTTTTTTATTCGAAGCGGATTTATTATTATTTATTATTATTAAACTCGAATAATTTTTTCATCTTTTATATATCATCTTTTATTCGAAGCCTTCGAATAAATCTTCGAATAATTTTTGCCAGCTCGAATAAACGGCGACAAGGCCCAAAGGGGGCTGAACTTGAAAGACCAGCGACAGCGACCGACTAACAGCATACATACATTATAAGCACCTGGGGAATCAAGCATTATTAACAATTTAAACTTTCATATTTTTATAATACGAATAATATTTTTAATACGAATGAGTTGTAGAGATCATCCCGATGAAAATGAGTCCAAACACGACATTATTTAGGCTATCTTTAATAATATTATAATTTTTATCGTAACATTACGTATCAATAAAAATTGTTCGATTACACTCGAGTTTGGACTCATTTTCATCGGGATGATCTCTACATCTCATTCGTATTAAAAATATTATTTGTATTATAAAAATATGAAAGTTTAAATTGTCAATAATGCTCGATTCCCCAGGTGTTTACAATGTATGTATGCTGTTGGTCGGTCGCTGTCGCTGAGCATTCAAGTTCAGCGCTCGTCGGGCCTCGTCGCCGTTTATTCGAGCTGGCAAAAGTTGTTTGAAGATTTATTCGAAGGCTTCGAATAAAAGATGAAAGATAAAAGATGAAAAAATTATTCGAGGTTCGAATAAATCCGCTTCGAATAAAAAAAAATTATCTTTATTCGTCGGATAAATTCTCGTCGAATAAAGATACTTTTTTTATTCGAACCGTCGAATAACGAATACAAACTTTTTTATCTTCTATTTGTTATTCGAAATTTTTATTTAGATAAAAATTTTACCCAACTCTGCCCTTTAAGCAATGCGATGAATGAAGTCTACTTATTTCATAAATGTTACGTTTTAGGAAAAATGCACTTTTTTTATTCAGAGTTTACTGTTCTGGCGCGCCTTACCATCTCTACCAACACGCGTCTAGGTCGCGCTCTGATTGGTCCGCGTTTTTCGTTAATAATTCCTAAACAAAACCGCGGCGGACATTTTGGGAAAGAAAAATGTCGCTTCAAATGACCTCAGGAACCGCTCATTTCAGGGAGTTGAAGGAATTTTGGAACACCCTATATACTAAACTCCGAAGACCGAAAATTTCTGAAATGATATTGTTCCCTTAACCTTTTCGATTCGACGCACAGAGGGCCAGAATCTTGAAAAGCTGGACAAAGTTCATACTCTGTTAATTATACATTATTAATTATGAGCCTAACGGTTTTAGGAGTCCTTTAACTGTTTTTATAAAACTACCCTTATAGGGGGTGTTTCAATCTAAGAAATCTGACCTTTGTTAGTTGATCTAGAATGTGATTTTAAGCAGATAAATAGTTAAAGAGTTAAAGAGTTAATGCTAACGAAAATTACGATTTTTACCGATTGTGAGTTTGACCCGCTTAAAAAAATTTTAAATGAGATTCACAATTGCAAGAAAACTTGAACAAAAGTTAGCATTGGCCTCGTTATTAAATTATTAGTTGCATTACATACTCCTCTCTCAACTAGTTAAACAACTCTTCTCTATGTATTACCAAATTATTAAAAAAAAATTGTCTCAATCACATTGAATTAATTCCACCTATTTTACAGAAACGGTCCTCTGTGCGACTCTGTCTGACGCTCACTGCGTCACCAAATGTCTGTGCACTAATGGTGACTTTAGTTGCTCGTTCAAATTTCGGATTCTTTCATAGCTTTGGTAAAGCAGAGCATGGTTTTCTTTCGATATAAGACGATGGCTCGGGGCAGCTTTCGATTTATTGCGGATGAAGGTACCTATTCGGCTTGGTATTGTTCTTGAGTGGGCTGAGAATCTATGGGTTCTATAAAGTTGTTCAGCAGACCATAAAATGATCGACCGAGCAACGATACGTTCGTTGAGAAAGGATAGAATGTAACATACCCTATCGTTCTGGCACTAACAAGAGGGGATAGAGAATTTCTTTTTGCGAAACAAGCATCGTCGTCTTATATCGAAAAAAAAATCTGTATATCTGTTATTGCGAATGTTCGCCGATTGTCTTGTATTCTAATTTCTTTTATTTTATGTTGCCAGTGGAAAATTGTTCAATAGTAGCGTATTCGCGAGCAAGGCCCCCGAAGCGGTTAATGACTCGAAATTAGAGTTGGGCAAAATTTTCATCTTAATAAAAATTTTGAGTAACGAATAAAAAATTTTTATTCATTATTCGATGGTTCGCGTTTATTAGAGTTGGCAATAGTTGTGGAAAGATACAGATAAAAGATGAAAAAATTATTCGAAGTTCGAATAAAGCCGCTTCGTATAAAAAACATTATCTTTATTCGTCGGATAAATTCTCGTCGAAGTTAATTATTTATTCGTCGAATAAAGATAATGTTTTTTATACGAACCATCGAATAATGAATAAAAATTTTTTTACTTTCTATTCGTTATTCGAAATTTTTATTTAGATGGAAACTTTTCCTAACTCTGCTCGAAATCAACACGTACTTTGATGACGCCTACGGCGACGGTCTGACGCATGTCGCGTACAGCAAAGCGACCCAGTGGCGGGAACTCCTGGAACGCTTCCACGCACATCGGTTTGGTAGGCTGTAGCATCACGATCGCCGCGTCGCCGGTCTTGATACTCTTCGGATTCTCTTCGGTAGTCTTGCCGGTACGACGGTCGCACTTCTCCTTGATCTCCGCGAATTTGCAGGCGATATGAGCGGTGTGACAGTCGAGCACAGGCGTGTACCCGTTGCTGATCTGTCCCGGATGGTTCAAGACGATCACCTGCGCGGTGAAGTCGGACGCCCCTCGAGGAGGCTGGTTCTTCGAGTCCCCGGCCACGTAGCCGCGTCTAAGCTCCTTCACCGAGATGTTCTTCACGTTGAAGCCGACGTTGTCGCCGGGTAACGCCTCCGTCAGAGCCTCGTGGTGCATCTCCACGGACTTCACTTCGGTGGTGAGAGCAGTCGGAGCGAAAGTCACCAACATACCTAAGCAGCAAACGTGATAGACATTTAGTAATTGCCAGGGGCAAAAATCTTCCCATCGTACGTCCTAAAAAGACGTCTTAAATACGTCTTTTTCGGGACCTTTTAAAGACATCTTATTTGGGACGACTTAAAGACGACTTTTTCGGGACAACGTTTGAACGTCTCAAACGTGACATCTTTTTTGGGGCTA
Source organism: Lasioglossum lativentre (assembly GCA_916610255.1). Lineage (NCBI taxonomy): Eukaryota > Metazoa > Arthropoda > Insecta > Hymenoptera > Halictidae > Lasioglossum > Lasioglossum lativentre. The sequence continues at coordinate 10,364,099 of OU744355.1, read as the reverse complement.
ATAAATGACTTGAATTTTTTGGAGATGTTATGAAAGAGACTACTTTACTGTAGAATGACTAAACTACTTTTTCCAAGTTTTGCTATTACTTGGAACGATAAAAAAAAATTTTTAAACTCACTTTTTTTTACTTTTACATCCGAGCATATTTATAAAATTTCATCGAAATCAGCATCGACGTTCTTATGAGTTCTCACGATTTCTAACATTCTCGACCGATAACGAGTTGGTTTCCAAAAATTGCAATTGTTTGGAGTGACAAAAAAAAGACTAGTCTCACATTAAAAAGTTAAGAAACGTGAGTATTTTTCTTCTTGTTGTCACTCCAACTAATTGCAATTTTTTAAAACAATTTTTTAGCCATTGTTTATAGAATTTTTTTCAGATTTTTAAGTCCGCGACGTCGTAGTTAAAAACAAAACGATTTTTTCGCAGTTTTTTGCGAGAAAAAACTAAGCTAACCTTAAAATTGTTACGTTTTATTTATTCTATAAGTTTATTAAGCACGTTAAACCTTGAACATTTCACAGGAAAAATTAAAAAATGAAATCAACTTGATCAATATTTCTACTGCGTCGGCGCATTACATCTGAAAATATCAACCATGTTACAACAGCCCGGTTGGGTCAGCGCGTTAGGCGGCGACTCTGAACCTGCGTATACTAGGTTCGTGCCCGGTACACGTCTACTTTTTTTTCTATCTTTTAAAAGTCGTCTTTAAGACGTACAGTTTTGTAACATAAGCTGTTCAGAAGACGTTCGGAGGCCGTTCGGAAGACGTTCGTGGGACATTCAAGACGTCTTAAAGATGTCTCTAACGTCAACAAACGTCTTTAAGACGTCTTTGAGCTATCTGGGTTACATTTTTCAACGCGTGTAGTCTTTTTTCTGCATGAACCGATGTCGATGAACTTTTCATCGTGTGTATAACTAACATAGACTTACAAAAAACGTATTTTAAATTTTTTTACGGGCTCAAATTTTATTATTTTTGTAAAATTGCTTTTTACCAAATATTTTTTTATTTTTAATTCTTTCCACAAACTTTAAACGCATTTTTCTCGATACCCTAAATTTCGCACGCCGTGCAACGTAGCTCGTAAACTAATTACTCGATCTTTATGAAACTTGATATATATATTCTACAAATAATTGGCCTCAGCATGACGAGCTCCGATTTTTTAATTTTTTATTTCAAATATTGTTATTACCAATTATTTATATCAGAAAATCCGTTTTTTTTTTAAAACGTCGCCATTTTTGTAATTTTGCAAATTTTAAAAAAAGATAAACGTCATGCTGATCGTTTTTGCATAAACTAACGATTCGATTTGGATTTTTTTGTATCAGATCATTTTTGTGCACTGTACGCTGCACGGCGCATTTTCAAGCCGTCATTCCACCATTATTATTAACAATTAAACTTTAAAAAAAATATTTTTTATTACACTCTAACATCAATAAATGATACCTAAAATGTTCAATCAATCTACGCATTATATTTAAAAAAAAATTCTTGAAAAACAGGCCATATACGTAAGGCTCCCCCCTTAACGTTTAAAACCGTGCCAAAAATTCAATTTTCGTTATTTTTATATTATTTTGGTACCGGCGATAGCCACGGGTCTAAAAATTAAAATGCTGTTTGATTTTTTGATTTCAGATGATCGAAACCTCCGGATCATGGTCGCCATCAACCTACTTTTTTTTTTTACACATGAGTGTCTTCCGAACGGTGTAAAGTCGATCTGACTCGTTAGTTTGGTTCGAAAAAGTTATGAGAGACTGTTAAAATGTCAATAAATGTGTGTTAAAAACTTCAAGACTGTATGTTTTAAGGGTCCTTCAAAACAAATTCCCGAAAAAAGCAAGAAAAAGTGGCTCTCACATGGGATGACCCCCTTAATTCTGTGATAAAAGACGTTTGAATAGTTTCGTGAGTAGGACCGGGTTAATAAAAATTTGTCCGAATATAAAGGTAAGAGACGAACAAGTTGGCTTCTGATTTGGCAATTATTGACTAGAACTGTTTCACTGTTGCAGACTATATGACTATAATACTGGTGGTCCTGTTTGCCTCGGTTCAGGCAGAACCGTCCCCTCCATAGCGCCCACTGCCCCTTCCAGTAAGCGCCGTTACGCGACAGACTTGCGCGCGCATAAACGAGCGTTTGGTGGGGGGAGGCAAGCGTGCGTGGGGCCCAACCGTGCCCAGCACTGGACTAAAGTAAAAATCACGAGAGTCCATAACACCGGAAGGACGAGTTTTTGTTCATTCTGCGCAGCTCCTATTTCATACGTCCGCATTTCTATGTACAACGCATGCGCGCAACGATACTGACACGATGCCCACGCTGCACCGACGGCAAGCCGAACCATTCAGAGCATGTAACGGGTGTCCCAGCAGCTACTTCTGTCATTTCACATCGCTTTTTCAATTATTTTTCTATTATTTTTGAAGTATTAGTGTAGTTTTTTTGTATTTTGTATTTAGTATTTTATATTTACATATTTATTATTTCTAAATAAAGCGTGTTCAATTATTTATTCTATTCCCCGTTTTATTGAGTTACCCTGTATATTAAATAGATCGAATCCGAGCGCCGAAAACATTAATACAGATATTAAATCGAGTGGTGGAATAGGAGTTTATACACTTGCTGCGCCACCTACAGTCTAGTAACCTGCGCGAAACAGGTATGGACTCTCGTGATTTCAAGTATAGAACCTACCTGGCTTGAGAATACCAGTCTCGACGCGACCGACGGGTACAGTCCCGATACCACCGATCTTGTAGACATCCTGGAGCGGTAGACGAAGGGCCTTGTCGGTGGGTCTGGACGGCGGCAGTATGGCGTCGAGGGCCTCTATCAGCGTCTTTCCGTCAGCATTGCCATCTTTGCGTTCCACTTTCCATCCCTTGTACCAGGCTGTCTTTGGGGACGGCTCGAGCATGTTGTCGCCGTGCCATCCGGAGATCGGTACGAACGCGACGGACGCGGTGTTGTAGCCGATCTTCTTAATGTAAGAGGACACCTCCTTCTTGATCTCCTCGAAACGGCTCTCGGAATAAGGTGGCTCGGTCATGTCCATTTTGTTGACGCCGACGATCAGCTGCTTCACGCCCAAGGTGAACGCGAGCAGCGCGTGCTCCCGAGTCTGACCGTTCTTCGAGATCCCGGCTTCGAATTCGCCGATACCAGCTGCGACGATCAACACGGCGCAATCTGCCTGACTCGTCCCGGTGATCATGTTCTTGATGAAATCACGGTGGCCAGGCGCGTCGATGATCGTCACGTAGTACTTGGCCGTCTCGAACTTCCACAACGCGATGTCGATCGTGATACCACGTTCGCGCTCCGCCTTCAGCTTGTCCAACACCCAGGCGTATTTGAACGAACCCTTGCCCATCTCCTGCGCCTCCTTCTCGAACTTCTCGATCGTACGCTTGTCGATGCCGCCGCATTTGTAGATCAGGTGACCGGTCGTGGTCGACTTGCCCGAGTCTACGTGGCCGATCACCACGATGTTTATATGAATCTTCTCTTTACCCATGTTGAGGGTACTCTAGTCACCTGGAAGAACAAGCGGAACGGTGGGAAATTTACTTCCATTTTCAGTCATGTGCGGGGGCGGTAGACTAAAATGACCCGAAGCTTGGTTAAAGGGCACGCGAGTATTTTCAGAGTTGGTGCAAGAATGACGATGGCTCAAGTTTTCATTTTGTGGTTCACGAAATTCAGCATTCCCAATCAAAAATGTGTCTTCGGTATTTCATCTACTACACGTCATGCGAATATAGTGAAAAATGAACAATGGTCTGCAAAAGTAGGGGGCTTCTAACTTTAAAATCAATCCCGATCGAGTATCGACAATTTTTGTTCATGAATTGTAGGTGTAGTGTTTAAACACTTTTTGAATCCACTGTATAATGAACGATGTGTACGTGGGTATATATGTAACAAAATAATGTACAATCATTATGTTTGGTTTCATAATAAGCGGCACGCTTATAAAAACCGAGATGCGTTGCCTAATCAAAGTGACAACGATCTCAAAAGAGCAGCGGCCGATAGATTACGACATGCATCTAATTTTCTCAACCTGATTTATATTAAGTAATCTTATCGGAGCCAAATCGATTAACCACCTGTCGAATTTTATCCACTTTTCCTTAACAATTGGACGCGATATCACCGTATGACAAAAATTGAGAGAACTTTTAATAACCAGACTGCGAATTTTTATGCAAAACAAAATCTGCATTCGTTGCAAGATAAAAGAGATATTTATTTATTTTTTAAATAATTTGAATGAGCTGAAAATAATACAACACCATTTTAGAATTCTTTTACTACTGCTCTTCACTTAATGTACTTATTTTTTGTCGCAAATGTATAAAATCTGCAGTGATAACAGACTTGATAAATTATTTTTCTTTTCTTCAGAGATCTTGTTATTTTTTTAATTTATTTCAGGAGAAGCTGTTTATCTTCTAATGTAACAGTAATTTAATTGAAATACTATTTTGTTTATTATTATTTAAATTAATGATAGGAATATAAGATAATTATGCAAAGTGAAAGAAGTATATTGCCAAGAAAAGAATGGATGTTAGGAACTATAAACGATAATATCTTAGAAGTGAAAGCATTGAAGTAAACTTGAATTATTATTAATTCATTACTATTACTATAATTATTATTAACTTGGCAATTGTATTCTTTAATCTTTCAGTGACGTGTAATTTTCTTCTCAGTGCCATTAATAATGCTTTCATTTTCTTGTACCATACTATCTACAGGGTGTCCCATTTAAGTTGAGATTGTTAAAAATCTCGAAGACATGTGATTAAAAAAAAACAAACTGACACATGTCCTTTAGTATTTCGAGTGACGAGTCAGATGGCACTACTAGTTTTTTATAGTTTTTTAATGCGTGGGCCTTTCCAAGGTTATTTCAAGGTCATTTTGTCTTTTTTTATCATAAACCAATGTTTTTTATTTCGCAATCATATGCTACATACAAAAATACACAACGTTTGTTTGAAACATTTTTTTGTAACAAAAATGTTTTTATGAAATAAAATATGTTCCAGAAGAAAGTAACGTTGTCATTTAAATAGATAAACAAAATAATCCTTGACATAAATATCTTAAGAAATATTGAACTTACAAACAAATGTTTCAAACATACGTTGTGCATCTTTTTGCGTAGAATATGATTCAGAAATAAAAAATATGGGTTTGTGATAAAAAAAGACAAAATGACCTTGAAGTAACCTTGAGAACGCCCACGGTCATTGAGATTTTTACTATCTCAACTTAAATGGGACACCACGTATATTGATACAAATTTCATAAACATTGGTTGCAGCAAAATTTATATTATATAAATTATATTAGTCTTACTTTACGTCCTTATAAGAATTCATAAGAGTTGGAAAAATTAAGAGATTGAATAAATTCAAGAGATTATTCATTGCAAATTAATAATAATTTTAGTGTATATGAAAATTGTGATTTTTACTAAACAATCATGAACAAATTCGATTCTTCGGTTCCTTTAATGCCAATTTTTGTTCGGCGTTTATGGTGCGTGATAGGATCAGAAAGTATCGAGGAGAGACGAGCTAAACGCAGCAAGCAGATATCGACCGAATTAATTCGTAACGTGCAATATCTGTGAGGTGCCCTCTCGATTCTCGCATAATTGACCGTACACGTCACAGCATTGATTGAGTAGAATTCGATATCATGGAATTTTGACTATTTGTTGTCGGTTCTATGTGACGGGAATATATTGAAAGATTAATACTCGCGGCGAGATATTGCAATCGATCGATCGTCACGGCTGACCATCCGTGGACTTATACTACTAGCTCGCTGAAAATTCAACTGTTTCCGACCTCCGCTGTTTTTGTAACAATCGTAGCGCAGATATCACTTGTTCTAATAAAAATATAAACTATCAATACTCCGTGAGAAGTAAATTGTGATTAATCAACTAGTTCCAATTAAAGAACTGAAAATTGCTTCGTGTTTCAATATACATTGCAATTGCTTTATCATTTTGACCCAGATTTTCAAAATCCCATTTCACTCGGTAAATGTTGGTATCTGCAAAAAATTTCGAAGTAGAGTTACTTCGAGTATGTATGGTACTTGAAATATAAATATTTAATGAAGTGCATCACTCGTGCATTTACGTACTTTTATAGCAACATTATGAGTGAATTTATTTGTATCCAACTTATTGCGCAAGTCCTTTTATTGAAGAACGTAATACATACAAATACAATGATTTTAGTTTATTGTTAGTTGTGATTTGTATAGTTTAAATAAATAGCAGTTGAACAACCACAACAATTATCAATATTGTAAAAATGTTTTCACGCGAAGTTCTTCAATGAATCTCTGTATGACGTGTTTCTTATTTTGTCTTTTACAATTGCTAAAATTATAAAAATATATTCAGGAAAAAATTTTAAATAAACATTCTCACGACTTGTTTCTGATTTACTCTTTTACTGTTATCAAGATTATAAAAGTGTTTCTATACTAATTTCATGAGTGAATCTCTATATGACTTCTTTTATTTTGCCTTTTAAAATTGCTAAAATTAGACAAATTTTTAAATAAACATCCTCACGACTTGTTTCCGATTTTATCATTTGCAATTATTAAAATTAGAAAATTGATTCGATGAAAATCTTTCGTATAACCCCTTTCTCCAAGTACACATACCGCTCAGAATCACATAAAATCTGAATAAGCACAGCACAATAGTGGCGTAAAGTGTTCGATACTTCCATCGTTAATTAGAACTGTTACCGATCATAAAACATTCACGACTGCCTATAGCCTCTAGCCTCTAGCGTTCAACTTCGCGCAATTACATCCACCTGTGGCAAGAAGAAAAAAAAAAGAAAAACTCGCACCGTAATTCAAGTTTGTGCCGATTCGGAATTCTCGGGTTCCGGTTCCCGATTCGAGCGCACGTAACCGAGCAATCTATCGTCGTAACGAGCCGCTTAGGTACGTCCGGAGGAGTCCAGTTATCGATCCCGGCTGCATTTTTCCGGCAGGGTAAATATTGGATTACCGTGGCCGGTCACGATTATTACCATGAATCCGATTACAAGACGATTTCTCGGGGATTAGGCTGAACGAGGAGCTCGCGTCGTCGCCGCTGCGATGCGATAAGGTCCGTGTGTGCCTGGACGCGCGGCCGGGTTCGTTACACGGGAAATCGACGCCTCTGTATTATATCGACGAGGACGATTAATATTTACGTGTCACCGAAGAGACTGGCTAGCGAACCCCGAAAGGTATTGATTCGGAACGGACGACACGCGGGCCACGTCGAAAAATACGAGGGTGTGCGCGCGGTTGCTCGCTCGATCGCCTAAAAAGAAAGACGGACCTAGCGCAGCGAGCAAGAGAGAAAGAGAAAGAGAGAGAGGGAGCAAGAGAGAGAGAGAGAGTGGGGTCTCTGCTTCAGCCTCCCATGGAGTATGCCCTCGCGACCCAATACCGTCGGCGATCGATATTATTCCTCTGTACCGAAAATCGTGGACCCGGGCACCATCAGCGTATAACGAGCACGGGCACGGGTACGTGCTTTGTCAGAGCGGCAAAGTGCATTTCACGATAGATAGAGCGCAACGATTCGCATATCCACCGGCCTTTTCTAATAATAGGCACAGCGACCGGAGCAGCCATTTCGCGGACCAGCAATTCCAAGCTCGCGATTCCGGCATCGGGCTCCCGAACGAGCCGTCCGAACGCGATCGGTTTCGGGGGATCGATCCGTTACGATCGTATCGACTTACTTCCTCCGATTTCGATCGGCTAGGTTTCACATCCGGCCACGTATGTACGTAACAGTTTGGTACCGTCGCGCAATCACCGAACGAACGGCTTAGGAGGTTATACGGCAAGAGAGACCCGGCGAAGACTGACCCGACGACACCGGTCCCGGGGGCGGTTCGTTGGCCACTTACCTGGGGATCGATCGCGAGAGCAGGCTCGCCCCGTGAATTTTCTGAGGATCGCGGGGGAGAACTCGCGGTTAAACGGAGCCCAGGAGTAGATCCAACTGCGTCGCAACGATCGCACGCCCTCCGGATCGCGTAATGGCCGCGGCAATGAACTGGCGGGCGCGCACTCTCTCGGCTTGGTTTGGTTCGGTTCGGTTTGGTTTGGTTTGGTCCCGTTTGGCCTAACCGGCGCAACGCGCTACCACCCCGTCCACGGGTATACACGGTTGTTCCTCAGGTGGAATTTCGTCGGGCGGCAAAACTCGGCTCCGGGAACACCGGCGGAATCGATACGCGCGCGGATTCCGTGGCCGTTCTAATCGAATATCTCGTACGTTCACACTAGGGGGCACAACGAATTCGCGCACACCGCACCGGGTCGAATCAATATGTCCGTCAGCCGCCGCCGGCTCTGCTAGGTGCTCGGTCAGGCTCGGTGCTCGGTTTCCCGTTATGCGCGTCGCGGGACAACGATGATGATATATTCGCGACGCGACGATTCTTTGTTTTTCGCGATTGATTTCAGACCGCTCGGGATTCGCGTTGTTTCGAGAGGTGGTGGGGGGACACAGAGCAGACCAGGTTTACTCACCGGAGTCAACGGGATGGCGACGCTGGAATATCCGCGTGTAATCGCACGTATTTTCGCGGCCGTTTGATGGCCACTAGGACGAGACACCGCCGATGGGAGCGCAGAGGGATGCGAGAGGGTGCGAGAGGTGCCCGAGAGAAGAGCGGGAGGAGCGAGCAGGGGTGAAGTCGCAGTGTCATCTGCTGGCCGTTGCATTCGGGACGAGGGGGCTAAGGGCGCATGTGCCATCGTCATGGAGGACGACGGTCCGCTGCCATGATTGGACCACTCGATCCGTCGTCGACGGTATGCCGACGCCGTGCCGCGCCGCGCCGGCCTGCATCGCCGATCGACAAGATGCGCCGCGGGACGGCATTATCGGGACTCTTGCATCGCTCACGCTTGTTGCACGCGCGCTTAGCCTCCCCCGATGCCACATCCGCCGCCAGAGTTCGCGGTCTCGAACAAAACTTCAAGAGACGAACGATCTTTTTTTTCATTCACTCTGGCGAGCATCGATTTTTCGACGTTCCAGCTAATTTTGTTGTTTCAAACCTCGCTGCCGTGCACCGCAAATAGCTCCCGACGCGACCGGGAACATGGACGCGCCGGCTCTTCCGGTGGGAAATTCGAAATAAATTCTTGTACCGGGTTATCGGAGTATGAAAGATTAGGGATAGTGGCAGTCTCAAAAATTTCGTAGACGACTGCACAAGTGTAAGAATGAACATAGAAAATATACAATTTGGACCAACCGTAGCAGACGCAATAGGTTGAGAGCAGAGTTGGGAAAAATGTTCTTGTAAATAAAAATTTCAAATAACGAATAAAAACGTTCGCGTTTATTAGAGTTGGCAATAGTTGTGGAAAGATTTATTCGAAGTCTTTGAATAAAAAATACAGATAAAAGATGAAAAAATTATTCGTAGCCTTCGAATAAAGCCGCTTCGTCTAAAAAAATTATCTTTATTCGTCGTATAAATTCTTGTCGAACATAATTATTTATTCGTTGCTCGTCGAATAAAGATACTTTTTATATTCGAACCATCGGATAATGAATACAAATTTTTTTATTTCTTATTCGTTATTCGAAATTTTTATTTAGATGAAAATTTTGCACAACTCTGGTTGAGAGGTATTGACAGGATAAGAAAGAAAATAGGCGGAAGAGGGAAGAAACGGGGACCAAAGATTAAGCTGGTGCAATGATAATGTTAGACTGACGTAGGTAGAATTAATTAATTAGGTAGGTATGTTAGGTATGTATGTATGTATGTTAGGTATATATGTATGTATGCAATAGAGTATGGATGGATGTGTGACTTGAGATATGGTTAGTAACCGCAAGTCCTGTTGAAATTAAATAAATATGCAGGATTATCAAAATAGGACTATAGATCTTTGACAGCTTGCTACAGCCATATTTTTTTCTTCTTCCCAGATTTTACAAGCGAGTCGAGTATAGGTTGCCATTTTATCATGGTAATTATTTTATGTTACGTGTCCCTAAATGTTCATACTAGAAAAGTTAAAAGATAAACTCAGTTAACACTACCAAGCATTAAAAGTATCTGGTAAATGCTGCCTTATAAAAATAGCAACATTAAATTTATTGAGATTGTCCGTAATTTTGAATATAATAGATGCTTGGACAAGAATAATAATACCATTATTTTCCATAATTGAATTACTACAATTTCGATAATTTTAAAATATAAAATCACTCATTTGACCGCGGTAGATTTAGTATTAAATGATTAAGGCTAACTTTTCTTATTAGCAATGCTTTTTTGGTTTCTTGTTCTTTCAATTTGCATTATATTGTTAAAAAGGCTATGATTTTTTCTTTTGGCAAATACATATTGGGGATTCTACAATAAAACAAGAACGTGTAGCTATTTATTTACAATAATAATAATTATAAGTATAAATTCCTAATATGGTCAGTCGTCAATTGCTCTACAGCCTTTTCTATTCGACATTTCGGATCGATCCCTCGATCACTTTTCTCGTCGACAACTGCCCCTGTTGATTGAAAATTGTATTCCATTTGTTTTTCTTTGTATTTTTTCATAAAATATTACCATGCGTCCGGTTGTACACATTATTCAGCCGCAGCTTGACATTAAACAGCGATCTGTGAATAAGTTAAGAATATGTTAAAAATTTAATTGTTCCAGCTATTTCAGGACACTATAAATATTACATTATCTATAATTATAATTTTTGTTTGCCGTTTAGGAATTTATACAGACATTGCAAACCGATTGCAATGCTAGAATATATTTGTAGATTTATGCAAGCTTTATTTACCGTTAAACTGTGAATCTTTATGCATTTGTGGCAGATACTGATTTTCGAAGTACAAGAAAACGTGAATACGAGTAAAAATTGTTAATATTTTTATTTTTACCATGAAGGATCTCTGTCAATGAAGGAAATGTTTCCTTTCAAGACAAACGCTGACATATGAACGACTATACATCTAGTTTCTGAAGTTGGAACCATTCAATTAATCAAGTTGATCGCGATCGACTGGTCGATCGCGAAGCCAGTTTTGGTCGACCACAGCCGACAGGAGACGATTGAAACAATTCCTTGGAGAACAATTTATTGTTTAACCCCGCTTAGACAAAAATAAAAATATTTTTCAATCACTGTATTTGGTGTAAATATTCGAGGAAAAATACAAGATTATCAATAATAATAAAAAAAACAGTGCTAATAAAATCGTAGTTATTAATAAAATATCATGTTGGTTCAATACCCCTTCCCCCATCGTCACTTATATTTATTAGTATACAAGACACAAGTTCGAATGTGTTAAATGTCAAGATTTTAGTAGGTAGATCACTACACATTTTTAAGAAAAAAAGTCGATCATATACATTGGTTGTCATCCCTGACCTACACAACAAGCGATCAGTACATATTCTCCATTTTTAAAATTATTTATAAGTTTGGTACACAATTTACTTCTATAAAGAAATTGTTCTTATTTCATAAAATCCTCGGGTCCGGTTAAATATATGAAAATGAACACAAAGATTCGCAGTCCAGTCACTGGATGCACATTTCCGAGTGATTGTACATCGCGCTGCAAATCAGCTGGAGAGTTCTCACCTTCTTTCTCTTCAATATCGATTTCCCTCTCGAGAAAGTGGGAAGATATTGTGCGCGCCAACTTGAATTTCCCCAGCAATATGTCGACTGAATCACGTGTTTCCTTTCCACCAGAAATAGAGTGACGCTGTTAGCGCAAGGGCACTTTCAACGAGATCGGCGTTCACTGTGAGAACTTGTACACTACGAACTCATCTCTCGAATCGAAACCACTTCCTTATATCGACTTTCTCGCGAGAACACGCCAACGACCAACTTTTGGACATTTGTCGATCGATTGACTTTTCCCTGGACGCGAGATGGATCCCCAAAGCCATCATAGCGATACCGAGGAGGTCAGTGCCAGCTTTAGAATTTGTTCTCGTGTCCGTCCGGTTTGGAACGTCAGTCAGTAAAGCTGCCATAATACGGGCGAACCGCATGTCGATAATAAAATTGTTCTCCGTTCGTCTAACTCCCACGATGCGTTCTGTACGAGTTAATTAATTCCTCGTACCTATTAAGACCCGTCATTCCACTATGCCTCAATGGAATTTCAGTACTCCTGTAACGTACAACAATGCTTTAATGCACGTGTCATGCAAGTGCACATGTCAATTTTTCAACATCTGACCATTAATTAATCTGTTTATACAGATTCTTAAGAAATTACGTTTTTGTGTTTATTTAGAAGAAAGTATGCGTAAATAAAAAATATTACGAAATACGAACATGTGCGAAGAGCTATTAAAGTGTGAATTTTTATACGAAATAAAAATTGTCTGTATAAATTGGAAGATACAGTAGCTTATTCATGTACATTTGTTCCTTTTTTAAATAATTATACATGAATTCATAAAATCCGCAGCCTAGTTACCATATCAGTTATTATTAGACTGTGGATTTTTATGCAAAATAATTATTTTATTCATTTTCAATATTTACTTTTATTACTTGCAAGAAACAGCATAAAAATTTCTTTCTTCAATAGTTTAAATAGGTGGGAAATCATGTATTGATATTCCTAAATCCTTTTGTTTATCATGATTTCATAAAGTCCGCACTATAATGTTGGAATATAATATTATATTATATTAATAAAACGAACAAAATTTGTTATTACAATAATAATGAACAGAACAAATTTCGTGCGTATATAAACATTTGAAATTGTGATTGCATAATAGGCATTCATATTTTTACATAATTCTTGTCTATATGTATATTGCAACGCAATTACATATTAATAATTCATGTATTTTTAACTCCGTATATGACATCACAAAAGCAATATAAATGTAACAATAAATGCGAACACAATACGTGCCTCCTGATTGTATAGTTAGCTTCCTGAGTTTGTACTTTTGATTTATTTATATGTTTTCAGGTAAACAAGTTGCAAAAACTTCGTATTCTTAAAATCAGTTTAATATCAATTCGCAAGTTAATCAACATCTACGAAATCGGAAAATTCTTTAGTTAAATACATTTTAAGATATTTGAAATATAATTATGAATTTTTTTTAAACGTATTTTCTAAATATTATTTTCGAAATTCATTGAGTGTGTATGAACTTTTACGAATAAGTGTATGTTTCTCAACTAGAAATGGTAACACGACTTAAATATTTAATTTAGTCAAAAAAATAAAGTTTCTTACCTGAATATAACAGATTAGGTGCTCAATAAATTAATAATTCGAGTACAATGAATCACTTTCATTCACAGTGTTTTCATCAATGTGTCTAATCGTGAGAAAGGAGGTGCCATCTTTGACGAAATTGTCGATCGATTCCATTAGTTCCATTTGTAGTGGTTCCCATATTTTTTAATACATAATCGATTATTTTGACAAAAATATAACCGAGTATGCTTGGGATCATTTATAGCTTTGTTTATAGATTTTTCCGATCTATTTTTCAAGGTTCTTCTCCTAGACACGTTAATTTTTCTGTAGAATGAAACACAGTCAAATTTGTTTGGAGAAGTGAGAAGAATTAGTTCACTAGATGAAGAATAAAAGAAATTTTTAAAAAGTGCAATTGCTTGATTTTTACAATTTTTTAATTGGACTTTCAAAAATGCAATAGCCCCGTTAGTTCTTCGAATACGATTATAAAATTTTGGGAGCATATTTTCAAAATGCAATACTTTCGATATATGCAAAAAAATCGATTTGTTACACAATGAAATACTGTTTAGTTAATATTTGAAATACCTATCCACAGATGGTTCAATAATCAACTGATTCGAAAATATATATTCTAATGTAAGATTTTACACAGACGTTTCTAGGGAGTTACAAGATTTTGTAAAACAGAATAGATGAATCGATCCCCCCCCCCCCCCCCCCCGCCCAAGGAAAATCTCCGTATAAAGAGTGTCCGAATGTTAACGGGAGTCACTGTACATGTCGACGCCTTCGCATTTCGAGGGACGCCATGTTTGTTTATTCCCTGGAGCGGATATCCGCAAGTGGGCCTCGGTATCGGTCGAAGATGATTTGCCACGCGAACGTTCGCCGATTCGTCGTTCCGCGAAAGCCGGAGTCGTGACGCGAACTGACGAAAATAGTGTCCACTCGCTTGAAATAACTCGAGTCGGTCCGAGCGCGCCGCGATTTCCGTGTCCGCTCGAAGCGACGCGACGCGACGCGACGTCCGTTTGTCTTTCCGCGATTCATCTGTTATTTCGATAAACGCGAGCGTTTGACGCGTCGTTGATATTTCTGCCGTCGATCCGTCAGCGGAATGAAATTCCACGATGCGTGATTCTTTGACAATAGAAACCACGGGTGGTCGGCTAACGTTTTCTAATTCTCCGGTACACGGGTAAATTTTTCACAATGTCTACATAGAGTAGACAGTTCACATGCATTTTCATCGAGAAGTCACTCTAGAGCACATTTTAATTTTGAACATTGTTCACGGTAACGTAATAGAAGAAATGAAAAATCTATGATCTCTGTTATCCAGACTTCGAAGTGTGCAAAAAGAATTTTTTTATTATTTTGTTATAATAGATATAATTGAGGTATAACGGCCGGAACTACTGCAATTTTTCACGGAGAACAGGAAACGAAAAATGTTTTAAATCTACATTCCACTGTATATTGCATGTATACCAGATATACAGTCAATGTAGATTACTTAATCGTTTTACTAGGGACGATGATTTAATTCGTCATTTGTGTTCATTATCACCTGTTAAAAATTGTTCTCTTTCTCCTTAATTCAATAAATAATTCTTGTAGTACGTTATTGTGTCACAATTTCCATATTGGTATAAACTTTTTATTATGTCACAATATCCATATTAGTATAAACACTTTATTGTGTCACAATATCCATATTAGTATAAACTCTTTATTGTGTCACAATATCCATATTAGTATAAACTCTTTATTGTGTCACAATATCCATATTAGTATAAACTCTTTATTGTGTCACAATATTAATAGAAATTCTTATTTACGTAGATTAAGGCAAATTTTTTGTCGTGTCAATTTGTTTTACGTTTCCCTAAAGATGTTCTACAATGAAAAGTCACTCAGTTGAAAGATTAAATGTGCAGGGTGTAATGTAAGAAAGGTACCGCAAAATTAGTTTCAAGGTCAAAAGGTCAACAATTTTTTTTTATCGTGTCTTATTCTACTCGTTACAAGGATAAAAAATACAAAGAAATCATGGGTCAAAACTCAACCGTTCTCTTAAAAAATCATGATAAAGTTTTTTTTATTATCAAACTGATTTTATTTATATTATATATTCGATATATTTCACACGCAAAGAAATTATTTGCAGCGGCTTCATCAATAGCACGCCATACATGAAACTCCACCTGACTGTGAGGAATGAAAATATAACATAAATAAAATCAGTTTGATAAGGAAAAGGTTTACCATAGTTTTTGAGAGAGTGGTTGAGTTTTGACCTATAGTTTCTTTTACCCTTTTCATCCTTATGACGAATAAAACAATTTACACGAAGCTTAAATAAAACAAATGTTAAAATATTTATCAATCTTTTCAAACTAATAAAGAAAGAAAGGACGCAAGAAAGATGACTATAACTACTTGCAAATGTCGCTATTATTACTATTATATAATTAAACCGTGGGTCTTTATGCAAAATAAAAATTATTTGCATCAACCCAGGAAGTTAAGCTTCTCTACGTAATTTCAATAAAATTTCGTTGATAACGTCATGACTAGACTGCGGATTTTAGTCTAAAATAAAAATTGTCTAATCGTAAGGTATAGGAGCTGTATAGACATTTCGCTTTTTTCTTAATCATTTTACCGAGTTAAAAGTAGTACCACAATATTTTCAAGTTATTTACATTTTTTTTGCACTGATTCGCATTTAATTTAATAATTTTTGTCACGAATTCATAAAATCCGCAGGGATCACTATGTTTTCAAATTTTTTGAATGTTTTCACTGATTTGCATTTAATTTGCTAATTTTTGTCACGAATTCATAAAATCCGCAGTGATCACTATGTTTTCAAATTCTTTGAATGTTTTCACCGATTTGCATTTAATTTGCTAATTATTGTCACGAATTTATAAAATCCTCAGTCATGACAATGTTTCCAAATTCTCCCGTCATTCGAACCGTTCTCTGTTTTACCCATCTGGTCAGACAAATGCATAAAATCCGTAATCTACTTGATGCTTATATCGATACAAGGGAAAAAGAAATCAGTGAACATGTTGCGTCCTGTGGACGAGTGAATGATACTATACGCGCAAGCGGTTGAACAGTATGAACGGTCGGACAATAAAAGCGCCTCTTTCGAAACTCGGATTTCTTCAGACACGAGATTCGCACGTGGCCTGTGGGTGAGCGTGAGATTTAGCAGTTACGAACACCACGAGCAATCTCGGTCGATTCACGAACGCCAACGAGCAGAGCTAGCTCGCTGGGGAGGAATGCGAGAACAACGGGTTGCAACATTAGTGTCAACGACACGCGGTTGACGTTTGTCCATCAGAATACGATGATGATTTTCTTCGTGGTAGTTTGACCGCTTGCTCGCAGATTTGGCAGTCGCGAGCGTATTAGTCACGGGGCGGTATCGTTTCGTTTGTTCTCTCTTGGACGGCGGCCACTCGCTTTGAAATGGGAAAGTGTTGTGTTCTCTTTCTTCGAGGCAATTCCCACCTGAGATTTTAATGCTGCACGTGAATTTATATAAAACGCTTACGTATACAGTCAGCCGAAATAATATTCGGACACTCTTTAAAATGACCATTACTTTTTTAATATATTGGACTGTACGACCTGAATTTTTCTTAGAAGTTAGAACAATTAATTTACTATATGAAAAAGAAATTTCCAATTGGTCGGTATTGCAGAGAAAATAAAAGTTGTGTTTTACAACTTTTCTTGTGTAGTATAAATGTTTTAGGAACGTAAAGGGTCTAAAGAAATGTTTCATCTTGGCTGCCATAGGCGTATTCTAAATCTTCGGATCGATGAAGATGCGTTAAAAAAAGTTGCCGCAAAATTGTCCTTGATATTGAATTTCAAGGTCAAATTTTTTTATCGCATTGTATTCTACGCATTATGCAATTATAAAAATATTTGACCTTGAAATTTAAAGTCAAGGACAATTGTGTGGCAACTTTTTTTTAACAGATCTTCATCGATCCGAAGATGTAGAATATGCCTATGGCAGCCAAGACCGAACATTTCTTTACACCCTGTACAGTAAAATCTTTGTGAAATTTTATTACATATTTGCAACAATAGTTGAACAATTTGTACGAAACAATACGAGATTTCTCATTGGTTTTTTACCCGCAAGTGGAACAGTATCATTACTGCGAGAATACCTTTTTACAAATATTTAAGAATTTTTTTCAGTAAAACAATTAAACATTTTGGATTAAAATCTTGCACATATATTTACGGGTATTTGAAGTACATAAATTATTTTTCTTAAATTAAGGCATTCAAAATTACACGAGTTAGACTTTCTTGTTAATTTCACGAATTCGAACAAATCAATAAAGAAAATGCAAAAGAATTGTTCATCAATTTGTTGTGCAAACTGTTCGATTATCCGAAGCACCTCGGTTCCAATTAGTTCAGAAATTGACGCTCGTATTATGCGATTTAGTGTAAGGAAGGCTATAGAAGATATTTCGAGCATGTGCACAAAAGGGGGTCATCGGACACTCGGAAGGACTCAATTTCTTTATCCGTGACCTTGGTCGGGCGCCAGCGCTCACTCTCATCCGGACAGACAGAATGCACATAATTTCCTTTTTTCATTAAAAGAGGGTCGAATCGCTGACACGATCGAATTCCGCGAGAACTCTTGCTCGGAGCGACTCGTAAAGACGCTTTCCCGTCAAAATCCGTGTCCCCCAACTTTGGAATTTAATATACGTAGATCGGAAGGCTATTTCCGAGAGTCCTCGATAAACTTCTCTCATCCAGTAACTTCGCGACAAATTCATTGCACCACGGCTGTCTCTAGTACAGGCCGGAACATGGTTTTGGCAACGCTGTCTCAGTCCGATTCGAAGTGATTTGAAGTCGTTCGCGTTAGATCCAGGGTTGCCACCTTATCACCATCTAAATACCGGAGTGTCACACATTCGAACCCGGAGATTCGAATGTAAACCCGGAGATGCAAACAGCAGAAAGAAAGGTTTGTTCTCGAATATCCGGAAAACAGGTGTGAAAATCTTTTAAACATAAAAAATTGAAAATTTGAAAATATTTTTAACACTAAACCTACCAAGTACAAAACATATAAAAGTGAAACACCTTAGAGAAGTGAGAAGATCGAATTTACTTGAACTTTGTACGGTGTTCAATATAATTTGTGCTTAAATGAAGTCAATTCAAATCATTTCCTATGAAAGCGTTTTTATAATTTCAATAACTATGAAGTTACAATCATAAAGCTACAACAAAAACAAAGCCATAGGAGTTAAGACTAGAGTTTACAAAATTTCATAATTTCGAGGAATCTTCTCGATTCGATATTTTTTAATGTATGGGACACTCTTAGAAATTTTAAAAACATCATTATTATTATTATATTATTTTTTCTACAACCCGGAGATTTTTCCAATAAAACCGGAGCTCGCAGATTTGTTTCAAAACCCGGGAAGGTGGCAACCCTGGTTATATCATGGCCGCCTCTATATGCTATTATGGGGGAACGGTCGTCGCGTGACTTTTCCTAGAATACCCTAGAATACCCTAGAATACCCTATAAATCTGGCCGAAACATGGGTTTGCGGGCATACGGCTTTCGTCCTTATACGAGCAGATTTTGGGCTGGGTGAGGGCTCATTCTAAAGAGAAAGGTTCAGCGCAGAATGTCCAAAGTAGGGGAAAAAGTCGAGAAAACACTCGCAGAATCAAATGTATTTTTCTGTCACAAAAAGAGTTTTTTGACTAATATCATGAGCAGAGCGGTCTGCGCTGAACCTTCCTCTATCAAATGAGCCTTTATACAGTTCACAATTTGCTCGCATAAGGACGAAAACCGTATACCCGCAAACCCATGTTTCGGCCAGATTTACAGGGTATTCTAGGATATTCTAGGGTATTCTAGGGAATTCTAGGGTATTCTGAGATATTCTAGGGTATTCTAGGGTATTCTAGGGTACTCTTGGGTATTCTAGGGTATTCTAGGGTATTCTAGAGATAATCACGCGACGTCGGTTCCCCTTATGCAATAGCTTGATGGGACCAGCTGATCGGATTGACGTTCTGTCTGTATGCGGTGTTGCCACATCACATGTTCCGGCCTGCACCCTTTCGCACCGGTGCAACATAACCTATACAAGTTTCGCGTACTCGCAGCTGACTATGAACCCGCATAAAAATAAGCACAGCGCGAAAAAGAATGCTAGAACTATCCGCGGAATGTAATATATCAGACGCCGCCGAATATAGGGTGCTATTTCTGCTGATAAAGCATAATAGAAAATGCTCGAGAGGCTCGAATAAAGCACGGGCAGACTATTATTTTCTGTCGGGGCTCGGAGTGTTAGCAGACTTTTTTTGTTCCGGACAACACCCGCCACCAGACATTTTATTTATAATGCTCGTTTCTCACTTCGCGAAGGAATTCGGCCGTTTCGTCGTTCGGATCCTCAGCTACAACCTCAGTTATAGTCCCCGACTATAGAGTACGTATTTCGTCATTCACGTTTCCCCGGGGCAGGGTATCGCCAGCAGAAAGACGTTCTAAATCGTGGCCCGGTGTCATCTTGCAAATTTTATGAGTCAAATCCGCCGTGATTATGTAATTTCGTTGACGCGGATTCGCCTAATTACTTCGGGATCTCGCGGTACGTGCCAACGGCTGTCGAATCGCTCGCTGCGCAGTTCATAATCATCGAAAAGAGACCGCCGCCGCCGCCACAGTCGTCGGGATAATCTCGTTCCCTAATTAGTTCGAGCAGGGGAAGCTCCGAGATTATGATTAGCACGATAAATCGTTGCCGCCTCGAAACGCAATGTAATTTTAGGCCGTGGGAAACTGGTTAAACTGTAGTCGCGAGGAAATGCACGATTTTGGCGCTGGTTCCGCATGTATCAGTGTCTGTGCGGAGGCGCATGTCGATTTCGAAAATTCGGGTTTATACATTCATTGAATTGTAGGTTATTAGCAGACAGCGGATTTTATGCATTTATACCAAAAACGAGTAGATGTAATTTAAAACAGTAAAAACATTGGTAGAATTTAAAAATACCGGTATATTATTTTCGACCTATTAAACATATTAAGAAAGAAAACTTTCCATTTCACTCCAATTTGTTGAAAATCAGATAAAAAATTTTTATTTTCCATAAAGATCCGCTGTCTAGTTATAAGATTTGGTCATTTATTGGAATATATGCGCGAAAAATAAATAAAAGTAGTACTTTTCAACATTGCCCCTCAAAGACACCTGTCATTTAGCAAAACACAATAGTTTTATAAAAACATTTTCATAAAATATTTATTCAGATTTGTATCAATTTTTTAAACAATCTGATCACTGTATATATTTTAGTTTTCGTTCTAAATTTAAGTATTTTCACAAATTTGAAACTTCACTACAACTCGTACATAAATGACTAAAACAGTCAATAGACTTCTGCGATAACAATTATGAAGCGCAGAGGTCCTCTTCTGAACAATGAAAGTGAGAGTCATAAAAAAAATTCAAATGTACCGTAAACTGTTGGCCTACAAAAAATGCATTCATGTAATGTCGAATATAATTTGACAAAAACACGGAGAGGGTTGAGAGAAGACACCGAGATTCGCACACCCCTATCAGATCCAATTATTTGCGATTTGTTGCGACGAAGAACACGAAGTTTCCAGCCCCGGGAAGAATTCCTGCCAATAACGGTCGTGAAATTTATCGGCACCGGTTCGTTCGGTGTTTACAAGGACGCGTGTCAGCTTCATTCAAACGAAACGGAACGTCGCACGAGCTTGAGCTCGTGGCTTCTGGAATTATTTATATCTCGCACGTGCTCGGGCCCTGATCCGACGTGTTACGTTAGGTTCGCACGTTCCGAACGGTTTCGTCTCTCACATACCTGTATTTTTCCTTTCTGGTGACAATAAACATTCATTCTTGACGCAGGAATTACCACCTCGAGTGCCACGTCGGTCATATACAAACAATCTTTCACCAAACCTGAAAATCAATTTTTACTTTTGTTTACAGTTGTATCACAAATGTTGGCCTAGACTCTAGACTCTTAATCTAACCAGTTCATATATCTCGATGAATCTGGCGAAAGCCAAAATGGTTACCCCATCGGGGTAAATAAACAAACTTTCGCACCTAGCAGCTAGTAATATACGCGTCGAACGCGTTCCGAGCAACCTAATCTTTCTCGATGATTCATGTATTAACCCACGGACTCCTGCGAGTTCTAGGCCTATGGCAGAGTCATTTCTGAACCACACCGATATTTTAATAATCCTTATCGCTTACCCCCACCAGCGACGGGAACAGAGTTGCCAGGCGGGCTTGTATTCCCCTCAAAATGCTTCCCCTTCTACTACTAAATGGGGCTCTATCAACACTAGCGACGTTTACACTCTACACCAGTGCTGAGCACATTTACCTCAATTGAGGGGAAACCGTCCCCACCATAGCGCCCACTGTCCCCTCCAGTAGGCGCCGTTGTCACGGAGTGAGGGCGCGCTTACCGAGATAGGTGGGGCAACCTTAGACCATATATACCAGCGATGGGCACGGTAGGGGCCCCTGAGGTGCTGGCTTCCCCCACCAACTACTCTTTCGTGCAGCGCGCACCTTCGCCGCGGAGCGGTGCCCCGCGCTCTTCGTTTCCCCCCTCGTACGAAAGAGTAGTTGGTGGGGGAAGCTTCTTGACTGCCGCAGTCATAGCTGCCCATCACTGATATATACCTATAGACACGGCGTAGATAATTTTCCGTGTCCGAAAGATGAAATCAGCTGAAAGACACTGTGACGTCACATTTGTACAAGCTATGCTCATCGACAGTGCCTACGCTTGGCTTAAGGTCAGCGGGTGCGCCATGTACATAGTACATGGAAAGAAATTATCTTAAGACTTATCTTGTGACGTCACAGTATCCCATCATCTTTCGGACACTGAATTCTCGGTTTTCCTATACACATACTATACCTATGCCGGGTCTATTAGTATATATGGTCTAAGGGGGCAACGAAGGCATGCGCGACGAAGGTGCACGCTGCACAGAAAAAAGGGTGGTGGGGGAAGCAAGCGTTGAGGGGTCACAACTAGGGCTGTTACTTTCCTTCGAAGGTCAAAGATTTCGAAGATTTTATTTCAGTAAATTGGGAACTTGGGAACTTGGAAAATTTGGAACTTCAAAGTTTCTGAAATCGAAGCTTCGAATCTTTGAAGAGTCGAGGCTTCGGAAAAGTAAAAGCCCAAGTCTCAACCATGCCCAGCACTATTCTTAGTACTCGCCGGCGTCCCCCACCATTCGACTGGTATCCTATGAAAAAAATAGTGTGCGGCCCTAGGAATGGTGCTGAAGAGTGGGAGACCAGAAAATTAATGGTGGAGGACGCGCTAAAGACTCTACACTGCCAACTATGGTCATGAATGACTCCGGCATAATGTCGACGAAAGCATACACATATGTATATTGGGGAAACAGTATCGTCGGAAACATTGTTGAGCAAGGCACAGTCGGTCAAGTAGGACGGACCCGTTCGAAATGACCAGACCGCGAATCGAAATCTGTGAAACCATAAAAGGAGCATCTCCCTCTGTCTGCGTGATCACCACGGCCGGAAACGCGGAATTAGACTCGATTTTGCGTCGTCGAACGCAATGCCGCCACGATCATCAATGAACGGCTACGTCAGCCGCCGCGATGCCCTCGACTATAATAGTAAACCCGAATTCCACCGTGGCATACTCACGGACGTCGTATACGTAAAATTACCTGCGATGCGTCAGAATCCGTTGTTTTCCGACGGGGTTCCACAACGTCGACATATGTAGATGCTGATTCACTAACCTAACAATGCGAGTGCATGTTGATCCCCAAAGGGTCAGACACCACGATCAACAGAACCTTGATTTTTAAAACATTGAGTTTTAAAACATTGAGTTTTGGAACCTTGATTTTTAGAACCTCTATTATACGTCGTTCTACTCGTTTTGATGTGCTGAATTCGAATATGAGCCCACATAAAAAAAAGTTGTAAAACATAACTTTTAGTATTTTCTTTGCAATTCCGACCAATTGCAGTTTTTTCAAAAATTCTTTTCACGTTACGTAACAAAACCGATTGTTCTAACTTCTCAAAAAAATCCAAGTTGTACGGTCGAATATTAAAAAAGTTATAGTCTTTTTAAGAGTGTCCGAATATTAGTGGGAGTCACTGTATATGTAACTCCTATTGTAATGAATGTAGACATTTTGCATATAAATTTATCTATTTAACGACCTTATTTATATTTGCAGTGAACGAATTTGTGTTACGATACATTAACACTTCTAGTCTGTTGTGAGAGTTTTAATAATTATTTTACATTCAGTTAAGAAAAGTTTTGGAAGATCACATAATTTCGAACAGATATTAGAAAGGTAAAATATGAAAGTTGGGAATACTATTTTAATTAGTGTTCTTAAAGACATTGAAAACAGCTTATTGTCAATTTTATATAATTTCACTGAATGCTCCGAGGTTGCAATTTTAGATTTATCCATCCCAAAACATTTTTAAGAAATCGGCTTGACATAACTTTTTCAGAAGAGAACTTGTTTCAACTTAACTAGAATGTTTGTCTGCTTTCAAGAAAATAAAAATTTCTTATTTACACAAAACTGTGTGGAATTAAAGTTCCGGTTATTATACTGCATTTTACAACATTTTTCTTGAAACAGACAAGGTAATAATCATAAATAGCCGGTACCAAAATAATATAAAAATATCGAAAATTGAATTTTTAGCACGGTTTTAAACGTTAAGTTCAAAGTTTCTGACTTTTTCAGCTTGAAAAAAAAAACTATTGCAGACATCAGAAATATTTTGGTACGGGCGAGAACTATAGATGTGCTGACTATACCATAAAAATTTGAGCGAAATCCGTTCAATAATTTTTGAGATATCATGGTCGCCAATATGAAAAATACAGTTTTCAGAAAAACGCGTTTAAAGATTCAAGTACGATTTACACAAAGAAAATGTAAACTCACCATTAGTCTGTTATGTGTTGAGAAATTGTCTTGGCCCGATGCTCCGAAGTGAACGTTGATTCGAATGCACTTTCTTTCAGCACAAATTAATTTCCAGCTGATTGATATTTCACTGGTTATTTATTAATACTTTAATCGTAATGTGGCAAACAGCTGCTCTCCGTTCTACGTTTATAACAGTCGAACGACTTCGAATATCATAATATCCTTTTACCTGCATATTCTAAAAATGTTATAGAAGCAATTTGTGCAAAAAAAAATTTTTCGATTTTTCGGACCTGCCACATGGAATGACCCCTTAAGAATTTGTTAGTAAGGAAAAACACGGACCAATCAGAGCGCGGTCACGAGTAGTCACGACGCGCGATGGCGTGGAGTGTTCGGCTCGACGGCAGGTTTCATTGCGCGTAGCGTTGGTGACGCGCCGCGGTGAAGCAGTGAACAAAAGAAGGTGCAGAAAGTGATTTAATTAAAACTCACTTATTCTGCTGTAAATGCACTTGTTGTTTCGAAATGTGTGTCACTGGACCATTCGAAGACGAACTGCATAGCTGACTTCAGGTATACGGCAGATGTCGAAAGCTAAGTGACATACTGTCAGGTCAACGAATTGCACAGCTGGTGGTAGATAACAACCGCGAGCTTCGAATTCACACGTCTTTAGAGATGTTCGCTCTACTGCGGTTTGAACGACACTGATTTTACGCAAGATTTTTCTGAAGAGTTTAGGGAGGGGATTATGCATGTCGAACGGCGGGGTGGTTGGAAAAAAACAGGACACAAGAGGGACCGCGGAGAGACTAGAATTTATGGCAATCACATGGCAAAGCATCGTCAAGTCCTTTTAGAAAGTTTCTTAAGGGAGGTATAAGACAATAGAGACTTATAAACGTCACGATCATAAACGTTACCTGACATTTCTACCTCTCGCTGGGTAAACGAACAGACTTTTTTTTCGAACAGTTTACCTATCAACTCTACGTACCAATCTGCAGGAACAAAAACCGAAACATGTGGTTGCCATAAATTCTAGTCTTACAGCGGTTACTTTCGTGTCCTTCTCTTGTTCACTGTTTCACCGCGGCGCGACGCCAACGCTGCGCTCAGTGAAACCTGCCGCCAAGCCGCACTCTTCCCGTCATGCGCCATCGCGCGCCGGGGTCGCGCTCTGATTGGTCCATCTTTTTCGTTAATAACTCCTTAACAAAGCCGAGGCGGACATTTTTGCAAATGAAAATGTCGCTTCGAAAGACCTCAGGAACCGCCCCTTTCAAGGAACTCGAACATTTTTGGGACACCCTGTATGTCCCTGCTTGAAATTGTATGTACCCATTTTTGTCATGAATGCATAAAATACGCAGTCTAGTCATAAAATTAATCATCCCATAAATAATAAAAAATTCAATCCCAGTAACGAACAGTACTTTTTTTAATCGATAATGTAATTTGGGAAAAAATAACCTATCGAAAAAACATGTATATGGAACCAAGCCCTTCTTTTCTTGCGATAGAAAGCATGCTTGCAATATAAATAAAATTGATAAAAATAAAGTAAGGTGGTGCAGAAGGTGAGGCTCGGTCTAGCTGCATTTATACGTCATCTTATATCAGATGGTGACAAACGACAGCCGTCGTCTATTCCTCCGACAAGATTAAAGGCGTTGCCGCGATAATTATTCAAGAGGAAGAGACATTTTCTAAATCGGTACAATCCACGTGACAATAGTATGACATTTTAGGAAATCACGACGACGGTCACGTTGCCAGGCAGACTGCGAAATGAAATTGCATGAAAACACTGTATACTTTTTGAATCTACCAAACTAACCTTCGATTAATCAATTTGCCACAAAAGGATGATTATACAGAACGATTAAAACATGGTGGTCCCGTTAAGGTAAATCAAGTGACAGACGTTTCTAAATACGAGAACTTTTGTCGTTTTCTTCTTGATTATGTTCTAACGCTAATCTTTCTACTGAGAGTGCCATTAGTGCGCCAAAGGAACCACCAAAAGGTTAGTATCGAGAATTCTTGGCAAGCACGAGGCGCCATGTTGGTAAAAGCGTAGTTACTCAAAAGTTTCGCGTGGAGGTGTTTGAGTCACGCATTCCAACAGAAACACAAATCAAGGGGACATTGCTCGTCATGTTTCCGAGTGACGTGGGATTATGGAAATTCGCGCATTTACGCGAATTGTGAAAACTTCGAACATTCTTTGAAAATTGCTCGTACTGCCCATAAAAAATTCCTCACTAAATTTAATTATGATACAAGTTACCTATGTTTTATTAAAATTCACTAGTAATATAAAAATCTGAATGAAATTTTTTAGTCAAAAAATATGGAATTGGTACCATAAAGTGTGGCAAGATCAAAAAATGAATAAACTAATAGTATCAAATTATGATTCTATCAAAAGGAATAAAACGCCCTTCTGAATAGCTTAAACTAGTCAATAAGTTATTAACGTAACACTGTATGTATATGCACACTTAATAATAATTTTTATATTTGTTCTTTAAAGTTACTTTCGTGAAACAAAAAATAAAGTGTTAATATATTCAGTGCCCTTAGCAATTGTATAAATGCTACATTAATTATCAGAGTAAACAAGACGATATCGACACAAATTAAAAAAGAAATTTATTATATGAATATATACTACCAATAAAAAATTCGGTATAACTTTTTAGATCAATGTAAATATACATAATCGTAAATACTATGTGAACAAATTTGAGTGATTGACAAATAATTGTACTAATTTAGAAGTACGAGACTCATTACCCCTTTCTAAAAATATTAGCTCTGAATAAGAAGGAAATTTGTCATGTGTTATAATTATACCGAAAATCGACAAGAGATTCCAAACTTTTGGCAGGCAGTGAGGATATACGAAATTCTATCTAATTACTATTTCATCGTTTATTTCAGAAACTAACATTCACTGGTAACTATACTTTTTCTAAAATCGTTCAATCTAATTTCTTCTGCGTTCGCCATGAAAAATAAATCAAGTTCCTCGAGTGGTGGAAAGAATTCGTTATTATGGCCATGTGCAACGACTGGAATTTCATCGAAATCTTGATACTTTAAATTTAGCCGGGAATGCGAGCGGAGATTCCTTCGTATTGGTTTAAACCAAGTTTTGATCGCGATGTTGTGTACATTCTCTTCAAGGCGAAACTTACTTATTTATAAATATTATAATGAATGATAAGTGGATTTTACGCATTTATGATAAACACGAATAGATGCACTTTAAAGCAGTAGACAGATTATTATTTTAATGACTATTAGAATAGTTGAAAACTTATATATAATAGGAATATTTATTTAAGAATATTAATCTATTAGTTTCAGCTTGCTAAAATCATTAAAGGAAGAAAGGAATTTCTATTTGGCTCCTCTTTCTTGTAATTGAAACAATTTTTATTTTCCATAGAGATTCGCAGTCTAGATTTAACAATTATAATTACTTATTTAATATGTAATTTTCCTAGAACAATCGAGTAAAACTAGAAAATATATAAACAAGTGGACAAGTTTTGTAATAGTTCAAGCCCACAGATTAGATAAGACTTAAGTACAGTAATTGCAATTTGCTGCATCTGTATACAGCTAATCTAATCTGTAAGATTGAGTTATTTCAACCATTGTTCGCATGTTCTAGAAACGCGTATTCTACTTTATACCGAGGAGAACGAAAGTAACATTACAATAAACAAATAAATTGTCTCGTATTCCAGTGTTTAGGTTTTCTTTCAAATCGAATAGATAAAACGTGACAATTGTTCGAATTTCTCAATAAAAACATGATAAAAAAACTACACGAATTATTTAAAAAAAAAGAAAAATGTTTAATATGTTTACAATTTCTTTCCATTCCGAAAAAAATATTACTTGTAAATCAATTTGTCGATGTGCTACCTTCCCTCCGATTTCGATGACCTTAAAATATGTTGTCAAGGTCACCATTCTGAACATAATATTTCCCCTGAAACTTACAAGTAAAGTTTTGTTTTCAATTACATATCTCGTAAAGTAGAGCTGACTGACAAAACCATGGTTGGAACGGTGACCTTGACAACGTATTTCAAGGTCATAGAAATCTAAATTCTTCTAATGTATTCACAGTTTTGCAAAATCCGCGGTCCAGTAATTATCGGGCAAAACAAGAGTACTATTCCAAATTAACATTCGTTCTATTTATTTGGAAGAGAGATCGTTGGAGCCAGCCAAGCTGCTCGCGAAGAAGAATTCACAGTGGTTGCAATCAGATCAGGTTGAATCGCGAGGTGTCTGTGTAAACAAACAAACAGTTTCGAAGCGTCGGTCGAAAGAACGGCTGCGAGTCGATTCATGAATGAATACGACAGTGACCGAAAGACGCGACGAGGACAGAATCAAAGATTCATCATTTCCGGCGAACAAGTTAGCTGCTGGCAGCCAATCAAAATCGTCGAATTCGCGCAGAATTGGCTCGTAAAAGCGGCAAATATTTCGGTTGAGCCGGCCCTCCGGAAATTCTTGGTGGGAGCTTTTTGACGTCGTTTCTGTCTTATAAAAAGGTGCTCGGCGTCGCGACGCCGTATTCGCCGAGCGATAGTCGTCCAGATATTATAGAACACGCGACGTCGCGATAAAACACCGCGAAAGTCTACGACCAGTCGGATTCGGTTTACCACACTTTAATTCCTTCGCATCGAACAGTATTAATAGTTTAGGCTATTTCTTGTCTTATCGTATTCTTTTTTTAATTAATTTACTGTGAAACAATGTCTTCAGTGATGTATGTGAGTATATACAGGACACAGTGTATGCATGCATCGTTTGGATTCTAATGTAGCCGAAGTGTGAAATAGGTGTTTCAAATAGGGCTGTTACTTTCGAAGTCTTCGAAGTGTCCAAAGTTTCGAAGTTTTCGAAGTGCAAATTGTAATTTACGAGTTTCATATCATGTGATGATTTTTGATAAATAAAAATATTAATAAAATATTTGACAGAATATAAACACAACCAGTTATAAGAAATATATGTATTGAACAAATAAATTGTAAACAAGATTTCATGAAGACGGAGGAACACAGGATAAACCAAAACAGATAGTAACGATATCTCGATCGAATTTCGAAGCTTCGATTCTCATCACCTTCGAAATTTCTGAAATCGAAGGTTCGAAACTTCGATTCTCATCACCTTCGAGGTTTCTGAAATCGAAGCTTTGAAATCGTCGACCTACGAAGGAAAGTAGCAGCTTTAGTTTCAAGCTTAACAATTTCTTCGCTCGTTGTGTCTGATCAAAATTGTCTCGTTTCACTTTTAGTGTCTTACTCCTGTTGCTGTGCATGGACTGCGGATTTTTAAAGAAAATAAAAATTCTTTGCATTGATTGTCCAATACAGGAGTTATATAGACATTCACAGCCCTTAATCACTTTAATTGGTGAAAAATAATGCAACAGTATTTTTAAATTGTTTAAATGTTTTTGCTGTTCTACAATGGATCTACACATTTTTGTTACATATGCGGAACATACACAGTGCAGTTCTGACTTTGTTAAGTTCTTTTAATGTTTTCTCAAAACTCAAAAATTTATTCATTTGTTTTCTCTCTAAAATATTTTACGTATTCGTGAACCTTCATCATTTTATTATAATCAATTAAGTTTTGAGAATATCTTGTAATAATGCAAATATAAATTGAAAAGATATGCATATTTGCAATAACAGACAAGTATTCAGTTTTCTTTACGCAAAATAAATTGATTATAAGGATAGAAGCTAAATGAAAATGTATTTTTTCTTTTAGTAATTTTAATAAGTCCAAAATAATAGAACAATGTTCTTAGATTCTTTAAACACCTATTCGTATTTAAAATAAAATTTTTCTATAATGCATGAAATCCGCAGTATATTCATTACATTCTTTCCAACAATCAACTCTTTTGCAACCATTCAAACAGTAAGAATCGATAGTACTGACAGCCGATGAACAATGACGCATATCAGAGACATTGATAAGAAAAGAAAAATTATTTTACAAGCTGCGAATGATATATCTAAAAATTTTTGAAATTAGAAACCAAAGTGAGAACAGAAACATTAAAAAGTATGAAGTTTCAATAATTTTTATAATATTCCCAATAAGATTTGGTCTGCTATATTTATGGAAAATAAAAAAGTTTCCAAGTCAATTACTTGGAGTAGAAATTAAATAAAAATCTATTCCTTCTTTTGGTAATTTGTATAATGTAAGAATTTTTTTATACCTACAATGTCCTCAATACATAAAATTAAAAGGAAATGTACTTCTTCTGATAATTTTAATAAGCTGAAAAAGGCGTAAGAATGTTTTTAAATACCTTCACTGTATTCAAAGCATAAAATTAGATGAAAATGTATTTCTTCTGATAATTTTAATACGCTGAAAAAGATGTAAGAATATTTTGAAATATATACCTCCAATGTATTCGAATAAAATCCGCGGTCTAGTTTTAACAAGAAGAGGATAGAATCTCGTGCGACGATAACGCGTCGGTTGTATAGACATGGCGCGGTAGTAACAGCGGGTGAAAATTTGACAGAATGCCATCAGACTGACTTTTATGGTCAGGGCCGGTTAAATGGTCCAGGCTGGCTGTTTTCCAACATTCCGCGCTGATTAGGCGCACCGTGACACTGACGTCGCGGAGACACTGCGCCCCTTCGAGTGTCTGGGCCAAAATATTCGTGAAAAAAAGTCGCATTCTCCCCAAAATAAGTCAGTTTTTCTTTTCGCTTTCACTGTTTCAAATTAACCCCTTCCTGTATAACAACAGGAACTAAATATTCATATTATTTCTTCCCTTTCAGACGAAAAAAAATTCTATTCTTTCTTAATTAACAGACTGCTGATCTCCATACAAAATAAAAATTGTCCACCTTAATTGCAAGGAACAGAAGCCAAAAACATATATTTCATTAATAATTTTAACAATTTGAATATACGTTGATATTTATTAATTATATAAACTTCCCTTCTGTTTTAAATGGTACCCATTTTTCTCGTAAATGCATAAAATTTGCAGTCTAGCAATTAATATTTAAGCAGCATAGTTAATCCATAATTATATGTAACAACAAGTCGAAAAGAAGGAATGAAATCTTTTTTAACTTCCCCTCTTCGTGAAAAATTAGTTCTAGCAAAGAATGATCTAGTAAATAGTAGTATATGAAGGAAGTAGAATCAGTCGGTCATGCTCAGACGCGTCAGACAATTCCTATTTAATAGCACGCGTATTAGCTGAATTTTCAAACTCGATTTTCTCGAAAATGAGGCGGCGAACAAAAAAATGTTATTCCTTTTTTTCGACTTGTCTTTGCATGTAGAATCATCAGCTGGCCGCTTGTTCTTTTATGAAATTACGGAAGACAATTTTGATTACTGTAACCGTGAAGAAAATAGTATGACAAAGGGGTAATTCGAGGAAATTTGTTTAACTGTGAATGACGGGACACGGGTTCATTTGGACCCAGCGTAAAAACGTGCCATTTAAATTCTAATTTTCTAGCAGTCAATTCAAATCATTAACAATTTGTTAAATTATTAACTGTAAATTGCTGGCGATTGCACTTTGTGTTTGCGAAGACTGTCAGTGACAAATAAGTACTTCAGACGCGTATCTTGATGACATTGGGGGATTAGAAGCCCCATTGTTCTCTCTGATGCCTTTAATACTAACGATACCAGTGTTAGTTCAAAGACGCGCCGTTTCGGTTACAGACGTAAACGGGAATTCCTCTTTACTGATTTTAAGAAGTGCTTTTAGTGATTGTGAAGTAAGATTACGAGCATATATCTCGCGATTTGTAATCTAAATTAATGCATATCGCATGAATAAAATTAGTTTCTGTCTTCCAGTGGATAAATGTCTCTAGCTTCCTTAAATAGAAATTAATAATCCGTAAACATTTACGACAGATCGAACCACAATTTCTTAGAAAATATAAGATAGAACAAAAAGATTTTATTCGTGGAAAACAACAACATCCATAAAATTACATCCTCGTCGTGCAATCATTGTGTTATGTTTATACGTGCATGCACCATTTTGTCGAAATTGAATGCTGTGTTGCATTACGCTAATTAATTGTTACACTGAAACGCCGGCTATACAACGCTTTGCACAAATTACTACGAATAACAGAATTGTCAGATTCGAAATTGGATATACATTGTTCCAAATGTCAAGTAAAATAATTTTTCTCAGTGCTTAACACTGAATCTGCTAACTAGTTGGTATGTTATAAAGAAATTGTTTCTTATGGAAGAATTTTCATAATTTCAAGAATTGTAATGTAGAAAACCGAAAGCCAGTCATTTGACCAATGATGGCAATTTAGATATACCGGGTGTCCCAAAAATGTTGTACTTCCTCGAAAGGGATGAAATGATAACGTAGTTTACGTTTTTAATATTTTAATTGACTGTAGTTCATTTTACGCGTCGACGAATAATTTAATAAGCGCGGCTTATGTGATGTAAGATTTGTTTATGTCACAGGAATCCTTAAGTGACAAGGTGGCGATGTTTAACCAAGTCGCGAACCAACACCAGGACAAGCAAAGTAAGAATCCGTTTACGTCCGGATTGAACCTTGAGAAGAAGACGTTCTCGAAAGAAGAGTATGGCAGGTAAATATTCCTTGTGGATAAAATTAACGAGAGATTGAAATAAATATATAATTAAAAAATTCCGTTCGAACTTATATGCACCGTTTACAACAATATAGATTCTCCTGCTAAATTTTATTTTATTGGGAACTGCTTTAAAAAGTGTTCTCATAGGACAAGCATTTTATAATTTTTTATAAAAATACTTTTATAGAGAAAAATTTTGTGAAAATAAGTATTTTACACTGTTCTCCATAAAAGAAACACGCT
Source organism: Lasioglossum lativentre (assembly GCA_916610255.1). Lineage (NCBI taxonomy): Eukaryota > Metazoa > Arthropoda > Insecta > Hymenoptera > Halictidae > Lasioglossum > Lasioglossum lativentre. The sequence goes on along the minus strand of OU744355.1, from coordinate 10,330,751 downwards.
TTGAACTGTTAATTATTTACGTAAAGTAGTAGACTGCGTGTAGATCTTTACGTGAGAATATTTTTTCAAAAAATACCACGGTCTACGTTTTAAATTAAATTAGAAAGTTGATATTGATTCACCAAAGTTCATATTTTTATTTCTATGAACGTCGACGAATGTGTTGTACGATTTTGAATTCAGACCAAAAGCCGGCTCCTTGACGGACATTCGAGGTCGCAAAGCAGCTGCGCATATTCTCAAAGAAGTAGTTGAACTCTGCGAGATCATCTACCAAGAGGGCACACCGTGTCGGGACGATCCAGAAATCACCGCGATCACATTCGGTGATTTGTTCAATCTCTACACCCACATCAACGACAAATGCGTCGGCCTTCTATTGAGGGCTAGGAAACAAAAGTTCCTTGACTTCGAAGGGGAATGTCTTTTCCAGGTAAGCACCTCATTACACCTACACCCAAAATCAAATAATATACGAATGAAAAAAATTAAGAGAAAAAGTTTAGGTAGATAACCTGACTAGGTCAGTTTCGGCAGTAATCGTGCAATTTAATTCGTTTCGAATTTACAAAATTAGCGTAATTTATTTACCGTAATACACAAATGATTAATGTTAGTATTATTAGTCATGCTGGTCACTTGTATCTGGCAGTAAATAAATGACGGTAGTTTCTTTACATTAAGATGACTAAGTCTAGTCACGTGGTCAGATGTATGTTAATAAAGGCTTAATGTAAATTTTTACTTAATTAAGAGATTGATTTCATCAATAGTAATTTTTGACTCGGAAATTTATTCTTATTATGGTATATCTACCAAACCAAATTTTATTAGGATTTTTAGAATGCGAATTATTCGTTTCCATTATAAGCACGGAGATAATAAATCATTTTGACATTACCAAACAATTACGCACTTTCGAATAATTTACAGTTAATTTGACAATGTTTGACGTTGTTCTTTATTTTTAAATGATTAATATCATATTTTATTCATAAATTTTCGCAGACTGTGGTTTCATGAATTGTTGCTAATTTGTTGCAGAGGCGGGACGACGACGTGCCGATATACCTGATAAAACCGATCGGCGAAATTCGCCAGACGTTGAAACAGCGGCTACAGGAGATGGCAAAGGAGATGCCAATAAGTTAACACTTACTTTCCCCACTGTCTTCCCGGGTCCTCCGAACGATTATTGACGCGTTGTTGTTTCGCCATTGTTGTCCTATATTGATCGAAGTACGACCGTAAGAGCAACGCGAATTGACCACATTGTATAGTATGTAACTTGCGTTTGAGTTCGAGAATGCTGAATCGAGTGATTGCGAGCTGGCGAGAGTGTTGATGTAGGTAGATCGACGTAAAAAATTGAATACCTAAAAATGTGATATGCTATAGGATACTAGAAATAAAATCAGGTTTTCTAGAATCTGTTGTCGTTACTCTACCCAAGACTTTTCAGTCGAGACCGTAGAATCGGGGAACTTCTTCTCTGTCGTCGCTGCGGGACCCCCATCATTAATTTTCCGGTTCTCCCACTCTTCGGCACTACACCTAGCCTGACTTTATCTCCAGAGGGGGAGGGGGGACTGGCGCAGCGGGCCGCACGCTATTTCTTTGGTTGGTGGCACTGGTACGCACCGAGTGTCGGCAGATCAGGGGAATTGACTCGAATTGAGGGGAATACAGTTACCCTCTCTCTCTCTGCCACTACCGGGTTAGTAACAACGCAGACGTAGACGCAACGCGAATTAGGTGCGCGCTTAGACCATATATACTAATAGACCTGGCATATAGGTATAGTATGTGTATAGGAAAACCGAGAATTCAGTGTCCGAAAGATGATGGGACACTGTGACGTCACAAGATAAGTCTTAAGATAATTTCTTTCCATGTACTATGTACATGGCGCACCCGCTGACCCCCCTCTACCCATGTAAGCCAAGCGTAGATGGCGCACCCGCTGACCCCCTCTCCCCATGTAAGCCAAGCGTAGGCACTGTCGATGAGCATAGCTTGTACAAATGTGACGTCACAGTGTCTTTCAGCTGATTTCATCTTTCGGACACGGAAAATTATCTACGCCGTGTCTATAGGTATATATGGTCTAAGGGTGCGCGCACCACATCACGTGACCGGTCCGTGGCGGAAGCGTGGGAATGGTCGCCGCCGAAAAATGGGGGAATGACGTCATGGAGGGGGAAGGTAGAGTGGGAGACAAGTCTTAACCTGGCGACACTGCTGACAACAGGGGAAAGAAACAGTGTGCGGCCCAGAGTGTGTCCCCACTGGCATAAGAGGAGAGGGTAACTTTTCCCCCTCAATTCCTGCTCCCTCCCCTCATCTGGCGACACTAGTGACAGTTCCCCGGCTCTGCCGTAGAATATGTATATCGAACACAACGAGGGTATGTTTCCATCGTTTTTCAAACCTTTATTCGTACAGAGCTGTTGGCGTACAACATTAAAAATAACGCAAGGTTTGCCGCTGTTTTAGAAGAAAATAATGAAACTTGTTCTTCGACACTTTCCCTCGAATTGTGGACGATTCGAGCGAGAACGATTGGAGCGTTCGCACAGCCATTCAATCTCATACAAAAAGAACAACGAAACGAAAAAAATAATACGATACACGAGAGAGCAACGTACATATACACTACTTAAATAACTTCGACGAGAGGATGGCGGGCGATCGACCCGAGTTACAAAACTGGGGAAAAACGAAAGAACACTTCGCACCTCCGGTTGTTTTTCGATGAGAGGATTCGTCGTGAATAACGATGTGCTTGAACTTACTGTCCAACATCCGGTATACGCGCAGTACATTCTCCTTCGACGATCGTAAACTCTACTATGTAAGTCTCTAGTTGCTAATTAGAAGAAATGATCTTATTTTAATGGATAATGAGAAGAAACGACGACGAGAAGAAGACAGAGAGAAAGAGATTGAGAGAGAAAAATAGAAACAGAGCGAGAGTGAGAGAGAGAGAGAGAGAGAATGTAGTCCAATTACCGCGAACGAGGGGTTCGTAACAAAAGCGATCCGAAGGAACCTGGACAGATCGATTCCGTTTCTTTCAGAATTTATTAAAAAAGAACATCCTATATTATCTTTCTGTTACAGGAACGTTGTTCGTGCTACATTCTAATCGAGCAGGGTGATCTCCGCGAGAAAACAAAGTGGGGAGTAATATGAAAAATAAAACAGATCAAATGTATTCTTTATCTTACATTTATCATCACTGAACAACACAGTATTCTCTTCTTCATTGCTGTCGTTAACGTCACCGAGGTCCACGTGCAACCTATCAGCTACGATACGGATTGTGCTTGCAGATTCACTGAAACGTTAACAATAGAACGCGCGACATCGCTCTTCAAGGGTCAAACTCAATTCTTCCGATGAGGATTCTTTTCGTTACGAACTCCCCGGTTGAGAGACTCAGCCATCTCATCGCTGCGGTTTCTCAATCGTTTCGCATCGTTATTCACGAACGAGTAAGGAAGGTTCGTCATGAAAAATAAATAAAAAAAACAACAACAAATAGAAGGAAAGATGAGACGGGACACGAGACTCGAATTGGCCAACGCTGTTCTCGAAATCATTGTCTGACTCTAGTGCCAGACCGGAGCGTTATTTGAGGAAAGCGATCACTCGAGCATTACATCATATTCCCAGTTCAGAGCTGAGAATATTGATGACCTCTAGACAATGTTTCAGATGATCTCTTTGTATCTGAACGGAGCATATTCGTTGCTAGGAATTCGAAGAAAATTGGTAGCTTCTAGAAACCTTTTTTTCAGGTAATCTTCGATACTTTGACCTTGACAAAACGTTCCACGTTCGTAATTGGAATTTAACAGAAAGCATTCCAACATTCTAGGAATTGTTCGCATGCCAGCCGTCCCTGTTAAGAGTGATAAATCATTCGACGTGCTCGCTTTTGTCTCGCGCGTCAAACAACGTCTGCCCGGGTCTGGCAAGCACCGCATCTCTCATCAGTCTTGGCGAAGAGTCGGAGGAAGTAGTTCGAAAAAGGACACGTCAAGGTCGTCGAGTTTCTCTCCGTAAGTAACAATCAGAACGTCTTCAGGCGGCTAAGTCCACCCATGCGCTGCTAGGAGGGCATAATCACGGCGACAAACGTAAAAGGGGGTTCGAAGCAAAACTCTGTTGGAGAAACTAGAAGATCCAGGCAATTCAAATCCTTCTCGCTTGAGGTCCAGTCTCGGAGGACGCGCCGTTCTCGCGCGTCCCCGTGTCTGTGCGCTTTCTTTACGAAAAAAATACGTATGTATATATATATATTTAATGTCTCTTAAAATATATATATATATAATAATAGTAATAATAATAATAATTTTACCCTTTAAACATCGCGCGTGTTACGTATTATGTACAATGGTTAAATCTTATATCGCGAGCTTGATCGATGTCTCCAGTGGCGTAAGTTTCGCGCGCAGTGACCGCGGGAGGAAGGCTTCCGCGAATATTATCTTTCGCGATCCTGCCGGCTGCAAGCTGCGCGAGTCGAGCTTCGGATTCTCGCAGAAGCCCTCGTGAAAGTTACGTCACCGATCAGAATACAGTTCGTTTGATTTCGTCCTAAAAAGTATACCACTCGAAGAACCAAATGGCAAACGGAGTAACGCTTCCTCGTTCCACTGCTTTCCGCTTCACTCCCGCAGTTCGCTCTGTCTCTCGTCTTGCGTTCCCATTCGTCGACGTGGTTGTCCCCTGGTCGCACTTGGACTGCGTGAAAAACGTGTTCCAGCTGCATTTCGTTTGGTCTTGTCCCGTTAATCCGGCGAACGCGTCCACCTTTGGGCTTGGGAAGAGCAACAACCCAGCTATCGTGTTAGCTACCTGGCTCGTTAGCTACTCCGGTCGAACGACAGAGGGGAAACAGATTATGTGAACCGGTTGCGTCGGATGGGGTCCTCTCTCTTAGGGAATCGAGAATGAAGAGCGACCTCGAATAACATCCGAGAGGTTTCGACATTCTCGGCAACCCGAAGACAGGACTACGATGAAAGGGTTTGCCGATCAGGCTGGACGTCCTCGAGGACAGACTGTTTGCTAGTTGTTATAGTTAATCACGGTATGAAGACGAGTTAGTCTATGAAGAAACGGATAGAAAGATAGAGAGAGAGAGAGAGAGAGAGAGAGATAGAGAAAAGTAAGGAGGTATAAAGAGCACGCGTCCGAGAATAAAGAATGAGATAGGTGCACTAGATGCTAGTGAAACGAAAGCTCTCTTTCATCGACGATGAGGCTGGTGACGCGTCGATGTCCTCGCGACCGGAGTGGAAAAGAAAGAAATAAAAGCGTAACCGTAGCTTGGTTAAAAGAGTTCGAAGCGTCTATCACAGTTAGAGGGTCTTGAGGGTGGCCAACTACTTGCTTCTGTCGAGTTCATAGGTGGTCGTCGCGACGATCGATGGGGGGAGAGAAAAGAAAACGAAACGTCGCCGAGGAACGTTCAACAAGATGAGAAGTTCTCAAAAATCGTGTGGGTGTCTTGTTTCATTGATGGCATTTGTTTTTTCCAATCCCGTCTTTAATTCGCTCTCTCTCACGTACCGACAACACGATAGACTACACAATAATAAATAGAGGTGTTTTTTGTTTTTGCTGTTCTGTTGCGGCGGTCGATTAATTAAACGAAAGCAGCTGCGGGCGGTGCAGTGCGTGGCCAGCGGGAAGGGCGACCTATGATCTCCCCTTTATGCAGCGACGTCGACTAAAACGTTATTGGCACCGAGAGGTGTTGCTATTTTGCCGTGGTTGTTATATCGCAGCGCGCGAGCCTAAGTCCCGCTTGTTCGTCTGTCTTTTTTGGGCTGAGCTTGATCGGTTTATATTATTTTTTTTGTTTTTTTTTTTTGTTTGTTTGTAAGTGTTCTGTGCTTGGCAGAGGAACTGTCGCCGGTGGCACAGTGAGACAAGCCTAGGCCCACTTGTCGACGACCGTTTCATTGACTGCAACATAACACAGATACAGCCATTAGTGGATACTGCCGGTTGGAACTACTGCGGGCGAAAACAGCAAGCCGCTCCGATTAGACGCATTATTTCTCATTGGCTGTCCGAGAGGCTCCCCCTCTCCTAAAGTTCACACACGCGGTTTACACGGCCCCGAGAAAAGCTGGAAACCGGTTTCTCGATTATTTTGACAAACGTTATTTTCTCTGCACCGAAAATAATTGTTCTTCCTTGTGTTTTTTTGTTTTTCGTTTTGGTTTGGTTCTCTTCTACTCTGTTTTGTTTAACATCCCCCTGAACTACCCTTCCGAGGCGACACAATAGATCCACGATCGAAAAAAAAAAATATAATAGGTACGACATACGTAAATATGTGTTTGTTCCCCCGCACATTTCGAAAAATAGAGACTCCCTACTTTTGTTGGCTTCTTTTTTTCTGCTTTTTTGTTGTTTTCGTTTTTTGGTTCTGATACGTGTGACTATACGTGTGTATGTATTGTGTGTTTATTCTCGAGTGTCGATATAGTATTTCTGTGACTCTGTTTTTTTTTTCTGTCGTTTGATCCCATCGAGCAGCTTGCGGGTTGTTGCGGGTGGGTGTTAAGTGCCTTTTGACGATTTCTCGTGTCCGGACAGGTGTCGCATTCGTCCTACGCGTCCCGATCTTTATTTCGTCGGCGTCACTGGCGGTGCCACTGTAAACATATCATGGAATCCCTATTATTTAGTGGAATGACGGCCCGCGGAGCCCTGGCGAACAGAACTCGCGACGGAACACTCGCAGTTGCCTGTTACATATATCCTACCAACAGTTAGCGGCGTCGATCAAGTCTATTCGGTTGCATTTCACGTAAAACTCAACGGTGATTATTATATTTGTGGTTGGCATCGTCTAATGGGAATACTTGGCCACATTTTATTATATATTTACATATCAGCCATATTTGGTTCTCGTTAACGTGTTGCATCCAGTCCGCTGGCCTCGTATCTTAGATTAGTTATTTAGTAACATTGATACCTGATATGAAAACGATTTGGTGTTTAGGATTACCAGCATTCAATTTTAATCTGAGATCATCGTTCTCGGTTAAACATATCACTTGACAATAGTGTAATTGTGCCTTATTACAGCCCCTACCTAGTAGTCTCGAATAAATATCTACTAAAAAATGATTGTAAATTTAAATGTATAATATTTCTCCATATTATGAAACATTTAGACATACTAATAATAATAATGTGAACAATAACGCTTAAAATGACTGACAACTATGACAATTACCCTACAAAAAGATTAAACTAATCTAAAAATTGAATTAGTAATGCTTAGACTATTTCTGTATTCTAGCACATATTGTTATAAACAGTGCGAGAAACCTAAATATAATCAGTCTTGTAATTTTTATAAAACAATGTGTATATACCAGTCACATTTTGCACGCGGTACAAGTATTAAAAAGTCAATATTCTGAATTTAACATGCCGCCATTTTGTGAAAGAACCAGGTTTTTAATTTATTCTGGTTGAGACCATAGCCACATTGTGCTGTTAACCCTTACCATTCCGAGTATTGTTTGATGCCATTATTCCAACTATGAAAACAAGAATCTTGAGAACAAATTCTTTTCTTCTACATCAAAATATTTCTAAATTCAAAATGGCGGGTTCCGAATTTTTGAAGTTACAGACATTGATACTACAAAGATGCACTGAAGGGGAATTATTCAATAAATCTATTTCTTTGAATATATATCGGCGGACTTTGTACATTTATAACAAAACTGAGTAAATCAAATGCAAAACAGTAAGTAGCTCCTATTTCTTGCAGTTAATACAAACAATTATTTTGCATAAAAATCTGCAGTCTGTATATCATAATAAAAGTCAAAGTATTACAGCCACTTTAGATGTGGCTTTAATTAAGAAAATTCTCATATAGCTGGCTGTATATAACTCATGTAATTTAGATTGCTTTTACTTTTAAAAACAATGTGTGTACTTCAATTACCCATAAAGTTTAATAGTTCTTCTGGAAAAAAATTCCTAAAGACTACTCTCTTAACACTACCGGTGCAATCCTTTGTTCTTCCGAAGTACGTAATTATGTGATAAAGGCAACCATACGCAACACGTCAATGAGAACCTTGCTCGTAGTTCGTTGCCCTGAAATTCAATTAGAATGAGAAATGAGAGCAAACTCTTTATGGTCGTTCCGTAATGTAGTCGGTCGTAGAGTTGGTGAATTCTAAATTCGCTTTGATCCGATACAGAACAAACTCGACGTCACATGTCTACTGTGACGTATGTCGTCCGTTCCGGAGTTCGAAGTCATGGCTTTTATCGTCCCGTATGTCGCAAAACGTTAAAGATACTAAAAAATTCTTAGCTTATGTATGGTAACAATTGTAGGTTCAAAAAAGATTACCTGATTGATCCCAGTCGCTTGGACTACTTCCTCCAGGTTTGCAACAATGGCGGCCGGTCTGTGCTCCTTCGACTGAATAGTTTTTTCGCACACCAACAGGCAGGAGTTAGCAAAAAAAGTGTGTCGGGTTGCGGTGTCGGGGACAACTTCCTCGATCGGGAGTGTTGTTGTTGTTATTATTATTATTATTATTGTTATTATACATATATACATATACATTAACGGGCGTGGACCCGGTCAGGGGTCATTGGTCATTCCAGGCTTGACACGACAGTTATCAAATCGATTTGATTTTTCTGTCCAGAGGGTGTATGCAAAAATTCAAACAACAACTCCGGGGACACAGAACATGGCGATGATGATGTGATTGCATGATAGCTCCACGAAAATACCACGGTGGACGATCGCGAATCCATCATCGATCGTTTGCTAGATCATCGAACCGCTCCGGGTTCCGTCTCCGCGATTAAACAGCGAAGGGTTAATCAAGGACGGTACTTCCATCGTCGTATAAATTCAACTTCACGTTTTCCGTAGTATTTATAAATCTGATGGTTGATGAGGTGACAAGATACATATACATACTCGGAGGTAATCCATCGGGTACGGGGTCAAATACGGGGCCAGATAAATAGAGAGAGAGATAGGAAGAGAGAGAGAGAAGAAGAAGAAGAAAAAGAAGAGGAGGAGAAAGTGCTACAGACATCAACAGGAAGTCACATAGGTTTCTGGAAATAGATTGGACCAAACACTTATTACGTTGTCTTTGTATTAAGTGTTCAATGTTTCGTACACGCGACAGATATACCAGTGTGCACAGCGAAAAACTCGCGTCAAGGTAGGCCGATCGATTGACTTTGAACACGCATTAGTAACATTAATGATATTCTTTTCAGTGTTTCTGTTTTCTTTTTATTATTATTATAACAAGTAATGCACTCTAAGAGACCGTCGCTAATCGTCGATAATCGTCGCGGTACTCTCACTTGTTATAATATTCGGTCTGAATACACGGTTAAAAGATAAATAAAACGCGATAAATAAACAAACATTTGCTAATACGTCGGTTTGCCGCGTGGGACCTCTCCGCGTTTCCCGAGTAATTACAATTTCTTTTTTTCTTGAAAATGGTATATGCAACGAATTCGATTGTGTATCGGTAATCCGGCGTCGATTCTTATTTGTTCTTCTTTCTACATCAAATCGGCCGGCAGCGTCGGCCCGTAATATGCATGTCGGGGGCTAAATTAATTAATTAGGATCACACCGTGATTCGCCACAAGTGCGTGCTGGCGAATTATGCATCTCAAAAAATCATTCAATATAATCGCACTCTATATAAGTTATTAATATTAATTATTAATAATATTATTATTATCTTATTATCATTAGAAATAGGTACTTCCTGCACGAACGATGCGGCCGTGGCTCTCATCATCGTTGATCTTTTACCGTGCTAGGTCAGATACAGAGCGTTAGGCAAAGGACCACGCGCGTGTCGGGCTTTCTATAATATATCGTCCTCGATGGATCAACGTAGTATAGTTTCCGAGTAATTCCAAAATAGTTTTTCTACCAAACGACCCAGGAGATATATGTATAGTGTACGTGCGTGCGAACACTTGCGAACACTTCCGACACACATGATCCACAAAGGGTCGGTTACGTCTCTTTTGCATAACGCTGCCATAACCGCAGTGTTGGTATTTTTCGTTTCGTCGATGGCACTACTCCGTCGTTTCGTTCCGGTTCCAGATTAAGAGCACAATCCACACAATCAAACCAAGTACTTACAAGATACGGTAATTACCACGAGCGAACGCAACGATTCAACGATTCAATATCGCGAATGTTTCACGCGCTTCGTGATCGATCTCGAAAAGCTATTCTCTGTAACTGTATCATGATTTCCGCGCAATCTCGAATTCTCTTAAACGGATACACACGAGAAACAGAAGTAGAAAGAAAGAAAGAGAGAGAGAGAGAGAGAGAGAGAGAAAAAAAGAGAAATAATAGACAAAATAAAGAAAAAGTAACAAAAAAATTTAATTGAGAAAGGAAACCAGTTAAACGCGCGTGTTCTTATTCGTCGTGTTCGCACAGGTGGCCAATCGGTCGACGAGAATCTGCTGGTACACATCATCGTGATTATTATTCTCATGACATCGCTACAAAAGTCAAATTCTATTTGCCTCGAACAAAGAAAAAACACACACAATGTTAGTGCTGCGTTTCGGTACGTTCAAGCGGAATCGGACGAGCCGATCGCACGGATCTTCGCGAAACCGCGCGATCCGCCCAGGCACTCATGCACGGTACAAACGCCTTTTCTCACACAGTTTGCCTTTGCCTAATTAAGTTTAGTTATGCCCATACCAAAACAATAAAAGAAGAAAAAAAAAACGTAAACGAAAGTATCACGCCCTAGCCGATAATAATAATTATTGTTATACTATCTCGGTGTAGAACGCGGATGAGCGGACGAGACTCTGTCGCGTAGTCGCCTAACGCAAATCAAACGAATTTGCATATACACGTACGTTTTCGGCGGAACGGCGGGGGTGCAAACTACCCCTCGAACCGCATCGTCAGTCTTGTTGCGTTTGCACGGGTCCGAGGGGTGGTTCGCAACGACTTGGCTGCCATTTCGCGCCGTTTCGAAAAGTTTTCGATATCGAAATTTGACTAAGTGACAGTCGGATGCGTTAAAAAGGCCCACGTAGTACTCGTGACGACACCCGATCTCTTCCGTTGTCGCATGTGGCGCGTGTTATAGTTCTCTCGATTCGACTCGATTCGGCGCGGTGTCTGAACGCGATACTCGCTCGATTCTTCGAATAAAAAGACCTTGCTTGCTTGCACGGCGTACTGAGAGGAGGAACAAGTACAAAAAGAAGATGCGCATCGGGAAAGCTACTCTCTCAGGTACGGTCTCGCGTGCCACCACTCGCGACACAATCGTTGCACCCCTCCGACCCGACTAAACTGTTCGGAACCGTGTGTTTGGAATCTATGAACGAAGATACATACTTCGAAACCGAGCGTTCTCGTGTTCAGACCACTATCCGGATGAGAAAGGGAGTTAATACAATGTGATACGGACTGCTGGGAACGAGCAATTTTCTCAATGTCCTTTTTTTCTTTTTTCTTAACTTACACACACGAGCCTTTGCAATCCGTACCCATAAATTAGTGGTATACAAAATCTATTGTGTGGCATCGATCATTCGACATGGAAATCACACACAGAGATAAGGTACATGTAAAAAGACCAAGTGGATGCGATGAGAGTGCAGGATGTTAGAGTAATTCTGCTGTGCCCGTTAAGAACGTAAGAATTCTCTTTCATTATTTTCGTTATATTGCATTCTGCCGTGAAATTTTCGAATGCATGTTGGAGAACAACGATCATGATTTTTGTTTGATGGGGCACAGAAATATTCGCTAACTATCGACAATGATTGCTCTGGGTGGTGAAATTCGGGAATGTATTAACGATACAGTTGTGCATGCATTACCTCTACGGGAAGGAAGACGTAATAAACGGGTTTCAAAATGAGATCCATTAATTTAAATTTCATGCATGCTTGTCTTGAAATTTCACCAACGGATCAGGCAGTTCCAGTTTTGACCTCTTGATCGAAGCAGACACTCTGGAGGCTGAGAATTAATTAATATACCATCTTTAATAAGCAACAGTGAAAGCGATTAGAAGGAGCGAAGAATAAATTAATAAATTAGAAGAGCGGAAACATCTAACGTAAGTCAACCAAAAATGTATAGTGAGCTTGCTGTGTGTGTATGTTTATGTGTGTGGGTGTTTGTGTGCGCGTCAAGTGTTCAGGATTACAACTGTAACAAAATCTATACTACCATGCTAGAAGGACCCTGTGTTCTGTCATTGTATCGACTAACTTTTCAAAATCATTGTGTTTTTGAATTAAAAGCGATTGTAATACGTTTGATGACGATTACTTCGGATTTGCGAAAGATATTCAGTGTGTTTACTTTTGACAGCCGCATCTAAGACATATCAGCGTTTATGGAGCAGTAAGTACAATTATACTATTCAAAGAATTCAAAGGTTTTGAACGACAGCTATCTAAAAATGTATGGCGGTTAAATGTGCATTCTGCTGAAATAGCATGCAAGTATTTTGAAGGAGGATTGATGTGTAAACGTATCAGATTAGAAAAAACATCAACGGGGATTTTCTTGCAGAGGAAAGTTAATGTTTAAAAGGCACTCGTAGAAAATAATTCAACAATCACAATTCGTTTTGATTACGATGGGTGTCTTTATCACTCGGAGCCACTGAAATCCGTACGATTGTAGAGCGACGTCAGGATACGGTGTGATGTGGACATGGTGGGCCTTGATGGCAAATTTGTATGGTTGTACTAACACCATGCACAACAGTCAAACTGGTTAAAATCTCACTTAAACGCACTTCGTTAATAACTTATCTCTCGATCTTCCCGGGCAACGGGGAAGAACTTTAGTTTTAAATGCAATTGCGCAAGTCCGAGAACTCAATTACAAATGTTTTCCATAGGAAAAACATCGTCTGTTCGACTAATTATTATTTCACGGATGTTCTATATGGGGAAAATGTTGCATCGGTAAAAGAACACAGCCCACATTATAACGATCCAATGCACTGTGTAAATGGGATTCTCACCATCTGTAATCTTTCTGGCAATGAATTTCAGGGTTTCGTCGAGAAGTACCACTGGGATGGAGAACTTCATAACGGTGAGCCACTCTTCAACCGTCAGGGGGGTAACTTGGAATACAGACTGAAACAGACGAAATTTAATCAGTCATATTAAATTGTAACAATGTTACCATGCTGGGGTAAATCAAAGATTATTATACCGAAAGTACGTCGACGTAAAGGATGACAAAGTGGAGTGTGAAAGAAAGAGCCATAGAGGCAATGAGCCACATGTTAGACCACGGCGGCATAGTGATGAGAGATTGATTCTCAGATAAACTGAAATAAAAGTACAAAATAAAGTATAAATTCATGCTAATTCGACTAATCCTGAAAAGATTTGTTTAGATCGCAGTACCTGTTCATAGCGTTCAACATTTCAATGGTTACAAGTACAGACAGAGCCATCGTCATGGGATGAGGATCCGTGAAAATCTTGCAGTTAACGCCCTTGAATTCTTCACCACCGCCCAAGCACGCCAAGTGATGAGTCTGTGATTTATAAGACTCGGAATTAGATCTCGGATAGCATTCGATTGTGCCACTGGCGCTGCAGTATTATTCATTGTAAGTATTATAAAGTTTCATTAATCTTTTAATTTAAGACATATGTATGTACATATATTACACATTATACGCAAACATAAAGCAATGGAATAAAGGTGTGCAGACATAAATATTAAAGCTTCTCCACGATTGTATAAATTTGAAATAATCATTACCAGTTGGTAGTAGTTCATCTGCGGGCCATGTGGACTGTACAAGAACCACCATGCGGCTGATCCAACAGTAGCAGCACCTACGTATCCACCAATTGCCAGGTAACGGAAGAACAGCCAGCCCGAGATAAGGGATTCGTCGGCTTTACGGGGAGGCTATAGTATTACAATCAAATTATGTTCTTTTTCTTAGAATTTTGGCACAATATTAAAAAATATAATGATAAAGTGTTAACATTTTAATACAGCTTTCTAATGCAATTAGAGGTGGGCGAGACATAATCCCGATACATTCGAGAACCCGAATATGCTCTGGAATCCTTAATGTTTTTGGTAATCTCGATATATTCGAAAATCCGTCCCTATCTCGAATAACATTCTTGCCTCATCCCGATCCGACATTTTCGAGTTCTCGCACATCTTTAAATACAATATCGACAATATTACCTTGCTCATGATGTCCAAGTCAGGAGGATTGAAACCAAGAGCAGTGGCTGGAAGACCGTCAGTGACCAAGTTGACCCACAAAAGTTGTACAGGGATCAATGCTTCGGGAAGACCAAGAGCGGCAGTCAAGAATATACTGTAATCAATAAAGATATGTTATGAACGTTACCAATCAATTGTTATTCATCACGTATTTATTACATCGTGAGGGAACGTCTGGATAAACAAACCTCACGACTTCACCAATATTGGAAGAGATAAGGTAACGAATGAACTGTTTCATGTTGTTGTAGATAGCACGGCCTTCTTCAACGGCAGCGACGATGGAAGAGAAGTTGTCGTCTGCCAACACCATCTCAGAGGCGGATTTCGCCACAGCGGTTCCAGATCCCATGGCAATACCGATTTCAGCTTTCTTCAAGGCTGGGGCATCATTTACACCATCACCAGTCTATACGTGAAAAGAAATGTCATACATTTTCGGAAACAGTTGCATCCTAACAACCATATTCTGTTTTTCAAAAGAAGAGACCTAAAATGTAGTCAGAATAGTTGACCACCTCACTCCAGTTACGAATCTTCAACATTTCTGGCGGAATCGAGTAAGTGAAATTTAAAATAGTAGGAAGAGTTTTCACTCAATGACTTTGTTCAAAAACATTTGAAAAATAACTGTTATTTTGCATCTCCGATTAATAAAGATCCGCAGCCTATTCATAACGTTTGATTGGAAGAAGTGGAGTATTCACTCCACTAGCTATTCAGCTATTGTGATTGTCAATAAATCTGAAGTCTCTTCTTTCGAGGAAACTACAGTAAGAGAACATACCATAGCTGAGATCTCGTTCATGCTCTGCAAGTACTCAACGATTTTGGATTTGTGAGCCGGTTCTACGCGAGAGAATAGACGAGCCCTAGCGCAAGCGGACTTCTGTTCAGACGGAGAAAGATCGTCGAATTCACGTCCGGAGTATGATTTGCCAGTTGTGTCCTCATCTTCCTCAAAGACACCAATGCGCCGGCAGATAGCTTCAGCGGTGGCCTTGTTGTCTCCGGTGATGACAATGACTCGAATACCAGCGGCGCGACACCTACAGATAGAGTCGAATACTTCTTTGCGAGGCGGGTCAAGCATGCCAACGACACCGATGAAGGTCAGATCCTTCTCGTATGTGTAGAATTTCGTGGAGTCGCCAAGGTCCATATCATCGGGCTTCATCGGATGATCAGCGGTAGCGAGAGCAAGGCATCTGAGCGTGTCTCGTCCGGTACCGTACTGACGAGTCAAGTCCAAGATACGGTTCTTCAGAGTGGAGGTAAGAGGAACCTTGGTAGAGCCAACGCGGGCGTGCGTGCACCTGTCCAAGACACCTTCGGGAGCGCCCTTGACGAAGAGTTTCGGTCCAGTGCCCAGTTTGCTTGATTTCAAAGGTGTGCAGTAAGACGACATAGATTTACGATCGCGAGAGAACTCCAAGGTGAATTCTTTCTTCCACTTGGTCTCCATATCTTGTCTGACAGCGATGGCAGCGTTACGCCTGTCCAGTCCGCTCTTCTGAACGCCGCACGGGTTGATTTTCTCAGCAAGTACAATAAGAGCAGTCTCGGTAGCCTCACCGACTTTCTCGAACGCCTGTTTGAACTCGTTGAAGTCAATGGCGGAGTCATTGCACATGATACAAATCGTACTAATTTCGTGGAGAGTCTCGTAGTCCTGTCCCTTGATCTTCTTCCCCCTCAAGTACGTCTCGCCAATGGGCTCGTAGGTCGATCCGGTGATCTCGAATTCGTGGAAGCTGCTGTCGTTACCCTCGATTTTGTCAAAGACAAACATTCTGTAACAAGTAGCAATGAAGACATGTATTAGAGACACCGATGCAATTCTAAATGTTAATCTAGACCAAGTATTATTGCATCCTGACGACATACCGGCTAACAGACATCTGGTTAGTTGTCAGAGTACCAGTCTTGTCTGAACAGATGACAGATGTGCAACCAAGAGTCTCGACAGATGGCAACGATCGGACGATGGCGTTCTTCTTGGCCATACGACGGGTTCCCAAAGCCAAGCAGGTCGTGATTACAGCCGGCAAACCTTCGGGAATAGCGGCTACAGCAAGGGCGACGGCGATCTTGAAGTAGTAGATAGCTCCCTTGATCCAAGATCCACCATGAGCAGGGTCATTGAAGTGTCCAATGTTGATGGCCCATACAGCGACGCAAATTACGGAAATGACTTTCGACAATTGCTCGCCGAACTCATCCAGCTTCTGCTGCAGGGGCGTCTTGATTTCCTCGGTCTCGGACATCTCGGTACGGATCTTACCAATAGCTGTGTTCAAGCCGGTTCCAATGACGACACCGCGAGCTTTACCTGCGGCGACGTTGGTACCAGAGAACAAGATATTCTTCTTGTCCTGAAACCAGAATGAAGCATCGTTAATTTCACTGAAGTTCATTCTGTGGACTCTCAACAAACCACAATAGTTTTTACATATTTATTCGGAAACAGTCTGAATTTCGGTGAAAATTTTCTAACTTTTAACTACAGTCTGGGACAAAATTAAGTGGACACCGTTTAAAAACTACCTTACGGCTATTAACTGTACTTGTTATGGTGTAAAGAAGAGAAGAGAGGAAGATGCGCATGTTGATTGGACTCTTTTTGTGAATTAAGCATGTAATGGATAGTATATGGTTTTTAAAAATTTGTTAAAAATCCTAGAACTCCAGGAGTTCTACGACCAATATCAACAAGTTTTCTCCTGCTTTAAAATTTGTTGATTAACGACTTCGTTAGTCGTGATCGAATGGTTATTTGCAATAAATACGATTAAGATTTCAATTTCTTTTTAAAAATGTAAAATACAAATTGTTCGGACGATAAGGTCTTGAATTGTGTCATATTTGAAGTTATTGGACAGTGAAACCACTCGGCTAAAATATTGATAGTACTTCCATAAAGATAAATGAAGCGAAGAATAAAAAATTTTATTTTCACCAGCAGATAACTTTATTATATTCTGCATGTAGGTCAAATCGCACTTAGTTGTCGGACACCGGCAGCAGCTAGGTATGGTATGTATATTCGATGTTGCTCCATTTTGGTCTAAGTGATCAAATAATTTCACCGAGGATCCACCCAAGCATGCGGTAATTAGGTGCCCTACTTCTCGAGACACTGATCAGTGGTCTAGGATAAGAGAGGTATAATGCCTGTGTACACCACGGGACAATAATTTTGGTTTACCAATTAACCATATACCTCATATTCGGACTTGAAGGGTTTAATACACCGTGGACTTTACGGTTATAAGGTCACGTATTTATCTTGCACAATAAAAGCACATTACTGTTATTTCAAAATAAAAATAATATTGATTCATTCGAAATATTAGCAATTTCAATTAGTAAGGGTCAGGGATTATCATTATTTCTTTTTGAAGACGGTTCTAGGAGTAGGGTAATTAGGAATAGGTCACGAGATATATGTGTACCGAAACGAAAAGGAATGTGACGGTGTATAGACAGTATTCTCTGATCTCTTACCGCTAGTACTGAACTCTTCGTTACTCAGGTGAGAAATAATCGCATTATTACTTAGATGGAGTTCCACACTCCTCATTTCCATAAACCTCAAAATCTTCGCTTATGCTTGCAAAGAATATGTGAAATTAATAAATTAAAGTTTCTGTTAATGTTTTTAATCCACGCACCCCATTTCCGTAAACCATAAAATTCTCACTTGTGTTTACTTCAGCGTTCAGTTCAACGTTTTAATTGGCACAATAAAACTATTACACAGAATGATATTCAAACTGTCGGTAATGCAAGATCTTGAGTTACACATTTCCTAGCAGCTTGCAATATACCTGGTGGGGTTCACCACACCTGAGTAACGAAGAGTTAACTAACGTATGCACAGTTTTTCATTAATTCTTAATATAAATCCTTGATGTATCGTTGATATTGAAGTTTCCGGATAAATTTTTCGCCAAGAAGAACCCACCTGGTTGACAGCACGTGGGTCAGGAACGGGGTCGGTATGCTTGATGACCGAGATCGATTCACCAGTCAGGATAGACTGATCGATCCTGAGGGTGGTGGAGTAGATCTTGGAGAGACGAATATCGGCCGGGATCTTGTCACCGACGGACACCTCGACGATGTCCCCGGGCACGATCTCCTTGGCTCGAATTCTTTGGACACCGGCCTTGTCCGTTCGTAAAACTTTACCCATCTCGGGCTCGTACTCCTTCAACGCTTCGATCGCAGATTCAGCGTTACGTTCCTGCCAGACACCGACCACGGCGTTGGCGATAAGAATGAGCAAAATGACGAAGGGCTCGACGAAGGCAGTGAAAGCATCTTCGTGCTCTTCAAATAAAGCTAATACCTGCAACAAAACATCGTACAATATCATTAGCGATTCACTATGAACACCTGTGCTTGAAACGCTCCCCTGCCATAAATGCTGCTCGATGAATTCGTCGATTAACATTAGATCTACGCAGTACTAACAGTGACTATTTTACATCATAAAAATAACAGGAAAGCATTTATTCCGAACTTCCGCAATTTTTTTGTATATGTCTAAAGAAGTTGAATAATTCCTCGTGAATTCCTCGAAAATATCAAATCATAGTCTATATGAATAATTATTATTTAGTGGTTTAATTTACCGTAGAAATATATTAAATTTGTCATTTCTACCGGTGATAGTAATGTAATTCTAGTTCACAAGTTAAAGGAACGTTTAGTTAATATGTGCATAAAATTTGAAGATTGATCAATTTATTATTTAAATATCGTGGCAACCAATTTGAGAAGCATGATTTTGTGGAAAGTACGTTCAAAGTTATATGGTTAAAATTTTCAAGATGTTATACTTTCAATAAATACTTTCAGGAAATTAGAATGAAGTACATAATGCAAGAAAATACTGGTCGACAATGACCCATTTCCGCAAGATTGTGGACAGTGACAGTCATAATATTCTTTTTACATGAACTCACGTAGACTTAAGAAGTTTGAAGAGAGTATAATAAAATAAAAGTCTAATAAAATGTTTCGTCATAAACTAATCCGATTCGCCGTTAAAGGAGACAATGTGTTTCAAAGAAAATCTCAAGATCCTATTTTTCGAGTTCTAGGTTCGCAGTAAAACATACTCTATTCAAATGTATGTAGGTACTTATTCAAATGCACGGATATCACACAAGATCTAATCCTCTCCGTCACGCGACGATAAAATTATTCCGATGATCTTGTGAACGAATTTTTTTACACGTGCGTGAAAAATAATGAGCGCGGAGAAATCGATACGCTATTTTTTCCACCTTTGGAACTGGATGTATTTATAATAAGTGAGCCTTGAACCTTTGTAAACGTAGTATGACTTTGACCAACTAATCATTACTTGGCGGCGTTATAATACGGGGATTCGAATTCATTAATTAATGTGTTTCGCGCGTCACGTCTAAAAATAAGGACGGTCATCGACAGGGCGTTCCAATGATTTCAATGGTTTTCGAGCATTCCACGAGTCGCGTGAACGAACGACACCGTCCGAACAAGTAAGTTTCTTCATCGCGGTCGCGCGACTTTCGTCATCGTTGACGATGCGATAAGCAATGAAAATAAGTTTGTGTAATAAAGTAATCTTCATCGAGCAGCAATCTTCATTCCCAGGCCACTGACGTACACTCTTTGTAATAATAAACTTTGCCGTAGATAATCTCACAATTAACTCGTAACCGGCCACAGATCATGTGAAAAACTACTTTACTTGTACGCGTTCTGGTAATCCCGACGGTTTGGTAAACATTTTACATTAATGTGCTGACGCGAAGGAACGAATGATTAAATTCTGTTGTATCGAGTTCTGAGAATTCTGTTTTCCTGGTCTTTTCCTGAAGATAAAGATTGGATTATACGTGGTCGGTTATGAGCTAAACAAGTGTATCATTATGACGTAGTATTAATTGATTGTATACGTACAAAAGAAATAATAGCGGCTAATAGAAGAATCTTAACTAGAAGGTCATCGAACTGTTCCAAGACGAGCTGCCATATGGACTTTCCTGAAATCAGAAAAAATTTATTCAATAGTTTCGAGAAATGTTGTCTGCTTTTTATGAAAATTTTTGTAAACCAACATTTCTAGCCATTGAACGCACCGACATGATTTTTATCAAAGCCATAGAGTATAACAAATTTAAATTACAATTTTCCTTGGTAAAAAAATAATACGTTACCCTCGACGAAGGTTTGAGACAAACAATTTTCACTGGAAATATTGTAATTCAAATAACACAAGAACGCACGAGTGCATGTCCTTCAGTTGTGTAGCATAACAAATATTTTGTATGCAGTTTGAAAGGTATATATTTTTTTCGACATTTCTAAAATCCCAGATATGGTTTTTTGGATACACAGTGGGTGAATAAATTATTAGAAATAAATAAGTAAATTTACGCTGGACTAATTTCGATTCAATTTTTAAATTTAATTCAACATTTCAATTCAAATTTTAGGGATAAGCAGACTGCGGATTTTATGCTGTTATGACAAACCTGAGTGAAATACAAAACAGTGAAAATATTCGATAATTTTAAGAACACCATTATGTTACTTGTGGTTTACTAAAATTATTAAGAGAAGGGATAAATGTTCCTGCAATTGTTTCTTGCAATTGACGTAGAAAATTCTTATTTTGCATAAAGATCCGCAGTCTACAGGTGAGAATGGTATAGGGGAGAGTAGCCTAATTTGGGCCAACGCCTTGGTTGAACCACCATGTATTTGGAGAATGAAAACTATTCCAAGAGATAATAATAGCATTAATTGATTAGAAATTATTAGCTATACATCCTTAACAAGACAAATACTTATATTACTGGTGCTAATTGACTATGATTTTCAAATTAGGTCCAACCTAGGCGCAGGTCTAAATTCGGTTACTCTCCCCTAATCGACGCTAAACCACGATAACTGTTCTCGCAACAAAAATACACAATTCATACGAATTTATTAGGTGTCTGGATTCTAATGGACATGATTAAATAAACGTTCTAATTGCGGATTGGAAATTAGAATCTTCGCAAGTCGTGTTTGTATCGCTAAGACGCGTGTCCGTTAACATAGTACACGTGCAAAAAAAAAAAGAAAAAATGGCGGAACTAAGAGTAATCGGGGCCAGGCGATGGCGTCCTTGATAGCAAGTGCCTTTTGCCAGTATGCGATTGACGTCACGTCGCGGTCGTACCAACGTGCTCTACGGTCGACGATTTCATTAATTGTAATCTACGATGGCGACCAGAGAGACGAGTGAAAATCCGATTGCTAGCCAATTATAGGAACAGGTTTCACCATGGGCATCTTTGTCACGCTTTCGGACGCCCATCTTCAGCGGTTCAATTTCCGTTCAATCTTCCGTAGCCTTGATTTCCGGCTATTATTACTGTGAAGCGCGCGACCGTCGCGTCGTTTGTATACTGCCAACTTTTTTGTTCGAAAATATCGACGAACTGCTTTCTCCGCGCCCTTTACGTTTTCTTATGGTGCATTTTTAATATGCAAACCGCCCACTAAGTGATAAAAACAATTATTAACATTAAATAGGAAAAACTAACAGAAAAGTGCTATTTTTCAAGACATTGTTTAAGCAAATAGTGATATTGGAATTCTGTTTCCGCAGATATATTCGTTACAAAAGATACAGAATATTGTCATGTGAATCACCCCTTTAGCTCTAATAGTTTCCGAGATATTCGATCAAATATGGTTACGACCAGAGTTGCTAGACTTGTGTCCCTACACTACCTTGCCCTTCTACGACGCTATTCTTCACGCTTCCGCCACGCCCTTTACGTTTTCTTATGGTACATTTTTAATATGCAAACCGCCCACTAAGTGATAAAAAAAATTATCGGAAGAGATCAAAGCAATTTATTGAATAAAACGACAACTGAAAAGTGAAAATCTCCCACACAAATATTCAGAAACACAGATTAACATTAAATAGGAAAAACTAAGAGAAAAGTGCTAATTTTTCAAGATATTGTTTAAGCTAATAGTGATATTGGAAATCTGTTTTCGCAGATATATTCGTTACAAAAGATACAGAATATTGTCATGTGAACCACCCCTTAAGCTCTAATAGTTTCCGAGATATTCGATCAAATATGGTTACGACCAGAGTTGCTAGACTTGTGTCCCTACACTACCATCCCCATTTACGACGCTATTTCCTCACGCTTCCGCTGCGGTCCGGTCACGTGACGCGTTTCGTTTCTGTCGTGTATGTGTCACAATGTCACGTGACTAATCCAGTACTTGCAGAGAGAGGGTTACTTTTTCCACTCAATTCGTGCTGTTCCCCTCACCTGACGACCCCCAAATACTTCAATAATTTCATCATTCCGATAATATTAATATGCGTGGATATATAGCTACTTAGTGAGCTATTATGCTACTTAATTCGGGTATAAAGTGTGTCCACAAACTTTGTACCTTGTGCATACAATATAAGACCTTGTAAGATCAGTTGTGTTTTGAGATTTAATCTATTTACGATAATGAAATGCCAGAGTAATACGCATCACAACGTAAACCAATTTGTCATGTTCGTAACGCGGAAGGAAATTCGTATAGATTGTCATCTTTGCAACTAAATATGATGCTAGTATTATATATAGTAACATAAATAAAATTACAATGCAGCAATGTAAAAATGACTAATATTCCAGTTTCGATCGATAGCAGTTCCACGATATGAAACGTTGCTAGTACCATTCGATGACGTTCCATCGTCATGTTTGTCCACGCAATACAGGAATTGTCGCTGGGGATCAATGGCGTTTGGACACGTAACGAGTTGCAGCTATGAGGTCTACCACCGCTTCCATGATCGCGTGCGTTATTACTATATGTACTGTAGATTTTTACCCGGATGTACATTTTCATACATTATACGCTCCCAGATCAAAACAAAGATCCTTTCTTACGCGTTGTACTGGCCACAACATTCTATATGGTTCGAAACAAAATGCAGAAATCCTGTTGTCAAGAGAGTTTATGGAACGCGTTATCCCACAGCTGCTTTTGAGATAATCGTTACTCGTTTTAGCAATCGTTTTAGAGCTTTTGTATTGGCACGTTTTGGCCATTAGACCTTTTTACCTTCGGTCCCAACAGCTAGTGCGAGTACCATAAACCTTGAGTTTCCGAAGGGACAGCGAGGCTAGGCAGGTAAGCGACAGATGATCGCGTCATGCGCCGTGGGCCCGTACGAAATCCCACTACATTGCTAAAGGACCTAGCCGAATAAGATGGTCAAAACTGCCCGTAGAGCTTTTTCAATGGCTATGGAACCATTCGAAAACTACGGAAAGTACTGTCCGTACGCCACAAGAAGTCCCTCGAGACGGCTGAGGGGCAAAGGGGGTCCTCGCTCGCAGCCAATGGTTATCTTTGACGTCACACACTTTAGCCAATAATTCGGCTAGAACCGAAAGTTCTTGTGGTATGACCCAATCGGACGGTTTGTTAACGAATTCCTGCCGGAAGACTTCTTGTGGCGTACGAACAGTACGGTTACCATTGGCACATCCGCAACAATAGTGTTTTACACCAGAGTATCCAATTGAATTGGGATAATCAAAGTAACATGTTACTTAAATATTTTTAAAACATTAAAAAAATATTGTTAAAATCATATGAATAAACCATATAAAGAGAAATTGAAAAAATAAAGTATGATGAATGAAAAAAAAACTTTGCCACTCAAGGATTCGAACCCCAGTGTATGCGAACATTTTGGTATATATCGCCCACACTACAATTTATTCTCCTCTTAAATCACATTTTTTAGGTCGAACAATTGCTTGTGTCAATGTAATAACGTTAAAAATTACTTAATATATACCTGCGGTAAAATCAACAAGTGTAACTTTCTTCCTAACAGCAGAAACGTCGAAAAAATTCGGTTTTTCTTGTTTTTGACAATGATGTCCCACAACAAAAAGTCTGAAAAAATGAAGGACACTGCCTGTTATAGTACTTCATCAGGGAACTAAACAGTAGAATAGCATGTTTTCAGAATTTCGAGAAATTTGCATTTTTCCGATTTTTTGGCAGTTTTTCATTTTTTACGGCCACAGTTTGCAACAAAAAAATTTGAAAAAATTCCATAAAATGCGCCTTGGGATCCAAAATATGCCACATTTTTTCAGAATTTTAGAAAGCATGAGAGAGAGGAAAATGAGTGGAAAAGTGCGAAATATAATTTACCCTATAACTACCCTCACGGGCAAGAAGGTAGGGGGTTGAAATTTTGCTCACAGAGGTTTTTCTTGGTGAGCTTTCGAATGGTTCCATAGCCATTGAAAAAGCTCTAAGGGCAGTTTTGACCATCTTATTCGGCTAGAGGCCTTTTCCGAGCTCGCCCCCACGTTCAAGAAGTTGCGCTAAGGGCGCAAGAAATAGGGTGGGGGGGGGCAAAGAGTACCCGGGAAATTTCCTGATTGGAGGAAAAGGTAAATTCAGGCTTAACCAATCAGGACGTTTAGGAAATTCGAAGCTTCGTAGGTTTAAGACGAGTTGAGGAGGCCAGTCTATACCGAGTCAGACTCCAGCATTGTGTACTGTACAGTATTTCATCGATAAATGTCCCAAATATCTTACACATAATTGTCCCCGAACTATCCCCACACCTGCGGGGTATATCCCGTGAGGGGCCATAAAACTCGAGAGGCCTCGGCCGCCGAGAAGTGTAACATAATCTAATCTAATCCAATAACAAAACTTCTTTATTTTTATTATTTTTTTATGGAACTTTCACCAACATATTCTTCATATTTTTCTAATGAAATTGATACCAAAAATGATATAATTTCGATACATATGTTTATTTTACATTTTACAAAGAATAGTATCCCTCACACATAATTGTCCCTGGCCGGACCCGTGGTTGGGACAATTATCGATAAAATACTGTATCAAGCAAAATAAAGTCTCATCACTCCTGCCTAGGGAATAGAACGCGTGGCAATTATTAATAATATACTATCCCACTTATACGTTCACGTTCTTCGGTGTTCATCTTGCTATTTGCAACAAAGTGAAAATTTGCATACAGATCAGCAGTCTAATTATCTACTAGATTGTTCACGATAATACATTAATACAGTTTGCAGGTGCTCGGCAGCACCCGGAGTGAGCAAAGTTCCATGATCGAGTTAAAGAGGAGGCTTTATGGTTTCCGGAAGTAGCTAAAACTTGGCGCCAGTGTGCAAGTTGCGACAACGACGGGAACCGTTCAGACCGAAAGTAAGATGGACGTCGGTAACAAGTTGAATAGCGAATTGCTCGTCAGCCAAGTATGCAACACGTGTCGTTTAAGAGAGGCCAGGGAAATTGTCCTTAGCCAGGCAGCGGCTCGTATAGTAGCTGAAGATCGAGAGCGACGGTGGACACGCGTGGACTCAGTAAATTTGTTTTAAAAAGGTACTTTCGAATCCCCCAAGGTTTTAGCACCTGATATATTACCATTAATTGGCACCTGATCGTTCCACTCGTTTTGAACTGCTGACTACGAAAGTGACTTTCGTTGTCAGCAGAAATGACAAGTCACCAAGATATTTGTGAAAAATTTTCTCACTAGTGCATTTAATTCTAGCGCATCTATGACAGTCACAGACATAGTCGCATCTGTTACAGGCAAGTGGCTTCGCCTCTTCCCTTGCACGTCCCCTCCATAAAACCTAACCCAGACAAAACCAGTGTTCGTTTAAGCTTGCGTCTGTGTCACGGATGCACACTTACGGGCAGAATTCAATGCGCTAGTGAGAAAGTTTTTCACAAATATCTTGGTAACTTGTAATTTCCAGCAGAAACGGAAGTCATATTAGTATTCAGCAGGTCGCACAGTGGGTCAGAATGACGATTTAGCTTTTCACGCCTATTTTAGCATTATTTCAAAACTTAAAGACCACAGTAAATGGGTGGTTGGATTCGTCTTGGCATGAGCTATAATGTTATTAAATAAAAAATATATAGTGATAAATAAATAATCAAGGTGACCTCAATTTTTTACTTAAAAAAAAGCATTCTTTAAATTTTTTATATTGAAATTTGTAGAAGACTGACTACTGATTACTTTTTGTAGGAAACATTTTTTTGTCACACCACCGGAAATGTCTGAAAAATCGTGTGAATAATGAATAATAATTGAAAACTAGCTGTTCACAGGCTTTCAAACAAGAGTAATCTATAATTTTTGAATCGAGGAATTTTATTACAATTAATGAAATAACAAAAACGTGTTACTACCGTCATATTTAAAAAATTACAAATATTTAAACAAAAATAAATATTATATTTTGGACAGTTACCGACTATAATCAATTAATTATACGGATTTGCGACTTATAATTATATTTACCTATTAATAAACAAAAATCAATACAATAATTCTATTTAACAAAGATAAAGTACAGGTTTCCAATATGGGAAAACTGCTGTGATGCTATGCTGCGATGTTGATGCTATGCTCTCTCAAATACAAATGATTCAATTGAGCTAGCAAGAGGTTCGATTGTTTATCAATGGTCGTATAATATAAAAAAATTCATAAGATGGGTCTGGGTTAGGTCTTTCCACTGTTAAGAGCCGCTCAGTGGTCGTCAATGCGTCTCGTGCGCCGCGACTCGCTACGGAATTGCGTGTCACGCGAAGCTTTAAACTATCATAATTTCAAAGTTGGTTTGAGTTGGGACGTGAATTTTGCAGGATCTTTTAGAAGAGATGTTGCCGAAAATGTTTCACTTTGTTAGAGCTTATACTTTTGTGCACGTTTCAACTTATCCCTTGTCAAAGGTGAAAAACTTTGACGGATCTCTTCAGTTCACAGAGTATTTTGTTTTTTAAGTTATTAACAAAAAATTTTAACTTCAAGTGCGTCGTAAATATAGACGCGTATACCATACAAAATGGGCTCATAATGTTCACTAGGTTTTCCAGGACATCGTTAGGAAAAAAAGGAATTTTTTCGGTGTAAAACGGTATCTGAAAAAGTTTGATCTTTGAACGCTTATTGTAGCGAGAGTTTTTACTAACTTTAATAACTTGTACATTCGTTAAAAATCGATATGAGGACTTTGATTTTTTAGCTCATGAACAGCTAGTGCGTCGATCTGGCCCACTGTGCGTCGCACAGTGTCGCGAAATGCCTGTTTTTGGACAAAATTCAATAACTTTCGTTCTGTTTATAATAGAGACATGAAACAAAGTGGGGTTTGTAATTGATATTGAAAGCAATCTCAATATGATATTATTATAAATATAGTCATTTATTTAAAAACGATGTTTATAAATAAAATTTTATTTTAGTGTGGGTTTTCAGTAAATGAATTCTCAGTCCGGTTAATTTTTCTTTGTTAATAACTTTTTTTATAAGTAATGAGCAACGAGTAAAACCATTACAACATTAGTCGGAGTGATGACCTGGACAACATATGAAAAAATCAGAGTGACCGAAGGGTGTTACCTTCTTGGAAATAATTATCAATGATTATTAGAACATTCATTTTTATTTATGTAATCATATCTGTAATTTATGTAATATCAAAAATCTTTTATTACCACGTTTTTATTAGCTCGCTTTCTTGTCTATCTGTCTGTCTGTCTGTCTGTCTGTTCGGTACAAATTTTGCGATTGATTTTAAACTAACTTCCCGATGAACTAGAGACTTGAGATTTTAAACATAGCTCAGAACTGGATGACAATGAAATATTTAAAAAAAATTTTTTAAAAAAGCCTATGCGTTTAGGATATATAAATTATTATTAATAAATCTAACCGTTATACCCCATCGCACTACCTGTACGTCCCCACTCTACTACGTGTTCCCACTCTGACTCATCCCCACTCCACTGACCCGTTTCGCACCGAAGGAGCTCAGTGTGCGTTCGATCTCTGTGCGGTGTTTACAAAGTTACTAAGTACTGTCCGTCCACCACAAGAAGTCTCTTGGTAGGAGTTTCACATCAAATGGACAACAAACCGTCCGATTGGTCTGAGCGGCAGGGGCTCGAGTCGCGTCACACGCATTATAGGTTCTAACGAGCTATTGGCTACAGCGCTCACACACACTAATCGGATCGTGTGACGAAGAGAGTGAATAGACTCTTCCAAACCGAGTGAGATAATGCGAAGCGAGCGATCCAGTAGCGTAAGGACAGAATCAAATGTATCCTACGACGTTAAACATCCCCGCGCTGAGCCACTCTCAGCATCCAAGAGGAACGTGACTTCACGCATATTCTGTATTAGAAAACTTCTAACTCGTTGTCAGTTAAAATTTTAATTTAACGCTACAGATCAGAACAAATGAGAAATATTTTCGAACTACAGCTTTCAATTTTGTCCAATATGTATATGTTCCCTAATACTAAAATTATTAATTTCTTGAAAATGAATAAGTAACGATCATTCGTTTAACACATTTCTATCATACGGAAGAGTAAAAAATAGATCGATTGTAGCTGTTCTGCAGATTCATCCTATTTTTAATGGTAATTAAAGTTTAATTTTCGCGGTAGATACAGATACAAAAACCTCTGCAATACTGATCAAACAGACTGCTTTAGCAATTTCGACCAATTTATAACATTTGTAGAAGTTATATGAATTTTATCTAATTTTTGTTGTAACTTATTGAAAGACGTGTCAATCGTGAATTATGTGTTACATTAAATATAAATATAACATTAAATGTAATTTAAATGAATTAATGCATTTTTAAAGTACATTTTGAAGTCCACTTAAACGTTAAATATCGACGATAGGTCAGGAAACTTGTATCTCGAAAATAAACAAGTCCTACTACTGTGTAGCGTGTGACGTCAGGATCTTGGAGGTCGTGAATACGGGAGTGGAAATAGTGGGGAGGGGTGGAGCAAGCGAGAGATCCCCCCGGACCCCTCAGCCGTCTCGAGGGACTTCTTGTGGTGGACGGACAGTACTTACTACGTATTATTTGTTTACCAAGCGAAAGAACAGTTACACCGAGATTCTCCGTCGAACCTTTATTGAATAATATTGGTATACACCAATATGGCGGCGCCCATATCTGTCACTAT
The DNA here is from genome assembly GCA_916610255.1 of Lasioglossum lativentre. Lineage (NCBI taxonomy): Eukaryota > Metazoa > Arthropoda > Insecta > Hymenoptera > Halictidae > Lasioglossum > Lasioglossum lativentre. Next base: position 10,301,314 of record OU744355.1, on the reverse strand, counting down.
CTGAAGTGAAACAATGAAAATTACTATAAAATTACTCAACTTTACATACTCATAACTTTTTAACGAGTGGTTTCCGTGGTCTGGGACTTCGATATAGGAGTTTTCTCGCCGAAATGAACAAGATAAGACATAATAATTCAAAATTTCTGGGTTCCGAAGAGAAAGTTTACCCTTTTAATCGACAGAAAAATTTCACACACATAAGACTAAAAAGCTGAAAATAATTATTTAAATAAAAATTAATTTTTTAAAAAATACCACGTTTTTAAAACTGACTAAAAAGTATAAAATAATTTAAATAAAAATATGTTTAAAAAACGGACTAAAAAGTATAAAATAATTTTTCCTAGCCACGTATAGTTCAAACTTATATAATATCAAAATATACTATTTTACGAATAGACAACCAAAATCACCGATATGTTTTGATACGTTTTTTTTATCATCTGCTAAATATTAGGGAAACCAATAAAATTTTATTGTTTCATTTCAGGTCAATTATTATATTGCATATAAGTATTACAAAATTTTTGAAGATAAATTACAATTAGCCAATCCTTAGCCATCATTTTCTAAATAGATTATTTCCTACAAACGTCTTTTGTTCATAACACAACGTAAACAAGTTACTAATATTCGCTTACAGAATCGCTTGTAACTAATTTCCTACTGAATTGTTTGAATTTTTTTTTTCACAAAATGCTAATCTGGACATTTTAACTGGACAATTTAGAATGACGTATAAGAAGTACCAAAAGCTGGAGGAGGCAATTGTAAAGTTCTGCCCCCGAACGTATGTTACATCTCAAGTATCCTAGGTAAGGTGGTCCACATACTGCAGAATTGTATAAATGAGTGAGAACTTGATCTACCACTGTGCCGCAGTCATTCTTCTATCATACAAACCACCGTATTTTCTTGACTAGTTCGATTAGCCGAGGTTCTACCGTATTCTGTTTCGATTTTCATCCGAGTCGACGGTAGTCCCTTCCGAATACATAATGAGATAAAAAAAAAATTTGTAAGTTTCCTTGGTAGATGCGTGATCGAGTTAACACTAGAACTACCGAGCCAGTCAAAATTACTGGTTTCCGGTTTTTTCTTTTACGATTCGTGAAGTTACAGATGCATTTTCTTGAGAAATTTTTTAGTATGCTTCTCTATTCAAGTACATGTTACCATAAAAATCCTACGAAATCTAAATAAACTCAATTCTGTTATTATTAGACTGCGGATCTTTATGCATTTATAGCAAAATTAAGTAGATGAAATTCAAAATTGTTGGAAAATTTAAACAATTGAAGTTGTCAACATATGACGTCTCCTCTATTAAAATCATTAAAGGAAGAAATAACATTCAATTTGGTTTCTATTTTTTGCAATCGATGCAGACAATTTTTATTTTGCATAAAGATCCGCAGTCTAGTTATTATTATAAAAGAATATACATCACTCTCGTTTAGGGCTCGGTAGTTCTAGTGTTAAAGCGGAAGCTTTGAGGGTTCCGGAAGTGGCCAGAACTAGGCGCCGCGCCGCGCCGGTCCGCAAGAAGGGACAGCGACGGAAACCGTTCGAACCGAAAGTATGGTAGACGTCGTTAGCAGTGAATTGCTCGTCAGCCAAGTATGCAACACGTGTCATTCAAGAGAGACCAGGGGTTTAGAAATTGTCCTTGGCCGTGCAGCGGCTCGTGGTGTAGTTGAAAATCGAGAGCAACGGTGAAACACGCGTCGATTCCACGCGGGGGATTGAAGGCCGCGGGGCTGAAAGGTGACGCGACGCAACGCGGCGCCTTATGTTTATGTTCGAGTGCATCGAGCGTAATGCCGATGCAATTACTCGGAAATCGAGTGGCACGGAACGCGACGATCGTGCAACAGACCTGGGCTGACACGCTCGCTGCAGCAGCACCGGCTCCGGGCGCACACGTGTGCAAGTGAAACGGTAATGCACATGCACCGGCGCGGCAAGGCTCGTGTGCGCTCGAAGCCTGGCCTGGCCTAGCCTGGCCTGCTTTGATAGCGACGCCTTCCATCATCGACGGCATCTGCAACTGGCTTTTCCTCTCTCCCTCCCGCCCGGACGCTAGTTGCCGACTTAACGTCGTTCCACATCCCGTTTGCCTAAGTGCTAGCATATTAACGCGTTCTGGCCAACGCCAGAATCGCATTTTCGAAGATGCACCGGCCACCTACGCCTCGCGCGCTTTGATGATCGATTGGCCCTCTGACGTCAGGTGACGCCTAACATCCGGGACCACCCGACTTTCCGATGAGAGTTTGCCAATACTCCACTCGACATGCAATACACACACACAGGATGGTCGCGATTCTACTGGGTTCTTGCTTTTTCACACCGGCAACCAACTTGCAGGCTGCGTAACGTGTAAATAGGAATTATGAATATCTACACATACTTGACCACCAGAGTACTTGTCTCAATTATGTTAATATTAAAAATGTTAATATTTCACAATAATTTAATGAAAATAAAAAGGAAGGTTTGCCACAATTAGTCTGCCTTTCAATCAAGTGCCTTGCAGTCAATGTGCTCGTTCATATTTGTGTGCCACCAATTAATGTGCTAGTCTAAATACTGCTACCTTGAAAATGGTTATTCTCTTTAAAAGAAGTGCTTTTACGTATTTTTACAAATTTTTTTGGTTTAACAGTAGAAATAAGTTTATTATACTTCAAGAGTTATGAAATGCAATATTATCCTTCGTAACATATACTAATAGTTTAATTTGATTTAAAAAAAATAGTTTCTCTATTTATTTTTTCAAGATAGTTTTTACTGTTATTTGAATACGAAAGCACATTTATATGGTCAAGTACCCAGGTGTATTTATTTTGGCACATAATATTGACTCAAGGAGAATAGTATCAAAACTCGCCACGTCCATTTTTGTTCAATACTCAAATGTTTATTGTATTGGGATCGTGGGTGGTCGCGCATGCTAGGTTGGTGCATAAATAAATGCCTCTTTGGAGTAATGTAGTTCAGCTTGGAATACGTTCGGAGAATTATTAGGTGTGTGCAACAGTGTTACTTGTTTTCAATCGTGCATGCACAATGATTTATAATTCTAATGGGTATAATCCGCCGCCATTTTCTGCAATTGTTTGTTTGTTACTAATGCATCTAACTAATCAAGTTTACTATCGACTGGTAATACACCTCGTATGTCGTGTATAAATAAAAGATAATTTAAATAATGATTGTATATATTGTATAAAATTGGGACCAGTCATGTGTGTCCTTACCAATGGAATTTATTGAACATAGAAGCAAAACTCGCCGCGTCCATTTTTGTTAAATATTGAAATGTTTATTGTATGGAATGAGACCGTGGGTGGTCGCGACCTGCTAGGTTGGTGCATAAATAAATGCGGCTGTAACAACTAACTCTGAGGCAGTATAACTTGGCTTAGAAGATGTCTGGCGAATTTAACGCGTTTACTACCAGCATTTGTTTCGCTGCTTGCTCTCCCCGTTAAAATGTTTTATTAAATACAACGTACCTTCTTTATGGTATATTAAAGCTGTTCAGAAGACAATTATGGATTCTCTGAATATTTTTCTGTGTATTGTGGCTTTAACTTTGTTGTCTCTAGTAATTTCCCAAAAGGCAAGAATAATTTTTATTTATCCTATATACATATACATTCTAATTTGGGTCAAGTAACTCTTTTAAAAAGAGAATGAAATTTTTCTTTCAGTTCGTGTTAAATCAAATTCGTGTAAAAACAAAATCGAGTGTATCGATTTCAGGAGTACAGTATCAAAATTCTTCAAATCCATTTTTAGAAAATATTCAGATATTTTTTGCAATCTGATTGTGTTATCCCTGATTATACTCTATCAAAGTCCAACCTAAATACTGAGTTAAATATTTCAACAATTTACATATATTACGAATTGGAATCGTTATCATAAAAATGTTCGAAAAAGACAAAGGCAATCATGCGTAGACCTAAGTTTAATCAAATGCATCACAAAAGATTTAGTATAAATTTTTGTATAAATATTATAATTGTCTTGAAAACATAAGATTATATAGTACACTATTTTTTATACTTATATTTAGTGTTAAAAAGACTATATGACTTTCTATACTTTCATTACAGTAACGTGACTAATCTTGTACTGGCAGAGAGAGGGTAACTTTTTCCCCTCAATTCGTGCTCCCTCCCCTGAGTGAGATAGTAAATATCTTATACGCAATCTGTTGTTTCATGCAATTTTTGCACTGTCATTTTCAATCCGCCTGATTGGGAGTTGTGTCACGAACGAGTATAAAACCTTCTCGATCGACATATATTTAAATTTCTCTTAAAACATTTTTCAAATCCAGAATTTGCTTCTTTCTTTCTGACGGCGTTGAATTACAAATTTACACAAATCAATAAAGCAAACTTTAATGCTCTAAAATGATATGCTACATAAACAAAATAAATATTTAAGAATGTTTCAAGTAACAGAAACCAAAATTATTTTTGCTCTGACTCGAAGCATTGACACTAACAATTACTAAAGTCTTAGTAATCTTGAAAAAGGTCGATATTTTTAAAGCTGTAAACAGCTTTACAATAAAAGCCGATGACGTACTCGCTTTAGGAAAAACAGCAGATTATCATCTTGCCATTATGTACTCCGCTTTGCAATTACAGAATATTTTCCGTGCTAGATACCTTTCTATCAAGAAATTACGTAATTGAACATTTCCTAGATATGCTCTAATTGCTTCAGAGGTATTTTATATTTTCTAAAATAGTTGTACAATTTTTCTGATGCAGTCTAATGATAAGGTTATCCTAAGAACGCAGATAATTGTATTCCTGACGTAATAGAAGTGAACAGACCGCTCGCTTTAATCAAACAAAGTATTGTTTATAGCACTGAAATTATTTTCTTTCTTTTTCATCTTGCAAGGGTTAGCTACCCTTCAAATTCTAAACTGTTTTGGTGCCTTCCCGGTTCATGTCACATAAAAATAGCAGGGCTATATTTATTCAGATTTTGCAAAATTTATACTATAACATGTATTCCAATAAATAAAACATTTTCAATTGACATATAATAAAAAAATAAAAAATATTGAACTACTCATTTGGATTGATTTGGTAGTTTGAATGTTAATTTAAAAGTAAAATGACTTTAATTAGTTATTTTTATTGATTTGGTAGTACGGGTACCGAATCTTTTCAATATTTATTCGTGCCATGCAATGCATTCTGGTAGTCGGTTGTCCTACAAAATAATTTTACGAAATGTCGATCGAACTGACGTGCAGGTTGGTTGTTGCATTAATATTTCGTAAAACCACTTAAATCGAAGTTGATATTCAAATAACAGTTACTTTTAGATGAAAATTTTCGTAAACGTAGCACGATGCACAGTGGAGCTAAATTTCGCAAACGTGTTATTCCCAAAGTGTTCTATTACAGAATCATAAATTAAGCTTTTACAGCCTCGACACACGTGCAATTGTAACTGAAACTCGTGCATGTTTTGTTCATCTATTTCGAGTCTTTTATTAACTTCTGTGTCAATAAACGAGTTTCTACCACGCACTTGCTTCAAATTCCTATTCTTTGAATAACTTCACATTGATCTATATCTGCGTTATAAAAACATACGGCTGTTTCGTACAGGAATGCTTCAAGCATATTGATCATCGTAAAATGTCGTGGTTATTGACATAAGGTTTGTAATGCTGTTTTCATTGACATTGGATAGGGTTGCAAGAGTTCAATGATTATGCTGAAGAATGAATAATAGAACGCTTCGGCACCGAGTCATATTTTGTAGGTATCTTAAAAGAAACAGAAAAATGTTGACAAATTGTTAAATTTTTGGATTTCCAACGAGCTTCAGATTCTTTTGATAATGTGAAACATGCATCTACATACTTCAATGCTTCATGATTAGATTTTATGCTTTTATTGTAAGAATAAATAGATCAAATACGAAACTAAAAATAAACTAAAAATAAATAGAACATAAGGATATTATTTTCAATTGTTTAACCCGACTAAAAGCGATCATTTGCAATTTAAATTCAGTTACCTACAAATGACTAGGACAAGTTTTATTTTGCAGTCTAGTCATGACATGTTTCGTGATAAGGTTGCAAATGAAATTATACATATTCATTGTAGGTGCATGTTCACTGTGAAAATTCAATGTTTAAAGACATAAAGAATAGTTTATTTAACGATTACAAAATAAATCTCAATATCGATTGGTGTACACAGAAGATATAAATATAAAAGAAATATAAATGGTTTTGCATTTTGGAAAGAATTGCAAGTTCTTATAATTATATTTCTTTATTTGAAAAATTTATTTTCAGAAAAATTATTAACAATAATTTACTTGAAATTTGATTTCAATTGAAAGATATAAAATTCATTAATTTTAAAAACCAATTTTTGTTATAGTTTAACTCATATTCTTTAATTATGTATGGCATATAACGGAGTGCAAACGTTTACAAATTAATTTTTCTCGTATTATATTTGCTTAAATCGACGGTCATTAGAATATATGTATGCGATCTAAAACAGTTTTTATTAGATTAATTAGATTATTTTGATTTGGTGGAATTTTTGAAGTGGTGATTGTTCGACAGTCAACGCGTTAATGACACTATTTATTAAACATTTGTCAAAATTGTGTCAAATTGATTTATATTCATGTTTCGAATTTACGGAAAAATGAATCTCCATTATTTTTATCACGTTTATGGAATTTTCTCTCATCGTGCGACGGTTAATGGTATCCCACGGGGAATACCGACTACGTACAAGTGCGTCTATTTTTAAGGGACGAAAGAGTACGCCGGATTATGCGTTAAATACGTAAACAACATACGGCGGGAGAAGCCTCGATCTTGCACGGCCCGATGCTAGTTAGGAGAACCTACGACTGCCAGAGATCAGGCATTAGACGTTTACACGCCCATTGTTTGTGTTGTGGACTGATCAGTAAAAAATACAAACGAGCAACATGCAAATTATCGGCATCATGGCTGTAGAATTAATTTTAACACTTTGACTACCAAAATGGACAACAAAAGTGTTTGCCAAATTTATAAACGAATTTTAGCGTTGTCGTATTGAGTAATTGCGAATTTAGTTGGGATCTGCGAAATGCAAGAAGGTTGAAGAAGTACTTTCAGTACCCTTTCAAGTTGCTAGATCTGAAGATGATTAAAACTGTGTACAAATGCAAACGAACAACAATTTAACGACATAAATGAACTGAAACTGTGCATACTGAATGTAGATAGTATCTTTTCATCAATGATAAATACAAATGCAATAACGAATGCATGCGTAAGTAAAATATCAATTACAAGACTGTATATATTTGTGTCTTTAATATGCACAGAATAAAATAATTATTTCTACTTGTTAAACTAACTCTCTGATAATCAATTTCCTGTTGTATATCCATAAAATTATTATGATATTTTAAGATCATGATTTACTACTTCATAATTTTTTAATAATTTATATACACAAGCGAATAATTTTGCATATATGATGAAAGAGGAACATTTGTTCTTTAAATACCGTCAACTAGTTTTTTTCTTTAATTTATAATACCATTTACAATATTATTAATTAAAACTAGTATTCACAATACTATTTTTTTTCAATACTACTATTTACTACTAGTATTTACAATACTATTTTCCATTTGCGATATACGAGCAAACAATTCCTACAGCGATCACGTTTACGTTTCCATCGAATATTTTCTGTAAAACGTAGCACAACGAATATAAAACATAAAACATTTTTCTTATAGATTGAAAAAAATTTGAAATAACTCAACTTGCGTTGTCGTTTTAACAATCACTGTGTTTTCAGCTTCCCTCTCAAAATTTTCCGACCAAACGCAGACCCGAATTCCTCGATTTTAACATAAGAAAAACTCAACAGAATTTTCATCTTTGCTAGCTGTGATCGTGACGACGGTCAACGGTTAGCTAAAAATAATTAGGCCCTTGCACATTACGTGAGAAATATTATAAATCGATATTCAGTCCTACCCACCTGAATACCGTAGAGTTATCCCCATGGCTATTGAAATCATGTCGGAATTTTAAAAATCTTAACCCTTTTAGTACCTCAGCACTAATATGTATAGGTCTTGCTTTTAATAATACCTTGAATCGATATTTCGACTATACGTATTTAACACAGTCTAAAAAATATAAAATTTTATTTCTATTTGTGGAAAATACATTTACTGAAGCAGGATACGTGTGTTTTACCAAGCTTTGTGTTTAATATTGTTGCAAAAAACTGCGTATGCTTTCTGTTCATATTAATTAAATGAAAAACAGTATTCTTTTGTACTTCATAAAATATAAAGGTTCGCACAAAAAGAGAGAACACTTCCACAGAGAAAGAATATACTTTTTCGTCATTTATTATGAACTTTAACACGTTCGCTACCAGCGAATAAATGATAAAATTCCATTAAAAGCGATGTATCCATTATACATAAAAAAATTTATCACAAGATGAGTTCCCCAAATGCAATGCTATATTGTCAGTAACAATACGCGAAAAATAATTTGAGGACCGAAGGTATTAATTTATAGAAAATAATAATTTTTTTCTCTCATTTAACTGCACACCTTTTACAATAAAATTAAAAAAACCCGTGAAGATATCTTCACTTGCAAGGAAAACATGTTCTTCTTTATAAATATCACCAAAAAACATAGAAAACTCGTATAAGCAGATTGCGAATCCTTATGAAACATAAAAATTTTTGGAGTCGATCGCGAAAAAGGAAATCGAATGAAAATGTATTTCCCCTTTCAATGATTCTAACAAGTCGTACAAAAGTTAATAATATCCTTAAATTCTTCCAGTCCTCCACAATTTCGTTCCATTTTCGTAATGAGTTACTAAAAAGGGTTGAAGAACGACTCACCGAACGGTTTTCAAAGAGTGAAACGGTTTGTTCGACTTACCCTCCTCGGCTGGCAACTCTGAAACAGAAAAACAATTGGTTCAGTACACATTGGTCGCAGGGGCTCGGTGAAATACAATACTATTGTTCGGAACAATTTCCGAGAGGGTTAGACTCGTGCGTGGAGTCTGAGCGCGGGACTGGCGGCATCGCCTTTAAGTTGGCCTAGTTCGGATTGCTGAAGCATCGTGGTGGTGTACCGACATCGAAAACAACGATTTTTCTCGACGATAATAAACGCCCTTACAACGGTGACGGCTCATTGACGCGTGTCCCCCTCACAGCACGGAGAAAAAAGTGGGCCGCGGCAGAAAACGGGGGAAAAATATGAAAAAGCTCGGCCGATGATTTCCCGCCCGAAGAAACGGCACTGAATAGCTGAAACTGATGCCTCTCTGATCGGGCACGTGCTGCATTTGACACACTTCTGGGTCTCTACCACCGCGCCGCGCCGCACCGCACCGCCACGCCAGGCAGCCAGCCACTCCGGTGAATCCTCGGGGTTTGAAAACCGTAGGGGATTTGACGTTTTTCATCATTCGCTCGTAATTCACTCCGGGCGGTTTTCACGCGACAAGAGAAGCCTCGCTACAGTTCGAAAAATGTAACCTTCAATGCACTGCTTTCAAGAGGGTATTGTTGTACACAGGATGAGTGATTGGCGCAGATGATAGCTTCGTCGTAGGATAGAGCACGAGATCAGGGTTGCCAGATGAGGGAAATTTACTCGAATTGAGCGGAAAAAGTAGCCTTCTCTCTTTGCTGGTACCGGATTAGTCACATGATCAGGACGTGGCGGAAGCGTGGGGGAATAGCGTCGTAAAAGGGAAAGATACCTAGACACAATCTTGGCGACTCTGAACGAGATACCAATTTGTTTCTGTACACTATTACTGGATACGTAAAATCAAATTGGATTTTGCCAACCTCTTTAGCTTTATTTGACGAAAATAACATTGTTAGAACAATCTAGGGGGACAAAATTATTGCACTCGTATAGAAACCTAAAATACTAACAAATTTGTTAATATTTTGTTGCTCTTTTATATTTAATGACGACAGTGGTTACTTGAAGATTTATATAATTTTTTCCTATTTCTCTTGAATACATTGTTTAGAATCATTCAATAATTTCAAATTATCTATTTTTGTATACTACCCTGACAAGATTGCATTAACTATTTTTGATAATGTTGAGATCACATTCTACACGAACTACAGCGTTTTCGTGTTGAAAAGTAGATAATCTTGTGTCCACCAATAATTTCTAAATATTTTGTGCTATTCATTTTTCCAGCAATAAGTTTTATGTCCATTTTCCCATAATAGCCAATATTAGACAAAATTTGTTAAGATACTTTTTGGATCCACTGTATTGTTTCGGTAGAAGGTACAGTATTTTTGTTGTTTAAATAAAAAGCTTTACATTATATGTATTCGTGTTTCTAATTGGCGTCGTTATTTCGTTGCACTACAGTTCTGTATGTACAAGAAAGCGAGCTAATAAAAACGTGGTAAAATAGTAATTTTTCCGAAGTATCAAAAGAAGAAGTTTTCCTCCCCTATTTTCATCGCAGTTCACCTCTATTTCAAAGCGAATTCCGCGAGGGATCTTCCTGGGAAAGCGATAAAATCTCAATTCCTTCAAATCCGACGTAAATTGCGGCAGAAAATCAAGTTTGCTTTCCGTTTACTACACAGAAACCGTTTCCCGTCGTCCAGGTTATCCTCGAGGCATTTCTTCGTTTAATAATAATAACAACGTTGCAATAAATACCAGCGCATTCGTTCTTATCGAAGCAAACGGATGTTTCACGGTGTTACCATGTCAATAATATTTAACCTCTCGTAAATTTCGGATCGTATCACTGTGACGTAAACTGGTCTGTAAACCCGCGGTAAAGTTGGAGAACAGTATAGTCTTTTCGCCGCGAGCCGACGGACAACAAGAAAAGTGCTCGAAATATTTTTAGACAATGGCATTGTTATTTATTGGCTCGAGTTTTAAATTTGTTCGAATACTCGGAGAGCGTGGTTGCATGTAAATATACAAAATACACACAGATCGTTTACATTTCACGTGTGTACCATCCACAGATTCGGATACCGAACGTGTGTATTTCTGAAATGTAGGTTACAGAAAGCTAACAAATGCAAATGTCTGATAAAGAATTACGTAAGTTTTGGCAACTGCAGTGAACATTTATTTGTGTTTCGAGAATGCCGCGCTCGTATTATTATTTATTAACTCGCGCGCCGCGTAATAATAGCTTGCACTACAATTAGCATGCTCGCGGGGCCTGTGTCGTACGCGAGACCAATAAACAGTGGAATTGTGCGGATTATGGACAATATCCAATAACAAGCCAATTTTCCTAACTCCGCAAGCTTGTAATATGTTACGTCACGAGGCGACTCATTACCATATCCTATTTTTTTTTAACGACTTTAATAAATCACTCCACTATGAATAATATAATGGCGTAATTTAATTTGTTTTTCAATTATTTAACCATGTTCCACCAATCTGATCATCTTGAAACTTTCATATACATTAGATAGGTGTCACTCAAAGGGCTGCTTGCACCCCTTAAAAAATAACTTTTTTTCTCCCCTTAATAATTTGCTCACAACTGTGAAAAAAATATATGAAATCTACGAGGTAAGTTCGAGTATTTTCGTTCATTTTCATCATAATATCTTCATTAACAACCGAGAAAAAAAATTATAAACTTAAGGGTGGTTACCTTCATATTATCTTTAAAGAGGGGTTAGAGACTTAAAATTTTTGGAGATTCTCTTTCAACCTAAAAGCATCGTTTTACACACGAGTACCAAAAAAAATTGTCGTGGGGGCCGCTAGACGCTTTTGTTGGGGTCACGAGAGACCCTATAATATACCGATTAAGGGGTGAAATTATCTACGAGAATTAATTTGTATACCTAATGCACACTTTTTTTTTTGTTTTCTGGTCATTTAAGTTTCTGTATAGCTGTATTTTGCGCAACGGTATGCATGAACGCGTTCACATTTCCTCTGAGAATTATTAAATCAGCATATTAAGAGCTGCGCGGTTAAGAAAGGTCATCGATTTGCGTGTTCGCGAGCACTGCGTTTCTTACGGACGAAATGTTAATTGAATTGGCTTAACTTGATTACGCCCTCGGAGTGTGAAGTTGAGGAAACGACTGGCATTGATGCAACGACAGATGTGTTTTAACCTTTCAAGCGATACCGTAGTTATCGAGAGAACTCCTACGCGTTATTATTTCCTAACGGAACGCATCGCTGCAACACAATGAGGAAGAACGGTGATATTTCGCCGTCCGTCAACCGTAGAACAGGCCAGGTTCTGTCGGTGGCAACAGAAATCCTCGTGCAACGCAGAAACGAGGTCATTCGCGTGAATTTTTGCACGCCAATTACGGGCCGCATAACGTGGAATCACGATAATGAAAGGTTTCGGGACGCGCATGCACCATCATCGCCAGCTATATTTGAACTAACGAATTCTCCTAGCGCACAAATAGCAAACCTCGGCACTATGATGACCAATCAATTACTGTCTGCTACAGATGGACACAGACAGATTTTGCGACGACAGACAATATTAACATCACCAACGACAATCCTGACCTATCGTGCGGTCATGCTTCTGCGGAACGACGCTCTGACTCATGGAAAAGATCATGCCTTTATGTCGCTAATGATTGGAACGTATTTTTAAGGAGTGGTACGGTAGAACAGTGGCAAGATCAAGAACAATGTTTCTATTATGTTGAGCCACTTAATTCATCATCTTTTCCAATTATATTGATTTGTAATCCTTTTAAGATTTACAGAAATATATATTTTTTTATTTCTAGATTTATTTTTACTGTTTTTAGACTTTCTGATAATTATATTTTTATAGGGTTTAATTGTATTCTATCGTTTAGATTGCGATCAAAATTAGGGTTATTTCTACTAAATAAAGAAAGTAATTATTTTTTAATGTTACCCTTATTAACTATTTTGAAATGTATTCAAACTATTTTAAAATTTGATAATTTTAATATTTTTTTTCCTGTAATTTTAGCTATTATTACGTCATCTTAACCTAAATTATTAAATCAGTCTTCAATATTAATATACCCTTAATTTTAATTTTTTCCTGTATTGACGAAAAATTCATGATATAATAATTGCGAAATTTCTAGATTATTTTACAAGACTCGTAAAAATGTTTATTTCATGTTCACCCATGAATCGATTAGATTTACAATTTACTCGTTACTCGCATTCGCGTTTAATCTGGAGAACCAATAATTTGTTTGGAATGCAATTGTTCCTTTTCGTGTGCAGATTCGTTCCACGTGAATTCATAAAACAGACTTCAAAAATGTTCAATAAGTTATTAATCTATTCAATTAAGTAACACTATCAACAACGAGAGCACGTCTGATGTTGGTAACTTGTTGCGAAATAACAGCGCGATAAGTGCAGTTATCATTGAACTGTGTGCGTTTAGGCAATACAGTTTCTTATGAACTGGTTTTGAGACACCGAATAATATTTTAATTCTAACACAGTTATTCTGAAAATAACTGCAAGCTGTTTCAACAATTTCATTACCTAACAAAATTTCAAACTTAAAAATACGATTGTATGTGTTTAAAGTAAATATAAACTGTAGCAAAAAATTGTAGCAGATTCCCCTTTAATTCCAAACGCGATAAAATCCTTGACCGTGAAACTTCTGTTTAAATGCGTTGGTCTTAGATGAATAAACATCCCTAGGTATAAATGTCGAAAATGTAGTCCACATATTCAATCTTTACGGTTCGGTATAGTATGCGATATTCGATATACAGGGTGTCCTAAAAATGTATTTCCATGAAAAGGATGATTCCTAAGGTCATTTAAAACAACTTTTTCCTTTACGAAAATGTTCTCCGCAGCTTGGTTAAGGAGTTATTAACGAAAAACACGGACCAATCAGAGCGCGGCTACAGCGGATGGATTCCGTCTCGGCCAATGCCAGTGCCACGCTCAGTGGAACATGTCGCCGAGCCGGAATCCTTTAGCCGCGTTCTGATTGGTCCGTGTTTTTCGTTAATAACTCCTCAACAAAACCGCAGAGAAGATTTTCGAAAAGGAAAAAGTTACTTGAGATTACCTCAGGAATCACCCCTTTCAAGTACAACATTTTTGGGACACTCTGTACAAGACACGTTCACATTTCAAGATAAGCGTACCAAAGCGAAACTCCTTTTTTTAATATTTCCTACTTTCTCGTAAGAGTGACTATTCATAGGTGACCGGTGACGTAAAAGCGTACCAAGGCGAAATATTTTTTTTTAATATTTCCTGCTTTCTCGCAAAAGTGACTATTCATAGGTGGCCTGTGACGTAAAAGCGAATCATTATGAAACGGGCCTCTCACGGAACGTCGCGAAAATTAATAAGCCGTTTGGCTCCGTGCGGTTCACTACAGCGCAAGAATGCATACCAAACGAAAATGACAACTTTGCATTCAAGTCTCGTTGCTACGCTGCGTAATCCGTTTTCCAGCTTAAGGTCATCCGTGAAACTAATCTTTGGACGTGTGCGACTGTCACTGGGAGAAAACGTCACGTTGAACATATGAACGTATGACGTTCTGGTAGATCGTGTTAACAAACCGCGGGTTCTAATCGCAAGATCCACTATTACGCAAATACTAATGGAGAACAGGATCTCGATAAGATCCAGTGGAACGATGACATTTTCCACTGAGGATCGATCGTGTTTAAATTTACGTAGTACACCGAGATTTGCTGATAATTTAATACCTGTTCCTGCGATAAATATCTGTTCGAATTCACTCGGAAACAGTGATAATTATGATGAGATATTTCCTAACAATATGGTACCTGTTCGCGCAATAAGTGCTCGTTTTCATCGACTCTGAAATACTGATTGTGCGAGATAAAAATTACACTGTAAAAGTGTAAAACTATTATAATTTTGTGTATAACCCAGGACCTTTGGTTATCTTTTAAGAAGTGAAATTAGGAGGTAGAAAGATTGGAAACTACTCAAAACTATTTGCAGATTTAATTTGTCCTACTCCATTTTTAAAGTTACACGGACTATAAAATTCCGACACAAAATTGTTTCAAATCTAGTGGAGTTTAAAGCATTGTAACAGGAAATTCAGAATAAAGTCAACGAAAATTTATTGTCGTACAATAGTTTTTACGAAATTATCACAATTTTAGGCAATTTTTCGAGTATTTAGTGTTCCAATACTTTTGGTATCCACTGTACATCTCTTTTAAGCTACTGTAAATCAGTTTTGAGAGTTCGGAGACATTATTTTAAAATTTTTAAGAAAATGTGAAAAAATCTTTTTTTGTGAATCCGTATGCTAGAAGCATATATTCCCAAGTTTCGTATACATAAGTTTTATTTAATTTGCTCTTACATGTCTTTTCCGATGCCTTCTAATACGATAGCTATTTAAAGTTATTTTTATCGTTGATTAATATTTTCTTCGTTTATGTGAATTCTTTCATTTCAACGTGGAGGTATGTACATATATTGCGTGTCGCGATGCACGATATCGCAGTACTGCGGACGCGGTATTTGAATAATGTTTAATAACAAGCATGATAAGCAGGAACAGTTACGGAAGACAATATTTATACTGATTGCGGGAGATAATAAATGAAAGCAGTATATTTCTTAGTGCACGGGAAAATTTCAGTAGCACCTACGGAACGGCATTTCCAAAAGAAATATCGAGTTGCACCCTCGCATAATTATTCAAAATATCAATCTTCTAGCTCATTAATTATTCATAATGTAGAGTATGTAGAGTATGTAGAATATGTAGAATAATTATTTGGGTCGATATAAACAGCTAATTGCCACTTGCTGAAGGATTAAAATTCAAAATTCAAATATCCGACATCAATTTCGACATCTAGTGATTGAATAAAAAATTTATTTTCCAATCATTTTAATAGGTTCAAAATAATATCATCGTGTTTTATAGATACTCTGTTTTATATTGCACCTACATATCGTCGAATGCATAAAATCCGCAGTGTGGGTCAAAATGGACCCGAGGGCAAATCTCTGGAGATATCATCTCAAGATCGTCTCTAATGAGAAATGCTTCCTATTTGTTCGACTTCCTGCGTGCTGTTGATGAAAAATACGGTCAGTCGGAACACTGTGCGCGTCAACAAGCCGCTTTAACTGTGAAGAGCGGCCTTAAAACGAATTAACCCCATTTGCTGCGATAACTCTTAATGCAATTTCACCGTAAAGCGCACGATTCGCCCAACACGGCTGATTTTTATGATCGCGCGTGTTAACCCTTTGTAGGAGGGAATTTTATTTTAAATGTCCAGGGGGGATATTTCGCGCTGAACACCCGACTGCCAGGTCGTGTTACTTAATTCGAAGAGGAACAGAGGAACGATTGTTAAGCAACGGTAGCCATTTATATTTTTAGACTTGAATGCCACTTTGGAAACGACAGAACTCGGAACCGATGCTCAAAGAACTTTTCTTTATGGACGATTTCAAATGGTTATACTGTCTAGCCTTCGAAAATAAAATGTTGGTTTCGCGATAAACTTGTTTGCGTAAGTGTACATAATTTATCTATTTATATATTTATCTATTAACACACGTCATTAACACTAGAATTACCCGACAGGTCAAAATAACCGGCTTCAGATTTTTTCTTTCGGAATTATTGAAATTATATATTGTTATAAATCTTTTCATAAGAAAGTTTTTAATGGACTTCTTTATTAGAACACACATTACAATAGAACTTGTATGAAACGTGAATAAATGCAATCTTGTCATTATTATAAAGCAATGCAGATCAGTCGCATTTAGTGCTCGGTATTTCTATTTTTTCTATTTTGGATTTGGTAATGTATAAAAGTGCTACCTAATAGTCACGTGATCAATTAAAAGTGAATCACTGTGATAAAATGATGTGCCAGTATACTTTACACTAGAGACGAAATTGAGATAATATTTTTAAAACATCGTCTGTGGAATACGAGAAAATTTTAATGAAATTTAACCGAGGTAAAGTCTCATAAATTCCTTCTATTTTTGTAAAGTAGCTATAATTGAACTTCACGGAAAACTTTCGATAATAGTAATTATGTTACTTAACGTAGTCGTTAAACCAAGAATTAGAACAGAAACAAGGTTACGTTCGAAAAGCTATTAAAACAGTTCTCCACTTAGTCGAAAGATTATTTAACCCTACATGAAATTTTCATAGTATTAAATAATGTTAAATGCTCCCGAATAGAATATAAAAATGAACAATGTAAAAATAAATTCAATCCTTTTGCAAAATTTTTATGCAAAATAAAATTGTTCTGCATTAATTGTAAGACATAGGAACAAAATAGGAATTTATTTCTTTTTTTATTAAACTGTAAGAAATGCGTGGATATCCTAAATTATATTAATTTTTCTCTTAAGTGTATTATGTATGTTTAAATTCTATATTTAATCTATATTTAATCTGTTTGACCCCATGTTTGCCATAAATACATAAAATTCTCAGTCTAGTAATGGTTTACGAAATATCGCATATTAATTTACGGAACGCATCCCCCACTAAAGCAATCATGATTATCATGGGAGTGTGTACGTGGGCATGATGGAAAAAGTTGACGGAAATGGACTATCCTCGCCAACCGTTTATTAATAATGAATCAGGCGAGGAATTATTCTGACGTGGTTGCTTACGCTCTAACTCGTCCACGTCAAGTATATCTGAACCGGCTGGGAGGAGGAAAATGCAAAACAAAGAGTGGATATAGCGCGAAGTAATTAAAATTCCTGACGCAACACCTCGCCGGCACAAAATTCTCTGACCTTTCTAAGAAGTATACAGGGTGATCGGTAACTGGCTTATGATCGGTAACTGGTGGTACGTACATGTGGTTTATGATCAGTGACTGGTGGTACTGTAGTGAAAATCTATTTTGAAAATCCGTCAACTGCGCATGCTTACTATTTTTCAGTAGAACTGGCAGGCCTTGAATAGGCGCGGCAAACGATTTCTATTCAATAGAGCACGAGTGTTCGCCAAAACAAACTCGATTTTCTCGAAATCAGAGCCAGATATGAGAAAAATTTGTTCTACGATTTCGACCAATCTCTTATTCTGACTAAATGACAATGAAATTAAAAGAGCTACGCAAAGCTTGATGTTAACACATTAAAGCAGCTTTGTCAATAGCAATGTCAATTATCAATTAACACTAATAGTACCAGAAGATACGACTGGTATACGTTGTTTTATTTTGTTAATTTAGAGTTTTCGCAATTTTTATAGCAATACATGCTTGAACAAAGAAATCTATTTAATAATTTCTAATGGAAGCATCTTTATTGTAACTGCAATAATTATAAAATAAAAATTATAAAACTGATTGTTATCGTATTAATAAATCAGCCTGAGTAATGAAATCAAATAATCTCTTACGGGGTTGTTCTGTAAAAGAATACATTCAAGCTTCTTTGCGATGGAGCACAGTCATTTGGAAGCTTATAGACAAATTGGTTATCGGTAAGTAAAATTTCGGACTAATATGAATCTGAATAAACGAGAAGGAAGTAACTATGAATGACTGTAAACCGATATTACTGCGCAAACGATAAAATCTAGACAGATAATTCCGAAGTATACAGTAGCTCTTCTCGATTAACAATCAAACAATACAAACACTCAGCTACGTAGATTAAGGTCTTCAGCTAATCTAAGATGTCGTGACAATAAATTTCGAAATTGTTTTACGAGGCGTTGAGGAGGAACGAAAAGTGTCGGGGCCGTTGTACAATCTAACAAACGGCTCGCGAAAAACACCGCGCACAATAGGCAACAAATTAAACCAAAATAAACCATAGGGGACGAAGATATGAACTCGGGGACTGAAATGGTTCTGAAGATAACAATTTCAAACTGTTGTATGTATGTATTTTGGTTCTGATTTAAATAGTTGTGAAGAACCGAAATTATGTTATAACTGTTATAGGAATATTGGTTACGATTACGGTTCTATAACTGCAATTTCTCGGTTCTACAACTGTTATTTCTTGGTTCTATAACTGTTGTTCCTCGGTTCTATAACTGTTATTTTTCGGCTCTATAACTATTATTCTTCGGCTCTACCTTCCCCTTCCACGACCCTATTCCCCCACGCTTCTCTGTCGTGCATGTGTCACAATGTCACGTGACTAATCCGGTACTGGCAGAGCGGCGGTAACTTTTCCCCTCAATTCGAGTAAATTCCCCTCATCTGGCGACTCTGTTCTGCTCGCCCAAAGGACATAGAATATACAATGTGTGCAAGCAACTAAATAATCGACAGTGCGATCCTAAAATAGCATGATGAAATCTCCGTATTCTTCTGACAAAGCACAAAATTGTTCGACGAGATCGGGAAATTACCAATATCTCTGCCACCGCACCGATTTCGATGATTTTTTAGTATGTTGTAGAAATCAACATTTCGAACAAATAATAAAAAATTTATTTATATACTCATCATTAGCCGATATTCCCATCTCGGTTCTTCATAACTTTTACGAGAACCGAAACCGATATTATAACCGTATTCAATCCCGGATATGAACGTTTTGTTAATAATGATCGCGGTGGGACTGATGTAGTAATTATACATATAGCGCATCTCTGCGACATTAATTACACTCGATAGCGAAGAACGCCATAGTTAAAATACGGTATAACACGTGCAACCGTTTGATTTCTCTATCTTTCGTTACGTGAAACGCATATCATTGTTCATGGATATTTCAATGTCATAGGAATCTCGAATAGGTTAGAAACCATTTAAAAAATACACGATTAAATACTTTTTTAAACCTAGTGTAATGACCTATCTAATATTTGAACGTAATAAATAATTATTTCATTGTGATTTCAATTCGCACAAAGCTTTTAATGAACTAGTTGTGTTAATTAATAGCTACGTAAATGGACGATTTTGTGCTGAACTTTCATTTATAAAAACGGTAATTACTAGACTGCGGATTTTATATGATAAAACTGAGACAGTAAAATACAAAACTGTGAAGACACTAGAAGAATTTAAGAGAAATATTACACTATAATCGGCTTTTTAAAATTATTAATATTTTAAATTCTGTTCCTTCAATTGACTTAGAAAAATTTTATTTTTCACAAAAATCCGCAGTCCAGTAATTATATTAATACACTCTGAAGTTTGATCAATCATGTACCTAACATATTTGTAAATTAGATGGTATTTATTGTAAGAGTATAAATATTCATACAGAGGATTGAAAGAAAGGGACACTTCTAATTAGAATAACACAGAAAAATTATTATAGGATCATTTCAATTGTAATTTGCAGCTTCCGAAAGGTCAGTTGTCTGATCATAATAATACGTAACAATTAGTAACAAGTAGTTCGTATTTCTGCATGTGTCGAATCACAGTATGTAATATGTGGCCAAATACTTCACATAAATGATAACATTTTTCAAATACCAAAGAGAAATATAATTCTTCTATTGCAAAACCAAGCATGAAGCTTAGTTCGCTATAAATTTTTGTGCTATTCATAATAACAACGCTGGAATTGCAACGCAATACGGGGAGACCTTGCTCATGCTCCCTAAAGTAAGGGGTCAGCACAAGATTCCCGGAACGAAGGGCGAGAGAACTATAGTCACCCTCTCGCCATGGGTAAGTGAATAGTGAGGAAGCCTTTCTGGTCTCATCCAAGGAGTTTTAATAGAAGCGCGATGGACGAAGGGGTCTGTGAGGTATTTCCATAGAATTCTTAGAACCTGAAGATGATCAATGCGCCTGAATACAGAAATGACCACCTCTGGGGATATGAGCAGGTAAAAATCCTGCGCTACCCTTGACCTTCCTCCGGGGGAGTGGTCAATGGTGTTCTTTGCAGACTTCTCCCCAGAGAGAGAAGGATAATTGCAACGTCCCCTGCAATAGGCGACCTTCCCTACGTCTCCCAAGCGCATAGTACGGTAGTGTCTCGATACATGTAAAAGAGATGGGCACGACATTTATGAAAAATTTATTAGAACTTGTTTGTTTTTAATTCTTTTGCTATGACACTTCTATCGACACATTCGTGACATTTTTGTGGTTGAAATGAGATCAAACACGACATACAGTAACTCCCACTAATATTCTTAAAAAGACGATAACTGTTTTAATATTCGACCATACAACTTGGATTTTTTTGAGAAGTTAGAACTATCGGTTTTGTTACGTAACGTGAAAAGAATTTTTGAAAAAATTGCAATTAGTCGGAATTGCAGAGAAAATAATAAAAGGAACGTTTTACAACTTTTTTATGTGGGCTGATATTGAAAATGTAGAAAACACGTTCCGTAGATCTGTATCAATTAAACATATTCTGAAAATTTCATTTAAATCGGTCAACGTTGCAATGCGCTACAAACGTTTAAAGATTGTAGAAATTGCAATTTTTCACGATTTTCAGCCTCTAACTGTAATAAATCTAAGGATTATAGTTTTTTCCCACATCAACCGATTTCGATGAAACTTTTACAATGCATACATATAATTGACACAGATCTATAAAACATATTTTTAAAATTTTCAATATAGACCTACATAAAAAAGTTGTAAAATGCAACTTTTAGTATTTTCTCTACAATTCCGACCAATTGCAATTTTTGAAAAAATTCCTTTTCACATCATGTAGTAAATTAATTGCTCTACCTTCTCAAAAAAGTTCAAACCGTATGGTGCAATATCAAAAAAGTTAATGTTTTTTGTAAGAGTGTCCGAATATTAATTGGAGTCACTGTAGTTCGGAGAATGGTAGCTCGTTTAATTCACGATCCACTAGAACCTCGATTATCCGAACCGTATCTGATTTCTACACATGTAAACATCACGATTTATTCCACAGTATCAGTAACGATTCATACTAACACTGTAGGTAATTGTTCTATTATCCGAACACTCACGTATCACTGATCAGTTCGGATAACCGAGGTTGTACAGTATCGTGGATTAAACAAGTAAATATAATCCGAATTGTGTCGTGTTTAGAATCATTATAACCAGAAAAGTGTCACGAATATAATGGTAAAGGTTTTACGGAAATTAAAAACAAAAACGTTTTGTCACTGAAAAGAATCGGTGTTATCCGGGGAACCGTCGATTCATTGAGAAAAAATCCTCAAAATGCGAAAGTCTCTCACGTTGGTAGAACAAGAATACACGAAATACTTCAGGGTCGAAAAGAATCATTTCGTAACAGGCGAGGCCAGCATAACTCGAACCAAAGCAAACACTGTCTCGCGTCAAATTTCGCGGCATATTCCTCTCGAATACTGTGCTCGAACGTCTCCCGCGAAAGAATCTTCTTCCCCCGTCTTGTTTGCCTAATATTTCCGCGCATCTTAACGTTGACGGCGAGCCATCAGCGAGAATGAAAAGTCGTCGGCGATGAAAGAGAACGCGAGCGGTAAACGCCGTTTACGAACAGATGAACGTATCAACGGCCGAGGAATATGTATTTCTGGAGCAGGATGAACGGACTGCGAAGTGTGATGATGCTGTAAAGTTTGCGAACGGCCCTAGACAAGATGCCTCACACAATCGAGCGTCTGTTAATTAAATGAGAAATTTATTTATCGATTGGCGAAATCAATTGAACACTAATTATTTCGTTCACAATTACCGTGTTTTTAATTATTTATTCTTTCTCCGAGTACAGAAGTATTCAATATTGCATAACACACCTAAGGAAAAATAATTCTGTTGAGTTTTTATTTTATTAGCTATGATGCACTTTATAAAAAAAATCAAGAGCATTGCTTTCGGCAATAATTCACTACCGAATTTATATGTATAGAACTGATATCTCCAAAACTTGTAAGAGAAATTTGCATTTTTCAATAAAATAATCATAAGACACAACTACAATCATAAATGTGATCTTCTGAAAATTTCAACTTCAAATCAGCAACTTAAAGTTTCTAGAACTTTTTGAAAATCGCTTTTGTAGTGAAAAATTCGAAAAAAATTCACAGACGTGTGTGCTGTCAGGTAGAGTGTGCGTGAATTTTTGTTAAGCAGAGCAGAAGGAATAGAATTCATTGAACCGTGCTCACCCTGTAACTTCCTGCAACTGCGCACAAAATAGACGCTTTCTAAGTCGATTCTAAGCAACAGAAGTTGAATGAAAATGTATTTCTTTTTTCAATAATACAATAAGTCGAAGATAGTGTAACAACGTTCTTAAATTCTGTTAATATCATCACAGGTTTGCATGTCATCTATGTATACATTCTTGTCACAAATGCATTGCAATCTACTGATACCCAGAAAATATCAAAAGAATCTCCGAATTTCTTAATTGGACCTAATACCCTGGAACAATCACCTAATTTTTAGCGCGTTGCACGAGGCTCGATCTGTATCTGTGCTCGGAGAGGACCGATTTATCGGTCCGAATAACCGAGTTACTGGCTAACCGTTTCGGCAGCGTGTGAAGTCGACGTGGGATAATTAAACGCGAGCGTGGAAGGCAAATCAAACGGCAACTGTCGATAATGCTCGAAGCTTCATGGTGTAATAACCCCGGTTCCACACCGGCTCTGCGACGCTATCGTTCATCAAGTTTATACTGGCCATAATCGATGTAGGTCGTTACGATCCGACATTCTGTTTGCGAGCCGAGTGTTACATCAGAACCGCGATTATCGGAACAAATTAGTAACATAACGAGTAAATAATCTAATTGTCTAATGCGATCTTTGGGCCGCCAGCCATATACGATTAGATTTCGATTATTCCAGCGATTCGATATCAGTCGATACAAGATACCGGGCGAAGTGGCCCGGGGCCGCGTGTCGAACCTTGCTAAAAGATATCCCGCAAATTCGTATAAATAGCAGACAGATAGAGCGAGGAAAATGAGATCAGCTTCGAAAGAGTTTAAGTACCTAGCCAGGACCACCGAACCGTGAATTTAACGACACTGCGAATAATGGTAGTACGTGTACACGGTACCAATTTTAGATCGTGAGATTGTCCGGTTCCTTTGCGGATACGTGTCCCTTTGAGCAAACCTAATGCACGTTTAATTGACCGCCACGCCGATTAATGCACCGAATCCTGCGAGCTTCTCGGCCGACAGCCGAATCAGAAACGGTTCTTCAGCGAGATGCGTCTTCTTGTGCGAACACGAACTAGCTTCCACGGCGTATTTGATTTTCGTAAACGAAAGATGATACATTAGAGCGAACTCGCCTATTTTGTGGAGCTCGTAATCGCAACGCGTTACGTTCAACAGAAAACCAGGTGTGCTCAGTGCTAATTTACTAGCATCCCTGGCAGAAAATATTCGGTCGAAATAGCAAATACGATTGTTGAACGATTTATTTGGACGTGTATATATATTAGGTTGATGCATGTGGAATACAAATGTATAGCTTTTGATCTAGAAATACTATTATAGTCTACATTACGTGTTCATTGTTATACTGCGGATTTTGTACATTTATGACATAAATGAGAAGCTGCAATTTGACACAGTGTCAAGATTAAAAGAATTTAATAGCATCAATATATTACATTCGACCTGGTCTGGGTTAGTAAAGAAAGGAAACAGATCGTAAACCCACAGACACATGTATTGTCGAGTTCCCGGAGCTCAGAATGTCACAGGGGAAAGGTGTGATAAGGTGACATTTCTTTAAGACAGTTGGCCAATCTCTGATAGACTCGCATTTCCATCGCGTGCTTTTAAAAGTCCAAAGAAATCGACAGGTAACGCCATTGGACATCATGGTGTACGACTTAGCTAACGTCTAAAGTCTAGACTTAGCTAACGTCTAAAGTCTAGACTTAGCCAACGTCTAAAGTCTAGACCTAACACCATTGGACATACTGGTCTACGACTTAGCTAACGTCTAAAGTCTAGACCTAACACCATTGGACATACTGGTCTACGACTTAGCTAACGTCTAAAGTCTAGACCTAACACCATTGGACATACTGGACTACGACTTAGCTAACGTCTAAAGTCTAGACCTAACACCATTGGACATACTGGTCTACGACTTAGCTAACGTCTAAAGTCTAGACCTAACACCATTGGACATACTGGTCTACGACTTAGCTAACGTCTAAAGTCTAAACCTAACACCATTGGACATACTGATCTACGACTTAGCTAACGTCTAAAGTCTAAACCTAACACCATTGGACATACTGATCTACGACTTAGCTAACGTCTAAAGTCTAGCCCTAACACCATTGGACATGGTCTACTATTTAGCTCCGCGAAAAATATGAAGCGATTCAACGTGTCTACTTCCGCGGCTGTGGATCCGCAACCGATAACAGTGACAATCGCAAAAACAAGCAAGGAACGGAAGGTTTCTCGGTGCTTGAACTGGCAAACAAGTCGCTCGAGTAGACGTTCGTCGACGCGATGAGGACAAACACTGGCAAACACACCGTCGGAAAATTCTGTCCGACGATACGGATCGACAATCTGATAACGAAAAACTGATCGAGAAGGATCGGTCATTTGCTACGAGTACCGCAATAACCGACGATCTTTCTGATACGAGTTCCTACAAGTATCACTTATTTTAGATTCCCTAGATCAAGAGGATTATTTGCATCGACGATTCTTACGAACGATAAAGTATCTGGTAGCCGGTGTTTCAAGCGGCCGCGCCGGACCGACGGTTGTGCGAAAATAAACTATTGATGCCACGTGCGATTGCCTGACAGAATCGTCGAGGCGCGCGCGGCCTGTGAAATTGATAAAAAACGGACGTTCGTCGGTATAACGGTACCGTTAGCCGCGTATCGAAAACGTAATCAAACACTTTGTTTGACGAATGATTGTGAATTCATTCACGGATCCCGGGATTACGTCAAAGAACGGTCCGAGGCACTTGCTGTCGCTGTGTTAAGGGAATACCACCGCTTGGAAAGTTGAAAGAGTCAATTTTGTTTTACACGTTTCCGTGGATATTTTAAAAATATTATATTGTTCGTGTAGAAGTTAAGAAAACTGGTGAAGTTATGAACTGCGCAGTTCTGAAAGCTCATCTGTGTACGTTCAAATACTTCAAATTTTTCATGTGGACTCCTAACGGGATTGCGCTTCTATTAACGAAGCCTTTTATAATCCAATTCCCGACCTTTTAGTTCTACGGAACAAAAGTGTAGTTCTTTAATATGCTATTTTCTTATTTTTTAAATCTTATAACTGCGGATTTGTATGAAAAAGAAACATTGACTGCATTCATTGTAAGATACAGGAGCTGCATAGAAATTTATTTCCTTTTTAAATAATTTTAGCGAGTTGAAAATAATATTTGATCTTATGCCATAAATCTGTAAAATCGGCAGTGTATTTGTAACAAACAATTACTAATATGATCCATAAGAAATGGTGAAGCCTTGTGATCATCTTAAACGAAAGGGCCTTTGTAAATATATTTATAATAAAATATGGCTTACGCGTGGCATGTAGGTGTCTGGGACATATATTAATAGATTAAAAAAAATGTTTATATTATTAAAAAATCTAGTGACTATAGTCATGGTTCCGAGGAATCGCCATCACAGGTTATACAATTGATTTGTCATTTGATTTTAATATAGATAAATAATTGGTACTCAACTGATTTGACACGTGATATTTGATAAAACACAGGATGGAATAGAAAGCTGTCAGATCAAAGCAAACAATAGTGGTTAAAATGATCTGTAGAATTTGGACAAATCGTTGCCCGAATAGGAAGCAGTGATAGATTTTCTAAGTAGGTCGTGTGCGCGAAACGTTAACAGGTTTCATTAATCGTTTCATCAATTTCAAGCGGTTCTCGCTGCAACGAGCACGTTAAACTCCCTCTTTCTTGATTAACGCGTTTCATTGATTTCACGTCAACGTGCCGTGCCGCTCGCGTTTCCACGACGCTTCTTCGGGTGAGATGCAACGCGTATTTTCCAACTGGTTGTTCATGAATGCCACGATACTGGAATCCAAGGCCATTATTGACAGTCTACATCCTACTGTTTATTATTTTGGTATACCGCGCGATCGCGACCTTGCGCTTCTGATTCTCTTTCTCATTCCATTCGCCGCGCGACCTTAAAGAATCGCATACCTTCGAACGGTGCAAGAATATGAGAAACGATTTTTTTTTATATACGGAACTATTTTTTTTCGAAAGATCAATATGTAAATATTATTATATGATATTTGAGCTTAAACTAGAAGGACGTGGCAGCCATTTCCGCAGAATTATTTCTTATTTAATTTCTTTGTTTATGCATTCTGCGAACGGAATTTAGGACAATTTTTCTTGAGAATTCAATTATCGTCCGGACAAAGTGTTTTTGTTATGTATATAATAAATTTCTTGAGTAACGTTTCTGAAATAGAATGCACGGTTTTTATCGACCATTTTTTAGCCTTTCGACGAATCGTGTGATAAGATATTTATCATGCGATATTACAATGACTAGTATACAGAGATGTATAGATAATCTTCTTTGTTCTCTTATCAATTTTTATCGTTCAACTCATCTCTTCAATAGTGTACATAGTTCAATAGTTTATTAGCTGATCGATTTATCATTTTAACATGTTCCCTTTCAGTTTTGAAACACATTTTAGAAAACAGTCCACATTATAGAGTTCAATCAATACGTAACATTTCTTTATTTTGTAATAGTAATAGTGATACCAACTTTTTCTTAAATTGTATCTATCAATGATAAAAATATCACTTGGCCCGAGAACGGTACACGTGACAAGGAAAGTATTGAAGACATATCGTATCTATATGGTATACATCAAAATAAGAAGAAGAGTAATAGAAATAGCGTCACTTATGTCACTTTACTAACGGTAAAGATCTTCTTAATATCTTTGTAATATTGAAGACACACGAATAAAAAGTTCAAGTACGTGCTGCCATAATAGAGTTCCTTGAAAAGCAATCCCAAACATTCCACCAAAATACGAGCCAGACGACCCCCTTCAGAACTTACAGGTAAAATCTTGAAGGGCATCGCACACTTTTTTTGATAATAATATTCTTGATCAGACAACTTTTAGATACCTACGAGTCCAGTGACTTATCTCACTTTTATCAAGAGGGGAGCTCAAAGCTTCCGATATTAACGTTCAATATCATCGTCGATCGACGATGTTGTTCTTATTTGCGATTGTTATCGGATGATAGCATCAAGATTTCGAGAGAAAAATTATATAAATTTTTTAGAAACGTTTTAGGAATTGGACGAACCGCGTTTTCATAGAGAAATGAACAGCAGCAAATCAACAAAAGAACACTATCAATATCAAGTGTGAGTAACTAACTTCCACTGACCATTGCTTTTACATTGTAAAAAATAAATCGCATCTCTATGCAATATACATTTCATTCAACCTTCCCGAAATTCTAATAAGAAACAATGCAAATGTTTTTGCAACAACCACTTTTACAAACTGCACAATTATAGAAACAGTTGTATTCGAGTTGTAAAAAAAGGACCTCCAATTTTTTGCACACTACTTCTGGATACAATAAATTTTAAATAGCAATTTCCATGTGTATTTCACGCATTTCCCATAACCTGGTCAGACAATTTCTCAAAGAAAAGTTGATCGGTGTGATAATAGATTGCAATGAAAAAACTTGGCAAAGAGGTTGTTATTTAAGAAAACAAATGGAGATCGTTTCCTCTTAAAAAAAATATCATGGGTCTTAGGTCGAAAACGAATTAGTTTAGAAGTAATTCATTTTCTGCTGCCTCCCATAAGTGATCAAACTACTGGGTCTGCTCCAATTGAGACGACTCGAGATACGACTTTCGATGGTCGTACAATTGAAAAAGAATGAGCCCGCATATCGGAGAAGAAAAATTCAGAGAAACTATAAGAGGACTGTATGTTCTGTGGTGATGCGGGCCATTGAGAAAACTTGGAACACGTGTACCAACGGATTGGCAATGGAATCAGCACGGGTGGGGATAAACACCGTGCGGCGCCGTGTACAGACCAATGCTAGGCGAGCAGCTTGATAGAGTCACTTTTACCGCGCTACTCGACTTTAGCGAGCGTACACAGGTCGAGCGCGACACGACGACATCGCCTCAGAATCGACGGTGCAAAGTTTGTGTGTAGCTTCTTTGCCAATCACGAAGAAGTAGAAAGTCATAATTCCGGCTTTACGCGTACACCGTAATGTTAAATTTGCTCATCAGATAGCGGCGCGGTGCGTCACGTGACGTTTAATTATGTATACACAGAACGGAAACGCGTACTAGTTCCGATACACCGTGACTAGACTGTGCACCTTTTATGCAAAATCAAAATTACTCTGTGCTATTCGCTCAAGTTACGCAGAACCATTTCCACCATTTACTCCGCACAATTAACACCGAGACTTGGATTTTGTACTTTATTGCGTTCCTTGTATCTGCACGTGATATTAATCCACAATCTAATCAGAACGATACCACGTACTCAGCTGAGATGCAATGTTTTGGTACTGCCAGGAATATTAAGATCTTTGAAACTATAGCTTCGAGAAAGAGCTGAAACGAAGTTTTCGTGTTGGGTCTGTTGCACGCACGAGCCTATGGTACTGTAACACATTCGAGACTCGGAACGTAGTCCTACGTCATTCCAAATTCAGTAGCTGAATACCAGCAACGTGGTTTCTATGTCATTATTTATATAGTAGATCCTTACGGTATGCAGCTATAGACTGATTGAAATGATATGCTGCGTTCCGCTAAACGTCTTATATGACAACCGCTGGTCGAAAATGCGTTAAGACGAGAAGTATATCTTTATGCATTTACTTACCGTTCAGACCATATTTCTCCTGGTTCCTCTTGACCTGGTCGGCAGACAATCCTTTCTCAGGATCGACGTTAAAATGATCTACTACCTCCTCCACGGTTTTGCTATGGCCGTCCTCCATGGTTCTTTTTGTATTAGTATGTCACTAATCTTATCTGTTCAATGGTTGTCCACGTTCATTCACACTGTAGTTTCTGAAATACAAAGATACCTTGCGTTAGAACTGGATCATCCGGAGGGCCGGAACCAAATAATCATGAACCACGATTCGCTGTTCACGCTAAAATGAAACTAGCGATAGAAGTGCGATGCATGGATGAGCAAAAGTGGAAAAAAGTAACAGCAGGAAATTTCTAGGGAACAGGCACTCCCAAGTACAATAGAAGAAACTTGTGTCTATGTAACTTTGATTTCAATCACCGTGAGAATGAGTATGAAGAAAAGTTGAGGAGTATGCTCATCAAATGAAAATGGAATATGGGAAGGCGAAATAAAAAAGATTGGTGAGCGGAAGAAACACGCGAGATCCACCGCGTGTACGAACTTCGCGCGACCGTGTCGCGGGCCCGTTAAAGGTTAAAACCTGCTCGAACTGTGATAAGTTCGTCGTGGCACGTATACGGCTCGGTTTTTTTCCGAATTTGTTTTCGGGCGAGCGCGGGGCGAGCACGGAGGTCCGAACAGGAAAACGAAACTCACCAGAAACGGTGTCGAAGCGTTCGATGACGACGACGACGTGTCACAGAAAAATTACGTTACGGTTGCCGAATATTTAGGTTAGCTACAAGTCTCTAAGTTGCACTCGAGCACACACAAAAAAACTAACGAGGAAACGTAATTGGCACGGAGAAACTGGCCGGACGCTAAGAATAATAGTCCTGCGGCCGGAACACGACGTATCACGATACGCGGGCACAGAAATTCGAGACGCACGTCATTTTCTTAACGGATATATTTCCCCTAACTGCTAAGCAAACCTCCTCTTCCGTGAGACTGACGCAGGGAACGGCGAATCATTGCACACGCACGCCACCTCGCGGAATGCCCCATTAACAAGTTGCAAAGCGCAGTTGCCACCGCGCCGTCTGCGACTCGCTGCTTTCAAACGTAAATATCACAGAAATACGTACGCGGTCGCTAAACGGACTGCCGGTTTCTCGTAATTCGATCCCCGTTCGTTTCCCCGTGTCGCGGGTTACGCGCGATCAACCTAAGCGTTAACCGTTATTGCATTATTTCGCGAATCCCGCGTCACGGTCGGCGCGCCATGCCGCAGGAAAGTGCGGCGAGTCGAACGGACCGAGCATGTGGAGCGACGCCATTGGCTGGACAGCGTTCGTGAAGTATGACGTGCTCGGCTATTTTCAGTCTTCTGCTAGTCTATTTCCTTGGCGCGTATTTTAAGACATTCAAAGGACATTACTATATTGTCGTTATGTAACTGTTGCTCTCGTACTCTTATTATTTCATCTCGGGGATTTCGGCGAACGAATTAACATTCCGCCGCGATAATCCGCTCAGCTAATTAGCGATCCGCAGTCGAAGGATTCGGCAAATCGAATAAGAGCGGGCTCGTTTAACAGCGAACTATTTGTTAGTTATGTAAAAGTGAAGTCACGGGGGCTGGAAGCTGTATGAACATTTTCAATACTGTTATGTAACGAAGAGAGACTTTGGTCGACTTTGATCGCTCATACTTTGTTCTTGTCCTCTCTGGTGGTGTTACAGACATATACATATGTTCTTCTTACATATATGTATTGTTCAATTAAATTCTTTATTCTCCTGTATTTTAATATAGAACTATGTTGTTGGTCAATGACAGCATATAAGGTAATTCTGGATTAAAATGTAAAACAAGAAAATATGATCAAAACTATTCTGTTATTCGTACGTATTAATTAATATATATGTATATAAGCATTAGCATAATTTTATGTATAATTAAATGTATAATAATTAAAAAAAAAACATGTATATAAAAGTAGTAAATGTGAATTGTCACTTTGCTTGAATGAAATATCAAGTTATCGTAACCCATCAAGTACCAGGAACGTATTGTGCTATGATTTCAATAAGAATCTAGACAAATGCTTAAAAAAAATTCATTTATTAATCAACATCTTTAACATCGATTTGTCCACGAAATCGACAACGTCGGCAAAATTTTTCTTTCAATTTTGCTGAACTTGTATTCGGTGACACGCAGAAGTACATAGCGCGCAGAGTTCTAAGAGGGACACCTAGATATCCCATCAGTTTACGTGTTATCCAGCCGCGGAACGGTGTTAGTACGTAAGCACACCGAGAAATCACAGCACGATCGAAAGTGTCAATGTCGATCGATTTGGTTGCAGGTTCAAGGTCGACGATCGGCGAACTTCAGGTTCGTATCAAGTTCAAAGGTCCGATATATGTATGTAGTAAACGTCGAAGCCAAGGTTAGGTGCTAAACTTAAGTGTGAATGGGAAGGGCGGTGTGGTCCATCGGGGTTACGGTCACCAAAATCGGTCACAAGTGACAACCACGTAGAAGGAGCAACCTGTCCGACGATCCCGGGGATGATCTTTCATTCCGACCCGAATCCGTTCGACTAGCAAAAGTCCTCAAATAGCCGATCCCGATGGAGCGACACCTGGGTCCGAAGTGACGTTCCGATCGAATTTTTGTCAAGGACTCTACCCCTTTTTCCCGCCACCTCTCCCTCTCTAGTTCGCCGTCTGCTTCTTAAAGCGCATTCAAACGAACAACAAATTATTAGAAAACTCCCGCAGAACTAACCCTTTCTAATGTAGTCGGCTGTCTGATTGCACCAACGAAAATATGCGAACGATCATATCAGTCGGTTTGACAAACTTTGAATAATTGCACGCGCTAAAAGGCTAGACGACTGCGGCTAGACGATTGGCCGCACGGGACTGACGGGTACACTTGAAAACCGGTCCGAAACCTGTCCGGTCGACCAGCTCGTTGAAACGCCCGGGACGCGACTAGCCGGCCAAATCGCGCGTGCCCCAGCGGACGATTTTAGCACGTCTCTGACGACGACTTCCTAATTATTTTGGCAGAGATGTTCAGGAGGCACTCTGATTTCTCTCCCTCCCTCTCGTTTCGCTCTATCACGCTGCCACTGGCTGTGCGTCTATCTTCCCGCTCCCTCGGTCGTCTCTTCCCTTATCTCTAGACCGAGATCCTCTCTCCATGCTTTTTACCAGCCGTACGAATTTTTCTACGATCTACCTTAGCATTCTCCCGGTCTACTTTTAGATTTACACGTTCCGCATTTTTATTTCATCCGGTAACCGAGCAACGTCGTCCTCCCACCCCCTTCTTTTCCGATCAGAGCGTCTTGCATGTGCATGCAACATTTTCGTCGAGCTTTCATTGTCTTATTATTACAGGTACCGCTCGCCAAAAAACAGCGAATAAGTGACGACGGCCGGTACAGACGTAAGCGGAGTGAGTCATTTTAAATTAAAAGGAGCGAAACGCTAATGCCAAAATATTGTTAGGTAACCGACTGGCGATGATATAATATTCCAATCGTTGCGGCGTGGCGGAACGGTTTCTATTTGAAGATGAGATGCAACATGGTGGACGGGCTATAAAGATAGGAAATGTAGTACGTTTGTTGGCAAACAAGTAGAGGTCGTGTTTGTATGTAACGTGAGCCTCACATCGACACATCCGATGAAGCAACACACTGTGTTAGTCTAGCTCGAAGTTGGGTATATTACGCTAATCTAAGTAAGATGAAACTAACTGTGCTGAACAACGCTTTCCGAATCGTTAATTACTTCCGGTAATATACAAATTGAAAAAAAAAAAGAAACAGGAAATTACTTTCTCATTACTACATCGTTTTAAGCTTAATTCGAATTTTCGGCGAACTATGAAGGATTAAGTGAAAATTCAACGTATTTTCCGTGCGATTAGACCGATATTACGCTTCCGGTTAAGCTTTATATTCAAACGGTTCCCCATGGCCAAACCCCGTTTCCGGTCGACTCCATCGAATAGATCATTAAAGGGAAAGATACGCGAGATCACTGGACACGCAGGACTTTTCACGATTCCGTAACAAATGCACAAGAGTCCACGGTGCGGCTAGTTCCTTTTAGCTTTGCAATCACACAATCACTTTCCGGTGTCCATGTCCGTTCGAATTTCTCTCTCCGGCGTTCTATCCTCCTATCGTTCCCATTAGTTCGCACTTGTGTCGGGCGGGATGTACCATCACAAAACACTAACTCGGCGGTGATCACCGGGCGCTGGTGCAGCGAGTGGGACTTACCAATGCTTCTTTCTTCGGCGGAGGGCCCGTTCTCCGCTCGTATCTCGTCGCTTTGTCAAAAAAAGCACCGGCACCCGTGGGCAGGTCCCGGTCCCAAAACACTGGTCAAGCGGCACGAATTCGGTACGAGCTGGCTTGCGAACGGTAATGTACAATCGTCGTCGAACACTGTGTAACTGAGAGTCTAGAAGAGAATTATCCGGATCCGCTACTCCTCCGTGAGCATCGCTCGAAACGCGTGCTTACTATTTACTCTTTACATGGAAGGGTGAGGGCGAAAACAAACAACAAACATTCAAAGGGCAACGCCTGCGCTGCTGAACGAAACGAAGCAACGAACGTCGCCGAAATTCCTTTAAATAGTCCGTAGGCGTCGCTACCTGGCGGCGAGACACCGAACGAGGGAAAACTCTGGCCGGAAGCCAGTGGTCCCGGCGACTGCTGCACAGCCTCCTGTGGCTGTCGTCGCAGTTTTTTCGATTTAACCTTCGAATTCGGTGAGCCGACGCTCGAGAGGATTCGGAACAACGCGTGGACATCACCCTGTGCGCCTTTGTTCACCGTCGCGTCGCGCCGGCAACGATTACACGGGAAACGCGCCTCGCCACGATCCTTCTTCCATCGACTTCCGGTACCACGACGCCTCGGCCGCCATTGCGAGTCGTCGAGTTCTCCGCAAGGAATTCGCCGTGAAAAAACATTCTTTTCCGCAACGAATTACGAGCATCAAACATTTTTATCGGTCGAAGCTCTTCCGTAGGAGTCCGTTCGTAATCGGAGGAACCGTAAATCGAAAGATTCTAATATTCGTGACGATCGTCCGCCGACACATATCAATTGGTACAATGTTCGTATTGGAAATGTTCAAGGTACAGGGATTTTTCTTAAGATCGAAAATAGGTGGTTGGCTGGCGTCCAAATGCGATATCAGGTACAACCTCAAAGGTAATTTATCGGCGGCGACCCCCAACGACCGAACTTGTCCGAGAAATTTGTTATTTCGCCAGTTGGGACACATCATTTATATTATCACGCCGAACAAGGCAAAGCCACCGATTAAGCTGCATCGCTTTGTTCTCTGTTATTGTCTCCGCGCTGACAGGCACGAGGCGGTGAACCTTGATCGTCTCGAGGGGACCACAACTCGTTGTTACATAATGTTCTTTTGGTGACGTGTGGTCCGGCGTGTAGTAAATTTAAAATAAGTTGCCGCTTGTTACCAAGAGTGAGATCTTTGACATCGCCCCCTGCACGATACACCTAAGCTCGTAACGAGTTCCAAACATATAATACTTTTAGAGGATATTCCCAATTGGAGCATCGAATCTCTTCATCTCGAAGCGCAACGGTACAATTTGGAATTCAATTAAGGAGATTTACCAGCTCGCCTACGTGAACGGAATCTCCCTGCAACTCTGCCACCGCGGATTAGACTAGCGACTGATATAGCGAGCGTGACCAAAGTCTCCTAGCTCGATCAGCGATTCTCATGCATTCAGGCGGAGAAGCAGCATGAGCATTATTCATAAATAGGTGCAGAAAAGAAGCATTAGCCGCCCACGCGACGGCGCTTCTTGAACGCTTCAAGTATAAGATCAGGCGGGAGCACAGCGAGCATGCGAGCGAGCGAGCGAGCAAGCAAGCAAGCGAACGCACAGGTCGCGGAACAGATGGGGGATGAAGGAGACGAAGGAAGACGTACGGACGGTCAACGTTCTGTGCTTCTTTCTCGGTTTCTAAATACATTTAATATCCGGCTACGTTTCGGTCCGCGTGTCATCCGTGGGACGGCGGTTCTCCCGGAAAAATTCCATAAATCGGAAGTGAACGCGTCGGCTGCCAATTAAAAATAAACGTGCACCAAGTCACGGAAAATATTGGGTGCAATCGCGGCGAGCTTATTTTCGGAAATGCCGTTGCGAATCGAGGGAAACGCGTTTCCTTGAGACGGCCAAATGAAACGGGATCGTCGGTTGTTTGATTGTACGTGTCACGAGGGTCTCAGCCATCCGAGTCTGTAATGTATCCATCGGTACGAGTTCCATCGAGAGAGAGAGAGAAAGCGCAAAAAAACTCTCTTTCTCTCTCTCTCTCTCTTTCTCCCTGTTCAGTCCGAGGTTGCCTCTTTCGCGGGAATCGGTTAATAAGTTGCCGTGATAGGCCTCGGGTAACATCTACAGGCATTCTCTCATTACGAAGAAACGAAAATAGACGTCGTTATTTCGTCGGTAACTCGTAGTCGCGGTTCAAAGCATCACGTTATTTTTAGGTAAAACATAAAGTGTTACGTAAAAGACGGCCCGGTGTACCGACGTTCCGGGATTCATTAGGCGAACCGTATTTTTCCATTTTTATTTTTTTTTTTTTATTCTAGAACCATCGAGAAAAGTCGACGATGGCCGTCGCACGTTCATTAGCGGAAATAGTTTCCCAACGCCTGGCGTTTTCTAAACCGTCGGAGCAAAATGTAAATTGATCTGGACAATTTTTACACGTCATGTCGTCGAGCACGTTATAAACGGGTATTATCTCATTTATTTTAATTTCGATGTCCCTGTTACGACCGGTTGTTTACGAAACCAGCCGACGACGTACATTGTAACGATGCCTATTCTATTCAACGGAACACGTGTTCTGGCAATTTTGATTCCGCGCTAACGTGAATTTCAATGGACAGACCCCCCGAAATAGAGCTACGAGCGTGTCAGCCTGAACCTAGTCGCAACGGCATGGCATGGCATGGCATGGCAGCCCGAGTCCTATTTATTTATGGACGTTTTTCTGAACGAAGTGCTAAACACTCGTGATGAGACAGCGTGTCAGCTCCAGTGATCGATAGAACGTAACACCACCGTTCCTAGTCGAATCTTTTTTTCAGATTTGATAAAGAACACATACACACCAGTTTCATCGGAGCATGCGCCAGCCGGGCGGGTGGACGCCTTGGCTAAAATATTGCCTGGTGCTTTAAATGGGACAAATCGGAACGTCGATAGAAAGTTCGTCGGCGGAGTGATCTATATTCATATAAAACCCGGCGTGGTCGGTTCGGCGCGCGAGAGGAATGGTGTGAAACGAAGCTCGGCCGGCTCTCGCGTTCGCCCAACAACAAATCATCGCCGAAGACGCCGCGCCGCGCCGCGCCGCTCCGAGATTTAAAGGGAGGCATCAAGAGGATCAAAGTTGAGATTTCGTATGACAGATAGGGGTTACGGGGAGTAGCAGAGCGTGCAAGATACGTCTATTCTGAATTCTGGCAACGATAATGCCTCCCAGGGACAGGCGAGTGGATTGGGTGTAACACGCGCCCGTATTCCCGCAAACAACTAATGACGCGTCCCGTACAAAGGCCGCCAGTTCTAATTTCGTATTATCCTGTCGGTTCCTAAAAATATGCGCGGGACACGGATGTGAAGCGTGGGTACGTTCACTTTTTAACGAGGAAGCGGAACATGTTACGCGCGCCCGCCCATCCGACCATCCCCAAAGAACAGTGTCCCGAGCTACGTGGACGCGCGACCGTTCGCCGTAACAAGAATCTCGATACTCGTGAAGCTCTCAAGATCACCATCGAACGGTAAAATCGTATTTCCGTAGCAACTATTATCAGATACTCGGTCACGCATTCAACGAAAATAATGACTTCCGAGTCTAGGTTTTGAACCGAGTGTCTGAATGACTTGTGCAGCTTGCGTTGCGTTTAATAACGCGTTAACGGGGGTAACTTTGGCGTCTGGTTGCACAGAACATTCGAAATATGTTCTAAACATAGAGACGTTTCACTGGATGAGATAAGGTTGTTGCTCCACGATCATCATCGAGAAAAGGGGACAGTGTCTGTAGCTGAACGCTGACAGATACACGCATAGCGCGTATATTAGGCTGTGATAGATCATCCCACGACGAAAGACGTCCAACGGTTCGGTTTCTCCGTATGACGAGAGGTATTCCTGCTGAGGGGATTCAGTGCGAGGCGAACGATCGATCTTTACTTGTTGCACGTTCGAGGGATGCGAGACCTGTTCGTCCGAAATATTTCAGAGACCTAGTTCCGCGACGATGTTCATCACCTGCGACGAGGAGCGTGCACGTGTGCATGCATAAAAACAACAACGGGTCTTTGGCTCAGCCGGCTTGCGTCAGAGAGACATTCTTTCCGGTAGGAAGTCTGGGGACACGGAGTCAACGCGTCTGTCAAGCGAGCCTAACAGCCGTGGATCAAGAACGATCGGCCCGTGGACGTGCGCAGGGTGCGCCGCCGTCTTGTCGCGATGCGTCTTGTCTCGTCGCGTCGCGTCGCGCAGGGGATTTTCAGGGTTAACCGGAATATCGGTGCCACTTATGTAAAATCATGCGCGAGTAACATTGGTCTAATTATAAACACGGCAGAGTCAGCCTGGTCTGTACACGTTCATTACCTGCGCGTACGCTGCTCGAGTAATTTGCGATGCAGTTGCTCTTAGGTGCTTACGACCTAAACTAAAAATACGTGGGGTCCGATCAACGGCCAACTGGGCCAGTGAAGTAACCGTAGCTCAACGTCCCAAATATAGTCCGACATCTCTACATAGGCGACTGCCGATAGTTGGCATCCGCAGCAAAGTGCAAGAGCACCGAGGAGTATAATAGCGGCTGTCACCAAGATTCCCTAATGACACGGCTATCGTTGAACCGCTCGATTCTCTAACGTTTAATTTTAGTACGTTTCCCGAAACTCGGTTAAGGAATCCACCGTTTCCATATCAAGGACTAATCGTACTCGTACTCGGCGATTTCTGGATCGCGCGGTATAGTGATTGCGTCGTTTCCGAAGATACGCCCAGATGCTCCGCCGCGCCGTCCCGTCTTGTGCTAGTGTTTGCCTCCCTCTGTTTTTATCCCTTCGAACGCGTGTCTTCGAACAATAACATGTTAATTTCGTAGAGATCGGCTTTTACAGATTTAGACGTCGCTCGGGACGCAACGCTCGGGGATGAAACGGCTTAGAATAATTTAGATCGCGCCGTATCTTTTATTGGAGTAGGTTATCGAGTTGAAGAATCAATTTTACCGTGGACCGTTTCGATGCCGATTCGTGCCAGAAACTTAAGTTCGCGATATAGCACGATATTCCGCTATGAACACCGGCGCGGCGGCGGTAAACTTCGGGACCGATCGCTGCCAAGATTCATACGCACTTTCTTGTACGTTTGTTTTAATTCAATCCCCCGACGACACGTGGAAGGGTTATAAATAAAAGCCATGCGATTGTTTAGACGTCGATACCGAGCGATGCTGATGGCATTGTGATAGTGATCGTTGAAGTTTGTAGTCTGTAATAAATGCTTCGCCGCGCGAACTATAAATGTCAATAGATATAGACGGGAAACCATTCTCCCCGGAACGTCGCGCTCGCGTCGCCGATGGTTCGTGCAAGGTTCTAAACACCGAGGGTGTAACACTGTGTTTAACTCTCAAGGAAAATCCAATATAAATAACACACGGATTTCTATACA
Source organism: Lasioglossum lativentre (assembly GCA_916610255.1). Taxonomy (NCBI): domain Eukaryota; kingdom Metazoa; phylum Arthropoda; class Insecta; order Hymenoptera; family Halictidae; genus Lasioglossum; species Lasioglossum lativentre. The sequence goes on along the minus strand of OU744355.1, from coordinate 10,261,610 downwards.
TACGTACACACGCAAATACTGTGTATCCTTTTTCCGGGTTATGAATTTTTTCACTCTAAAGCGGGATGCTCCCAAGGACACCGGATCCTGCACCAAGAAAATCGTTCGATCCGTTCAGTGGTCTGTAAATGTTTGCCGGTAAGAATAAATTGAGAGAAAAAGAAGGAAAACACGAAACCTTTCTCCTATAAATATCACATATTACTGTACGACTGTACTACTATTCTACTATTCTGTACAGTAGAACCTCGTTTATCCGAATACAACCTCCCGCTTTTATTTGTTCCGATGACAGAGGTCGACATTCGGATAATAGAAGCTTGTTCGTTTCGTACATAAGGGTTGTGCAACCGTCTGCGTTCTCTCCGTTGTTGGAATGGGTGCAGACTAGGGTGTACCTTAGCTATACTTGGTGAAATTTTTTTCACGCCCCCCCCCCCCCCAAATTGTGTCATTGGGTAAGAAAATAATTCCTGCAAAAGTTGAAGTTGATCGGATAAGGAGAAGGCGTGCCTCATTGATGTTGAAATGGCGAAAAATATGGAATATTGTAGGAATGGGAATATTTGAAGGAAAGACTTTTTATTATGACTAAATGTTCTTCTTGTGTCAAAATATTGATTATAATAGTACCAAAATGTAATATTTTCAATATAACAATTAACTAATTATCATATTTTTATAAATATTTATGATTTATATGTATTTTATTGAAAGTACCAATTCTCTTACTTGTATTCTTATACTAATTTAAAAAGTAGAGAAATTAACGTTCGACATAAATATGTTATATTTAATCAGAGCATAATATTTTTAACCGGATGAGCTTCGCGAAAACGGACTTGTTAGCGGGAAAGTGGCGGACAGAAATTAGACAGGATAATTAATGTGAAATAATCTTAATTCCTACAAAGTACACTTGTACTTGAGTGCATGTAAGGAATTATAATATTTTTGGAGGTTTAAAATATTTAACTTGAATTTTCAGTGTACTCATCACATTGAGCGCGCAGTTACTTCTATTTCAAAACTTCGCGCTCGATTAGGTACGCCTTCCCAACGTCCGATTGATCTAAAACTTTGGATATATCATTTTTTCATGACATGGAACAATATGTGGGGGGGCGGGGGGGGGGGGGGGCGTGCCCAAAATTTTTTGGTCGAAAAATAAGGTCCACTCTAGTGTAGACTGAACGCCAGACTGTAGTTTGTATAATAGAGGCTCCATAAATCTTTAGAGGGCTGGACTGACCACTATGGTTTTGCGTATCACGTTGGTTGTATATACAATAAATATAAGAAAATTACTAGAGGTTAACAGTTCGTATACATGAGGTCTAGCATTGAATTGACTCGTATAAATGAAGTTCTACTGTATTTGGTTCGTGATAACGTAATCTAGGTGTATCGAAGCTATTTTAACAAGTTTGCCAAAGTCATCGAGTTATCGGAGTGGCTACAGTTGCGCGGCTCATCCTGTATAAAAAAAGGAAAAGGGTCACGGGAAGGCCTGCTGTTGCCTTTCATTACACGTGCTTATGACTCGATGAAAGCAGCGAGGAAATCTATTTTTATGGCGTGGAGTCCGTCTGTAATCGAGCACGCGCCAACTGGAAAAGGCCCGCTGCTCTCGCCCTTATCGGACCTGCCCGGTACCGTTTCCTCATTGGTTCGGTGGTCCGTCAAGTGGGAACAGGCTCGAGAAGGGCGGTGCGAGTTATAGGCAAAAACAGGGACCGAAATTCTCCCGATCGTTTCGAGATGTAGAGCAAAATCTGTTGGCAGAGGTTCACGATAGGCCAGAAAGCCCGCGACGACGCGAAGCGGTCCGAGCTCGTGCGATATGCGAGCAAACGACAGGCATTGTCCGCGGTCCTAAATTATTCAACGTTTTCTGCCACTGGGGAGAATCTTTGGCAGGTTTCGAGCAACGCGACGTCGAGGAAACGCAGAAAACTCCCATCTATCATGTCGAAACGCGTAACACAAAAATAGTCGCAAGGATACACCGAGGTCGGACTTGGCGAGTGTGGACGTGGACGTGGACGTGGACGTGGACGTGGACGTGGACGTGGACGTGGACGTGAACGTGAACGTGAACGTGAACGTGGACGTGGACGTGGACGTGGACGTGGACGTGGACGTGGACGTGGACGTGGACGTGGACGTGGACGTGGACGTGGACGTGGACGTGGACGTGGACGTGGACGTGGACGTGGACGTGGACGTGGACGTGGACGTGGACGTGGACGTTGGACGTGGACGTTGGACGTGGACGACGTCAAGGGTGCGCGGATTATCGGGACGCGTACAACCTATGATGCCGCGTTACCATAATCTCTGGTACACACCATCCTCCATAAGTCATCGAACATGTTCCGTTATTTCGGGAAAGTCGAAAACACGTTCGATTTTCTAAAAGATGCCCAACTTTAATTGGAAAATCTGAATGAAACGCGTCGGTAATGATTAAACTGCAGATTTTATGCATTTATGGCAAAAATTATTTATTATTACTGGTTTGTCATGTACAATTTATTAAAATTATTAAGGGAAGAAAACAATTGGTATGTAACTCCCCTTCATTGTAATTAATGCATTTTTTATTTTGCATATAGATCCGCTGTCTGTTTATTACATTATTTGCCAGGTCGGTCATATATATATATGACCGGCACAATTTTTTTATCAAAATTGAAAATCAATTTTTACTACAGTCTATTCAATAAACCAAATGTCAGGCCCTACAAGGTGTGAGAACATTACAAAAATTACTGGTATGATAAATCTGATTTTTTCTATTCTGACATTATTAAATAAGTGGTTTTTATTTAATACGACTTTTATGGACGTTAGTAAGGCACTTAACGTGTTAGAGGATCTTTATGCAAAACAAAAATTTTCTGCATTTATTACAAAAGACAAGCATCACTTAAAAATGTCCTTTTTCTTTAACCCTTAAGTGGTCCTTCGAAATGTACTTTAAAAATGCAATGATCAATGAAATTATATTTAATATTCATCTGTATCGAAATGGTAGACAGAAACGTAGTGAGACAGTAAAATTTCATCTAAATTTACAAATCGTTATATCATTAACACATTAAATAATTATCAGCATAAAGAGTGAATGAGTCACGTCGGCCCCAATAGTTAAGGGTTAATAATTTTAGTAAATCGAAAATAATATATGAATACCGTCCAATTCTCTTAATTTTGTTTGTTTCAAATTGTAGCGACTTATTTTCGTCATAAATGCATAAAATCTGCAGTCTAATAATGAGGGTATTTTAGGAAATATCGGTTAGCTTGCGGATAGGAGAACAGCTTCGTTCAATGTGTGCATACATACAGGACATTTCAAGTGACGTGACAAGATAGGAAGGGGGGGTTGACAAGTTACATCTCGGCACTCAGTGAAGTCACATTTTTCTTCGCGAAGAAGTTCTGTCCTGACGTCACGATACATCCTTGAAAGAGACTCTAAAATGGCCGGTCAAAAGCCTACGCTCTAGGCCAGGGGCTAGGCTAAGCTATTTCCGCTATTCAGCTTATGGACAAAAATAGTCCTAGAGAGCTTTCGAGTAAGAAGTCGCTGGGACTTCTTGTGCCCCGCCACCAGACAAACATGATTTCCATACTTCCGCCGCTGTAGTGGGAGCTCTTTAAACCTGCTACACCTATTTTCTTTTACGTAACGCTATAGGAAGTTCTCCGCGATAATTTATGAATTTCCATCGTTCCGTAAACTCGTTCGATCAATCCTGCCTCTCCCATTTTTCAGCTCAGCTATGTACTCGAGACTTCAACCTGTTTCGATCAGCATAATCTGAAGAAGACAACGAACACTTTGTCTGTCTAATAAAATTATGAAAGACGCTCAAAGAGGGTCCACTTTCTTAGGGTTTTAATAAAATCTCATTAAAAATAATTATAGAAAATTCGCTATCAGTGACCTTATGTACAGTAGTAAGACTAATATATCTATCAAAAGTATCCCAAGGTAACGTCTTAAATGGTCTTGAGCAATGTCAACTGTGTAGTTGATTACAATGGTACTGCCACCGAGGATTAAAATTCCTCAGATGCTTTCTGCTGAAGAAGTGTACATTTATAGAAGATATATATCCTATGTACCGAATATATGTATGTATAGGAGTTCTACAGGTCCCATAGGACAATTGCGAAGTCTATTGAAATAATAAAACAAAAATTACGAGGAAATATGGAGAAATGAATGGTAAGAAGCGCGCAGTGACGACAGTTCTGGTCTGATGAGTAGAGTAGTGCTCGGTTTTTGACTGTAACACTTAAATTTGCGCGACCCATCCCCACTCTTCCTCTACCACCTCGAGCTCGGCAGAGCCTTATCTCGATAGACAAGCAAAGAGAATAAAATGAACGTGATTCAAAAAGGCGTCACGACCGTAAGAAGTAATCATGCAACAAAGAAAATGTCAAGTTCAGTAATTTATGTCTTACCTTTTCAAACGTGGTTCCAATGGAATGTTGAGATCTTTCTGATTAATATGAGTCCAAACACGACCTAAATCTAACTGGTTTTATGCTTAATGTAAATAATTTGGACTCATTTCGATCGGAAGAATCTCAAAAATCCACTGGGTACTATATTTGAAAAGGCAAGTAAAATATGACTGAATTTGAAATTGTCTTTATTGCACATTCGTTTGTTACGTTAGCGGCATCCTCTTAAAGAGTCAAACCTCGACCGCTGATGCTCGACGGGCTGCGTCTATCTTCGAGTTAATTCCTGAAAGAGAAACGCTACTCTGTAACGCAAGAATTCGACTTCCGGATCCCGAACTTCGCAAAGTGAGCACTACTGCATAGCGTCATCGCGGGGATGCGAGCCGTTTACAATTATTTCAGTAATTGGCGTAAGCAATTAATCTCGATGCACCCACGTACGCGTTGCTCTATGCCAGTAGGTAGCAAACCGCACGTTTCTTCTCGTTGCAAACAGCTATTTCCACTGTCGGCGACGCGCGACAGGTGCCCATGCCCATGCCAGCCAGTTAGCTAGCTAGCTAGTCCCGCCGCGGGATACTACAATTCTCGGGCACGGATTTCGAAACTGAAACGAAAACCCCGAGGTATTTTCAATCGTCTTCTTTGCTGGCAGTGCCTTCGGTTGCCCCTCGGAGCAATTCTTCGTCCTGGCCGGACCGATAGGTGAAGGCAACCGAATGCATTTGCTCCTCGGCATATTTTTGGCGGGCACGTGAAGCAAGATTTTACGATCTGCACAAGGCACTTCGGACTTTTTCGAATTTATTTCCATGCGCTAGCCGCGTTCTATGTCACCAGACAATGTAGCACGGCAACTATAATTTTCTCGACGCGTTCACTGCCACAGCAGTGTCTATAAAAGCCGATCAAACGGGAAACAATTTATTTAGTAATTTAAGAATAGAAAATAGGAAATTTATTATAGCTCGACTGCAATTTTCACAACACATTGACTGCCACATCAGTGTTCATAACACCTGTACAAAATAAAAATGCCTTGTTTAGTAATATCAAAATAAAAAAGATGGGATTCATTATAGCTAGACCGCGGATTTTTATGCAATATAAGAATTGTTTATCTTAACATACAGGAGCTACACAAACATTTATTTCTTTTCTTAGTCATTGTAATAAGCTGGAAATGATATAACAGCATATTTAAATTATTTAAATGTTTTTACTGTTTTCCGTTTTTCTCTTGAATCCATAAAATCCGCTGTCTAATTATAGCCATTACTTTTGTACTTTGTATAAACCTGTAATTGCTAATGACCCTTGTCAGGCTGATGCAACTTAAAAAATAAATAAAAAAGAAGCTCGGTTTATTTAAGAGATCAATGGTAATCCCCCTATTAGATTTAACATAAATAACTGATAAGAAAAACTAGTTGCTAAAAAATAAGAATTTGGGTGAGACGTTACTAAATTTGGGTTAAAATTGACCCAATTCCGATGGCTCGCCAGAAACTGAATAATTTAGTAACGATTTTGATACTCTGGGTCAAGATAGACCCGGACTCTGCGGTCCGAGTGTTAAAATAGAAGTGGCTCTACAGTTTGATAGTCCCCCTAGCCATTTTGATCATAAATGCATAAAATTCGCGGTTCACTGATGAATACGAACTCGAGCCTATTTTATCCAATAATTGGAGACGGTGTGGTATCCATCAAGGTCGACAAAAATTACAATGGCGATTTGGAAGCTGTTGCAAAGCTCGAGAAATTTGACGATACGTATCGGCAAGAGGGAATTCAGAAAATAGTAGTCGATTTGGTTAACCCAGTTCCATAGACCTAATTCTCGGGGCGCGCGCGACCTTTACATCTGTTGGTTTGACTAGCCGAGATAGAGAGGGATCCACCTCAAAAGCTGCTCCACCTGCCACCGGACACCAGTATGACCAGGCTGACCGTCCGGCAGACCGCCCACACGAATTGCTACTGCGTTATTTCGAGTGTTTTAGCCTTGGGTGGCGGCCAGAGAAAACTTTTGAAATATCGGGGAACGCTTCGCGAGCTCTCTTTCTCGGCCATCAGGGTTCCAAGATAAGTACAGACCATCGCCGAGTGTTCACGAGTAGTAGCTGCAACGAGTCTATGCCATGAACGCGTACATTCTCGAAACTGTGATACTCTACTATCGGACAATAATACCAATTTTCACTAACGAGGGACTTAACCTTCGCACGCTCTTCAGAAATAATCGCATGGAAGATACTATTATAATAACTAAACTGCGGATCTTCATATAAAATACAAATTTTCTAACTGAATTTTTGCTCTACACTTTAAATAAAAAAAATAATCTTTCATTTATGACGTCACATTTTAAAGAAATACAGTTAGGAACTAAAGTATTGTCACACCTGCGGCTTCTAATTATACAAACGTATAGAAATTAAAAATACAATATTAGGTAATCATAACTATTGGGCCTATAATTTTAGAATATTACAAAACATTTTATATTGGTTAATTAAAAACAAACAAGAATGGATAAGCCCAGATATTAAAAAAATATTAGTGCATTCGGATCAATCTTGCCAGACAGACTGAAAGCGGTTATAAACAATAAGGGATTACACACGAAATATTAGCTGTATAAAATAAATAATAGTTACTACAAACTCATAAGTGTGCCAATATTTTTGTTTCAATGAAAACTGCTGTTAATATATACTTTATCGCTCTTTTTTGTTTTGTAATTACCCACTTCAAAAGTTTTCTTTCATTTATGGGCGTTTATATAATTAAAAAGCCAGGTGTGTCAATATACTTCTGTTCCTAACTATACGTCTCACGACAGAAAGTGATCAATAATTTTATAGAAATTTCATGTCCATTTCTCATGACGAAACCTTGGCATAATATTTAGACTTTGACATAAACCTTGCAACTTTTATTCAATATTTACCCTTTTATTCCACTGGTATGTAATTTGTGGGCATTGATTCAGGCGATGTCTACTTCATCGTAAATCATCAGACGTTGAATTAACGTTGCGTTCCTCCTCGAGATACCGATGATGACCGGACTGACTGTCAGCCAAGATTACAACCGAGTTATGATTGTATTTTGTCACGTGCTGCTTGCACGTTCTCATTTTCCAACTGTCTGTGCCGTGGAATCGACGATTAAACAGCGAAAATTATGCAAGTTAATTTCCAAATTAACATTGGTTTTCAAAGTGAAAGGCATCCATTCGTTCAAGAAATATAATATATTGTCTTTTTCAAAATACAAATATTAACAAATTTTGAACTGTGAGCCATCTGCACAAATATTAAAAATAAAATATATATTCAGATTATAAACTTAACTGTAACAATTGTTTCATATTATAGTGCTGCCCATTGAAGCATTAATAAAATCATGACACAAATTAAAACTGTATTCTACTTTCTAACCAACATGATTTATTACAATAATGGACGACTTTTTCGATATCGATGAACAAAATATTTGTTTCTATAATATAAAAATTTATGTTCTTATAAATGCTGTTCAAAGTAAAACTATTTTCCAGGAATTTTCTTTGTCTCCAGTAAGCAATCTGCTTAAACTGCGAAATTTATAACATAAGGGCGTTTCTCATAAAAGTTTCTCAGAAAAATACCATAATTTTTTCGGTTCTAGTAGGGAAGGGTTTACTGTATTATTAGGTTGTTGCAAACGAAATATTTGGTTTTAGAACGCAAATGTTATGAAGCGTTTTGATCAGGAACTGCTACTATAGTCTATAAGTTATTATACATTATTGTAATACTGTAATTGTAGCGAGAATTGTCGCTGCGTTGAATTTTCGTCAATTGTGTGCACTTTTTTCAACAATTTCTTAACACGTTAAACGCTATAGTACTTCCTGTCGAATTTATAAAATAATATGCAGTTTTAAAAAACACGTTCTTTCTAGATTTTATCAAAGCAGATTAAGTAGAAATTATGGAAGTAAGTATTTTGCTAATGCAGTCACATTTCTGTATTCTAACTTAAATAGAGTATCATTGGAGAGTAATCATTGGACCGGCGAGGGGTTAACGTTACCGTTGAAAATCGGACATATCTCACATGCAACAACCTAATATATTTTTCAGCGAGATTTCCCAGCAAGAAAGTCTCCGAGGAATTTTCGTCGATCGTGACGTCACGTGAGTCTCGTGTTATTTGGCACGGATCGGGCGTGACGCAGTCGACGAAAGGCAATACGTGTCGAGGGGAAAAAAGCATGATAGATGGACGTGCGTGGCAATCGACGCGTCTCGGCTGCGGCCGGGGCGGCAGGGATAATTGTATTTTTCAAAAGAGCACGGGCTTGGCAGCGGGAAACACTTCCTTGGCGAAAACGAGCGCTGGCCCCGACACCGAGCGTTCGGCTCGAACGTGAAATAATAATAACAGCTCACGCAAAGATTCCACTCATGATTTCTCGATCGGAAATTTAAATAGATTCCGCGAGCCGCGGTTTACCGAGGAACGGTGTGCGGAAGAAAATACACCGGTAGTCTGGAAACTAAATCTTAGTTTGTTTTCATTTGTCGCCCCGAGCTCTCATCTTCACCGATTGACCATTCTATTTTACATTGAATTGTACAAAAAGTTTTCACTACAATAAATCATCGGTAGCCATTGTAAAGCGATCAGTTTTGTCGTCTCTCTCCCTTTAGTACGAGGCTGTCGTTATACTTTTTGTCTGTGCCATTGTCATCCAGTCCTCCTATGGCACAAACACTCAGCATCCAACGAGGAGAGGATTTCCCTAATTGGGTACATTCCTAAACATACGTTGGATCATCCAGGCGACCACCCCACTGGATAAGATCAAGCCGCTCCTATAAATAAAAACAATTGCTTTTAACTTGCTATGCACAATTGCACGGGTTTCCCTTCAACCCTTTGTTCTCCGTTGACGCCACTATGGTAATGATCTAATTCCCAACAGTAACAGTGGTAGTATTAGTTTTATTTATCCATAAATATTTTCAGTTACTTTAAATTATGTTTTTTGAAGAGTAATTCCACCGAAGATCATTCGAAAATCAACATATCATACATAGTTGAATTTGTTTTTTCGTTAGCTATCCCATTATACCAATCAAAACAAGTTATCTTGTTAAGAAAAGCAACGACGACTTTAAAAATTACGGAAAATATTATCTTGAAAAAATCTCCTATCATAATAATTGCCTCTACGAGTCAAATATTTTCTTTCTTACACATTATCATGCATCGCCAAAAACAACGGAGATAATTTAGATGAAAATTTTAGGTGACTCATCCTGCCTATCTAGTAGCACAAATGGTGGTTTGCAGAAATGGGTTTAGAAAAATGGCTGCCACGTCCTTCTAGTTGAAGATATTTAACTCAATTTTTCAGCAAATTTCACTTAAGCGACAAGTGATAAGAACGTGCATATGGACTTTTTAAAGAAACATAATTGTATACTTTAAACAATTGTTGAATTTCTCTTATTTTCCAACAGTTGAAAGTTATGTAACCCCTTAATCCTCAATAAGCGTATTCAAGGAAGGCGATCGTTGACGATTATTCGATGCTTTCCACAAAAGGGGAAACAAACAATTACGTAATAAAAGTTTCGCAAGGGTTTCAGTGGAACGTCGAAGAGGAGCAATCGAAATCGGAGCATCTCCAACGTTTTACCTTAGTGTTGGGTAACGCGATGGGTGCCACGACGCGTGGCTGCCTTCGCAACAATTGGCACCGTGAACAGTACTTATGCATCTACGGCAATCTTAGTGCTAATTAGAGATTTTGCAGGCACTGCGGCTCTTCGGCCCCGCTAGGAGGGGCCATTAATTTGTTTGACGCAACGAGCGGATAGCCTCGTTTTAATTCAACGGATTGAATTAAACCCGCGCGTATCGGTATCGGAACGGTTCGTTTAAAATTCCGATTACATCACGCACATCCTGGGGTGGTAGAATGTTACCGAATTAGTGCATACCGCGTGACCTCGGGAAAATGGTACAAGAACGGTGCACGGTGGCCTAAAATCGTAAAAATTCGTTTGCTTGTAGAGCAAGCTTGTAAGTTGTAGAGAATGGTTTCAACGATTTCAAAATGATGATTTCGATGTGAAAGACGAGGACCACTGTGGTGCACCAAAGAAGTTCCAAGACGAAGAATTGAAAGGCTTGATGATGATTCATGTCGGACACTTAAAGAATTGTCAGAAACACCATCACTGCTAATCGTTTCTGAAAATAATTAGTCAATTCAAGTCGAGCATTGAAAGAAAAACGTACGGAATATGCAAAAAGACATGAGAAAGTGATTTTTTCGTACGGAAATGCTGGATCACACATTGCAAAACTAGTGAAGGAAACGTTGTAACTGCTAGGGTGAGATGTGTTACCACACCCACGATATTCATCAGATATTGGCCCATCATTTATTAGGTACTTGATAGCCATAGACAATGGACCTGGTACTTCAAAGAGAGGACAATTTTAGATCACTGTGGCGGCAGCCCCCAGGCATCGAGGGATCGTTGCCGGCGCTCCAATCGTAAAATATTTGGTCCTCGAGGATTGGTCGCCGAATACTGCAGACTTTCCACCGTGTATAATAACTATTATACCGAACGCAAGAGCGCACGGTCCATGTAATTTTAGGACCGTGTGATAATGCGGTAAATTATGCGGCGATAAATGTCGCCCGCCGTTAAATCACTTACACCGACAACTTTATATTTTCGCACAAGACGCGTTGAAACGTGCCGCCTGTTAGTGTTAGTGATAACACTGAAACTGTACTTTCAAAAAATAAAACGGTTCCACGCGATCGTAAAAGTGTAAGAAGGACAATAAAGTTGTAGAGGAGCATTCCTCATGCGCCTTGATCCTAATGCATCTTTATGCAATTATTGAAGCACTGTAGCCTCGGAAAATAAATATTTGGTAACAATGACTAGATTGTGGATTTTTCGAAAAAATAAAAATGTTCTATCGCAGTTACAACTAGGCATTAAATAAAGAGGCATTTTCCAGATTAATAATTTGAATAGCTTGGAATATTATAACAGTATTCTTTAAAATCTTTAGATGTATTTTTTTAAATTTACGTTTTATGTTATAATTTGATTTTATAGTAACAGATTTTAAAAAACCAAATGCAGAATGTATATTTTATTGCGAGAAAAGTAAGGTAAAAAGTCTAAATTGATATTAATTATTATTATTATTATCACTATAACAGCTTTAACGCTTTAATTTGTTGCTAGCATGACTCTAATATTTTTTCAATCAGATTAATAAAAATATCTTTGCATTTCCTATAATCTTTTAATGGATTTTAAATGAACTTTGTAATTTGAATAAAATAAATTTTCTTTCAATATATCTATGTATTTATATAAGTGCTATTAATAATAATTGAATTTTTCCAATTTCTCCCCGTTTTTTTGTATATAGAAAACATTTAGAAAATACTCAATTATGGATCATTGTTAGTTATTCAAAACTTGTGTTAGAATGGTGCATGTCAGAGTGCTCGATGGACGACTATTAACAAAGTTAATGAATACAAATTACGTACCATAAAGCGATCTTCCTCGGATGGGCGTGCCGTATTGAGCTGTATCTAGCTACCTGTATTTCCTTGCTGTTCTGGAAATGGTTCAATATGTCGAGCGCACTGTAACAAGATTTTTAAAGCGACCACAATTATAACACCTGGGTAAAAATAATTTTCTATCGATTATGTTAAGCAACGTAACTGGCTTGCATTACTGTTGTCGCAGTGCAAAACAGAATTAGAGAATCAATAAAATTATTATCACTTTTTCAATCCTTAAATTTTGTATTAAAAGTTCGAAGATCTATTTACCGAAATATCAATAAATCTATGTAAGAATATTGTGACTGATGATTAAATTGCAGATTTCTATGCAAAATAAAAATTGTCTCTATCCATTGTAAAATAGTGGAAATACATTTACATTTATTTATTTTCTTAAGTCGAAAATAATACAACAGTTTATTAAATACTTAGAATATTATCACTGTTTTGAATTTGATCTACTCATAGAAATACATAAAATCTGAGGATGCAATACATAAACTGAAAATGAGATCAAATGAAAATAACCTTCTGGAATGGCCAGTATTGTTATTATGTTATACTTATCAACAAAAACAGTGTTGCGGTGAATTCGATTTGCATAATTCGGATAGGCGGCAGCGGCGCTAATACAAAAGTGCGTCGGTTAGAAACGATACACTGATTGTGAGTTTGGAACAATGCCAGTACTGAAGAAAATCTGATACTTATAATATATGAACGTCGGTAGGCCGCGAGTGAATTGTGCTGGATGGTGAACGTAAAAGAGAATGCATCACGCTCGTGAAAATGCATACTTGATAGCGGGGCACCGGATAATTCATTTTGATCTAATTCGGGAATGATGAAGTCACCTGACTTGCGTACCCCCGATACGCGTGATGAGCTTTACGGGCAGAACGATACCCTTTGTGTTCCTAACCGAAGCTATTGTTACAGTTTCGAACGCCATACTACTGGCTAAATCCAAGTGCAAATTTTTATCGCAAGAAAAATACCCAATTGTTCCTGAACACGTTAAGTGTTAAGGAATATCAATCCTTAAAATTTCCGCAAAATCAATTGCTTCATTTACATACTCATAATCTTTTGAACACAGATTACGAATGTTTCAAGTAAGTTTCCTGTAATTCGAAAATGATCTAAATTGAATTCAAACACAAGAAGAACATAATTCAATCATATAAATTTTATGCGCACCCCTTCTAAAAGGAGTAGAAATTAAAAATTTCACGACCATTTAAATTTCATCGTGAATTTCAATGAAATTCCAACGGTAGGATGCAACAATTTCCCGATTACGATAGGTCTTATATAAGTGCTCCTTGTGTCGACAGCTCGTCGAATGAAAAGTAAACCAATTTTAATGGATTCGCTTGAATTCGATATTTGACTGACCGTGGTTTGTGATTCGAAGCTATCTGAATTCAGAAAACGTGATCGATTGTTCACTCGAACTGTTCAAAGAAATAAACTTGTGTGTGAGGGTTATTGTGACTATGCGTAATGATTCGATTCGTGGATCGGGATTATTTATAATGAGCTTTGCGCCTCCACTTCTAGACATTACTCATTCTAGTTTATCTGAGCGCACGTTAACGTATTAATGATACTTATTTAAATAAATTCTTATCCTAAAATTTTTATTGAATTTTTATCTTCATTCTTAAATCTTTACGAGAGTCATATTCCATTATTTAATAAACAGCTTTTTTTCATGTAAGATATAATGAAAATAAAATTCACTAATTAAGTCATTCACTAAAGATTGAAGTTTAATGATAATTGCAATTAAAATTTTGATACAAACTCCAAATATATAATTCTAAATGTACCAAAATCTAAATGTACATAACAGTATTGATTTTATCATTAAATTGATATAAGCACTCTAATGGTGAAAATAATCTTCAAGGGATCTTATGTAGGTCGTTCACCTCTCCCGCCGATATTTATAGCTTTCCTGTTGATGCACTACTGACAAGTTGTAGAATTACACTTAATCTGTTTCCCAGATTAACGTTATACCACGCTAATTGTATTCTATAAACAGGTAATCAGTCTCCTTTGATTTTATTCGTATGCGTACGCTTCAACCTCGAAATTACTAACGATCATTTGTCATGGAATGCGAGTGTTTTTTAAAGAATTTCTATGAAAAATATCTTGTCGATCGGTCAGGGTAGTGCTAACCAGAACAAATGTTGGAAAAACGGGCATATATAGTTAGTTACATATTAAATCGCATTCACTGATATTACACTTTGTAAGTGCAACGACGAGTATACGTGGTTGCCCTTGGATATGATCCAAAATAGTTCCGCCACCTTACTTCATAGCAGCTTCATACTAAAATACCAACTGCGTACTTAATACCTAATTATATTTGTCTGGTGCGTGAACGAAAGTATAATGTGTAAATGAAACGGTCACTACTAATGTGACTATATTCCCTGTAGGCATGCTCGTTCGACGGTCATCATGACGGAAATTTCAATATGTCACGAATCACGCAAGAGATTCATGGTACCCGGTATCTCCCTTTAATCTCCCTATTGTTTTCTTAACCCGGATACTGTGCTGTACGAACTGTAAAATATGAGTTTCTGTGAGAGCATGTTTCATGTCAGTACGACAGCCTGCATTGGGGTTATTTGTGCTCGACGACAACTGAGTTTAAATTTGTTTCGCTCCGAACGAGTTATCTGCTTCGACAGTGTATGTATATATTGTACATACATATGTATGGGCAGTTCCATATTTTAAACACGCGATACTGTATTAAATGTTAATATAATATGTGTATATACTTGTATGCAAAGTTGCTGGTCTCTCAAATATTCAAAGTGGTTTTCATAGTTAAAAAAGAATGACTTAGTGATTTACAGAGAAGGTAAAATAGTGCGTGTTAGTAATGGTTTTACTAAGATGAAGAGTATTTTTAAGTTGAACAGCCTCTCTTAACATTAAGATTTGTTTTTGATGAAATATCTTGGACAATCTTTCCTAAAGTTGGTGATAAACCTATGTTTATATAATTTGTGAATTCGTGTGCAGCATGTTTCAAGTGAATGTCAATATCAACAAAAATTTAATTTCATAATATTTAATGTAATACTAACCTTCTGTGATTCACAACAGCTACCAGTGCACGTCTTCGAGTAAAGGGCATTACGTCTATGACTCCAAAAATTGAAAACTTATCAGCAATCTATTAATGAAATTATTAATTAAAATAATAGCAATAAATAATGATATTGTTATACATGTAAATAAGTATTCTGACTCACCTGTTTTATATTTAAAGATGATGAATTTAATTGAACATGAAGCCATTGTGGTCTTGTACATGTTGGGTCCTTTCCATCAAGTTTCTGGAACAATTAGAACTTCACTTAGTCACACGTCTCATTGTGTCATTAATTTTAATGACTAGTTTCTCTTACCAAATATAATTCATTACTCCTTGCTATATTTACAGAGTTCATTAAATGTTTTACACTGCTCATTAACTCAGAATGAGTCACAGTACGCTCTTCTAAACCCCTAAAATTTAAATAATTAAAAATGTGTCAATTTTTAATAATTAAAATTTGTTAAAAAATGGACTCACTTTCCGTATTTTTGGATAGAAAATACATGTCCCATTCTCACGAAAATATATCCGGCTACAAAGGCATCCCAACCCGCAGTATGATAAGCTTCTTGTTCTAAAATGAACTTTAAACGTTATTTATCATTTTGAAATAAAATTGAAGGCGTTACAAACAAATTATGAAATAATTACCATCACATGTACCATCCATTTTAATGGCTGGTGATTTGAATGCTAAATGGTTCCCTTGGATCGACTTAAAATATTGATATACTCCTTTAAGTGTATTTATTTTCCAATGTACTTAAAAAAATTTGTGAAATCATCATATTATTATGTGTTGTTGTTTGATTTTCCACTCCCACTGATATTGCCATTACCTTCTTTTCTACTAATCCCTTTCTTGAATTCATGGCTCAAAAATTTTGTATCATACAATTGTGGAAACAAAGAATGTATATTACTTTTAAATTCACTATACTTTCCTGAAATGAATATCATTATATTATCTAATCTAATTAGCTTTAAATATTAATAATTATGAATCAATATTAAATATAAAGTAATTATGTCTAGAAATATTAATAACTATTAATCTAATTATAATAGTTAAGTATTTGTTATTTAATAAAATAGTAAATTGAATGAACTCAAAGTGGTATTTTAATTTAGCATGCAACCACACTCTGATTGGTCTATTTGATTTTAAACATATGTGTAATGCTTTTGTGACAAGATTAATTGAAAAACCTGGACCCAATTAAGACACATGTTCTTAATCCGATTCTGGTTTAACAATAAATAAATATACTTTTTCCATATTTTATGGGCTACGTAATATGCAACTAATTACAAAAAAAAATAAAGAATAAATTTTGTACGATTATAAAGTTACGAATATTGTCTCAACGCGAAACACTATGCAGTGACCCGCACTACCAATATTTTACTAACTAATTTGGCACGTATTACATCATATTTGACTTCATTTGAAATCCCTGACATCAATTTAAAAAAATGATTTGTTTAAAATAACAGATTCTCACATTTTCTGTGAACCTTTTTAATCTTAGAAAATTTTAAATGAAATTGATATAAATATACTTTATTCGTTAAATACTGATATATTCTTCAGCAAATCTGCTTGACATCCACTTGTTTTCTTAATTAATTGAAGAATAGTTACGTGGTAATGGCTTGTAGAACTGTTGATGCATTAAAATTAAATCCATAAGGATATTATGTCCTATTATTGGTTTCTTTACAGAAGTTAAAAGTTTAAATATTTTAGAAAATCCTAAATAACAATCCAACAATTCTTTCTGTAATTTAAGATTATTATCTACTTCATAAACGTTGCGCATGTCCTGTGACGTCCTTATAACGATCACCTAGAAAGAATATAGAATGTTGTAAAACATGTCAATCGTGCAAGATTTTTACTAATTACTTTCTAAGTTTCTACGTACCGACTTGTAACCAGACATCGTCCAAATATTTTTAAAAGTATTTCTTAACTGTTTCTGTATCATATACTGCAAAATAGGACTTGGACTTGCCAGTTGAAGAGAGATTTCGTTTGGTTCATGCGTAAGCCACTGATGCACTCTTTGTTTACACTCCTTAAATTCATCCTCCTCTTCATACGATAAATGTTCTAAATTATTATCGAAATTGCCTTTTTCTAGATATTCTTTCAATAGCTCTTCATCTATCTGGTTTACAAACGATATACCATTGTACATACACTAAAATATGAATAAGATTATTTACTTTCATTCAAAATTGCTTACAATTACAATCATCTTCGTACTATCAAACTGCAAAGTATATTTGTTTTCTTACTTTGTTAAAATCAAAGTTATTTACGGAGAGGAACTCTATGGCAGACACTTGTAATGAGAATTTCCTATTTTTAAATGGTACAGATCGTGGCAGCAAGTAAAAATTATAACACTTTACTTTATAAACATTTTCATTATGCATATGCTGAAACGCAGCAATACCAAATTGAATTATTATGAAAGGTTCCAAGGTTTGTTTTAATAACTTATATCGGTCATCGATCGAATCGAAAAGGCTGAAATAAAATAGCAAGCATCCTAAATAATATCACCAAAATGCAAATTATTGTTATGTAAATATAAATAAATGGAATCATACTAACCTGTACTTCTGTTCATGATCATGAGACTGTAATCCTGAGAATTCTGAATCGATCGATATAAAGGATGCATTTTTTATGCTATCCTCTATCTCTGGATAAAGCTCCTCGAAATTTTTATCCACAACTTCATTCATTATTATTGTTCTATGTACTCTGTGAGCATAACAGTGTCTAAAGAATAGGAAACTATAACCTCATTCTGATAAGCGATTGTTTTTGAGGTTTTTGAATTTCCTTATTTTATATTTCTAGGATATATATTTTTCAAATATATTTTAATATATTACACATTCGAATTATTTCTTTTTCGAATATGTTAAGTTATAAAGAAACATTTAAGAATCATGAAGTAAATAAATTTACATTTCATCTTTGTAGTTATTTTCAAATATGAACCACTATATAATTGAACAATTATTCCAAAATAGTTATTAAATTAATGATAATTTGTGTATGTTTATAGTGAATAAAGTGTGAACAGTGTTACTTATTTCAATATGTATTTTGCTGTTTTATGTCATTTAGAATTTAGTTAAAATATGTATTTATATATATATATGTTTCCTTTTTAGTTTTGAGTTGATCGAATACTTTTTCAACTGCGTCCGGAATACAATTCAGTTACAGTTAATGAATTTAGTTCTACATTTTGTGTAAAATTGTTTGTTAACTTGAGTTAAGTATTAAGAAATTATTCGTAAATCATTCCAATCAATCATTTGAATCAAGCAGAAAATAAAAATACTTTTTCTATGTCATTTATCAGGTAAAAATAATAAAGTACTTGAAATAATTCGTAATTGTCAATGATTATTTGTTATCTTATTTCAAATAAAATTAATGTGCCCAACTCTGGCACAAATATATATGTATATATGTGGAATATAAAACAGACTTCTATTATACAACAATGTTTTCATAGTAGCATATGTTCTGTTTGTCAATATAGGTTGTATATATATATATATAATTACCTACAACGTATTAATGCAACAATTTAACTAGGAAAGCAATTTTTAATATCTACTGTAGCAACAATACAAAAATTTGTCGACATATATGTTTGTGGTAAATAAAGTTTAAACAGCGATACTTAATTCAGCATTTAAGGTATAAATTGACTTGCTTCCTATTCTATGAAAAAGAAAATTGGGGTTCGGTAGAATTAGTTAAGGATTCAAAGTTGCTATAAAACAGACTTCCATCGTTACTACGTATATTAAATCCTCTATTACATGATCAATGCTTTTATATTGTCTATATCATTTTCTGCACGTTAGCATATGTTACAGACTTGGTGGCAACGTATAAGTGTAACAATTTCACGTAAAATTTACTACGGTAAATTACAGTCAGCCAGTGTTTCAGATATTCCGGCATAACAACAGACGGTTTTCCGATGTGAACAAGTAGTAATTTGTTCGTTCTTTACGAAGCAAAAATGCGAGCCGCGATCCGCGACTTGCGGATAAATAGTAGGAGCGCGAGCGTTTTCGCAGTTGAAAGATCTTTCTTTTTAATCAGGAAACAACTCTCTCCCTGGCAATGAACTTGCTGGTATCGTGCTAGTGTACTCGCGACCACGAAACCGGCCAGTTCGGGCACCTGATCGTTTCGTTCTCGCTGCACACGCCGAGCACTGAACTCTCGCTGGATCGCGCGGATTCTTTCTCTTAAAACTCGAAGTATAATGTTCTTCAGATTCGCAATTTTTGTCGGTCTGAGCTCCGTCGTCGCCACCATCATCTATTTGACACCCATACCAGGTCAGTTTCATACAATAACATCATTCCTGTCCATTGCACCCTCTTGCAGTGGAAATCATTCGCGAGGCTTCATCATCTCATAATGCACATTTCTTACGCCACATAATTCAACTTTGATCAATTTCATATATAAAACTGTCGTTACAAGTATATATGCATACGTAATTTTCACCGATGCGAGAAATTATTGGATTGGACTCATATAACAATAATTGAATTGTTTAAATATTTTGATTGGGATAGGAAATATAGAGTTTTCTAATGATTAGTAGAGATTGGAAAATGTGTTATCTTGAGTGGACATACAGTTTAAGAGGAAATTATGAATTATAATTCGACTTTGTTTATTACAAATATGTGAATTGTTGCTATTGTTGGCTGGTACAGTGCTTGAGCAATTTTAGACATATTTGTATTAAATTATGTTCATAGAGCTTGCTTTTATATAATTGCGATATAAACATGTTTGATTAATTTTATCAAATTAAATTTGTTTTATTGAATTATTTCAAAGTAACAAACTAACGTTATTATTATTATTTTTATTTTTAGTTTCGATAAATGTGAATGTTTACTATTATCTTTATTTTTAGTTTCGACAAATATTAACGTTGCTATTATTTTTATTTTTAGTTTCGACAAATATTAACGATTACTATTATTATTATTATTTTTAATTTCGATAATTGTGATTCATAGATAATCTACAGAAATACATTTTCAAATAATATTGTTATTTTAAACAATATAAAGAAATATGTTTTTTTTTCTTTATAAAATTGATCGATATTATGTATTTCGAACATTAAATCGCGAACGTGACTTTCCATCTATAATTATTTTCTATCGAAGTTACGTATAGTGCATCTAGACTTCATGCAACGAAAATTTCGTACTGATTGGAGGTCGATGACCTCGTCTTAAGATCGCACTCTTCAAAACCAGTCTTTACTTCAAGATATGTACTTACTCAACTACAACCAAGCAGCAATATCATTATATATCAAAGATACAACAACCGTTATGAACGCGAGATGCGATTCGGTATAACCTGCTCTTTACATCAGAAGTATCTCTTTCATACATGGTGTTCCATAATAAATGGCTCAACCAAACGGTAGAGATAGCGTTATATAAATCTATCCGGTTCTGAAAGTTTTTTCTTACAAGTGTAAAAATGAAATAGTTTTAAAGTATAGTACTGTACAATTTTTGAAGAAGTAATAGTTATTGCAAAAATACGAAGATGTTTCCTCTTTATCGTGTCTTTCTCCAAATATTCAATATTTTATTGTACATTACTGTACATGAATAAATGAAAATCAAATGAATTTCTTTGATATTTTAAGAATTAAACGAAAGAGAATTAGAAATTTATTTCGCGACACAGTGAAGCAACATCTTGTGCTCCTAGAATAACTACAAACAAAAGTGACTTGACAGGTGAGAGCTTAACATGTTCGTCTCTTGACGAGTAAATTGCTTTTGAAAAAGTTGGTTAGACGAGATATTTTCGGTTCTTCGGAATATCTAATTTGTTAGAATTGTACTCGGAATACGAAAAATAATTTATAAACAAAAACTTTTTAAATCTGGTACCACAGAAGACTTAATTAATCAGATGACTATAGTTATATTTTGATGTACCAGAAATAAAAATGAAGTAAAAAATTGATTTTCTGGATTGTGCAAAAGTATTTTCACATTACAAACTGTATTCAAGTTCTGAGATAAACATACTATTTAATTGTGAATACATCAACGACATTTTTTATCAAGATGGTGACTATAATGTTTACCAAGCTCCGTATGTAAATACGTTAACGTGCTTGACAACGAGCAGAAGTTAAGCGTGAAAGCGCGGTACAGTCTTCTGTCTGCAGAAGGAAGTCATCTCGACTTTCTTTCGCTTTTAACATCTGCTCGTTTCAACGTCAGTTTTGTGTTTACGATTCCGTTTAATTGGTAATTAAATGTCGAGTGTTAATATCTATCTTGCCGCGTTTTATCTCGACAGAAACGGTTTAAAATCCCGACGAATCTTCTACACCCCACTTTCTCCATCGTTCGACAACATTTAGCATTTATAAAAATTAAAGAAAGTCGAACTAAATGTAGCTACGCTTGTAAAGTTTGATGAATCGGTCTTGAAACCTCACGTTGTTGCGTAACCGGAGCAGCAAAAATGCGTGACACAACAAAGTTGCTAACCGATGTATACTTCCTCGACCCGCGAAAGTGTTTTTGTTTGGCAAAGAACATTTTGTCATTTGCAACGGTGGCAATTTGGAGACCAGTAAGAAACCAGTTTCAAGGGAAAGTAATTCGCCAGGGATTGCGTAACTGGGAGAAGAAGAAAGTACGTTTTCATCATGGTTTACTGTTATTTTTATACATACATATATCAAACTGTTGTCTCCAAGACGGCACGAACAACGTGACTCTTTCTGAAAACATATAACACAGAGTTTGCATATGAGTCTTCGCTTTCACGAGAAGTATTACCATCGGAAAAGTCACCAGCAGAAATGGTCAGTCATGATTAGGATTTCATTCAATTATGACAAAAATCAGAAGGTGCAACCAATAAAACCATTAGAGGGATTTAAAAATATTATTATGTTATTTTCGTCCTATTAAAAACGTCAACCCTCGGACGGCGGACCATTTTTATAACTATACAATTGATGATGTTTAGGACCATTTCTTATCAATTGTTTTAAACATATTTTTGCAGTAGCTTCAGCGTTTATCTAATTCAGAAACTGAGTAATTGAGCGATTTTGATACTCTGAGACAAAATGGAGGGTTAAGAAAGAAAATTTTCTATTTCATTCACATAGAAACTTCTTATTTTGCAAAAAGATCTAGTCACGACGAGACGAAGCTTCACACGCAAAAGTTTTATTCCGAACTTTCATTAGCTCGTGTACTAATTCCTTCATTAGAAATCAAGCTTCTCCTGGATACGATTTGCACGAACACTCTGTACACGTGGACTGAGTTGTACAGTTTAAGTGATAATTTGATAAACACCGCAAGAAATATGAAAAGAAATTAAATGAGGTCACGCGAGTTTCGAATGTGGGGTAATTTGGTTAAAACGAATCTGAGGTGTTGAATCCTGCGATATGCATGGCTGCGTATTGAGATTGACGATTTCATGGTTATCTCGGTGGCACGAAAACACAGTTCAGCAATCTTTCGATCGGCGGTAATGCGAATCGAAAAGCGCAGCGGAGTTAACATAGACGATACATTAACTTATCATTATTGAAAGTTGTGTGGATACGAAAGAAGTTGAAAGAACGAAAAACTGTAGCAAACCCCACCAAACGGAAGTGAAAGTGGCTGCATATTTGACGCAAACACATGCGAGCAGTCGAACGCACGCACGAATGCTTCTGTCTTTTTTCTTTATCGATTAACGCGAGATAGGAGTGAATTAAACAGATGCTGAAGTACTTGACTGGAATTTCATACGTGCAAACAATACAAGGAGGTTGTTCCATTTATCGAACAGCTTTCTATCGTATAGAAACGAGACAGGTCGAAGATTGAATAAGTTTCCGTGTCCTCGTGTTTCGCTAAGGTTCAATGAAAGTTTCATAGAAAGTACCTAATCGCAGGTATTCATTGGTTTTAGTTTTCTTCGATTTTTGGCTACCCCTTATGTAGGTTGTACAGTTTTATTCATTACTCCGCAAGTAAATGAAAACGCATTCCAGTTCCTTCATTCGCGAACTACAGAAATGTTAGTTTTACTGAAAAATTTGTTTATACAATTTGATATTTATGTAGACGAATTTTAAGAAAGTGGTATGAAATTTTTAGTGGCAGTAGTCTTTGTAGATGTGAAATAAATAAAAATCGTACTAAATTCTGTCGAATTTTATACTCTAGCATTTTTTTAAATTTCCATAAGCCATAAATGAATAAAGATTATTAGTTTGGCAAAAACTTGCATTTCAATGTACTATAAACTTTTGAGAAGTTGGGCAGCTTCTCCTTATTGCATTCGTATGCAACGTTTCTCACTGTAGTATGTGATAGTGACTGGAATGGAGATGACAGCTTGTCCTAATAATGGCCGTAGCATGGCTCCGAAACAGTGTCGCCAGATAGGGGAGATTGAGGGGGGTGCAGTTACCCTCTCTTTCTGCCATTACGTCCATGGCGAACTTTACTTTATAGAAAGCGTTCAGCAATAGATTAAAACAAATTTAAGGGATGATTCTTCATAACTGATCACAGCTATCGCTCGATAAGCTCGAGCCTTTTAAAGGGGAACCACAATATGACGAGTTAAAAATCGATTTTTTCCCCGGTGTACATTTATCTGTAGGAATTTCAATGATCAGGATGAATGAATGTTGATTTACCACCAATAAGTTGATTACTATTGATTAGTACTGATTCGTATACTGATTGGAAATTTTGAAATTTTTATTGAAATGTTTAATTTTAGTCACGATTTTCTCTGTCAATTCCAGACAAATTGACTTTTACTTAATGAAAATGCATTGAGTTAGGCATGCAGAGGTTTGAGTGAATAAAAATAATTATAATGAAAATTCCTTCCCCGATCAACGTTAACCCTTTGCACTCGGAGCAATTTTGACTCAAAAACGAAAGATTTTTCCATTCTAGAATTATTTCCATTCTATACAATTTTTTTTCATTTGTTGTATATGAAACTGATATAATATCTCATGTAATATGTAAACGTCTAGTAGTTTATTAAATACGAACAAAAGTAATAATGTGAACAATATTTTTAAGAATAGCATAGCAATTTTCAGTGGCGCCTCAGAGTCGCCATCCGAGTGCTAAGGGTTAACATAGATTGACAAGACATATCAAGTTTCTTCTCAGACCAACAAAACGCGAACGTGAGGTTACACTCGCCGCGCAGCGCGTTACAATAACCTGTATGACGTGATCGAATATATGTTCACTTTGTGGTGAGAAAGTTTTCAAATGTTATCTAATACTAGCAACACGCAGTGTAACCATTAAGTTCCATCGAAGTTTGTACATCACGAAGTCTTCGCTACTCATATACATTACTCGTGCGCGCGTGCACTCGTCTGTCTCACCTGAGGTTGCTACGAATACGCACCTGTAATTCTAGTCAGAAAGCAGACAGGACAGTAGCTGAGAAGACACGTGTGTAATTGACCCTCCCAATAAGTATTCGAAATGCTCTGAAGCCCCGTATTAGCGCGCTTATCGAGCGTGCACTGTACACCTGCAATCGAAAATTGAAATTAAGTAACAATGTAACATTTTCATCGAATAATCAAGGTTCTATAATCGTATACATTGCAATATTACCGTAAAACATTATTATGATAGTCAACTACACGCAAATCGAACAGCACAGAAGCAAGGTGGGTAGGCTTGGCTCTGAATAATCCTCATCAGGATCATCATATACTAATACTCTTTAAATAATCCTCATCAGGATCATCATCTACTATACTGTTTATAACAGTACAGTTCGTAGTATCATCTACGAGATTTTTTACAATAATAAGCTAATACTTCTATAAATAATCCTCATCGGGAGCATCATCTGCTACATTGTTTATAATAGCACAGCTCGTAGTATCATCTACTAGACTTTTACAATAATACACTAATACTCGTCTAAACTCTAAATAATCCTCATCGAGACCATAATTTGCTATATTGTTTAGAATAGCATAGCTCGTAGTACAGTTCGTAGTATCATCTACGAGATTTTTTACAATAATACACTAATACTTCTATAAATAATCCTCATCGGGAGCATAATCTGCTACATTGTTTAAAATAGCACAACTCGTAGTATGATCTACTAGATTTTTTACAATAATACGCTAATACTTCTCTAAATAATCCTCATCAGGAGCATCATCAGCTACATTGTTTATATAATAGCACAGCTCGTAGTATCATCTACTAGACTTTTACAATAATACACTGATACTCGTCTAAACTCTAAATAATTCTCACCAGGAGCATCATCTACACTGTTTATAATAGTACAGCTCGTAGTATCATCTACTAGATTTTTTACAATAATACACTGATACAGTTGGTAGGAGTTCGGCGACATAGAATTTCTGTACGTTGAAAACATCAACTCGCAATTAAGAGAAAATTTTATGGAATCCGTTTAGCCTTTGATTGGCAGCGTGCGTCTTTTTAGAGTGCCGCGCCGGCCCATAAACTGGAGCCGGTGATTATAAACAGCACGCATCGTGTACGAAGTATAATTACTTACGCTACGGGTACACGATTATAGAAAGCTACCTGGCGTGAATCTCAAAAAATCCAGTCTCTGGCAATCATCCCGATTAATTTGCTGGTACCATTTGCTGTCTGGTCGCTCGGTCACAGACGAATCCCGGCGACAATTAGAAAGCGTCGTCGTTTGATCAAAGGAGAACGGCACCCGTTCTCCAGTCGGGGAGGATCAATAGAGCTGAGCCTCTCTCAGCGAAAGTGAAATCTTTTGGACCACGGATCATCGACGAGAGGTTGGGTGTGTAATGTGCAACCAGAGGAAAGCAGAGGCAGGTTGAACCAGAGAGAGAGAGAGAGAGAGAGAGAGGGAGGGAGGGAGAGAGAGAGAGTAAGAGAAAGAGAAGAGTGGGGAGAAGGGAGGGGAAAGGGTGGGCGCAGAAATGTCGAGAGATGAAAGTATGCGTGCAGTTTCTTGCTAGACGTAACGAAAAGCCTGAGGTAAGATACGCGGGTGTGTGGAACCGTCTGCGAGCCCTCTGGGTAACTTTCACTCGGTCGTTTCGACGTGACGTCTCTGACACATATTTCGAACAAGGTTTTGCCAGCGAACAGGGGGCTGGCCTGGTCGATTGTCATTGGAACCGGTTGTCGATCGCGAATCCTGTTCCGGAGGAAATGCTAGAACACGGAAGTACGCGATATATACGCGACTAGAGGGAGAGCCACAAGGGAGGATCGGTGTCACGAAAGAGAGAGAGAGAAAGGTCGCCTCCAGTTTTGGCAACGAAATTTAGGCGAAAATGGTCAGTCGTCGACGGAAACCGCGACAGTGACTTGGCTCGGATCGTTTCGAGTACACGTGTGCAGTTGATACACGGTGCAGTGAAATCCTAAACTTGTTCCCCTACCGATCTTCATTCCGGAATCATTTCACCCGATCGATCGGCGCATTTAGTTTTCACCCGTGAACTCGATCCTCTCGTTTCGCCGCGGCTTTCGTGATGCTTGCTTGCTTTAATCGTCTCTCCTGTTGGTGCTGGTTCACCGCGGACATCGATCAAACTTAGCGACCGGGGGGGACATGATTTTATACGGGACTCTTTCCTTTAGAGTCTTTTGGAAATTATGTTGATGAAAGATATCTTAATTGTATGTAACGAAATGATCATTGAATATTTTATATTGTTATAATTCCAAACACTTTATTACGTGCAGGCTTATATGTAAACGATGCTACTGATTAGTGATTTAGTGAATACTTCGAAGTAGCTGATAATAGATAGACAACGGGTCTTCATGCAAAAAAAAGTTGTTTTACCTGAATTGTAACAAACTGGAATGAAATAATTTTTTTTCTTAATATGTTTTTAATATGTATTTTAAAATTCTTCTAATAGTTTTTACTGTTTCAAATTACACCTACTCATTTTTTTTCTCAAATGCATAAAATCCGTTGTCTAATAAATAGGTTAAATAATAGAAAATTTTCACGTATTTTTATTTTACTGCAATGTGTCACTTTTCAAAGAAAGCGTAAGTGCAGGACACGAGTGCTTGAGGATTCGTACAACGTCACCCACCGCTTCACAGGATGACAAGAGCTCTTCCTTTTTGTTTTCTTGAAAGTTATCGCACCAGCTTTCTAATGCCTTCGAGCCTTTCTTTCGAATTTCACCTATCTTTGGCATCAAGTGAGCATTTTCTCGAAAAATTTGCAGTTTGTTTGCGAACACGTGGTCGTAAGAGAAAACAACGAGGTGTGTAACACGACTTAACTTTCAAGCTGTATATTACGGTGGGATGTTTGAGTTGTCTGTTGTCGATTGTTGACTTTGACAAGGAGCTTTTCCTTTCTGGTGTCGTGCGACATGTGCACTATTGGCGAACTCCAATGAAGTCGTAAAGTAAAATATTCTGAGAATTCGTTTCTACTTTTCAAAATGAAAATTGAATCTAACCTTCCAGCATACATTTAATCATAGAGCCCATGTGTAACATAATCGTTTGAGGCTTTCAGGGACCTCTGGCACGCACTGATACCAAAATGGTTGCACTTGACCCCTCACGAAATCAACTGCAATGAAGGCGAAACGTGGGGAAAACTTTTCTGTTTTCTGCTGACACAGAAAGCCCCAAATAATATTACCATACAATTGATGATGTTTAGGACCACTACTTTATTTATCAATTTTTTAAAACATACTGTACTTCTTGCAAACATGTTAATCTTTCCGCTGTTTCGAATGCAGCATCTATTAATTTTCCATTAACTAATTGAATGACGATGTCAATACTGTGGGTCAAAATGTACCCGGGCTCCGACGTTGGAGGGTTACATTCGCCGAGAACAAGTACACATACAGTCAATCAAAAAAGTCTCGGTATATCCTTTATCCTCTTAACTGGATGGCTTTTCAAAGATGCACACTTGAAAAACAAAAATTTGATTATAATGAATGTAAATACAATATAGTTCACAGCAAATGACACAATCAAGTGAAAGGGTTATTCATTGAATGAACAGCACGACAACATGCACGAATGACTAGTTAACTCGTCATTTCCAGTTCAAAGGTTGAAACAAGGTAACTTTTTCAAATGAGTTTAAACGACTTGAGGAAATAATCTCTTGTCATAATGGAACCATAAACATTACCATATATGGAACCGAGGTAAATCAGCAATATTCATAATTATAAAATGTATTAAATATAATATATATATATATAAAAATTATAAATTTTAATTTTTGTAAAATGGCTATAAAATCAATACTTACCATTGATCGATATCACAATCGTCTTCAAACGTCTTGTAGTAAAAATTCTAAGCTCTCGAACAGAAAACTGTGAAGACATAAGAATACTTTAGGAACATCGTCACACTTGTTCTTCACCAGCTAAAATGAACGAAAGAAAAAGTTTGTCTTACAATTGACTTAGACAATTTCTGCGTTTATTTCGCATAAAAATCTGCTCCGCAATCTAACGATCATTAAGTAATACGATTGCGTTCAGATTATTACGGCGAGGCTCAGTAATCGAAATTCTCTAAGATAATTGCCAGTTATTAGCATCGAGGGCGGAAAAGGAAACTTAGAACCCATTTCCTCTCGTGACCGTGTTTTCTCGGCAAAAAATTGATTGGACTGCCCGCGGATGACCGATCTAGGAGAGCATTAGCAGGTCGTGCATATCGCGCGGGAAAAGAACGAGAACGTGAAGGAGAAAGGGAAAGCGGGAGAGGACACCATTCGGTGTGTTCTGGCAACGAATTTCGGAACCGTGTTGCCCGGCTCAGTTGTTCATGAGAAAGCGCAAGTGTTTACGAGTTTCGTGTGTTGGGTGCAGGTTGGGACAGTCGTGATGCAGTAGAATATGGCATCCCTCATTATTTTCGGCTTTATGGATCATATTTCACAGCTACCATATCATACGCATTACTAATAAGTAGTTTCTCATTTTCAATTTCTTCGAAAAAATGTATTATCATTTGTGATTGTACTTCGCCAACTACGTAGTTTTCTTTTTCAAAACAGCGTTCTTCCTTCAGAATTTGTTTAAACAATCACCGTTCCAGTGAATTTGTCTGATTAATACAAATTCTTGTGACGACGACAGATTTAGCTGTGGTTAATTAACTGGACAGACGTATCTAGTGGAATACCATATCACTCTACATCGCTGAATGTATCCTTTATTATAGTTTCTACTACTTCTCTACCATCGACGTACAACTATCATCCGTTTCGAATTTCTTCTTTTTTCGCAAAATTTTTTCGAAACACTTCAAGTACAAGTACTCTTTTTGATCAATGTCTTGCTTCTCTGGGGAAAGCATCTATCAATCCTCAACGTTCTTCAGGGTGGAAATTCACCCATTTATTTCATTATCATTAGACTGTCGATTTTATGCATTTATGACAAAAATGAGCACGTACAATTTAAAGCAGTGGACTTATTAAAAAGATTTAAGGACATCAATGTATTAGTTTCAGCTTAATAAGATCATTAAAAGAAGGAAGATATTTCCATTAGGTTCCTCTAGGTTGCAAACAATGTGAACATTTTTTAATTTGCAGGAATATCCACTAATTACCACATTAATACAGAATTAGTTGATTTAAAGTGTGAAGCAAGAAAGCAAAAGCTCATGGATGTTAATAGACACCATTCATCGTTGCTATTTACCATTCACAATTAGCGAGTGGATTCATCGCTATCCTCATCAGTACCTGTTTTCTTCCACATGTTACGAATTTCATCTTTGATATGTGTTTCCAATTCCGCGAAATTCTCACTGGTGCCCATCGTCCGCCTCGACCAACGTGATGTTGCTACCCGTTTATGAATGACATTTGTCGACCCTGTGCGTTCGAGCGTGACAATTTTCGTTTTAATTGCGGAGCGCGACGCGTGTGGACACTAGTGATATAATACGAGTGGCACGGCACGGGGCTAATTAAAATCGCCACAAGGATTCCGCGAGGTTGGCGCCAGGAGTTAATTCTGCGTCGGCCATGTGAACGAATCACGCTACTGGGGTGCATTATGCGAGGATTATACAAGATTTTACGTAATCATAATGACACCGCTTAAAGGAGAACAGGAACGAGATTGCGTGGCCTTCATGCATCTCTACAAGACATTATTTAACGTTGCTTAGTCTGCTCCCTTGCCCGCGATAGTCCGCGAAAAAATATCGGGGGAAAACTGATATTAACCTTACGTCATCGGTGCTCCACAGAACATTCATGGCTTGACTGTGGTATAACATTCTGATAGTTTATCATTAAGTGATAAAAAGATTAATCTGGGTAAATTCCGTAACCGATCAATGAAGCAGTTTCATTTAACACTTGCATGGCTTTTGACGATTTTATGACAGTGATTTAAAATCATCCTTACGTACAAATTCTTTTCTATATATTTTTGAACTTATTTATGTGAGATCAATGCTGGCCTTCTTATTCATAGATATAAAATAAATAGCTTGATTTAGCATTAAAGATATTATTTAGATTGGCTAATAGCAAATTAGAATTTAGATCGACTGGTTTCAATTCTGGGTCAAAATGGACCCAAGGACGCTGTAGATTTCGAACATTAATTATTTATTATCTATCGAAATACAATTATGTAGTACATCAACATTCTTCATTTCAGTTTTTCTTCTGTTTTAAATGGTACTCTACTCATGGTACCTACTCATTTTTGTTATACATGCATATGTAGTATAAAAATCAATATAAATTCTCTTTTTTGAAGAAATCACAAGGCATTAAGTATGTCTATTAGGGTGGTTCTTATTTACTCTTTACGAAAATTTGTTTCAAAAATGTTTTGTTAGCACCCCCAGGATTGTTTCAAATAATTAAAAAAAATCTGTGCACAGTTTAAACTCGAACGGTTAACGGAGAAAGGAGCCCCAAGGCCGTTTAACATAAAAATAATTAATTAATGTTTATAAAATCGGTTTTCTCTAATATATTCTAAACTATTTACCGCGTCGAAAAATATGTTAGACAAAATCTATACATCTGGACAAGCTGCGTCTTTTATGTTTTATTACTGTTTTTCGTTTTATAACTTATTTTTCTTAATTGCAGATTATTTTGCCGGAGATTTCATATAATTTTTGTTTTATAGTCTTAAAAATTTTTGCGTTTCACTTTCTTAAGGGTCAAGGTCTTATAAAGAGAACTGCGTTTAGAAAAATCCTCTAAAATGAACTGTTAAATAAACATGAGCAAATTTGTGGGACGTGTCTCTACTCGGCGGATTGCTTGCCTCGCCCGCACAACGTCCCACGGATTTCCTCATATTTATTCAACGGTTCACGTTAGAAAATTTTTCTAAACGCAGTTCTCTTTGTAAGACCTTGACCCTTGAGAAAGTGAAACCCAAAAATATTTAAGACTTAAAAAAAAAACTCATATTAAATCTCCGGCAAAAAATCTGCAATTAAAAAAAAATAAGTTTCGCAAGTTAAAACAAAAACACATTTTTCGCTAATGTTTATTGATAAAAGATAATGAAACTACACTTCAATTTTCAAATTTCAGAAAAAATTTTGGAAAACCGTTTGTTTTACGAAAAAAAGTAATACGACATAAAAGACGCAGCTTGTCCAGATCTACTGGTTTTGTATAACATATTTTTCAACGCGGTAAATAGTTCAGAATATATTCGAGAAAACCGATTTTATGAGCTTTAAATTAATTATTGTTTAACGGCCTTGGGGCTACTTTTCCCGTTATCCGATTGAGCCCTAACTTTGCACAGATTTTTTTTTAATTATTTGGAACAATCCTGGGGAGTGTCATCAAAGAATTTCAAAAGTCGAACATAAGAGCCACCCTAATGTCTATTCATATTCATTAAAGCCAATACAAATGATTGTGTACATTGCAACAGAGACATGTACAAACGAGCACATAATTTTGTGAAAAATTAAAGTAGCTAAAAATTCAGATTGCATTAACATGCTGCGCGTTTGCATAAGCTCGCAGTGAAATTGAGTATGCTAATACTCATTAAAATTTTTATTATATGAAACAGGATAAGATGGCAATTAGTTATAATGTATTTTCTCAGAAATCTATGCCATCTTTGGCTCGGTTACGAGTTCTCCACTAATGGTTCTTCGGTTATCTCTGTCGCATCTTCGAGTTCGTCTTCGAGAGGATGGTGTCGTTTCCCGTTAGTGGCAACGACCTCATCGCTCTAACGTAAAGTTACATCATGAGAGTTTACTCGGTTCGCAAATTTTTGCGTTCGAAACCTCTCTTTTGTGCACTTCTTGTCGCGGGTAATGAATGCAGCCCAATGCACCTACCTCCGTAGGGTATGGTAACGAGGCGATCAAATTCGAACTATTGTGACTTTCATCTTCAACGAAGCGATTACTTTCGCTTTTTTCGGCACTAACTTTCACTTCGTGACGTCAAAACGCCGGCGTTCGGCGCCGATCTGTTGGCATTTTCAACCGAACACATAAAACTTGCTCATCCCACACGTGCCATACTTTATCTCGACATAGTCATCGTTTCTGTCGCATAATCGATCTGCGGAACATCTAACAGTCAAACCTGGTCCATTCATTTGGATCGTTGCGGACTCATGATCCTATTATTTGTACTCAGTATTATCTCGATATAGTGTACCGACACTATTCCTCGATCGTTGATCAACAATACAATTTTTTGTTTCTAATGATTCTTTTATACAACTTTTAATAACGTATTTGTGACATTTTTCTGATTGAAATGATACCAAATACGACACCATTTGGATTGTATTTACTCGTTTAATCCACGATACTTTGCCATCTCTATTATCCGAACTGAAGATTAAATTGTTGTGATAGCGTTGTTATAACGTCGTGGTTCTACGTTGTATAACTTATTTCTCCAATGAAGCATGTTGTATATCAATGGAAGTATTTACATGTGGAGAATTCAGGTACCATCGGTTCGGATAATCGAGGTTCCACTGAATCGTGAATTAAACAAGTAAATACGATTCAAATTGTATCATGTTTGGGTTCATTTTAATCAGAAAAATGTCACAAAAGTTTTGTTATTATTTTAATATTGCCTCACCGATGTAATGCTGTATTATGTAACGCCCTCTTTCATATAATATCGAGCCATTACTGTACATTCGTAAATAATCTATCCTAACATAAACCATTTCTTTCCTTGAATATAATCACACTGATTAAATAAAAGGAAATACTAGGCGTCACAAATATAACATTTACTCGTATAGGAATATGCGGAGAGTATAGAAAATTATGTATAATAAGAGTATACTATTCATCATCTATGTAGGTGCTGGTTATGTTTCGTTTCAGCAAGCAAAATATGATACATGTACAATGTACAGTTAGAAAATCACTGACATAATTCTGACATAAAATGGATTCGATAAAAGTTGATCCAGTTTTACCGTCAGACGGTTCACTCTTGCACCCCGTGTTTAACCTGTGATTCTGGCTTGTTTGCGGAATAGGGAGAACTCGAATATAATTCTCAGAGGTCTAAGCAGCTAAAGGTTGCTTTTGAGATTTTCTGGGAAGAGAGTTGCTGTCACCGAGAATGCAGTCACCTTTTGTTATCGTTGTATAACAAACCGGTTAGACGATGCAGTCTGCAAAGGGTGCGAATTGCGCGATGACGTCGGCCACCTACGGCCTACGGTTTCTGGTGGTCGTTTTTATGATCGCGGCTGCGGCGACCTTTTTGCACGTTAATAATTACAGGCCCAGTAAGTGTACATCATCACGCGACTATCGCGACTAGACACGAACTAACAGTCATATCTCACAAGGAAGATCGTCCAACTGTCAATCACCGATTTTTATGAAACTCTGCACGTTTATACTTCAGCTAAAACTATTTTACATTTTTATCGGCTGATAAACAAGTTTAGGGGGTGAAATTACCTTTCGAATTGGGGTTTCAAGCTCGATAACTCGAAAACTGGTAGACATAGCAAAATATGATACAATTGAAAATTACTTGGATTTATATAACGAGTAATATGGTCAAGGTGAAATTTTATTAAAATCATAGGTGGCGCCACAATAGCAGGGAACACTATTTTTTTATTAATATTTTCTACACACTGCAGTTTTTCTATGAAAAAAGGTATCAATATAAGCAGTGGGACTCACCCAATATTTAAAAAATTGTCTAAAGACTTTCGAATGGAAGAAAGAAATTTTTATTTGGCTCCAGTAACTTGTAATCGGTGCAGATAATTTTTATTTCACATGAAGTTCCGCTGTCCATTTATTATATTTTTTGGGGATTCATAAAGTAATTTTTCCAACAGTAAATAATAGAGAGATATAAGTAACTAAAATACTTATTCATCATCACAGAGTCTGTGGCGTTGGGGCATCAATTAATTGAGTTTTTTGGTTATTGCGGTGCCATCTGTAATTTTACTCAAATTTCGCCTTCACCATATTATTCCTGATAAAAAACCAAGTAATTTTCATTTGCATAATTTTTTTCTGTGTCTATTACTTTTCGAGTTATTGGGCTTAATCGAACACCTCGTTTGGGGTGCTTCATCCCCTAAAGTTTTGGCTAAACTATGAATGTGCAAAATTTCATCAAAATCGTTGATTAACAGTTGCCCAATGTTCCTTGTCGGTCTATTCTCTCAGAATTTTATTTCTCATTCAGACCAGGGCACGAGGTACACCTGGGAATTAATTCAATTAACACTCAGACCTATTTATTAAGAATAAATATAGCTTCTCTTCTACGTTTATTTACTATAATTTTCTTTCTCTTTATAGAACAAGTATTCCTTTCCTGCGAGAGACCATGTCATCACTTGGATTGGCCGATGATTTGCCGATTAAAACTCACCCTCGAGGTGTTCCAGTCTCTTAGCAAGTAATGTGACATTTTCTTTTATACTAAAGCTTATTACATATTTCGATATTTTTTGAACATTTTTACCACTGTCAATTTTTATGACTACTATAGTAAATTTATTCTTATTGCAATACTACTTACTTTTGAAGGGGTACAGTAGCTTATTGTTGATTTTGCAAGCATCATTCTTTGTAAACATTTTTATAAATTGTATGCAAACATTTGCGTCACAACAAAGAATTTTGCTTCCTGACAATTGGTTCTCCTGAAACCACACACACGCTAATAACTAGACTGTGGATGTTTATGCAAAATAAAATTTTTCCGGATCAATTACAACAAACAAGAGTTGAATAGATCATTTTTTAACGATTTTAATAAGTCGAAACCAGTATATTGATATTCTTAAATGCATAAACACATAAAATCCGCAGTCTACTAATAACAACTGCATTGATAGCATCAACAGTGTTCAATATTCTAACAATTAATTGTAAAAATAGTATTTTCAAGCAGCTCATGAAAATATTTCAAGTTTTAGTATTTCGTCTGAAACCATTCCAATTATTCTTCTGCACGGGTCTATAGTCTAACTCCTACTTTGCGAACTGAAACGAAATAATAATTAAAATAATAATTTTAACGAAATAATAAAGCCTTAAATTAATTTGGACACCACAACACCTCTATTTAGAATCCTAGATCGAGTTAACAACCGTTGAAATAACCGTTACGCAATTTCTCCGCGAGTTGAAACGCGGAAGTCTGTCTAGCGAGCGGGCCATGGCTTTATCCAACCGTCTCTGTTTACGGCACGATCGTAATCCATTTAATTTCTTATAAGTAAATTTTTTGCGCAGATCATGCGGCGATTGTCCGCAAAACGGGACGGCATGCTTGGCGAATCATTGTGTGTCAGCCGATGGACAGAGACGCGGGATCCTGACGGCCAATCGGCAATTGCCCGGCCCTACTATTCAGGTGAGGCAACAATTCATAGCGAAACTTCGAAAATGATTGTCGAAGATACACGAAAGGGGCGTGGAAAACAGAAGATAATCAGTTACAAATTTTTTTTATAAGTCATTTTAATTCTTACATACAACTTTTGCATCAAACGGCTCATACATCATTGATCTATTTAGAAAAGTTGAGAAATAGTACCATTGTTATTACATATGAATTGTTGAATTATAGATAAGTAGACTGCGGATTTTATGCATTTATTTAAAAAATGTTGGAAAGATTAGAGGATGTTCATATGTAATTAGCACCTTTTTGAAGTCATTAATCTAAGAAGGAAATTTCTATTTGGCTCCTATGTCTTGTAATTGATGGAGACAATTTTTATTTTGCATATAAATCCGCAGTCCATTGATGAATGTAACATGAACTAGTAAAATAAGTAATTATAGTTAATGCACAATACTTTTCTAGCGAATATGTTGGTTATTAACAAACAGCCAAAATACATTCTTGAAAATAATCTTTGTCGCTTTCTATGGATTTACTCCATCTTACAAATAAATTAATAAATAAAGGATTTAAAATAAAGTAACAATTGCGAGAATCACAAAATAATATGTACACCTAATGTACCCTAAGTCGATCGTTAAACGGTTACTACATCAGTAACTCGTTGATCCCGAAGTCAGGATCAGTTTAACCTTGGCAAATAGCGTGCCAGTCGGAAACAAGTAATTATCAGGTTAAAGCACCTTTAACAATTATCACTGGCATTATCTCTGAACCGCTTATACTCTTGTTACGTTACATAAAATGTTATTTATGTTTCCTTACAAATCGGCAGGGAACACTGACTCATGACATCGTATCAAAAGAACCTTATTTCAAATAATTATTAATGCAATAATTATTAACTGCATCGCATTATTCCATAGATAATTTCCAATAATAAAATAAACGTTGGCTGAATATATTTTCACCACGTCGTCACAATAACAACTTGGAAACGTAAATGGCTCGTTAAGAGTAATGGCTGCATATTAACAAAAACTTTCGCTGGAGGAACAATTTTCGCGATGTTAATAGTCTTTGTAGAATTAGAAAGCGATGTTTTTTATCGGGAAAAACGCTTGGAACATTGATCGCGTTATTTGTGAAACTTCTTAGAACGGTTTGATGGAAGATTATACATACATAATAATATTAATTGCAGATCCACTTGGCGAGCGGATCGAATTTTCCAGATGGAGAACTTGATAAGAGTTATTCGCGTAATGCATAATTCGCTACGTTCTCTACGTTGATGAACACGCGTTACTTACTTTTACCCTGTACAGCGACTTACATAATACGAGTACGTATTTAAATAACCTGTCACCGATGTTGCAATATCCGAGAATGAAGGATTGCATGGTGTGCTCCGTTCTAACTTCGTGTACACGTTAAAGGCAATTAGCGTTCTCGTGAGTCATACAGATTACTTTCATTTTTCCTCTTCTGAATTTTCCATTAATGGGTTCACCGACAAGTTTTTTGACAGACTTTCTGTTCAGTTCTCTAGCCTCACAGGAGTTTGGTGGGGAGAACCTAAGAGTAGAGAGAGGATGCGACTCGCGAGTCGCAAGCAGAGTCGCCAGATTAAGACTTGTGTCCCCACTCTACTTATGGAATTATATAAAAGCATGATCTGTAACGTAAAGTAATGTCTCGACATATGTGAAAGAGATGCGCGATATTTGTCAAGGACTGAGTTGAGACACTATTAATTCAAATGACGAATTTTTTGTTGTATTTAATCACTCCTTTATGAGACTTTTCTCAGCATATTGGTGACATGTTTCTGATTAAAACGAGCCTAAACATGACACGATTCAGAGTATTTTTAATGATTCAGAGCTTGTTTAATTTACGATTTAGTAGAACCTCGATTATCCGAACCGCTGTTATCTGAATACGTGTTTTATATGCTTCATATCAATCTAATGCTTGCAGAAATCAGTGAAGATTTATTCTAGCACTATAGCTATTATCCGAGCAGTTATGCCCCTTTGATTAGTTCGGATAATCGAGGTTGTGAAGTATCGTGGATTAAACAAGTACATACGATTCGAATTGCATCGTGTTTGGTGTCGTTTGAATCGGAAAAGTGTCACGAATATGTTGGTAAACTATTCGTTGGAAAATAATTCAACACAATATAAAAATAATGTTATTGAAATGTTGCCTAGCAGTTAGTATTCGAGGGTCCGACACGAGCCAAATAAGCCGTCAACAAACGTGTTAAAAAAGTGAGCGATTATAAGCTTTATCGAACAAAATTCTAGAGGTAAATCGTCTTTTTGAGTTATGCACTCGTGTGCTTATAAAAGTTCCTTCGGCAGCTTTCTCTTTCGTTTTGTCAGGCTTGTGTGTGAGCGATGTTTTAGAGAATGTTCGCAGGAAGGTTTTTATAATAGCGAGATATGCTCAGTTAACCGCAGTCACCAACGACAAGCTCTTCTGCCATTCAGATTTGTGAAAACGACATCTTGGTGGTGGACGTGATTAATCGGCTTCCGGGTAAAGCAGCTGCGATGCACTGGCGCGGTCAATCGCAAGTCGAGACACCGTACATGGATGGAGCACCTCTGATCACACAATGCCCGATACCGAGTTACACTACTTTCCAGTACAAATTCCGGGCTTCAGTTGCTGGAACGCATCTTTGGCATGCACACGCTGGTAATTCACAATCTACATTTATATCAGTGCCTTGTACTCTCAAATTCAAACATCATCCTTTTTATCAAATATTACCCTTGTCGACATAAGGTAGTAATTTTTTATGGGGAATGATACACTATACATATGTATAGATTGGTGCAGTAAAAACTACGCT
The DNA here is from genome assembly GCA_916610255.1 of Lasioglossum lativentre. Lineage (NCBI taxonomy): Eukaryota > Metazoa > Arthropoda > Insecta > Hymenoptera > Halictidae > Lasioglossum > Lasioglossum lativentre. Next base: position 10,222,498 of record OU744355.1, on the reverse strand, counting down.
GTTCCATTGAAAAAATTGAAGGTGACCTTCGTATGCCCTTTATTCCCCCTTGAAGCCATACAACTTTTGTTTCAAATATTTTTCGATATCGTTTGTTATTTTACAGATATCGAAAAATATACGTACATATATATACATATACAGAGTGTCCCGCGACTCATGGTCAACCGATTAGTATGCAAAAATGAGTCGAGAAGAAAGAATAAAATTTTTTCCTCCGTGTCTTCATTTTCGCTACATGCCGACTTCGTGCATTTCGCTATACACTCTTGTTTTGTATTGTTTAGGCATTTCTGGTAGTGCAATTAAAAAATGTTTTAGACAAAAGTTTATCAGTACTTGGTGAGCTACATTTTCACATATTATTAAATCTGAAAAATGCTTTTTACGTAAAAAAGTAAAGGTCACCTTGAGTTTTTTAAATGGCACCATATGTTTTGGACATCATAGGATTGTTCCTGACGGCGAGAGGAATTCAACAGTGTTTTATACTATAATCTTGAAATTACCTCAAACTCGAAAATTTTGTGCAAACGTAATTTTAATGAAATTTTATTTCTTACAAAATAAATCAGGTTACATCAGATGTTCGAACTGCGATCCATCTTCTATGATACAGAACTCTGCTCTTTGTATTAGATTTTTCGTTGTCGCCATAATTAGGGCGTACTCATTCTGAAAGATCAAATCGTGATACACTAAATTACGGCTGAAGCAATACTGCCAATAAGCTGATTAGATCGATGACACGATGACACACTGATGATTCTGAAGCGTACATGATAAATACAAACATAATATGGGAAGGGATGAAAGTAAACATAAACCGAGACGCCCTAATTATAGCGACAACGAAAAATCTAATACAAAGAACGGAGTTCTGTATCATAGAAGATGAATCGCAGTTCGAACATCTGATGTAACCTGATTTATTTTGGAAGAAATAATATTTCATTAAAATTACGTTTGCACAACATTTTCGAGTTTAAGGTCATTTCAAGGTCATAGTATAATACACTGTTGAATTCGTCTCGACGTCAGCAACAATCCTATGATGTCCAAAACGTTGGTGCCATTTAAAAAAGTCAAGGTGACTTTTACTTTTTTACGTAAAAAGCATTTTTTCAGATTTAATAATATGCGAGCATGTAGCTCACCAAGTACTGATAAACTTTTGACTAAAACATTTTTTAATTGCACCACCGGAAATGCCTAAACAATGATGACAAAACTTAAGGGGTTGACCCTGTATACATACATATACAGGGTGGTCCACGCAACTTGAACTGAAGGGGTACATTATGTAGTGTATTTATTTTTTTTACAGGTTTGCGTTTCGGAGATTTGAAAGTCGTCTTTGTTTTTTTAAATGGAATACTATATTTTTATACCAAAATATGGAAGAATGTCGAATTCTGAGTAAAAAAGTATTGACCTTCATTAGCCCTAAACCTAATAATTAACGAGTAATTGCACTTTATTTTGTGAAAATTTTCTTCGCATAATATCAAGTTAGAAATTCAACCTTATCACAGATTTCCGTAGGACAGCTTCTTCACACATTACGCGAAGAAAATTTCCAGGAAATAAAGTGCAATTACTCGTTAATTATTAGGTTTAGGGCTAATGAAGGTCAATACTTTTTTACTCAGAATTCGACATTCTTCCATATTTTGGTATAAAAAATATAGTATTCCATTTAAAAAAACGAAGTCGATCTTCAAATCTCCGAAACCTTCCACCTGTAAAAAAATAAACACTACATAATGTACCCCTTCAGACCATGCAACTTCTATATACAAAACTTTTTCGTGCAACCCATACTTTGGACGTTATTATAGGTGTGGAAGTTGCGCGGACCACCCTGTATATATAATATATAAAATAAATAAATAAAAAATATATATCTAATTCATGTAGATTTACGGAACACATTGATTAAAGTTACATTACAGGCTCGGATACAAAAATTGAAAAAATAGATTTTCACTTTTTTATCGTGATTCCGACGAATAGCAATTTTTTCAAAGTTCACCTGTTATTTAGTAAACTAAGTCACCTAACATGTCAAGAAATCTCGACTTATTTGGTTCAATTTTAAGAAAATTATTCCATTTTAAAGTATGCACTTATTATGGTTTATAGACGAAGACATGCCCAGGTATTTATAAATTTTACAGAATTTGTGAAAAGACCTCGACGCTGATCACTTTTCAGGGGCGGACGTTGCGAACGGAGTTTTCGGCGCGCTGATCGTGAAACAAGCAGATATTCGAGACCCGCACCGTTCCCTCTTCGATATCGATGATCCGAAACACGTGGCCCTGGTGACCCAATGGCAGCATACAGCTGAGACCACGTTCAGCCAAGGTTATGTGAAGCCAGCGATGCTTCTGATCAACGGGAGAGGACGTCAGCCAAACGGACCGAGTGTCCCGTTTACAACGTTCACTGTCGTCCCCGGCCGTCGTCACAGGTTCCGTTTGGCGAACGCTGGTGGTGCTGGAACCTGTCCAATAACTATTTCAATCGATGCTCATCCCCTTCTGCTGATTGCCCTCGATGGGCACCCGGTGGACCCACGGCAACTTACATCGATTACTCTGGCTACAGGTACGCCTACACTAGCTTACCCATTTAGGGGGGTATTTTATAAATTAAGGGGGGAGCCCTGTGTAAATGACCTGTTTTTCAAGAATTTTTTATAAAAATGTAATGAGTGGATTGATTTGAAATTTCAGGTATCATTTATTCATATTATAGTATAACGAAAAATATTTTTTAAGTTTAATTGTTAATAATTATCGTGGAATAACGGCTTGAAGATGGCATCCTGTATTTGCGCCGTGCAACGTACAGTGCACAAAAATGATCTTAAAAAAGAAATCCAAATAGAATCGTTAGTTTATGCAAAAACGCTCAGCATGAGCGTTTTTCAGCTTCTTATCAGCTTTTTAAATTTGCCAAATTGCAAAAATGGCGACGTTATGAAAAAAAACGTGTTTTCTGATATAAATAATTGTAATAATCTGATATAAATAATCGTCATGCTGAGGCCAATCGTTTATAGAATATATATATCAAGTTTCATAAAGATCGGGTAATTAGCTTACGAGCTACGTTGCACGGCGTGCAAAATTTTGCGTTTCGAGAGAAACGCGTGTTTAAAGTTTGTGTAACAGAAAAATTGTGAAAAAATCATAATTCATTTTAACTTAAACTGCAGTTTTTTGCTAATCTGCGATTCCGGGGCCATAGAACAGATCTTACTCTTTATCAAAATATTGCATTTCAGCCGTTTTTTCTCCTTTTCGAGAGGCACGAGCCTCTTTAGTGCAATCACTTTATTTTGAAAATAACGTACAAGAACATCTCTGATAGCTTTCTAACTTTTTTTATCGTATTCATAACGAAATTTTCTATCGATTTAAGCAAAAAAAAATGCTAAAAAATTTCATTTTACACAGGGCTCCCCCTTTTCTAGCTCGACAGAAAAACTGAAGTTGTTTGGCCCATTTGTAAAAATGTTATTCTGATATAAATTGAAGACTGGAATTCGAAAAGGCTGTAAAAATTCCAGTAATCAACCAACTCAAAACTTGCAACCACTCGTCAGGGACCTTCAGCATCATTTCAATGCATTGACATTGGAGCTTACGTATTTTTCTGCAGAAAAAACACTTTTTAAAAAATGGCACTTCTAGCCTTTTTTAATTCTAGTCTCGAATTGTGCGCCATAAATCATGCGATTGACTGTTTATAGCAATATTGCTACGAAGAACTGACATTTATGGACGTCGTTACTGTCTGCGCAGGTGAAAGGGCAGACTTCATCTTGAAAGCGAACAAGCGCGTCGCTTCTTATTGGATAAACGTGCACACGTCGAAGGAATGTGGGCCCAGTCCTATAAACGGTGCTGCGGTTTTGAAGTATACGGGAAGCTCGAGCGAAGAGCCGCTACCTGCCTCGGAAATTATCGACCAGATCGAGGATGAGCAGACACCGACCAAACGGCTGGCTATGACAACGAATCCTGCCGAGAAATGCGGAAATCCCGAGAGCCTTTGCGTCACAGATTTGAAGGCGTTGCGGAAGATACCTAATTTTCTCTCTGCGCCGAAGATGGACGTCACGATACACTTGCCGATAAATTACAAGCTCCAAACAAATTACATAATTGGTACGTTACCGATCTGTAGAATATTTGATTACCTTGCAAGACCACTTACGTCGTCACATTCGCATCAACTGAATGTTCGTCAGTCAGTTTATTTTACTTTCACTACTACATTTATTAGTTTGTTTTACAATTATTGCTGTTTAAATAGAGTTTGTGATATAACGATCGTTTGGCAGGATGCAGCGTAATTGCTGAAATCTATCCGACGATATATAATTAGTTGATGCCAATAGCTCTGGAACAGGTTGTTTTAGTAATGTGATCAAATTATATCTGGTTCGTTAATTGTGAAAATATAATTACCGCAGAAAATGGTCCTATTATATTTTTAAACCGAAACGATTTGAAGTTCGAGTTCTTAATTCTTGTTTAGTTGTTTTATCCAACCATAATTATCATAATTTTTCTTATGGTTATGTTCCAATCATAGTTGCCAGCTTAAGACTTGTGTCCCCAGTCTACCTTCCCCTTCTACGACGCTATTCCCCACGCATCCGCCGCGACCCGGTCACGTGACGCGTTTCGTCTCTGTCGTGCATGTGTCCGGTACTGGCAGAGAGGGGGTAACTCTCTCCCCTTAATTCGTGCTCCCTCCCCTCATCTGGCGACTCTAGTTCTAATGACTATCATGCGTTCGAACGCAAAATGGTTTCAGTTTTCTGAGATGAATTATAAATTAACCCTAATGTATTTATAATACGTAGCATATTTAAAATATTGTAAGCTGATACTGTTCCTTGTACGTGTAATAATTAATTCGCCACGTTTCTTATTTTGGTAATTGAATTATCAACAACCGTGTCTCCAACTTTATAAGAATACTTAACGGGAACGTGTTTGAGGAAATATTTTTTCTTCTTATTTCAGGCGACAGCGAGATAGAAACGAGAGTACTTAACGTGAACAACATTACCTTCACGTATCCATCGTCTCCTCTGTTGACTCAAGGCGATGATGTCTCCAAAGAAAATCTGTGTCTCTACGACGCCGACAATGACTCCCACAACGAAAACAAAGGAACAACGTCATTGTCATCGCAGCCAAGTTGCCGGCTCGGTAATGGCAACGTGGCCAGCACGTGCGAGTGTGTTCACGTGAGACACATACCGCTTGGAGCGACCGTGGAAATTATTCTTCTCGATCAAGGTAACGTCACTTATATCTTTTAATCTTTAATTTTTCCCCGATAGCGTTGAACATAAAAAAGACAGTCAGTAAACACATAATGTCAATCCAGTGACAAATCTTCGTTGTTTCTAATTATTTTTGTAATGAAAATTTTACCAACACATCCGTAATGTCTTTCTTATTGAAATGATACCAAACGCGACACAGTTCGGATCATATTTAATTGCTTAATCCACGATACAGTGCAGCCTCGATTATCCGAACCGATCGAAGAGTACAGTACTGGAATAAATTTTCACTAATTTGTGCAATCAATCGTGTTACATTTGGATGGCTTTAGATTGATACATTCGGATAATCGAGGTTCTACTGAATCATGAATTGAACAAGCAAATATGTTTGTTCTCGTTTTAACCAGAAAAAATGTCACAAATATGTTGGTAAAAGATTAATTAAAAATAAAAAGATAATAAAAAACAACAAATTTTCATCACTGGATAAATATTGTCTCACCGATGTATCTAATTCGATGCCATGCTACACTGCTCCATTCACACTGTTTTTCGAAAGAAGATAGCTGAAGTCATAATAGCTGTCTTCCATCAGCTCACTTCCATAATGTTTGAAATCATAACAGTGAGATGGACAGCTATTTTTATTTGAAAAACAGATGACAAGCGGTTCCAAACACGAAAAAAAGCATCCTGGCAACATTAATACTTCATCCTTCTCATTGCCTGATTATTTACAGCCCTTTGATGACAGCTTGACCCTCGACTCCCTTAGGGTATCCAGGACTCTTAGTCAATCCTCCAGATCTTCATCCTTTCCTCTTCTCATTGCTGAACACTTAAATAGTTCGATACTGCAGCACCACATTGGTATTCTCTTTATCATTTGTTAGCCTATTGTAGACCTCGTTGCAATTTCTGTTGCTACCTTTTCTTTTATTTTGTTTTGTAACTGTATTCCTCTGAATTTAATATGAGATTTGTAATTCCATATGTTTCTAAATGAAATTCTTGAATTGGCTAATGTACCGTCGCTGAGTCGATCAGTATCATTTGAAACAGAATAACTTTTTTAAAAATTAAACCAAAAGTTTTTAAAATTTGAAGTTTTGTTTTTTGAAGCAGTAGTGTACGTGACCAATGTTAAAAATGCATTAAGTTCCTAAGTATATTAATCAGTAATAATCCCCTGGTCTGTTAGATAACAAATTACTGAAATCGGCATTAATATTGAAGATTGACTAAGTAGAAAATAAATTACATGTCTTCTGGAATCACGTCACTGTACAGAAGCGAACGTGTCATCTTTAAGAGACCTCATATGTGTAACGTTCTACGGCTTCGTTCGTGATGAAACGGAAGGAGAAATTAGATTTTCAATTACCACCGCGGTAAACACGCAATTTGCAACAATCACTGCTCTGTCGATGCAACGCTGTTAGACTTCAAGAGCACCTGTGAGAATCTAAATGAATCATTCAATCGCACTAGGTTTATTCCACGTGCAGATGTTATGCCTGTTATGTTTTATAAAGTATTTTAGATTGAATTATTCTTTAGATAGTGATTTAACTGTGTCTAATAACAAGTAGAACAGTTATATTCAGGAAAATAAAAAAATGTTCCACAGCACAGTTTTCTATTTTTGTAAATCACACTTTTACAACTTACGTCATTTCTGTTATGTTAAAGTAATGCATGCAAATGTACTGTTGTTTACATGATTATTTTTTCTTGTTGTGAATCGTAATGTTAAGTTACATATTTTTAATTATATACGTCTATGTACTATAAATCCTCTTAATTATAAAGTCTCGTTAGTTACAAAACAATTTGCAAAAGTCTGATATCACAGTCGCGTGACCTTATTAGAGTGTAACCTTGCGTTAAGGATCTTGATCTACATATGTATATTCAAGCTGCTCGTACAGCCCGGGAACATTGATCTTTATTTTAACTCCGAGAGTTACTCCTCAGAATAAACACGATACGATTCTTTTAAATACCATTTGAACATGTAACAAATTTCTCCTCATCTACTATCTCATTTTTCATCTGCTAATTTACTGCATGTTTTCACTGAATAGTATTTCACGTTAAAAACTTCGATGATCTATCTGAAATAACATCTCATGCGTGAACTACTTTATTTAAATGTTCAGTTTATTTTTTCTTCTTCACATTTTCAACTGTGCTGCCTTTCTGAGGTTTTCTTCGAGCATACTTTCGATTTTTTTTAACAGTTTTACGACCGAGTTACGCTTTCTAATTCACAGTAGTCTTCTCATTTCTTCAAAAATAGTTGTGTTTGAAAAAATTGAAAGAATATTTGGAATATACATTAAAATTTGATTCCATGTATTCGTTAATCTTCTTATTCGAATCAAAATAAATAGCTAATAATTTAAACTTGCTTCGGAAAGATTAGTCTGAATCAAAATGGATCCAACTACTACCATCGGAGGGTTCGCATACTGTGTGTCGCAGTACTACTTTAAATATACATTTAAACTAACAATTCTGTATGAAATATTATGTCTTGTTCAAGGTGGTCTCGACGATTTAGTGTATCATTTGCATGGATACACTTTTTACGTGGTAGGCGCGCGAAAATTCGGACGCAACGTGAGTTTGCAAGAAATGAAAAATCTGGACAACAAGGGACAGTTGTTCTCTCGAAATTTGGGCTACGCGATAGCTAAGGACACAGTTGTCGTACCAAAATTCGGTGCTGTGGCTATTCGGTTCAAAGCAGATAATCCAGGTAAGAATCCCACCACAATTGTTCAAATTGTTAAATTAAGAATAGCTGCATTGTTATACAATATCTTCAAATCTCTGAAAACTTTCAAGTAATTTCCTGAGTCCTCTAAAAGTCATGGAACGATCAAATATCTAAAAAGCAAAGCATTTTTAAAGAAATGTTTCCACCAAAAATTTGTTTAACCTTGAATGACGGGATGAAGGTCATGTCAAGGTCACTGTGATTGTTTAAAATGGAACACCCCGGTTTTTATTATGTAGTATTAGAGCTGACCATGAGACTTTTCCAAAACACTAGTCGATGATCTTCTTTTGATCAAAATTTTTTTAGCTATGACCTTTCAAAAAATGGTGGTCCCATAACCTTGTCCACCATGAATATTTTTGTTATTTATAATAATATAAAAAAATTATACATACAAACCGTGCATGGTATAGAGGGTTAAATATTATGATGCAAATATTTTTTATATTAGTGAAGGCGTTTCTTTTAATGGCATGACCTACCTTTCATATCGTGAATCGATTGAGTATCAAATTCTGCGTAAAACTGCATTGACCGTCATATGTCCCAAACCTAATAATTAACGAGATATATATTCAATTATTATAGTTAAATATACAATAAAAATTTACAAATTTTTACCATATTTCCCCGAGTTCCAAAATTGATGCAATATTGGCAACATTGTCCTACTTGTTAGACATACATTGTTTAGTACATACTTATCGATTTTAATATAGGTTACTGGATGCTGCGAGACGAGCACGCTACTGATTGGACTCGCGGTTTGGACGTGATTCTTAAAGTTGGAGATTCGAGCGATGTAGTACCCGCTCCAGAAGACTTCCCCAGGTGTGGATCTTTCGTTGGCCCGGACTATTTTCTCATATAGACTTTTAACTACTTAAGACGCGTTTGTATATATGGTTGTAAATACACACATGGAGACTGAATGTATGTACGCATTGGTAAAGATTTCATTACTGCTTGCTTTTTTTCTAATTCTTGCGTCATTCTTGCGGTATTCCCGTTCCTGAACAACCTACAAATTCAAAACAGTCTGTCAAGTTTCCTGAATTTAGGGTCTCTCAACACAAGTTGACACAAATGTTCTTTCTACGTACGCTAACGTTGCAGAAACAAGAGAATCGAAATTGCAGCGACCACTTGCCTCTGAGCGGTAGAACTCAATTGCATACAAACAGAGCTGGGGAAAATAATATTTGAAATAGTAAATATTAAATAATCCTATTTATTTTAGAGTATGTGCACAATTTTAAAAATAAAATATTTTATTTGATGCAGTAATTTTTGAAAATAGTATTTTATTTGAATAATATTGAAAATATTTGTATTTTGTCTCTCTCTTTATTTTCAATTTCAATTATAAATATTATTGCTGAAAATAATGGTTCGAATTCAATACATTTATGAGTGTAAATCGTTTCTTAACGATAAGATACAGTGTATGTTTATGCGGTTTCTCAGAGTATTAGAACAATCCAAAAGTGTTTCAGATTGTTAAAGAAGAAATATTTTATTTTCTGGATCAAATTGTTGAAATAGAAATATTTTATTGTCTGAATCAAATTGTTGAAATAGAAATATTTTATTTTGAAGTTCAGATTGTTCAAATAAAATACTATTTTCTTTAAGCAAAATAAAATCTAAAATATTAAATAGTATTTGAAATATCTGTTTCGCCAAATAATGCCCACCTCTGCATACAAAGCACAAATTATGACACAGAACTTGTAGCATTACGGGGAGGGCCCATATGCGTTAACAGTTTATCCAACCACTGTAAGTATTGTCGATGGTATTCAGCACCCCCTCCTTTAATAATGGACATTCTGAAAAGAATAAAATGTGTCCAGCCGAAATACGAATTTCTTATACGCTATCATAAAGTTTACCTTATGGTACACATTTTCGTTAACTCGTAGACGGCTTCTTTGGTTTACTCTTTGCGAGAGCAACTGGGCGAATTCCTGGTTATTAAATATCCAGTGAAGGAAGAAATTCGTGATGGCGATTGAAATTTCTATATTGGACGAATATAGCAGAGTCGGAGAGGCATTCCGCGTATACCACGCCACCTACGTAATATAGATGCACTCCTTCCACTATCTTCTCGTGTTCTCGATATTAGAATTCCGATGTACGTTCGATAATTGTCCAAGGGAAAAACGGTCGTAATTGTTGCTTGGAATTGTGAAGCCGTCTACTATAACAGAGTGGGAGTGACAATGGAAAACTTCACCCACTCTGCAGTTTAACTCGTAATAAGCGATAGAGGCCCAATAGGGTGGTTCTTGGTAACAAATTAGAGCCACTTCGGCTGAGCCAGTCGTGTCCATTGCCACTGGATCCGGTGGCGGTAACTGTCCAGGTTGCGAACCATCTTCGGGCGGCGAACAAAGGTCATGTTATACAGAAGAGGTCACGGTGGGATCCCGGGTCCGGGCGAAGTTTGGTTACCCTGGTTTTGTATCTAGCACTTATATAAGTTCGGGGAGTCCCCGTATAAGTGCTAGATACAAAACCAGGGTAGCCAAACTTCGCCCGGATCCGAGATCCCACCGTGACCTCTCCTGTATAACTTGACCTTAAGGGACCACCTCTAGAATACCCTAGGGTTTTCGTCCTTATATGAACATATTTTTCGCTGGACAAGGGCTCATTCGAAAGAGGAAGGCTTAAATGAAGGGGGCCGCGATAGCATCCAGAAAACTCATCCAATGGCATAAAATTGATGATTACATGGCTGAATATCATCAATTTTGGCTTACTTCTAACACTTTGGTTACAAAATATATGCATAATTTCATATAACAAAGGGGCTGAGCCTCCTTCATTGAACCTTCCTCTTTGGAATGAGCCCTTGTCCAGCGAAAAATATGCTCATATAAGGACGAAAACCCATGTTTCGCCCAGATTTCTAGGGTATGCTAGGGTATTCTAGAGGGGGACCTACCCCCTTAAGGGGATGAGTTTCTGGTATCCGTTGGTACCATAAGGGCTCTGCGGATTCGGCGAGGTTGCACTCCCCGAACTGGGAACCGAGCCAACCGAAGACATAGGCGAAGTTGGATTTACACCTCCGGTGGATCCAGCATTAAATCCACTCGAAGAATAAGATACATTATGCGGCATCGTCGCGCGTCGGCTCCGCTATCTGGTGAAATGGTAGCAAAGAATGTCCTCCAAGAGGATACTCAGAATGTCTAGGGACCAGTACCGGTGGAAGTACCGGACTATCCACTCTTTTATAATGGTAGGGATTGATACAAACTTCCTTCTGCTTCGCAGAGAAAGGGTACTGGCATAGTTCATGGTGAGACTGCAAATCTGGCCATCTCCATACCCGACAATAAATAACATGTGGCAAACACTTGTCGTTCGCCGTCTAAGCTTCTTGGTATTTTCGCGCATTTACTTGGCGTACCAGAACAATTTAAAGCCTGTTCCAGATCTTGTATCACGCCCTACCTTTTCTTTAACTTCTTTACCAGTGCGTCCACCCAACTTCCAACCGAAGTTGAAGAGCAATTTCTTCACGGCAAGGACTAGTGAATGAAAATAAAGTATTCAATGAAGACATAGGTCTGGAGCTATGAGATCCATCTTCATCGTCCATATTAACAATACTGTAGTACTCGTACTATATCTACGAAGCGACTTGGCGACTATTCTACGAAGCGTTCATATCATATTTTTCCATTTATCATGTATTAGTATTGTAACGAAATTGAGGTATGCGTATTTGTGATTAAATTGAGCATTTTCGAAGGTCGGAAACGAATTCAGAAATGGTTAGATTGCAATAAACTTGTTTATACAGTATGCAGCTTATTTTTTAAATACGATTGTAACCCTCTATTTTCCTTTGTCTTATAAAATCCTGCGAAAAATCTTTTAACATCTCTGTGAGATTAAATATACGTACTGATCGTCCATCAGAAGATAGCAGTGAGAAACTTGTAGGGACCACGTGATATCCCTACTCCGCGCTACACGTCCTCCGCTATTGGCCGAATCGCTTGACGAAGACGTGAGAGTGGGGTCCGCAGTCTGGCGTCAAGAGTGGGGTCTCGCAGATCCCTCTGCGCCCCACTGTCGACGTCACTGCCGACTCCTGATGGACGAGCAGTACTCTAATCTTCCATACCTTCCAAAACTATAGCTGGACAGATAAGATTATCTTCAGGACGAATTTCCGATTCTGTCGGCGTGCACTTCCACGGAAAATCATGCTTTTGGGTAGTTACATCCTGCATAGGTCCTCTACCTAACATTTGCCTACTGCATGGTGTTATCGCCGAATCTGGCTTCATACACCAGTTTCCTGAGAAACTCATCTGAAAGAAACATACTGATTATTCACGTACGAGGGTGATTTGTTATTTAGTTTATTGGCAATTTATGATTACTGTATTGCTAGCGTCAAACGTAGGAAAGGATAGTGAGAGAACGAAACGATGAATCGGTGATCACTGTCGAAATCACTGCCATCTCCTGATGGACGATCAGTACTTAAATACACATTTATTACACCATCTTTAAACATTCGTAACTCATTGCAACGGGGACCGATTTTGATTTTTCAGAATATGTATAACCGACACAGATCGACGTAATTTGAGAATTCTCAATATAGGCTCATATAAAAGAAAGTCGTAAACAAGTACTTTTCAAAATTTTGTTCTCCCCACATCATGTAGTAAACTGATTGTTCTAACTTCTAAAAAAAATCGGAGTCCGAATAATACTGTGAATCACTGTAGGTAGAACTTGTGCGAATTGCACAAAATTCGCGCGGCATTCAACGCGTTGAAGTTGCCTGGGCTGTCCTCCGACCTTTGCTATGAAATAATTAATAAGAAACAAAGGAACCCGGTGGGTGCCGTGGTTCATTTCGTCTGCAACGTCACGTTCCAATTGCCTCCGATTGCATATAACCGTAATTGCGGCAACGCTCGATGCTGGTGTGAATAAATTGGCAAGGATCGGGCTGGCGGCGTTCGGCCTCGACAGCGATGTCCTGCCTGACCGCCCTCTACAATCAGACAGTGACCTTGCTTTCCGTCCCACAGGAAATACTTCTTCTGCAGCACAAAGTCTTTCAGGAGTATGCCAAAATCACCGTTGGACCGGACTTTATACACACGCTGCCGTCCTTCTTGATCGTGGCAGCGTTGATCATGGTTCTATGGAGAAGTCCACCGTCCTTCAACAGCTTAGACCATCTGATGGGCACGTGCATTTACAAAGGTCTTCAGGTACGATGATTGAACTAAGGAGAGGTTTCTATCACGAGAGGTTTTCGACTACAGTGCACACTCGTTCCGTAAACTTTCTATTGTATTAGGTGTACAAATTTATCCCTTGCATTACGGTTACAGTGATCAGAACTTGTCCTTCGTTTATAATTTCCTAGAAGAAGAAAATTTATATCTGTCGTATACATTAATTATACATTGACGGTAACAAAATAAAATTTTATTTCGGTTTACAGGAGAATAATGTAGATTCTGTTCGAATTCTTCGTCACGAGTTTGACATGATACTGTAGGTCAGGCCTCGGAATTATCTGCTCGCGACGTCCGATTTTCAAAGGCTACGCCCCCTTGACCCGGCCGATCGTCTCGCTCCCCGCGGCGGCCCACAGTGCTCGGAACTCCTCAGGCGCGTACCATAGGAGCTATTCGTGGTGCATTAGAGCGACACCCGTATCAATAGGTTTCCACATTACCGTTGAGGTACTATTGTCAATGCGCTTTTTTTCAATGGTATCCACTGTAGGCCTATTCGGAAATAAATTCGGAAGATAAATTTTAAAAATAGTTTTTAATTGTATTGTCCAAATTGTATTAACATGTGGAGTATTTTGATTTTCGCGCACGTTTAGACGTGCTCGGAAAATTGATAAGATCTACGGGAAGTTTGAACTTAGCTGTTCGCATCGCCGACACTTACATTGTAACACTCTATGGTACGCGCCTGAGCTTCCTCGAGAACTAGGGCCGCCACGGGGAGTGAGACGCGCGGCCGGGTCGAGGGGGCGTTGACTGCCGTAGGTGATGATTTGGCCCGTTCCCCCACTTTTGTTCGTTCCGCTGTCCCCCATTTTCGACTCATTTCATACAACAAATACATTCTTAACAGTTTTGGTGTTTCACGATAACTATTGGAAGAGCACATGGAATCTTCTTAAATTAATATAAATATTACAATATTGTAATATAAATACTTCAGCGAAATATAATGGGAAAGTTACAGGTTTCATTCTCGTCTTCACCAAGTATTGATCAATCTTTGAAATTGTTCGAGTCTGTTGAGGATTAATAAGACGAAATATTGCAAGAACAAACGAAGCGAAATGTTTTAAGCAGAGCATTATTATTTATTGCAAGAAGGACCAGCTATATACTTTCTTTATCCTATAATAATTTTCATAAATTGAAACTGATATATTGACATTTTAAAATGCTTTTACACTATTTTAGATCGCGCGAACTGATATTTGCCATAAATACATAAAATCCGCAGTCTACTTTTTTGAGATCATTTTAATCTGACATTTTAATCTGCGTCATTTGATATGCTCCACGAGCGCATAAATTTCTCCATTATTCAGCATTGGAATAAATTCCAATTGTATTCGATCGTAGAGAAAGTAGTCTTATAGTAACAAATGATTAGAAAGGAAAAAAGTGCTAACTCTCGGTATCTTCAGGTAATAACATCTCAGTTTATTATCTTTCTCTGCAGCACATGAATCTTTCAAACACATGCATTATGTTCATTGGATACGCGTTCGGTCATTAAACTCTTTGCAATAATGTTCACGTATAACCTTTAATTTTGCTCAATTCGAATTTTCACTTCGTGCACCAACAGATTTTCTCTCGAATTATTTCGATGATAGGTCAGTATCTAAAGAAGACGAAGATGAGTTGTGACGCCTCGGTGAACACGTTCACTATCACCTTTTCATTCTTATTCTCATTTTTTGAAACTTTTCCTTCGTAGTTCTTGTTTATAGTATTTTATGTGGTCATTAAAGATTATTCACTTTAGCTTACTTACTTGCTTTAAACTGTATACAAATTTTATCCGTCAATATTAGCATATTCAGGTATAGTACGACATATAATGACAAAGATATAATTTTTTAATTGTTAACAATAGAATTAAAACAAACAGAAGGTGTCTCGAAAATTTTTATTTCGCATGAAGATTCATAGTCTAGTTGTCAGCTATTGTCATCTAGCTTCGTAATCCTTAGAAACACATATTGCAATACAATGTCTGAAGAAAGTTTCCTCAAGTAAACTTTAACTAATTACACAAGAAGAAGAATTTTTTTTTTGCAACTTCTACTCGTATGGTTTTATACATATTGTATAGTGTCTTGTAATGTTGTTGCGGAGTGCAATTCGTCAGCAAAGTTGCTTTCAAGGTAACATCTGGTACGTTCGTGATTGAAGGTCACGGTCGGCTGGGTCGTCGCTATCACCGGCTTATGGTTCTGGCTGATCCTTCAAAGGTTGCTCTATTGCTGCATCTGGAACTATTGGACTTGCGTGAGTACTTTATTTATTTTAATTTATTTTTTCTCTTATTCGTAACGGTCAAATATTATTTCTGAAAATATTTTTGTACCGGGTATATAAAAAATAATTCTACATCGCTGGATCGGTGGAGCTTTGTGAAAAAATATTCGTGCAAAAATTTCCTTGACCTTGATTATCAAGGTCAACATTTTTTTCCTTGTATCGTACAGTCCTCGTATAACGAAGAACAAATAGTAATCATTTCTATTACACATCATCTACTACACTAATTGTTCCAGCCTCGCAAAAAACTGAAATATTATAGTTGGGTCGCTTCGAAAAAGGGTATTCTGATTTAAAGGGTGTTTAAACAATTATGTGAGTTACTGTACATCATTCGCAAGTAGAAACGTTAATTTCAAACTCATTTAAGATTGAACGATATCAGTTGTGACAGTAGTTGGAACGAACATATAACTTGTCAAAAATTTCATTTCCCACAGGAGTCTGCGTATCGTGACATTTCCTATCAGTGGTGGCAACGCGTTTGGTCTTCGTATTATCCTTCACCGTTGCAGCAGCCAATGGTGTCAGCTGATTTTATCAGTTGGATCGCATCTATGTCAATCGCGATAACCACTTTAGGTTGCTCGATCTCGACGAATCCATTGCGATATACTGGCAAAATTTTCTGGACTGGATTGAGGGCTGCTTTGGAGGGGCTGAAGTACTATGCAAATTGTCTTCTGAAAAGGTTACTATGCAATTCTCGATCGTTGATTACGCGATTTTAATGTTATTTTCATAGAGGAAACCGTGAAAAACCATAAAAATCATAGTTTTTTTCCATTTATTTCAGTCAATAATAGGAATTTAAAAAAATACTTCACATAAAAGTTGTAGGTCTCATCAAAATACACATTTTATGTTGTATTGACTTTTGTCATAAAGATAATACAGAGAGAAATGATAGGTAATTATTCACTTATACGGAGCCATTCTCGATTTCAATGTCCTTTACACATGTTATGAGGGACATGACCCTGAGTAACTTTTCCTTATAACTTAATCGGCGGTCAGAGTTAGGTTTGGGTTAGGTTGTGGGAGTGGTGGAGAGGGCCGACCACGCATACAAAAATCCAGGAGTAGTCTTTCAAGATTGAAAGCTCGCCCTATACATATGTATATGTATGACCAGAGTGAGATCGTCTTTTTCAAAAACTATTGTTTTTATGACAAAAATCAATACAACATAAAATGTGTATTTCGATGTGAGCTACAACTTTTATTTGAAGTATTTTTCAAAATTACCATTATTTACGGAAATAAATGGGAAAAACTATGATTTTTATGGTTTTTTCATGGTTTCCGCTATGAAAATAACATTTTCGCCAATATTCACTATCATATTCGTAATCAGCACGTCAAAATACGTAAGGTATCCAGAGTATAAAAAAAATCGGAGGTATGGGCTTTCCGGAAGTTTATCCCAAAACTGAACTAGAACTTTCGTCTACAATCAAGAAAATAAAAATGTCAAAAATTTCTTTTTCACGCCATCGGCGATTACGTCAAACTAATTGTTCTAACCTCTAGAAAAATTCCGGATCGTAAAGTCCATTACTAAACAAGTTCGAATGTTATTTCGGCTGATTGCAGTTGAAAATTAGAACACTTTCATTCGACCTGTGCCAGTCTACATATAGAGGACCGTGGTGTCATATGGTGTTCGTCTTCTGTCACTCAGAATTGTGCGGTTCCTGTTGCAACACTGGCCTCAGGAAGTGTCTCTGATGAAGACCATCGTGCCAGTGGACGAGAGCGAGGCGAGTTCAGTCTGCGACGAATGTCGATCCGAGTTCTCCAGCGACGTGAACAATCCGACTCGGATGGAGATCCACCCGATCTCTTATGGGACAAACTGGACGCCGAAACCGTGTTTCTCCGGTTACAAAGAAGGCCAGAGGAAGGTGTCGATGCACACGGTCGCCGTCGTCAATGACATCGAGGACCCTGACAAGCTGACGCCTAAACAGCTACGACACAGACGGGGCTGTCACACGGTGGTGCCGAGCAACTCCAGCGACTAGTCGATTTTCTGTTGAAGAGGACACATCGCTCGACGCTGTCATGACGCAACGAGATGGCGTCGAATCGCCGCGATTCAACGGTTGGCTCATCGAGTCCAAAAACTGGCGCCGCTTTTTTCCGGGTACTCTGCCTCTACCCGTGGAGGACAACGCATAAATGTAAAAATATTTATCGCGACACGGTGTTCGTGGCCCACGCGGCTAATAAGCGAACAGATAAACAGGTATGTGTACACGCGAGGCAATCTTTATGGCGGCATTGCGTGTCGAATCGTGCACATCGGTGAATCACCGGCGAGCCTGAATCGTTTCGACGGAAGAAACGTCCGTAGAAGGTCTCTGGACAGGTTGCAATTTGAATCCGTGTACCCTATACTACTATCCTAGACCTACTTTAACGCTTCGAAGTATATAAGATAAATAGAGTAGAAAAAGAGAGATATATAGATGTCACGAGATGACGTCATAGGAAATACATCATGCTGACATTTATTCGATCGTGTAGTTGTACTGATGAGTCCCGTGAAGGTCAACTTGAAATTTTTAAATACATATTTGTACTCTTTACTTCATATTAGCCTGTTGTGTTCAATATCGAAATGTTCTCGGAACATTACAGTCATGCATCGGCGTATGTGAAAGAGATATGTGCGCGATATTTGCGAAAATCCGCAGTAACCTAGATCTAACCTTGAGGGGTCAAGAAGCTCGATCGCCGAGAATCTATTTACTAATCCACTGACGAAACTTTTTTATTTTTGCGTAGATTGTTATGAAACATTTACCAACATGTCTGTGACATTATTCTGGTTTAAATGATTCCAAGCACGACACAATTCGGGTAGTATTTACTTGTTTGATTCACGATTCAGTGGAACCTCGATTATTCGAACCAATGGTATCTGAATTCTCTGCGTGTAAACAATGTAAATTTGACCCTCGACTGACGGACCTTTTCTATTACTATTGTATTTGACAATACTTAGGATCGTTTACAGCTCTGATAATTCATTTTTTTAAATTTATTTTTAAGGGTACATACTTCTTTCTTGTTAAACAGATTAGTATTATTCCCAATGCAACAACTATTCATTTTGTTCAATTGTCAGAAATTGATTGGATACTCTGGGTCAAGATAGACCCAGACACCGCTGTCGGAGGGTTAATCCATATACAACATGATTCATTGTACAAATAAGTTGTACAAAGATTAACAACAACGTTATCACAACGATTTAATCTAGCACTATGGCTAGGTGAGTTCTATTACCCAAACACTCAGATTTCACTGCTTAGTTCGGATATTCAAGGTTGTGCTGTATTGTGAATTGAACAAGTACATATGGTCCAACTTGTGTCGTTACAATAAGAAAAATGTCACGAATGTTATGGTAAACGTTTCATAGATAAATAACTAAAAGAAGTTTTGTCATTGGATTAGTGAATTCTCAGTGTTATACGTTTGTACACGATATAAATAACATTTCGGTCCCGAAGTTTTCACATATATCGAGACATAACTGTACCTACTTTTTGTGTCTTTTGCATGAAGCATTGCTCAAGTTGACGTAACCAACCATACATCTACAGAACCCAAGTAGAGTAAGTTATGACTAATACAACCCTACTTTTTCGTGCTACTTCTAGCATTAGAGGGGTGAAATCAGCCGTTGAAAAAATGTCAATTCTTTTTCGTGAAATATCTCAAGAACTGCAAATGATATGAAAAAAAAGTTCAAACGAAAGTTGCATGGTATTATTGTGTCTACCAAACTGTGTAAAAAAAAATTTCATAATGCATTTTCTTTTCTCAAAAAGTTTCATCATTGCAGCAGCAATCACAATCGATGGAATCGCAAATCGTTCTGTAAGACTCGCAGATTGGTGATATCTCGATGTGGCTAAACGGTGCCGCGCGGTCTGTCATTATCCAACAAATGACGATCTCGTCGACTCCTCTGATTATTTATCAGTAGAAAAAAGTTCCGAGGATTTTCCCACTGCAGGACGAAAGTCATGTTCTTGCTGCGGAGGGGTGGTTCTATCATGCGCATGCGTTCGAAAGGGGTAACACTCCCCATCTTGAAACTGAGCATTATTCTGTAACCACATCCCTTGTGGGGTAGATCGACACGAGGCACGCTTTCGAACTGACGCGCAATAAACATCCGTTGAAGCCGAATAGCGCAATTTGTTGATTTGGTGTCCGATCTTGGTGATTTTCTCCACTTCCTCGACGTCTTGACTTCGCTGGTAGAAATAGTTCAGTACCGGTGATAGGTGACGAACAACTCGAGGAACGGGCGTGAACAGATTGTTTTCTACCGTGGGAAAATCATCCCCCGGCACGACGTCGCAACATCCGAACAATGTAAATATCTTGGAGGAAACGAACATCGCAGCTACGGACCAACCATCAGTTTCAGCTGATAGATCGACGTCGATCTCGAGGCCATCCGACGGAGTCGCATACCGAGGTACGTCGATATCCTTTGTCCTGAATACCCAAGCATACACTTACTCAGTCCAGATTGATGACCACCCTGTCTAGTTATTACGCGGAAGTCGACTTTCGGAAAAATCGATCTCTCGATTCCACGAACCGATTTGCAAATTAAAACAAAAACACAATACAATTAGTTCGAAATTGTTTAGTTCACTTAGCATTTATGGAATTACAACATATACACTGTAAATAGCAAACACATGAAGAAAAGGAAAGAAAATAAAATCGATATATGAAATATTTATGGAACTACTAAAATACAACAATATAACACGAGCCTGTACGAGACGAAACAACTAAAATTAAAGTAAAAGAATAAAATCGATATATAAAATATTTATGGAACTACTAAAATACAACAAAATAACGCGAGCCTGTACGAGATGAAACAACTAAAATTAAAGTAAAAGAATAAAATCGATATATAAAATATTTATGGAAATACTAAAATACAACAATGTAAAATATACCCTATATAAGACGAAATAATTGAAATTAAAGTAAAGTCAATAAAATCGATACATAAAATATTTATGGAACTACTAAAATACAACAAAATAAAATACCCTATATAAGACGAAATAATTGAAATTAAAGTAAAGTCAATAAAATCGATACATAAAATATTTATGGAACTACTAAAATACAACAAAATAAAATACCCTATACGAGACTAAATAACTGAAATTAAAGTAAAATAATGCGAACAAAATCGATATATTAAATATTTATGGAACTACTGAAATACAACAAAATAAAATATACCCTGTACGAGACGAAATAACTAAAATTCGTGCAAAATACACATTACAAATTTGTATTTCGTTTATTCATTTTAGTATTTAAATCAAGCTTTCGAATGTTACAAGTTCGTCCAAAAAAACAATTTCCAACGAATCTTGTCTCGAGCCATCTGATTGGCTTCGAGGTCTAAGTAACACAATTTTAATGCAATTTTGCATTGATAAAATTTGTCCGATTATTCTTGTTGTTTACAAGTCAGTTTACAATTGAGATTCGGCTATTTTCGCGATTAAATGACCGTCCACGTGTATGTCGTAACGTGAGAGGACAGAAACCTTGTTATTGATTTTGCGTTCAGCATCCGTAGCGCGCACACTTACCGAGAGTTTGTACACAACGACAGACGCACGCGCGTTCACTGACACGTGTACGTGTAGGAGATCATACACAATAGTACGAGGTACACATGGACAGGTGGATGCAGAGATATCCACGCACACGAGTACGCGAGTAACATCGACACGTGCAACCCTCCACCCTACCCGCTGAATCGGTTCCAACGATAATAAGGATAACGATCTGCGTGGGTTAGGGCCGAATTTCCATGATAGGGAATTTCTCATTGAAAACGAAACCGGTGTCAGTGGATTATGTCTGTGTACGTAGAAATAATACACTGAAATAATCGCGAAAGAAGTCGACGGTTCCTCCGACTTGACCTAAAAGAAACCATTGAGGTTCACTGCGATTGTGCTGGTCGTGAGATTTCGTCTATGCGGCTTGTTTCAACAAACTACTTTATCCGTACTCGTAATGAAAAAGTACTTCTGTATTCGTGCACATGCAATCTGTGAGAAAGCAACACATTTCATGCAGTTTTTAATTTTTGTAGACAAATTTTAAGATTGTGGTATCAAATCTTATTTTCAGTGGCAAGGGCCTTTGTAGATAGAAAATTAATAATAATCGTACCGAATTCTATTTTGTTTCGTATTCTAACATTTTTTTAATAAGAAGTATATGTATTTATTCAGTTTCTCGCGGGTTTTATCATAACATATATCCAAAGAAATAAATTTATCGAATAGACTCAACGTAGATCTTACAATCTCAATAATTAGTATTTACATGTAGTACTTATATTTTTGTAAAATTATTTATATTTTTGTGTTTAAGTAAGGAATACACTCGGTTTATATTCATGTTATTGGTTTGATACTAAAACTCGAAATATAGTGAAATGGCATACATAGAATTTAGTATAATCAGTAGACTGCGGATTTTATGCATTTATGATGAAAATAAATTTTAAGAATTTATTAATTCTTTGAGATTATTAGAAGAAGGAGTAAATGTCTATATATCTCTTGTATCTTGCAATTAATCCAGACAATTATTACTAAATTCATAATTTCAATTTTATAAAAATCCACAGTCTCATAATCAGCATAAAACTCGGTGTTTTTATCGTGTTTTGCGCGATTCATAGTTCTGTGGAAATGAGGCAGGAAAATGCATTTCACGTTGCCTGTTTATTATTTATCGATTTTGCTTTCAACAATGCGAGAACAAGAGAAAGAGGGATATGCATTGTATACGCCATCTTCAACGTTCCAAGAATTGCGCAATAAGTATTCACGTCTCCCACTCGTCGGTCAAACGTTCAAATAGACTTCGATAAAATACTTACGTATCAAGGCTGATGAAAGTAATTTATTACAAAGTTAAAACACATTTTTATGCTAGTTTATTATTTATCGAATATTTACTATAGAGAAGTTCTAAAAGTAGGTACAATTTATACCATAATTCGAAATTGACAATTCGGAATAGACAATTGTGAACATCTTAATCGCTTTTTTATTACTTTCTTCTATATTTTATAATGTTAATTAGGTATACGAGCTCATTTGCCAAATCGATTAACTCCACAAAATAGAAAGTAAAGAAAATTGATGGAATAATATACATGAAATTTTTAAAGTTCTTTCATTATATGTGTATCACCCAGTGGTATTAATCCTAATTATTAAGGGTGTTTATTCTATATGTAAAAAATTAAGCATAAATTAAGTGCATTGGCAACTGATTCATTTCCGCTTTGATTATTATCGAAACATTTTTATTCCTATTTCTTCCAGAATATATAAAATGCATCTTAAATTGAGTCTAATATCGTTGTTTAAAAATTATTATTTATTACTTCAAATTTCACAATATTTCATACGCGAATGTCAGTGCAGTCTTTATCAACGAATTTTCAATTGCACGTCGTATAATGTTCCAATGTCGGTACTTAGAAACATTTCGCATGTAGAATATCTTACGAATCAATTTGCCAATTATTCTATTTAAGTAAAAGCTGTATAGCAAGGACATTACGAAACTGCAAAATTGGTACATGTCATTAGGGTAACGCGTGTCTACTGCTTATCGAGATAATTTCCCTTCTACAAGACGGTTTTACGTAACCGTCGTGATTATAATCGATTATCCTGAATTAGGACACCGAAGCAAGTTTCTAAGGTCACGTCTCTATTGCAGCGAGATGCAAGGAATGCTTCACTTGTCGAATAGCGACAATTTTAATCTTCATAGGCACACTTTAAATAAAATACATCCTATACAAAACAATACCTCGTTGTACGTTCAGTATATAAAATAAATACTCTTTGTTCATGCTGTATCTATTTTAATTATATTTTATATATATTTTTTCGAAAAATAACTTCAAGAAATATTAGCTCTTCTAACAAAGGAAACACATAACTAGGCGGGCGTTAGACTTTCAAATATTTCTGGCATCGATTCCGGAAACTTCATTTCGAGAGAAACGCGTTTCAAGTTTTAATTATTAGTTTGTGCACCGTACACAAGATCAGATTATTAAGTGCAATACACTTTCAGGCATTGCTATATAGAATTTTTAGAATAATTATGGAAAATATCAAAAAGTCTCCTGCAAATTACGGTAACATCGTACAGTGCTGGCTGTACGAAAAGACACTAACAATTGCGCGTCGCGTTGTGCCCGAAGGGCATAACTGAATGACCTTGTGATTTCAGGAAGGATGGCTGAGAAAATGTACTATTGGGGGGAAGAGAGGGATCAAGTGGATTCGGATCAGACGTTCATAGAGTTCAAAGCCAAGTCAGTGGCATCGGAGAAGGGAAAGGAATCTTCCCGGGTTGATCCCAAGACGTCAGTGTCCTTCGCGCAGGGCAAGGTGACGGAATTCGGGAACCGAGAGGAAGACACTGAACGAGGAGGTTGGGGCAATAAGCTCGATTTCCTCTTTTCTTGCATCAGCGTCTCCGTGGGTCTGGGAAACGTCTGGCGCTTCCCTTATCTGTGTTACAAAAATGGTGGCGGTAAGTTTGGCCCTTATTCAAACACTTCCGAATATTGAATAACATTCTGGTAATTCTGGTATCCTTATATCGATCGTATTTGTTGTTAATACAGAAATATTAGTGCTTTCGGCGCAAGGTTCGATCAATTTGTTACTTTTACAAAGCAATTTTGCAAATTAACAGAGTAATTCCGACGTTTCGATCTTTGTTTAGATCATCTTTAGGGGTTGCTAGAATTGCGTCTGTGAAAATTTTGAAATGTAGGAATACATAACAAAAAACTTTTAAAATTGTAATTTATATTATTGAAGAACAACTCACTAGCTTTGAGAAGAGAATTAATAACTTTGGTGAGAGAATGAAATCGGTTATCGTAGATCGAAGAATGACCCATCAATATTGAGCGGTAAAAAATACTTTTAGAACACAATCATAATTTATTAACCTCTCAAAGCTACTTGTATACCATATTTATATAAAATTATGGTAATTCTTTTTGACATTCAAATATCTTTGAAATGAATACAACCTGTTCAGGTTGCATGTGAGAACAAATTAATATTAGAAAACGTATTAAAGCAAAGAAAAGTTTAATTTTATTTAGATTCTGGTAATTCGATGTAAAATTAGGCGTGTAATTAAGGGACCCCATAGCGCCTCCACAAGTTAATTTATGGAAGGTTAATTAATTTTTGACGATCAATACACCGACTTCTACCGCTATCAATATTGAGCGGTAAAAAATACTTTTAGAACACAATCATAATTTATTAACCTCTCAAAGCTACTTGTATACCATATTTATATAAAATTATGGTAATTCTTTTTGACATTCAAATGTCTTTGAAATGAATACAACCTGTTCAGGTTGCATGTGAGAACAAATTAATATTAGAAAACGTATTAAAGCAAAGAAAAGTTTAGTTTTATTTAGATTCTGGTAATTCGATGTAAAATTAGGCGTGTAATTAAGGGACCCCATAGCGCCTCCACAAGTTAATTTATGGAAGGTTAATTAATTTTTGACGATCAATACACCGACTTCTACCGCTAATCCTGAATTCGAATCGTGTTTCGTATCCGCTAATTAAAACTGTTTGCTCGACGCATACTTGATCACCTACACATTAATCAGTGCGTTTCTGATGTTTCGTTGGTGAATTACGTGTGAAATGTTGATTGCAGGAGCGTTCCTTATCACGTATGGCATTGCCATGCTGTTTTGCGGGATCCCCATATTCTTCCAAGAAGTCGCCATTGGCCAATACCTTGGCGCTGGAGGGATGACACTTATGGAACAACTGTGTCCCTTGTTGCAAGGTACATATGTTTATTTTTGGATATAAACAATTGTTGATGTTTTATTAACCCCTTAATATTACGTTTATAATATTTAATATTACGTTTATAATATTTAATATTACGTTTGTAATATTTAATATTTACGTTTATAATATTACGATATTACGTTTGTTACCACATACAGTGGTGGAAGAACTTATTCGGCCATCCCTTAAAAAAGAATAACTTTTTTTAAAAACTGGACCAAACGCCTTCAGTACTTTCTTGAGATGTTAGAAGTTTATTATCCTACTGTGTAACACAATGATTTACAAATTGCGAAGAAAAAAGTGAAGACCACGATTTTTAGCTTTTTCTTTGTAGAAAATTTAAGATTTAGTATTTAATTAAAGATGTAATTTTGTAGATCTAAATAAGGAAAAATAGTGTAAAAATGATATAAACATTCAATATTTCTGAAATAAAAGAGTAAATGTAGGATTTTGAATTACTAACACTAAATTGCACAAATGTTTTTCAGGTGTTGGATACGCCACAATGACCATTGTATTCTTCCTGGACGTGTATTATTGTATCATAATCGCCTGGTCACTCTTCTACCTTATAAGTACCATCGTGAATGTACCTGGAGTACCTTGGAGTGGTTGTGGTTAGTATAACAATTATTAACAAATAACGAGAGGAAGGTGTAGCAAATAGCAAATTCGAAAGATAAATTAAGTCATGAGAAACTATACATACATACACTTATACGAAATAATATTTCCTTGAATTAGGTGTCTACTGATCCTATATGTATACCAAACAATTCTTTCATGGTTTTCTAGGCAATTGGTGGAATACCAAGGACTGTTACGATGCTTCGAACGTTACTGACCATTTCTATAACATGCATAGTGGTCCAAACAATACAAATTCGACGATCAATACTACTTTACATCACACAACACCAGTCGAAGAATATTGGGAGTAAGTATGAGTTTTGTATATGTAAGCCTTCTTAGCCTGACTTCCATTAGCTTTCGATTAAATAAATCGATTTTATATCGAAGACATTGTTAACATACTATACATATATAAGAATGAATATTCTCTTTTAAAATCTCTAAGTAATTATTAAACCGCTGATCTTTATAAAAAATAAAAATACAACTAATAATGTGACTAAAATTCTAATCAGACGGTATGAAAATTGAACGGTGGAAATAATGTGAAAAAATTAATTTAATATACATATTGGCGATTTCAAATATATCATCTATCTCAGATATCATTTGAGATAGCCGGGTATTTTTTGTATACTCAGGTACCGCATGTTTTACAATTATCACATGCTTCCGTAACTGTTAAGGACCGTAAATGAATTTTATACATTGTGTGCCGAGGCTTCCGAAAATGAGAGACGGTATTATTCTTCCAGATTTGAAAATAAATTTTCACGCTAATATATTCAATATAGCCAGAATCGCCAGATGAGGGGAGGGTGCACGAATTGAGGGGAAAAAATTACCCTCTCTCTGCCAGTACCGGATCAGGCACGTGACATTGTGACACATGCTCGACAGAGATGGAACGCGTCACGTGACCGGTTCGTGGCGGAAGAGTGGGGGAATAGCGTCGTAGAAGGGGAAGGGTAGAGTGGAAGACAAGTCTTAATCTGGCGATTCTGAACCGATCGTCGGTAGTCATACGATTGATCGATAACTCGTGATTACTTGGGAATTTCAGACGACGAGTTCTTGGGATCACTTCCGGTATCGAAACGATCGGTGGGATACAATGGGAGCTGTTCGGTTGTCTGATTCTCGGCTGGCTGCTCGTTTACTTTGTCATCTGGCGTGGTCTGCATCAGAGCGGTAAGATCATCTGGTTTTCAGCCTTGTTCCCGTACGTGGTGCTTTTCATTCTTTTGGGAAGAGCGGTGACATTGGACGGCGCCAAAGACGGATTACTATACTACATCACGCCCAGGTGGAAGGAGTTGCTTACAGCCAGTCCATGGATCGACGGTGCCACGCAAATATTCTTCGCGTACAGTATCGGTACCGGAGCTCTGCCAGCTTTGGGATCGTACAATAAGTTCCACCACAATTGCTATAAGTAAGCTTCCCCAGATTCACATACATACATTTCATTGTCGTAGCAATACATCGCTCGTTATTTCATCACTTTTTTACTACCCCTGGCAAACATTATTCGATCGGATCTTGTGTCTGTCGTTGTAATTTTTCGTATTTCTAACGTAGAATATATTACCATTAACGATAAAAGTAAATGCAATAATAAAACTTGTCATATATTCAGCGTCCAAAAATGTACTTTCTTGAAAAGGGTGATTCAAGAGCACATCTTAAGAAACTTTTTTCTTTGTGAAAATGTTTTCCGCGGCATTGTTAACGAGTTATTAATGAAAAACGCGGACTAATCAGAGCACGGTTGCAGCAGACGGATTCCACGTGTCGTTAGCATTGGACGACTCTGAATCCGTCTGCTGCAGCCGCGCTCCGATTGGTCTTTGTGTTTCGTTAATAACTCCTTAACGAAACCGCGAAGAACATTTTCGTAAAGGAAAAAGTTATTTTAAATAACCTTAGGGATCAGCCTTTTCAAGGAAATACATTTTCGAGACTTCCTGTATAAAGAAACTATTGATATAAAACTGTTTGTTTTTTCATAACGTACAGGATGAGCAAATTAAACACTGATTTAGGGGAGGGTTTAACCACCTCCAAGCATTCAGAACATTTTTTGTGACAATGTCTACTGTCATTTGTAAACAGTGTTCTATTGCTTTGTGATATAATGATTTTATCTAGTACGTGAACGAATGACTTCGATTTTCCGGAAAATTAAAACGTAGAATTTCATTAAAAACAAATTCTTGGTTTATATACTAAATAGAATAACATGTAAATTAACAGTTAGTATTAACTGTTACAGAGGCACTTTTTAAGATTTTGCAGCACAAAAATTACTATGAAATGTACAATATATTCTCACATAAGGCATTGGTTTAAAAAAAAGGTTCATTAACCTTTCCACAGAAAATTTGGTTTGTCAGATAGCTACTTAGGTATGAGCTCTTAAGAGTTCTTCATAATTTGACGGTTTTTCGGAATCGTTTTCTCTTTCTGTTTGCATTTTTATTCAGTTTATTGTCCCAAAGAATCACAGCTGAATTCGAATATCTAGTAACGCTGGTAGGTATGGGAAATACGGACTCGACAAAGGAGTGTTCAGACAAAGGCTGACAATTAAATTAAAATACCATATTGAATCTTGCACTCACCATTAACAGTAGAGAAAGTCATAGGAAATGATCATTAGGCTTGAACGATAATTTTTCTATTATCAATAATCAGATATTTAAAGTGGTCAAATTAAGTGGAGCACCCAGTATATTATTCTTCATGGTTCTAAAAAAATTTGTCTAGTTTCAAATTGAAATTACTTATCCATCAAAAAATTCTCAAAAGTTACCTTGTAATCAAAGCATCAAACTATATAGTGCTACCTAGTTCGGACTCCGAAGGTTAGAGGCATGTAGGAGGATCATTAACGTTAGGGTAATTTCATGTGAAATGGATCACTTTTTTGCACTCTCGGATTTTTCTGAAATCGAGATATGTTTTAGTCCATGTCAAAATAGGGTTTAAGTCATCACTTTCTCATCTTCGAAATTGTTTAAAAGATACGGACCATAAAAATCTGCAATTTCTACCGATTTTTACGAAAACTAGTAACTAAGTAAACTAGTGGTCTATCTGTCGGCTAATTTAAAATCATATTTTTCAAATTTTTTTCACAGAAGAAACATATTTTTGCTTTAAAAAATTACGTTTGTGTATAAAATGGTTAATTATTCAAAAAGAACTGCGAAGATGATTAAAACAAAGAAAATGTTTTTATCTTTAATAATAACCGAGATATAATAATTGTTTTGTGAAGGTTTGTAAAAATTTCAAATTTTTATGGTCCGCATCTTTTCAACAATTTCGAAGATAACACAGTGATGACTCAACCCTCCCCCCCCTTATTTTGACAAGGACTATACCGCATTTCAATTTTATAAAAATCCGAGACATAGTGCAAAAAAGGTGATCGGCTTCATATGGAATGACCTCCTTGACCTATCCTTTGTTTCTTGCCGAGAGTTTTGGGGTGTGCAACCAGTTCTTTTTAGACAGCGTTAACCCAACGAAGTCTTTGAAAGTGTGAGTTTTGTCTTCCAGAGATGCACTAATCACTTGTATTGTGAACACCTTGACTTGTCTTCTGGCTGGTTGCGTGACGTTCTCCATATTGGGTCACATCGCGTCCGAACAGGGTACGGAAGTGTCCGAAGTGGTGAAAAGCGGTCCGGGTCTTGTCTTCCTCACGTATCCGGAGGTCGTCGTGAAGCTTCCCGGTGCTACTATGTGGGCCATAATCTTCTTCGTCATGCTGCTCGTAAGGAATAATTAACACTCGAACGGGGAGGAGTGTACAGCCCCGTTTCTTCTGTGATCAGATATTACATACGTATATAATTTCATCCACGCAACGATCTCGATAATCGCCGATTTCGACTTTCTTCTATTTCATGATCTGCTAACGAAACGTTGTTCGCAATTTTTCCATTGCTTCTCGAGACCATAGAAACGAAAATAGATTACACGATTTAATTCTGTTAATTGAGAACAAGGGATGAAAATGGTTTAACGAGTGTTTCTCCAGACCGGGAAATAATCGCGGTTCTCTTTTCTACAGATACTCGGGATCGACAGCGAATTCTGTATCGTCGAATCGTTTGTCACTGGTGTCGTCGATAACTGGCCTGAACTCCTTCGTCCCCACAGAAGGAAGTTCACCGTCGCTATCTGCGTCGTTATGTTTGCTATGGGGATTCCAATGGTCACGAATGTGAGTGTTTCGATATGCAATTCCAGTCTAAAAGACAGGGAAACATTATATATTTTTTTTTTAGAAAAAATGATCACACTATTTTGATTGATCTTGTTCCAGGGAGGAGTTTACATATTTCAATTAATGGATTTCTACTCGGCAAGTGGCATGTCGATTCTCTGGGTCTGTTTCTTCCAAACGATCGCGATATCGTGGATCTTCGGAGCGAAGAGGTTTTGCGATTGCATTCATCAAATGATGGGCATACGGATGAACAAGTTCTGGTATATTTGCTGGGTAGTGTTGGCGCCAGTGATCATGGCCGTAAGTATTGAATTCGCAAAAAAATTATGATCGTTAATACATGCAGAAGGTGGTAGAGTCGATGCCCTTTCCAATGCATTTTGTTCCATCTCGATATTTCAATCCGTTCTCAAGATATAAGCGATAGAAGTTTTCATGTAAAACAAAAAGACCCCATTCATAAATAAATTCCTGGAAATGCATATATACTAATAGTAATAGTAGAAAACTGGCCTGCCTTAAATTACGGCGCGTAAGGGTAGGTCAGTAACGAGTGGGAGAGAGAGGAAAGACATACTACGCAAGAGCAGTGTCGCCAGATTAAATCTTGTCCCCCACGCTTCCGCCACCGACCGGTCACGTGACGCGTTTCGTCTCTGTCGTGCATGCGTCACAATGTCACGTGACTATTCCGGTAGTAGCAGAGGGGGGGGGGGGGGGGTAACTTCTTCCTGGCGACACTGCGCAAGAGAGAAAGAGATTACCCTTGTCTTTACACGGTAATATCTTGTGAACTAAGCGTCGTGTCAGAATGCTAAAAACACAGTTTTGAAGTGAAGGCTTCGCGCTCTCTAACAGCCGAAATTTTATTAAAATAGTGTGAATGATATCAAAGTTACAGCAATTCAAATATTAACTAATTTCAATACGATTTCTTCGTGCGTTTTATGCATTTCAATGGGTTCTATTGAATAAATATTTAAAGAAAGTTATTAAAAATGTAATGTGGTGAAATAAATTTGTTTTTGTATACTGTGGGTCGAAGATAACCGAGGTGAACCTTTCATGTGACTGACATTAGCACTAACTTCAATACTACATATGTTTTTCTATGCTCATGTGGGCAGTTTACACATTTTTTATTATAGGCATAACGTACTCAAAATAATTAACTCATTCCTTCAATTTATGTCTTTTTACTTAAGTAGTTCTATAAAAATTCGAAAACTTGTGATACGATCCAAAAATAAGTTGCTACTAATTTTTAGTTTGATCACTATATTCTAGAGCATCTAATATTACGTGTAATCCTCATTAGTTGTCATTTTTAAGATATATAATTCTTTACAGTTTTCATTTGATTTATATGTTACAGTTTATCTTCGTATTCCTAGGCGTTCAAGACAAACCCTTCAAATACGGAAGCGATTATGAATATCCAACGTGGGCGAATTGGGTGGGAGTACTTCTTAGTATATCCTCCATGATTTGGATACCAGGATACGCCATCTATTACGTCATCGTGAATCCAGGATCAGTTTATGAGGTAAAATCATGACAAAGTAAACGCATAACAATATTCACCTCGAATTTTTATTTATTAAACTTTATTAGGCTAAATTGATAAAAATTGTCTGACCTGCTTATCGAATTGTAATATTTCATGCATTGTAATTATGTATGCTTTCGAATATAATGAATTACATTGATCGCTTTCAGAATCTGAAGAAAGGGTTGACACCTAACATAAAATTGCATCCGAAGCTACCGAAGGGCGAGAAGTCCCCAGTGATACCGATGTCTGAAAGCAGTGCTGGCTTAATCACCAAGAACAGCAGTTTCCTAAGTCAAACATGATCGGCGCAAATGACTCCATTATTCCTAAATAGGTCGTAATTACCGTAAGCGTAGTATTTTTAACGGGTTTTAAGACACGAGGCCGGTGGACATTAAATCTATATAATTGTCCTATCATACAAATAATCCGGAAAACGCTAAAAAATTGTTGCAGTTCAATTATTATTAAATCCACGATTATTCCTATTTAAATTCAGACCATTGTAAAAAACCAGCTCTGAAAACTTTGTTCGTTTCTAAATATGTGGTTGTAAGGAAGAACGACACTTTTGAGATATTGCTATTTAAAGTTTTGTTCACTAATTCTTTGTATAAGACATCGGTTAAATTGCATTATTCTTTTGAGCCTTTCGAATTTGTTTTCATGACTTTTTTTCTGGTAAATACGTAAATCGTATGCTCTCAAGCTCAATTAATGCATAAACTCAAATTTGTTGAAATTGTGACATGCGGCGTTTTTCCATACAACCACAGAAATATTTTAACACATTGTCAACACAATCTAGAGTAGGCCTGGGCAACTAGTGCTCCGAGAGTCGATGACGTAGAATCGACTACCCCCACCCGGCCGGCCAGCGTGAGAGGGGAATACGAGCTCGCCGTAAGGTAAGTAAGGGGGCGACCGGAGCGCGATAGTGGGGGTAGCCGATTCTACGTCATCGGCTCTCGGAGCACTAGTTTCTCAGGCCTGATGTAAAGTAACGACCCATTCGTAGAAGGTTGAATTCAGTCTGTAGGTAAGATTTGCAAAATGGTGAATTTAGAGTGAGAAGTCTGTGTATATTACTTAAATTATTTTCACCTGACATTCAGCGAGCTCTGCATTAAAATGTGTGAGCAGAATCGCGACAAGATAAACCCACTGTGACTCGTAGATTGATAATTGATTGTTAATTAAGCGAAAGAGACCGGCCTCGTTCCTCTAATTATTAAATAAATCGGTACCGTGTGAGACGTGTTTGCAACTAGAAAAATATAAAATGGGTGAAAGCAGAGGCGAGTAGATAGTCGACTACGCGGAACTTATATAGATACTACGATAGCGGTCTAAAACGCTAGAAGAGGTCTATTTTTTCATCGCGATACGGTTCGCGATGCATGTACAAGGGATTATTAAAAGACAACGTAGTTTAGTTGGTAGCTTCGCTGGTTTAACCTAAGGGAACACAAGTTCTTGCAACAAATAGCACCGTGAGGAAAAAAAAATATATTTACAAGATATTATTCATTTTCTCCTTTTCAAGTTGGAAGGTTTTTCTACTTTAGTAGTTGGAGACGAATTGATCGCCTTAAGAAATCCTGAAGGGACCCAGGAAAACATCTTTCTCAAATACCGTAGCTTTTAGTTGATGTTTATTCAAGTTTTCCAATTTCTCTAGTCGGCGCACTATGTATAAAGAATGTTCGGAAAGTATGAAAACAATGATAGAATTTGAAATTGATAGACTAGCGAAGCCTATTTTATGACGTAGCTTTACAAATTAATAGCACAATAACTTTCCAAATAACAAATCTAAGTTTTAAGAATTTAAGTTGAAAAAGAAATGACGATTTTCTAAAATATGTCTTTTATTTAGTTTCAGTATATGAAAAATGTGTTTCGTTGGATGGTATGACGAAGTATAATGCGGTTCAATTTTTTTAAATGCGAGACACACCGTGTTGGAGAAAATGACTGATACTGATTAAAAAAAACACGCCTAACACTTCGAACTAACATTCATTTTACATTATACAAATCAAAAGATAGAGCAGGCCCGGGCATCTTCTTTCCTGGTATCGCTTCACTACTCCCACTACCAGTGTACCGGTTCCCCCACTATCAATCTCCTCCACAGGAGTTTGGTGGGGAGGACCCAGGAGTGTGGAGAGCAGTGTCGCCAGGTCGAGAAAATCGAGGGGAATACAGGTACCCCCTCTCTGATGGCCAGAGTCGTAATATGTGACACGTTGCGCGTGCGCGACGGGGATTGAGTGGGACGCGTTGCGCGTGGTGCTGGAATGGGATAGTAGAAGGGGAAAAGTAGGGGAGTACATGAGTCCAGATTTGGACTCAACTGGCGACACTGGTCCGGATTCGGACTCAACTGGCGACACTGGTGGAGAGGAGTCGTCCGTGGCTCACAAGCTGCAAGTTGCCCAGGCCTGAAATACAGTATCAAGCTAAAGTAGAAAAATCGTATTTTATTACTTGTGCGTATATTCCTCAATGGACAAGTTTACAACTAATTTCATTCTCGGAAAACACTTGTTTCTTATAAAGTTCGAAGACACATTCCAAGCATTTTCCAAGTATTTTTTAACTTTTATACGAAATGCGTTGAAATAAAAATAAAAATTTGTGCCTGAATAAAAATGCTGTTATTCGAGATCTAATCAAAAAGTGAAAATTATAAAAATAGCTGCGTACACTTTCTATCGAATTTTGTACTGTTACGTGTATCAATAAGGAGTACTATTTGTTTTCTGATTTGAGATTTATCATCGCGTATACAAATGTGTAATTAACAATGAAACCGAAGCTTTAACAGGCATTTTTATAGCCAACGTTTTCATTTATCTGTATAAAACTTAATAAAAACATAGAGATTCGTTTTCCGCGAAAAGGTTATGTAAAATTTCTTACGTAATATTGTTTATTAAAGTACTTACTCATATTTTTACATTTTTGTATTGCAATATATCAAGCCATATGTTCCATTTGGTACAAGTTGTACAAATTTTTTCCTCGATTTTTTAAAATCCAAAATCCAGTGTTATTCAGTCTACTCGTAAGCGTATGCTTTAAGGATGTTACATACTTACAGGTCGCGGTACTAATTGATTGTATGTATGTTAGCTCTGACGCTCTGAGCCTAAATTGAGGGTTTCCAAAATGATTTTGCGCGAGGATAGGTTTATTCACCGAAAACTCGCGAATCCCATTTTCGATGTACAAGAGTAAATGGAATAAGAGGGAAACGTGGTTCGTTTAATCGAGTTATTACAATGTAAATGTAACAATATGCTGTATTAACGACTCTCATTGTCAGTGTTTGTTATTACACGTTCCTTAAAAATTCGAGCGTAAAGTAAATGTTGTTCAACGAAAGAAACAGTATTGGTCATATTTGACGAGGGTTGATTTCAAGAAATGTTCTACAGACTTTAGGGATTCATGTTGCGAAATAAAGATTGTAATTCTATGTATTTTGCTACGTGTAGAATTGAAAATTTTTTAAGATTGTGCAACAAAAAAATTACTACAAGTTGTACAATATATGTATTCTTAAATAATATACTCGTTTAAAGAAAAGTCCGCAAATCTTTTCAGAAAAGATTGCTACAAATTACGTTTCTTTTTATTGTTAACTAGGCCATGACCTCTTAATGAAACATATGAGATTTTCATTGAACTTTTTCCAAATTAAATGTCTGGTTTCATATACAAAATCTTAATTGACAAAGCTGTAATAAGTTGCTCATTTTTGCCGGTCCCAGCACAGGCACTAACATATGGCACTAACGGATTCATTGCAGTTCTATGCATAATAAGTATGAAACATCGATTTCGATACAGTGCCGGATTAATCAATAGACAAATAAGACATGTCTAGGGCCCGTAATTCGGAGAGGCCCAGCTTTAGTACAGAAAAAAATAAATAATAAAGAAAAATAAAAAAATATTTTTTTTAACAAATCTTTAATATAAAAAGTTTAAGTGGCATTCTTTCAGATTTCTTTAGAAGCAACTTATATAAATCGGGCCCCAATTTAGATTTTGTCTAGGGCCCGTTAGAGGCTTGATCCGGCACTGTCTCGATAGATCGTCTGCCGGTATACATAGTAGATACATATTTGGTACGAGAGCAATAAAAATATTTGTAATGCAAGGAACTGGTACAATTGTCGCAGGAAGTAAGTTAACAATCGTAATTTCTGGGGAAATGAATATAATTATGTCTAATAACAATGGTACATATGCAACATATGTATTTTGTCTGTTTAGTTTATCGCGTACCAATAAAAGCAAACCAATAATTTGATTTTATGTCCCATTTTGCAGAATGTTGCATGAATGTTTTTCAACTTATTTATGTATCTAATTGCTGTTAATTTATAGTTAATAATAAGTTTCTTTATTTGAAAAACTATTTATTGTACAAACAATAAAGATTGGTTTCTAGCATTGTACTTAACTAATCATTCTATTATACGAAGTCTCATGATTCTTTGCTTAGTTCAGATAATCGAGGTTCTACTGTAAATGTTTAAATTTGATAAAAAAAAATTGACCATTTCTAATGTAGCAGGATAGGCTTGTTTATATGTTCATACAACATAATTGCATTAATTTCCCCACAATAGTTAGTTTATTTTCCTAGGCGACTGTAGTACACGGGCCTAATATGGTCGAGTATTTCATTAACAATTAATCTTATAGGCTACACGCGATTGGTACGTACTATTTGCGGAGTTTTTAAAACAGTTGTTGATGTTGTACGATATTAAGAAATGTTTGAAAGCTTTATACGATGTTTGTTTATATTTTATGATCGCATTGTTACGGCACATTCTCTTCCAAGACTAGGGTAAGGGTCATAAGTGCTGTGAATTCACGAGAATACTGTCGACAATTCAGATGAAAGGCAATTTCACCCAATCTGTAACAACCGAAAGAATTAGTTTCCCAAAATTCTGTTGCTTATGTTGTTTAACTGTGTAACTTTGTAAACTTTTCTATTGAAATTACTTGATCACCTAGAATCTGGAGAAACAAGTATTTGAAAATATGTTAGCTCGTAGTACTAAATATTAATTTATAATCAATAAAATTGTCTTACAGCGAAGCCTCTTACCAAATAAGATTAATGTTTTTTACTAACAATAAAATCGTTGTCGTTTCCACCACGCGTCTTATGTTAGTGTATTATAACGTGTAGTACAATTTTTGAAGATCATTATGAAAGCTTCCAGTTTATTTTAACACATTCGCAGTCGGTCATTTTCTCATTTTTTGTAGTAATAAGAGCCGATTAAATAAAATATGTTAACTAAAATTATATACACCAGGGATAAAAATTTTGTTTTGAAATATCAAGCTATACAGGCCTGTCCAACTTGTTCTTCGTTGCAAGTCACAGGGTCCCCACCATCGATCAGTTCGTTCCCCCACTACTACGCACTACCGACGACCGTGTGAAATATTGGGCGAACGTCACCTCCCACCTTAGCGTAACGAAGGAGTGGGAGTACTGGCCAAATATGGCTCATGGGCCGCCAGTTGGACAGGCCTGTTGTAAGAAATCGTTGTTTGAAACAAAAAAATTGATAACCAGAAAAGCTTACAAAATGTGTGAATTCACATCAGTACAGCGAATGTGTTAATTGCAATATAACCTTCTGCTGAGATTTTAATTTTACGTCCGGTTTCATAAATCGATCTATAGATTGTAAATTTATGTATTAATAAAACATTTATTGTCTTATCCTTATATTTATTTTCATTGTACTTTGAACTATGATGAATAAACATTCTACATGGTTGAATAAAATGGTTATTAACAATTTTCAGAGTCAATCAATTTATGCGTGTATTGATGTTTTATACTTGAAGAAGAATTCTGCGACAATGGAGATACAAATAACTAAAAATATAGGAATTGGCTAGACAAGGAAATTTTAATGTTTGACTATTATTGTCTATTATGTCTATTATATCTATTAAATCAACTTGTTATAACCGTAAAAAATTTATCAATATTATATTATGCTACACGAATTACCATTAATGTAATGTTCGAATCAATCTTCATTATATGTATTATATAATTTTTTATGTTACATTTAAAAATTTATATTCTTACGAAAAGAAATTGCATACTGCATTTTATGCAATCTAATAGAAAATTTCGGATGGGAAACTTTCTTTTCCTCCAATTCCTACACTATTTACTAATAATTTTGCGAACCGGCTAAATGCACGCGAAATCAAAATCTGATTGTCTGAACTGAGCCTACAATAAACGGATTCAAACAGCTCGTTACAATCACGACAGTTTTATTAATTGTTCGTGACGTAAACATTTACATTTCCTATAATTAGGTTAAAACAAACCTTAATTGTACATTTTCGTTATATATCATTTTAGTTTTGTGAAAAATTGGTGTAAAAATGCAGATTTGTACTCCCGAACCGTAAGTTCCTATTTTCTTTGGACAATTAATACACACATTTAATTTTAGTACGCATTGTAGGCGAAAGCGTATGCTAACGAATTCGATGCCTGACTCAATGAAGCCGATTCGAGTAAGTTAAATCACATTAATCCTATAACATAAAATACTTTTTTTCGTGTCTATAAAAACAATTTGATTTACCTTTGTTATTTAAATCAACGAAATAAATTTTTCAGCCCCAACATTCAGGGCTGTTTTCACCCCTTAAGCATGGCGAATTTCTTTTCACAAAGTTGTACTGTTTGTTTATTTTTAATACAAATTCTTTTCTTTTCTAATATACGCCAACTTACAATTAGTATTACTGGAAATCGAACATACCTATGGAAAATGAAACAACATATCGACTGTCCTATTGGGAATCTCCCCAATCTACCATGGAACCAGTTCTACCACGAAATAGTTTAGTTTCTGGCTATGGTGAAATATCGGACGAAACAACTTACAACGTAAGATTCTTAAAGCTATCTACCGATAATCATTTCCTAATTCTTAATGACATAACATACTTTTCCAATGTACGTACTTTTTTAATGCACTTTAAGAGATGATCATTCACACTTAAAAATAAGAATATTATCCCTTGAAATTTGGAGGGCACGTAAAAGTTTATGTTACTAGGCAATCAAAGCTGATGGTGGGAAGACACAAAATTTAATAATTTTAATTTGACTTGACGTCACTTCTTACCTTGTAGCCTCTACTTTTACAATCCATACTTCACTTTTTTAAAAGACGTCGACCATTTTTCAAAAAGTCAATGTAGAAATACGTATTGGGTCGACTATACAAGATGTTTTATACAAAATAGAAGACGGAATTCAGTTAGATTTCTCGCAATTTTGATAACAATATGTGGCTGAAGAAATTTATTTAACAATTTCGAATGAAAGCACTGTTGTGATTTCAATAATTATACGATAGTCCACTAATAACGAAAGTAATTGAGGAAGTCGCGTTAAGTGGTTCACACTGTATAGTTTAATGATTCGTGGTGGCTTTCGAAACGCGAAAAATGGTCACTGACTATTCAAATCTGTTGACAATTCACTGATAATAATCGAGACAACAACTGACAATTCAAATTCTCGTACAACTCGCTTCACGTAATATTGTTCTAGGCTAGTTATCTCGGCAATTGGTGTATGAAGCCAGACGCTTCCATCAGGCCATGTGAAAAACAATGGCTCGGCAGAGGTCCCATTCAGGACGTGACTACTCAGAAGCATGACTATTCGTGGAAATCTATACAACCAGATGCACCGATCAGGCCTCAACCGAACCTGTATCCATATCCTGAAGCATTATCTGGTAAGAACACATGATCACGTGGTCCCTACAAGTTTCTCACTGCTATCTTCTGATGGACGACCAGTACCTTCGTAGCTACTGGCGACAGGCGAAGCGAGTCCTTTCTCCATGGTAACGGCGCTTACTGGAAGGGGAAAGGAGGCGCTATGGTGGGGATACACTGTGGTCCCAAATCGCGAAAACATGGTCAAAACCTCAAAACGTATCAAACAATTATTGGTTCTGCTTGAAAATTGGTATGATGGCGTTTTTGGGGTCGCTGATCACGAATCTGAACTTGAAAT
Organism: Lasioglossum lativentre; assembly: GCA_916610255.1. Classification (NCBI taxonomy): domain Eukaryota; kingdom Metazoa; phylum Arthropoda; class Insecta; order Hymenoptera; family Halictidae; genus Lasioglossum; species Lasioglossum lativentre. Next base: position 10,182,277 of record OU744355.1, on the reverse strand, counting down.
TAGAAAAAACAAAATGGCGGATCCAATATGGTGGCACAAAATTATTATTTCTTATCAAAAATGATAAGAAATGATTACGATTGTGAACATGTAACTCACACCATCTTTCATTAATACGGACGTCCGTTCACAATTCCTCGTGGTTCGCTCAGGTATATTATACCATGTTCACCGTCAAAAATTAGAGGGTTAAACAGACTGTTTAAGAATGAAAGTAAAAGCAAAGGATAATTGTGTATTGGTCGGGGATTACCTGAACACCCCTCTACCTTTCCTCTTGCTCTCTCATATTGACCTTTTTTTATTTGTCTGAGAGGAGGAGAATGCATTTACGCACACCCCCAACTAGGGGGTAGTGTGGGACTCGGTTGGTCAGAAGGACCAACCCCTACCCACTAAACCGCTTTTCGCATACCTCCTACGTTCGTCTTGACGCATCATCCTCAGGTCCGTCCTTCACTTAGGACGTATTCTTGTTCCGAGATCTCTCATATTGACCTGAACGAGGGAAAAGACTAATTTTGGGGGCAGCAAACTCTACCCTCTGTATTGTATAAAGTAGGTATTCTATTCGCACTTCATATTTCCCAAAGAAGCATTCACGTTATTCTTTATATGTATAATGATAGCGTTCGTGATCGAAAAAAATTAAAAAAATTCCGGATATATGATTTTTTATACAAATTTTTTATACTTTTACAGAAATACTTAGTGCATATCTCTCACAGTTTGACAAGAAATGCAACGAAAGCACGTAAAATACCTACTCTGCATTACAAAAAACAGTGCTACGACCAAACAAGCAGATGAGGTCAGCTAATTTTTTGAGAATTGCTATATAATAGTATAAAGTAGAAACTTCAACAAGTTTTAACGATTGATAGTGTAAGATGCACAACATTTACTCTACATCTTTAAAAATCTCTTCACTTTTACTCTCTCTCTCTTTTGCATACATAGTTATCAGTTAACAATAAACATTTGGCACTAAAAATTATGCAACTTACCTCCACAAACAGCATCCGTAATGCACAATTAAAATCGATACGTTTCAAGACAATTTGTACACTGTGCATTTAAAATTCGCACTGGGCTTCACAAGCGTAAGAAGGTACGGTCTAATGAACTCGAAGTTGGGACTGCGACTGTTGGACAGGTATAAAAATGCGACCTTCATGCTGTTTACCCCCACTTAGAAACACTCTTAGAGTAACCAACTCAATAATTAAAACTTACCTAGCTGAAAGTTCATTTTTTTTAGGTTTTGGCCACATTTTCGCGCTTTGGGACCACTGTAGACAGTTTTGCCTCGATTGAGGCAAATATGCCCAGCACTGTTTCATGGGAACCTTCTAAATCTGTTAAAACATCTTTTCTCTTTTAGATAATACAACATACAACCTAAGCTACTATCAATCGGGTTGCCAACTCCCCGCAATATCGTATGCTCCTATAAGGAAGTACGTTCAATCAGATATTCCAATAGAAGACTGCACAACGTACAAGCTTAGTTACTGGCCAACTGATGCCCCGCAACCAGTAATTTCAATCACTAGTAAAAATATAACATTCCATTTTTATTATATTTTTTTATAATTTATTATATTGCAAATGTAACATTCGAATTTTTAAATATTACAAAATTTAATCGTATCAATCACGATACAATTGACATGTACAAAGACTCCGAAAGAAGCTTTTTATATTACACATATCTTACTAGATATGTACTCTCCGATCGCATTATAATGTGCTGTATTACGTGTACATTATAGGGGTGTGCGGGTACCCGAAGTGGCAGTCGGGTCGGGTCGAGTCGAGGTTCCGAAAGTTTGCAATTTTCGGGTACCCGAAGTTAAAGTTTGGGCAAGCCTGCAGTGAAATCGGCGATAGTAAAGTTGAAGTTCATATAAATTCAATACCACCTCTCAATAATATTAAATTTTACTGTAAAATTAAAATATGCACAGAGTTGTTTATCGCTGATTTGACCGCAGGCTTGCCCCAACTTTAACTTCGGGTACCTGAAAATTGCAAACTTTCGGGGCCTCGACTCGACCCGACCCGACTGCCATTTCGGGTACCCGAAATGGCGGGTACCCGAAGTTTATAAACTTTCGGGATCCCGACCCGAATCCGAACAAATTTCCCGACTCGACCCGAACCCGAAATTTCGGGTACCCGCACACCCCTAGTACATTATAATCACTGTACTTATAGGAAAGATCATGGGGTCCTGAAAGAAAATACACGCCCCCTGTGAATCCCATGGAGGGCTGTACAACTCATAAATTGAGCTACTGGCCACACTGCGAGGAAAGACGATCACCAATCATAAACCCAGAAACCGAGAACTTATTAAATGCAGGGTGTTGTTCCGACAATAATACTACTTACCGTCTCAGTTATTTCGGTTCCGAAGGCGATAAGCAAAATCCTATTCGACATCCCGAAAATGTTCTGTTCCCATCCTGTTCTTTATCACACGACACCATACATCGAGTAAGACCAATTAATACAAATATTAGATTGTTGCATATGAAATGCTACTGTTATAAAGCGGAGTAAATAATTGTACAAGCAAATATGGTCTAAATTGTGTCGTGTTTAGTGTCATTTCAATCAGAAAAATTCCACGAATATCACGGTGAAAGTTTCATCAAACAATCATAAATAAAAAACGAAAACCTTTTCTCACTGCATTAGTATTGTCTCATCGTTTCGTTCTTTCACTATCCTTTCCTACGTTTGACGCTAGCAATACAGCAATAATAAATTGCCAATAAACTAAATAATAAATCACCCTCGTACGTGAATAACCAGTATGTTTCTTTCAGATGAGTTTCTTAGGAAACTGGTGTATGAAGCCAGATTCGGCGATAACACCATGCAGTAGGCAAATGTTAGGTAGAGGACCCATGCAGGATGTAACTACCCAAAAGCATGATTTTACGTGGAAGAGCACGCCGACAGAATCAGAAATTCGTCCTGAAGATAATCTTATCTGTCCAGCTATAGCTTTGGAAGGTATGGAAGATTAGAGTACTGCTCGTCCATCAGGAGTCGGCAGTGACGTCGACAGTGGGGCGCAGAGGGATCTGCGAGACCCCACTCCTGACGCCAGACTGCGGACCCCACACTTACGTCTTCTTCAAGCGATTCGGCCAATCGCGGAAGACGTGTAGCGCGGAGTAGGGATGTCACGTGGTCCTTACAAGTTTTTCACTGCCATCTCCTGATGGACGATCAGTACACTATGTTACCGTAAATAAGTTTCTTCATTCAATTCTTTATACTAAATCAAATTAACTACTTCAAACAAAATAATAAATTAAATAGTATTAATATATTTAACATTGCTCTTATACATGTAGTCTATTATTCGGAATAAGAGTTATAGTTAGTGTATAAGAATAACGTAAGATATCTATGAAATACAAAATTAATACATTAAAATAAATTAAATACAACTTACACTCAAAATAGCAAATTGATATTTCAATAGATAAGAAAAAAAAACACAGAAACAAAATACAAATCTTGAAACATCTTCATTAACCAACGGATAACGCTCACAAACTGAGTAAAACGTTCTGCAATTGTTTATATGTTCTTTAATACTAACTAAATAAGGAAATAATATTTATTTTGCTATTGTTAAATTTAAATAGTTTTGCTGTATCAGAAGTGACTCGATTACGAATATTTGAAATTTTCTGGTTAACATGTGAAATTTTGCTTGTCAATTGCAGGTTGTACTACTCACAGGCTCTCGTATCTATGCAACAGCGGCCAACAGATGACACCTACACAAACTTATGCCCCCATACGTCGGTACAGCGCACCATGCATCCCAATGGAAGGAGAAACTACTATGCAACTGAGTTATCAACCTGTAGATGTTGCAGATCAAGTCCCGAAAACATGGAGCCAGCAACGAACTTATTATCCACCTGTTACACCAATGGAGGGCAATACCACATATAACAACAGGTCTTACTTAGTTTTAGTTATCCTGTTTATGGTAAAAATTTTCTGCATTTCTTTTTTATTTCTTTGCATCTTTTCTGTTCATCTCTTTGCTCTTTCTTATGTTCTCTAATAAATTGTGATTTCATCTTTGATTGCAAGACACAAACTACTAATATTACTAATATCCCAATATACATAGGATTCAGGTAAAAATTTTTTGAGTCTACATTTAATTTTTTATTGTACTGAATCTTGGATTATTAATACTTTTTTAAAAGTGGATCCAACGACTTGGATTTTTGTTCGAGCAGTTAGAACAGGCTGGTAGGAAACTACATGTTCTACCACATCTTCTACACAATTTTGCTATAATTTTTAGTTCCTAAACATTGTGCACACTTAATTACCTTTACTTATTTATTTCAGCTATTTTTCGCCTGGTACGCCGTGTACATAATTACTAGTGTCAACATTTTGCTTCTAAGAATTCAAAATGTGAGTCTCTTACACATTGTTAATACTAGGCATCCATTGAATTATTATATGTGCGTGTATTTTTTCAGCATTTACGTCGGGAGGTAAGAGAAAATTAAAATTAATGCATCCAAATTTAATTGCTGGTACGACAAAAAATATTTTAACACATCTCTGAACAATGTCTTTTTTCCGCAAGCATTTAAGTTGTACAATAGAATGTTGAGGAATTATCAACACTCGATAGGGTTTACCAGTAGACTCACTGTCAACATGACTCATTAACATATTTGTAAAAATGTTTATACATTACATAAATATAAAAATATTCTGTAGACACATGTATGTACAATAACAATAAATTTTTCATACAGAAATTCCTCGTGTTCATCATTTTGAGACAATTAATCTGTCAGTACCACCATTATATAAAATAGTTAACGATCGACTTTCAACTGAAATCAAGGAGAACCGTATAATTAAATACACATTTAATTTCTAATATATAATGTTTTATTAATTACATCTTTTTTTGTATTTTTCATGCATCTTACGCGATATATTTCCTATAACATAAACTACAAACTAGTCAAAGTCGAAACGAGGGTTATCCAGACTGATAGAAAATCGATTTTTGTTGTCCGCATGTAATTGTTAATGTTTACGGAACTTTTCCCAAAGCTTCATTAGATATTTGAAATAATCGGAGACATAGTTATTTAAAGAAAAGTTCCGTTTACACAGCAATGGGGACCTCTGACGTAGAATATAGCCCTCAACGTGTTCTACAGCTGACAATGAGTTTACTGTTGATATTGAAACGCTAAAATATTAGTCGAATGAATGTATAATCAAATAGATAAAAGATTCAATTGTTCATAATAATTGTCAAAAATATTTGTTAAAATACGACACGTTTTAGGCGGTTTTCATTGCATATGAAATATGCATATGATTTTTTTTGTTCTGACTTATTCTGTTTCCTTTTTCAAACATTGTACGATTAAATTATATAATTATAATGTGATGTATTAATGATTCACACATGTAACAAATAATATTGCAAAAACTTTTTTGAAAATAAGTAACCAGGGTACACTATTAGCGAAACCACGTTATTAAACGAAGCTCAACGAATTTCCAATACTTCCAGACCTGGCTCTAGGCACAATGTTATCCGTAAATCTAATAATTACTTCTGTGACAGCCATATTCCCAGTGAGGAATTGAGGCATCGTTTCTATACCTGCTCGAGGTTGACGATCAAACGGATAGCCCATAGGACGTGCATCAGGATACTTCTTGTCTCTCAAGCCACAGTAACTGACTGCATCCGAGCAACTAGACGATTCGCCTTGTTCCACCTGAATGTAAAAAGCAGACGTTTCTGATAAACAATAATATTTTGATATACGTGTTGCGAAAGAGATGTGTACGATATTTGTGAAGAATTTATCCCCACTACCTCGGAACGTTCCCCTTAACATGAGATAATACTAATTCAATAATAAAACTTTTTTGTTTTAATTATTTCTTTATGAAACTTTTACGATCATATCCGTCACATTTTTCTGATTAAAATGAGTCCAAACACGACACAATTCGGGTCATGTTTAATTCACATGTTAGTAGAACCTCGATTATCCGAACTGATGATACCTGAACTCATGTTCATCGAATGTGTTTCACATATTAACAGTTCAATTTAAAGTGGTCCATATCCAACATTGGTGAGTAACTGTTCTATTAGCCAAACACTCACGTTCCACCGAAAAAGTACGGTTAATCGAGGTTCCATTCTATCGTAAACAACTAAATGTGATCCAAACTGTGCCGTGTTTGGTGTCGTTTCATTCAGAAAAATGTCACGAATACGTTGATGAAAGTGTCATAAAAAAAATCATTAGAAAAAAGTTTTGTCATCGGTCAATCGTCAAGGAATAGTGTCTGTACACGATTTACAGTGGGTGTAAAAAGTATTCGTACACCTTTTAAAAACGAATAACTTTTTCAAAATTCGACCCAACTGCTTGAGTTTTTTTTGGTGACGTTAGAAGGATTAGTTTACTAGCTAATGTGTGAATAATTTTTTTTTTAACTGTTATTGGTCGCAATTACGAAGGAAAAAGTAAAGGTCACGATTTTTAAATTTTTTATCTGTTATACATGTACAAAGTTTCATTGAAATCGGTTGACGCATAAAAATGCTATGGGCATTGTAACATGTAAAAATCTTTGAATTTAGGGTTTGCGAATCATTTAAATCGAGGATTCTTACAATTGTTGATATTTTCAATCATTTATATTTCATAACAACCTTGATCGATTTCGATGAAACTTTCTACATGTTTATAACTTACTTATACCTACAAAATGCACCTTATAAATTTTCACTACAGGCACAGATAAAAAATTTAAAAATCGTGACATTTACTTTTTTCTTCGTAATTGCGACCAATAACAATTAAAAAAAAAATGATTTAAACATTAGCTAGCAAACTAATCCTTCTAACGTCATAAAAAAACTCAAACTGTTGGGTCGAATTTTGAAAAAGTTATTCGTTTTTAAAAGGTGTACGAATACTTTTTACACCCACTGTAAGTGACATTTCAGTATTCATGAAAGATATTACTCTACAGACATCACTCCACGTAATGAACGTTTCAATTTTTTCAACTGCAGTGCAGCAAATGATTACACAAGGTATACTCACAGCGTCGTTTTCATAATCTGACACCATAATGAAAAGATCCGTACGATAGCCTGCTTTGGTTCCTTTAGGTACTAGCATATGCTGTGGCCAACCACATCCACAGAAATTGAAAGAATCCAAAGCCTCGGCACCAATTGGTCTGTTTTCCTCTAAATTCCGGAATGTTCTTTCGAAGGGAATGGTCACCGATGAGTCTGTTGACTTACGCTCAATTGTGTTTTGTCCGGGTTGCACTATAATACAAAGGACGAAAAAATTAAAAATATTCCACGCAAAATTATACATTTTTTTATTAAAAAAGTGACCGAAACAAGAAATTCCAGGATATGCAATATAAGCATTTGCTATTTTGCTAATTTTCAACATAAATTATTTACACATTTATTGCAAGCGTAATAGAATCAAGAAACAAGCAATTGAAATTGTATAAAAAATTGTTCTGTATAACGAAAGAGTAACAAAATCAATTACGATAGAAATTAATAACGTCATTAAAATGATTTAGAAAATATATAAATGTGCCACCTGTATATTGAAGTTAATGAAATTTTTATTTTGCATAAAAGTTTGCGGTCTATTTTTATGATTATCATAAAGTGCCCTCCTGGAAACGAATTAAGTTTCCCGCGGGACATTATTTTTCTATATCGGATGGTTTAGAATTTAGTAAATAATTGCGTGTTTCATTTCATAAAATTTACATAAACTAATTAAATTTTTGAGGAAGATAACATACGGTTCACAGTGAACTTGTCCAGTTCGATCATTGAATTCTTCTGGTGTCTATAAGTGAAGGGTAGTCCACGTTCATCTTCTTTGGGGCCAATGAAGATGCGTACTGTTCCTCGTTTCAGTGATTTGTTGCGATTGTTAACAATAATTGTATACGTGAAGGCGGAATGGTTCAGGTGAGTAAATTTGACGAGCACTGGTCCTCGAGGAGTGAAATCAAGTCCGCGAGACAAATCTACCACGCTCTGAGTCCAGAAGGTATTTAAAACGTTGCGCTGCTGATTTGATGTCAATCTAATATCTTCAATTTCGACTCCAGGATAATCCAACTAATAATGTTAATATTCGTTTATATTTTCTTGACACATATTCTAGATTTATATGTTATATGACTTCGTGTATGTATGTATGTACGTATTATGTACACATATGCTAACCTGTTGAACAGTATATGGTGGCAGAGTGCTTTTATACTCTTGGAAAACGTCATCAACAAAAGCATGCCATCTGTAGAACATTGGATCTCTCATGTCAGTGGCTTGGTCAGACATAACACCGAAAGGCTCCTAAGAGTAACGCGAAAACGAATCCTTCAATTAGTTATTTATACAATAGAAATGCAAGATACAATCGGCATGAAAAATCAATTTTTCGAAAACACTAAACCGGACTTCGACTATAATTATGTTTAAGTCGAATGTACTGATCGTCCATCAGGAGATGGCAGTGTGAAACTTGTAGGAACCACGTGATATCCCTACTCCGCGCTACACGTCTACCGCTATTGGTCGAATCGCTCGACGAAGACATAAGAGTGGGGTCCGCAGCCTGGCGTCGAACAGTGGTTCTAAATCGCCAAAACCAAAATGAATGAAATTTATGCCAATAGCATATATGTTCACTAATAGCTTAAATGTTCAACTAAGTTGTAGCATAAATATGAATTGCTGAAAGTCGCCCATTATTGTTCTAGGGCAGTTTGCAAACAAGCAAAAATTGAAGTCTAAGATAGATATCGCATTTCTTCCCGAAAGTTGACGTTGTTTGCCTCATCATACTTTTTTATGGGTAATGTTTTTAGAAAAACTAACTACATAGCGTTAAAGAGCGTTCTTTCAGCTATGGGTATGTGAAACTTTTAATATATATATATATATATATATATTGTATCACTTTCAAAATTGTCTCTTCCTAACCAACTATATTCCAGTCTTTGTTTTTCTTTAATGACAAGTACAAAACAGAGGTCACGCCAGGTCACGAGGAATTTTGCATAGCCTGTTTACTGAAGTCTCCTTAAGATTGCTACATAAAAATATCTTGCGCAACCTCGCGCGATGAAAAGTTACAACAATAAATAGGCAACGACCCAAATCGCCAAAACACAAGCAGGACTCCAATTTAGTTAAAAATTAATACTCAGGGGTTTTTCGGGTCGTTGATTATGAATCTGATTTCAAAATGAATAATTATAATAAATTAAAAATTATAATAACTTAAATCAAATTTTTTATTTCTGCGTTTTAAAAAAGTTATTATAATTTTTAATTCATTATAATTATTCATTTTGAAATCAGATTCATAATCAGCAACCCCAAAAATATGGGAATACTAAATTTGAAGGAAATCCGACAATTTCTTGATTAACTCATCTGTCATATTGGATGCGCCATTTTGTTTTTTGATATTTTGAAATCAAATTCATAATCAGCAACCCCAAAAATATGGAAATACTAAATTTGAAGGAAATCCGACAATTTCTTGAGTAACTCATCTGCCATATTGAATCCGCCATTTTGTTTTTTGATATTTTGAAATCAAATTCATAATCAGCAATCCGAAAATCCTCGGAATACCAATTTTCAACTAAATTGAAGAATGTCTTCGATTTTTGGCCACGATTCGGCGATTTCCAACCACTGCCATCTCATGATGGACGATCAGTACTCGTCACGAAAATATGGCAATTTTTTAGATAATGGCGAATATAATGTAGAGAAGACAAATTTGTTTCTACTATGAAAAGAAAGTTTACTTAAAATGTATTGACGTACAGTGACTCCCATTAATATTCGGACGCTCTTAAAAAAACGATAACTTTTTTGATATTGCACCATACGATTTGAACTCTTTTGAGAAGTTAGAGTTGAATTACTTTACTACATGATGTGAAAAGAAATTTTTTCCAAAATTGCAATTGGTCGGATTTGTAGAAAAAATACTAAATGTTGCATTTTACAACTTTTTTATTTGGGTCTATATTGAAAATTTAAAAAATATGTTTTGTAGATCTGTGTCAATTATATGCATTGTAAAAGTTTCATCGAAATCGGTTGATGTGGGAAAAACCGAGAGGCATTGGAAGATATATGAATCCTTAGATTTATTGCAGTTAGAGGCCGAAAATCGTGAAAAATTACAATTTCTACCATTTTTAAACGTTTGTAGTTCATTGCAACGTTGACCGATTTTAATGAAATTTTCAGAATATGCTTAATTGATACGAAACGTGTTTTCTACATTTTCAATATGAGCCCACGTAAAAAAGTTGTAAAACATAACTTTTAGTATTTTCTCTGCAATTCCGACCAATTGCAATTTTTTCAAAAATTCTTTTCACGTTACGTAACAAAACCGATTGTTCTAACTTCTCAAAAAAATCCAAATTGTATGGTCGAATATTTAAAAAGGTATTGTCTGTTTAACAGTGACCGAATATTAGTGGGAGTCACTGTACTTGTAAATGAAAGACACGTCACACGTGTTCAAGACCATGATCTCGAAATATTTACCAAGTAGCGATGATCCGGATCATGACAGTAACCGATAAGAACATGGCCCATGTTATGAAGATCACCATACAAGTTTGGATTAGGGGACATGATACTAGCTTCCATGATATTCCCCAATACGTCGATACCGGTTTTCTCACTTAATCGAACTCGATCGCCTTTTGGGGTAGTCACAGATCCAGTGTGAATTGCTTCGTATATGCGATCTCGCCATCTTTCTAGATCCTGGATATCGACGTTTAATTGATCCGCTGGTCGGTTAACGTCTTTAAGAACGGCTCCACTGTGGCGAGCTGGCCATGTACGACTGGATACAATGGAGTCCAGTTTTGGGAAATAAGCTTCAGGAATCGGCTCGCGCCAATTAATGAAGCGTTTCACACGACTGAGCCGATTGCACAAACGTTCGCAGTTGTACCTAAAAGTGCGACAAATGAGTTGTCTTCGGCATCTGATGTTAATTGTGTATTCTATAATATATTGTTTAATGTGAACGTACCGTGCTTGGATTTGTTGATGCATGTAATAAAAAAGTTCACCGCGGCGATCTTTGCCTACGATCTTAACGTTTCCTTCGAATGGATAAACCAGATGCCAGTGCCAATGATGCAGATTGATGCCAATGTCCTCTCTCCAATATGCAACACGATGCTCATCATCGAGATCTGAGGCACTGTAATCTCGTGGAATCTCAATTGGGATCTGCGTTCAACGAAAACATTTCAACTTTAACGAAATCTCTTGACTTCTAAGTATGAAGAACATCAAGATGTTTATTAATTATTCTCTCATTTATTTTTAGTATAACCATAACCAATCATTTTGTATCATTAAATGGATAATACTAGTACCGTAAGCATAGTAAGGACAATATCGATATACACCACTGATTCAAATCTATAATGGAGTGAACAATTATGAAATTATAAAATAAAAACTATAATATAGTAAACAATTTGATTTGCAGGCACACAAAAAATGTTCGCACACAAGATTTATTCAATTTAATTGTACTAGTCCCCTCAAAGTTCTTAATTATGGAACTTTATTTTAACATTGCATAAAAATGTTACTAAAAATCAGGAAAGTTAAGTTGAATAAATTTCATTATTGTCTCATACCCTTGATCCTGGAGGCACAAGATTAGCTTCCTCCTGGGCCCTAGTAAATATTGAACCATCAACGAATTTATTCGGAAATACTTCAGTCAATGGTGGTACTGGTAGATCTTTCGTGTCAGGACGATGTATTATTGCTACAGACAGAGCATAAATAAACATGTACGGGTTCACACGATCGCGACAGTAAACTGCTACAGATAGGAAGTCATCGTATGTCCTCATGCCTGTAAAATATAATATTACAAGCGATTAGATAGAACGGAATGTAAATATATTTATTTAAACTGATACAAAATACTCGTATACACAAGTGAAGTATATAGTAACTGTTGTGGAAAGATTTAAAAATCAAATTGGATAATTTCGCAACAACCATCACAAATCAAACCTTGCTGGGAAGACGTGGAATTTTTTTGACGAAAATTTCTCGGAAACTGATCATTGGGAAAAGGATACCAGAATATACAATAGGAAACCCCACCATACCTTCTATTTTCTGCTCAGATTCTGTCCGAGTCGGCAGAAAAAGGAAAATGACAATAAAATAAACTTAACAACTTCAAAGTCAATCATAATGAACGTCTAATGCCAGCTGATTTATTGCAACGCAACAATAGTTTCATGCAACTGTCAGGTATAATTACAAGTTTTAGAAAAGGTTCTTTCACTAATAACTTTCTGCCGCTATGTAATAAATAGATTATCCGTTTTTAGTAATGTCCACTTTTTTTACATGCTTTCTAGAACCCAACTATGATTTTATTCTATTCAAACCGATGAGGGTTTCAGGGTTTTAATTTTTAATTATACAGGTGTCGTTGGCCAAGAGTGGTTATTAATATTGTCCTCCTGGTATAAATAGGGTCATTTGTTTACATATTGCAACATTACGAAATTAATTACCGAGATTGAAAAAATTATTTTATAATAGCCCAATTCTTTCCGAATAAAACAAGAAAAAATATAGCTCAATCGGACAAACAGTTTCTGAAATTTCTAAAAAACATTTAAAAGACATTTCTAAAAAAATTCGAAACCGCCAAAATGATGACTTAAACACCCCCTAATTTCACATGGACTACAACATATTTCAATTAGAACAAAATCGACGATTCGGCATGGAATGACCCAATTGCAAACATTTAGAAAAGTGAGCGACAAATTAATCAGTCCTATTTTGCATAAAGATCCACAATCTAGTCATGTGTAAAATTAGTGTAAATTGTTAGAATACTACGAACCCATGAAAATATCAATAAGCCGTCCTGCTAGTTTTCGGTGCGAGGGGATGAATATCGAAAACGGCTCACGCCTACTCAATTGCGAAGCAAAATCAAGATCCGGAAGTGTGATTTGTTTCACTTGAAGTTTGGATTCAGTTTCATCGGCGAAACGGTTGAATACTTGGGTCGCTACAGGACGGTACCTATCGGACTAGAAAAACAAACACAAGCACATTATTTTTCCAAAAACAGGTTAATTCCATCAAAAACACAATTTTTTATTCCCACAGATTATTCTAGAATATTTTACTATCACACTACTATTATACTATTCATACTTTACGCAACTCAGAAAATTAGTTAAAATGGTTAGAAAAATATTTCCTTTACACATACGAAAAGATTTCTCCTGTTTCAAAGACAATGATTAATTATTAATTTTCTTAAACAAATAATTTTGTTATCAATTCTTAATGGGAGGTTCGTTTACAACAATGTAGACGTTTATAACAATATAGCAGCAAACATAAAGCATAAAGTACATTTTGCACTTGATTACTACGTTTCCTAAAAATATATGAGTTTATGGCTTTAACATGCTAAAGCATTGATCTGTTGTTGGCACTAAATAATTTTCAGAATTTCAACAAAATTAGCTTAACGCCGCCGTTGCAAAAGAATTTGATAGCATAAATATTACGTGCTATTCCATTTATTCTGAAATGCTGGTTTTGTTCAATTTGATTACATACTTTCTATTGGTGTTTTCTGTACCTTGTTAACTTAATTTCAAAATTAAACGAGTTTGTGTATTTCAATTTGACAGGACAGTGATGCAAACAAATTAAAATGTACGAGGAACACCAGGAAATTATTTTCTTTTGTTATTATACAGAAATGTTGCAGCATGTAAACGAAGAGTGAGTATCGACTGAATATAAGAAATAATTGATCAGATTGTTCTACGTGTCCAGCAGTTGAATCTTTCCTCAAAATAGTAAAAACTTTCTGGTGAAACTCATTATGTTATGTCATACTTGAGTATTAAAATCAAACACATAAATGCTGTAGCATCTTTAAGTATATACATATAATTACTATTTATTCTATCGCGTATTTGATATTCTGCTATTATTAATATTATACAGAAAGGAATGAATATAATAAAAAATCAAAGTAGAACATCTAACAGTACTTACCAAATAATTATTTGGTATGTCGAAAGCGACTTTCTTCTCCCCCTTGGGTACATAGACCGGTTCAGCAGGTCGATCGAACAGATACAAAATCCCCAATTTATCCTTCGTCATGTTAATGACTTATATTTTAAACGAATCAAAAAGAGAAGCTAATGAAACACTGTAACAATTATGCACAAGTAACAAAGTCAAGTTTTGATAATTGTACGATTTTAGTAACACAGCTGGCGTAATATTAATGAAATATAACGAAATAAAAGAAATGCATACACCGACGCGATCGAATGCGATTTGCACAAAAGAAATTGCAATGTATCCTTTATAGGATAATGTTCCAGGAAAAAGTGGTCTTGTAAACCGCAAAATCCGTGTTGGTCGAAACTAATCAAAAGAGAAGTTGATTACTGATATGTCATCCACTGTATTCCGTTTTACATATTTCCTGTTTTCAAAGGAAACGGATTATCATTAAACACGGCTAATAACACTTAAAGAATGCATATGTATATTACACGGGCCATGATATTGTTTTCCGAATTACTAATCTTATCATTTGTCCAAAAAACTGTTATATGTGGAAAATTATACAGGTCTGATAAAATTATGTACTGACACATAAAATAAATAAAAATGGATATTTTTAATCTGTAATGGTGTACCTGTGATTGATAAAAATGACAAGCCATTGTTTATCTTACGAATTTGTTCCCAAAAGAACAATGAGAAAGTAACATATTTTAACCTGTACGGAATTTAAGGGGGCAGCCCAATGTAAATGGCCTGTTTTTCAAGAATTTATTTTTAAATATAATGCGTAGAATGATTTAAAATTTCAGGTATCATTTAGTGATGTTATAGTGTAACAAAAAATATTTTTTAAAAAGTTTTATTGTTAATCTGATACAAAAATACTTTTTTAAAATTTTCAACATTGCAAAAATGACGACGTTTTGAAAAATAAACGGATTTTCTGATATAAATAATTGGTAATAACAATATTTTAAATATATAATTAAAAAATCGGACCTCGTCATGCTGAGACCAATTGTTTATAGAATCAAGTTTCATAAAGATCGAGTAATAAGTTTACGAGCTACGATGCACGGCGTCCGAAATTTTGCGTTTCGAGAAAAATGCGTTTAAAGTTTGTGTAACAGAAAAATTGTGAATAAATCGTAATTCATTTTAACTTTAACCGCAGTTTTTTGCTAATCTGCGATTCCGGCCGTAGAATAGATCTTCCTCTTTATCAAAATATTGCATTTCAGCCGTTTTTTCTTCTTTTCGAGAAGCACGAGCCTCTTTAGTGCAATCAAGAAATTTTCTATCGATTTAAGCAAAAAAAAAAAAAATTTCTAAAAAATTTCATTTTACATAGGACTCCCCCCTTAAACTATTTTTAAATCTATTGACCTTTGTTTGATCACCTTTGTTTTAAGAATATTCTCTCTGATATTAGAATTTATGATATTTTCATTTTACGTCGTTTCGAAATACCAGTGGTTAGTATTCCGCAACGATATAAGTTTGCCGCTCGAGGTGTATCGATTTATTTGAATAAGTTATAAGACTAACATAATACTCCATTCTTACGCGGCACGCGGGGGTGAAACAGCTCATTCAGGATAAATACCATAAACGCAGACAATCCTCGGTCACGCATAACCTGCCTAGCCCTCGGTTCGTAACACAAGCAAGAAAAAGTTGAAGAAATCCAAAGCCAGCTTAAATCTAACTTAAAGGGCTGTGCGCACCCAACTACCACCACCACCACCCTTACCACTCACACATCGATAGATCCGCATATACGTATACGAAATGCAACGGTTTGCGGCAAAAGAAACTGACACCTCAATATTGCAATTAGAAGTTCAGACCCGGTCGATTATGTTTCCTAAGTGTTCTGGCCAGGGTGGTTCAGAGCCCAAATTTCATATTTTTACGTTGTTGAAGAGTAATTTGTAATAATCGGCAGAATACTTTTTGTCACAAGTCAGCGCTGCCGATTATTGCAAATTACTCTTCAACAACGTAAAAATATGAAATTTGGGCTCTGAACCACCCTGGTCAGGACTCTTAGGAAACATAATCGACCGGGTCTGAACTTCTAATTGCAATATTGAGGAGTCAGTTTCTTTAGCCGTAACCCTTGCATTTCCTATACGTACATGCGGATCTATCGATGTGTGAGTGGTAAAGGTGGTGGTGTAGTTGGGTGCACACAGCCCCTTAAATTTAACTTGCAGTTACTGAAACGTGGACGCAACGACCTAATCGCTCACGGGCCCCACCCGTGAGGAGTCTGGAGGAACGTCCGATCGGAGGAGTACCAAAACTTTAAGTCAAAAATATCAATTTTGAGCAGAAGAACTTTGGAAAGTTCAGAAGCACGTTCCAATTAGAATTCCGAAAATAAAAATTGACAGCGTTCGTTGAATGTATTCTCACATAGAAACTATCAGTGTTTCGATTGATAACACTGTACAACACCATAGTGCAGCACTTACTGTTGGGTGATTCTTATAGACATTGTCATTCTAAAACCAATTCCGAAAGCAGAATTGCTCTATCACGCACAGTTTTCGAAAAACATTGATGTTTGTAAAAATGCATGATTTCGATAAAAAACGAGATGTTACGCAAAAACTAAACATGCGAGGAAGTTCAGGTTTGAGTCAAAAGAAAAATGGGACTCTCGTCTACATATCCGTATAGCCATTTATATATTTTTTAACTTTCTAATAGTTGTAAATGCTTGTTAAAGTTTGAAAAAGAGCCAACGCGGGGAGTTTATACGCTCTATTTTCGTATTTATGAGAAAAATCCTTTATCTATGTAGCAGGAATTTACTATACAGTATTGAATTCTACGGACATTTCTGGTAAAGAAACCATTCACAAAAAGTATTTGATTCGGTTATAGTATATGAGCAGGTCAAGAAAATGTTCGTTGACAGCTTGTGTGCGACGCGTTCGCACCACGCAGCCATGCAGCCTTTTCTCGACTCGCCAGGGCCGTAGCTATGCGTAGTCTACATACAATGTAACGAAAGACTGCAATGCGACAACTCGAAAATTTTATTTTCAGTAATTGTCGTTAATTGCTGCACACGAAAAAAAGTTCCATTTTGTTGGACAGTGTAATTGAAAAGAGCTCCTGAAGATGGGCCAAGATTAACGATGAAAGCATTGAAGAACCCTTGAACCACCCCGAGCTGGCTTAAAATGATCCTTATTTTACACTTATATATGTATAGTAGTTTTATGAACAATTTATAATATTAACGATTAAAAAAAAATTAAAAATGGCGGAGATATAAGCCGATAAGTAGGACCCTCTTTTGAAAATCCTTGCTGATGGTGTACTTGATTTCTCTAAAACATAATAAATAAATTTTTTCTTATGTAAAAGGGTAATTGCTAAAATGTGACGTAGGATTTTTGTGATTGGGTGCCATGTTCGAAAGTTATAAATTTATATATTTTTATAACTCATTATATATAACTCAAAATTTCGATGCAAATTCGAGTTTTTTTTCAAACAGCTGTCATTTCTACAAAAAAATTTTAAAAAATTTTTCCCTACGCCACATTTTAGCTATTACCCTTTTAAATAAGAAAAAATTTATTTATTATGTTTTAGACTTTAGACGATGCCTAACAGAGAAATCAAGTACACCATCAGCAAGGATTTTCAAAAGAGGGTCCTACTTATCGGCTGATATCTCCGCCATTTTTTATTTTTTTTAATCGTTAATATTGCAAATTGTTCATAAAACTACTATATATATGTGTAAAATAAAGATTATTTTGTATATTTATTGGCAGCGTAAAAAAAAAAGTTTATTTTTATACCTATTTTTCCGAGCGTCAAGGTGGTATAACCCCTTAAGATAGGCCAAGGAAGCCTTGAATGATCCTTGGATTACCTTAAGCTAGCTGAAGGCAGACCAAACTAGACAAGGGTAGACTAGGGTAGGCCAGGACTACTCCAGATAGCTCTGGAGGACCACTAGTCAACTCCAAAGTAGCCCAAGGTATCATATCACGAGAAGGCGTCTCTAAAATATGCGGGTACCATTGGCGGTAAGGTGTAGCACCACCTCGTTCCACATACATTTTCAATGTTATCTTACGTCATAGAGCAGGCATCAAGTTATCCCACATGTTAATACAATTTGGACAATATGATTAAAAACTATTTTTAAAATTTGTCTTCCGAATTTATTTTCCAAATTTATTTTCTGCAGCTATTGTCCGAAATTATCGTGTGACATAATGGAATATGCCTACAGTGGATACTGTTGGTGGATAATAAATAGACACTCATTCTGTTTTACTATTTAATAACGATGAATATATTTGATGGAATATTAATCTCACATGCTCTCTGTATGGACATACATGGGACATACACGACAGCCACAGTTCGACTGTTTCCCCATTCCTCTCACATTCTTCCTTCGTTTGTTTCACACGTACACACGCACACACAAAAAAAATAAAAACAACCACACACAGATACCACTGAAAAAAGCACATTGACAATAGTACCTCGACGATAATGTGGAAACCTATAGATACGGTTGTCGCCCTAATGCACTACGAATAGCTCCCATGGTACGTGCCTGAGGAGTTCCGAGCACTGTGGGCCGCCACGGGGAGCGAGACGCTCGACCAGGTCAATGGGGCGTAGCCTTCGAAAACCGGCCGTCGCGAGCACATAATTCCGAGGCCTATCATAGAGAGTGAGTAAGGTGCGCAAGACTAAGAAAGAGCGCCTCGATCGATAATCCATAAGCGTAGACATTGATCTAGAATCTAGAACCGCAGACGAGGAATAGGAGTGTACCAATCACCCAATGTATCTTTTATCTCACGTCCGCGGTACTCTAAAGGCCTATACGTTTTCTGTGTCACACCCTACCGTATCGGCCGGAACTAATATCACAGACGGGATGTTGGAGTAATCCAGTCATCTCGAATACTCTTAGTCATTTTTTACTAAAACAATTAGGTGGTAAGATTGCCAAGGGGGTGCCCGACAGCATCATTGGCAAAAGGAATTCGAATAATGTTATTCTGTATAATATATTTATTCTGTACTATTTATTCTGTTCCATTACCTTTTGATTCCAAAAAATTAGATGGCAAGATGGTTGAAGGAGTGCTTGTCGACATGGATGGCACAAGGAATTGCTATAAACATTAATCAGCTCGAAATAATAAAATTATCAGTAAATTGTATTTAATAAATTAATGCGTGCGAATATTCATGGTTTAAAAGTTATTCTACATCTCGAATACTCTTAGCCATTTTTACTAAAACAATTAGGTGGTAAGATTGCCAAGGGGATGCCCGACAGCATCATTGGCAAAAGGAATTCGAATAATGTTATTCTGTATAATATATTTATTCTGTACTATTTATTCTGTTCTATTACCTTTTGATTCCAAAAAATTAGATGGCAAGATGGTCGAAGGAGTGCTTGTCGACATCGATGGCAGAAGGAATTGCTATAAACATTAACGAGCTCGAAATAATAAAATTATCAGTTAATTGTATTTAATAAATTAATGCGTGTCACTTAAATTAGCCACTTTTACTGAAAAATTAGGTGATCATATAGTCAAAGGAGTGCTTGACATTGCAAAAGGAGTTGTTATAAACATTAAACAGCCAGAAATAATAAATATATCAATAATTACTATCACGCCGATCGAAATCAACCGAAATTAGTTAGGATGAGAAGAGTTGCGCATCGCTGCGCATTGCCTACCAGAGCTCGGCGAGCGCGCTCAGTCAGTCGGGCCGGGCGATCCGGCAGAAGCTGACGAACTCCGGGATCAGGAGGCCATGGACAACCTTCGACTAGCTTATGGTTGACCAAACGTCATTCACTACTGGTCTACCTTCAACATTCTCAATTTTGACCATATCATTTTGGTGAGGACAATCCGCTTTTGTCACGGGGTGGGCCAATCGATGGGAAAGCTAATGTATCATCATTCCTTACATCTCCAAAATTTTGGAAATTATACTCCATTGCTAAAATCCAAGGAAAAATATCCCCCATTGAAACAATTTTTCATTTTTTTATTTTAAAAAATGTTTCTTGCAAATAAAATGTTTTATTTCCAGTGATAGCCAAATGAAATAATAGCATAAATTTTATTGTAAAACATTTTTCTTATAAATAAAATATTTTGTTCCCAAAAAGCCTCGATGTATGCCTAATATAAAAAAATTTTCTATTTATTATGTGAAGTAGTATGTATTTTATTTATGACAATGTGGAATTAGGGTCATTATATATAATTAAACGTACAGTTAATTTCTATTGTATTTTTTTTATTAATTACATCATTTTTTTGTATTTTTCATATATCTTGCTTGAAATATTTTCAATAACATACTATACTATAAACACATAAAAGCCGAAATGAAGGATACTTGGATACAATTTCAACCAAAAATTAATTTGTATATTAATAGTATACACAAATTCTCTTTTCAATCTGTACCGTAAGTTGATGAAACGATTCTTGAACTTTATTAGCTTATCTTAACACTTTACCTACCGGAAGTCTATTAATAGGCTTCTCAACACTAAATCTACCTAACTAAAAGGGAACTAAAATTGACTGGCCTGTGTTACTTTATAAGAATGACAAGATTGAATTTATCTAGATTTTTTGCTATTTTTATCACAATATATGCTTGGATTAAAAAATTTGTTCAATAATATCCCACGAAAGTCTTTATAATTTTAACAATTTTTAAATAACCAATCTGAAATCAGTCATTTGACCAGCGCTGGTAGGCTTATTGTTAGTGTTTAATGACTGAACTATATCTAAAAGAAGCTCAATAATTTTCTTTGAAATAATAATCTCAGAAGATGTGGTTGCATTAAATTGATTTAAAAAATTTTGAACAATTGCTTTTAAACAATCTATTGAGGAATTCTCAAGTGTTAACCTTGGGCTTTAAAGAGACTATTAGAAAATTACTGGTAAGTAAAGTGTGAAGTTTCATTAGTATCAATTTATTAATATTAATAGTTCGCGCATGCAAATATAACAAATAGTTGTTTAAAAATCTGTCGACAATACATAATCGGGATACATTATTCTAGTAGCCACGTTGTTAAGCGAAGGTCAACGTATTTCCAAAGCTTCCGGATCGGGTTCTAGGTACCACGTTATCCGTAAACCTAACAGCTATTTCCGTGATGGCCATATTTCCAGTGAGGAATTGTTGCAGTGTTTCCACACCAGCTCGTGGTTGACGATCGAACGGATAACCCATGGGACGTGCGTCAGGATACTTTTTGTCTCTCAAACCACAGAAACTAGTGGCATCCGTGCAACCAGTCGACTCATCCTGTTCAATCTAAACATTCAGAAACAAACGATTTACTGTTAAAATACACTTGGACTCATTTCAAAGCTTGAAGATTCTACTTTCGCACATTCATTTCATATTTTTATAGGATGTAGCAGGTGGGAAACTGACGACCCATTTTCCTAAAAATGCTATGAAACCTTTGTAAAAACATTCAAACATGTATTCGTAAAGGAGTCTTCCAAAGATTTGACCTTGAATTTGGCATTGAAACAATGGGGACCAACTTGGATGACGTAAAGCCTTCATGGTATATGTCACTGTAAACGTTGCCTGTACATCATTCATTTAAACCTTATTCAAACGACTAAACAAAATCGTACATACAGTGAAAAGACTTCAATCTTCTATGGAAAATTCATTGACGAAAAAAATGTTTCAATGTACTATTTAGAGACGCTTTAATTGGTAGCATTTTCGAGAGAGAACATGTCTTCGGTTTTCCACCTGTCACGACCTGCAATATTACCTCAGGCAAAACTGAATGACGGATATCAAATACGGATATAAAATAAATTTCAATAAAAATTCAATACTACCCCTCAATAATATTAAATTTTCCTATAAAACAAATTTTATTTCATTATTGTCAATAAAAATTCAATACTACTCCTCAATAATATTAAATTTTCCTATAAAATAAATTTCAATAAAAATTCAATACTACCCCTCAATAATATTAAATTTTCCTATGAAACAAATTGTATTTAATTATTGTCATTAAAAATTCAATACTATTCCTCAATAATATTAAATTTTCCTATAAAATAAATTTCAATAAAAATTCAATACTACCCCTCAATTATATTAAATTTTCCTGCGAAACAAATTTCAAAAAATATTCAATACTATTCCTCAATAATATTAAATTTACGAAATTATCACAGTTTATTTATTGACAATTTCCCCAGAATTCGAAATTTAGTGTTCAAATACTCTCTGGATGCACTATAAGATGAGTAATAATTGTAGACTCGAAGAAAGCAGCGTGTAACATTTTATTTGCTCCACCCTGTATAATCTTAGGTGTTGAACCATTGTTCGTATAACGTAGGGTCTACTGTATAGGGTGTACAATATACTCACAGCATCACCACTGTAGTCCGACACCATAACGAAAAGTTCCATGGGAAAACCTGCTTTGGTTCCTTTAGGTACTAGCATATGTTGTGGCCATCCACATCCACAGAAATTGAAACGTTCCAAGCTCTCGCCACTCAATGGTCTGTTCTCGTCCAAATTACGGAATGTTCTTTCGAAAGGTATAGTTACCGAAGACCCTGTTGATTTCTGCTCAATTGTGTTTAGACCTGGCCGCACTATAACGTAACAGGTGACACACAATTAAAAATGTTGAAAACTATAACGTCCACAAAGCCAACTAGAAAATTAATGTAGTACAAAATAGTGGAATATACGAGAAAAACTAGCTCATGGATACAGTTTCAATTTTGTACGTTTACTTGTTTAGAAATGTCAATAATTCACCATCTAAAAAACAGTTTAATGCATTAGGAAATGTATACCATAAGAAATATGATACATTTTGTTCGTATATGTAAAAGTTTAGAAGTGTTTGAAATCAGCAAAAATAGATGTGTATCAACTAATAGACTTATAATTTTACTTAGTAATGCTCTTTCCAAATAGTAAAGCAATCACAATGTAAACTAAAACTTTGTTCAAGGTCATTTAGAGGTCACATTACTGGACAAGTGTAACTGTATTTTTCCATCAGTTCCACGATATAATAAATAACGGTAATTATTATTGCGAAAGGGTCCTTATACTCCGATTTTTATGAAATTTAAATATGTTATAGATTTCAATATTTTGAACAACTTTTCCCTTTTCGAATATAGAGGTGTCGCTTTGAATTTTCGAGATATTCGCAAAAAACTATTGCTAATACTGTATTGAATTTTCCGTATTCTTGCGCGCTCTGTGGGAACGGCTGTTTCGGAGCGGCGCGGCGCGGCGTTTGTTTACTTCTTGTTTGTAAACACGCTGTGGATATGAGAGAGAAAACATGGTCTCACTCTATATAGGGTGAAACATATATATAGGGTAAACTTTCAATTTTGAAAGACTACTCCTGGTATTTCGTATGCGTGGTCGGGCCGGCATAGCGGCCGGCCCTCTCCGCCCCCTCCACGACCTAACCCAGACCTCACTCTGTTCGCATGATCTTTGCATTATAGTTGTCGTTTAGAATTTGAAATTGTACTGGAAAAAAAAATAATGCGAACAGAGTGAGGTCTGGGTTAGGTACTGGAGGGGGCGGAGAGGGCCGGCCGGCGTACCGGAATATGAAAAATTCAATACAGTATTAGATATAGATTTTTGCAAATATCTCGAAAACTAAAAGCGACCCCCCTATATTGGAAAAGAAAAAAGTTGTTTAAAATGTCTTGCTACATAACATATTGAAATTTCATCAAAATCGGAGTATGAGGATCCTTTCGCAATAATTACCTAAAAAACATATACATATATAGGGTGTCCTAGACCACCCGTCCACCCCTATTAAAATGGTGGAGAGTGATTTTTATTGAAAACTAAAAAAAATTTAATAACTAATTCGGGTGCGCTCTATCGAATGGTGGTAGTTGCAATTTCCGGTACTAACCGGAAATAGGATTTTCAGACCGGAAGTCGTTTTTTTTTAATGGGACCCGGCATTTTTCACTGCATATTCAGATTGTATGAAAAAAATAATAAAAGTATTGTCTCATACGTTTTTCTGGAAAATGCCTACATTGGACAGAAAATGAACTCCAATGTATGAATTCACATTTTTGAAATTAAAGATTTAATTTTTAATAATGAATTTACACAAGTTACAGGACAATACCTGCTCTGAAATAGATTAATAAACAAGTTAACAGAAATAAACTATGGAAATCATTATTCCATAGTATAGTACAGTACACCCTGTATATAGTTGTATGAGTAAAAACTTTGATGAACTTGAAAATTCCCAAAATAAATGACATTGGAAATATCTATTCTTACCAAATATTCGTCCTTCGAGACCATTTACATTACGTAAAAAAATTATTTAGCATCATAATGCAAAAAAAAACATGATGGAAGATATAAATAGTTGGTGTCCCAGTTAAATAGGATCGCCTAATTATCTGTTTTATTTACTGTTGTAGGAAAAACTTCTCAGAACAAAATTATAGTAATTCAAGTGGAACATGATTACCTTGAGGAATTATTATTTCCACTGTTACAATGTATCTACATTTTGAGATAGTATAACTTTATTCTAGAAAGTTTCTTCCAAATAAACTGAGACACCCCGTAGAACACTAATGTTCGTTACTTCGTTCTTGTATATTACCTCCCGGAAATATGAAAATGACCGCATTATTTATAGAACGACCTGACACAATGAAAGTGACATACGTGTAACGGTGAACTTGTCCATCTCGATCATCAAATTTTTTTGGTGTCTATATGTGAAGGGTAGTCCACGTTCGTCTTCTTTGGGGCCAATGAAGATGCGCACCGTTCCCCGTTTCGGTGCATTACCGCGATTGTTAATAATAATTGTATACGTGAAGTCGGTGTGGTTCAGGTGAGTAAATTTAGCAAGCACTGCTCCCCGAGGAGTAAAGTCAAGTCCTCGAGACAAGTCCACAACGCTCTGAGTCCAGAAGGTGTTCAGAACGTTTTGTTGCTGATTCGTTGTCACTCGGACATCGTCTATTTCGACGTCTGGGTAATCCAGCTACAAACACAACGAGAAAATACATTAGCAACCTAAATGGGGTGACTTGTTCAGTGAATGAACAGAATTCGTATTAAACGAAAAAATAACGTACAGTCGGGGACAAAATTGAGTGGACACCCTTTAAAAACTTTTTTTAAATTGTACCGAACAACTTGACTTTTTTTGACATGTTAAAGGGATTAGTGTAAGAAAAATTAATTAATAATTCCCATTGGCGGAACTTACTTTTAGACCTACAAAAGGCATATAAATGTTCATTACAGATACAGACGAAAAAGTTAAAAATTGCGACCTACACTGTTTTCTTCGAAATTCCAAAGAATAGTAATATTAACAAAAACTCAAGTCGTTTCGTCCGATTTTTTTAAAAGTCGCGAGACTTAGGTCCATTTTGACCCAGAGTTGAAAACGTTCCAGCTAAATTTTTATTGTTTACTAGCCAGTTCTAATTGTTAGCTATTTATATTAGGTCCAATAAGCAGATCAAGGTTGATCTCAAAAAAAGTTAAAAAATGCAATCCAAAATGACGACAAATTGTGTATGTGCTGACCTGTTGAACAGTATATTCTGGCAGAGTGCTCTTATATTCTTGGAAAACGTCGTCGACGAAAGCATGCCATCTGTAGAATATAGGATCTCTCATAGCAGTAGCAGAATCGCCCATAATACTGAAATTTTCCTAAAAATGACATGAAACAAAATGATATAAATATTAACACAAAATAAAAAAAGAATGATCGACGTTCCCGTATTTAATTGGTATGCGAGTAGTTGGTGCGACAATATTATTCTTGAATTAGTAAAAATGATCTTCTATAATTTTTATATTATTAGAATAATTCATCTAATGAAATATAACGTTCAAATATATTCTAATAAAACGTATTTACCAAATAACGATGATCCGGATCATGGCAATAAGAGATAGCAACGTGGCCTAAATTATGAATATCGCCATATACGTTTTGATTAGGGGACAGGATACTAGCTTCCATGATATTCCCCAATATATCGATGCCGTTTTTTTCGGTCAAAGGTACTCGGTCGCCTCTTGCGTTGATCACCGATCCGGTATGTATGGCTTCGTAAATGCGATCGCGCCATCTTTCCAGATCCTGGATATCGAAATCCAATTGATCCACTGGACGATTGATGTCTTTAAGAACGGCTCCGCCTGGACGAGCAGGCCATGTACGTCCAGCAACGATAGAGTCCAATTTTGGGAAATAAGCTTCGGGAATCGGTTCACGCCAATTAAGAAAGCGTTTTACGCGACCAAGCCGATTGCACAGACGCTCGCAGTTGTACCTAAAAGTGCCACAAATGTCTTTAACATTTAATATTAAATCGATCATTGGCACTTTTGACATATTTGTGTAGGAGACATTGGGGTCAACAGTGACAGGGATCGAAAGTACAGGGCCATTGAGATAAATCCTGAATTTTGCGCAATCGTTGATAAGGTAACTCACTATGGAGGGTGTTCTAAAAAGGTTCTTCCTCCTTGAATGGGGTGATTCCTGAGGTGATTTCAAATAACTTTTGTCTTTGCGAAAATGTTCTCCGCGGCTTTGTCAAAGAGTTATTAGCGAAAAACACGGACCAATCAAAGCGCGGCGACAGCGGATCGGTTCCGACTCGGCCAATGCCAACGCCACGCTCAGTGGGACCAGTCGCCGAGCCGGAAGTCGTCTGTTGTAGCCGCCCTCTGATTGGTCCGCGTTTTTCGCTAATAACTCTTTAACAAAGCCGCGGAGAACATTCTCGCAAAGGAAGAAGTTACTTCAAATAACCCCAGGAATCACCTCTCTCAAGGAAGTTCAAAATTTTTTGGACACCCTATATAAGCCATCAATCAGTGAATAAGTGGCAAGTCTATATTATAGACAGACCCAAATAGCACGCGACGTATTAAAGACGTCTTTTTCGAGGCTAATAAATGACTTGAAGCTTTTGGAGATGAGAAAGAGGTTACATTACTGTACAATGACTAAACTACATTTTCTAAGTTTTGCTATTACTTGGAAAGATAAAAAAAAATTTTTAAACCCACTTTTTTTACCTTCTTCATCTGAGCTTATTTATAAAATTTCATCGAAATCAGCATTGACGTTGTTATGAGTTACAAACAATTAAAGATCGCGAAAATCGGTGCTTTTTCACAATTTCTGACATTTTCGACCAATAACGAGTTGGTTTCCAAAAATTGCAATTGTTTGGAGTGACAAAAAAAAGATTCGTCTCAGATTAAAAACTTAAGAAACTTGAGCGTGTTCTTTTTCTTATCACTCCAACTAATTGCAATTTTAGAAAACGTTTTTTGGCCATTGTTTATAGAATTTTTTCAGATTTTTAAGTCCGCGGCGCCGTAGTTAAAAAAATAAAAATCGATTTTTTCGACGTTTTCTACACGAAAAACTAAGCTAACCTTACAATTTTTACGTTTTATTTATTCTATAAGTTTATTACGCTCGATAAACCTTGAACATTTCACAGGAAAAATTAAAAAAATGAAATCAACTTAATCAATGTTTCTACTGCGCCAACGCATTACATCAGAAAGTATTAACCGTATATCCAATAGCCCGGTTGGGTCAGCGCGTTAGGCGCTCGACTGTCAACCTGTGTATACTAGGTTCGCGCTCGGCACACGTCTTTTTTCTTAATCTTTTGAAAGACGTCAAACAGACGTCTTAAAGACGTACTGTTTAGTAACAAGAGACGTTCGGGAGACGTCTTGGAGACGTCTCAACGTCCAACAACAGACGTCTTTAAGACATCTTAAAGACGTCTCTGTGCTATCTGGGGAGTTCATACTTTTATACTACTGTAAAGCGAATGGTGAGTGGATACATATATACATACCGCGCCATAATTTGTTGGTGCATGTAGTAGAAAAGTTCACCTCGGCGATCTTTGTTCACGATTTTAATGTTGCCTTCGAACGGGTAGACCAAATGCCAATGCCAATGGTGCAAATTGATGCCGATATCTTCTCTCCAGTATGCGACACGATGCTCTTCGTCGAGATCTGAGGCAGTGTAATCTCGAGGGATCTCAATTGGAATCTGCGTTCAACAATAATAATAAATTTTAAATAAACTCTTTCACCTGGCTCGTTTCGCATATTAAGTAACATTTTTGGAAAGACATAAAGCAATAGATTTACTTTTCATATGCGTATCTTTTTTACTAATTAAACACCACAGATTTGCAATGCATCACTGTCAGATTGTAAAACAAAATGGACTCTGACTTTCATGTCCGCGATTTTACGCAACATTGAATTGTGTGGAGAATAATATTTTCGATAAAGGTACAATAAAATGTTGAACGAATATTTATAATTGAAACATGCTCGCATTACGGAAATATGATATATTGATTTTGAATAGTAATTAGTTTAAACACATCTTGCACAATGTATAAAATCGTAATGCATTTAAGTACTCTTGATCCTGGAGGTACAAGATTGGCTTCCTCCTTAGCTCGAGAAAAAATTCCACCGTCAACATATTTATCCGGAAATACTTCAGTCAATGGTGGCACTGGCAGATCCTTCGTATCTGAACGATGTAATATTGCTACTGACAGAGCATAGATAAACATGTTGGGATTCACACGATCGCGACAGTAAACTGCTACAGATAGGAAGTCCTCGTACGTCCTCATGCCTATAAAATATAACATTACAAGTGGTTAAATAGAACAGAATGTAAATATATTTATTTAAACTGATTCGAAATACTTGGATACACAGATATAATATATAATATATAGTAACTGTTTGTGAAAAGATTTAAAAATTAAATTGCAAACATTTAAAAAAGTGAGCGACAAATTAATCAGTCCTATTAAATTCATACTATTTGTGAGATTTACAACATTTGAATCGCTAGTTTGTTAATTCATTAGCAAATTTTACATATTTATGCTATTTAATCAAAATTTATACTGACTATAGTAGAACAGTACAGGGTATACCTTTTGCTTCATCTAGTAGCAAAATATTTATATTCGTACATATAAAATTAATATATAATAACATTATGTATATACAAGAATATTTTATATATTAAGTAGTCAACATTTCAGAAGAATTTAAATATGCTATTATGTCCCTGACAACTTATTAATGTTACTTGAAGAGGAACTTTCTAAGTATTTCTAACTAAATTGGTTAATAATGTTCATACAAGAAGAAATAAGTTTATATGTAACACAGACTTCTTGCAATTGATATAGACAATTTTCATTTTGCATAAAGATCCACAATCTAGTAATGTGTAAAATTAATGTAAATTGTATAAAACACTACGAACCCATGAAAATATCAATAAGCCGCCCTGCATATTTTCGATGTGCTGGAATGAATAGCGAAAAAGGTTCACGCCGACCCAATTGCATAGGAAAACTAAGATCGGGAAGACTGATCTGTTTCACTTGAAGTTTAGATTCAGTTTCATCGGCGAAGCGGTTGAATACTTGGGTCGCTACAGGACGGTACCTCTCGGCCTAGAGAAACAAACACAACAGTACATTATTTCTCCATGAACAGGTTAATTCCATTGAAAACACAATTTTTTATTTCCACAGATTATTCTACATATGATATTTCTGAGGTTGTAAGGAAAAACGCCGCACGTCACAATTTCAAAAAATGTGAGAATATGCATTTTTTTTACCAGAAAAAAAGTCATGAAAACAAATTCCAAAGGCTCAAAAGTATAATGCAATTTAACCGATGTCTTATACAAAGAATTAGTGATCAAAACTTTAAACGGCAATATCTCGAAAGTGAAAGTATGTGACATGTGTCGTTCTTCCTTAAAATCACAGATTTTACTATCACACTACTATTATACTATTCGAACTTTAAGTGACTCAGAAAACGAGTTAAAATGGTTACAAAAATATTGGCTTTAAACATACGAAAAGAATTAAGCAAATAATTTTGTTATAAATTCTTAATGAGAGGTTTGTTTAGAACAATATAGCGACACAAGATGGAAAGAAATATAAATGAGGAGATGCTTTATATTGGTGAATGATAAATCTGTGGAACAAACATCAAGCATAAAGTAACTTGATTACTATGTTTCTCAAAAATGTATGAGTTTATACCTTTAACATACTAAAGCATTGATGTGTTGTTGTTACCAAGTAATTTTTTACCAAGGAATTTCAGCAATATTAGCTTAACGTCTCCGTTGCAAAAGAATTTCATAACATAAATATTACGTGCTATTCCATTTATTCTGAAATGGTGGTTTTGTTCGCTTTGATTACATACATTCTATTGGTAGTGTAAAAAATATACGGTTAACAATGACACTAAACCTGTGCCATATATCAACATGCTTTTCTATACCTCGTTAACGTAATTTCAAAATTAAACGAGTGTACAATTAAACACGAAGGAAAAGTTACAATTCTCGGGTTTGTGTATTTCAATTTGACAGGACAGTGATGCAAACAAATTAAAATGTACGAGGAAAACCAGGAAATTATTTTCTTTTGTTATTATACAGAAATGTTGCAGCATGTAAATGAAGAGTGAGTATCGACTGAATATAAGAAATAATTGATCAGATTGTTCTACGTGTCCAGCAGTTGAATCTTTCCTCAAAATCGTAAAAACTTTCTGGTGAAACTCATTATGTTATGTCATACTTGAGTATTAAAATCAAACACATAAATGCTGTACCACCTTTAAGTATATACATATAATTACTATTTATTCTATCGCGTATTTGATATTCTGCTATTACTAATATTATACAGAAAGGAATTAATATAATACAAAATCAAAGAAGAACACCCAACAGTACTTACCAAATAATCAGCTGGTATATCGAAAGCGACTTTCTTCTCGCCCTTGGGTACATAGACCGGTTCAGCAGGTCGATCGAACAGATACAAAATCCCCGATTTATCGTTTGCCATCTTAATGAATTATTTCTTGAAACCGAGAAGCGAAAATAACGAAATACGTAACAATCGCGCACAACTGTATATTTGCGATTGTACGTTTTCTGTAACTCAACTACGATTTATTAACAAAATATAACGACTGAAGAGGGATGTGTATACCGATGCGATCGAAAGCTATTTGCTAGAGAGTTCACATAATCTGGCCTTTATAAGAAAATGCTCCAGGAAATAGCGGTCTCGTCGTAAACCACAAACTCCGTCACCCCTGTCTAAAGTAATCAAAACTGAAGCTGATTACTGGCATGTCATCCACTGTATTCCGTTCTTCATATTTCCTGTTTTCAAAGGAAATGGATTATCACTAAACATATTTCTATTATATGGGCCATGATATTATTTTCCAAGTGACTGAAATTAAAAATCCAATGTCTGATAAAATGCACCTTTGTTAGTCCGACATGTAAATTGTACTCCATATTATCATTATATTCCTAGTTGTTAATACTGCAACGTCTGACAAATGTAGGTATAATGAAATAAAGTAAAAATCAATGCAATATTGACTTTGATCACAATCTTTATTACAGACTTTATTGTTTACAGTTTTGTTTACCTGTTCTGACATATGTATCTGTAAAATATACTTTTTCCAGATACTCTTCTAACCGATTAAACAATCAGTAACAGAAGAAGGTAATATAATAACTGTTCTACACAATTACACGATAATTTGATATAAATCTCATGTTTTATTACTTTTGATGACTTGCAATTAGTTGTAGATTAATCTTCAAGATCAAAATTACCCTTCACCTTTCTAATTGGTTTTATATTTTTTGCTTTCTTAGCATAGTTCAATTTTTGAAAATCCTTCCATTCTAATTCAATTGGGCAACATTATTTTAGTTAAAGTCGGCATGTACATATTAGACATACGAACCACGTATTTAAGCGTTAGGCTTAATTACATCCTCAAACTTAATGACCACGGGTTTGGTTTTCATATTTTTAGTTAGAAAATCGGATAATTGTTCCACATTTTCGCGAGGTTGACGATCGAACGGATAGCCCATAGCACGTGCATCGGGATACTTCTTATCTCTCAAGCCACAGTAACTGACGCCATCCTTGCAACAAGTCGATTCATCCTGTTCGACCTAAACAGTGAAAAATAGACCATTTTACTTCGATTATTCCCCTTCGTTTCCTAAATAATATCTATATTTTACTGAACTAGATAACATTTTTCAACTGTGTCGATTAGGGAGGTATGTAACAGTATACTCTAGGAGGTGTGTGTGTGTGTACTTACGATGTCGTGAGTGTAATCTGACACCATAGCAAAAAGTTCCATAGGAAAGCCTCCTTTGAGACCTTTCGGTACTAACAGATGTTGCGGCCATCCACATCCACAGAAATTGTCAGGTTTAGGACATTCCGTAGAGTCTGCATCTCTCGGCGGGAACGTTTGTTCGAAAGGTATTGTTACCGAAGAATCTGTCGACCTCTGTTGAATTACGTTCTGTCCTGGTTGCACTATAATGTAATGAATAATAACGTTAAATATAGGTTGTGCATTTCATCTAAGTTTAATAGTTTAACTAACGAAAATTGATTATTCTGTGTCATCTTATTATTCATATTACTTATTACATATTATATAAAAACATATTGGATTGTAACATAAATTTGTTCGGTTGCAAATTTAACTATGATTCAATACAAGATAATTGTGATTACATAAAAACCACATATAATCTCCAATTTATATAATTGATTGATCAACTCGCCATGTTGTTAAATGAATATAAAGAAGATATCGAAAAGAACCGAACGAATTTATGTTTCGACTGAATATTTATTGCTGAATCAAACTGATAATGATTCTTATTTGAGTGAATAAAATTATTGAACCGAATTATAACATTTCAAAGTAGCTGTCCAAAACTGGTCATTATTTTTATACCAACCTAATAATATTCTTTTGTATCACTGTGTTTTATCTAAAATTAGTTTAATAATTACTTCGAAATAATAATATCTACAGAAATTATTACATTATGTCACTTAAGATGACATGAATTGTATCCGCTATTGAACAATTTCTTAAGAGACTCTCAAATTGATCTTCAATTTGTAAAAAAAAAACAAAGTTACAAATGATTGAAGTAAGCATACAGATTTCTCTATAAGATTATTTTCTGATAGGACACGATATCTCAAGATCCAGTTGTCCGATAAACTTCAAAGAATTTAGCAGACTTACCGCTATCACATCAATCAAAATCTTCAGCAGACATTGATTTTTTCGAATTTTTTACTATGCCAAAAACCAGCCTGTATAAAATATACAGGACGTCCCAAAAATATCCTACATCCTTAAAAGAGGTGGTCGAACCGAAAAGGGAGTGATTCTACTCAACAAAATAAGTAAAAAATGTAGAATAAAATTTTTTCATTTGAGGCTTTTATTTTGGAAAACAAAGCTTTATAAAAACAAATATTAATGCACATTTTCGACTCATTTTGTTTACGTAGAATAGCCTCTAGTTGTACCTCCATTGTATTTTACTGCTCAAGTAATTTAGTACACTTGTGAGAAGTAACTAAAAATATAAATGTATAATCAAGGTAACATACGTGTCACAGAAAATTTGTCCATTTCGATCATCAAATCCTTTTGTTTAGCAAAACTAAACGGTTGGCGACGTTCGTCTTCCGCCGGAGCTATGAAAATTCGAACCGTTCCCTTTCTTGATTCTGTAGTGTTGTTGTTAACAGTGATTGTGTATGCAAAGTTAGTATGATTCAAGTGGGTGAACTTAACGCGTACTGGTTCTGGTGGCAACCAGTTAAG
Organism: Lasioglossum lativentre; assembly: GCA_916610255.1. Classification (NCBI taxonomy): domain Eukaryota; kingdom Metazoa; phylum Arthropoda; class Insecta; order Hymenoptera; family Halictidae; genus Lasioglossum; species Lasioglossum lativentre. Next base: position 10,148,109 of record OU744355.1, on the reverse strand, counting down.
TCCAGACGTCAAATCTACTTCGCTCTTAGTCCAGAAAGTATGTAAAATATTGTCCTCGTTATTAGTTGTCAATTTAATATCCTCTACTTCGATACCTGGATAATCCAACTACAAATGCCAAAGTGTATTAGTTAATATTTCTATATCACATACGAGACCTACTTATAAAAGACTGGGATTGGTGTATCCTTTAATTAGTTTCTTTGCGGTTAATTATAATTGTACCTCATTCGGTATTAGCTCAGAGACTTATCATAATAAATTGCTTTGTCATTTCACACGTCTTCTACCACCAATTGTGTAGCTGTAGCTACGTTCCCTGTTTAAATGTTAGATAAAAATGCACAATAATTTTCATTTAAATAATAATTTCAGAAGAAATTGATACATTATTATCTCAGGGTGCGATTCGACATGAAAAAATAAGAAAAAATACCGGAATAACATTTTTTCATCCAAAGCTTCTTTTTCGAGAAAATCTAAAATAGGAATCGTCTGACGCGTCTGACCATGACCAACCAATTCTACTTTCTTGTGTATACGCACGCGGCACGCGGACACGACTGATCTTTAAACTCGATTTTCTCGAGAACCAGACGTCGGACAAAAAATTTTATTCTTTATTTTCGATTTAAATCTACATGTAGAATGACCTTTGCCGGATGTACTACGATTTCCGGCCCACCCTGCGCAAAGGATTAGAAGAATATATTTATTAAACGATAACATACACATAAACAGAAGAATCAAAGAGTGTAGTATGAGTAGCCAATGCGACTAAATGTACACATACTAACCTGTGAAATTTGATACGCTGGCAGAGTGTTTTTATGTTCCAAGAAAACATCATTAATAAAACCATGCCACCTGTAGAATACGGGATCCCTCGGGGAAGTGGAATTATCACCCATAACGCCCAAAATTTCCTAAAAATACCATACGTATCATAACAAAATATTATTATTCCTGTAAAATTGGTAATGGTTTTTAAAAATATCAATTAATATGATTTTCGAAATTTCCACGAAGTCCTTTACAATCAGGTGAAAAAAAATCATACGGTCCTATTTATGTTAACCAAGGTGACCTAAATTTTGTTATGTGAACAAAGCAATTTCTCGCCCTCTACTTTGATAGAATATATTTACCTTGTTACGGTTGTCTGGATCATGGCAATACGCGATAGCAATATGACCCATGTTATGAAGTTCACCGTAAAAGTCGCGATTAAGAGACAAGATATTGGATTCCACGATATTTCCTAAAATATTGATGCCGGTTTGTTCGGTCAATGGTACTTGTTCGCCATTTGTATTCATCACTGATCCGGTATGGATCGCGTTCAATATGCGCTCGCGCCATCTTTCTAGATCATGGATGGTGAACTCTGCACCATCTTCTGGTCGTTCTAGATCGTGAAGAACAGCATTGCTAGTACGAGCTGGCCATGTACGACCAGTGGGACCGTGCAGCATTTTTGGGAAGTAAGCTTCACTGATCGGCTCCCGCCAATTAATAAAGTGCTTTACACGTATCAGGTGGTTGCACAAACGTTCGCAGTTATACCTAAAAATGCGACAGACAATTTGTATTTGAAATCTAATTATAGGGGAAATATTGAAGTGGACAAAAAACCACACCATTGAAAAAGGAATAAATTATTTCGAAATTGGACGACAACATTTTTGTTGAGATACTAGAAAAATTGATTTACTAGATAATGGGTCAAAAAAATTTGTTTAAATTAATATTGGTCGTAGTCACCATGAAAACAGTAAAGGTCAGAATTTTTATATTTTTTTCCGAGTCTATATTATGAATTGCTTTAAATCCTATTAATTTTATTCGAAACTAATTCGGCTGTTGTTTAAAAAACGTAGATGTTTTACGTGGACAGAGTTCGAGGAACACACTGTATATGTAACACGTACCGGGCCATAATTTGTTGATGCATGTAGTAAAAGAGTTCACCCCGGCGATCTTTGTTGACAATTGCAATGTCCCCTACGAACGGGTAAACCAAATGCCAATGCCAATGGTGCATATTGAAGCCAAGATCTTCCCTCCAGTATGCAAGACGATGTTCTACGTCAATATCCGAAGCGGTGTAATCTCGAATGATTTCAACTGCAGTCTAGACGATTCAATAGAAATGTTCCGGCTTTAATTAAATTCTCCGTAATGTAAGTACTGAGAAGTAATTAAGTTTATCTTTCGTCTAATCATGCAAATTTGGTCTATACAGAGTGTTTAGGAAATGGTGTTGCAACCGAGAAGAGCATGAAAATGCATTGAAAAGTAAGCCGAAAATGTTAGTTACAATATCGTTCAAAACTTCGGTTTTTTAGGAGGCCAAACATTACAAAATTTTCATTCACTTTTCATTTTATTTTCGACTTACTCTTTTGTGGCAGTCCAGAGCAACTTGCGGCTCGGGAACCGCAGGCGACTCCCCTCCCTACTCTTGGGTCCTCCCCGCTAAACTCCTGTGGTGTGTAGGAGGAAGAGGTAGTGGGGGAGCGGTACACAAAGCGAGGAAGAAGGTGTCTGGGTCTGACCAACTGGATCAAGTTACAAATACTAAGCGCAGGAACTAGGCGGATTACAAAGCCTTATGCTCGATTTTATTCCACAAACCTGTGTACTGTTCGTGCCTCACAAGAAGTCACTTGCGACGCCTGAGGGGCAAGGAGACTCTCTCGCTCGCTCCGTAGTGGGGATGGGTGGAGCGAGCGAGAGAGTCTCCTTCCCCCACAGGCGTCGCAAGTGACTTCTTGTGAGGCACGAAGAGTATGTACCACCTATGTGTACCATCAGTTACCGATCACCCTGTATATATTAAGACGATCCTATTTTCTGATCGTGCCACGGTTAAATATGAGAAAATGTTACTCACAGCTGCCTGCACACCGGGTTCTGCAGGCATAAGATGTACGTTCTCCTTGATTTCAATTAAAAGTCGATCATGTACAAATTTGTCCGGGAATATTTTATATAATTGTGGTATTGGCAGATTCTTTGTCTCAGGATGATGTAAAATGGCTACCGAGAGAGCATACATAAACAAATCTACATTCAGACGATCACGACAGTACACTGCTGTCGATAAGAAGTCGTCGTACGTTTTCGTGCCTGTGAAATAAAATAATAGAATTTGTGCACAAGCATATTGTAGACTACAGATCTTTATGCAAAATAAAAAACATTCTTATTCAGTTGCAATGGACACAATTTGAATAAAAGTGTACAAATTATTTTAGTAACAGTAATAAATTGAAATGAGTTTCTTCTAATGTCTTGGCAGTTCGAAATTTTATCCAACCATTTTCATAAAATATGCATAAAATCTGCAGTCAAGTAATGTGTAAAAATATGAATCGTTAATTGCTACGCACCCATGAAAATATCGATAAGTTTTCCAGCTAATTTGTGATGTGTTGGGACGAATAGCGAAAATGGCTCGTGCCGACCCAACCGCATAAGATGTGCAAGATCTGGAGGAGTAATCGGCTTCACGTCAAGCTTATGCTCGATTTTATCGGCAAAGCTCGAGAAGATTTGCATCGCTGACGAACGCGACTTCTCAGGCTGAAAAAATAAAAAGAAACAAATACTCAACAGGCGAATTTCGCCAATCCTCCGACTGCTGGGTCTATTTTGACCTGGAGTATTAAAATTTAATTTCTCAGTTGCCGGCAACTGAATTAAATGAACAGCCGTTACATTAAGAATAACGGAAAGACTGTCCACAAGAAGCACCACTAAAAATATGTTCAATTATTCAATTAAGGAAAAAATTGTCACTAAGGAAAAAATTACTTGAAATGTCCTAAGGAACCACCCCTGTCAAAGTTCTCCGATATTTTTTGCACTGTCGAATCGTTTAAAACTGATTTTCATCGAATTAATGCCACTGAATACGAATTTAGTAATATTGAAATCAACTAAATCATAGTGTAATTCGTTCATTCGACAACATTGAATTGAATAAAGAATAAAAAAATGACACAGACATACTTACCAAATAATTAACTGGTATATCAAAAGCGACCTTGTTCTGCCCCTTAGGCATGTAGACCGGTTCGAAAGGTCGATAAAATAAGTACAAAATGCCCGACTTGTCAATCGCCATCTTGAATAGCTGCACAACGAACTCGAAAAGCAAAAGTCACTGAAATATTATGGAATAAAAAAAGTGCTCACTCCAACGCGATCGAAAGTGATCTGCAGACTCGAGGAAATCCTTCCTTTAAATAAATGTCCAGAACAACAAACAAAGATTCATATCTATGCGTATTTTCATGTTTTACTTGCAGAGATGAAGATAGTATTTGTATTTGATTTGAAATGTACTGAAACAAAATGACGTTTGCGCAAGAAAAATTATCTTTCCTTTTAGTATTCAATCAAGCCGCCCGACGTACCGTTGACAGATACATAATTATGTACTTATATTTAAATGTACTATTTATCTAAGCACTTTGAACTCTCCGAAATTATCATAACTCTACATAATAGGATCGAAATCTATACGACCGATCGTTTTTCTGGAGACAAACAGCCGCGGACAAAAGAAAGTTTAAAGTTGGTACTTTTGTATATGAATATTAGAAACTTTAACATTAGATCTTTTATAATATTCACCTGGAGCATCCCCCCACGATACAAAACTTCTTTTGTTTATTCGTCTGTTTTCAAATAATGCATTAACAAACCATTTTGGAAAAAATAGATTTAATTGAGAAGACTTATTTAGAAAATATTCATTGCTGTGTATAATTTTCTTTACCTTTCTCTTGTCCATGTATTATTATTAATGATACGATAACAAAACACAAAATACGCTAAGTAACCGAACTCCACGAAATTGACTTTTTTATTATGAATAAAAATCTAAAATATAAATGACTGCAATTAATTGTAGCGCATGTTTTATTGTGAATTAAGATAAAGAAATATTGTATACGTGTTATCTCTATTTATACATAGCTTCCTTGTAACACGAGAATGCATTGGTTAAATTTTTCTGTCGATAAACACAAAACTATATCCGATAATTTTGTATGTATAAGTGCAACGGAAAATAAAATATTCCGTTCTCAGTTTCTTCTTTTCTTTTATTCACTAAATTCTCGATACGTTTTACATTCGTCGTAATACGATTCCTCTTCGATGCATGAGAAAGGCTCTAATAAAAACAGGAGCAAATGAAATATTTTCAGAACTATTACACATAACATTACGTATTTTAAAGTTATATTTCGTTTAAAAAAAGAAAGAGCGATTTCATGTGGAATAACTTTTAAAAAACAAGTGGAAGTACTCTAAGATAGTCGTTTGTAAATTCACATAAAATATGGATGATGGAGCAGTTGCAATTTTCTCTACAAACATCATGCATTATATATGTATTATGCTTCGTCATAGAATCGGAAGGAAGGAAATTTTTCGAAGAAGACCTCCAATGTTACTTCTTGAATATCTGAAGGCCTCTGTTATTTAACGATGTAAATAAAACATGGGAATGCCGAACGCCATATGCAATTATTATTACGCGAGACACATTCAAAACATATTCAAACGTCTGTAAAAACATTGAAAAATTTTTCTCATTACTGAATCCACCATAGATTTGAAGACTGAATCTTCCTCTTTACACCGACTGCTTAAAACTTGACCTTTTTTTGGAAAAAAATCTATTTTTGACCGATTTAGCATGCTTCACATGAAATGTGTACCGCCATCTTTACGCCTTACACGATCAAACTTGTTGTCCCCAATTTTGTTGTATAAAATAGTGAAAAAAAAATTGTAAATTAAGTTTTGAGGAGCTGATGTAGAATGGAAGTTTTAATCTTCAAATCTGTAACAGATTCAATCAGAAAATTTTTTTTTGCTGTTTTTACAAATAATTCAATCAACAATTATGAAAATGAATGACGATCTACAAAACTAGACGTTTCAAGCTTTAATATAAGTCCATGTTTATTGTTGTACTATATTTTTTACGAAATTATCACAGTTCAAATATCGACGATTTCTCAAGAATCAGGAGTATAATTGGACAAACACTTTTTGGATCCAGTGTAGGTCAATGAGTCATATCCACTTTCGAACTGGATTATATTAAGATATTGTTTATATACTTCGAAGAGTAATTCAAGATACTATTCCATTCTCAGCCTCATTTATAATTGACCAATTATAGCTTGCATACTGAAGGTATGTCGTTGCTGTGAGAAATTTCGAACTCGCGTAGATAATAATTCGACTGCGTATCTTTATGCAAGATAAAAGTTTTCTACATCAACTATAAGAAACAGGAGTTAATAACTAAAAATTTATTTCTTTTTTGAACTGATAGAATTCATGGGATTTACAATCAGCGCCCTTTTCCGGAGAACGATTTTAATAATTATTGTTTTTTTCACCATATTTCTGTTTATATGTTTAGATCGTACACGCGTTTGTGTTATTACGTATCGTTAGTTTATCGACTTCCAACCTCACCTTGTTCTATCATTAACACTTTCAATAAATTAAGAATAATGCAACAATATTGTTAGATTCTTTTGATACTGATCTCTATTCCATTTATGCAATTTCTACAATAATCCGCAGTCTGATAATAATGTGCGCACGATTTCATTCGTACAGTGGCCGATGAATGTCACCGAGGATTTCTCTACCATGAAGATTAGTTTTAGAAATTAAAATATTCATGAGAAACTTCCGTTTCCCTAAGAGTGGTGATCAAGTCAATCCGTTCCGAGTGGAAGCCTATAATTTGAGCAAGTTGCAATCGTATTCAGTAAATATTTACGGCGGAATTAGGACGGCATGAATAAAGTATAGCAGCGATGTGTCGTCGGACGTCTCCGCAACTACTCAGTACAGACGTTCCTTAACTTCGGACGAGATGGATCAGGAACTATTTGAAAAGTACTATCCCCTTTATTCGAAGGTATTACGGATCTGTGGGCTTATGCCCTTCGATACATCTCTGTTAGCAATTATCAAGAGAGCAGTTTATATTGGGCTTCTTCTCTTCTGTTTCTATGCGCAGGTAACGAAAAATCAACTTCCGGTACAATAATAATTATTTAAATAAAAATTAATTTTTTAAAAAATACCACGTTTTTAAAACGGACTAAAAAGTATAAAATAATTTAAATAAAATTATGTTGAAAAAACGATTTAAAAAGTATAAAATAATTTTTCCTAGCCACGTACAGGTTCCTAACCCCATACAGATTCCTAACCCCATGCCCCATACAGATAGTGCTGAAAATTTGTGATTGTGAATTTTTAATAGCTATGAAAATACTTGTAAGATTTAAAACGAAAAACGTGGGGCGCATGCAATACATAGATAATTGATACATGAATCGTTCACCTAAGTCACTAACAATTTTATTGCATTACAAATGACATGAACTGTTGTGTGTATTTTCCCAACGGCAGCTACTCTCTACACTCCTTACTATTATCTTGCGCCCCACGTTTTTCGTTTTAAATCTTACAAGTATTTTCATAGCTATTAAAAATTCGCAATCACAAATTTTCAGCACTATCTGTATGGGGCATGGGGTTAGGAATCTGTATGGGATTAGGAACCTGTACGTAGCTAGGAAAAATTATTTTATACTTTTTAGTCCGTTTTTTAAACATATTTTTATTTAAATTATTTTATACTTTTTAGTCCGTTTTTTAAACATATTTTTATTTAAATTATTTTATACTTTTTAGTCCGTTTTTTAAACATATTTTTATTTAAATTATTTTATACTTTTTAGTCCGTTTTTTAAACATATTTTTATTTAAATTATTTTATACTTTTTAGTCCGTTTTTTAAACATGTTTTTATTTAAATTATTTTATACTTTTTAGTCCGTTTTTTAAACATATTTTTATTTAAATTATTTTATACTTTTTAGTCCGTTTTTTAAACATATTTTTATTTAAATTATTTTATACTTTTTAGTCCGTTTTAAAAACGTGGTATTTTTTTAAAAATTAATTTTTATTTAAATAATTATTTTCAGCTTTTTAGTCTTGTGTGTGTGAAATTTTTCTATCGATTAAAAGAGTAAACTATCTCTTCGGAACCCAGAAATTTTCGATTATTATATGTCTTATCTTGTTCATTTCGGCGAGAAAACTCCTATATCGAAGTCCCAGACCACGGAAACTCGTTAAAAAGTTATGAGCATATAAAGTTGAGTAATTTTATAATAATTTTCATTGTTTCACTTCAGAAAGTGACAGATATGGGCGCCGCCATATTGGTGTATACCAATATTATTCAATAAAGGTTCGACGGAGAATCTCGGTGTAACTGTTCTTTCGATTGGTAAACAAAAATACGTACTGTCCGTCCACCACAAGAACTCCCTCGAGACGGCTGAGGGGTCCGGGGTGTCCCGCTTGCTCCACCCTTCCCCACTATTACCACTCCCGTATTCACGACCAGGGTTGCCATATGCGGGTCCCGCCAGGCCCCTTACGTTTCCGTCCCTCGCCTAGATGCTCCGTAAAGCCTACCTTCGTTTCCCCCACTATGCCGCCTGTGGAGCAGGTAGGGAAACTAACGGGCGTCCTTTTGTTCCGCGCGACGCCACGGACGGCTTGGCTTGTATAAGCGTACGATTTTTCCTGCGACACTCGGTAGCATGCTCCACGCGGTACGCGGCAGCGGTAGTGGTAAGAGTGGCGGAAGCGAAGGCAGGCTTTACGGAGCATCTAGGCGAGGGACGGAACCCGCATACGGCAACCCTGTTCACGACATCCAAGATCCTGACGTCACACGCTACACAGTAGTAGGACTTGTTTATTTTCGAGATACAAGTTTCCTGACCTATCGTCGATATTTAACGTTTAAGTGGACTTCGAAATGTACTTTAAAAATGCAATAATTCATTTAAATTACATTTAATGTTATATTTATATTCAATGTAACACATAATTCATGATTGACACGTCTTTCAATAAGTTACAACAAAAATTAGATAAAATTCATATAACTTCTACAAATGTTATAAATTGGTCGAAATTGCTAAAGCAGTCTGTTTGATCAGTATTGCAGCGGTTTTTGTATCTGTATCTACCGCGAAAATTAAACTTTAATTACCATTAAAAATAGGATGAATCTGCAGAACAGCTACAATCTATCTATTTTTTACTCTTCCGTATGATAGAAATGTGTTAAACGAATGATCGTTACTTATTCATTTTCAAGAAATTAATAATTTTGGTACTAGGGAACATATGTATACATATTGGACAAAATTGAAAGCTGTAGTTCGAAAATATTTCTCATTTGTTCTGATCTGTAGCGTTAATTTAAAATTTTAACTGACAACGATTTAGAAGTTCCTAATACAGAATATGTATGCGTGAAGTCACGTTCCTCTTGGATGCTGAGAGTGGCTCGGCGCGAGGATGTTTAACGTCGTAGGACACATTTGATTCTGTCCTTACGCTATTGGATCGCTCGCTTCGCATTATCTCACTCGGTTTGGAAGAGTCTATTCGCTCTCTTCGTCACACGATCCGATTAGTGTGTGTGAGCGCTGTAGCCAATAGGTTTGTTGTCCCTTTGATGTGAAACTCCTACCAAGAGACTTCTTGTGGTGGACGGACAGTAGTAACTTTGTAAATACCGCACGGAGCTCGAACGCACACTGACGCACACTGAGCTCCTTCGGTGCGAAACGGGTCAGTGGAGTGGGGATGAGTCAGAGTGGGAACACGTAGTAGAGTGGGGACGTACAGGTAGTGCGATGGGGTATAACGGTTAGATTTATTAATAATAATTTATATATCCTAAACGCATAGGCTTTTTAAAAAAATTTTTTTTAAATATTGCATGGTCGTCCAGTTCTGAGCTATGTTTAAAATTTCAAGTCTCTAGCTCATCGGGAAGTTAGTTTAAAATCAATTACAAAATTTGTAAAAAAAAACGTGGTAAAAATTAAACTTTCCTCCAAGTTGATCGAGTCGACAGCTCACTGGTGAAAGAGGCAACACTAGAAACTCGAACAAAACGAAAATTGAAAACGTAATTTAAAGTATTAGGTATAGAATTTAATTTTGGCGAGCTGGAGGTGGAAATGTGACCCCCTTGTAACGTTTGATATTACATCAAAGACATTTAATGAATGTGTCAGGATGTGTGGATGTATGTATACTAGGGTGGACCTTATAGCTATACTTGGTGAAATTTTTTTTGCGAGATTTTTTTCACGCCTCCCCACAAAATTGTGCTATTGGGTAAGAAAATAATTCCTGTAAAAGTTTAAGTTGATCGGATAAGGGGAAGGCGTGCCTCATCGAGCGCAAAGGTCAAGAGTAAACCTTATTTTTCGACCAAACAATGATGGGTAGGCCCCCCCCCCATAATTGTTCCATGTCATGAAAAAATGATATATCCAAAATTTTTTGGTCGAAAAATAAGGTTCACCCTAATGTATACGGTACAGTGTGAATGTGAAGGTATAGGGAAAAATATTTTGTAAAACTAGTTCCTTCTGTAGGCCGTGACGCTGAAAATAAACTTTATTATTTACAATTATCCAAAATATATTAAATATTTTTCAGCTTCTCAACCTACGCAAAGTGGAAAAAACACTAGCCAATCTAGTGTGGATGTTGTCATACACCAGCGCAATGACATTATTTGGTCTACGGTACTGTTCTTTTGTGTTTCACAGAAAAACAGTAAGCAAGAAATGACTTCTCTCTTGTTTCTATTCCCCCGAACAAAAATCAGTTAATCCAATTATTATATTCCTAAATGTATGATTGCGGTTTTAGACAAAACGATATTTCATTGATATTGGACATGATATAGACGCGGTGACAGATCCTGTGGAGATAGAGATATTTGCGAAGTATACAACAAGAACAAGATTACTAGTCATCGCATACCTAGGTAAAGTTAATCAACAGTTGGATATCAATTACATAAGAAATGCAATCGCTTTATAAATAAAATATCAACACATTCTATTCTACGGTCTACCAGGAGCAATTTCTGCTAAGCATTCTACTTCTTTTCGTTTACGTTATAAACAAATTCCAATTTTTAGTGTTTTTTTTGTAGCAGCATACTTACAGATTTAATTTAAATTTAGAAATTGCGTAATTTCTGCTTAATAAAATCAATTTTATCGCCAGTACACCAGTATAATATAGCACTATAATAGTATTCCACGTTTTCGAATTCGCTGGGCTACTGTTTTAATTATTTCATACATTAAACTGTTAATTAATTGCAGTAGCATTGCAAAAACTGTAAAATGATACAATTTTAACGTCCCTTCAGGACATTGAACAAAGAAAGTATTGAAGAAGAAATGCCAAGCTGGAAAGAATTTCTAACTGTGAAAACAACAAAATGTTCTTAAAATTTAGAGAGGCTAAAACCCTGGATAATCTGGCCCGGATATAACCTGGATGAATTGGTCTGATGCATAAGATTCAATTTCTTTTTATCTGTGGGAAACTGCAACTTGTCATTTTTACTTGACATTAAAGTTTCACCTGTATTTACATTCACAAGTATAATAATTTATTGTAGATATCGTTAAACTTTAGACAGTGTTGACATTTTGGAAAGATATAGGCTATCATTCCTCCGCTTACCCTACAGTAAGCAGCGCTATTTTGAATTGTAGGTCTCGCGGCCTTTTTAGTCGCCTACACAAGCTATGTGTTAGTGGTTCCTACTTTACTGCACACACAAAAGCAGCTGTATTATTTAAGGCTGTATGGATTCATTTTCATGGAACAAAGCTCCCAAGTCGATGTACTTTGTTTAAGCATATTCGCAGTAACCGTAATGGGTATATACTCCGTAGTCGGTACGGAATCGACACTCGCTGTTTATAGTTCCTATTTGTGTGGACTAATTGAAATTTCCAGGTACCTTTAGTAACATTTTTCTTATTATAAAATTTATAGAGATTTTAATTCAAGGAAGAAATTTATAAAGATTTTCTTCTGAAAAAGAATTTGTTCCTCCCACGCAGGGTGATTCTGGGAATTGGGACAGCTTACTACTCTTTTCTAACTAAGAATAGAAAAAAATTATACAGGACAAAATTATATAGTACGTCCTAACTCCTAACTTCCTATGACCGTGCATTCTTATGTGAATGCACCGATGCACCCGCCAGTTTCAATTGGACTTTATTCTTTAATGCAACTAAATTTTTTTGTTATACCAATTTATATAACCGATCCCTTTTATTATACTGCGTATAAAACTACTAACCCAAGGTCATCAAAAGGTTAATACTTCTCGAGATATCAGACATTTTATGTCCATTATATCAAATACAATGTCAGTTCTTACAATTCATATTGGAAGTTTGGATACTACTTGTAATAAAATATGTTTTGGTCATAAAATCAAAAATTAATTAAATGAAAAATACTTAAAATAAAAGTAATATTGAGTCCCTATTCCGACAATTTGTAGAATGTCTTACGATTGTGTCTAAAATATATTATTCAACGTAATCATCTTAACAATATCAGGATATAGTATAATTTTTCAGTTACCAAATAAACATGGCAATTCAGAATTCGGAAAACAAAGACTCATCAGTGCTAATAAAAGTGCAACCACCTGTGGAATTGCAAAGGAAAGCCTTGTCGTTCGTATCTTCATTCAGATATCACGGTAACATTAGTGGAGGAAAGTAGCCTAATATAGAGAGGATTCTGAATATGGTCTAAAATCCATGTAAAAATGGTGTCCCTGTCCGCAAATGTTATAATTAGTTTTTAAATTAAATTTTGTCTTTTATTATTATATGCAAGAAGAAATTCACATGACAGTTGCTTTTATCGCGTATTGGTTATAAAGATTGTTATGAAATATTTAATGAAGGCGGCTATCAATGCTGTCAAAAGGTAAGTTTAAAATACAAATTTTCAAATAAAGAAGAATAAAGAACCATTCAAATAAAAAGAACTTTGTTGTTATAAAATATTATCCCAACTTGAGAATCTCCCCATGGGGGGAGATCACAAGGTGTTGGTTATTTAATAATACATGAAAAATACATTACAATACCATCTAATACATAATTTAGAAGCAGTAAATGCAAAATTTCTAAATTTTCGTCTATTCCTGTAAACTTCACCATATCAGGCAACTTTCCTATAGTGATTTCATTGTACTTTTATTACATTAATCATTATTTATCCGGCATATATCGATGATCAATACACTAAAATGTAATTAATTTTTTCACATAGCGCACTCATCACACTCCAACATGAGCTGACTGTCTCGTATTTAATGGCAATTGTAGCAGTTATCGTCTCGTTCGCTATAAGCTTATTCCGCGTAGGCATTGTTACTGAAATAAGAAAGAATCGCAAAATATTAAGTTGAGTTATAAATCCATCCGCATGTCTTAATGTCGGATCTCCTAAGCGCGTCTGGACTGAGCGTTTTACGATCCTGGGGTCTCTTATACTCCATTCGTTATACTTCATCAGAAGGGATCGCATGCATCTGGACGCGAGCTACTGCGTACAAACAGGGCCAGTCATCTGGGGGGTGCGGCGGATGCTATGCAACGGGGCCCCGCGATTGAGGGGACCCCAACATGATCAAGAACTAAAATAATGTACTCTTGCACATGAAAACTTGCCAATATTCCTATTGTCGTCAGCATGTCGAAAATAGATCTCTGAATTTCGACAATCTTCAAACTAATTCTTGATGATACGAGTGTTTAGTTTTTGTTATTTGATTCAAGGAACTCCCGAGGATCCTCACCTAAACTGGACTTTTTAGAAAAAAATCTCAATACCATATATGGTAGCCCGCGTTAAGAAATGAAAATAATACATATTCCTTGTGTTTTTCTCTGGGTGTTTTTAAGTGCCAATATATGTATTTGGTAATTGCCAAGTTCGTAACCGCGCCCAAAATTTTAAGATAATTGGGCTAAACAGATCTACCGTTAATGGAAACTTTTAAGTGCCAACTGTCAAGTCCTTTTTTTGGATCACGGGCGGATTAGTAAATAGCTGGCCCAACAGAGAAATTAACGGGACCCGAAATTAGCTGAGCGCTGTTTCAGCAAATTAAAATAAATAAAGTATTATCTTCGGTCAAGCATGTGTGCAGAACGCTTAAATGCATTTGCTATATTAAGCATCGAAAAAGAAATTGCAAAAAATTGTAATTTTTCTTAAGTAATTAATGTATTAGCAAAAGCAAAATCACGCATTAAATAAACATGCATTAGTAATATATGTTCGTGTTTGTAATTTTTTTTACTTTACAAAAAATTTAGGGCCCCAAATGGTTTCTTGCACCCAGGCCCCTTTATAGAGAAGGCCGGATCTGCGTACAAACCTGATGTCAGAAGGGTTAATCAGTGAACCAATCGCTTTGACGTAGTCCTTGATGGGTATACCTTCTATGGCCTCGATGACGATGGCTTGTTATCTTGTAGGAAAGAGTGTGGTTTGGACTGCAGCAGCGTAATTGGAAACTTGAGACGAGGAAGGTTTCTGTTGAGGTGTTTTCGTTGATTCTAAAGGTTCATAATGTACTCTTTAAAGCGACGAGAGAAAGTGGAGACACAATATAACAATATTTAACGAGGAAACACTATTTAACTTCACTATAGACACACGCGATCACGTAGACACACGCTCTAGAGCCTCACCGTAAACGTAAACACGCCCTGTCACTGTGGCGGTCGAACCGCGAATCAGAGAATCTTTTTGATTGAGTTCAGAAGAAGTGGATTTTGTTTTGTCCCATGTTGGAAATAATTTAACTAAACCATCATCGGCAGACTTGGAAAAACCAATGTCCCTTGTAATATACGTGGTATTAATTAAGTTGTAAAATATATTAGCCGGCAAAAAGTCCGCTATTTTCGAGAAGTTTAGTACTCACGCCTGGGGGATCGAAACTAACCCCAAGAATGTCGCCAAGAAGAGTCCGGGGGGTGGTCGCTCACCTAGGTAACCTATCTGTGGCCTGCATCGTATCCAAAGGTTTATGACACGCTGATAATCATTATTGACTTGAAAGCCAGGCCCTGCACGCCCACACGTTCACAACTTCCAGACGCCTGACTCCAGTGCTAATTAAAATCTACTTGCTGTTTACCCTATCTACAAGTTTCCTATTAATATGTTGCAGTAACTCTTTCTCCCTCCCTCTCTCTCTCTCTCTCTCTCTCTCTCTCTCTCTCTCTCTCTCTCTCTCTCTCTCTCTCTCTCTCTCTCTCTCTCTCTCTCTCCCTCCCTCCCTCCCTCTCTCCCTCTCTCTCTCTCTCTCTCTCTCTCTCTCTCTCTCTCTCTCTCTCTCTCTCTCTCGCTCTCTCTCTCTCTCTCTCTCTCTCTCTCTCTCTCTCTCTCTCTCTCTCTCTCTCTCTCCGTACTTGCTTTATTATTTATGACATATCCTTAAAATATTTCACCCAAAACGTATAATAACCGCAACTTCCGCGCGATTAATTCTCAAAAAAATGAAATTTTAATGAGAAACAATCATAGTGTGCAAACTCGAAGCTCCCTATGTAAAACTCCTAGAAGTGAAAAAAACACAATAACCCAGTCGTCATTAAAACTTTATACACAAAACTAGTCGAAAAACGCATGCCTTTGCGATTGGACTGTTTCGGATGCAGCGGATCCAAAAACGCGAACGTCAACAGTAAATCGCCCGTATTTGTGTTTGGGCTGTTACGGTATGAGAAGAGATTCCTTTGACTTTCTCACGGGAATCTGTTCAAGAGCGTCTCTGGCAGGAAACGTCCTAGATAACAGGCCCTTCTAAAATCTACCCTCTTGACGAAGATCGAGCTCTGGCCAAATTTAATGGAAAACCACAAAAAACGAGGGTAAATATTTACTTTAGGGGAGGCATCTCCGATGACCTTGACCTTGAAATATGTTATCAAGGACAACATTCTGAACAACTTTTGTCATTATAACTGCCTGGCGCTCGGTCTTAGTTTTCGAGATAATTGCAAAAAACTTCGTTAGAATTTTTCTGATTTTCATTGATATATTTTCAAATAGATATTTAACAAATTTAAATATGTTATAGATTTCGACATTTGGAACAACTTTTTCCTTTTCCAATATAGGGAGGTCGCTTTTAGTTTTCGAGATACATATTCACAATTTCGTCTGCATGGTCAGAACAGCCCGACGCGCGACGGCCGCCCGGCCCTCTCCGCCCCCTCCACGATCTAACCCAGACCTCACTCTATTCGCATTATTTTTCCAGTACTATTTCAAATTCTGGATGACAACTATAATGCAAAGATCATGCGAGTAGAGTGAGGTCTGGGGTAGGTCGTGGAAGGGTCGGAGGGGGCCGACCATGCTGACGAAATTGTGCAATTCCATCCATCCCAATGAAACCAACTCCAATCATTCTATTTTCGCGAATATCAAACGTTGTTCAGAATGTTGTCCTTGACAACATATGTCAAGGTCATGGTCATCGGAGATGCCTCCCCTAAAGTAAATATTTACCTAAAACGAGAGTGCAGTCCAATGTAACTGCAGATTAAAATCAGACTACCCTTCCCGTTTTTGGGGTATATAAATCCTTGCATTTTTACTCTCGTTGGTTAGTACTAGTCTAGACACGAGGGGTAAACTTTATCTTCCGAACCCAGAGATTTTCGATTATTATATGTACAATCCTGTCCATTTCGTCGAGAAAACTCCAAATATCGATGTGCCAGACCGCGGAGTGCACTCGTTAAAAAGTTATGAGCGTCTAAAGTTGAGGAATTTTCATTGTTTCACCTCAGTTTTTGACAGGTATGGGCACCGACATATTGGTAAGTAAGAGCTCTTCCGTGTAGTGACTCAGTGGCGACACTACATGGCCGCACTAGCGCGCTGCCATATCGCGCATGTTGTGGGTACTTTGCAGACACCGCACATCGCGCCACAACTCTACTATGCCGATAACATACATTTATATTTCCTCTTGCCGAATTTTGCTTTGTCAATCTGTAAAATCAGATAAAACCAAATTTGTACATATTACTATATTTACAACAACTTGTTCGGTGATATTGCTGGAGGGTTACGCCGCACAGTGGGGTATTTGACCGATCTAGCTGGCCAAAATTATTTTTTTTGCTTAACGCGTTTAAAATGTATCTACTAACTTATTTATAGTATTTTATCTTAAAAAAAATAATTATAAACAAATAAAAATTAACAATTTTTATTGAAAGTATTATTTTTGACTAATTTAAAAGTACGTGCGAATTACTATAATATAAATAATAAAATAATATAAATTTTCTATATATTGCACTATATATAATAATAATAATAATACTAATAATAATAATGATATAATATATAATATAATGTGATATAACATAATGTAAAATATAATATAATATATGGTATATAATACATAAAATAAATATAAGTGATATTATATATACATATATAATAATAACTAATAATACAACTAATATTAATAAAATACAACTTAAACTATTGCAACACCTCATATTATTTTGAACAAAGTTTCGCTGTATAAATAAATTTTGCTGGCAATCATGTTTTCCGTGTCTATGATGGTTCTTTATTAAGGGAAAACCCGTGTTCCTTTATTGGGGGAGAAAACCCGCGCGTTCTGGGTCGGATTTTGACTTAATCTTATTTTGACGATAACTTTTGCATCTGTACGCTTCTGCACTCGTTTTTTACACGAAAATAAAGCTGAAACCTTCCGCTTTACAGTGGTTAAAGAAATATTGCTGGGACGGACAGGGAAGTACAACTAATTCCTTCCGATTGTATGTACTTCGAGATTAAAACTGCCTTCAAATTGACTTTTTTCAGTTACTGTTATTTTATTTAAATAAACACATATCTGATTGAAATTGTGGGAAATACACACACTTACCTGCTACAACACAATCCATGATCGGTTTTCTCAAAGACGCTTTCGTGATTAAAAATATAACACTTTAAACGTTACTACTACGACCGACACGGCGAAAGGCAGAAATGCTGTACTGAAAGACTAAACCTCAAGTGACCATACCTCTGTACGGAAAAGCCAAATCGGGAAAACACCGACGGTTTATTGACCCCCCACTATTCAACTTTTTCAGGTAACAACTCATTTTTACCTGGGATGAGTTTGACAAAATCGACTTTTGGCCAGCTAGATCGGCCAAATACCCCACAGTGCGCCGCCCAGACCCCCAAAAAACTAGCTCAGACCAACTCAGTATACTCTACCTAAACTGTAATTGGAGTTCCAGAAGCCAAAATGCCCCAAATTTCGCAAAATCCCCACCAAAGCGTGCAGTAGCCATTTTGGTGCACTCTGAAACTAGAAATTCGAATTCCCCCTTCAACATGCCCGTGCTACTAACAGGTGGCGCGCTAGTGCTGCCATCTAGCGTAGCCACTGAGTCACTACACGGAAGAGCTCCCTATTTACCAATATGGCGGCGCCCATACCCGTCAAAAACTGAGGTGAAACAATGAAAATTACTCAACTTTAGACGCTCATAACTTTTTAACAACTGCACTCCGCGGTCTCGGACATCGATATTTGGAGTTTTCTCGACGAAATGAACAGGATTGAACATATAATAATCGAAAATCTCTGGGTTCGGAAGGTAAAGTTCAGCCCAAACCAACAGTCCAAACAAAGATTCATCCAACCTAGTGGCACTTTCGCACTGGGTTCGTCCACGAAAACATTACCATCCTTGCGGCTCCCTGGTTATGCATCAGGTTTGTCCGCATCCTAGCAGCTCCCTATTTACGCGATTTCCACATCAGGTTCGTCTGCATTTCATCCAACCTCCCAGCGGCTACCTAACCTTGTATTGGGTTCATCCGCGCTGTTCTACAACGTCCTAGCAGCACCCTGATTACGCGATTACGCATCAGGTTCGGCTGCGTGTCTCTCCTACACCATCCTAGCAGCTCTGTGTTCACGTAGTAAATAGTGTTCAGGTTCGTTTGCGCTTGACTCTATTCCTAAACTAACAAATTGTAACTTAATTCCAAGGGTAACAACTCTTTCTTCTCAAGTGGAAAAGAAGGAAAGACATACCACAGCGCATCGTAGGAACGCAAGTTTGTGCGTCTAGACGCACAGCAGGGTGTTACGACGAATGGAGTATGGATCGCAAAACGCTGCATCCAGACGCGCTTAGGAGATTCCACGGTTAGCTAGAACTGTAACTACGTATCTACGTAATATACATGGTGTGGCTGTATGGGTGATACAATCGGGCAGGGTATACTTGAAAAAATAAGTCGAAAAAAAGTAATAACATATTTTTGTTCGCCGCGTTGTTTACGAGAAAATCGAGTTTAAAAATCCAGTGAGAACGCGTGCTACGAGATAGAAATCGTCTGTCGCGACTGATCATGGCCAACCAATTCTACTCCCTTTTTTTTTTTTCTTTACATGGGGAAATGCTTCAAGACGCATAACCCCCCCCCCCCCCCCATCGCCGGAGATGGGGAGGGCCAATGTCGGGTTGACCGACTAAAACCCCATGGACGTCCCTAGACATTTGGCGCGGGAGGGTCACGGATCGCGTTGGCATACAACATGACCCCCCGCTGTCTTTAAAGACACTCCCGGCGGGGGAAGAGAAGCTTCCCCCGTGATTATACCAAAATGTGGAACCGCAGCGACGCCAGCTGCGTTTCCCCATTCCCTGGATCGCCCGATGGGAGGCCCGAGATTCCCAGAGGGCCGAAAGGAGGGGCATGCCTTCGTACTGGAGCGGTCGCTGCTCCAGTACCTCCACCCGCGCCGAGGCCCACCCCACGCGGACCCGCCCGATTCCGGCCGCCTTCCTCGCTGCCGCCAGCGGCAACCGGGCCCAGCGCGTGCCGGGCCCATGATCCCCCGCGTTGGGTGGTCGGTGAATCACCCCCAGGCGGATTTCCTCGGGAGGGCAACACAATGCCCCCGCGAGGGAGCCACGAACGACCTCCGGGGTGGTGCCAGCACCAAGGCCTCGGAGGCGGATCTCGGCTCTCCGCATGGGGTTATTCACCACCACCCCTGTCCCCTCGAGCGCACCACGCATGCGCTCCGCCAGGAGGGTCGCCTTCTCCCGGTTGCCCTCCCCGCGGACCCTCATCATGTGGGCCCCGGTTTGGGCCCGGGCGAAGGCCAGTCCGTCGGTGATGTCGATGTCCTCTAAACGGACGCCGGCAGTCACCTTCCCCATGGCGGAGGCATAGCTCGTCTCCACCCCCACGGGGACGGTCAACACGACCGCCGCCATGCGCGGCTGCCGCGGAAGTCGCGGACCCGCCTTCCTTCCCCTAGGAGGGGGAACTCCCTGCCCCTTGATGGGGCCCTTCCCTTTATCGGAGACCTCGGCAGCGGGGGGGCCCGGTTCGGGCTGCGCTGCGGCCACCTTGGCCGCCCGCTTGCCCTTTCGGGAAACCACCGTCGCCCAGGTCTCCTTCCCGGGGCCACTAGGCCCTAGGCTCTGGTCCGGCACCGCCGGACTAGGCTTGGGCTTCTTAGGGCCCACCGCCTTCCTCCCCCTCGACGGACTCGGCGCGGGCCTATTGGAGTGCTCTGCACTACACAGTACAGTATTCTCCCGATAATTGTCCCAACCACGGGTCCGGCCAGGGACAATTATCGTCCAGGGATACTATTCTTTGACTTGCGCCGAACGTAGAAATGAACTGGGAAGCTCGAGAGGCCTCGATCGCCGAAAAATGTAAATATAATACGGGTCGGGTATATCGGTGTGAGAACACTAGTAATCCGGTCACAAAACTTCTTTATTTTTCATTATTTTTTTATGGATCTTTCACCAACATATTCCTAGCATTTTTCTAATGAAACTGATACCAAATATGACATAATTCCGATTATATTTACGTGTGTAATGGACGACCCCGCGGAACTTCTCATTAAAATTTTATGATCGGCAATTAATGTAAATATGATGCGAATTATATCGTGTTTAGTATCATTTTAATCATAAAAATGTCACAAATATATCGGTGAAAGTCTCATAAAAAAATTAGTAATAATAAAAAATTTTTTTATTGGGATTACATTGTGAGGACCCGGCGGGCCTTGGAACTGTGCCGGCGGCTGCGACTCTCCGCGTCTCTTTCTTTCCCATACGCTGTCCTTCCATGCGCACGAAAATTTGATCGTCCATTACACACGTAAAAATTTTCATTAGAAAAACGCCAGGAATATGTTGGTGAAAGTTCCATGAAAAAATAATGAAAAATAAAGAAGTTTTGTCATCGGGTTAGTGTGGTCTCCTGGTCTCACACCGATATACCCGACCCGTATCATGTTACACTTCTCGGCGGCCAAGGCTTCTCGAGTTCTAGGCTCCTCACGGGGTATACCCCGCAGGAGTGGGGATAGTTCAGGGACAATTATCGTCCAGACATTTGGGACACTGCGAGAATACTGTACTACTTGATTGGAGCACGCCACCCGAGGGATCTTTAAACTCGATTTTCTCGCAAACAAATCGTCAAAGGAGAAAAATGATAATCTTTTTTTTCAACTTATTTTTACATGTAAACATGGGACCGACGTGGCTCGGAAAATCGAATTTTTTGGATAATCGAACAGTTCTAAAATGACTTATTAAATATAAGAGTACTACTGCTGTAATTAGAAATGTGATATGTGTATATTACTCAATATACATATATGTATGTACAATGTTAACAAAAATTATTTGTTAAAGTAATTATTAATTTTTACAAGCTATTCTGCAGCTTCACCTTGTGGTTTCTTACGTTAGTTCATAAAATGTTCGTATTTTTATATTATAAACGATACGTGATATGAACGAATTTATCACTCTGCCTAATAATTGCGATAAAACGGTCCCGTCGAACGAAATGTACTAATACAGTGTTTTATGTGCGACAGTTACTTCTCGTAGTTAAGTTTTATTTTACATTTGACGAATTCGTCTTTAGTGCTGGGGCTGTTTCATTGCAATTTCTTGTCATGTTCTTCAATAATTATTGTGGACAGATGATAAAGGACTCTGGTGCGTCGTTTTACGAGACAATGTGAGTCTGTATTTTTACTTACGAAACGTTCACGCGAATAACGACAGTGGAAAAGTAACCAAATTGATACGATAATAAATATACAGTAATGTTTCGATATATGTATGTATGTGACAGCATGTGCAGTTTTTGTTCTTAATTAATTTGTTATGAATCATTGGCCAATATGATTGTGACATTTTACTGACTGAAATGAGTCCAAACATGAAACAATTCGGAGCATATTTACTTGTTCAATTGACGATATATATACAGGGTGAGGCGCTAGAAACAGGCCACCTGAATAACTCGGCTGCTATTGGTGTTAGGCAGAAATGCATTGGCAACTTGCTTGGTTTCGAGGGGGCATTAATCTGATGTTAGTAGCTTTTTTGTAGGTGGACGCGTAAAGGACATATGAATGTCAACTTCATTTTTTTAAATGGATTGGTATGTTTTTTTACGTATATATATATATTCGATATTCAAAAAAATGTTTCTGACAAAATTGACTTGTTTTTTCCTGTAGAATCTAAATATGTAACATTTTATAGGGGGTTCCATTTAAAATTATAAAAGTACCTCCCCTCCCCCGTGAAAGGGGAAGGGAGGCCACTTCACGTTTATGTAGTCAGAAAGGCCCTTCAGTTCCATGCAATTTAAGACTAAGAACTTTAAAATCGATGGCATAGTTTTCGAGATATTGAGCTGTTCAGAGTTATGTGGGCCACCCTGTATATACAACACGATTCATTATACACATCTAACACTGTAACTAGGTCCCACTGTTCAATTATCCGAACTCTCATGGTCCATTGATTAGTACGGATAATGGAGGTTCTACTGCATCATGAATTAAACAAGTAGGTACCATGCAAATAGAGTCACGTTTCGAGGCATTTCAATCAGAAAAACGTCACGAATATTTGTTGGTAAAAGATTCATAATAAAAATATTAGAATTAAAAATGTTTTATCGTTGGATTAGTTTCGACTAGAGCTAGAACCTTTACCCGGGTATGTGAGATACCCGGGGACCCGAGTGCCCATGAGATACCCGGGTAGAGCAGAACTATCCGGGTACCTCATGGGGTTTCACAACTGGTTACAAAAGCTAATATTACCTTATTAAAGAAAATAAGTAATCATCATATATCTTCGGCTTCTTTCAATTGAAGCAAACAATTTCTATTTTGCATACAGATCCGCAGTCTATTCATGCGATACCCGGGTATCCGGGTAATTTTTGTTTACCAATATTGTTTTGACAAATATTGTGTCTGTACACGATACAAGTGACATTTCTGGCCCGTGATTTTGACATATACTGAGACATCACTGTAGTTGAAAAATTATTACAATGTATCATTCAATTAGTTAACATGAAATTCGATTGAAAGATTAATTACAAGTTAAATGTAAAGTCGAGAGTAATTGATCAAGAATCTACTGTGATACGAGAATCTATGTATACATGTATAAGAAACAACTAATAAAATGTTTCTGTTCCTGTGAAACAGAGTTCAATCGGCATGGTACAATATACCAGTGAGATCGCAAAAAATTTTATTATACGTAATGTTACGAAGTATTGGAGATGTGGAGTGTAATCTGGCTGGTTTGTACCGACTTTGTTACGAAGGCTTCGCTATTGTAAGTAATGGTTTTTCTGTTTAGAGTAGAGTTATTCCAGGCCAAGTGATCGCTCTTTCGGATGCATATCTTTTTATATTCCTCGTATTGTTTAAGCCAATCGAGTTCCGAAGTTCACAAAATTCCATAGATATCCAAAGGCATGAGTTCAAAAGCGTGGTCACTTGGCGTGAAATAACTCCACTAACCAGAGTCGCCAAATGAGGGGATGAGGGGAGGGAGCACGAATTGAGGGGAAAAAGTTACCCTCTCTCTGCTAGTAGCGGACACATGCACGACAGAGACGAAACGCCGTCACGTGACCGGGCCGCGGAGGATGCGTGGGGATAGTGTCATAGAAGGGGAAGGTGGAGTGGGGACACAAAGTCTTTATTTGGCGACTCTGCCACTAAGAGTAGTCAGTCTCAGATCCAAACTGATCAAGTTTCTGTTTCAGATGATGAACTCATCCTTTTCATATTTTACGTTTCTTTGCTCGACCCAGTAAACTATTGCGATATGATAACTGTAAGAGTAATGATTACAGGCGATCAAATTTCTGGAGAATTACAAATATGTGATTTAGTAATTTGGATATCACAATTTCATGTGGTGCTGTCCAATAGCCCTGAATCTAGTTTAGAGGTAGCTGATAGGAATCTCGGCCAACATTTTTCTCGACAGATATTAGGTATACAAAGACATGTGTAGAGAACACGTAGTGCGAAGCGTCGGATCTACAATATAATTATTAAAATTGTTCACCAGTAAATCAGCCAAATTATTTTTCGGAAAAAGAATATTTTAAATCATATGGTACGTCATCGCTAGATTGCGAATTTTATGCATTTACCACAAAATTGAGTAGGTGGAAGACGGAACAGAAGCAGCATCAGAATAATACGAAATTGCTGGTATATTATCTACAATACCTACTAAAATTATTAAGAAAAGCTATCAATTTCCATGTAATTCTCCGTTCTTGTAACTGATGCAATTTTTATTTTGTATAAAAATATTCACTCGTATAAGATATTAATACAATATCTACACTCATTGTACAGATTAAGAAATATTCGTTTTGTACCATATGACTAATACAAAACTAATATAACACAATGATAACATAATGTTTATATAATATGTTACGAGCCCGACCGGAAGATAATGATTAACTACGTGTATATTTCTATGTGAATATAAACTGCGTCATTCACTTAATGAGGCTTCTTTTATAAATAATACAATTAAAGAAAACCTGATTAACTCGAGATCAATAAACTGAAGCTGATTACTGACATGTCATCCACTGTATTCCGTTCTTCATTTTTCCTGTTTTCAAAGGAAATGGATTATCACGAAACATATTTCTATTATATGGGTCATGATATTATTTTCAGAGTTACTTAAAATTATACATCCCATGTCTGATAAAATGCACCTTTGTTAGTCCCACATGTAAATTGTACTCCAGATTATCATTATAATCATAGTTGTTCACACTGCAACATCTGACAAATGTAGGTATAATGAAATAAAGTAAAAATCAATGCAATATTGATTTTTATCACAATTTTTATTACAGACTTTATTGTTTACAGTATTGTTTACCTGTTCTGACATATGTATCTGTAAAATATACTTTTTCCAGATACTCTTCTAACCGATTAAACATTCAATAACAGAAGAAGGTACTATAATAACTGTTCTACACAATTACACGATAATTTGATATAAATCTCATGTTTTATTACTTTTGATGACTTGCAATTAGTTGTAGATGAATCTTCAAGATCAAAATTATCCTTCACCTTTCTAATTGGTTTTATATTTTTTGCTTTCTTAGCATAGTTCAATTTTTAAAAATCCTTCCATTCTAATTCAATTGGGCAACATTATTTTAGTTAAAGTCGGCATGTACATATTAGACATACGAACCACGTAATTAAGCGTTAGGCTTAATTACATCCTCAAACTTAATGACCACGGATTTGGTTTTCATATTTTTAGTTAGAAAATCGGATAATTGTTCCACATTTTCGCGAGGTTGACGATCGAACGGATAGCCCATAGCACGTGCATCGGGATACTTCTTATCTCTCAAGCCACAGTAACTGACGCCATCCTTGCAACAAGTCGATTCATCCTGTTCGACCTAAACAGTGAAAAATAGACCATTTTACTTCGATTATTCCCCTTCGTTTCCTAAATAATTTCTATATTTTACTGAACTAGATAACATTTTTCAACTGTGTCGATTAGGGAGGTATGTAACAGTATACTCTAGGAGGTGTGTGTGTGTGTACTTACGATGTCGTGAGTGTAATCTGACACCATAGCAAAAAGTTCCATAGGAAAGCCTCCTTTGAGACCTTTCGGTACTAACAGATGTTGCGGCCATCCACATCCACAGAAATTGTCAGGTTTAGGACATTCCGTAGAGTCTGCATCTCTCGGCGGGAACGTTTGTTCGAAAGGTATTGTTACCGAAGAATCTGTCGACCTCTGTTGAATTACGTTCTGTCCTGGTTGCACTATAATGTAATGAATAATAACGTTAAATATAGGTTGTGCATTTCATCTAAGTTTAATAGTTTAACTAACGAAAATTTATTATTCAATTGGCACAATTAGTTTCGTGTTTTGCGAACAATTTTTCTGTGTCATCTTATTATTCATATTTCTTATTGCATATTATGTAAAAACATATTGGATTGTAACATAAATTTGTTCGGTTGCAAATTTAACAATGATTCAATACAAGATAATTGTGATTAAATAAAAACCACATATAATCTCCAATTTATATAATTGATTGATCAACTCGCCATGTTGTTAAATGAATATAAAGAAGATATCGAAAAGAACCGAACGAATTTATGTTTCGACTGAATATTTATTGCTGAATCAAACTGATAATGATTCTTATTTGAGTGAATAAAATTATTGAACCGAATTATAACATTTCAAAGTAGCTGTCCAAAACTGGTCATTATTTTTATACCAACCTAATAATATTATTTTGTATCACTGTGTTTTATCTAAAATTAGTTTAATAATTACTTCGAAATAATAATATCTACAGAAATTATTACATTATGTCACTTAAGATGACATGAATTGTATCCGCTATTGAACAATTTCTTAAGAGACTCTCAAATTGATCTTCAATTTGTAAAAAAAAAACAAAGTTACAAATGATTGAAGTAAGCATACAGATTTCTCTATAAGATTATTTTCTGATAGGACACGATATCTCAAGATCCAGTTGTCCGATAAACTTCAAAGAATTTAGCAGACTTACCGCTATCACATCAATCAAAATCTTCAGCAGACATTGATTTTTTCGAATTTTTTACTATGCCAAAAACCAGCCTGTATAAAATATACAGGACGTCCCAAAAATATCCTACATCCTTAAAAGAGGTGGTCGAACCGAAAAGGGAGTGATTCTATTCAACAAAATAAGTAAAAAATGTAGAATAAAATTTTTTCATTTGAGGCTTTTATTTTGGAAAACAAAGCTTTATAAAAACAAATATTAATGCACATTTTCGACTCATTTTGTTTACGTAGAATAGCCTCTAGTTGTACCTCCATTGTATTTTACTGCTCAAGTAATTTAGTACACTTGTGAGAAGTAACTAAAAATATAAATGTATAATCAAGGTAACATACGTGTCACAGAAAATTTGTCCATTTCGATCATCAAATCCTTTTGTTTAGCAAAACTAAACGGTTGGCGACGTTCGTCTTCCGCCGGAGCTATGAAAATTCGAACCGTTCCCTTTCTTGATTCTGTAGTGTTGTTGTTAACAGTGATTGTGTATGCAAAGTTAGTATGATTCAAGTGGGTGAACTTAACGCGTACTGGTTCTGGTGGCAACCAGTTAAGTCCAGACGTCAAATCTACTTCGCTCTTAGTCCAGAAAGTATGTAAAATATTGTCCTCGTTATTAGTTGTCAATTTAATATCCTCTACTTCGATACCTGGATAATCCAACTACAAATGCCAAAGTGTATTAGTTAATATTTCTATATCACATACGAGACCTACTTATAAAAGACTGGGATTGGTGTATCCTTTAATTAGTTTCTTTGCGGTTAATTATAATTGTACCTCATTCGGTATTAGCTCAGAGACTTATCATAATAAATTGCTTTGTCATTTCACACGTCTTCTACCACCAATTGTGTAGCTGTAGCTACGTTCCCTGTTTAAATGTTAGATAAAAATGCACAATAATTTTCATTTAAATAATAATTTCAGAAGAAATTGATACATTATTATCTCAGGGTGCGATTCGACATGAAAAAATAAGAAAAAATACCGGAATAACATTTTTTCATCCAAAGCTTCTTTTTCGAGAAAATCTAAAATAGGAATCGTCTGACGCGTCTGACCATGACCAACCAATTCTACTTTCTTGTGTATACGCACGCGGCACGCGGACACGACTGATCTTTAAACTCGATTTTCTCGAGAACCAGACGTCGGACAAAAAATTTTATTCTTTATTTTCGATTTAAATCTACATGTAGAATGACCTTTGCCGGATGTACTACGATTTCCGGCCCACCCTGCGCAAAGGATTAGAAGAATATATTTATTAAACGATAACATACACATAAACAGAAGAATCAAAGAGTGTAGTATGAGTAGCCAATGCGACTAAATGTACACATACTAACCTGTGAAATTTGATACGCTGGCAGAGTGTTTTTATGTTCCAAGAAAACATCATTAATAAAACCATGCCACCTGTAGAATACGGGATCCCTCGGGGAAGTGGAATTATCACCCATAACGCCCAAAATTTCCTAAAAATACCATACGTGCCATAACAAAATATTATTATTCCTGTAAAATTGGTACTGGTTTTTAAAAATATCAATTAATATGATTTTCGAATTTTCCGCGAAGTCCTTTACAATCACGTGAAAAAAAATCATACGGTCCTATTTATGTTAACCAAGGTGACCTAAATTTTGTTATGTGAACAAAGCAATTTCTCGCCCTCTACTTCGATAGAATATATTTACCTTGTTACGGTTGTCTGGATCATGGCAATACGCGATAGCAATATGACCCATGTTATGAAGTTCACCGTAAAAGTCTCGATTAAGAGACAAGATATTGGATTCCACGATATTTCCTAAAATATTGATGCCGGTTTGTTCGGTCAATGGTACTTGTTCGCCATTTGTATTCATCACTGATCCGGTATGGATCGCGTTCAATATGCGCTCGCGCCATCTTTCTAGATCGTGGATGGTGAACTCTGCACCATCTTCTGGTCGTTCTAGATCGTGAAGAACAGCATTGCTAGTACGAGCTGGCCATGTACGACCAGTGGGACCGTGCAGCATTTTTGGGAAGTAATCTTCACTGATCGGCTCCCGCCAGTTAATAAGGTGCTTTACACGTATCAGGTGTTTGAACAAACGTTCGCAGTTATACCTAAAAATGCGACAGACAATTTGTATTTGAAATCTAATTATAGGGGAAATATTGAAGTGGACAAAAAACCACACCATTGAAAAAGGAATAAATTATTTCGAAATTGGACGACAACATTTTTGTTGAGATACTAGAAAAATTGATTTACTAGATAATGGGTCAAAAAAATTTGTTTAAATTAATATTGGTCGTAGTCACTATGAAAACAGTAAAGGTCAGGATTTTTATATTTTTTTCCGAGTCTATATTATGAATTGCTTTAAATCCTATTAATTTTATTCGAAACTAATTCGGCTGTTTTTTAAAAAAATGTAGATGTTTTACGTGGACAGAGTTCGAGGAACACACTGTATATGTAACACGTACCGGGCCATAATTTGTTGATGCATGTAGTAAAAGAGTTCACCCCGGCGATCTTTGTCGACAATTGCAATGTCCCCTACGAACGGGTAAACCAAATGCCAATGCCAATGGTGCATATTGAAGCCAAGATCTTCCCTCCAGTATGCAAGACGATGTTCTACGTCAATATCCGAAGCGGTGTAATCTCGAATGATTTCAACTGCAGTCTAGACGATTCAATAGAAATGTTCCGGCTTTAATTAAATTCTCCGTAATGTAAGTACTGAGAAGTAATTAAGTTTATCTTTCGTCTAATCATGCAAATTTGGTCTATACAGAGTGTTTAGGAAATGGTGTTGCAACCGAGAAGAGCATGAAAATGCATTGAAAAGTAAGCCGAAAATGTTAGTTACAATATCGTTCAAAACTTCGGTTTTTTAGGAGGGCAAACATTACAAAATTTTCATTCACTTTTCATTTTATTTTCGACTTACTCTTTGGTGCCACTCCAGAGCAACTTGCGGCTCGGGAACCGCAGGCAACTCCCCTCCCTACTCTTGGGTCCTCCCCGCCAAACTCCTGTGGTGTGTAGGAAGAAGAGGTAGTGGGGGAGCGGTACACGAAGCGAGGAAGAAGGTGTATGGGTCTGACCAACCGGATCAAGTTACAAATGCTAAGCGCAGGAACTTGGCGGATTACAAAGCCTTATGCTCGATTTTATTCCACAAACCTATGTACTAACTAACTAACTATGTACTAACGTATGTACCACCTATGTGTACCATCAGTTACCGATCACCCTGTATAAATTAAGACGATCCTATTTTCTGATCGTGCCACGGTTAAATATGAGAAAATGTTACTCACAGCTGCCTGCACACCGGGTTCTGCAGGCATAAGATGTACGTTCTCCTTGATTTCAATTAAAAGTCGATCATGTACAAATTTGTCCGGGAATATTTTATATAATTGTAGTATTGGCAGATTCTTTGTCTCAGGATGATGTAAAATGGCTACCGAGAGAGCATACATAAACATATCTACATTCAGACGATCACGGCAGTACACTGCTGTCGATAAGAAGTCGTCGTACGTTTTCGTGCCTGTGAAATAAAATATTAGAATTTGTGCACAAGCATCTTATAGACTACAGATCTTTATGCAAAATAAAAAACATTCTTATTCAGTTGCAAAGGACACAATTTGAATAAAAGTGTACAAATTATTTTAGTAACCGTAATAAATTGAAAAGAGTATTCTAAAATTCTTCTAATGTCTTGACAGTTCGATATTTTATCCAACCGGTTTCATAAAAAATGAACAAAATCTGCAGTCAAGAAATGTGTAAAAATATGAATCGTTAATTGTTACGAACCCATGAAAATATCTATAAGTTTGCCAGCTAATTTGTGATGTGTTGTGACGAATAGCGGAAATGGCTCGTGCCGGCCCAACCGCATAAGATGTGCAAGATCTGGAGGAGTAATCGGCTTCACGTCAAGCTAATGCTCGATTTTATCGGCAAAGCGCGAGAAGATTTGCATCGCTGACGAACGCGACCTCTCAGGCTGAAAAAATAAAAAGAAACAAATATTCAATAGGCGAATTTCGTCAATCCTCCGACTGCTGGGTCTATTTTGACCCGGAGTATTAAAATTTAATTTCTCAGTTGCCGAAAACTGAATTAAATGAACAGCCGTTACATTAAGAACAACGGAAAGACTGACTACAAGAAGTACCACTAAAAATATGTTTCATAAACTTGATGCATAAAGCAGTGATTAGTCTTAAACAGAAAGTTAATCTTAAACACAAAGTTCTCCGATATTTTTGAAGTGAAACTTCTTTTGGCGGGGTGTAAGCCTATTCGCGTCACGGAAATCGCGACACGAAAATGTGTAATGGAAGTGGTGGGATGTCGAAAGTCGAGTGGCGCGAAAATTTAAACGGTTCGTTTTAAATCTTACAAGTATTTTATTTTCAAATTATTTTATACTTTTAAGTCCATTTTAAAAACGTGGTTTATAAAATAATTTTTTTTTTTTAATTATTATTTATGACAATGTCGCATTCATCACAAGAAAATTTGAAAATGCCGCAGCGATAGGGTTTTACCGCCGCTCGGTAGTAGGATCAAACGAAAAGGTTAGAAGTACATGGCTGTGTTCTGACAGCACGTGCAACTACGTTTACATTAATTAAAGTCAATATAATTAATTATATTACAGAGAGAAGAACACTGGACCATAGCATAATTTACATATCTATGATTTTCAAAACCTACCGTGTGTGGAACAGAATAAATATCTAAGTAAAAGAAGAGGTATATACGAGATAATTCGTATTCAGTGGCATTAATTCGATGCAAATCAGTTTTCAACGATTCGACAGTGCTAGTCTGGCAATAAAGGGTGTCTAAAAAAACATACGCGTGGAAAACCAGGCGCGGCAGAAGTGAAACTTCTTGCAGTCTAGTAATGTTTAGAAGTAAATTAAGATTGGAAATGTTAAATAATCCTAATGAAGCGACAACAAGGTCAGGAACAACTCTTGAGGCAGTGTTTGCAAGCCATTTCGACAAAATTGAATCAATAATATTTATATCATATTTTAGCTATCGCAAGCCAATTGTTTCAATGATAGAATCATAGAAAATCATAGAAAAAATAATGAACGATCAAAATTAGCGACGCAAAGAAGGAGAGCATATGGGAAATGCTATGAAGTACGTCTCTTTCTTTCCCGTACGCTGTCCTTCTTTGCGTCGCAAATTTTGATCGTGCATTACTTTTTCTATATAAATATTATTGATTCAATTTTGTCTAAATGGCTTGCAAACACTGCCTCGAGAGTTGTTCCTGACCTTGTTGTCGCTTCATTACGATTATTTACCATTTCCAATCTTAATTTACTTCTGAACATTACTAGACTGCAAGAAGTTTCACTTCTGCCTCAAAATGCCCGACTTGTCGATCGCCATCTTGAATAGCAGCACAACGAACTCGAAAAGCAAAAGTCACTGAAATATAATGGAATAAAAAACGTGTTCACTCCAACGCGATCGAAAGTAATCTGCACACTCGAGGAAACCCTTCCTTTAAATAAATTACCAGAACCACAAACAAAGATTCAGTAAGACTCATGTTTTACTTGCAGAGATGAAGATAGTATTTGTATTTGATTTGAAATGTACTGAAACAAAATGACGTTTGCGCACGAAAATTATCTTTCCTTTTAGTATTCAATCAAGCCGCCCGACGCACCATGACAGATACATAATTATGTACTTAGCGTGACACTTGCAGGGTCATTATTTCAAAAACTGTCCATCGTTTAACAATTTTCATCAAGCACTTTGAAGATACAATTTGTGTACTATTTATCTGAGCACTTTGAACTCTTCGAAACTATCGTAACTCTACATAATAGGATCGAAATCTATACGACCGATCGTTTTTCTGGAGACAATCAGCCGCGGACAAAAGAAATTTTAAAGTTGGTACTTTTGTGTATGAATATTAGAAATTTTAACACTAGATGATTTTTCAAATTTTTATAATATTCGTCCGGAGCATGCCCTCACGATACGAAACTTTATTTATGTTTATTCGTCTGTTTTCAAATAATGCATTAACAATCCATTTTGGGGAAAATAGATTTAATTGAAAAGATTTATTTATAAAACATTCATTGCTATGTGTAATTTTCTTAAACTTTCCCTTGGTTATGTATTATTATTAATGATTCGATAACAAAACTCAAAATACGATTAGTTACCGTAGTCCATGAAATTTACTTTTTTATTATGAATAAAATTCTACAATATAAATGACCACAATTAATTGTAGCGCATGTTTTATTGTGGATTAAGATAAAGAAATATTGTATACGTGTTATCTCTACTTATACATAGCTTCCTTGTAACACGAGAGTGCATTGGTTAAACTTTTTTGTCGATGAACACAAAACAATATACGATATTTTTGTATGTATAAGTGTAACGGAAAATAAAATATTCCGTTGTGAGTTTCATCTTTTCTCTTATTCACTAAATCCCCGATACGTTTTACATTCGTCGTAATACGATTTCTCTTCGATGCATAAGAAAGGCTCTAATAAAAACAGGAGTAAATGAAATATTTTCAGAACTATTACACATAACATTACGTATTTTAAAGTTATATTTCGTTTAAAAAAAGAAAAAGCGATTTCATGTGGAATAACTTTTAAAAATCAAGTGAAGGTACTCTAAGATAGTCGTTTGTAAATTCACATAAAATATGGATGATGGAGCAGTTGCAATTTTCTCTACAAACATCATGCATTATATATGTATTATGCTTCGTCATAGAATCGGAAGGAAGGAAATTTTTCGAAGAAGACCTCCAGTGTTACTTCTTGAATATCTGAAGGCCTCTGTTATTTAACGATGTAAATAAAACATGGGAATACCGAACGCGATATGCAATTATTATTACGCGACACACATTCAAAACATATTCAAACGTCTGTAAAAACATTGAAAAATTTTTCTCATTACTGAATCCACCATAGATTTGAAGACTGAATCTTCCTCTTTACAACGTCTTCTTAAAACTTGACCTTTTTTTGGAAAAAAATCTATTTTTGACCGATTTAGCATGCTTCACATGAAATGTGTACCGCCATCCTTGCAGTAACATAAGGTACGCCATCTTTACGCCTTACACGATCAAACTTGTTGTCCCCAATTTTGTTGTATATAATAGTAAAAAAAAATTGTAAATTAAGTTTTGAGGAGCTGATGTAGAATGGAAGTTTTAATTTTCAAATCTGTAACAGATTCAATCAGAAAATTTTTTTTTGATGTTTTTACAAATAATTCAATCAACAATTATGAAAATGAATGACGATCTACAAAACTAGACGTTTCAAACTTTAATATAAGTCCATGTTTATAGTTATACTATATTTTTTACGGAATTATCACAGTTCAAATATCGACGATTTCTCAAAAATCAGGAGTATAATTAGACAAACACTTTTTGGATCCAGTGTAGGTCAATGAGTCATATCCACTTTCGAACTGGATTATATTAAGATATTGTTTATATACTTCGAAGAGTAATTCAAGATACTATTCCATTCTCAGCCTCATTTATAATTGACCAATTATAGCTTGCATATTGAAGGTATGTCGTTGCTGTGAGAAATTTCGACCTCGCGTAGATAATAATTCGTCTGCGTATCTTTATGCAAGATAAAAGTTTTCTACATCAACTATAAGAAACAGGAGTTAATAACTAAAAATGTATTTCTTTTTTGAACTGATAGAATTCATGGGATTTACAATCAGCGCCCTTTTCCGGAGAACGATTTTAATAATTATTGTTTTTTTCACCATACTTCTGTTTATATGTGTATAACCTCCTGTGTTCCAACCTCACCTTGTTCTATCATTAACACTTTCAATAAATTAAGAATAATGCAACAATATTGTTAGATTCTTTTGATACTGATCTCTATTCCATTCATGCAAATTCTACAATAATCCGCAGTCTGATAATAATGTGCGCACGATTTCATTCGTACAGTGGCCGATGAATGTCACCGAGGATTTCTCTACCATGAAGATTAGTTTTAGAAATTAAAATATGCATGAGAAACTTCCGTTTCCCTAAGAGTGGTGATCATGTCAATCCGTTCCGAGTGGAAGCCTATAATTTGAGCAAGTTGCAATCGTATTCAGTAAATATTTTCGGCGGAATTAGGACGGCATGAATAAAGTATAGCAGCGATGTGTCGTCGGACGTCTCCGCAACTACTCCGTACAGACGTTCTTTAACTTCGGACGAGATGAATCAGGAACTATTTGAAAAGCACTATCCCCTTTATTCGAAGGTATTACGGTCCAGTGGGCTTATGCCCTTCGATTCATCTCTGTTAGCAATTATCAAGAGAGCAGTTTATATTGGGCTTCTTTTCTACTGTTTCTATGCTCAGGTAACGAAAATCAACTTCCGGTACAATAAAAATTAGACTTTCCTCCAAGTTGATCGAACTGACAACTCACTGGTGAAAGAGGCAACACTAGAAATTCGAACAAAACGAAAAGTGTAAACGTAATTTAAAGTATTAGGTGTAGAAATTAATTTTGATGAGCTGGAGGTGGAAATGTGACCCCCTTGTAACGTTTGATATTACATCAAAGACATTTAGTGAGTGAGTCAGGGTGTGTGGATGTATGTATACGGTATAGTGTGAATGTAAAGGTATAGAGAAAAATATTTTGTAAAACTAGTTCCTTCTGTTGGTCGTGACGCTGAAAATAAACTTTATTATTTACAATTATCCAAAATATATTAAATATTTTTCAGTTTATGAACCTATGCGAAGTGGAAAAAACACAAGTCAATCTGGTTTGGATGTTGTCATACTTCTGCGTAATGATATTGTTTTGTCTACGGTTCTGTTCTTTTATCATTAACAGACATGTGGTAAGTAAGAAATGACTTCTCCCTTGTTTCTATTCCCTCGAACAAAAATCAGTTAATCGAATTATTATATTCCTAAATGTATGATTTCGGTTTCAGACAAAACGATATTTCAGTGATATTGGACATGATATAGACGCGGTGACAGATCCTGTGGAGATAGAGATATTTGCGAAGTATACAACAAGAACAAGATTACTAGTCATCGCATACCTAGGTAAAGTTAATCAACAGTTGGATATCAATTACATAAGAAATGCAATCGCTTTATAAACAAAATATCAACACATTCTATTCTACGGTCTACCAGGAGCAATTTCTGCTAAGCATTCTACTTCTTTTCGTTTACGTTATAAACAAATTCCAATTTTTAGTGTTTTTTTTTGTAGCAGCATACTTACAGATTTAATTTAAATTTAGAAATTGCGTAATTTCTGCTTAATAAAATCAATTTTATCGCCAGTACACCAGTATAATATAGCACTATAATAGTATTCCACGTTTTCGAATTCGCTGGGCTACTGTTTTAATTATTTCATACATTAAACTGTTAATTAATTGCAGTAGCATTGCAAAAACTGTAAAATGATACAATTTTAACGTCCCTTCAGGACATTGAACAAAGAAAAAGTATTGAAGACAAAATGTCAAGCTAGAAAGAATTTCTAACTGTGAAAACAACAAAATGTTCTTAAAATTTAGAGAGGCTGAAACCCTGGATAATCTGGCCCGGGTATAACCTGGATGAAATGGTCTGATACATAAGATTCAATTACTCTTTATCTGTGGGAAACTGCAAATTGTCATTTTTACGTGACATTAAAATTTCACCTGTATTTACATTCACAAGTATAATAATTTATTGTAGATATCGTTAAACTTTAGACAGTGTTGACATTTTGGAAAGATATAGGCTATCATTCCTCCGCTTACCCTACAGTAAAGCAGCGCTATTTTGAATTGTAGTTCTTGCGACCTTTTTAGCCGTCTACACAAGCGCTGTGTTAGTGATTCCTACTTTACTGCGCACAAAAAGGCAGCTGCATTATTTAAGGCTGTATGGATTCATTTTCAATGAACAAGGCTTCCAAGCCGATACAGTTTGTTTATGCATATTCGCAATAACCGTAATGGGTATATACGCAGTAGTCGGTACGGAATCGACACTCGCTGTTTATAGTTCCTATTTGTGTGGACTACTTGAAATTTCCAGGTACCTTTAGTAACATTTTTCTTATTATAAAATTTATAGAGATTTTAATTCAAGAAAATTTATAAAGATTTTCTTATAAAAAAGAATTTGTTCCTCCCACGCAGGGTGATTCTGGGAATTGGAACAGCTTACTGCTCTTTTTTAATTAAGAATAGAAAAAAATGATACAGGACAAAATTAAATAGTACGTCCTAACTCCTAACTTCCTATGACCGTGCATTCTTATGTGAATGCACCGATGCACTCGCCAGTTGCAATTGGACTTTATTCTTTAATGCAACCAAATTTTTTTGTTATACCAATTTATATAACCGATCCCTTTTGTTATACTGCGTATAAAACTACTAACCCAAGGTCATCCAAAGGTTAATACTTTTCGAGATATCTGACATTTTATGTCCATTATATCAAATACAACGTCAGTTCTTACAATTCATATTGGAAGTTTGGATACTACTTGTAATAAAATATGTTTTGGTCATAAAATCAAAAATTAATTAAATGAAAAATACTTAAAATAAAAGTAATATTGAGTTCCTATTAAGACAATTTGTAGAATGTCTAACGATTGTGTCTAAAATATATTACTCAACGTAATCATCTTAACAATATCGGGATATAGTATAATTTTTCAGTTACCAAATAAACGTGGCAATTAACAATTCGGGAAACACAGCCTCATCAGTGCTAATAAATGTGCAACCATCTCTGGATATGCAGAGGAAAGCCTTAACGTTCGTATTTTCATTCAGATATCACGGTAACATTAGTGGAGGGAAGTAGCCTAATATAGAGAGGATTCTGAATGTGGTCTAAAATCTATGTAAAAATGGTGTCCCTGTCCGGAAATGTTATAATTCACATGACAGTTGCTATTATAGTGCATTGGTTATAAAGATTATTATGAAATATTTAATTAATATTAGATGTTTTCGAAAAAAAAATTGGAATCCTGACTAAATGAAGACGGCTTTCAATGCTGTCAGAAAGTAAGTTTAAAATACAAATTTTCAAATAAAGAAACTAAATAAAGCACCATTCAAATAAAAAGAACTTTGTTGTTATAAAACATTATCCCAACTCGAGAATCTCCCCATGTGGGGAAATCGCAAGGTGTTGGTTATTTAATAATACATGAAAAATACATTACAATACCATCTAATACATAATTTAGAAGCAGTAAATGCAAAATTTCTAAATTTTTGTCTATTCCTGTAAACTTCACCATATCAGGCAACTTTCCTATAGTGATTTCATTGTACTTTTATTACATTAAACATTATTTATCCGGCATATATCGATGATCAACACACTAAAATGTAATCAATTTTTTCACATAGCGCACTCTTCACACTCCAACATGAGCAGACAGTCTCGTATTTAATTGCAATTGTAGCAGTTATCGTCTCGTTTGCTGTAAGCTTATTCCGCGTAGGCATTGTTACTGAAATAAGAAAGAATCGCAAAATATTAAGTTGAGTTATAAATCCATCCGCATGTCTTAATGTCGGATCTCCTAAGCGCGTCTGGACTGAGCGTTTTAAGATCCTGGAGTCTCTTATACTCCATTCGTTATACTTCATCAGAAGGGATTGCATGCTTCTGGACGCGGACTACTGCGTACAAACAGGGCCAGCCATCTGGGGGGTGCGGCGGATGCTATGCACCGGGGCCCAGCGATTGAG
The DNA here is from genome assembly GCA_916610255.1 of Lasioglossum lativentre. Taxonomy (NCBI): domain Eukaryota; kingdom Metazoa; phylum Arthropoda; class Insecta; order Hymenoptera; family Halictidae; genus Lasioglossum; species Lasioglossum lativentre. Next base: position 10,109,239 of record OU744355.1, on the reverse strand, counting down.
GGGGCCCCAACATGATCAAGAACTAAAATAATATACTCTTGCACATGAAAACTTGACAATATTCCTATCGTTGTCAGCATGACGAAAATAGATTTCTGAATTTCGACAATCTTCAAACTAATTCTTGATGATACGAGTGTATAGTTTTTGTTATTTGATTCGGGGAACTCCCGAGGATCCTCACCTAAACTGGACTTTTTAGAAAAAAATCTCAATACCATATATGGTAGCCCGCGTTAAGAAATGAAAATAATACATATTCCTTGTGTTTTTCTCTGGGTGTTTTTAAGTGCCAATATATGTATTTGGTAATTGCCAAGTTCGTAACCGCGCCCAAAATTTTAAGATAATTGGGCTAAACAGATCTACCGTTAATGGAAACTTTTAAGTGCCAACTGTCAAGTCCTTTTTTTGGATCACGGACGGATTAGTAAATAACTGGCCCAACAGAGAAATTAACGGGACCCGAAATTAGCTGAGTGCTGTTTCAGCAAATTAAAATAAATAAAGTATTATCTTCGGTCAAGCATGTGTGCAGAACGCTTAAATGCATTTGCTATATTAAGCATCGAAAAAGAAATTGCAAAAAATTGTAATTTTTCTTAAGTAATTAATGTATTAGCAAAAGCAAAATCACGCATTAAATAAACATGCATTAGTAATATATGTTCGTGTTTGTAATTTTTTTTACTTTACAAAAAATTTAGGGCCCCAAATGGTTTCTTGCACCCAGGCCCCTTTATAGAGAAGGCCGGATCTGCGTACAAACCTGATGTCAGAAGGGTTAATCAGTGAACCAATCGCTTTGACGTAGTCCTTGATGGGTATACCTTCTATGGCCTCGATGACGATGGCTTGTTATCTTGTAGGAAAGAGTGTGGTTTGGACTGCAGCAGCGTAATTGGAAACTTGAGACGAGGAAGGTTTCTGTTGAGGTGTTTTCGTTGATTCTAAAGGTTCATAATGTACTCTTTAAAGCGACGAGAGAAAGTGGAGACACAATATAACAATATTTAACGAGGAAACACTATTTAACTTCACTATAGACACACGCGATCACGTAGACACACGCTCGAGAGCCTCACCGTAAACGTAAACACGCCCTGTCACTGTGGCGGTCGAACCGCGAATCAGATTTTGTTTTGTCCCATGTTGGAAATAATTTAACTAAACCACCATCGGCAGACTTGGAAAAACCAATGTCCCTTGTACTATACGTGGTATTAATTAAGTTGTAAAATATATTAGCCGGCGAAAAGTCCGCTATTTTCGAGAAGTTTAGTACACACGGCTGGGGGATCGAAACTAACCCCAAGAAAGTCGCCTCAAAATTCACCGAGTCCGGGGGTGGTCGCTCACCTAGCAAACCTATCTGTGGCCTGCATCGTATCTAAAGGTTTATGACACGCTGATAATCATTATTGACTTGAAAGCAGGCCCTGCACGCCCACATGTTCACAACTTCCAGAAGCCTGACTCCAGTGCTAATTAAAATCCACTTGCTGTTTATACTATCTACAAAATTCTCTAAATGTGTTTCCATCATTCAGTAAATGGTTTCCTATTAATATGTTGCAATAACCCCCGTCATTTCGATTTTTATGTGTATATTTTACTTGTGTTCGTCGTTTTTTCAACAAAAACTCTCTCTCTCTCTCTCTCTCTCTCTCTCTCTCTCTCTCTCTCTCTGTCTCTCTCTCTCTACGTACTTGCTTTATTATTTATGATATATCCTTAAAATATTTCACCCAAAACGTATAATAACCGCAACTTCCGCGCGATTAATTCTTGCAAATTCTGAAAGTTGATATTTAAACTTAAATCGCGACTAAGAGTGGTAGAAGAAGGCCGAAATTTTGCACACAAAGTTAGTTTAATGGTACTCCTTGCCAAAACGTTTAGTGCCAGACCAAAATCTCTTAACAGATATTTTATATCCTTCCATAAATAAAAAATAAGCGGAAAACTGAGATTTCCGATTAGCCCATATTACTTAATGTTTAACACCTTTTTTAAAAAATTGTTTTTGCCGAGTAAGCGTTGTAGCTGTAGAAAATTTTCCACGAATTTTCAAACACATTTGTTGGAGAGATTCATTTTCAAAGATTGTTTGCCGCTTTTTGGCCAAATGGGAATTAAAAAATGGAATTTTAATGAGAAACAATTATAGAGTGCAAACTCGGAAATTGACATATTGGCTACTATACCTAGGAAACAGTACCAACTTCCGCCATAGTCGATCGAAGCTCCCTGTGTAAAACTCCTAGAAGTGAAAAAAAAATAATAACCCAGTCGTCATTAAAACTTTATACACAGAACTAGTCGAAAAACGCTTGACTCTGCGACTGGACTGCTTCGGAAGCAGCGGGTTCAAAAACGCGTGCGTCTGCGTCTGGTATGAGAAGAGATTCCTTTGACTTTCTCACGGGAATCTTATGGCGCGATGGCGCGGCGGTGCGCTAGTACGGTCACGCAGTGTCGCCACTGAGTCACTACACGGAAGAGCTCTCTATTTACCAATATGGCGGCGCCCATACCTGTCAAAAACTGAGGTGAAACAATGAAAATTACTCAACTTTAGACGCTCATAACTTTTTAATGAGTGCACTCCGCGGTCTGGGACATCGATATTTGGAGTTTTCTCGGCGAAATGAATAGGATTGGACATATAATAATCGAAAATCTCTGGGTTCGGAAGGTAAAGTTCAGCCCAAACCAATAGTCCAAACTAGAGATCCCCGTTTCACGTGTATGTAAATACACGGTTCACGTACCACGTGTACACGTGTATTTTAGTACACGTCCAAAACCGCGATCTCTAGTCCAAACAAAAATTTATCCAACCTAGTGGCTTTCCACTTTCGCACTGGGTTCGTCCACGAAAACATTACCATGCGGCTCCCTGGTTATGCATCAGTAGCATCGTAGCAGCTCCCTGTTTACGCGATTTCGCATCAGGTTCGTCTGCATTTCATCCAACCTCTCAGCGGCTACCTAACCTTGTATTGGGTTCATCTGCACTGTTCTACAACCTCCTAGCAGCTCCCTGTTCACGTGATCGCGGCCCTGGCTCGTAACAGAGCAATGCTCTTTCCTCTTTCTTCTCAAGTGGAAAAGAAGGAAAGACATTCCAAAGCGCATTTTAGGAACGCAAGTTTGTGCGTTCAGACGCACAGCAGGGTGTTACGACGAATGGAGTATGGATCACAAAACGCTACATCCGGACACGCTTAGGAGATTCCACCGTTAGCTAGAACTGTAACTACGTATCTACGTAATATACATGGTGTGGCTGTATGGGTGGTACAATCGGGAAGAGCATGATTCTACTTGGAAAAATAAGTCGAAAAAAAGTAATAACATATTTTTGTTCGCCGCCTTGTTTACGAGAAAATCGAGTTTAAAAATCCAGTGAGAACGCGTGCTACGAGACAGGAATCGTCTGTCGCGACGGATCATGGCCAACCAATTTTACTTCCTGCATTACATGGCATATACTCATATACTACACAGTACTTCTTGACTGGAGCACGCCACCTGAGGGATCTTTAAACTCGATTTTCTCGCAAACAAATCGTCAAAGGAGAAAAATGATAATCTTTTTTTTCAACTTATTTTTACATGTAAACATGGGACCGACGTGGCTGGGAAAATCGAATTGTTTGGATAATCGAATAGTTCTAAAATGACTTATTAAATATAAGAGTACTACTGCTGTAATTAGAAATGTAATATGTGTATATTACTCAATATACATATATGTATGTACAATGTTAACAAAAATTATTTGTTAAAGTAATTATTAATTTTTACAAGCTGTTCTGCAGCTTCACCTTGTGGTTTCTTACGTTAGTTCATAAAATGTTCGTATTTTTATATTATAAACGATACGTGATATGAACGAATTTATCACTCTGCCTAATAATTGCGATAAAACGGTCCCGTCGAACGAAATGTACTAATACAGTGTTTTATGTGCGACAGTTACTTCTCGTAGTTAAGTTTTATTTAACATTTGACGAATTCATCTATACTGCTGGGGCTGTTTCATTGCAATTTCTTGTCATGTTCTTCAATAATTATTGTGGACAGATGGTAAAGGACTCGGGTTCGACGTTTTACAACACAATGTGAGTCTGTATTTTTACTTACGTATCGTTCACGCGAATAACGACAGTGGAAAAGAAACCAAATTGATATGATAATAAATATACAGTAATGTTTCGATATATGTATGTATGTGACAGTATGTGCAGTTTTTAATCTTAATTAATTTGTTATGAATCATTGGCCAATATGTTTGTGACATTTTTCTGACTGAAATGACTGCAAAAATGATACAATTCGGAGTATATTTACTTGTTCAATTGACGATTCAGTAGTACCTCGATTATCCGAACCGATGATGTCTGATTTCTCTATTACCCGTTATAGGTTCGCATGTAAACATATATACAACACGATTCATTATACAAATCAACAAAGGTTTAATCTAAAACTGTAGCTAGGTTCCACCCTTCAATTATCCGAACTCTCATGCTCCATTTATTAGTACGGATAATGGAGGTTCTACTGCATCATGAATTAAACAAGTAAGTACAATGCAAATAGAGTCACGTTTCGAGGCATTTCAATCAGAAAAACGTCACGAATATTTGTTGGTAAAAGCTTCATAATAAAAACATTAGAATTAAAAATGTTTTATCGTTGGATTAGTTTTGACTAGAGCTAGAACTTTTACCCGGGTATGTGAGATACCCGGGGACCCGAGTGCCCATGAGATACCCGGGTAAAGCAAAACTACCCGGGTATCTCGTGAGGTTTCACAACTGGTTACAAAAGTTAATATTACCTTATTAAAAAAAATAAGTAATCGTCATATATCTTCGGCTTCTTGCAATTGAAGCAAACAATTTCTATTTTGCATATAGATCCGCAGTCTATTTATGAGATACCCGGGTATCCGGATAATTTTTGTTTACCAATATTGTTTTGACAAATATTGTGTCTGTACACGACACAAGTGACATTTCTGGCCCGTGATTTTCACATATACTGAGACATCACTGTAGTTGAAAAATGATTTACAATTTATCATTCAATTAGTTAACATCAAATTCGATTGAACGATTAATTACAAGTTAAATGTAAAGTCGAGAGTAATTGAACAAGAATCTACTGTGGTACGAGAATCTATACACGTATAAGAAACAACTAATAAAATGTTTCTGTTCCTGTGAAACAGAGTTCAATCGACATGGTACAATATACCAGTGAGATCGCAAAAAATTATATTATACGTACTGTTACGAAGTATTGAAGATGTGGAGTGTAATCTGGCTGGTCTGTACCGACTTTGTTACGAAGGCTTCGCTATTGTAAGTAATGGTTTTTCTGTTTAGAGTAGAGTTATTCCAGGCCAAGTGATCGCTCTTTCGGATGCATATCTTTTTATATTCCTCGTATTGTTTAAGCCAATCGAGTTCCGAAGTTCACAAAATTCCATAGATATCCAAAGGCATGAGTTCAAAAGCGTGGTCACTTGGCGTGAAATAACTCCACTAACCAGAGTCGCCAAATGAGGGGATGAGGGGAGGGAGCACGAATTGAGGGGAAAAAGTTACCCTCTCTCTGCTAGTAGCGGACACATGCACGACAGAGACGAAACGCCGTCACGTGACCGGGCCGCGGAGGATGCGTGGGGATAGTGTCATAGAAGGGGAAGGTGGAGTGGGGACACAAAGTCTTTATTTGGCGACTCTGCCACTAAGAGTAGTCAGTCTCAGATCCAAACTGATCAAGTTTCTGTTTCAGATGATGAACTCATCCTTTTCATATTTTACGTTTCTTTGCTCGACCCAGTAAACTATTGCGATATGATAACTGTAAGAGTAATGATTACAGGCGATCAAATTTCTGGAGAATTACAAATATGTGATTTAGTAATTTGGATATCACAATTTCATGTGGTGCTGTCCAATAGCCCTGAATCTAGTTTAGAGGTAGCTGATAGGAATCTCGGCCAACATTTTTCTCGACAGATATTAGGTATACAAAGACATGTGTAGAGAACACGTAGTGCGAAGCGTCGGATCTACAATATAATTATTAAAATTGTTCACCAGTAAATCAGCCAAATTATTTTTCGGAAAAAGAATATTTTAAATCATATGGTACGTCATCGCTAGATTGCGAATTTTATGCATTTACCACAAAATTGAGTAGGTGGAAGACGGAACAGAAGCAGCATCAGAATAATACGAAATTGCTGGTATATTATCTACAATACCTACTAAAATTATTAAGAAAAGCTATCAATTTCCATGTAATTCTCCGTTCTTGTAACTGATGCAATTTTTATTTTGTATAAAAATATTCACTCGTATAAGATATTAATACAATATCTACACTCATTGTACAGATTAAGAAATATTCGTTTTGTACCATATGACTAATACAAAACTAATATAACACAATGATAACATAATGTTTATATAATATGTTACGAGCCCGACCGGAAGATAATGATTAACTACGTGTATATTTCTATGTGAATATAAACTGCGTCATTCACTTAATGAGGCTTCTTTTATAAATAATACAATTAAAGAAAACCTGATTAACTCGAGATCAATAAACTGAAGCTGATTACTGACATGTCATCCACTGTATTCCGTTCTTCATTTTTCCTGTTTTCAAAGGAAATGGATTATCACGAAACATATTTCTATTATATGGGTCATGATATTATTTTCAGAGTTACTTAAAATTATACATCCCATGTCTGATAAAATGCACCTTTGTTAGTCCCACATGTAAATTGTACTCCAGATTATCATTATAATCATAGTTGTTCACACTGCAACATCTGACAAATGTAGGTATAATGAAATAAAGTAAAAATCAATGCAATATTGATTTTTATCACAATTTTTATTACAGACTTTATTGTTTACAGTATTGTTTACCTGTTCTGACATATGTATCTGTAAAATATACTTTTTCCAGATACTCTTCTAACCGATTAAACATTCAATAACAGAAGAAGGTACTATAATAACTGTTCTACACAATTACACGATAATTTGATATAAATCTCATGTTTTATTACTTTTGATGACTTGCAATTAGTTGTAGATGAATCTTCAAGATCAAAATTATCCTTCACCTTTCTAATTGGTTTTATATTTTTTGCTTTCTTAGCATAGTTCAATTTTTAAAAATCCTTCCATTCTAATTCAATTGGGCAACATTATTTTAGTTAAAGTCGGCATGTACATATTAGACATACGAACCACGTAATTAAGCGTTAGGCTTAATTACATCCTCAAACTTAATGACCACGGATTTGGTTTTCATATTTTTAGTTAGAAAATCGGATAATTGTTCCACATTTTCGCGAGGTTGACGATCGAACGGATAGCCCATAGCACGTGCATCGGGATACTTCTTATCTCTCAAGCCACAGTAACTGACGCCATCCTTGCAACAAGTCGATTCATCCTGTTCGACCTAAACAGTGAAAAATAGACCATTTTACTTCGATTATTCCCCTTCGTTTCCTAAATAATTTCTATATTTTACTGAACTAGATAACATTTTTCAACTGTGTCGATTAGGGAGGTATGTAACAGTATACTCTAGGAGGTGTGTGTGTGTACTTACGATGTCGTGAGTGTAATCTGACACCATAGCAAAAAGTTCCATAGGAAAGCCTCCTTTGAGACCTTTCGGTACTAACAGATGTTGCGGCCATCCACATCCACAGAAATTGTCAGGTTTAGGACATTCCGTAGAGTCTGCATCTCTCGGCGGGAACGTTTGTTCGAAAGGTATTGTTACCGAAGAATCTGTCGACCTCTGTTGAATTACGTTCTGTCCTGGTTGCACTATAATGTAATGAATAATAACGTTAAATATAGGTTGTGCATTTCATCTAAGTTTAATAGTTTAACTAACGAAAATTTATTATTCAATTGGCACAATTAGTTTCGTGTTTTGCGAACAATTTTTCTGTGTCATCTTATTATTCATATTTCTTATTGCATATTATGTAAAAACATATTGGATTGTAACATAAATTTGTTCGGTTGCAAATTTAACAATGATTCAATACAAGATAATTGTGATTAAATAAAAACCACATATAATCTCCAATTTATATAATTGATTGATCAACTCGCCATGTTGTTAAATGAATATAAAGAAGATATCGAAAAGAACCGAACGAATTTATGTTTCGACTGAATATTTATTGCTGAATCAAACTGATAATGATTCTTATTTGAGTGAATAAAATTATTGAACCGAATTATAACATTTCAAAGTAGCTGTCCAAAACTGGTCATTATTTTTATACCAACCTAATAATATTATTTTGTATCACTGTGTTTTATCTAAAATTAGTTTAATAATTACTTCGAAATAATAATATCTACAGAAATTATTACATTATGTCACTTAAGATGACATGAATTGTATCCGCTATTGAACAATTTCTTAAGAGACTCTCAAATTGATCTTCAATTTGTAAAAAAAAAACAAAGTTACAAATGATTGAAGTAAGCATACAGATTTCTCTATAAGATTATTTTCTGATAGGACACGATATCTCAAGATCCAGTTGTCCGATAAACTTCAAAGAATTTAGCAGACTTACCGCTATCACATCAATCAAAATCTTCAGCAGACATTGATTTTTTCGAATTTTTTACTATGCCAAAAACCAGCCTGTATAAAATATACAGGACGTCCCAAAAATATCCTACATCCTTAAAAGAGGTGGTCGAACCGAAAAGGGAGTGATTCTATTCAACAAAATAAGTAAAAAATGTAGAATAAAATTTTTTCATTTGAGGCTTTTATTTTGGAAAACAAAGCTTTATAAAAACAAATATTAATGCACATTTTCGACTCATTTTGTTTACGTAGAATAGCCTCTAGTTGTACCTCCATTGTATTTTACTGCTCAAGTAATTTAGTACACTTGTGAGAAGTAACTAAAAATATAAATGTATAATCAAGGTAACATACGTGTCACAGAAAATTTGTCCATTTCGATCATCAAATCCTTTTGTTTAGCAAAACTAAACGGTTGGCGACGTTCGTCTTCCGCCGGAGCTATGAAAATTCGAACCGTTCCCTTTCTTGATTCTGTAGTGTTGTTGTTAACAGTGATTGTGTATGCAAAGTTAGTATGATTCAAGTGGGTGAACTTAACGCGTACTGGTTCTGGTGGCAACCAGTTAAGTCCAGACGTCAAATCTACTTCGCTCTTAGTCCAGAAAGTATGTAAAATATTGTCCTCGTTATTAGTTGTCAATTTAATATCCTCTACTTCGATACCTGGATAATCCAACTACAAATGCCAAAGTGTATTAGTTAATATTTCTATATCACATACGAGACCTACTTATAAAAGACTGGGATTGGTGTATCCTTTAATTAGTTTCTTTGCGGTTAATTATAATTGTACCTCATTCGGTATTAGCTCAGAGACTTATCATAATAAATTGCTTTGTCATTTCACACGTCTTCTACCACCAATTGTGTAGCTGTAGCTACGTTCCCTGTTTAAATGTTAGATAAAAATGCACAATAATTTTCATTTAAATAATAATTTCAGAAGAAATTGATACATTATTATCTCAGGGTGCGATTCGACATGAAAAAATAAGAAAAAATACCGGAATAACATTTTTTCATCCAAAGCTTCTTTTTCGAGAAAATCTAAAATAGGAATCGTCTGACGCGTCTGACCATGACCAACCAATTCTACTTTCTTGTGTATACGCACGCGGCACGCGGACACGACTGATCTTTAAACTCGATTTTCTCGAGAACCAGACGTCGGACAAAAAATTTTATTCTTTATTTTCGATTTAAATCTACATGTAGAATGACCTTTGCCGGATGTACTACGATTTCCGGCCCACCCTGCGCAAAGGATTAGAAGAATATATTTATTAAACGATAACATACACATAAACAGAAGAATCAAAGAGTGTAGTATGAGTAGCCAATGCGACTAAATGTACACATACTAACCTGTGAAATTTGATACGCTGGCAGAGTGTTTTTATGTTCCAAGAAAACATCATTAATAAAACCATGCCACCTGTAGAATACGGGATCCCTCGGGGAAGTGGAATTATCACCCATAACGCCCAAAATTTCCTAAAAATACCATACGTATCATAACAAAATATTATTATTCCTGTAAAATTGGTAATGGTTTTTAAAAATATCAATTAATATGATTTTCGAAATTTCCACGAAGTCCTTTACAATCAGGTGAAAAAAAATCATACGGTCCTATTTATGTTAACCAAGGTGACCTAAATTTTGTTATGTGAACAAAGCAATTTCTCGCCCTCTACTTCGATAGAATATATTTACCTTGTTACGGTTGTCTGGATCATGGCAATACGCGATAGCAATATGACCCATGTTATGAAGTTCACCGTAAAAGTCGCGATTAAGAGACAAGATATTGGATTCCACGATATTTCCTAAAATATTGATGCCGGTTTGTTCGGTCAATGGTACTTGTTCGCCATTTGTATTCATCACTGATCCGGTATGGATCGCGTTCAATATGCGCTCGCGCCATCTTTCTAGATCGTGGATGGTGAACTCTGCACCATCTTCTGGTCGTTCTAGATCGTGAAGAACAGCATTGCTAGTACGAGCTGGCCATGTACGACCAGTGGGACCGTGCAGCATTTTTGGGAAGTAAGCTTCACTGATCGGCTCCCGCCAGTTAATAAAGTGCTTTACACGTATCAGGTGGTTGCACAAACGTTCGCAGTTATACCTAAAAATGCGACAGACAATTTGTATTTGAAATCTAATTATAGGGGAAATATTGAAGTGGACAAAAAACCACACCATTGAAAAAGGAATAAATTATTTCGAAATTGGACGACAACATTTTTGTTGAGATACTAGAAAAATTGATTTACTAGATAATGGGTCAAAAAAATTTGTTTAAATTAATATTGGTCGTAGTCACCATGAAAACAGTAAAGGTCAGAATTTTTATATTTTTTTCCGAGTCTATATTATGAATTGCTTTAAATCCTATTAATTTTATTCGAAACTAATTCGGCTGTTGTTTAAAAAACGTAGATGTTTTACGTGGACAGAGTTCGAGGAACACACTGTATATGTAACACGTACCGGGCCATAATTTGTTGATGCATGTAGTAAAAGAGTTCACCCCGGCGATCTTTGTTGACAATTGCAATGTCCCCTACGAACGGGTAAACCAAATGCCAATGCCAATGGTGCATATTGAAGCCAAGATCTTCCCTCCAGTATGCAAGACGATGTTCTACGTCAATATCCGAAGCGGTGTAATCTCGAATGATTTCAACTGCAGTCTAGACGATTCAATAGAAATGTTCCGGCTTTAATTAAATTCTCCGTAATGTAAGTACTGAGAAGTAATTAAGTTTATCTTTCGTCTAATCATGCAAATTTGGTCTATACAGAGTGTTTAGGAAATGGTGTTGCAACCGAGAAGAGCATGAAAATGCATTGAAAAGTAAGCCGAAAATGTTAGTTACAATATCGTTCAAAACTTCGGTTTTTTAGGAGGGCAAACATTACAAAATTTTCATTCACTTTTCATTTTATTTTCGACTTACTCTTTTGTGGCAGTCCAGAGCAACTTGCGGCTCGGGAACCGCAGGCGACTCCCCTCCCTACTCTTGGGTCCTCCCCGCTAAACTCCTGTGGTGTGTAGGAGGAAGAGGTAGTGGGGGAGCGGTACACGAAGCGAGGAAGAAGGTGTCTGGGTCTGACCTACCGGATCAAGTTACAAATGCTAAGCCCAGGAACTTGGCGGATTACAAAGCCTTATGCTCGATTTTATTGCACAAACCTGTGTACTGTTCGTGCCTCACAAGAAGTCACTTGCGACGCCTGAGGGGCAAGGAGACTCTCTCGCTCGCTCCGTAGTGGGGATGGGTGGAGCGAGCGAGAGAGTCTCCTTCCCCCACAGGCGTCGCAAGTGACTTCTTGTGAGGCACGAAGAGTATGTACCACCTATGTGTACCATCAGTTACCGATCACCCTGTATATATTAAGACGATCCTATTTTCTGATCGTGCCACGGTTAAATATGAGAAAATGTTACTCACAGCTGCCTGCACACCGGGTTCTGCAGGCATAAGATGTACGTTCTCCTTGATTTCAATTAAAAGTCGATCATGTACAAATTTGTCCGGGAATATTTTATATAATTGTGGTATTGGCAGATTCTTTGTCTCAGGATGATGTAAAATGGCTACCGAGAGAGCATACATAAACAAATCTACATTCAGACGATCACGACAGTACACTGCTGTCGATAAGAAGTCGTCGTACGTTTTCGTGCCTGTGAAATAAAATAATAGAATTTGTGCACAAGCATATTGTAGACTACAGATCTTTATGCAAAATAAAAAACATTCTTATTCAGTTGCAATGGACACAATTTGAATAAAAGTGTACAAATTATTTTAGTAACAGTAATAAATTGAAATGAGTATTCTAAATTTCTTCTAATGTCTTGGCAGTTCGATATTTTATCCAACCATTTTCATAAAATATGCATAAAATCTGCAGTCAAGTAATGTGTAAAAATATGAATTGTTAATTGCTACGCACCCATGAAAATATCGATAAGTTTTCCAGCTAATTTGTGATGTGTTGGGACGAATAGCGAAAATGGCTCGTGCCGACCCAACCGCATAAGATGTGCAAGATCTGGAGGAGTAATCGGCTTCACGTAAAGCTTATGCTCGATTTTATCGACAAAGCGCGAGAAGATTTGCATCGCTGACGAACGCAACCCCTCAGGCTGAAAAAATAAAAAGAAACAAATATTCAATAGGCGAATTTCGTCAATCCTCCGACTGCTGGGTCTATTTTGACCCGGAGTATTAAAATTTAATTTCTCAGTTGCCGAAAACTGAATTAAATGAACAGCCGTTACATTAAGAACAACGGAAAGACTGACTACAAGAAATACCACTAAAAATATGTTTCATAAACTTGATGCATAAAGCAGTGATTAGTCTTAAGCAGAAAGTTAATCTTAAACACAAAGGTCTCCGATATTTTTGAAGTGAAACTTCTTTTGGCGGGGTGTAAGCCTATTCACGTCATGGAAATCGCGACACGAAAATGTGTAATGGAAGTGGTGGGATGTCGAAAGTCGAGCGGCGCGAAAATTTAAACGGTTCGTTTTAAATCTTACAAGTATTTTATTTTCAAATTATTTTATACTTTTAAGTCCATTTTAAAAACGTGGTTTATAAAATAATTTTTTTTTTTAATTATTATTTATGACAATTTCGCATTCATCACAAGAAGATTTGAAAATGCCGCAGCGATAGGATTTTACCGCCGCTCGGTAGTAGGATCAAACAAAAAGGTTAGAAGTACATGGTTATGTTATGACAGCACGTGCAACTACGTTTACATTAATTAAAGTCAATATAATTAATTATATTACAGAGAGAAGAACACTGGACCATAGCATAATTTACATATCTATGATTTTCAAAACCTACCGTGTGTGGAACAAAATAAATATCTAAGTAAAAGAAGAGGTATTGTATACGAGATAATTCGTATTCAGTGGCATTAATTCGATGCAAATCAGTTTTCAACGATTCGACAGTGCTAGTCTGGCAATAAAGGGTGTCTAAAAAAACATACGCGTGGAAAACCAGGCGCGGCAGAAGTGAAACTTCTTGCAGTCTAGTAATGTTTAGAAGTAAATTAAGATTGGAAATGGTAAATAATCCTAATAAAGCGACAACAAGGTCAGGAACAACTCTCGAGGCAGTGTTTGCAAGCCATTTCGACAAAATTGAATCAATAATATTTATATCATATTTTAGCTATCGCAAGCCAATTGTTTCAATGATAGAATCATAGAAAATCATAGAAAAAATAATGAACAATCAAAATTTGCGACGCAAAGAAGGAGAGCATATGGGAAATGCTATGAAGTACGTCTCTTTCTTTCCCGTACGCTGTCCTTCTTTGCGTCGCAAATTTTGATCGTGCATTATTTTTTCTATATAAATATTATTGATTCAATTTTGTCTAAATGGCTTGCAAACACTGCCTCGAGAGTTGTTCCTGACCTTGTTGTCGCTTCATTACGATTATTTACCATTTCCAATCTTAATTTACTTCTAAACATTACTAGACTGCAAGAAGTTTCACTTCTGCCGCGCCTGGTTTTCCACGCGTATGTTTTTTTTAGACACCCTTTATTGCCAGATTAGCACTGTCGAATCGTTGAAAACTGATTTGCATCGAATTGACGCCACTGAATACGAATTTAGTAATATTGAAATCAACTAAATCATAGTGTAATTCGACGTGTCACATGCGACAACATTGAATTCAATAAAAAATAATAAAATGACACAGGCATACTTACCAAATAATTAACTGGTATATCAAAACCGACCTTTTTCTGCCCCTTAGGCATGTAGACCGGTTCGAAAGGTCGATAAAATAAGTACAAAATGCCCGACTTGTCGATCGCCATCTTGAATAGCTGCACAACGAACTCAAAAAGCAAAAGTCACTGAAATATAATGGAATAAAAAACGTGCTCTCTCCAACGCGATCGAAAGTAATCTGCAGACTCGAGGAAATCCTTCCTTTAAATAAATGTCCAGAACAACAAACAAAGATTCATATCTATGCGTATTATCATATACAGGGTGTCCCACATAAATGGGAACACCTAAATCCTATCAGAAAACTTCAGAAGACAAAGTGACACTATTGCAGGGGGCAAATATAATGGTAAAGAAAAAAATTTTTTATGTCGTGTTTTTTAATGAAATTTCAAGGTCACCGATGTTTTTTTAAATGGAATAGTATATTTTCTTTACGATAGCATGATAGACAATAAAAAACTGAATTTAGTGGATACCACCTTTTTGACCTTGAAATGTCTTGAGCAAGAACAATCATGTTGGAGCGGATAAAATGTGGAAGTTTCAAACTTACGTGTTACAGCCAAGATTACGCGTTGTTTACGTCGGGTTGACCTTTACAAACCACAATAAATGTTTGAAATATTTTTCATAGTAAACAGCGTATGTTTATATTAGAGTATGTATCATTGAGATCGTTAACAGAAGGTTAATCAGTTAGAATAAGTACGTTGTTCCTTCTGCATTATTCGAATTCGAAACGTGAAAGTGATAACAATGCGTTATACTGTACAGGAACGAATCGATATGGTTTTCACTTATGGCGAAAGCCACCAATCTTTGAGGCAAGCAGTACATTTGTATCGCGAAAAATTTGTGAATCGTATTTGTCCTTCGTTACACGCATTTTCCGTTGTGGTAAAACAATTTAAAAATACCGGCAGTGTAAAAATACCAACATGATTATTCTTGCTCTAGGTCATTTCAAGGTCAAAAAGGTGGTATCCACTAAATTCAGTTTTTTATTGTCTATCATGCTATCGTAAAAAAAATATACTATTCCATTTAAAAATACCTCGATGACCTTGAAATTTCATTAAAAAATACGACATAAAAAATTTTTTCTTTACCATTATATTTGTCCCCTGCAATAGTGTCACTTTGACCTCTGAAGTTTTTTGATAGGACTGTAAATACGAAAGATATTTAGGTGTTCCTATGTATGTGGGACACCCTGTATATGCTATTCATGTTTTACTTGCAGAGATGAAAATAGTATATGTATTTGATTTGACATGTACTGAAACAAAATGACGTTTGCGCAAGAAAATTATCTTTCCTTTTAGTATTCAATCAAGCCGCCCGACGCACCATGACAGATACATAATTATGTACTTAGCGTGACACTTGCAGGGTCATTATTTCAAAAACTGTCCATCGTTTAACAATTTTCATCGAGCACTTTCAAGATACAATTTGTGTACTATTTATCTGAGCACTTTGAACTCTTCGAAACTATCGTAACTCTACATAATAGGATCGAAATCTATACGACCGATCGTTTTTCTGGAGACAATCAGCCGCGGACAAAAGAAATTTTAAAGTTGGTACTTTTGTGTATGAATATTAGAAATTTTAACACTAGATGATTTTTCAAATTTTTATAATATTCGTCCGGAGCATGCCCTCACGATACGAAACTTTATTTATGTTTATTCGTCTGTTTTCAAATAATGCATTAACAATACATTTTGGGAAAATAGATTTAATTGAAAAGATTTATTTATAAAACATTCATTGCTATGTGTAATTTTCTTAAACTTTCCCTTGGTTATGTATTATTGTTAATGATTCGATAACAAAACTCAAAATACGATTAGTAACCGTAGTCCATGAAATTTACTTTTTTATTATGAATAAAAGTCTACAATATAAATGACCACAATTAATTGTTGCGCATGTTTTATTGTGGATTAAGATAAAGAAATATTGTATACGTGTTATCTCTACTTATACATAGCTTCCTTGTAACACGAGAGTGCATTGGTTAAACTTTTTTGTCGATGAACACAAAACAATATACGATATTTTTGTATGTATAAGTGTAACGGAAAATAAAATATTCCGTTGTGAGTTTCATCTTTTCTCTTATTCACTAAATCCTCGATACGTTTTACTTTCGTCGTAATACGATTTCTCTTCGATGCATGAGAAAGGCTCTAATAAAAACAGGAGTAAATGAAATATTTTCAGAACTATTACACATAACATTACGTATTTTAAAGTTATATTTCGTTTAAAAAAAGAAAGAGCGATTTCATGTGGAATAACTTTTAAAAATCAAGTGAAGGTACTCTAAGATAGTCGTTTGTAAATTCACATAAAATATGGATGATGGAGTAGTTGCAATTTTCTCTACAAACATCATGCATTATATATGTATTATGCTTCGTCATAGAATCGGAAGGAAGGAAATTTTTCGAAGAAGATCTCCAATGTTACTTCTTGAATATCTGAAGGCCTCTGTTATTTAACGATGTAAATAAAACATGGGAATACCGAACGCGATATGCAATTATTATTACACGACACACATTCAAAACATATTCAAACGTCTGTAAAAACATTGAAAAATTTTTTTCATTACTGAATCCACCACAGATTTGAAGACTGAATCTTCCTCTTTACACCGACTTCTTAAAACTTGACCTTTTTTTGGAAAAAAATCTATTTTTGACCGATTTAGCATGGTATTTTCAATGATACACTGCATATTACGTTATATTATAAGGTATTTTCAATGATACACAGCATATTACGTTATATTATAAGGTATTTTCAATGATACACTACAAATTACGATATATTATAAGGTATTTTCAATGATACACTGCATATTACGTTATATTATAAGGAACTTTCAATGATACACTGCATACTACGTTATATTATAAGGTATATTCAATGATAATCTACTATATATTATAAGGTATTTTCAATGATACACTGCATATTACGTTATATTATAAGGTATTTTCAATGATACACTTCATATTACGTTATATTATAAGGTATTTTCAATGATACACTGCATATTACGTTATATTATAAGGTATTTTCAATGATACACTGCATATTACGTTATATTATAAGGTATTTTCAATGATACACTACACATTACGATATATTATAAGGTATTTTCAATGATATACTGCATATTACATATATTATATGGTATTTTCAATGATACACTACAAATTACGATATATTATAAGGTATTTTCAATTATATACAGCATATTACGATATATTATATGGTATTTTCATTGATACACTACAAATTACCATATATTATAAGGTATTTTCAATGATACACTGCATATTACGTTATATTATAAGGTATTTTCAATGATACACTGCATATTACGTTATATTATAAGGTATTTTCAATGATACACTACAAATTACGATATATTATAAGGTATTTTCAATGATATACTGCATATTACATATATTATATAGTATTTTCAATGATACTCTACAAATTACGATATATTATAAGGTATTTTCAATGTTATACTGCATATTACGTTATATTATAAGGTATATTCAATGATAAACTACTATATATTATAAGGTATTTTCAATGATACACTGCATATTACGTTATATTATAAGGTATTTTCAATGATACATTGCATATTACGTTATATTATAAGGTATTTTCAATGTTACACTTCATATTACGTTATATTATAAGGTATTTTCAATGATACACTGCATATTACGTTATATCATAAGGTATTTTCAATGATACACTGCATATTACGTTAAATCATAAGGTATTTTCAATGATACACTGCATATTACGTTATATTATAAGGTATTTTCAATGATAAACTACAAATTACAATATATTATAAGGTATTTTCAATGTTATACTGCATATTACGTTATATTATAAGGTATATTCAATGATAAACTACTATATATTATAAGGTATTTTCAATGATACACTGCATATTACGTTATATTATAAGGTATTTTCAATGATACACTACAAATTACGATATATTATAAGGTATTTTCAATGATACACTGCATATTACGTTATAGTATAAGGTATTTTCAATGATAAACTACGATATATTATAAGGTATTTTCATTGATACACTGCATATTACGTTATGTTATAAGGTATTTTCAATGATACACTGCATATTACGTTATATTATAAGGTATTTTCAATTATACACTACAAATTACGATATATTATAAGGTATTTTCAATGATACACTGCATATTACGTTATATTATAAGGAACTTTCAATGATACACTGCATATTACGTTATATTATAAGGTATATTCAATGATAAACTACTATATATTATAAGGTATTTTCAATGATACACTGCATATTACGTTATATTATAAGGTATTTTCAATGATACATTGCATATTACGTTATATTATAAGGTATTTTCAATGTTACACTTCATATTACGTTATATTATAAGGTATTTTCAATGATACACTGCATATTACGTTATATCATAAGGTATTTTCAATGATACACTGCATATTACGTTATATTATAAGGTATATATTAAGATAAACTACTATATATTATAAGGTATTTTCAATGATACACTACAAATTACGATATATTATAAGGTATTATCAATGATACACTGCATACTACGTTATATTATAAGGTATTTTCAATGATACACTGCATATTACGTTATATTATAAGGTATTTTCAATGATACACTGCATATTACGTTATATTATAAGGTATTTTCAATGATACACTACACATTACGATATATTATAAGGTATTTTCAATGATATACTGCATATTACATATATTATATGGTATTTTCAATGATACACTACAAATTACGATATATTATAAGGTATTTTCAATTATATACAGCATATTACGATATATTATATGGTATTTTCATTGATACACTACAAATTACCATATATTATAAGGTATTTTCAATGATACACTGCATATTACGTTATATTATAAGGTATTTTCAATGATACACTGCATATTACGTTATATTATAAGGTATTTTCAATGATACACTACAAATTACGATATATTATAAGGTATTTTCAATGATATACTGCATATTACATATATTATATAGTATTTTCAATGATACTCTACAAATTACGATATATTATAAGGTATTTTCAATGTTATACTGCATATTACGTTATATTATAAGGTATATTCAATGATAAACTACTATATATTATAAGGTATTTTCAATGATACACTGCATATTACGTTATATTATAAGGTATTTTCAATGATACATTGCATATTACGTTATATTATAAGGTATTTTCAATGATACACTTCATATTACGTTATATTATAAGGTATTTTCAATGATACACTGCATATTACGTTATATCATAAGGTATTTTCAATGATACACAGCATATTACGTTAAATCATAAGGTATTTTCAATGATACACTGCATATTACGTTATATTATAAGGTATTTTCAATGATAAACTACAAATTACGATATATTATAAGGTATTTTCAATGTTATACTGCATATTACGTTATATTATAAGGTATATTCAATGATAAACTACTATATATTATAAGGTATTTTCAATGATACACTGCATATTACGTTATATTATAAGGTATTTTCAATGATACACTACAAATTACGATATATTATAAGGTATTTTCAATGATACACTGCATATTACGTTATAGTATAAGGTATTTTCAATGATAAACTACGATATATTATAAGGTATTTTCATTGATACACTGCATATTACGTTATGTTATAAGGTATTTTCAATGATACACTGCATATTACGTTATATTATAAGGTATTTTCAATTATACACTACAAATTACGATATATTATAAGGTATTTTCAATGATACACTGCATATTACGTTATATTATAAGGAACTTTCAATGATACACTGCATATTACGTTATATTATAAGGTATATTCAATGATAAACTACTATATATTATAAGGTATTTTCAATGATACACTGCATATTACGTTATATTATAAGGTATTTTCAATGATACATTGGATATTACGTTATATTATAAGGTATTTTCAATGTTACACTTCATATTACGTTATATTATAAGGTATTTTCAATGATACACTGCATATTACGTTATATCATAAGGTATTTTCAATGATACACTGCATATTACGTTATATTATAAGGTATATATTAAGATAAACTACTATATATTATAAGGTATTTTCAATGATACACTACAAATTACGATATATTATAAGGTATTATCAATGATACACTGCATACTACGTTATATCATAAGGTATTTTCAATGATACACTGAATATTTCGTTATATTATAAGGTATTTTCAATGATACACTGCATATTACGTTATATTATAAGGTGTTTTCAATGATACACTGCATATTACGTTATATTATAAGGTATTTTCAATGATACACTTCATATTACGTTATATTATAAGGTATTTTCAATGATACACTGCATATTACGTTATATCATAAGGTATTTGCAGTGATACACTGCATATTATGTTATATTATAAGGTATTTTCAATGATCCGCTGCATATTACGTTATATTATAAGGTATATTCAATGATAAACTACTATATATTATAAGGTATTTTCAATGATACACTGCATATTACGTTATATTATAAGGTATTTTCAATGATACACTACAAATTACGATATATTATAAGGAATTTTCAATGACACACTACAAATTACGATATATTATAAGGTATTTTCAATTATACACTACAAATTACGATATATTATAAGATATTTTCTATGATACACTGCATATTACGTTATATTATAAGGTATTTTCAATGATACACTACAAATTACGATATATTATAAGGGATTTTCAATGATAAACTGCATATTACGTTATATTATAAGGTATTTTCAATGATGCACAGCATATTACGTTATATTATAAGGTATTTTCAATGATACACTACAAATTACGATATATTATAAGGTATTTTCAATGATATACTGCATATTACATATATTATATAGTATTTTCAATGATACACTACAAATTACGATATATTATAAGGTATTTTCAATGATATACTGCATATTACGATATATTATATGGTATTTTCGTTGATACACTACAAATTACCATATATTATAAGGTATTTTCAATGATACACTGCATATTACGTTATATCATAAGGTATTTTCAATGATACACTGCATATTACGTTAAATCATAAGGTATTTTCAATGATACACTGCATATTTCGTTATATTATAAGGTATTTTCAATGATACACTGCATATTACGTTATATTATAAGGTATTTTCAATAATACACTACAAATTACGATAGATTATAAGGTATTTTCAATGATACACTGCATATTACGTTATATTATAAGGTATTTTTAATGATACACTGCATATTACGTTATATTATAAGGTATTTTCAATGATACACTGCATATTACGTTATATTATACGGTGTTTTCAATGATACACTGCATATTTCGTTATATTATAAGCTGTTTTCAATGATACACTGCATACTACGTTATATTATAAGGTATTTTCAATGATAAACTTCATATTACGTTATATTATAAGGTATTTTCAATGATACACTACGATATATTATAAGGTATTTTCAATGATACACTGCATATTACGTTATATTATAAGGTACTTTCAATGATACACTGCATATTACGTTATATTATAAGGTATTTTCAATGATAAACTACTATATATTATAAGGTATTTCCAATGATACACTACAAATTACGATATATTATAAGTTATTTTCAATGATACAATGCATATTACGTTATATTATAAGGTATTTTCAATGATACACTGCATATTACGTTATATCATAAGGTATTTTCAATGATACACTGCATATTCCGTTATATTATAAGTTATTTTCAATGATACACTGCAATTACGTAATATTATAAGGTATTTTCATTGATACACTACAAATAACCATATATTATAAGGTATTTTCAATGATACACTGCATATTACGTTATATTATAAGGTATTTTCAATGATAAACTACTATATATTATAAGGTATTTTAAATGATAAACTATTATATATTATAAGGTATTTTCAATGATACACTGCATATTACGTTATATTGTAAGGTATTTTCAATGATACACTACATATTACGTTATATTATAAGGTATTTTCATTGATACAATACAAATTACCATATATTCTAAGGTATTTTCGATGATAAACTACTATATGTTATAAGGTATTTTCAATGATACACTGCATATTACGTTATACTATAAGGTATTTTCAATGATACACTACAAATTACGATATATTATAAGTTATTTTCAATGATACACTGCATATTACGTTATATTATAAGGTATTTTCAATGATACACTGCATATTACGTTATATCATAAGGTATTTTCAATGATACACTGCATATTCCGTTATATTATAAGGTATTTTCAATGATACACTGCATATTACGTAATATTATAAGGTATTTTCATTGATACACTACAAATAACCATATATTATAAGGTATTTTCAATGATACACTGCATATTACGTTATAGTATACGGTATTTTCAATGATACACTGCATATTACGTTATATTATAAGGTATTTTCAATGATACACTGCATATTACGTTATACTATAAGGTGTTTTCAATGATACACTGCATATTACGTTATATTATAAGGTATTTTCAATGATACACTACAAATTACGATATATTATAAGGCATTTTCTATGATAAACTACGATATATTATAAGGTATTTTCAATGATACACTGCATATTACGTTATATTATAAGGTATTTTCAATGATACACTACAAATTACGATATATTATAAGGTATTTTCAATGATAAACTACGATATATTATAAGGTATTTTCAATGATACACTGCATATTACGTTATATTATAAGGTATTTTCAATGATACACTGCATATTACGTTATACTATAAGGTGTTTTCAATGATACACTGCATATTACGTTATATTATAAGGTATTTTCAATGATACACTACAAATTACGATATATTATAAGGCATTTTCTATGATAAACTACGATATATTATAAGGTATTTTCAATGATACACTGCATATTACGTTATATTATAAGGTATTTTCAATGATACACTGCATATTACGTTATACTATAAGGTATTTTCAATGATACACTGCATATTACGTTATATTATAAGGTATTTTCAATGATACACTACAAATTACGATATATTATAAGGCATTTTCTATGATAAACTACGATATATTATAAGGTATTTTCAATGATACACTGCATATTACGTTATATTATAAGGTATTTTCAATGATACACTACAAATTACGATATATTATAAGGTATTTTCAATGATAAACTACGATATATTATAAGGTATTTTCAATGATACACTGCATATTACGTTATATTATAAGGTATTTTCAATGATACACTGCATATTACGTTATATTATAAGGTATATTCAATGATAAACTACTATATATTATAAGGTATTTTCAATGATACACTGCATATTACGTTATATTATAAGGTATTTTCAATGATACACTGCATATTACGTTATACTATAAGGTGTTTTCAATGATACACTGCATATTACGTTATATTATAAGGTATTTTCAATGATACACTACAAATTACGATATATTATAAGGCATTTTCAATGATAAACTACGATATATTATAAGGTATTTTCAATGATACACTGCATATTACGTTATATTATAAGGTATTTTCAATGATACACTACAAATTACGATATATTATAAGGTATTTTCAATGATAAACTACGATATATTATAAGGTATTTTCAATGATACACTGCATATTACGTTATATTATAAGGTATTTTCAATGATACACTGCATATTACGTTATATTATAAGGTATTTTCAATGATACACTACAAATTACGATATATTATAAGGTATTTTCAATGATACACTGCATATTACGTTATATCATAAGGTATTTTCAATGATATACTGCATATTACGATATATTATATGGTATTTTCGTTGATACACTACAAATTACCATATATTATAAGGTATTTTCAATGATACACTGCATATTACGTTATATCATAAGGTATTTTCAATGATACACTGCATATTACGTTAAATCATAAGGTATTTTCAATGATACACTGCATATTTCGTTATATTATAAGGTATTTTCAATGATACACTGCATATTACGTTATATTATAAGGTATTTTCAATGATACACTACAAATTACGATAGATTATAAGGTATTTTCAATGATACACTGCATATTACGTTATATTATAAGGTATTTTCAATGATACACTGCATATTACGTTATATTATAAGGTATTTTCAATGATACACTGCATATTACGTTATATTATACGGTGTTTTCAATGATACACTGCATATTTCGTTATATTATAAGCTGTTTTCAATGATACACTGCATACTACGTTATATTATAAGGTATTTTCAATGATAAACTTCATATTACGTTATATTATAAGGTATTTTCAATGATACACTACGATATATTATAAGGTATTTTCAATGATACACTGCATATTACGTTATATTATAAGGTATTTTCAATGATACACTGCATATTACGTTATATTATAAGGTATATTCAATGATAAACTACTATATATTATAAGGTATTTCCAATGATACACTACAAATTACGATATATTATAAGTTATTTTCAATGATACAATGCATATTACGTTATATTATAAGGTATTTTCAATGATACACTGCATATTACGTTATATCATAAGGTATTTTCAATGATACACTGCATATTCCGTTATATTATAAGTTATTTTCAATGATACACTGCAATTACGTAATATTATAAGGTATTTTCATTGATACACTACAAATAACCATATATTATAAGGTATTTTCAATGATACACTGCATATTACGTTATATTATAAGGTATGTTCAATGATAAACTACTATATATTATAAGGTATTTTAAATGATAAACTATTATATATTATAAGGTATTTTCAATGATACACTGCATATTACGTTATATTGTAAGGTATTTTCAATGATACACTACATATTACGTTATATTATAAGGTATTTTCATTGATACAATACAAATTACCATATATTCTAAGGTATTTTCGATGATAAACTACTATATGTTATAAGGTATTTTCAATGATACACTGCATATTACGTTATACTATAAGGTATTTCCAATGATACACTACAAATTACGATATATTATAAGTTATTTTCAATGATACACTGCATATTACGTTATATTATAAGGTATTTTCAATGATACACTGCATATTACGTTATATCATAAGGTATTTTCAATGATACACTGCATATTACGTTATATTATAAGGTATTTTCAATGATACACTGCATATTACGTAATATTATAAGGTATTTTCATTGATACACTACAAATAACCATATATTATAAGGTATTTTCAATGATACACTGCATATTACGTTATAGTATACGGTATTTTCAATGATACACTGCATATTACGTTATATTATAAGGTATTTTCAATGATACACTGCATATTACGTTATACTATAAGGTGTTTTCAATGATACACTGCATATTACGTTATATTATAAGGTATTTTCAATGATACACTACATATTACGTTATATTATAAGGCATTTTCTATGATAAACTACGATATATTATAAGGTATTTTCAATGATACACTGCATATTACGTTATATTATAAGGTATTTTCAATGATACACTACAAATTACGATATATTATAAGGTATTTTCAATGATAAACTACGATATATTATAAGGTATTTTCAATGATACACTGCATATTACGTTATATTATAAGGTATTTTCAATGATACACTGCATATTACGTTATACTATAAGGTGTTTTCAATGATACACTGCATATTACGTTATATTATAAGGTATTTTCAATGATACACTGCATATTACGTTATACTATAAGGTGTTTTCAATGATACACTGCATATTACGTTATATTATAAGGTATTTTCAATGATACACTACAAATTACGATATATTATAAGGCATTTTCAATGATAAACTACGATATATTATAAGGTATTTTCAATGATACACTGCATATTACGTTATATTATAAGGTATTTTCAATGATACACTACAAATTACGATATATTATAAGGTATTTTCAATGATAAACTACGATATATTATAAGGTATTTTCAATGATACACTGCATATTACGTTATATTATAAGGTATTTTCAATGATACACTGCATATTACGTTATATTATAAGGTATATTCAATGATAAACTACTATATATTATAAGGTATTTTCAATGATACACTGCATATTACGTTATATTATAAGGTATTTTCAATGATACACTGCATATTACGTTATACTATAAGGTGTTTTCAATGATACACTGCATATTACGTTATATTATAAGGTATTTTCAATGATACACTACAAATTACGATATATTATAAGGCATTTTCTATGATAAACTACGATATATTATAAGGTATTTTCAATGATACACTGCATATTACGTTATATTATAAGGTATTTTCAATGATACACTACAAATTACGATATATTATAAGGTATTTTCAATGATAAACTACGATATATTATAAGGTATTTTCAATGATACACTGCATATTACGTTATATTATAAGGTATTTTCAATGATACACTGCATATTACGTTATATTATAAGGTATTTTCAATGATACACTACAAATTACGATATATTATAAGGTATTTTCAATGATACACTGCATATTACGTTATATTATAAGGTATTTTCAATGATACACTACAAATTACGATATATTATAAGGTATTTTCAATGATACACTGCATATTACGTTATAGTATAAGGTATTTTCAAGATATACTGCATATTACGTTATAATATAAGGTATATTCAATGATAAACTACTATATATTATAAGGTATTTTCAATGATACACTGCATATTACGTTATAGTATAAGGTATTTTCAATGATAAACTACGATATATTATAAGGTATTTTCAATGATACACTGCATATTACGTTATATTATAAGGTATTTTCAATGATACACTGCATATTACGTTATATTATAAGGTACATTCAATGATAAACTACTATATATTATAAGGTATTTTCAATGATACCCTGCATATTATGTTATATTATAAGGTATTTTCAATGATACACTACAAATTACGATATATTATAAGGTATTTTCAATGATACACTGCATATTACGTTATAGTATAAGGTATTTTCAATGATAAACTACGATATATTATAAGGTATTTTCAATGATACACTGCATATTACGTTATATTATAAGGTATTTTCAATGATACACTGCATATTACGTTATATTATAAGGTATTTTCAATTATACACTACAAATTACGATATATTATAAGGTATTTTCAATGATACACTGCATATTACGTTATATTATAAGGAACTTTCAATGATACACTGCATATTACGTTATATTATAAGGTATTTTCAATGATAAACTACTATATATTATAAGGTATTTTCAATGATACACTGCATATTACGTTATATTATAAGGTATTTTCAATGATACATTGCATATTACGTTATATTATAAGGTATTTTCAATGTTACACTTCATATTACGTTATATTATAAGGTATTTTCAATGATACACTGCATATTACGTTATATCATAAGGTATTTTCAATGATACACTGCATATTCCGTTATATTATAAGTTATTTTCAATGATACACTGCAATTACGTAATATTATAAGGTATTTTCATTGATACACTACAAATAACCATATATTATAAGGTATTTTCAATGATACACTGCATATTACGTTATATTATAAGGTATGTTCAATGATAAACTACTATATATTATAAGGTATTTTAAATGATAAACTATTATATATTATAAGGTATTTTCAATGATACACTGCATATTACGTTATATTGTAAGGTATTTTCAATGATACACTACATATTACGTTATATTATAAGGTATTTTCATTGATACAATACAAATTACCATATATTCTAAGGTATTTTCGATGATAAACTACTATATGTTATAAGGTATTTTCAATGATACACTGCATATTACGTTATACTATAAGGTATTTCCAATGATACACTACAAATTACGATATATTATAAGTTATTTTCAATGATACACTGCATATTACGTTATATTATAAGGTATTTTCAATGATACACTGCATATTACGTTATATCATAAGGTATTTTCAATGATACACTGCATATTAAGTTATATTATAAGGTATTTTCAATGATACACTTCATATTACGTTATATTATAAGGTATTTTCAATGATACACTGCATATTACGTTATATCATAAGGTATTTGCAGTGATACACTGCATATTATGTTATATTATAAGGTATTTTCAATGATCCGCTGCATATTACGTTATATTATAAGGTATATTCAATGATAAACTACTATATATTATAAGGTATTTTCAATGATACACTGCATATTACGTTATATTATAAGGTATTTTCAATGTTACACTTCATATTACGTTATATTATAAGGTATTTTCAATGATACACTGCATATTACGTTATATCATAAGGTATTTTCAATGATACACTGCATATTACGTTAAATCATAAGGTATTTTCAATGATACACTGCATATTACGTTATATTATAAGGTATTTTCAATGATACTCTACAAATTACGATATATTATAAGGTATTTTCAATGTTATACTGCATATTACGTTATATTATAAGGTATATTCAATGATAAACTACTATATATTATAAGGTATTTTCAATGATACACTGCATATTACGTTATATTATAAGGTATTTTCAATGATACACTACAAATTACGATATATTATAAGGTATTTTCAATGATACACTGCATATTACGTTATAGTATAAGGTATTTTCAATGATAAACTACGATATATTATAAGGTATTTTCATTGATACACTGCATATTACGTTATATTATAAGGTATTTTCAATGATACACTGCATATTACGTTATATTATAAGGTATTTTCAATTATACACTACAAATTACGATATATTATAAGGTATTTTCAATGATACACTGCATATTACGTTATATTATAAGGAACTTTCAATGATACACTGCATATTACGTTATATTATAAGGTATATTCAATGATAAACTACTATATATTATAAGGTATTTTCAATGATACACTGCATATTACGTTATATTATAAGGTATTTTCAATGATACATTGCATATTACGTTATATTATAAGGTATTTTCAATGTTACACTTCATATTACGTTATATTATAAGGTATTTTCAATGATACACTGCATATTACGTTATATCATAAGGTATTTTCAATGATACACTGCATATTACGTTATATTATAAGGTATATATTAAGATAAACTACTATATATTATAAGGTATTTTCAATGATACACTACAAATTACGATATATTATAAGGTATTATCAATGATACACTGCATACTACGTTATATTATAAGGTATTTTCAATGATACACTGCATATTACGTTATATTATAAGGTATTTTCAATGATACACTGCATATTACGTTATATTATAAGGTATTTTCAATGATACACTACACATTACGATATATTATAAGGTATTTTCAATGATATACTGCATATTACATATATTATATGGTATTTTCAATGATACACTACAAATTACGATATATTATAAGGTATTTTCAATTATATACAGCATATTACGATATATTATATGGTATTTTCATTGATACACTACAAATTACCATATATTATAAGGTATTTTCAATGATACACTGCATATTACGTTATATTATAAGGTATTTTCAATGATACACTGCATATTACGTTATATTATAAGGTATTTTCAATGATACACTACAAATTACGATATATTATAAGGTATTTTCAATGATATACTGCATATTACATATATTATATAGTATTTTCAATGATACTCTACAAATTACGATATATTATAAGGTATTTTCAATGTTATACTGCATATTACGTTATATTATAAGGTATTTTCAATGATAAACTACTATATATTATAAGGTATTTTCAATGATACACTGCATATTACGTTATATTATAAGGTATTTTCAATGATACACTGCATATTACGTTATATTATAAGGTATTTTCAATGTTACACTTCATATTACGTTATATTATAAGGTATTTTCAATGATACACTGCATATTACGTTATATCATAAGGTATTTTCAATGATACACTGCATATTACGTTAAATCATAAGGTATTTTCAATGATACACTGCATATTACGTTATATTATAAGGTATTTTCAATGATACTCTACAAATTACGATATATTATAAGGTATTTTCAATGTTATACTGCATATTACGTTATATTATAAGGTATATTCAATGATAAACTACTATATATTATAAGGTATTTTCAATGATACACTGCATATTACGTTATATTATAAGGTATTTTCAATGATACACTACAAATTACGATATATTATAAGGTATTTTCAATGATACACTGCATATTACGTTATAGTATAAGGTATTTTCAATGATAAACTACGATATATTATAAGGTATTTTCATTGATACACTGCATATTACGTTATATTATAAGGTATTTTCAATGATACACTGCATATTACGTTATATTATAAGGTATTTTCAATTATACACTACAAATTACGATATATTATAAGGTATTTTCAATGATACACTGCATATTACGTTATATTATAAGGAACTTTCAATGATACACTGCATATTACGTTATATTATAAGGTATATTCAATGATAAACTACTATATATTATAAGGTATTTTCAATGATACACTGCATATTACGTTATATTATAAGGTATTTTCAATGATACATTGCATATTACGTTATATTATAAGGTATTTTCAATGTTACACTTCATATTACGTTATATTATAAGGTATTTTCAATGATACACTGCATATTACGTTATATCATAAGGTATTTTCAATGATACACTGCATATTACGTTATATTATAAGGTATATATTAAGATAAACTACTATATATTATAAGGTATTTTCAATGATACACTACAAATTACGATATATTATAAGGTATTATCAATGATACACTGCATACTACGTTATATCATAAGGTATTTTCAATGATACACTGAATATTTCGTTATATTATAAGGTATTTTCAATGATACACTGCATATTACGTTATATTATAAGGTGTTTTCAATGATACACTGCATATTACGTTATATTATAAGGTATTTTCAATGATACACTTCATATTACGTTATATTATAAGGTATTTTCAATGATACACTGCATATTATGTTATATTATAAGGTATTTTCAATGATCCGCTGCATATTACGTTATATTATAAGGTATATTCAATGATAAACTACTATATATTATAAGGTATTTTCAATGATACACTGCATATTACGTTATATTATAAGGTATTTTCAATGATACACTACAAATTACGATATATTATAAGGAATTTTCAATGACACACTACAAATTACGATATATTATAAGGTATTTTCAATTATACACTACAAATTACGATATATTATAAGATATTTTCTATGATACACTGCATATTACGTTATATTATAAGGTATTTTCAATGATACACTACAAATTACGATATATTATAAGGGATTTTCAATGATAAACTGCATATTACGTTATATTATAAGGTATTTTCAATGATGCACAGCATATTACGTTATATTATAAGGTATTTTCAATGATACACTACAAATTACGATATATTATAAGGTATTTTCAATGATATACTGCATATTACATATATTATATAGTATTTTCAATGATACACTACAAATTACGATATATTATAAGGTATTTTCAATGATATACTGCATATTACGATATATTATATGGTATTTTCGTTGATACACTACAAATTACCATATATTATAAGGTATTTTCAATGATACACTGCATATTACGTTATATCATAAGGTATTTTCAATGATACACTGCATATTACGTTAAATCATAAGGTATTTTCAATGATACACTGCATATTTCGTTATATTATAAGGTATTTTCAATGATACACTGCATATTACGTTATATTATAAGGTATTTTCAATGATACACTACAAATTACGATAGATTATAAGGTATTTTCAATGATACACTGCATATTACGTTATATTATAAGGTATTTTCAATGATACACTGCATATTACGTTATATTATAAGGTATTTTCAATGATACACTGCATATTACGTTATATTATACGGTGTTTTCAATGATACACTGCATATTTCGTTATATTATAAGCTGTTTTCAATGATACACTGCATACTACGTTATATTATAAGGTATTTTCAATGATAAACTTCATATTACGTTATATTATAAGGTATTTTAAATGATACACTACGATATATTATAAGGTATTTTCAATGATACACTGCATATTACGTTATATTATAAGGTATTTTCAATGATACACTGCATATTACGTTATATTATAAGGTATATTCAATGATAAACTACTATATATTATAAGGTATTTCCAATGATACACTACAAATTACGATATATTATAAGTTATTTTCAATGATACAATGCATATTACGTTATATTATAAGGTATTTTCAATGATACACTGCATATTACGTTATATCATAAGGTATTTTCAATGATACATTGCATATTCCGTTATATTATAAGTTATTTTCAATGATACACTGCAATTACGTAATATTATAAGGTATTTTCATTGATACACTACAAATAACCATATATTATAAGGTATTTTCAATGATACACTGCATATTACGTTATATTATAAGGTATGTTCAATGATAAACTACTATATATTATAAGGTATTTTAAATGATAAACTATTATATATTATAAGGTATTTTCAATGATACACTGCATATTACGTTATATTGTAAGGTATTTTCAATGATACACTACATATTACGTTATATTATAAGGTATTTTCATTGATACAATACAAATTACCATATATTCTAAGGTATTTTCGATGATAAACTACTATATGTTATAAGGTATTTTCAATGATACACTGCATATTACGTTATACTATAAGGTATTTCCAATGATACACTACAAATTACGATATATTATAAGTTATTTTCAATGATACACTGCATATTACGTTATATTATAAGGTATTTTCAATGATACACTGCATATTACGTTATATCATAAGGTATTTTCAATGATACACTGCATATTCCGTTATATTATAAGGTATTTTCAATGATACACTGCATATTACGTAATATTATAAGGTATTTTCATTGATACACTACAAATAACCATATATTATAAGGTATTTTCAATGATACACTGCATATTACGTTATATTATACGGTATTTTCAATGATACACTGCATATTACGTTATATTATAAGGTATTTTCAATGATACACTGCATATTACGTTATATTATAAGGTATTTTCAATGATACACTGCATATTACGTTATATTATAAGGTATTTTCAATGATACACTACAAATTACGATATATTATAAGGCATTTTCTATGATAAACTACGATATATTATAAGGTATTTTCAATGATACACTGCATATTACGTTATATTATAAGGTATTTTCAATGATACACTACAAATTACGATATATTATAAGGTATTTTCAATGATAAACTACGATATATTAGAAGGTATTTTCAATGATACACTGCATATTACGTTATATTATAAGGTATTTTCAATGATACACTGCATATTACGTTATACTATAAGGTGTTTTCAATGATACACTGCATATTACGTTATATTATAAGGTATTTTCAATGATACACTACAAATTACGATATATTATAAGGCATTTTCTATGATAAACTACGATATATTATAAGGTATTTTCAATGATACACTGCATATTACGTTATATTATAAGGTATTTTCAATGATACACTGCATATTACGTTATATTATAAGGTATTTTCAATGATACACTGCATATTACGTTATATTATAAGGTATTTTCAATGATACACTACAAATTACGATATATTATAAGGCATTTTCTATGATAAACTACGATATATTATAAGGTATTTTCAATGATACACTGCATATTACGTTATATTATAAGGTATTTTCAATGATACACTACAAATTACGATATATTATAAGGTATTTTCAATGATAAACTACGATATATTATAAGGTATTTTCAATGATACACTGCATATTACGTTATATTATAAGGTATTTTCAATGATACACTGCATATTACGTTATATTATAAGGTATATTCAATGATAAACTACTATATATTATAAGGTATTTTCAATGATACACTGCATATTACGTTATATTATAAGGTATTTTCAATGATACACTGCATATTACGTTATACTATAAGGTGTTTTCAATGATACACTGCATATTACGTTATATTATAAGGTATTTTCAATGATACACTACAAATTACGATATATTATAAGGCATTTTCTATGATAAACTACGATATATTATAAGGTATTTTCAATGATACACTGCATATTACGTTATATTATAAGGTATTTTCAATGATACACTACAAATTACGATATATTATAAGGTATTTTCAATGATAAACTACGATATATTATAAGGTATTTTCAATGATACACTGCATATTACGTTATATTATAAGGTATTTTCAATGATACACTGCATATTACGTTATATTATAAGGTATTTTCAATGATACACTACAAATTACGATATATTATAAGGTATTTTCAATGATACACTGCATATTACGTTATATCATAAGGTATTTTCAATGATATACTGCATATTACGATATATTATATGGTATTTTCGTTGATACACTACAAATTACCATATATTATAAGGTATTTTCAATGATACACTGCATATTACGTTATATCATAAGGTATTTTCAATGATACACTGCATATTACGTTAAATCATAAGGTATTTTCAATGATACACTGCATATTACGTTATATTATAAGGTATTTTCAATGATACACTGCATATTACGTTATATTATAAGGTATTTTCAATGATACACTACAAATTACGATAGATTATAAGGTATTTTCAATGATACACTGCATATTACGTTATATTATAAGGTATTTTCAATGATACACTGCATATTACGTTATATTATAAGGTATTTTCAATGATACACTGCATATTACGTTATATTATACGGTGTTTTCAATGATACACTGCATATTTCGTTATATTATAAGCTGTTTTCAATGATACACTGCATACTACGTTATATTATAAGGTATTTTCAATGATAAACTTCATATTACGTTATATTATAAGGTATTTTCAATGATACACTACGATATATTATAAGGTATTTTCAATGATACACTGCATATTACGTTATATTATAAGGTATTTTCAATGATACACTGCATATTACGTTATATTATAAGGTATTTTCAATGATAAACTACTATATATTATAAGGTATTTCCAATGATACACTACAAATTACGATATATTATAAGGTATTTTCAATGATACAATGCATATTACGTTATATTATAAGGTATTTTCAATGATACACTGCATATTACGTTATATCATAAGGTATTTTCAATGATACACTGCATATTCCGTTATATTATAAGTTATTTTCAATGATACACTGCAATTACGTAATATTATAAGGTATTTTCATTGATACACTACAAATAACCATATATTATAAGGTATTTTCAATGATACACTGCATATTACGTTATATTATAAGGTATGTTCAATGATAAACTACTATATATTATAAGGTATTTTAAATGATAAACTATTATATATTATAAGGTATTTTCAATGATACACTGCATATTACGTTATATTGTAAGGTATTTTCAATGATACACTACATATTACGTTATATTATAAGGTATTTTCATTGATACAATACAAATTACCATATATTCTAAGGTATTTTCGATGATAAACTACTATATGTTATAAGGTATTTTCAATGATACACTGCATATTACGTTATACTATAAGGTATTTTCAATGATACACTACAAATTACGATATATTATAAGTTATTTTCAATGATACACTGCATATTACGTTATATTATAAGGTATTTTCAATGATACACTGCATATTACGTTATATCATAAGGTATTTTCAATGATACACTGCATATTCCGTTATATTATAAGGTATTTTCAATGATACACTGCATATTACGTAATATTATAAGGTATTTTCATTGATACACTACAAATTACCATATAATATAAGGTATTTTCAATGATACACTGCATATTACGTTATATTATAAGGTATTTTCAATGATACACTGCATATTACGTTATATTATAAGGTATTTTCAATGATACACTGCATATTACGTTATACTATAAGGTGTTTTCAATGATACACTGCATATTACGTTATATTATAAGGTATTTTCAATGATACACTACAAATTACGATATATTATAAGGCATTTTCAATGATAAACTACGATATATTATAAGGTATTTTCAATGATACACTGCATATTACGTTATATTATAAGGTATTTTCAATGATACACTACAAATTACGATATATTATAAGGTATTTTCAATGATAAACTACGATATATTATAAGGTATTTTCAATGATACACTGCATATTACGTTATATTATAAGGTATTTTCAATGATACACTGCATATTACGTTATACTATAAGGTGTTTTCAATGATACACTGCATATTACGTTATATTATAAGGTATTTTCAATGATACACTACAAATTACGATATATTATAAGGCATTTTCTATGATAAACTACGATATATTATAAGGTATTTTCAATGATACACTGCATATTACGTTATATTATAAGGTATTTTCAATGATACACTGCATATTACGTTATACTATAAGGTGTTTTCAATGATACACTGCATATTACGTTATATTATAAGGTATTTTCAATGATACACTACAAATTACGATATATTATAAGGCATTTTCTATGATAAACTACGATATATTATAAGGTATTTTCAATGATACACTGCATATTACGTTATATTATAAGGTATTTTCAATGATACACTACAAATTACGATATATTATAAGGTATTTTCAATGATAAACTACGATATATTATAAGGTATTTTCAATGATACACTGCATATTACGTTATATTATAAGGTATTTTCAATGATACACTGCATATTACGTTATATTATAAGGTATATTCAATGATAAACTACTATATATTATAAGGTATTTTCAATGATACACTGCATATTACGTTATATTATAAGGTATTTTCAATGATACACTGCATATTACGTTATACTATAAGGTGTTTTCAATGATACACTGCATATTACGTTATATTATAAGGTATTTTCAATGATACACTACAAATTACGATATATTATAAGGCATTTTCTATGATAAACTACGATATATTATAAGGTATTTTCAATGATACACTGCATATTACGTTATATTATAAGGTATTTTCAATGATACACTACAAATTACGATATATTATAAGGTATTTTCAATGATAAACTACGATATATTATAAGGTATTTTCAATGATACACTGCATATTACGTTATATTATAAGGTATTTTCAATGATACACTGCATATTACGTTATATTATAAGGTATTTTCAATGATACACTACAAATTACGATATATTATAAGGTATTTTCAATGATACACTGCATATTACGTTATATTATAAGGTATTTTCAATGATACACTACAAATTACGATATATTATAAGGTATTTTCAATGATACACTGCATATTACGTTATAGTATAAGGTATTTTCAATGTTATACTGCATATTACGTTATAATATAAGGTATATTCAATGATAAACTACTATATATTATAAGGTATTTTCAATGATACACTGCATATTACGTTATAGTATAAGGTATTTTCAATGATAAACTACTATATATTATAAGGTATTTTCAATGATACACTGCATATTACGTTATATTATAAGGTACTTTCAATGATACACTGCATATTACGTTATATTATAAGGTATATTCAATGATAAACTACTATATATTATAAGGTATTTTCAATGATACACTGCATATTACGTTATATTATAAGGTATTTTCAATGATACACTACAAATTACGATATATTATAAGGTATTTTCAATGATACACTGCATATTACGTTATAGTATAAGGTATTTTCAATGATAAACTACGATATATTATAAGGTATTTTCATTGATACACTGCATATTACGTTATATTATAATGTATTTTCAATGATACACTGCATATTACGTTATATTATAAGGTATTTTCAATTATACACTACAAATTACGATATATTATAAGGTATTTTCAATGATACACTGCATATTACGTTATATTATAAGGAACTTTCAATGATACACTGCATATTACGTTATATTATAAGGTATATTCAATGATAAACTACTATATATTATAAGGTATTTTCAATGATACACTGCATATTACGTTATATTATAAGGTATTTTCAATGATACATTGCATATTACGTTATATTATAAGGTATTTTCAATGATACACTTCATATTACGTTATATTATAAGGTATTTTCAATGATACACTGCATATTACGTTATATCATAAGGTATTTTCAATGATACACTGCATATTCCGTTATATTATAAGTTATTTTCAATGATACACTGCAATTACGTAATATTATAAGGTATTTTCATTGATACACTACAAATAACCATATATTATAAGGTATTTTCAATGATACACTGCATATTACGTTATATTATAAGGTATGTTCAATGATAAACTACTATATATTATAAGGTATTTTAAATGATAAACTATTATATATTATAAGGTATTTTCAATGATACACTGCATATTACGTTATATTGTAAGGTATTTTCAATGATACACTACATATTACGTTATATTATAAGGTATTTTCATTGATACAATACAAATTACCATATATTCTAAGGTATTTTCGATGATAAACTACTATATGTTATAAGGTATTTTCAATGATACACTGCATATTACGTTATACTATAAGGTATTTCCAATGATACACTACAAATTACGATATATTATAAGTTATTTTCAATGATACACTGCATATTACGTTATATTATAAGGTATTTTCAATGATACACTGCATATTACGTTATATCATAAGGTATTTTCAATGATACACTGCATATTAAGTTATATTATAAGGTGTTTTCAATGATACACTGCTTATTACGTTATACTATAAGGTATTTCCAATGATACACTACAAATTACGATATATTATAAGTTATTTTCAATGATACAATGCATATTACGTTATATTATAAGTTATTTTCAATGATACACTGCATATTACGTTATATCATAAGGTATTTTCAATGATACACTGCATATTCCGTTATATTATAAGGTATTTTCAATGATACACTGCATATTACGTAATATTATAAGGTATTTTCATTGATACACTACAAATAACCATATATTATAAGGTATTTTCAATGATACACTGCATATTACGTTATAGTATACGGTATTTTCAATGATACACTGCATATTACGTTATATTATAAGGTATTTTCAATGATACACTGCATATTACGTTATATTATAAGGTATTTTCAATGATACACTACAAATTACGATATATTATAAGGTATTTTCAATGATACACTGCATATTACGTTATATTATACCGTGTTTTCAATGATACACTGCATATTTCGTTATATTATAAGCTGTTTTCAATGATACACTGCATATTACGTTATATTATAAGGTATATTCAATGATAAACTACTATATATTATAAGGTATTTTCAATGATACACTGCATATTACGTTATATTATAAGGTATTTTCAATGATACACTGCATATTACGTTATATTATAAGGTATTTTCAATGATACACTACAAATTACGATATATTATAAGGTATTTTCAATGATAAACTACGATATATTATAAGGTATTTTCAATGATACACTGCATATTACGTTATATTATAAGGTATTTTCAATGATACACTACAAATTACGATATATTATAAGGTATTTTCAATGATACACTGCATATTACGTTATAGTATAAGGTATTTTCAATGTTATACTGCATATTACGTTATAATATAAGGTATATTCAATGATAAACTACTATATATTATAAGGTATTTTCAATGATACACTGCATATTACGTTATAGTATAAGGTATTTTCAATGATAAACTACGATATATTATAAGGTATTTTCAATGATACACTGCATATTACGTTATATTATAAGGTACTTTCAATGATACACTGCATATTACGTTATATTATAAGGTATATTCAATGATAAAATACTATATATTATAAGGTATTTTCAATGATACACTGCATATTACGTTATATTATAAGGTATTTTCAATGATACACTGCATATTACGTTATATTATAAGGTGTTTTCAATGATACACTGCATATTACGTTATATTATAAGGTATTTTCAATGATACACTACAAATAACCATATATTATAAGGTATTTTCAATGATACACTGCATATTAAGTTATATTATAAGGTGTTTTCAATGATACACTGCATATTACGTTATACTATAAGGTATTTCCAATGATACACTACAAATTACGATATATTATAAGTTATTTTCAATGATACAATGCATATTACGTTATATTATAAGGTATTTTCATTGATACACTACAAATAACCATATATTATAAGGTATTTTCAATGATACACTGCATATTACGTTATATTATAAGGTATTTTCAATGATACACTGCATATTACGTTATATTATAAGGTATTTTCAATGATACACTGCATATTACGTTATATTATAAGGTATTTTCAATGATACACTACAAATTACGATATATTATAAGGTATTTTCAATGATACACTGCATATTACGTTATATTATACCGTGTTTTCAATGATACACTGCATATTTCGTTATATTATAAGCTGTTTTCAATGATACACTGCATATTACGTTATATTATAAGGTATATTCAATGATAAACTACTATATATTATAAGGTATTTTCAATGATACACTGCATATTACGTTATATTATAAGGTATTTTCAATGATACACTGCATATTACGTTATACTATAAGGTGTTTTCAATGATACACTGCATATTACGTTATATTATAAGGTATTTTCAATGATACACTACAAATTACGATATATTATAAGGCATTTTCTATGATAAACTACGATATATTATAAGGTATTTTCAATGATACACTGCATATTACGTTATATTATAAGGTATTTTCAATGATACACTACAAATTACGATATATTATAAGGTATTTTCAATGATAAACTACGATATATTATAAGGTATTTTCAATGATACACTGCATATTACGTTATATTATAAGGTATTTTCAATGATACACTGCATATTACGTTATACTATAAGGTGTTTTCAATGATACACTGCATATTACGTTATATTATAAGGTATTTTCAATGATACACTACAAATTACGATATATTATAAGGCATTTTCTATGATAAACTACGATATATTATAAGGTATTTTCAATGATACACTGCATATTACGTTATATTATAAGGTATTTTCAATGATACACTACAAATTACGATATATTATAAGGTATTTTCAATGATAAACTACGATATATTATAAGGTATTTTCAATGATACACTGCATATTACGTTATATTATAAGGTATTTTCAATGATACACTGCATATTACGTTATATTATAAGGTATATTCAATGATAAACTACTATATATTATAAGGTATTTTCAATGATACACTGCATATTACGTTATATTATAAGGTATTTTCAATGATACACTGCATATTACGTTATACTATAAGGTGTTTTCAATGATACACTGCATATTACGTTATATTATAAGGTATTTTCAATGATACACTACAAATTACGATATATTATAAGGCATTTTCTATGATAAACTACGATATATTATAAGGTATTTTCAATGATACACTGCATATTACGTTATATTATAAGGTATTTTCAATGATACACTACAAATTACGATATATTATAAGGTATTTTCAATGATAAACTACAAATTACGATATATTATAAGGTATTTTCAATGATACACTGCATATTACGTTATAGTATAAGGTATTTTCAATGTTATACTGCATATTACGTTATAATATAAGGCATTTTCTATGATAAACTACGATATATTATAAGGTATTTTCAATGATACACTGCATATTACGTTATATTATAAGGTATTTTCAATGATACACTACAAATTACGATATATTATAAGGTATTTTCAATGATAAACTACGATATATTATAAGGTATTTTCAATGATACACTGCATATTACGTTATATTATAAGGTATTTTCAATGATACACTGCATATTACGTTATACTATAAGGTGTTTTCAATGATACACTGCATATTACGTTATATTATAAGGTATTTTCAATGATACACTACAAATTACGATATATTATAAGGCATTTTCTATGATAAACTACGATATATTATAAGGTATTTTCAATGATACACTGCATATTACGTTATATTATAAGGTATTTTCAATGATACACTACAAATTACGATATATTATAAGGTATTTTCAATGATAAACTACGATATATTATAAGGTATTTTCAATGATACACTGCATATTACGTTATATTATAAGGTATTTTCAATGATACACTGCATATTACGTTATATTATAAGGTATATTCAATGATAAACTACTATATATTATAAGGTATTTTCAATGATACACTGCATATTACGTTATATTATAAGGTATTTTCAATGATACACTGCATATTACGTTATACTATAAGGTGTTTTCAATGATACACTGCATATTACGTTATATTATAAGGTATTTTCAATGATACACTACAAATTACGATATATTATAAGGCATTTTCTATGATAAACTACGATATATTATAAGGTATTTTCAATGATACACTGCATATTACGTTATATTATAAGGTATTTTCAATGATACACTACAAATTACGATATATTATAAGGTATTTTCAATGATAAACTACGATATATTATAAGGTATTTTCAATGATACACTGCATATTACGTTATATTATAAGGTATTTTCAATGATACACTGCATATTACGTTATATTATAAGGTATTTTCAATGATACACTACAAATTACGATATATTATAAGGTATTTTCAATGATACACTGCATATTACGTTATATTATAAGGTATTTTCAATGATACACTACAAATTACGATATATTATAAGGTATTTTCAATGATACACTGCATATTACGTTATAGTATAAGGTATTTTCAATGTTATACTGCATATTACGTTATAATATAAGGTATATTCAATGATAAACTACTATATATTATAAGGTATTTTCAATGATACACTGCATATTACGTTATAGTATAAGGTATTTTCAATGATAAACTACGATATATTATAAGGTATTTTCAATGATACACTGCATATTACGTTATATTATAAGGTACTTTCAATGATACACTGCATATTACGTTATATTATAAGGTATATTCAATGATAAACTACTATATATTATAAGGTATTTTCAATGATACACTGCATATTACGTTATATTATAAGG
Source organism: Lasioglossum lativentre (assembly GCA_916610255.1). Lineage (NCBI taxonomy): Eukaryota > Metazoa > Arthropoda > Insecta > Hymenoptera > Halictidae > Lasioglossum > Lasioglossum lativentre. The sequence continues at coordinate 10,064,954 of OU744355.1, read as the reverse complement.
TATTTTCAATGATACACTACAAATTACGATATATTATAAGGTATTTTCAATGATACACTGCATATTACGTTATAGTATAAGGTATTTTCAATGTTATACTGCATATTACGTTATAATATAAGGTATATTCAATGATAAACTACTATATATTATAAGGTATTTTCAATGATACACTGCATATTACGTTATAGTATAAGGTATTTTCAATGATAAACTACGATATATTATAAGGTATTTTCAATGATACACTGCATATTACGTTATATTATAAGGTATTTTCAATGATACACTGCATATTACGTTATATTATAAGGTATATTCAATGATAAAATACTATATATTATAAGGTATTTTCAATGATACACTGCATATTACGTTATATTATAAGGTATTTTCAATGATACACTGCATATTACGTTATATTATAAGGTGTTTTCAATGATACACTGCATATTACGTTATATTATAAGGTATTTTCAATGATACACTACAAATAACCATATATTATAAGGTATTTTCAATGATACACTGCATATTAAGTTATATTATAAGGTGTTTTCAATGATACACTGCATATTACGTTATACTATAAGGTATTTCCAATGATACACTACAAATTACGATATATTATAAGTTATTTTCAATGATACAATGCATATTACGTTATATTATAAGGTATTTTCATTGATACACTACAAATAACCATATATTATAAGGTATTTTCAATGATACACTGCATATTACGTTATAGTATACGGTATTTTCAATGATACACTGCATATTACGTTATATTATAAGGTATTTTCAATGATACACTGCATATTACGTTATATTATAAGGTATTTTCAATGATACACTACAAATTACGATATATTATAAGGTATTTTCAATGATACACTGCATATTACGTTATATTATACCGTGTTTTCAATGATACACTGCATATTTCGTTATATTATAAGCTGTTTTCAATGATACACTGCATATTACGTTATATTATAAGGTATATTCAATGATAAACTACTATATATTATAAGGTATTTTCAATGATACACTGCATATTACGTTATATTATAAGGTATTTTCAATGATACACTGCATATTACGTTATACTATAAGGTGTTTTCAATGATACACTGCATATTACGTTATATTATAAGGTATTTTCAATGATACACTACAAATTACGATATATTATAAGGCATTTTCTATGATAAACTACGATATATTATAAGGTATTTTCAATGATACACTGCATATTACGTTATATTATAAGGTATTTTCAATGATACACTACAAATTACGATATATTATAAGGTATTTTCAATGATAAACTACGATATATTATAAGGTATTTTCAATGATACACTGCATATTACGTTATATTATAAGGTATTTTCAATGATACACTGCATATTACGTTATACTATAAGGTGTTTTCAATGATACACTGCATATTACGTTATATTATAAGGTATTTTCAATGATACACTACAAATTACGATATATTATAAGGCATTTTCTATGATAAACTACGATATATTATAAGGTATTTTCAATGATACACTGCATATTACGTTATATTATAAGGTATTTTCAATGATACACTACAAATTACGATATATTATAAGGTATTTTCAATGATAAACTACGATATATTATAAGGTATTTTCAATGATACACTGCATATTACGTTATATTATAAGGTATTTTCAATGATACACTGCATATTACGTTATATTATAAGGTATATTCAATGATAAACTACTATATATTATAAGGTATTTTCAATGATACACTGCATATTACGTTATATTATAAGGTATTTTCAATGATACACTGCATATTACGTTATACTATAAGGTGTTTTCAATGATACACTGCATATTACGTTATATTATAAGGTATTTTCAATGATACACTACAAATTACGATATATTATAAGGCATTTTCTATGATAAACTACGATATATTATAAGGTATTTTCAATGATACACTGCATATTACGTTATATTATAAGGTATTTTCAATGATACACTACAAATTACGATATATTATAAGGTATTTTCAATGATAAACTACAAATTACGATATATTATAAGGTATTTTCAATGATACACTGCATATTACGTTATAGTATAAGGTATTTTCAATGTTATACTGCATATTACGTTATAATATAAGGCATTTTCTATGATAAACTACGATATATTATAAGGTATTTTCAATGATACACTGCATATTACGTTATATTATAAGGTATTTTCAATGATACACTACAAATTACGATATATTATAAGGTATTTTCAATGATAAACTACGATATATTATAAGGTATTTTCAATGATACACTGCATATTACGTTATATTATAAGGTATTTTCAATGATACACTGCATATTACGTTATACTATAAGGTGTTTTCAATGATACACTGCATATTACGTTATATTATAAGGTATTTTCAATGATACACTACAAATTACGATATATTATAAGGCATTTTCTATGATAAACTACGATATATTATAAGGTATTTTCAATGATACACTGCATATTACGTTATATTATAAGGTATTTTCAATGATACACTACAAATTACGATATATTATAAGGTATTTTCAATGATAAACTACGATATATTATAAGGTATTTTCAATGATACACTGCATATTACGTTATATTATAAGGTATTTTCAATGATACACTGCATATTACGTTATATTATAAGGTATATTCAATGATAAACTACTATATATTATAAGGTATTTTCAATGATACACTGCATATTACGTTATATTATAAGGTATTTTCAATGATACACTGCATATTACGTTATACTATAAGGTGTTTTCAATGATACACTGCATATTACGTTATATTATAAGGTATTTTCAATGATACACTACAAATTACGATATATTATAAGGCATTTTCTATGATAAACTACGATATATTATAAGGTATTTTCAATGATACACTGCATATTACGTTATATTATAAGGTATTTTCAATGATACACTACAAATTACGATATATTATAAGGTATTTTCAATGATAAACTACGATATATTATAAGGTATTTTCAATGATACACTGCATATTACGTTATATTATAAGGTATTTTCAATGATACACTGCATATTACGTTATATTATAAGGTATTTTCAATGATACACTACAAATTACGATATATTATAAGGTATTTTCAATGATACACTGCATATTACGTTATATTATAAGGTATTTTCAATGATACACTACAAATTACGATATATTATAAGGTATTTTCAATGATACACTGCATATTACGTTATAGTATAAGGTATTTTCAATGTTATACTGCATATTACGTTATAATATAAGGTATATTCAATGATAAACTACTATATATTATAAGGTATTTTCAATGATACACTGCATATTACGTTATAGTATAAGGTATTTTCAATGATAAACTACTATATATTATAAGGTATTTTCAATGATACACTGCATATTACGTTATATTATAAGGTACTTTCAATGATACACTGCATATTACGTTATATTATAAGGTATATTCAATGATAAACTACTATATATTATAAGGTATTTTCAATGATACACTGCATATTACGTTATATTATAAGGTATTTTCAATGATACACTGCATATTACGTTATACTATAAGGTGTTTTCAATGATACACTGCATATTACGTTATATTATAAGGTATTTTCAATGATACACTACAAATAACCATATATTATAAGGTATTTTCAATGATACACTGCATATTAAGTTATATTATAAGGTGTTTTCAATGATACACTGCATATTACGTTATACTATAAGGTATTTCCAATGATACACTACAAATTACGATATATTATAAGTTATTTTCAATGATACAATGCATATTACGTTATATCATAAGGTATTTTCAATGATACACTGCATATTACGTTATATTATAAGGTATTTTCAATGATACACTGCATATTACGTAATATTATAAGGTATTTTCATTGATACACTACAAATAACCATATATTATAAGGTATTTTCAATGATACACTGCATATTACGTTATATTATAAGGTATGTTCAATGATAAACTACTATATATTATAAGGTATTTTAAATGATAAACTATTATATATTATAAGGTATTTTCAATGATACACTGCATATTACGTTATATTATAAGGTATTTTCAATGATACACTACAAATTACGATATATTATAAGGTATTTTCAATGATATACTGCATATTACATATATTATATAGTATTTTCAATGATACTCTACAAATTACGATATATTATAAGGTATTTTCAATGTTACACTGCATATTACGTTATATTATAAGGTATATTCAATGATAAACTACTATATATTATAAGGTATTTTCAATGATACACTGCATATTACGTTATATTATAAGGTATTTTCAATGATACACTACAAATTACGATATATTATAAGGTATTTTCAATGATACACTGCATATTACGTTATAGTATAAGGTATTTTCAATGATAAACTACGATATATTATAAGGTATTTTCATTGATACACTGCATATTACGTTATGTTATAAGGTATTTTCAATGATACACTGCATATTACGTTATATTATAAGGTATTTTCAATTATACACTACAAATTACGATATATTATAAGGTATTTTCAATGATACACTGCATATTACGTTATATTATAAGGTACTTTCAATGATACACTGCATATTACGTTATATTATAAGGTATATTCAATGATAAACTACTATATATTATAAGGTATTTTCAATGATACACTGCATATTACGTTATATTATAAGGTATTTTCAATGATACATTGCATATTACGTTATATTATAAGGTATTTTCAATGTTACACTGCATATTACGTTATATTATAAGGTATTTTCAATGATACACTGCATATTACGTTATATCATAAGGTATTTTCAATGATACACTGCATATTACGTTAAATCATAAGGTATTTTCAATGATACACTGCATATTACGTTATATTATAAGGTATTTTCAATGATACTCTACAAATTACGATATATTATAAGGTATTTTCAATGTTATACTGCATATTACGTTATATTATAAGGTATATTCAATGATAAACTACTATATATTATAAGGTATTTTCAATGATACACTGCATATTACGTTATATTATAAGGTATTTTCAATGATACACTACAAATTACGATATATTATAAGGTATTTTCAATGATACACTGCATATTACGTTATAGTATAAGGTATTTTCAATGATAAACTACGATATATTATAAGGTATTTTCAATGATACACTGCATATTACGTTATATTATAAGGTATTTTCAATGATACACTGCATATTACGTTATATTATAAGGTATTTTCAATGATACACTACAAATTACGATATATTATAAGGTATTTTCAATGATACACTGCATATTACGTTATATTATAAGGTATTTTCAATGATACACTACAAATTACGATATATTATAAGGTATTTTCAATGATACACTGCATATTACGTTATAGTATAAGGTATTTTCAATGTTATACTGCATATTACGTTATAATATAAGGTATATTCAATGATAAACTACTATATATTATAAGGTATTTTCAATGATACACTGCATATTACGTTATAGTATAAGGTATTTTCAATGATAAACTACGATATATTATAAGGTATTTTCAATGATACACTGCATATTACGTTATATTATAAGGTACTTTCAATGATACACTGCATATTACGTTATATTATAAGGTATATTCAATGATAAACTACTATATATTATAAGGTATTTTCAATGATACACTGCATATTACGTTATATTATAAGGTATTTTCAATGATACACTGCATATTACGTTATACTATAAGGTGTTTTCAATGATACACTGCATATTACGTTATATTATAAGGTATTTTCAATGATACACTACAAATAACCATATATTATAAGGTATTTTCAATGATACACTGCATATTAAGTTATATTATAAGGTGTTTTCAATGATACACTGCATATTACGTTATACTATAAGGTATTTCCAATGATACACTACAAATTACGATATATTATAAGTTATTTTCAATGATACAATGCATATTACGTTATATCATAAGGTATTTTCAATGATACACTGCATATTCCGTTATATTATAAGGTATTTTCAATGATACACTGCATATTACGTAATATTATAAGGTATTTTCATTGATACACTACAAATAACCATATATTATAAGGTATTTTCAATGATACACTGCATATTACGTTATATTATAAGGTATGTTCAATGATAAACTACTATATATTATAAGGTATTTTAAATGATAAACTATTATATATTATAAGGTATTTTCAATGATACACTGCATATTACGTTATATTATAAGGTATTTTCAATGATACACTACAAATTACGATATATTATAAGGTATTTTCAATGATATACTGCATATTACATATATTATATAGTATTTTCAATGATACTCTACAAATTACGATATATTATAAGGTATTTTCAATGTTACACTGCATATTACGTTATATTATAAGGTATATTCAATGATAAACTACTATATATTATAAGGTATTTTCAATGATACACTGCATATTACGTTATATTATAAGGTATTTTCAATGATACACTACAAATTACGATATATTATAAGGTATTTTCAATGATACACTGCATATTACGTTATAGTATAAGGTATTTTCAATGATAAACTACGATATATTATAAGGTATTTTCATTGATACACTGCATATTACGTTATGTTATAAGGTATTTTCAATGATACACTGCATATTACGTTATATTATAAGGTATTTTCAATGATACACTACAAATTACGATATATTATAAGGTATTTTCAATGATATACTGCATATTACATATATTATATAGTATTTTCAATGATACTCTACAAATTACGATATATTATAAGGTATTTTCAATGTTACACTGCATATTACGTTATATTATAAGGTATATTCAATGATAAACTACTATATATTATAAGGTATTTTCAATGATACACTGCATATTACGTTATATTATAAGGTATTTTCAATGATACACTACAAATTACGATATATTATAAGGTATTTTCAATGATACACTGCATATTACGTTATAGTATAAGGTATTTTCAATGATAAACTACGATATATTATAAGGTATTTTCATTGATACACTGCATATTACGTTATGTTATAAGGTATTTTCAATGATACACTGCATATTACGTTATATTATAAGGTATTTTCAATTATACACTACAAATTACGATATATTATAAGGTATTTTCAATGATACACTGCATATTACGTTATATTATAAGGAACTTTCAATGATACACTGCATATTACGTTATATTATAAGGTATATTCAATGATAAACTACTATATATTATAAGGTATTTTCAATGATACACTGCATATTACGTTATATTATAAGGTATTTTCAATGATACATTGCATATTACGTTATATTATAAGGTATTTTCAATGTTACACTTCATATTACGTTATATTATAAGGTATTTTCAATGATACACTGCATATTACGTTATATCATAAGGTATTTTCAATGATACACTGCATATTACGTTAAATCATAAGGTATTTTCAATGATACACTGCATATTACGTTATATTATAAGGTATTTTCAATGATACTCTACAAATTACGATATATTATAAGGTATTTTCAATGTTATACTGCATATTACGTTATATTATAAGGTACATTCAATGATAAACTACTATATATTATAAGGTATTTTCAATGATACACTGCATATTACGTTATATTATAAGGTATTTTCAATGATACACTACAAATTACGATATATTATAAGGTATTTTCAATGATACACTGCATATTACGTTATAGTATAAGGTATTTTCAATGATAAACTACGATATATTATAAGGTATTTTCATTGATACACTGCATATTACGTTATATTATAAGGTATTTTCAATGATACACTGCATATTACGTTATATTATAAGGTATTTTCAATTATACACTACAAATTACGATATATTATAAGGTATTTTCAATGATACACTGCATATTACGTTATATTATAAGGAACTTTCAATGATACACTGCATATTACGTTATATTATAAGGTATATTCAATGATAAACTACTATATATTATAAGGTATTTTCAATGATACACTGCATATTACGTTATATTATAAGGTATTTTCAATGATACATTGCATATTACGTTATATTATAAGGTATTTTCAATGTTACACTTCATATTACGTTATATTATAAGGTATTTTCAATGATACACTGCATATTACGTTATATCATAAGGTATTTTCAATGATACACTGCATATTACGTTATATTATAAGGTATATATTAAGATAAACTACTATATATTATAAGGTATTTTCAATGATACACTACAAATTACGATATATTATAAGGTATTATCAATGATACACTGCATACTACGTTATATCATAAGGTATTTTCAATGATACACTGAATATTTCGTTATATTATAAGGTATTTTCAATGATACACTGCATATTACGTTATATTATAAAGTGTTTTCAATGATACACTGCATATTACGTTATATTATAAGGTATTTTCAATGATACACTTCATATTACGTTATATTATAAGGTATTTTCAATGATACACTGCATATTACGTTATATCATAAGGTATTTGCAGTGATACACTGCATATTATGTTATATTATAAGGTATTTTCAATGATCCGCTGCATATTACGTTATATTATAAGGTATATTCAATGATAAACTACTATATATTATAAGGTATTTTCAATGATACACTGCATATTACGTTATATTATAAGGTATTTTCAATGATACACTACAAATTACGATATATTATAAGGAATTTTCAATGACACACTTCATATTACGTTATATTATAAGGTATTTTCAATGATACACTGCATATTACGTTATATCATAAGGTATTTGCAGTGATACACTGCATATTACGTTATATTATAAGGTATTTTCAATTATACACTACAAATTACGATATATTATAAGGTATTTTCAATGATACACTGCATATTACGTTATATTATAAGGAACTTTCAATGATACACTGCATATTACGTTATATTATAAGGTATATTCAATGATAAACTACTATATATTATAAGGTATTTTCAATGATACACTGCATATTACGTTATATTATAAGGTATTTTCAATGATACATTGCATATTACGTTATATTATAAGGTATTTTCAATGTTACACTTCATATTACGTTATATTATAAGGTATTTTCAATGATACACTGCATATTACGTTATATCATAAGGTATTTTCAATGATACACTGCATATTACGTTATATTATAAGGTATATATTAAGATAAACTACTATATATTATAAGGTATTTTCAATGATACACTACAAATTACGATATATTATAAGGTATTATCAATGATACACTGCATACTACGTTATATCATAAGGTATTTTCAATGATACACTGAATATTTCGTTATATTATAAGGTATTTTCAATGATACACTGCATATTACGTTATATTATAAAGTGTTTTCAATGATACACTGCATATTACGTTATATTATAAGGTATTTTCAATGATACACTGCATATTACGTTATATTATAAGGTATTTTCAATGATACACTGCATATTACGTTATATCATAAGGTATTTGCAGTGATACACTGCATATTATGTTATATTATAAGGTATTTTCAATGATCCGCTGCATATTACGTTATATTATAAGGTATATTCAATGATAAACTACTATATATTATAAGGTATTTTCAATGATACACTGCATATTACGTTATATTATAAGGTATTTTCAATGATACACTACAAATTACGATATATTATAAGGAATTTTCAATGACACACTTCATATTACGTTATATTATAAGGTATTTTCAATGATACACTGCATATTACGTTATATCATAAGGTATTTGCAGTGATACACTGCATATTATGTTATATTATAAGGTATTTTCAATGATCCGCTGCATATTACGTTATATTATAAGGTATATTCAATGATAAACTACTATATATTATAAGGTATTTTCAATGATACACTGCATATTACGTTATATTATAAGGTATTTTAAATGATACACTACAAATTACGATATATTATAAGGAATTTTCAATGACACACTACAAATTACGATATATTATAAGGTATTTTCAATTATACACTACAAATTACGATATATTATAAGATATTTTCTATGATACACTGCATATTACGTTATATTATAAGGTATTTTCAATGATACACTACAAATTACGATAGATTATAAGGTATTTTCAATGATACACTGCATATTACGTTATATTATAAGGTATTTTTAATGATACACTGCATATTACGTTATACCGGGTGGTTCACTAGAAACAGGCCACCTATATAGCTCCGTTAGGATTAGAGATGGAAGAAAATGTTAGAGAGAAAAGTTGTACTGTTAAAGGGGGCAAATATGGAGATATAAAAAAATGTTCACATTGTAGTCGTTTTCAAGGTTTTTTGAAGGTCATCGATGATTTTTAAATAGCATCATATATTTTTATCTTCACAGTGTTGTAGCTGATGTCAAGGCGTGTTCAATGATGTGGTATACTGTGACCTCCAAATGACCTTGAACTAGAAAATTTATGATAAGGCAATGATAACTTCAAAATGTGCAATCATTTTATTTGAATTAAAGTAAATGTTCAAAATTATGACTTTGAGCAGTAACACAAACATTTAAACGCTTTGCAAGACAATCAATTGCACTTTCAATTGTTTCTGTTGAAATTCATCTACAAGATCTAATTATTTTTTCTTGCATGTGTCTGGTGTAGTCGGTTGATCACGATATACATCATCTTTGAGTATTCCCCACAAAAAAAGATCAAGAGGAGTTAGATCGGGTGAACGTGCTAACCATAGTATGCGTCCATTACGTCCTATCCAGCAATTTGGAAATTTATTGTTCAAAAATTCTCGGACGTTACGTGAAGAATGAGCGACACAGCCATCGTGTTGTACCACATTACTCGATAAATATCTAAAGCAATATCTTCTAAAAATATGATCAATGTTTCTTCTAAAAACGTAAGTTTGTTGATTAACTTGTTTGTGTACGCTTAGACATCACCTTCCGCTAATGGTATACGTGTTATGAGACCTAATGGCTTAAGAAATTACATTTTCGTTGATCAAACAGAGTAGTCAAACTATACCTATTTATGAGACCAAGGTCATTTGAAGGTCATAGTGTACCACATCATTGAACTCGTCTTGACATTAGCTACAACACTGTGCAGTTAAAAATATATGGTGCCATTTAAAAATAATCGATGACCTTCAAAAGACCTTGAAAACGACTACAATCGGAACATTTTTTTATATCTCCATATTTACCCCCTTTAACAGTACAACTTTCCTCACTAACATTTTCTTCCATCTCTAATACTAACGGAGCTATTTAGGTGGCCTGTTTCTCGTGAACCACCCGGTATTATAAGGTATTTTCAATGATACACTGCATATTACGTTATATTATACGGTGTTTTCAATGATACACTGCATATTTCGTTATATTATAAGCTGTTTTCAATGATACACTGCATATTACGTTATATTATAAGGTATTTTCAATGATAAACTTCATATTACGTTATATTATAAGGTATTTTCAATGATAAACTACTATATATTATAAGGTATTTTCAATGATACACTGCATATTAGGTTATATTATAAGGTACTTTCAATGATACACTGCATATTACGTTATATCATAAGGTATTTGCAATGATACACTGCATATTATGTTATATTATAAGGTATTTTCAATGATACACTACAAATTACGATATATTATAAGGTATTTTCAATGATATACTGCATATTACGTTATAGTATAAGGTATTTTCAATGATAAACTACGATATATTATAAGGTATTTTCAATGATACACTGCATATTAGGTTATATTATAAGGTATTTTCAATGATACACTACAAATTACGATATATTATAAGGTATTTTCAATGATACACTACAAATTACGATATATTATAAGGTATTTTCAATGATACACTGCATATTACGTTATAGTATAAGGTATTTTCAATGATACACTACAAATTACGATATATTATAAGGTATTTTCAATGATACACTGCATATTACGTTATAGTATAAGGTATTTTCAATGATAAACTACGATATATTATAAGGTATTTTCAATGATACACTGCATATTACGTTATATTATAAGGTATTTTCAATGATACACTGCATACTACGTTATATTATAAGGTATTTTCAATGATACACTGCATACTACGTTATATTATAAGGTATTTTCAATGATACACTTCATATTACGTTATATTATAAGGCATTTTCTATGATACACTGCATATTACGTTATATCATAAGGTATTTTCAATGATACACTGCATATTACGTTATATTATAAGGTATTTTCAATGATACACTGCATATTACGTTATATTATGAGGTGCTTTCAATGATACACTGCATATTACGTTATATTATAAGGTATTTTCAATGATACACTGCATATTACGTTATATTATAAGGTATTTTCAATGATACACTACACATTACGATATATTATAAGGTATTTTCAATGATATACTGCATATTACATATATTATATGGTATTTTCAATGATACACTGCATATTACGTTATATCATAAGGTATTTTCAATGATACACTGCATATTCCGTTATATTATAAGGTATTTTCAATGATAAACTACGATATATTATAAGGTATTTTCAATGATACACTGCATATTACGTTATATTATAAGGTACTTTCAATGATACACTGCATATTACGTTATATTATAAGGTATATTCAATGATAAACTACTATATATTATAAGGTATTTTCAATGATACACTGCATATTACGTTATATTATAAGGTATTTTCAATGATACACTACAAATAACCATATATTATAAGGTATTTTCAATGATACACTGCATATTAAGTTATATTATAAGGTGTTTTCAATGATACACTGCATATTACGTTATACTATAAGGTATTTCCAATGATACACTACAAATTACGATATATTATAAGTTATTTTCAATGATACAATGCATATTACGTTATATTATAAGGTATTTTCAATGATACACTGCATATTACGTTATATCATAAGGTATTTTCAATGATACACTGCATATTCCGTTATATTATAAGGTATTTTCAATGATACACTGCATATTACGTAATATTATAAGGTATTTTCATTGATACACTACAAATAACCATATATTATAAGGTATTTTCAATGATACACTGCATATTACGTTATATTATAAGGTATGTTCAATGATAAACTACTATATATTATAAGGTACTTTAAATGATAAACTATTATATATTATAAGGTATTTTCAATGATACACTGCATATTACGTTATATTGTAAGGTATTTTCAATGATACACTACATATTACGTTATATTATAAGGTATTTTCATTGATACAATACAAATTACCATATATTCTAAGGTATTTTCGATGATAAACTACTATATGTTATAAGGTATTTTCAATGATACACTGCATATTACGTTATACTATAAGGTATTTCCAATGATACACTACAAATTACGATATATTATAAGTTATTTTCAATGATACACTGCATATTACGTTATATTATAAGGTATTTTCAATGATACACTGCATATTACGTTATATCATAAGGTATTTTCAATGATACACTGCATATTAAGTTATATTATAAGGTGTTTTCAATGATACACTGCTTATTACGTTATACTATAAGGTATTTCCAATGATACACTACAAATTACGATATATTATAAGTTATTTTCAATGATACAATGCATATTACGTTATATTATAAGGTATTTTCAATGATACACTGCATATTACGTTATATCATAAGGTATTTTCAATGATACACTGCATATTCCGTTATATTATAAGGTATTTTCAATGATACACTGCATATTACGTAATATTATAAGGTATTTTCATTGATACACTACAAATAACCATATATTATAAGGTATTTTCAATGATACACTGCATATTACGTTATAGTATACGGTATTTTCAATGATACACTGCATATTACGTTATATTATAAGGTATTTTCAATGATACACTGCATATTACGTTATATTATAAGGTATTTTCAATGATACACTACAAATTACGATATATTATAAGGTATTTTCAATGATACACTGCATATTACGTTATATTATACCGTGTTTTCAATGATACACTGCATATTTCGTTATATTATAAGCTGTTTTCAATGATACACTGCATATTACGTTATATTATAAGGTATATTCAATGATAAACTACTATATATTATAAGGTATTTTCAATGATACACTGCATATTACGTTATATTATAAGGTATTTTCAATGATACACTGCATATTACGTTATACTATAAGGTGTTTTCAATGATACACTGCATATTACGTTATATTATAAGGTATTTTCAATGATACACTACAAATTACGATATATTATAAGGCATTTTCTATGATAAACTACGATATATTATAAGGTATTTTCAATGATACACTGCATATTACGTTATATTATAAGGTATTTTCAATGATACACTACAAATTACGATATATTATAAGGTATTTTCAATGATAAACTACGATATATTATAAGGTATTTTCAATGATACACTGCATATTACGTTTATATTATAAGGTATTTTCAATGATACACTGCATATTACGTTATACTATAAGGTGTTTTCAATGATACACTGCATATTACGTTATATTATAAGGTATTTTCAATGATACACTACAAATTACGATATATTATAAGGCATTTTCTATGATAAACTACGATATATTATAAGGTATTTTCAATGATACACTACAAATTACGATATATTATAAGGTATTTTCAATGATAAACTACGATATATTATAAGGTATTTTCAATGATACACTGCATATTACGTTATATTATAAGGTATTTTCAATGATACACTGCATATTACGTTATATTATAAGGTATTTTCAATGATACACTACAAATTACGATATATTATAAGGTATTTTCAATGATACACTGCATATTACGTTATATTATAAGGTATTTTCAATGATACACTACAAATTACGATATATTATAAGGTATTTTCAATGATACACTGCATATTACGTTATAGTATAAGGTATTTTCAATGTTATACTGCATATTACGTTATAATATAAGGTATATTCAATGATAAACTACTATATATTATAAGGTATTTTCAATGATACACTGCATATTACGTTATAGTATAAGGTATTTTCAATGATAAACTACGATATATTATAAGGTATTTTCAATGATACACTGCATATTACGTTATATTATAAGGTACTTTCATTGATACACTGCATATTACGTTATATTATAAGGTATTTTCAATGATACACTGCATATTACGTTATATTATAAGGTATTTTCAATGATACACTACAAATTACGATATATTATAAGGTATATTCAATGATACAATGCATATTACGTTATATTATAAGGTATTTTCAATGATACACTGCATATTACGTTATATCATAAGGTATTTTCAATGATACACTGCATATTCCGTTATATTATAAGGTATTTTCAATGATACACTGCATATTACGTAATATTATAAGGTATTTTCATTGATACACTACAAATAACCATATATTATAAGGTATTTTCAATGATACACTGCATATTACGTTATAGTATACGGTATTTTCAATGATACACTGCATATTACGTTATATTATAAGGTATTTTCAATGATACACTGCATATTACGTTATATTATAAGGTATTTTCAATGATACACTACAAATTACGATATATTATAAGGTATTTTCAATGATACACTGCATATTACGTTATATTATAAGGTATTTTCAATGATACACTGCATATTTCGTTATATCATAAGGTACTTTCAATGATACACTGCATATTACGTTATATTATAAGGTATATTCAATGATAAACTACTATATATTATTAGGTATTTTCAATGATACACTGCATATTACGTTATATTATAAGGTATTTTCAATGATACACTGCATATTACGTTATACTATAAGGTGTTTTCAATGATACACTGCATATTACGTTATATTATACCGTGTTTTCAATGATACACTGCATATTTCGTTATATTATAAGCTGTTTTCAATGATACACTGCATATTACGTTATATTATAAGGTATATTCAATGATAAACTACTATATATTATAAGGTATTTTCAATGATACACTGCATATTACGTTATATTATAAGGTATTTTCAATGATACACTACAAATTACGATATATTATAAGGTATTTTCAATGATAAACTACGATATATTATAAGGTATTTTCAATGATACACTGCATATTACGTTATATTATAAGGTATTTTCAATGATACACTGCATATTACGTTATATTATAAGGTATTTTCAATGATACACTGCATATTACGTTATATCATAAGGTATTTTCAATGATACACTGCATATTAAGTTATATTATAAGGTGTTTTCAACGATACACTGCATATTACGTTATACTATAAGGTATTTCCAATGATACACTACAAATTACGATATATTATAAGTTATTTTCAATGATACAATGCATATTACGTTATATTATAAGGTATTTTCAATGATACACTGCATATTACGTTATATCATAAGGTATTTTCAATGATACACTGCATATTAAGTTATATTATAAGGTGTTTTCAATGATACACTGCATATTACGTTATACTATAAGGTATTTCGAATGATACACTACAAATTACGATATATTATAAGTTATTTTCAATGATACACTGCATATTACGTTATACTATAAGGTATTTCCAATGATACACTACAAATTACGATATATTATAAGTTATTTTCAATGATACACTGCATATTACGTTATATTATAAGGTATTTTCAATGATACACTGCATATTACCTAATATTATAAGGTATTTTCATTGATACACTACAAATAACCATATATTATAAGGTATTTTCAATGATACACTGCATATTCCGTTATATTATAAGGTATTTTCAATGATACACTGCATATTACGTAATATTATAAGGTATTTTCATTGATACACTACAAATAACCATATATTATAAGGTATTTTCAATGATACACTGCATATTACGTTATATTATAAGGTATGTTCAATGATAAACTACTATATATTATAAGGTATTTTAAATGATAAACTATTATATATTATAAGGTATTTTCAATGATACACTGCATATTACGTTATATCATAAGGTATTTTCAATGATACACTGCATATTACGTAATATTATAAGGTATTTTCATTGATACACTACAAATAACCATATATTATAAGGTATTTTCAATGATACACTGCATATTACGTTATATTATAAGGTATTTTCATTGATACAATACAAATTACCATATATTCTATGGTATTTTCGATGATAAACTACTATATGTTATAAGGTATTTTCAATGATACACTGCATATTACGTTATATTATAAGGTATTTTCATTGATGCACTACAAATTACGATATATTGTAAGGTATTTTCAATGATACACTGGATATTACGTTATATCATAAGGTATTTTCAATGATACACAAGCATATTAAGTTATATTATAAGGTGTTTTCAATGATACACTGCATATTACGTTATACTATAAGGTATTTTCAATGATACACTGCATATTACGTTACATTATAAGGTATGTTCAATGATAAACTACTATATATTATAAGTTATTTTCAATGATACAATGCATATTACGTTATATTATAAGGTATTTTCAATGATACACTGCATATTACGTTATATCATAAGGTATTTTCAATGATACACTGCATATTCCGTTATATTATAAGGTATTTTCAATGATACACTGCATATTACCTAATATTATAAGGTATTTTCATTGATACACTACAAATAACCATATATTATAAGGTATTTTCAATGATACACTGCATATTACGTTATATTATAAGGTATGTTCAATGATAAACTACTATATATTATAAGGTATTTTAAATGATAAACTATTATATATTATAAGGTATTTTCAATGATACACTGCATATTACGTTATATCATAAGGTATTTTCAATGATACACTCCATATTCCGTTATATTATAAGGTATTTTCAATGATACACTGCATATTACGTTATATTATAAGGTATTTTCAATGATACACTGCATATTACGTTATATTATAAGGTATTTTCAATGATACACTGCATATTACGTTATATTATAAGGTATTTTCAATGATACACTGCATATTACGTTATATCATAAGGTATTTTCAATGATACACTGCATATTACGTTATATTATAAGGTGTTTTCAATGATACACTGCGATTTCATGCTTCACATGAAATGTGTACCGCCATCCTTGCAGTAACATAAGGTACGCCATCTTTACGCCTTACACGATCAAACTTGTTGTCCCCAATTTTGTTGTATAAAATAGTAAAAAAAAAATTGTAAATTAAGTTTTGAGGAGCTGATGTAGAATGGAAGTTTTAATCTTCAAATCTGTAACAGATTCAATCAGAAAATTTTTTTTTGCTGTTTTTACAAATTATTCAATCAACAATTATGAAAATGAATGACGATCTACAAAACTAGACGTTTCAAGCTTTAATATAAGTCCATGTTTATTGTTGTACTATATTTTTTACGAAATTATCACAGTTCAAATATCGACGATTTCTCAAGAATCAGGAGTATAATTGGACAAACACTTTTTGGATCCAGTGTAGGTCAATGAGTCATATCCACTTTCGAACTGGATTATATTAAGATATTGTTTATATACTTCGAAGAGTAATTCAAGATACTATTCCATTCTTAGCCTCATTTATAATTGACCAATTATAGCTTGCATACTGAAGGTATGTCGTTGCTGTGAGAAATTTCGAACTCGCGTAGATAATAATTCGACTGCGTATCTTTATGCAAGATAAAAGTTTTCTACATCAACTATAAGAAACAGGAGTTAATAACTAAAAATGTATTTCTTTTTTGAACTGATAGAATTCATGGGATTTACAATCAGCGCCCTTTTCCAGAGAAGGATTTTAATAAATATTGTTTCTTCACCATACTTCTGTTTATATGTTTAGATCGTACACGCGTTTGTGTTATTACGTATCGTTAGTTTATCGACTTCCAACCTCACCTTGTTCTATCATTAACACTTTCAATAAATAAAGAATAATGCAACAATGTTGTTAAATTCTTTTGATACTGATCTGTATTCCATTTATGCAATTTCTGCAATAATCCACAGTCTGATAATAATATGCGCACAATTTCATTCGTAACAGTGGCCGAACAATATCACTGAGGGTTTCTCTACCAGGAAGATTAGGGGAGAAATGAAAATATTCATAAGAAACTTCCGTTTCCTTAAGAGTGGTGATCAAGTTCCGGGTGGAAGCCTATAATTTGAGCGCGATTAGGACGGCATGAATAAAGTACAGCAGCGAGGTGTCAACGGACGTCTCCGCAACTACTCTGTACAGACATTCCTTAACTTCGGACGAGATGGAACAGAAACTATTTTCAAAAGTACTATCCCCTTAATTCGAGGATATTACAGATCTGTGGGCTTATGCTCTTCGATTCATCTCTGCTTACAATTGCCAAAAGAACAATTTTTATTCTGCTTCTTTTCTACTGTTTCTATGCTCAGGTAACGAAAATCAACTTCCGGTACAATAAAAATTAGGCTTTCCTCCAAGTTGATCGAGCCGACAGCTCACTGGCGAAAGAGGCAACACTAGAAATTCGAACAAAACGAAAAGTGAAAACGTAATTTAAAGTATTAGGTGTAGAAATTAATTTTGATGAGCTGGAGGTGGAAATGTGACCCCCTTGTAACGTTTGATATTACATCAAAGACATTTAGTGAGTGAGTCAGGGTGTGTGGATGTATGTATACGGTATAGTGTGAATGTAAAGGTATAGGGAAAAATATTTTGTAAAACTAGTTCCTTCTGTTGGCCGGGACGCTAAAAATAAATATTATTATCAAATATCCAAAATATATTAAATATTTTTCAGTTTATGAACCTATTCGTTGTGGAAAAAACACTAGCTAATGTGGTTTGGATGTTCTCATACACCTGCGCATTGTTATTGTATGGTCTACGGTACTGTTCTTTTGTGATTCACAGAAAACTAGTAAGTAAGAAATGACTTCTCTCTTGTTTCTATTGCTTCGAACAAAAATCAGTTAATCGAATCTATTCGAATTATATTCCTAAATGTACGATTGTGGTTTCAGACAAAACGATATTTCTGTGAAATTGGAACTGATATAGACGGGGCGACAGATCCTGTGGTGATACAGATATTCGCGAATTATACGACAAAAACAAGATTACTTGTCACCGGATACCTAGGTAAAGTTAATCAACAGTTGGATATCAATTACATAAGAAATGCAATCGCTTTATAATTAAAATATCAACACATTCTATTCTACGGTCTACCAGGAGCAATTTCTGCCAAGCATTCTACTTCATTTCGTTTAGGTCATCAGAAGGTCATCAGAAGGTCAATACTTCTCGAGATATCTGACATTTTATGACCATTATATCAAATACAACGTCAGTTCTTATACTTAACATAAAAGTAATATTGAGTCCCTATTCCGACAATTTGTAGAATAAGTTACGATTGTGTCTAAAATATATTATTCAACGTAATCATCTTAAAAATATCAGGATATAGTATAATTTTTCAGTTACCAAATAAACCAGGCAATTCAGAATTCGGAAAACACAGACTCATCAGTGCTAATAAATGTGCGACCATCTCTGGAATTGCAAAGGAAAGCCTTGTCGTTCGCATCTTTATTCAAATATCACGGTAACATTAGTGGAGGGAAGTAGCCTAATATGGAGAGGATTCTGAATATGGTCTAAAATCTATGTTAAAAGGGTGTCCCTGTACACAAATGTTATAATTAGTTAAAATTTTGTTTTTTATTGTTATATACAAGAAGAAACGGGTCAGTGGAGAGGGAATGAGTCAGAGTGGGAACACGTAGTAAAGTGGGGACGTACAGGTAGTGCGTTGGGGTATAACGGTTAGATTTATTAATAATAATTTATATATCCTAAACGGATAGGCTTTTTAAAAAAATTTTTTTTAAATATTGCATTGTCATCCAGTTCTGAGCTATGTTTAAAATTTCAAGTCTCTAGCTCATCGGGAAGTTAGTTTAAAATCAATCGCAAAATTTGTAACGGACAGACAGACAAGAAAGCGAGCTAATAAAAACGTGGTAAAAAAGACAAATCCAACCGTGTCATATTCCATAGTTAAGATGAATTTCATAATTATCAAAATTTTCAATTCAAATGCGCCATGTTTTCAATTCAATTTTTTTTCTCACCTAAAGGATTAATTCTGGGGTGGCGTCGTGAAAAAATAAGGTTCACCCTTGTTCCGTCCCGGAATGAAGTTTCTCCGTTTTTTATTATAGGCAAATAGCCACGCGAAACCTTTCGTTTAAAGCAGGTACCTAAGCCAAACCAGATGTTAGGCAAGGCAATAAATCCCGAAACATCGCGCTCTCGCGAACCTACCCTGCGAAGAATGTACTCCCGCCTTCACCAATAGCTTGCGACCACCACCAAAGAGACAATGTGATTGGTGCGCTAGCTACACCCAAAATACCTATAAATGCAACCACGTTTCACTAACGAACCAGTGGAAACTCCAGCTGAACGAAAGTAAAACTCAAACCATATTTTTCCACACCTCACCCAAAAAACCTTTCCTTTCCCCTCTCCAAATCAACTCCACTAAAATTGCCTGGTCCAAACATGTAAGTTACCTGGGCCTCACCCTTGACAATAGACTAAGCTGGGCAAAAGCAACAGAACACTCAATCAAGAAAACCTACCCACTAATCAGACTCCTCTACCCTTTCATCAACCAAAAAAGTCCTCTAACAGACCAAATCAAAAGAACTCTAGATCCAGTCTGTGCCAGATCCGCACTCCTGTACGGACACCAAATCTGGGCAACCGCAGCAAAAACCTACCTCCGAAACATCCAGAGAGTTCAAAACAAATTCCTAAGAATCATTCTAGCAGCAGACAATGACACCCCGACAGATATCCTTCACGAAACACTCAACCTCCCAACAATTCACAAGCACATTACCACCTCCCTCCCTAAAACTTTCGAATACGAACACCAAAACCCCCTCATAGCCAACACAGGAAACTACGACCTAAATCTAATACCCACACGTTGCAGAAGAAACAGCCATACCCCCAAGATGCTCCTTAATATTTTACAAAACCAAACTCAACCTCCCACTAATCCCCCCATCCCTCCCCCTTAACATTTATATAGGCTTTTGAAACTTTCCCCTATTACACACCCAAGATGGTCAATTGACCCAGAACAACCTAACAAGCCGCCACTAACCAATCTTATTTCTCATGTGTTATACAGGTTAAAAGGATCCTATCCTCAGGCACTGTAAAATTTCAACCCAAGGGAAAAGTAGAAAAAAAAAGAACTGACGAACCAGTGACGGAAAAACATTGCCCGAGTGCATAACACCACACCCTGTACACTGCCCGAGAACAGAGAACCGTCACTCGCCTTTTCAGTTTAGTTTATAGCATGAACGCATTATATGGTAATAAAATATTTGTTAAAGTAAAAACAGTAACCTTGTAACACGTCATTTAAATTCAACATCCAAGTAATCCGCGGCATTCACGTTAGCGGACTTGACGCAACAATGCAAGGAATCTCGGCCAACATTTTCCTCGACAAGTATTAGGTATACATTATACATAGGCATACGTACAGGCCACGTAGTCCGAAGCGTCGGATCTGCAACATAATTATTAAAATTGTTCATCAATAAATCAGCCAACGCAATTTATAATAAGCACCATTAAATCGTTTTATACAATAAATTATATTGGTAATTATGCAGATGATTGACGACCTCGCCGATTTTGATGACCTTGAAATATATTGTCAAGGTCACTATTCTGAACAACTTTTCCCTATACATGTTACCGCCGCTCGGCATTAGTTTCCGAGATATACATAAAAAACTTTGGTTATTCTTATGTTAGCAGTACAGTGTGGAGCATGGTTCCCCTCGGGACGGGCCGACTTGAGTTAGTCGGCCCGTCCCTTTAAGACCACCGGGTCTTTCGGGGGCGCATGGGGGGTGGGATGGGGAAGGTCGGGGCGTGCCGGATCGCGCCTTCGACGACCCTGTCTTACCAGTGTCGGCGTCTTCTTGCCCTGGCCGGGGCGGGGATCTTCGGGTCACCCGGACCGAGCGAAGCACGGACACACCGGGGGCCGTGGGTAGACCGAGCGGGGGCTCGGGAAGCCCAATTCGACGGCCCCAGGGGGACACTGGGCGGGTCCCTCCGCCCGGGGTCTTTTAGGTTAGGTAATGGGGGAGGCTAATCCCTCCCCCGGGATGCATGATAGCTGGGAAGTGTCCTGTTGAGTACTGCGTGATCCAGGTACTTCACATTTAGCGTAGGCGGGTGTGGGGTTTTAGTGGGTAGCCACCGGGGACGGGCGCTCCCCTCCCCAGTGGTAATCCCACATAACCTCGGTTTCCCCCCGGGAGCCGGGGTATGCGTAACGCATTTCCCCACAAGAAAAAAAAAATAATAAAAAAGATCTGGGATATGCCTGATGTCACATCACCATCATCTCTTTTTTTTTTACATGGGGGAATGCTTTAGTCGCATAACCCTGCCCCCCTCCCCCCCCCCAACGTCGGAGATGGGGGATGGCCAATGTCGGGCTGTCCGACTGAAAACCCATGGACGTCCCTAGACATTTGTCGCGGTAGGGTCACGGATCGCGTTAGCATACAACATGACCCCCACTGTCTTTACAGACTCTCCCTGAAGTTCTCTTCCCCCGTGATTATGCCATAATGTGGAACTGCAGCGACGTCAACTGCGTTTCCCCTTCCCCTGGATCGCCCGATGGGAGGCCCGAGTTTCCGGCTCGAACCCCCCTAGCAATCCCCGGTGACCCCGCTGCTCGTTCGGCTGAGTCGATTGGCATCCGCCTCTCTTCCCCGCCGGCGGGAACCACGAGGTCCCCGCGCGCGGTAAGGCGACTCCCTCGGAGTGGTGCATTTCGCCCACCCCCGGTCCTCGCCCACCCCCGGTCCTCGCCCCCTCTTCCCGTGCCGCGAGGGTACCCGGTACCCCCCCGTCCACCCCCCCTCCGGCGGTAGGCGCGCCCCTACCGTGATAGGAGGTCCATCCCCTGTTGGACCCCGCCAGAAGGGCGAGGCCTTTTAATCCCCCGTGTCCATCCCGCTATCGGGTGGGCGAGTCGGCTCGGCCTGAGGGGCTGCGCCCCTGGGGGCTTCTTTCCCCTTCGCGGGCCCTCCTTTCGGCCTGGAAGGCCGGAAGGAGGAACATGCCTTCGTGCCGGACCTGTGTCCGGCAGGAAGGCCCAAATCCCCGCATAGGGGACACTTAGGCGGCGATGTACACGTCGCCGCCTTGGGCCCCTCGTCCCCGCATCGGTAACACTTATCGATCTTAAGGAGTATTTACACCGAAGAAAACTCGGTGGGACCCCGGATCCGGGGAAAGTTTGGCTACTCTGGTTTTGTATCTAGCATTCTTACAAGAACCGTCCGGCTGAGCGAAGAAAGGTTCGTGGCCATACTTTCTAATGGCCCGGCCGGGCTATTTAGCTTGAACGCCTGACCATTTCCAGATGGCCTTTCGAGAGCGCGTTGACAGTTCTGTGCCTTTGTTCCGAGCGTCTCGAACCATCGCAAGTAGCTTTCCGGGCCCCCGGATTCGGTACACACTACGAAAACGTGCAAAATCCCGGACCCGGTGCCTCCGGAACCGGTGTAAATACTCCTTTACTCGCCTCTCCAGCGCGGCGTGGGCGCATTGCGCCCATTTGTGGCCCCGCCGCAAACAGCGGAAGCATTGAAGCGGTCGCTGCTCCAACACTTCCACCCGCGACGAGGCCCACCCCACACGCGCCCGGCCGACCCCAGCCGCCTTCCTCGCTGCCACCAGCGGCAATCGAGCCCAGCACGGGCCGGGCCCGTGAAGGGAACCCAGACTTACAATTAGTAGTAGTAGTAGTAGTAGTAATGCAATCGCCGCGGAAGGGCGGCCGTGCCGCCCATCGCTTCCGTAAGGCACACCGTTCTTTCATCATCTTGTTAACAACAAGTGTCGGGTTGCAATTATACTTCGTTTTTCCGCCGCGTCTCTGTTTTATATGGCCCGAGCCGCTTTCAGAGTCGTCGACTTACTAAACGGGATGGTCATCATCAATGAGACGGCCATACTACCTAAATTTTGGAGTGTTTGAGCTTGTTAGGGCTCGGAGTGAACGTCGGGCCATCTCGCCGTCAGACCTGCAGGGTGTCTCGCCTGCCCTTTAAGACTCCCCCCACTTCACCATAATTACATATTGAAAGCGTCAAGTTAATTATTCCTTTCCCTACACTATTTCCGGATATTCCAGAAATTTACCCTTTCCCACCCTTGGAATAGATTCCAATCCTAATCTGTGATTCTACAGGGGCATTCAAGCAAGGGATCGCGAAGAGTTATACATTGGGAAAAAGTTAAAAACAAATCTTCGGATCCAATCCGACTTTAGCGAAATCTTGACTGAGCCAAGATATCAATGCCATGCGGTCTTCACCTGCCGAAACCTACACTTTACTGGGGTAAAGAGGGATCGTTCGCCAATTTCGCCGAAATTTTTCTCCTGAGAGATTTATATATCGGCTACATCGAGTTCTTCCCCTTGTGGTGGGCTCGACGCAGTCTAGCAATTATGGCTGATAAAATAGGATGTAACCATCATCCTCGGTTATCAGTCGGCGTTCAACCAGCGGGTCCGTCCGCCAGACCTTCCCCTTGAAGGTTTGTTTCCGTGCCTGTCTTTATCGCTGCACAGTGGGTGCAGACCGTCATCGTAGAGATGAAACGGTTATCTATGTAACCTCTCAAGCTGTCTCTTTTTCCATGGTCTCTTCGTTGGCACCTCATAGAGGACATTTTCCTTACACTGCAGTTTCCTCGTCGATTTGGTCAATCCTACGGTCGTACTGTTCCAGCTATGATCACGGTTCTGTGCCGGTCTAGCTTTCCCAAGCACGAACTAGTTTCACAGCCTTTCGGAAACTGTTGTTGAAAATCTTTTTTATTTAAGGTTCTGTTTTTGTTTCATGTTTTTCCATTTCGATATACTGCTATCGAGTTTTCATTTTCCAGTTTTCTAGTTTTTGAGAACTGATTTCCCTCAGGTTTGTACTATTTCATCTTTGTCAGTCGCAGAAATCGAGGAAACACCTGTGTTTCCTACAACTATTTCCTGTATCGATTGGTAGATTATAGTAGCATTGCTTTTTACTTTCGGATATCAGTTTCCGTAGAGATGCATAATTATATTTATAATCTTTGGCTGTCTCTTTTTCCATAATCTTTTCGGTTACCTCTCATTTAAGGCCTATTATTTTGTTGCAATTTCCTCATGGGGGTGATCAGTCTACGGTAGAGCCCGAAAATACCGTCATTATTAATAATGATTATTGCGGTTTTTCAAGCTCGAACTAGATTCGCAGCCCTTCGAAAACTGTTTGTTAGTACCTTGTTTTTCTCTGGTCTTTATGACTCCCTTTTTTTATTTCTTTTTGGTTCGAGGAGTTTTCCTTTTTCTAATTTTAGATTAAGGAATAATCCAATATTCCTTTACTCAAAGGGGGTACGGGTTTCCAACACCCTACAACCTCCCTTTTTATACGCCTCTTACGACAAGCAGAGGATACTGTTGGTGAATTCTGTCCCCATCCAACTGGGATTTTTATTTTCCGTTTGCCTCTTATATTAAGACAATTTGTGTGGACTGCAGTTTCCTCATCGGGGTGATCATTCTACGGTCGAGCTCAAAAAAACCGTCATTAGTGATACTGATTATTACATTTTTCGAGCACGAACTAGGTTCTCAGCCCTTCGAAAACTGTTGTTGGTGATTTGCTTTGTTATCAGTTATCGTGACTTTCCTTTGTATTCCGTTTTAAGGAGTTGTTCCTTTATTTGGCTTATATTTTTATTTTATTATTCCATTTTTGTACGTGCCACGGTGATCGCAAAGCGATCACTCACGTAAAAGCACCTCTCTAACAGAGCCCCGTTAGTCACCCGAAGGTGTCCAGGTCCTTCCGCGTGGAGGAGGGGTTGGCGCACCAGGGAATAAGACCCTAGCCCTAGACCTTATAGGACAGTGATGGGCAGGTATGACTGCGGCAGTCAAGAAGCTTCCCCCACCAACCACACTTTCGTACGAGAGGGGAAACGAAGAGCGCGAGGCACCGCTCCGCGGCGAAGGTGCGCGCTGCACGAAAGAGTAGTTGGTGGGGGAAGCCAGCACCTCAGGGGCCCCTACCGTGCCCATCACTGTTATAGGACCCAACCCAGACCTAACCCAGACCTATCATGACTTCGATAACCGAATAACTTCCTTTTTTTGATATTATAGCAGACGTATTTCGAATTACATGATTATTAATAAAGCAGATTACTAAATACGTAGTGTAATTTATTTTTACGTATATCTCGGAAACTAAGGCCGAGCGGCGGTACAATGTATAGGCAAAAGTTGTTCAGAATAGTGACCTTGACAAGATATTTCAAGGTCATCGGAATTGGTGAGATCATCAATCATCTACATAATTACCAAATTATTTTCCAAATAAGAATATTTTAATCCTTATGGTACGTCATCGCTAGATTGCGAATTTTATGCATTTACCATAAAATTGAGTAGGTGAAAGACGGAACAGAAGCAGCATTAGAAGAATACGATATTGCTGGTATATTATCTACAATACCTACTAAAATTATTAAGAAAAGCAATTAATTTCCATGTAATTCTCCGTTCTTGTAACTGATGCAATTTTTATTTTGCATAAAAATATTCACTCGTATAAGATATAAATACAATATCTAAACTCATTGTACCGATTAAGAAATATCCGTTTTATACCATATGATGACTAATACAAAATTAATATAATACTGTCGTGATTCCGGAAGGAGAAAACTTTAGAGTTTGTTTGAAAGTCTTTATTTGTATCAGAGGTCTAACGATGTTGACAGTTCGAAGTCCGAATCAATTCTGACGCTAGGATGGTCAAGAAAAATGGAAGGAAGGATGACTTTAGGGTAGGGGAACTGTAGGGGAGGACAAGTGAAAGTTGGTAACGAAATAAGGGATGGTTGCAGGCGAGGGTGTCTGGTTTTTGTCTATGTCAGGGGTCGGCAACCTTTTGAGTCGGAAGAGTCAAAAATTACAATTTACAAAATTTCAAAGTTTTTAAAGAGCCACAAAATATTTTCTTGCCAACAATAAATAGTACTCGCATAAATAAAGTTTTAAAATAAATAATATTTGCGTATGGAACTAAAGAGCCGCAGCTTCACATCCAAAGAGCCGCATGTGGCTCGCGAGCCGCAGGTTGCCGACCCCTGGTCTATGTCAATGATGGGCTAAAATCTTGTAGGAATATAGTTATAATAAAAGGACGCAAAGAGTGAGAGGAAACTGGAGAGGATGGATGAGATTTATGATCGGGGAAAACCCCGTGGTTCGAGTGTTGTCTTGTTCAAGATTGCCGCTGGTTCAAGGGTAATTAACGCTCTAGTTCGTAAAAGTAATCCGTGTAATTTACATCCGTAGATCACACTTATCGTTCGTAATAGTATAAAATTTGGTACGCGTTCACAATTTCAAAGTTCACGTTCAATGTTTTAAAACGATTCGTAGAGTTTTAAGGTTCAGAGTTCTGACCGTACTAGTCGGAGGTTCTTATAGTTCACAGTGTTCTAATAGTTCAGAGAATTGTTACAGTTCCGAATGTTCTAATAGTACTAAATCCTAATTCTCCTGCAACTTCCTACCAAAGCTCGGGATGAGGAGATTATTTCCTTGGTAGGGATCGTAGGGATAAACAGGGGGCGAATCACCAGTTTGGAGCGTAATTCAAAAATTGTGCAACGCCTCCTGACTCTGTGAATACATTTTCTCACGAAAAACTCGTAAGACGCTGTACGAAGATCCCTTGTTGAAGGACCTTTCCCCGAAACTGATGCGTCAATCGTCATTGAGTGGAGTACGTACGGCTGGTCTGTTTTCCCGATTCGAAACAAGACACTTAACTTTTAGCCGCACCCAAATCCGAAACTATTTCTAGGGTCCAAGCATGCCAATAAACAACTTAAAAATGACAGTGTTCCACTCGATCGTAGCACAGACCCAGACATGATGTCTAGACAATTCCAGACACTCTGCATTTGGAAAACTACCATCGTCGGTACAAATCGGTCGATGATGAGACTCGCTGTAATGTGCCATACAGGCCCGCAGGCTGGAGCAGGTGTAAGCTATTAGTAAGAGCATGCAGTATCTGAGAATACAATGATAATATAATGTTTATATATTATATGTTACGAGCCCGGCCAGAAGATATTGATTAATTATGTGTATACCTCGTTGTTAATATAAACTGCTTCTTTCACTTAATTCGGCTTCTTTTATGAATAATACAATTAAAGAAAACTTGTTTAACGCGTGATCCATACTAGAAACAGAGATATATATCGTATATGTCTTGCGATATTTTTATATGTTTGACGCAACGTATATGAAAATAAAGTGTTTCAACAAAAAAGTTTTCTTCCTTTTTGTGCAGTCAACTCTCGATATATTATACATTTTTTATATATGATGCCTTTTGATGCATAATGGAGACATTGATAAATAATAATAATAAATTATTAATTTCAGAACTGATAACTAACTAATATAATTATAAGCGTAAAACGAACTCTACTATTATATCCTATTACAAAGAAATCCTTACGGAAGTCACGTTGTTTAATTTACATTATCAAGCTAGGCGATTATAATAATGCTATTAAGAAAAAAATTGGTTAATATGAGAAATTATTATTTTCAAACTAACATTACGATTATGTAGATATTTTCTGCTGAAATTATATTTTCTTGTCACAGGTTTTTCTATTATCAAATGTAGTACTGTATTGATCAAACACATCAGTATGTATATCTTTGAAGTGAAAGATACATACACTTCATATATTTTGGAGTACAGTACACCACGTATATCAATTAAAACTGTGTTTATTATACATTGTGAAACATATTATTATATTGACGAATAATTGTCTTTCGTGAAATAGAATAAGAATTACATAAAAATGCTGAAACAACGAAAAAGTAATAGAAATAGTAAATTTTCTCGGATGAGTGAAGAGGAACGTGCCCGTTATATACAACATCGTGCTGAATTTGAACTTGAAGCTAGGAGGCGTAAACAACAATTAATTGCAACCTACATTAAAGTACTAGACTTATTAACGTATTCCTACACATACAGATTTTTTTAATTCACAGGGACATGAAATACAGCAAAAGATAAAAACTCAATTAGTATTTAAATAAGAACGAAATCTAATTAAAATTTAATAACGTTTCGTTCATGCCTTCAACTTACAAAACCATTTAAAGTGTAAAATAAATTTTTCATTTATTCATATTATTCTGCACACAGATATTAATACTGAGCAATAAAAAAAATTTTACAATTTTGTTACTTTTGAATATTATCCATATCTTTACAGAATAAATTAAAACATGAAAACGTATTTTCGAAATTGAATACTGCAAAAATCAATGAAAAATGGAGACTTGTTTTGAGACAAATAAAATGTAAAGAAATTTATGAGAACGTAAAACATCTTTCTGAATCTTTCGATAGAGTTGTGAATTTGAAAGATAAAACAATTTGTCAGTTGCAAAGTGACTTAAAAGTAGCAGATGAAGATCATAGAAAACTGCAAGAAGCTCACATTGAGTTAATGAATGATATAATCGGTATTCATCAAATTTATTTCAGTGTACTTCTAGTACTGTAATAAATCACAGATATGTAAACAAATCTAATCTCTTATTATATTATGTAGGAAAATATAAACACAAGTTGCAGGACTTACATGATTTATTTAAATTGGATAATAATAAAGCGAGTGCGTTAGAAATAGCATTTTTGAAAATTAAAATGGAAGAAGTCTATAAGGAAATGCAATCTAATGTAATAAAGAAAACTGAAAAGTTGAAGGAAGAAAAATTTACAGCAAAGACAAGAAACGCTATTAACATTCGTAACATTTTAATTTTGGTAATACTGTAAACATAAAATGTTATTACTGGTAAGACAGTTGATAATAGACAAATTTATTCTCTGTTAGGAAGAAGACGTAATGTCGAATCTTATACATATATCTTCACAAGACGTTAAAAATTTTTGGGAACAATTGAATAGAACACTTATTGAATATGAAAGTGTAACAAAAATTAAAAAAGAACAATATGAATATTTAAAGGAACAAGATAGTATATATCAACAATGTATACTACAATACCCAAAAGTACATATGCAACTACAAAACGCTGCTGAAAGTTTACGATGCAATATACAAATTCTATCATTGAAGAGAAATGAACAAGTTGGAAACCTTAAAATGAAAAATGCACATATAAAGAAGGAAACAAAAAAAATGAAGCAGTACTTTAGTACAGTTCAAGCTATAGACTATGTACAATTAAAGAAGTTGACTGTTTTTAGCAATGATGCATTAAAGGTTAAACAATATATATTTTCTTTCGCCACATACCATATTATCCATATTGTGAATATTATCATTTCATTTTTAGAACTTGCAGAAGATTATGCAAAAAAGTTCGACTATTCTTGAATTAATTACAATATGCTCTAATTTGGAACCATTTCTCATTAACTTCAGAAATTATTTTATTGAAGGCGAGGTAAAACTTTTTACAACATTGTAAGATAAACTAAAACATTTTTCAATAAAACTCAAAAACAGGAAAAATGTTACAGATTCCTAGTTCGCATGATAAAATTGATAAATTTTGGGGAAAGTACAATGACGTAGCAGCAAACAACATTTTATTAAGAAAGAAATGCAAAAAACTTAGTTTAGAAAACAAAAGATTAAAGTACAAGTTACAAGCCCATGTTGTAACAATTTCTGGAGTGCCTGCAATATGCATGAACGCGTCAACTTCGATTTGAGTAATCTTTACATTAAAATTACTTTGCATAATTGCAAAGGTAGGTAAGTTACGTTTTCATTTGAATGTAATATATATATCGCACAATATGCATTTATATGTTATTCAATATCATAGCAAATTAACGATGGATAAAAATGCCACCACCCAATTCCAAATATTTGTAGGGTCTAGCACGAGTACGGCCTTTTATGGGATGAAAGAAAATTTTTTCCTTTGGTACTGTATTTTCTGTTTCCAAATAGATATCGAAACACGCTCTTAATCGCTGCAATTGTGCAGATAAGGTTGGCGATTTCGTCCACATAACATTTATTTCTCTTTCAATATCTCGTAAAATGTCAACAGCAACTGGTACCGTAGGATTTATACTTATATTAAATACTGCCGCTATCTTTGGATAATCAGGTTTTATAGCAATTTTTGCAATTAACTCGTCTGAAATGGATAACGTATATTAAGAAAAAAATCTGAAGTAATAATTTGTATATAAAATAATTTTAAAATATCTTACTATTTCCACGTCGAAGAACAGCTTCATAGAATATGTCTAATGAAGTCACCAAGCCTTGCTGCTGAAGAGCAGAGTTCGCAGAAATAGAATAACCGTTCCAAGACATTGTTGTAAATTTTTGGAGAATTGTATTTAGTTTTTGTGGTAAGATGTCGTTGGTACTAGCAAGAATCGGTAAATTTCCAGATTCTAAGTGTCGAATCTCCATGCATAATTCCAATCTAGCTTTCAAGCGTCTTTTAATCTCTCTTAATACACTTTCAACACTATCTTGAGCTATTTCGCAACGTGTAACCTAATAGCATTTAAACATTTTCATCAGTTAAAACAGATTAGAACCATAAAATACATAATATAAGATATTTATGTTTATACCTTTTGTTCACGAGAGTCAGGTGAAATGAAATTCAAACCAGCCATTCTTTGTGCCCATTTATATGGAATTCCTAATCCAAGTGATGAAAAGTTACCCAAATTATATCGACTTAATTGATAGTAATTAGCTGGGTTTGGACTTTCTAATCCTAAATCTCTTGGATACAATTCTCTTAAAATTGATTCTGATACCAGCATATCTCTATAAAATAAATAGATAAAAGTTTCGAAAAAGTATACATAAACAGCATGTACTTATTAATGTTTGAGAAAATAGCATACCCAGTACTATTGCTCTCAACACCTTCAGTTTTTAATTTTGATTCTACTGTAACTACTTTCAGGAACATTATGTAAAAAAACTGCAATGTCAATTTCGTTTCGTCTGAAAACATTAATGTTTTAAAATATTTTATATTTATTTATAAATATTAATTTTTGTTCTGAAAACTCACTTTTCAGTTTAATAATTATCTTCACGTGTAAGGGATGCCTTTGGAGCAGCTTTAATCTTTTTTCTTCTTGTCTAGCTTCTCTAGATAATCTGTGGTGTCTTTTTTTATGAATGTGGGTTTCCTCTATGATGCTTTCAGATAAAGTTTCAGGATCTGAATCAGATTCCTGTATTCCTTCCTGATTATTTGCACGTTTTGCTTCTTCCTCATCGCCTTCTATTTTTACTATTATAGTATTGTCTGTAAGAAAATGTATATAAAAAAAATGTGTAATGCTTAACAAAATTTTAACCATATCAAACGTACCATATGCATCTCTATAAGCAGATGCTTTTGCATAAAGAACGTATAATGGCGATGCAAGTAATGTCGCTTTGTGATGTTCTTGTCTGATTCTGTCTAATGGTAATCCAAGGCTTTCTTGGAGTGGTTTGCTTGCCTAAAATATAAAATAGTTATTATTTTTCTGTATTTTCGGGAACATTGTAGTTAGGTAATATGCATATTACTTCTAATATTGAATAAAGTTGAGGTGCCAGATTGTCAAGTCGAGATTGTTTAGATTCTATACTTAATGCTACTGCTTTTTTACTTTCTGTTAATTCATCGCACAAAAAAGAAAGCTGTTTTCTTTGTGTTAATTCCCACTCCAAGCGAGCCAGTCTTAATTGATGTGGATTATGTTTTGCGATGTCCTACAAACATTAATTTATAGTATCATAGAAGTAAAAGTAATAAATCTTACTTTAAATTGTTCTACTATTTATCTTACAGGTCTCGATATATTCTCAGGGGCTTCTTTATAAAATTCTTCTTCCGATACAAGTTGTATCAGTTCATCTTTAGACCTTAGCAAAATCATATTAATTTTATGTATACACATTAAATTTTAAGAAAATCGTATAATAAGAAATACTTACTTAAACTGAAGACACTTAAGAACTTCCTTCTTCAAGTGCATCACTTCGTATAACAAATTCTGTAAATGTAAATGTCTACTATCAACACTGCCTTTCGAAGACATTAAAGAATCTCTTGCAAATTTTGTACGAAATTTTTCCATTCTATTTAATTTTTTAAGCTCGATAAATGCTAACGATGTTTGAATTTGAAGTTCACGTATTTCATCCTTAGCCTAAAAAAGATAATATTTTGGAGTTCAATACAAATTAAATGAATACAGAATATTTCAACAAAAGCACAAAAAATTACATCTCCATTCATTTTTAGTTCTGCTATATTATTCATAGCTTTACGTATGTTGTCACAAGTCGATAAGAAATTTTCAGAATCATTTTCTGACAATCTTTCTGTGGCTTCTTTCTCTTCATAACTGATTATAGCCTAAACATAAACGAATGTTTTATTGACCATAAGATATGTTGTTAAAATTAATATTTATACCTTATAAGTATCTCCATCTTTAAGAGAAATTCCAGAATTCCCACTAACTGATTTTCTCCGCTTTTTTGAATTTTCGGTATCAGTTTCCTTACCCATTCTATTTACAAACCTTAAATTATATAGAAAATTACAAACATGAGAGACTTATCATACACACTATTTATCTATTTCTTTTATAGAAGTCAAAATTTATATAACTTAATGAATATATATTAATTATTTAATCAGAACAAATAATATAATTATGATCACTTGTTTATAGAAATGATTTAATTTAATTTTAAAACTCTGTTACATGTCCATGCTGCATTTTAATAAACGTTACACAGATGCACAAAGCGGTACGCCGGGTGAGGTTATGTTTCCACTCTCTAAAATTTCAAGAATATACATTCATCTATTACAGGCTATATTTACAACTTTTGTCATTTGCACGTGTTGCACTAATATGTTGATTATTTTTAAAATTTTTTATTAAAAAGTAAAAGACAAAAATGTATTGACCCCGACGTGATTTGAACACGCAACCTTCTGATCTGGAGTCAGACGCGCTACCGTTGCGCCACGGAGTCTTCGTACAAAACTCTTTTAATATGTAATTTCTTTACGAAGACTGCGAATGTAAGTATGTAGTTGCTTTTCTATTTTAACGATTCAATAATTAAACACAGTTTATCTCGTATCATAAGATTTTGTAGTTCGCTCGCTCTGGAAATTGAGCATAATTTCGACCTAATATTGCCTCTTCTATATTATTAATATAAAATATTTTCATTACATTTTATAGACCACCGAATGAAACCTATGATAAAACCAAATGCAACAATAATAATATTATAGAGAAGTATGTATATTTATAATTGTAATTTTATTTATTGGAAATTTATAGTTTCATCGTAGTATTTATTATAATTTAATATATTTGCGAAAATTATGTATAGGTACAATGTCACACGCATGCATCATATAAAAAATTTAAGAAATAAAACACGTAGTTTAACAGAAATGTGTTACAATATTGATGCGAAATGAATTTAAAAATTATAAATTGCCCTCTAAATTGTATTTCTGATGTAACTGTCAGTATTAAGTATATATACCTATCGTAATTTTATGCGGCAAACCTTATTAGATGTTTCAAAGAAATACATATATGGTCTCTTAAACCAAATTGTAGTAATTAATCGGAAGCGCTCTGCTCGTAGAAGACGTCTGAAAAATAAATTTTCAACAAAGACATAACTTGAAAACGGATGTAGATTTTAGTGACTGAGCTCGGAGATGTGTAATCTATGAGTCCAGAATAAAATCTGACTCGTCGTGGAGTTTGAATTTTTATTCAGCTTCTTCACTCCCGTCTTCCTTTCCTTAGACCAATGATGGGCATTTTTTACTGTCGCAGTCAAGATTGGCAAGAAATTCCAGTCACTGAAATTATCAGTGCTTCCAGTGCAGTGCCTTCGTTTTCCCCCTCATACGTCCCACCATAGGCGACTAATAGGTTGGTGGGAAAAGCTGGCAACCCAGGGGCCCCTACCAGTGTCGCCAGTTGAGTCCAAATCCGGACTCATTTACTCCCCTACTTTTCCCCTTCCACTATCCCATTCCAGCACTACGTCCCACTCAATCCCCGTCGCGCACGCGCAACGTGTCACATATTACGACTCTGGCCATCAGAGAGGGGGTACCTGTATTCCCCTCGATTTTCTCGACCTGGCGACACTGGCCCCTACCCCTCCCGTGCCCACCACTGATATATACTGATATATACCTAAGGGTGTCAACGTCGGTATGCCGTGTTAGCTATTTTGGAATTATTTTAGGAATTATCTTGTGACGTCACATGTTCCCGTTATCTTTGCTTCACTGGATTCTCGGCTTTTCTACAGGGTGTCCCGTAGAAAGTGAGAGTGTTCCTGAGGTCATTTGAAACGACACCCTGTATATACTGTATACACGTATTTACACAGCCTACTCTAGTACTAGCTAGTGATGGGTACCATCGAATAAAAACTATCGAATAATTCGATAGTTTTTGTAACTAATTTCATTCAATTACTTTTACTAAACTATCGAATGAATTTTTCAGTGGTGATTTTCAGTCGACTGTTTACAGCGCCATCTTTATGTATTCATAGAGAGAAGAATAAACCACTAGCCACTAACGACAGTAATGGACCAGTAATGGACAGTAACCAGTAACTAAATTATCGAATAATTTTCGCCGTGGTGGGGGTTACTAAACTATCGAATAATTTTCGCTGTGGTGGGCGTTACTAAACCATCGAATAATTTTCGCCATGGAGGAGGGGGTTACTAAACCATCGAATAATTTTCGCCGTGGAGGGGGTTACTAAACTATCGAATAATTTTCGCCGTGGAGGGGGTTACTCAACCATCGAATAATTTTAGCCGTGGAGGGGGTTACTAAATCATCGAATGAATTCCGCTGTGGTGGTGGTTACTATTTCAGTCGACTGAATTATCGACTGATTTTGGGTGTCCCAAAACGACTGCGTTAAATTGAAATGGGAGGTTCCTTGGGTCATTTGAAGCAACATTTTCCGTAATAAAAATGGCGCCCGCGGCTTTGTTTAGGAGTTATTAACGAAAAACACGGACCAATCAGAGCGCGACCTAGACGTTTGTTGGCACGTTCAGCGTGGCGCGGCGAGCCGGCATGCGGTTGGTTAATATTTTGATTCATTATTCGAAGAAATATTAAGATTTGTTTGCTAATAACGAGGTGAGATTCGTACCTGTTTTATAATTCCCGTAACTTGACAACGTCCGATGGTCAATACTCACTATCACGTGTGTTTGTCGCAAACACTCGTGCTTCTATTCTCAAAATTAATTTACAATTTATCACAATTATTAAGGGAATCAATGTATTGTTATAATTGATGTAGATAAATTTTATTTTTCATAAGGATTCTGAGTCTACATGTAAAATACAAAAATAGAGATTAATATTTGATACATTTGACATTAAAAATATTGTATTGTATACTATTAATACTTTAGTTCAATAAATTAAATAATTATACCAAACTTTTTAAATATCATCTTTTATTTATTTATTGAAAATGATCAGTCAATAGAAAACTAGTGTACAGTAATTATCATCACATTTTTAAAACATATTTAATGCATTTTACATAAAAATTATACAAGTATAATACAGAAAGTACAAAAATACGATCTGCACCTTTTTAGTAAGAAATTTTAAATTAACTATAGATTAAAACATTTGTAGTTACGAGAATAAAATCGGTATAAAATCGTCTTATTTTAAAACATTGGCCCAAATCGTGTATAACATGCAAAATAATTAAAAATGCGTTTATAAAATCATTAAAAATTGTTGACCCTGTAATAATTGGGATTGAAGGGCAATCTGTGTATATATGGTGGCACAAATCTTGGTAGTATTGTTTGTAATGGCCTCATCATGCGAGACAATCTATTAGTTCCTAGGAGAACTTGCCCATGACTTGACATCAAAGGTGCCATCATTATTGGACTTGGCGGGAAATGCTGAAATATAATAAATTACTATTCCGTCTAATGAATTCTAAAATTTTCATCATCACTGATAAACGTACGGTATAATAAATAGGAACAGGAATGTGTCCAAAATAATGTGGTGGAGAAACTCTTTGGTTCCTGGATATATCTCTGTCCCTCCCATCTCGTGAGCGTTCTCTGGATCTCTCTCCATACTCTCGATAATACCTCTCATCCCTAAACAAAATATATTTATTGAATTTACTAATATTGAAATGTCTAATAACAGTTAGCTGACACTAATCGTAACAATTTTGCTTCCTCACAAAGAAACATTGCCAATACAGGCACAAACCTGGAATCATGAGACAATGTATGTCGAGAACTGCGACTTCTGTTTCTGATTGGACTCAAAGACATCGAGCATTTTTTAAACGTTTTCGACTTTCCTTCTAAAAATTAAAAATTATACACTTGTACAATGGAAACGCAGTCCAATACATATATGTAATATTTAATTCTTCAATAATCATACCTAAAGTGTCATTATTTGCAGTAACAACAGTACGATGTTCTTCAACTTCTTCTATATTGGTGATTACTTCTTTGATTTCTTCCCTCTCAAATATTGGTTTCGATCCTTCTCCTATAGTAACATAAATTTTTAATGAAGAAAACAATTTCAATATGTATGAAATAAGCAGTTAAGCAAAACTGGTAGCCATAAAATGTATAAAAAATAACTCACATTTGAATATTTATAATATAAATTAATTCCTCTTCAATTCTAACTTTACATTATTATATTTGAATAAGAATTTCAACTGACACCAATATTTTCTTTATACAAACCATATTATGTACTTTTTCTATTTACATCGATTTTACTTTGTAAACTAGTCATAAAGTTTTTTTTTAAATTCTTAAATTTTGAGACATTTATCCAATAAAAAGAAAAGTAAGAAACTAATAACATTTTTTTCCAATCAATTTTTAAAAAATGGAATTAACTGAATCTGATACATCCTGCAGTTAAACATTCCGAGATGACTTATATTGTCAAGGATGATTAACAAATCTTCCGTATTGATGTTTTTGTTTCAATCATAAAAATCGAAACTTTATAGTAGTAAATAAAAAGATTGAGAAAACTAAGACTGAAATATTCTGCCTCTTCAGTTGAAGAATTTTTCCATCATTACATTACATCATACATTAATCATCATGCACACATTCCCATACCAGAACATCAAGAGGATACACAAAACATGAATGTATAGATTTATAGGATCTATACTATTCTTTGGAAAATTAGCTTTTACCAACAAAACCAGTGTTGTGAATACAGCTAAAGCATAATTCTTTGTGCAAAACCGTAATTAAAAGTGTACATACAGAGACAAGCAAAGCATATGCAAAGCAAAGCATTAAACACTCTAAATAAAAAATATTGTGCTTACATATTGCACATTACGTGATCGCGACTGTAATCCAACGTTGTATTCCAAATTTGCTATTTCCTGGATACATAAAAACGTTATTAAACTTTGAAAATTAAAAGCATCCTTGGATAAATTCTTGAATATCATGGATGACATATTATAATATTGAAATCCATAATCTTCATAGTTGTAAAAGTTGTCGGACAAAATTAGTAGCTCAATAAAATATTGCAAGAAATAATCTAAGCCAATTAAAAATTATAAACTAATACAAGAATAATAATGAACTTAATTTTTATGTGAGAAAGGAAATATTCTTTCCAAAATGGAAGTTCCCAATTGTGACTCTTAGGAAGTCCTAAAAATATTCATCTTCAACGACGATGTTATTTTTGATTTCAAATCTTCATTGAATAACTAAAAGAATTGTTAATAAGTTGTAGTGTGTAAACCATAATTTACCCGCTCTTCTTTTCACTACTACATCTTCAGGGTAGATAATATCCCGTTGAAGATCTGAATCAGTTGATTTTCCAGGAATTTTTTGTTGAATATCAACTTTAATTCTGTGTAGCTCAGCTGCATTTATCTTTGTGCCTTCGGGTCCTTTAAATAACGGTACTGTTCCATCTGCTAATTCTAATCTGAAATACAACAAACCAATTTTTAATGACTACATGTTAATCTTTTATAGGAAAATAAAGCATATTTAGAATAAATTTTATATAGACTCTTGTTTTGTTGTGTGTTGTTAAAAAACAAATAGTTTTGCATTATTTTTTCTATAATAGATTTTCATTAAGTTTTATTTACCTTTCAGAGAGAATTGGAGTATTTGTTGAGCTAGAAGTACAAGGTCTTCTAGGTCGACCTCGTGGAGATTTACTTCGGCTCTTACCACAATTTGGAGGTTTCGGAGGGAGCAAACCTTTTTCACGGGCGCGTTGCATTTCATACTCGTAAATCTTCTTTTGTTTTAACTTCTTATGCTGTCGTTGTCGTTCTTGTTCGAGCTTCCATTCTTGTCTCCGTAGCATCTTCTCAGTAGCGTCGTTTCGGGACGATGAGTTTGGTTTCATTTCTGTAGCAGACAATAAAAGAAGAATTATAAATATGGAAATTCTTTATAAATGAATTGATTCCCAACCATTTTTTAAGGTTATGTACGCATGTTTGGGTTACCAGATTGCATCGAAAAACTATGGTAAGTACAATAAGAAAAATACAAAAATTTGAATGTGAATAGAGTACAGATATAGTGAACAGATATATAAAAACGAAAATAATAAATAACGAAAATAATTTAATCTCGCGACGACACGAACGGCACACATCACAGAATTTCTGAAATTGCACAATGCTCCCAAGCTCAAGAGTCAAGACTACCTTCTCTCTGCTTCTCTCTTAGCATCTCTAACGGCTCAGGGCTCAGTCCAACATGTGTATGTGTGTGTATATATATATATACATATATATTAAAATTTAATATATATATATATATATATATATATATATATATATATGTACACATAATATATAATATATAGTTATAGCACTTTCCCACCAGTAATAGTTCCCCAATACACTTTGCCTACAAATTTGAGACGTAGATACGGTCCTGTCTTTGGTCGCGCATGCGCATGAAAAGAGCACAATATCTCTGCACTGCCTTGAACTTGAATTCGATGCTTGAGGTAGGGTCCCTCTTGCAATAAATTCACAATCTTCGAGTACACAAATATATTGAACCTACATAAAACATAACAATTCGCATTTAAGGGAGAGAGAAGTACGGAAATGGGATATAGATTCTCTCTCATCACAGGTGTGTCAAAATGATATTTTCCATGTGATACATTTCTGAATTAAATTTAAAAAATAAATACTGTTTAGGCATGAGAGCTCTTATCGATCGAGAGTATCAAGAGAGCGCTCTCGAGATAGGGAGGGGGATAGAGATAGATCCATTCAGCATTTTCCGCAAAGATCTAGCCACAATTCGTGGGCAAGTTCCGCTAGGAAACCCATACATAAATGAGGTCACTACAAACAATACTACCAAGGTCTGTGCATATATACGCATTATGCAATACGTAGAAGAGGAGGAAATATGTCTCTCGACCTAGGGCCAGCTATAGAGAACTTGTCGTTCATGTTATCTTGCGAACCCTGCCTTAAACAATAGGATCTTGATAGCCGTTTGAAGACGGTATATATATAGATCAGTGATGGATCAGGTAGTAGCGAGAAAGATGTTTAACTCTTTGTCCATCTACTGGCGAACGTAGGTTACCGATTCTTACCGAATGGATCTTTAATTGTCTAATGTCATGCACAGAATCCAAAATATATTATGGTACATATATATACCGGGTGGACTAAAATTGATGTTATTTAAACAAATGAAATGTACTATGTACTCAAAATTTATCATAGAACATGTATCATAGAATACTGTAATAAATATTTTAGTTTAAATAATATTATTAGATGCATTTTTAAGAACCTCCTGTGATATTACTACGTATTTGTAGCCCACCCTGTATGTACAATACAATAAACAGGAATTCTTTGACTATATACTTGACTCCAATAAACTATCGAATAATTTTAGCCGTGGTGGGGGTTAATAAACTATCGAATGAATTTTGCCGTGGTGGGGGTTACTAAACTATCGAATGAATTCTGCTGTGGTGCTGGTTGCTTCTTGCTTCTACTTTTATCAAATGTACCGCCAGAGAGTAATCTCTGGTACTGGTACCGCTAATGCATCGACTGTGCATCAAACGCTTCACTTCTGAGCTGTGGTATATATATACAGGGTGTCCCAAAACGACTGCGTAAGCGGTAAATGGAAGGTTCCTTGGGTCAATTGAAGCAACATTTTCCTTAACAAAAATGGCGTCCGCGGCTTTGTTTAGGAGTTATTAACGAAAAACAACGACCAATCAGAACGCGACCTAGACGCTCGTTGGCACGTTCAGCGCGGCGAGCCGGCAGGCGGTTGGTCAACGAGCGTCTAGGGCACGCTCTGATTGGTCCGTGTTTTTCGTTAATAACTCCTAAACAAATTTAATCACAAACGAAGTAGATGTAAATTATGTAAAAATAATCCTGTATTCCTTATGTATGTATAAATAATCCTTATGTAGAAATTATCCTGTCCATTCTTTCCGTGTATCGTTGCTGCAGCGCCGTCTGCGGGTGTAACTAGGAAACTATCGATTGAAAACTATCGAATAATTAGCCGATAGTATATCGCGACTATATCGCGACTAAATAGTAAGTATTCGATAGTTGAAATTATGCCCATCACTAATCATAACTATATATATAAATACGGATAGTGACAGATATCAAGGTATATACCCAGATAACCAACTGCTCCAAATCTGCAGCGGTACTGCGCGGCACTAATGTCGCGTTCTGTATGGGCTGCTGCCGCGACGCTGCTCGGAAAATTGTCCTGGATTCTGGCTTGCCGTAAGAGGGCAACACGGTCGCATTAATGTGTCAAATGCCGCACAAGAGCAGGTCGCGCTAATGTGGTAAATGTCGGTAAAGTAAATTTTCCATCGTACAAATGTGTAGCAGCAGCAGCAGCAGCAGCAGCAGCAGTCTTCCTTTTTACCGACAAAATTAATATTTATTTAAATTACATACTCTACATACTACATTAACATATTACAATAGAAGCTGCACAAAGTGCAAATAAAATGAATCTTGTCATTTTTATATAAGGAAATATTATATCAGTTACTCTTAGGGCTCGGTAGGTTTAGTGTTAAAAAGTCTTCATGCAAAAAAAGAAAGTGTCGTAGAAGGGAAAAGAAAATTTATATTTTTTATATGGATACATTTATTTTGATGCTTAAATATTGATAACAAACGAATCAAATTTTATTTCGTCGAAAAGGTAACGTGGGCCATGGACCGCTCCCCTCAGCCGCTGGTTTCGCCTTCCTTGACGTATTGTCATTGTCGACAGCCCTGCTTGTGTTGATGATTATTCGATTGCGTACACACACAGAAG
This sequence comes from Lasioglossum lativentre, assembly GCA_916610255.1. Taxonomy (NCBI): domain Eukaryota; kingdom Metazoa; phylum Arthropoda; class Insecta; order Hymenoptera; family Halictidae; genus Lasioglossum; species Lasioglossum lativentre. The sequence goes on along the minus strand of OU744355.1, from coordinate 10,020,858 downwards.
CGTACCTCAACTCTGTCGACGCCGACGCGTTCTCCCGATTTTCACGTTTCCGAAGTTTCGAACGCATGAGTCGGAAAATCGGAATCTGGAGACAGCGCGCATTTTTTTATGCACTCCGTCGCGATCCAAGAAGCGACCCGTGCAAAGTTTCAGCATTAATTTAAAAAAAAATTCATCGTTCTATCTCTTTTCTATCGAAAGTTCTTCGATTTTAACACAGAATTCATCGGGCTCGTTCCGCTGCGGCGACCCCGGCAGCGGAACGAGCCCGATGAATTCTGTGTTAAAATCGAAGAACTTTCGATAGAAAAGAGATAGAACGATGAATTTTTTTTTAAATTAATGCTGAAACTTTGCACGTGTGTGTACGCAATCGAATAATCATCAACACAAGCAGGGCTGTCGACAATGACAATACGTCAAGGAAAGCGAAACCAGCGGCTGAGGGGAGCGGTCCATGGCCCACGTTACCATTTCGACGAAATAAAATTTGATTCGTTTGTTATCAATATTTAAGCATCAAAAGCATTCTTTTCCCTTCTACGACACTTTCTTTTTTTGCATGAAGACGTAACACTAAACCTACCGAGCCCTAAGAGTAACTGATATAATATTTCCTTATATAAAAATGACAAGATTCATTTTATTTGCACTTTGTGCAGCTTCTATTGTAATATGTTAATGTAGTATGTAGAGTATGTAATTTAAATAAATATTAATTTTGTCGGTAAAAAGGAAGACTGCTGCTGCTGCTGCTACACATTTGTACAATGGAAAATTTACTTTACCGACATCTAAATGTGGAAGTTCCACATTAGCGCGACGAGCTCTGTATTACCGCACCGACGAGAGACCCCACCCACAGAGCCTGTGCCTGTACACTGTACGGCATTCGAAAATTAGTGCGACCGTACTGCCCTCTTACGGCGAGGCAGAATTCTCCGGGCAGCACCGCGGCAGCAGCGCATACAGAACGCGACATATGCTGCCCGGCAGCTTTGGTTATCTGGGTAGCTGGCCGTGACTGTGATGTATACTCTATGGCGAGATTAACGAAGTAAAATTGCAGTGTGCATGTATTCTCTATGTTTATTTGTATAACACGTGCCTGTTCGTTATGTGCGTTACTTTCAATTTGAATCTGAGAAAGCGTCTTTTCATATTTACTTAAAATACAATAAAATACGATTTCAGATCTAACATTTTCTACGTATTTGCATTGGCAGTGCTGCGATTAAATTTATTACATTTAAGTCACAGTTTTATACTAAAAGTATTTCTACATAGATGCTTTTTAGTATACATATAAGTAGTTACTATAAGGTAAGTTACAGGAATCCAGTGTTCTTTGGTTATCGTTTATATATTGTTTTTTATAATATGTTTTTGTTGTGAATGAAATATATTGTAAGTACTTACACGTTTAAGCAATGCGATACTTCCGAGAAATATTGACATTTGTCTAACCTCTAAGTAATAATTGTTATTTTGTTTTACGTGATTTTATTCGATTCAGATTCTGTAATGTGAAGAACTTACCAAACATTTGACGTTGAATTACTGAGAACTGTGAAGCTGATCAAAATAAGGATATTAATGAAATGGAAGTTGTTGAAGACAACGCTATTATAGATAGTGATGAAGAAGGTGGATTAAAAGTAGATGATGATATATACATTCCACCACCTATCAAAGCCACTCATGAACTTGAAGTTAATGGGCCTAGGCTTATGATTATCAAGATTGTTAATGTGAACTTTAAAAGTTACTCTGGTACTCAAACAATTGGTCCGTTTCATAAGGTATATGGCAGAAATTTTTATAAAAAGTATGTATCAGAGTAGGGCAAAAATGATTTCGAATAACTAATAAACCCAATCGTAAATAACGATATGCGTTGTGTCGCATATCGCACGAATTCAGAAATACCAGTAGAACAACAAAGTATATTAATTCTCGATCGCCAGCTGGAAAATTTATTCGAATAATGCCTAACTCCAGTATCTATACATTAACTAAATTATCTTTTTTGCAGTGTTTCACAGCGATTGTCGGTCCAAATGGTAGTGGCAAAAGTAACGTCATAGATTCAATGTTATTTGTATTTGGATACAGAGCTAGTAAAATTCGGTCAAAGAAACTATCAGTTCTAATACATAATTCCTACCAACACCAGAATATCAGTAGCTGTACAGTATCTGTACATTTTCAACAAATCATTGACAAGGTATTTACTAGAACATTTTCTATTTAAATTACAACCAATTCTGAAATGTAAATACTTTGTTGTAGCCTGGGGCAGATTATGACGTTGTTCCTAACAGTGAGTTTAGTATATCACGAACAGCATTTAAAGATAATTCTTCACATTATGAAGTTAATAGGAAAAGGGTGCAATTTAAGGAGATTACAAAGCTTTTGAAGTCCTATGGTGTGGATTTAGATCATAACCGTTTCCTAATCTTACAAGTATGGAATGCAACATTATTCTATCAATGCTTTCTATTTTACCGCTATACCAATTACATTCATCCACAATTACAAGGTTCACTTTCTAATCTCACTTCATATTATGAAATATATTAATTATGACTATAGAATATTAATAAAACAACCAAAATTTATAAATAGTTAAATAATCTATAGATAGTGTGATGATACGTGTGATAAGAATACTTTCTAGCCTTATTTCGTTTTAAGCATTTTCACTTTTAGTTTTAAGCAATTTTTACATAATTGTGTAGTGAAAGGGATTTTATTTTATTATAATTGTTTTTCCTTGATCTATTATACTAGGGGGAGGTTGAGCAAATAGCAATGATGAAACCTAAAGGACAAAATGAAAATGATGCTGGTATGCTTGAGTTTTTGGAAGATATAATTGGGACAGTACGTTATAAGGAACCATTAGAAAAATTATCAGAAAAGGTAGAACTGCTAACAGAATATAGACTTGAAAAGTTAAACCGTTTGAGAATTGTTGAGATAGAGAAAGCAGCTCTGGAAGAACCAATGCAAGAAGCAGTGCAATATTTAGAATTAGAAAACACAATGAGACAGATAGAACATCAACTTTATCATTATAAGAGGTACTTTCTTAATATTTCTATACAATGATTTTATGAAATTATAAAATTCCTTTCTGCAGATTCGAAACTATGAAAGAATTAGAACAACAAGAAAATAAAGTTAACGAATTGGATACGGATATTGCAGATCTTGTAGGTAAAATGAAAGAAGTTCATGATGAAAGAAGCAAGAAAAATAAAATATTCGAGGAAAAAAACAAGAAATGGGATAACTTACAACTGAGAAAAGATGAAATTTCAACTCAGTTTAATAATATTCGCAAACATGATGAATCGCTTCATGCCGAACTAGTAGAGACCAATAAACGTCGAAAAGCTAACATTGCAACATTAAAAACAGTAAGCTATATTACTATGCTGTCTATAATGAAAAGGTTGAAATAGGTAGCGTGTAGATTAAATAATTAACTATTTGAATATTATTTGTAGGAGAAAGCAAAAGTAGAAGAACTCAGTAATGTGCCTGAGAAAAGCATGAAAACTATTCAAGAATGTGAGCTGCTTATTGAAACTAATGTAAAAAAGAGAGAACACGAGGAATCAGTACTGGAAAAGTTAATGGTTGGATTACGCGAAAAAACGGAACCACTATTAAATGAACGTTCTGTACTTGAAAAAGAATTAATATCTTTGAGGAAAAACGTTGACGAAGCTCAAGCAGCTTTCAATATTGCCCAATCTGAATTTGAATTATATATTTCCGTAGAAGCAACAGAAAGAGACAAGCTAGAAAAGTTGCAAAATTCTTTAAAATTAACAGTAGACACTTTAGCGGAGAAAGAGCAACACTTGAAGAATTTACAATCAAAAATTCCGAGTACTCAGCATAATTTGACTCAAGCGCAACACGCATTGGAGAAAATAAAGCATAAAGAGATTGAAGAGACCACAAAATTGAAACGGATGAGAATTTCGTATGAAGAACAAAAGTGTGCTATGCAAGCAAATCGATCAAGAAACAGAATTATAGATAGTTTAATGCGAGAAAAAATGGACGGAAGAATTACTGGAATATTTGGAAGATTGGTAAGCAGAGAAAAAATTGTATTCTTTGTGAATGTTAATTTAATTTATAAAATGTTGGACAATAAACACTAGTGGGCAAAGTCAAATAATCGATATTTCTAACAATTTACAATTTAGAATATACCAGACGACTGTTGCTCAATTTTCAAAGTTCGATAAATTTGTAATATTTAATTTCATTATTCTATATGTAGGGTGACCTCGGAGCTATAGACGGAAAATATGACGTTGCGATTTCAACAGCATGTGGCTCTTTGGACAACATTGTAGTAGACACAGTATCCACAGCGCAAGCATGCATATCATTTCTACGTCAAAATGATATAGGACGCGCAACGTTTATCCCTCTAGAGAAACAGCAACGTCTATTGGAAAGATGCAGACAAAAAATACAAACACCTGAGAACGTACCGAGACTGTTTGATCTTATACATGTCGAAGATGAAAGGGTACTGCCGGCGTTCTATTATGGGTTACAAGATACATTAGTGGCAAATGATTTAGATCAAGCTACGCGTATTGCGTACGGCCACAGACGGTTCAGAGTTGTTACACTGAAGGGTGAATTAATTGAATTGTCGGGTACAATGAGTGGAGGTGGAAGAACAGTACTGAAGGGTAGAATGGGACAAAAGGTTATTAGAAACGAATTATCTGCTGTTGACATCGAAAAACTGCAAGAAAATTTGGACAAAATACACGAAGAGTGTACTAAACTTAGAACCGAACATCAATCTTTAGAAAATCAGATTCATAGTCTAAGTGGAGATCTAAAAGATATGGTTGTTGAAAAAGAAAAACTGTGTATCCAAGCTAAAACATTGCAAGAGCAAGAACCATCCTTACGAAAGCAGTTGAAAATTCAGGAGAAAAAGGTTGCAGAGTCTGTCGTGGATCTAAAAAGAGTCGAACAGCTCAAGAAAGGGATGAATATAGCCGAAAAATCGTTGGAGGAAGTAAAAGACAATTCAAAATCTGTTGAAAGTGAAGTGCAGCGTATTAGTAGAGAAATAGAGGAGATTTCAGGAGGTCGCGTAAAAGATCAGCAAAAGGTGATAGCCAACCTTAACAAAACGATTGAAAAAGCTAAGGCAGAAATTTGCAAGTTGCAGGTTGCAATAAAAACATCTGAAAGGAACTTGAAGAAGGTCGAACAACGCATCGATAATCTGGAAAACGACATACAAACCGCAGAACAAAGACTTCGCGATATTCAGAAAGAGAAGCAGGAAGTAGAGGTACAAGGGAGACAGAATTTGGAAGAACTCAATGAACTTACTGAAGCTCTTACGGAAAGAGACACAGCTATGTCATCCCATAAAGAGGAGTTAGACGCTTTGCAAGCGCGGGAAAACAAAATGAAAGGCGTTAAAATCGATTTGGATCAAAGAATGAAAGAGTGTAAAAGCGGAATAAAAATATTGAAACAACAAATTCCAGATTACACGCGAAAAATTGCTGAATTGAAGCTTCAAGCTATACCTGGCAAAGAGTTAGTGGAATTGGTGGAATTAACCGAAGAACAAATTCGTGAGCTAGATGAGAAAACGATTTTGATTAACCTGCAAAAAGCTAAACAGAAATTACCAAACGAAATTCCAAATATGCAGGTTATCACAGCCTATAGAGAAAAGGATGTAATGTATTTGAAACGTTCAGCGGAGTTGGAAAAAGTAACTGGGGAACGCGACAAAATGCGAGAAATTTATGAAACTGCGAGACATCGTAGAATTCACGAGTTTCTCAGTGGTTTTGCGATAATTACAAATAAGCTAAAAGAAATGTATCAAATGATAACATTGGGCGGTGATGCGGAATTGGAGTTGGTCGATTCCTTGGATCCTTTCAGCGAAGGAGTTGCCTTTAGTGTCAGGCCACCCAAGAAATCGTGGAAAAATATTCGTAACCTTAGTGGAGGTGAAAAGACTTTGAGCTCGTTAGCTCTTGTGTTCGCGCTGCATCACTATAAACCAACTCCCCTCTATTTTATGGATGAAATCGACGCTGCTTTAGATTTTAAAAATGTATCAATCGTTGGAAATTACATCAAGGAGAGAACGAAAAATGCGCAATTCATAATTATATCGCTGAGATCGAATATGTTTGAGTTAGCGGACTATCTTGTCGGTATATATAAAACGTACAACTGCACAAAAAGCGTTAACGTTGATTTAAGGAAGTATTATGATAATAATGAGATCGCGCCACCAACACAAATTACATCAAAAAATGTTAATTCCAGTCAAACATACAAATTAAATTTGCTAAGTCAGCAGAAGGAGAAAGGTGCAACACAAAGTACTAATAATTTGAGAACCCCAGAAAAAAATCAAGATAGGAGCAGAGACAATGCATTTAAGTAAGTAGAGATAATTGTTGCAAGATTCATATTTTTAATTCCTGGGCTAATTCCTTATTTTGCTAATCCACCTTAAAAGTAGAATATAAATGGTGACTCAACCGAAGAATTAGAAATGAATTAGACACTCCGTTTATTGCTCCATTTCTTGAAATTCTTTAAAGTAGTACTTAGAAATTGATTTATAATACACATAAAAAGACAGAGAGAGGTATTTCAAAGCCGGAAAGACATGAAATAAATTAATAGAATTGCCCATTTCTTTTTTAGTTCACTCGAGTTAGGATTGTCCGCAACACCGCAGAAGACACCTGTACAAATTGTACGATCTAAAGAAAATGACGCATCAGACGCAGACAATCAGGAAATCGGTGTAACACCGTTAAAAAAGAAGCGTAGGATATGAATATTATAAAAACTGTTTTATATTTGATATAGAATGTTTAAAATTACATTCAACTACGTGAAAATAGAACTGTATAAAGGAATCTAAAATTTTCAGTTATTTCTTATGAGAAGTGCCGAAATGATTAATATTTTTATGTAAACATTACGTATGTAAAAATGATATATTTTGTATTTATAACTGTTTATACATTTTAGTATTAAATGATAAGAAAATTCTAACACTATTTTTGTTCTATGTTTAATTGCTTCCAATCACACCTACTTTTACCTACCTAGAGATATTGTAAGTCCTGAGTATATATATTAATTTTGTTGAGATACATTTGCGCTATTTTTCTTTTCACGAAGTCTGTTGTGGTGAAGGTTGTCAGTAGGAAACTAGCGAGATATACGTGCAAGAAAAAGGAGAGGAAGCCGTTTGACGGTGGGGCGCATGTGTGATATAGGTAATATCGAGTACGAGATTAGAATTTGAACAGTCAGTGTTTGAAAGTGTCAGAAATAATGTCTACAAAGAAGGAGCAGTTCGTTAATGAAGATTTCCACAGGGAAGCCGCCAAATCACCAGGTATGCCATTAAATATTTTACGTTAAATATTTCATATAACACAGCCGTTAATTCGAATATCTTTACAAATTGATCTGTATCAGTTTAATTCGACTAAAACTTTGGGAATATTAATAAAACGTTAGAGTGCGTTTGGTAGTAACAATTACATAAAATACCAGCAGGTAAAACACAATCAGTGGATAACGTAACGACGGTTTAATGACTTTTCTAGTACGCTTTGAACTATCAAATAGCTTCCAAAAACAGTTCGATAACAGAAATAACTTTGTGTAAGTAGTTCATAATTGTGTTTTATTCTATCAATATACAGAGTTATTTAAATATCTGCTATCTAGTAATCAATATTGTGTGGATATTAATGCAAATTAATTTTATTCTTTTTACAAAAACTAAAGATAAAGATAAACGTGTTTCACTCCGTTAATAGACTTTTATTGGAAGTATTACATTATTTATTACAACTTTAATGTATACAGTAGTACAGTAGATTTGTGATTTTGAAAAGATTGCTTATTTCATTTCGATATATATTTCTTATATTTCGCAAATGTGTCTGCTTGCGAAATGTTGGAGATAGACATAATTGTGTAATGCGAGTGTTATCAGTATAATGCGGCTGGTCGAATTATTTTTAAACAATTTATACTTCGTGTTTGCGTAATAGATGACCGAGAAGTTTATGGGAGATAAAACGTCATGGAAATTATTGTATGCAGCGAAGAAACGCATAGAATATTGTTTAATAATCTCTTCAATTAACTTGAAAATGACAATCGAAGGGAACAGGACTAGTAAACTATTAATTGTTTTCGACCTAATTTTTTTTGCATTGCATCTTTGATACCAATTGATTACAATTTCTCGATCGAATAATGTAAAAACTAACATAATAAAATTTATTTATATTAAATTTAAAATTATTTTTACTTTTGTCGATGTCGAAATAAAATTATTCAGTTTATCCTGATTTCTAAATTTATCTCTAAATTTATCCTTTAAAAACTATTTGCTATTACTAAAACTGCATTTGCAATTTATAAAGATAATTTTGTAAATTACTTATGCATTCATATAATATTGTGAATCGTCGAACGGTAGTTACATATTATATGTGCATTGATCTTATCAAGGATGTTATCAAACATATAAAATGATATCGATAGAGTAATTGATAAATCTATAGAAATGTCTGTGGTCTTCGAAGTATTCATTATCCGAATGTTTAAGACAGTTGGATTTATTGAAGTTCTCATAAAAGATAATTGTACTTAAAGTGAGGTAGTATTTGCTATAATTACAATTATAATACAAATTACAAATTATAATTACAATTGTTCTGAGATAACTAAAACGTCACCTTGCGTTTTTGGAGGAAGTTATTCAATTAAAGTTTGTTCAATTAGATATGGTATACAGGGTGTCTCACATAAATGGGAACACCTAAATATCTTTCGTATTTACAGTCCTATCAGAAAACTTCAGAAGACAAAGTGACACTATTGCAGGGGGCAAATATAATGGTAAAGAAAAAAATTTTTTATGTCGTGTTTTTCAATGAAATTTCAAGGTCACCGATGTTTTTTTAAATGGAATAGTATATTTTTTTACGATAGCATGATAGACAATAAAAAACTGAATTTAGTGGATACCACCTTTTTGACTTTGAAATGTCTTGAGCAAGAATAATCATGTTGGAGCGGATAGAATGTGGAAGTTTAAAACTTAGGTGTTTCAGCACAGATTACGCATTGTTTACGTCGGGTTGACCTTTACAAACCACAATAAAGGTTTGAAATATTTTTCATAGTAAACAGCGTATGTTTATATTAGAGTATGTATCATTGAGATCGTTAACAAAAGGTTAATCGGTTAGAATAAGTACGTTGTTCCTTCTGCATTATTCGAATTCCAAACGTGAAAGTGATAACAATGCGTTATACTGTACAGGAACGAATCGATATGGTTTTCACTTATGGCGAAAGCCACCAATCTTTGAGGCAAGCAGTACATTTGTATCGCGAAAAATTTGTGAATCGTATTTGTCCTTCATTACACGCATTTTCCGTTGTGGTAACACAATTTAAAAATATCGGCAGTGTAAAAATACCAACATGATTATTCTTGCTCAAGGTCATTTCAAGGTCAAAAAGGTGGTATCCACTAAATTCACTCAAAGGTGGTATCCACTAAAGTCTATCATGCTATCGTAAAAAAATATACTATTCCATTTAAAAAAACATCGGTGACCTAGAAATTTCATTAAAAAACACGACATAAAAACTTTTTTCTTTACCATTATATTTGCCCCCTGCAATAGGCTGTAAATACGAAAGATATTTAGGTGTTCCTATTTATGTGGGACACCCTGTATAATGGATCGAAAACTTAATACTATTTGTATCTATTCGTAATAATTAAAACTCAAATCAAGACTCTTTCGATAAACATTATTTCGTGATATTTTCCTTCAGTAATGTTGATGGTTTTGATTATGTTTTTGTTTTTTGTTTATACCCGTAATGAGTTTCAAAAGAAATTGAGCGCACAGAAAGTTACTTCTGATCGTTTATTTATAAAGAAAGTCCATTAGTATTTCTTTGCTTAAATTTTCGTGTATACCTGTAATATGGTTGACGAACATATTTGTCCAGAATTAGAAATTAATTTCGATGCCAATATATTCAGTGTACCACATTTGATTAGAATATGAAAAATGCAAGAAGGTAGCAAGAGTACTGGGCATCGTATGTCTTAACTTCGACATTTTGATGTCATTAAATCAATTACTTTGACTTTATGGGTTTTCTGAGGTTGCTGGGCTGGCAGTGAACGCGTCAATGGTCCTAGATTTATAATTTCTTAGAGTCATTGTCGTTGAACCTTCCGGCTATGAAAATAATCAGCGCACTTCCGCGCACAACATTGCACACCTCAGCGGCGGCCTGTTTTGGTTCATGAAGTTCGCACTTGTTTCGATCACCTGTCCGGGGTACCTTGATCACCTGCGCCACTGTGCGCTACGCGTTTCCCTCTCCAACCTGACATTAGTGAACCAGCTTTCCGTTTTCGAAGGCATTCAAACCCAGAAACAAATCTCTGTCAAGTTCAGTCCTCGCTAGATAATCGTCACGAGGCAGCTTGACAAGACAATCTCTACTAGTCAAGTCAATCTTCAACAGTCAAGACCAAGTCAGTAGTTCGAATCCTTGGTACCTAGCAACGTAGATAACGTTATAAGTATCCTTGCAGATAATTCCTTCCGTTGATTATCAAAATTGTACGGTCGTTTGTACAATAAAATTGCACAATGGTATTTGGAATTGTGCGATTTTACTGTGGTGATCACCATTGCACACCACACCGCGTCATACTACACCTCTGGATCGTTGGGATCTGTTAACACTTTGAAACTTGGTACAGTCACAATTAAGCGTCCCAGCTTTTCAATACCTAAATATGCACACTGATATTGTATTTTTTATGTCGCCTTAAAAAATTTAAAATAGTTAGTAACTTTGTATTCTTCGTAAATAGAAGTGAAATTTTAAAGGATAAAATTTGTGCAACATAGGCTCTTTTTATTTTCTAATGGTTCCCACATAGACCAACATAGTTTACCTTGACCCTTTCGTGAAGGTCGCATGTTTCTCCGTGGTATTTCACTCGTTACTAGGAACAAATGAAACTATGGATCATAACAAGATCGTTCTGTTGAAACATGATGGACAAGTTTCGTCATCGATTAAATGTCGTTGGCACATTATTGTTGATCCAAAAACAGAGGCGATGCTGCGCGGAAAAATAGGCGAAATATTCGAAATGAAATATTGTTTGCCCGAGATTTCATTTTCGAGAAAAAGTTGAATTTGGAGATTCGCGGAGTACGATCGAATCAAGAATGGGACGACGCGCGTCTGTTCAAGACTTGCCAGTTCTACTTCCGAAGGCGTTAGAAGCGTTTCGCTCTATTTAAGCATTGTCGAGTGTCCATTATAATATGATCTAAAATTATATCTCTGTATTTGGAGTCCGCAGAATCCTTCTGAGAATTTGACAAATTCTTGAAGATGAAATGTCTACTTCCTTTCCAAAATTGGTGTTGGACAGTCTAATTGTTACGATTATTGCTATGAATTTCTGGTTAAGGTAATACGGTCTAATACAACCGCGTACACCTGCATGCAATAAATATAGAGTTTATCTGTACACGTGAACGTTTCACGTAGATCATAAATATGTTAATAAATGAACTTGCATAACAGTTAATACCAATATCACGCACTTGAAAACGGCTTCGTTTTTTTAACCAAACCGTGCAAGTGACAAGAAAATGAAAAATATTTTGCGGAACTGTTTCTTGTACGTTTTGTATGCCGGAAATATTTCACGCCTGAAGGATGCTATGTTACGTTCATTATTATGTGGAGGCAATTTAATTATCAATATGTATCTGTTCCCACGTATGCAATGGTCTACGGACTCATACAAATATCCGTAGTTGTTTCAGGATCCTTCCTTTAGAAGAGTAGCTCCAGTCAATTCAGACTTAATATCTTTTGGGATAATTTTCATTCCATGTATCCTCCGATTTTTGTAATTCCGATTTGTATTTGATGTGTGTTTAAGAACCAATTGAAAGACGCGAGTACCTAACGTGTTTATTAATGTCGTATTTACGTTATTACGCCCTTTTACAGGCACGTTGTCTGTTCAACTTCAGATTAAAGCTAATCGTATGATCGCAATAAATCAGAGGATTACTTGCATCGATAACTGTCTCACACCTGTCAGCGAAACGGTGCTCTAAATACCTACACTTTCAAATGGTGCAGCTGAAAGCTCATACGACCTGGACCTCTCTTAATGAATTAATCATTATTTAAACACTATGTAAAAGGGAACGATGAAGATTGTCATGTTTGGAATACCGTTTTTGGAACAATTTTTTCCCGCAACTAATCTTACAAGGGAACATATTCAGTTGATACACGCCGATTTTGATGAAACTTATGTGAGATATAGTTCTTCGAAAAATATTTGACAGGTATTTTTTTTATCGGCAACCATCCACTCTGAGGGGGTGAAAACAGCCCCTAAAGTCAGGGGTCACAACCACATTTTTTGAGATATCTGGGAAACTAATATAGAAGTCGAAGAAAATTGATTTTTTTTAAATGTGTATTTTTTAATGGGAAATATAGTCGCGCAAGAATTTGTTAACAAACTTTTTTTTTCTCAAAAAATGTGGTTTTGACCCTCGACTTCGAGGGCTGTTTTCACCCCCTCAGAGTGGATGGTTGCCGATAAAAAAAAATACGTGTCAAATATTTTTCGAAGATCTATATCTCACATAAGTTTCATCAAAATCAACTCTAAGGGAGTGATTCCAGAGATCATTTGAAGTAACTTTTTCCTTTGAAAAAATGTTCTCCGCAGTTTCGTTAAGGTTCTACAATGTGCGTGCGAGTGTGCTATATCATTGGGAAGATATGTATAGTAAATAGGATCTGTAGATACGTAACATTTCTACTAAAATATGGGAATTACCAGTGGAAAAACAGTTCCGTTCGACGTATATCATCCGTCAAGGATAACGAATAAAACGTAATGGCGGCCAGCGATGTACATTGCCAACGGGGGATTCATTAAACGATTCTCGTGTCTGAACGGTAATAATGAAATACTATAGAAGAATGTCGTTTCCTTTCGCTGTGTTTTTGCGGAACTTTCGCGGACGCCACGGTGAGGTTCACTGACTAAACGCTGAGATTAGACGTAATGCTGCTCTAATAACTTCTCGATAACTCCGAATACGTTGCGTAGTTGGAAATTACCAGTTAGTGACGCAGTAAATCACTGTCTCTCGGATACGTCAGATTCTCTATTAGACACAATGGATCCAAGAAGTATTTGAACATATTTTCAGAATATGTATAATTAACAGAGACTAGAAATGTATTTTTTAAATTTTCAATACAGGCCTATATAAAAAAGTTGTAAACAACAATTTTAGTATTTTCACTGTAATTCCGATTACAATTTTTTCAAAAATTTTCTTTTCACGTCTTGCAGTAAACTATAGTTGCTCTAACTTAAAAAAAAAATCCAAGTTAAAACCGTTATTGTCTTTTGCAATGCATCCTCCTCCTAAATGCAATGAAAACACATTCAATTATACATTCAATTGTTTACGTTTCTATTACGTCAATATTATGTGTTTGGCGATCGAGCCATTAGATATGTTGGAGATAATAAACGAAGTCGTATTAGGATAAGATAATTAAAATGATTGACATATTTTACGAATATAGATACGGAATCGTGTTATTTAATACTACTTTGGAAGACAATTATAGTTGTTATACTATACAAGCTAAATAAGTATATTTGCTGTATAAACATGCAAAGTCACCTTCGCATTACGAAAAAAAGGGAATCATCAAGGAACCAATCACTTACATTGTGTACACAAGCATTTTTTGTACAACAAATAGTTGTGTATATAATTGGTTAAATTGAAGAGTATTAATATAATCCTAGGTACTATTATAAAACTGTGCTGTCCAAAAAAACTGCTTTCCCGGTGAAAGAAGAAACAGTAATGAAGAATATGTTAAGCAAATCTTTGATATTCCCTTTTGTAATCTAATGTTATTTAAACTCTTCAATGTATTGTATATACAATCTTCATTATGTATATCCAGTGTTTTTTTATAAATTAAAATTACTCCATTAAAAAGAAATTAAAAGTGAGATAACTATTGATTACAGAATCTCGCAACAATAAAAACAGCAAATATGTTGTATGGAAACATTTATAATGTTTTAATAAAAGAAAATAATTTTGTTTCCACTTTGAAAGATTCATCCTTGAAGAGGTTAAAAAGTTATAAGACACTGACATTTGTTATTAGAAAAACGTACCTTTGATAATATAAAATAATTAATTAATATAAAATTATTGATTTTCGGTGAAATAATTTTGTTAGATTTTCTGCTAAAGCCAATATTCGTGAGAATTGCTACTGAAATTTTGATGATAATTTTTATAGAGGAATGCGATTATCTGTATATGTTCTAATATTATCTGTGCCTAAGTTACGAAAGATACTTGAGGCGGGCTTTCCAAGTATATTTCGATTGTTATCAGTTTTGCAGAGTGATTTAAAACGTTTGATTCATATTCAATCGAATGGTGAGATAGCCAGCTAGTTTTATCGCTAATGATAACTCGTCATCTCAGTCTAATTGAAAGACAGATTTGATTTGGAAAAACCAAATTGAAATTGGTTGATGTCCGTGATTACAACATTATAACATGAACTTATCTGTGATCGACCGTGTCGATCAAATTATACGATGGTATCAGAAAGTAATTTTCCACCTTTTACATTTATGCGACTGGATATGTCTATTAACACTACCACGGACGTCGTTACAATTTTTCGGTTTGCCGATAAACAAAAACATAACAGTTATAATATGCAATCAATTTATACGCTTCCTATTCTTATTAGATTTATACTGTAGTATACCCCAAAAATATGCTATAATATATAGTGATATATTGTAAACAATTAAGAGGAAGAATGCAACAGAAAATAACGCGGGCTTGAAAAATTGTTCTAATCTGAGGTGATTTATATAATCTTGTAAACGACTTATGGCTGACGTTATCCTACTTGTGCTGATATAAAATCTTAAGTCTCGAAGACTCTAAACCTGCCTTCCTTTTTGGTATTGTAAATTGTATTTAACCAGCTAAAGTTTTCGAAAATCAATGTTTATGCCTCAATCGAGATTTGGTAAATAGTATGTAGTGTTCTCAGAAAAGAATGGTATATTGAAACAATTTTTTCTGTTCAGAATACAATAAAACAAATCCAAAGTTTATTCCCTGCATATAATGAAAATGAACATACAGTACCTGCCAGATTATTCCGTTCACTTAGCAACATTTTATACATAACTAAACACATAATTAAAAAGCAAAACATTACTAGTTAATATTCTAGATTTAAGAAGTTATTCATAGTCTTTCGAATTAAACATTTGAAAATTTTCAACAGTATTTTTTTTATTCATATACTGTGTTTCCTAGTAGATCTATATTCTCTAATTGGTTTTCGTTGACAGAATATTGTGAAATTATAATGATACATGAAATGGTAGATAAAATAACATATGCTATTACACTTGCAAATGTTCGTTTTGTCAAATGTAATATTGCATTCTCATTAGTCACGTTTGATGTTCTCATTTATTATTTATACCATTTAGAACAACTGGAAAGTGATAAATATGCAGATAAGACGTCATATCGTACTTCGTTCGGCACTGATGGCAAATTAATGCTTAAAACTTTAAAAATGATACGATATCTCCGAAGTAAAAATAAGTTGTTTGTTTAATTTGGTCTTAGAAGATATTTCTGCAAAATGTTTCGATAAGGTTGAGGTATGGGTGATTTTATCAGTATTTTGCATATGTGAAAACACTTTGAAGAGTAAAAATAAATGTAACTTATTTGACATAGAAATGATGGAAACATTCAATTAACTTTATATACTATTTTTGATCTACGAGGGTCTACAATCATTGATAAAATGTGATAATCAATCATCCAAGTCTGAACTATTTCGACGTTCACTATATCAACCTGTGGATAACCAAGTGGATTATCTTAATCGCGAATTCCTGAAGCTGGACATTTTTTCTTAAACGAGTCTTCATTCCGTTAATGGAATACTTCTGGCTGACACTGAAGATACTAATCATTGCACAATACACTGTAGAAATGTTACTCATAAGCAGTACTGTATGAAATAGTATTTGAAATAAATAACAATATTTTTAGAGATTATATTCCAGAATATGTCACATTGGTTAATTCATACAAATATCCTAATATACATAATTGTTTGATAATTTTGGAAAAAGCTTAAAGTCTAGTGTAAGTTCTATGTTTCAGATATTTATTAAATTATACAATTATTATAAACAGCATTGTAAATAAAATTTAAAATAGTATTTGAAATAAATAACAATATTTTTAGAGTTTATTTTTCAGAATATGTCATTGGTTAATTCATACAAATATAGCAATATACATAATTGTTTGATTATTTTGAAAAAAGCTTAAAGTCTAGTATAAGCTCTATGTTTCGGATATTTATTAAATTATACAATTGTTATATACAACATTATACACAATATCGTAGATAAAAATATACGCGAAAAAATTACGAGTTGCATATATTGTGTCAATATATTTATATTATCGCTGTGTAATCTCTAAAATAAGGAACTCAAGTAGTTTGCATCATAAACCTGTTCGTTTCGATTATCTTTCTGTAGTAAAAAAAATGCCTGTACGTCATAACGTGACGCAACTTCGTGGACAGGTATTGGGTCAAGTATAAGATTTTCATGACGATCAGGAACAATTAAGATCCTGACAATTATTCAGGACATATCCTCGACATGTTCACGCATCAGAGAGAATCCAGAGAGATCATTATTCATTAATGTAGGAATGTTTGATAACCATCAAAATAAGTTCCCAGAACCCGCTCCACTTTTCCGTTTCTGCATTCTGGATTATTTCACTCTCATGCAATATATCATCGATCCTCCGAGGAGATGCTGACCTACATTAACTCGTTACGTATCGTGGGGGTCATCGATGATCGACGCACATCGGTCATCGCGGTCGTTATTGCGAATTGTGCCCCCACTCTACCTTCCCCCTCTACGACACTATTCGTCGCGTTTTTGCCGCGGCCCGGTCACGTGACGCGTTTCGTCTCTGTCGTGCATGTACCAGAATGTCACGTGACTAAGTGACAGTACTGGCAGAGAGAGGGTAACTTTTTCCCCTTGATCCTTGCTCCCTCCCCTCATCTGGCCACTCTGGAGCATCGTCATGATGAAAATTCACTTTGCCATGTCTTTTGTCATATTTTAAACAAAATGTCAAATATATCTTTTTGTTAATATTTGTAATTGGTGCAAAAAATCGAGTCGGGAATAAAATACTGTAACTAGTATATTGAACATAATAGAATCAAAATATCCACCGTTTCGCAAGCTAAAAGAAATGTAGAATTATGTGCTTCTTGAGATTTCTGTCTCTGTCTTAATAAATACATGAGTAATGACTTTTTGAGAAAATGGTATCATTGGTACGATTTTGCTGTTCACTATAATAATACACTTTCGTTTGTAACAAGATGAACAACACCCTGTTGAACAAAGAAATGTATGTATGTATTTCAGGTAGATTTGGGACACGCCATCTACAGCTTCTCCTCTGGTTCTTGGGGAACGTGATTGGATATTGCCTCCGAGTATGCATGTCGGAAGCTATTGTGGCGATGGCACCATCGTCGACGAGTAATCATACGTCCGAGGTATGTTGTATAATTTGACGAACTATGCTAATTTACCCATTCGCCACAGATAAGAATCTCTATGACTGACAGAACAGAATGTGTATTTTTTAAATAACATATGAATAATTACAATAATAGATTACAAAAATAAATTCTGCTAGGGGTAGTAGTATTGTAAATAAACCGTGGGTATTATGCATTTATAACAAAATTGAGTAGTTACAGTTTTAAGCAGTGGTTGAGATAACAGAAATTGAAGAGTGGGGACGTATCATTTTTAATCTATTAAAATAATCAAAGAAAGAAAGCCATTTCAAAGTGGCTTCTGTTCCTTGCAATTTTTATTTCGCATAAAAATCTGCAGTTTAGTTATAAGTATTAGTAAAATTGTTTATTGTCCTGATTAGGTCTATAATTGGGGCCCAAGCGAGAAGTCTACCATCCTGAGTGCCTTCTTTTGGGGATATACAGTGATGCAAATACCAAGTGGCTACATTGCAAGAATTTGGAGTGCGCAAAGGCTACTTGCAGTGGGCATGCTGCTTTGTGGTGTCTTGAATATTTTAACACCGACTGCTGCACATTACGGGGATATGATCGCTGTCTGCATTTGCAGGGCATTAATGGGTCTCTGTCAGAGTTGCCTCTTGCCTTGCACACATACCTTGCTATCGAAGTGGGCACCTCCGAATGAGAGAGCACGATTTGGTGAGATATACATACGATAAATCTTCACACTGCACTATCGCGTTTTAACCCGCATCCGTCCCTCGTGTCAATTTGACACATTTGTTACGTGAAGGGTGATGTTATTCTGCTAATTGTAGAAAAATTGTAAGAATGTGTTATAACTATTACTGGATAAATTCTGAGTTACCGTTGTTTGTTGGTCCACCTAACTGGAGTCCTCCTTATATGAATTCTACGACTTTGTCTTATTATTTAAGTGTAATGACGATATTTTTAAATAATTAATAAATAATGATCACATTTGTTTTAGGTGCGTTTGCCTATGCTGGAGGACAATTCGGTACCGTGATCTCGTTTCCAATTTCCGGGGTGTTAGGGGCATCCTCTTTGGGTTGGCAGTCTATATTTTATGTTTTCGGAGGGTTAGCTGTAATTTGGAGTATCATATTCTTCTATTTTGGTTTTGACAGTCCGTCCAAACATCCACGGATATCGGAAATGGAAAAGCAATATGTACAAAACAGTTTAAAGACTTCCGAACAAGAAGAATCCGAAGGATCGTCCGTCGAAACGGTAAGAATCTTCATTGTTTGGTATCGAAAAGTAACGGTTTTGTCTTATTTGGTACACAAATAATTTTTTACCGTCCTTTTGGTAAATAAAAGGCCTTTGTCTGTGTCCAAGTATGTTTGAAATGAAATTTATTGCATTCGAAAGGACCGATCAAATCAATACATTTTGATTTTGCCATGTATTATACAGCAGGCCCGGGCAACTTCTTCCCCGCCGTTGCTTCACGACTCCCACTACCAGTGTAGCGGTCCCCCCACTATCAACTATTTCATATTGTCCTACCGTGCTCTGCCTCGCGTGACTGCGATGAGACGGCCTCCTATACCAGTGAGGGGCATTTTTGCCTCCCAGTCAGTGATGCCAGAATCGTGGGCCGTGGGCTTTTTCCCCTCCGCTCGCTGAGCCGACTCGACCCCCCACTCTGACGCACCGTCGTCACCACGTTGCTTCTACTGCGCACGCGCTACACACGAACGTATCTCTAGTCTGTCCGTGTGAGTGCCTGTTCGATTGCACGCGCGCTACACGCGACGACGGTGCGTCAGAGTGGGGGGTCGAGTCGGCTCAGCGAGCGGAGGGGAAAAAATCCACGGCCCACGATTCTGGCATCACTGCTCCCAGTGTCTTCGTTTTCCCCCTCATACGTGCCTCCATAGGTGACTAGGTTGGTGGGAGAAGCTGGCAACTCAGGGGCCCCTACCGTGCCCATCACTGTCCTATACACTCCTAACCTCCCTACCCTCCTCCTACACTCAAGGAGTTTGGTGGGGAGGACCTAGGAGTAGGGAGAGTTGCCCAGGCCTGTGATACAGAGTGATCGGTAACTGGTGGTATATCCGAAAGGGGGTGATTGTACATAAAATAATAAATCGAAAATGTCGAACAAAGTATGTTTTCAACAAAATGAAATTTGAAAGTTCAGTATGGAATGTGAAATTAATAATATAAGCTGTTTCGAATTTATCTTAAAATTACAGAACACGAAGTTCCACCAATTCTATTTCCAAATGAATTATTTATACAGTGTCAATTTTTTTCCACCGAATTTTATATTACGATTTGCAGGATATAGACATTGTAAAAACAATGTTTGTGCGCGTACATATTATAAAGATCTACACAAGTCTCCTTCACAAAATAGTTTTCCTTGGCCGAGGAATTTTTTTTTTTTAATAACGCCGCGATGAGTTGTTAATTGCAG
Source organism: Lasioglossum lativentre (assembly GCA_916610255.1). Taxonomy (NCBI): domain Eukaryota; kingdom Metazoa; phylum Arthropoda; class Insecta; order Hymenoptera; family Halictidae; genus Lasioglossum; species Lasioglossum lativentre. The sequence continues at coordinate 10,000,547 of OU744355.1, read as the reverse complement.
TAACGTTACGTGTATCTGGTAACGGGCATCAGATTAGCTGTCGCGGTTATTTAATCATGTTGCATACCTGCTGTATTAGATAAAAACGAAGTTTCCATATGAAATGGACGAACGGCATAGTTAATCCAGAAATCGTATTTACGTCTCTAGAGTGAACAGTGATCTATTTTTCATCGCTGACGTTATCCAACGAATTCCAACTTTTTTATACGTTAGAATAAGTAAATAGACGATAGATCTTTATTGACTTTGATCTGTTGCACATAGGAATCTAAAATTTTTCTTCATTGCTCTTAGTTTTTGGAAAGATTTCGTTTCAAACAAAATTGCTAAATTTTGTTAGTTTATGAATATTTTATGTTTTAACCGTACAAACTATGCGAAAGTTTCAAGAGGTTTTAAATAGTTTTCATAACTTTTTATAAAAGAAATATTTAGAAGAAAGTAACTTCTATATGGAGTAAAAAAATGTCTATATATAAAATTCCTTTATTGATGATATGGAGAACGGTGAACAACCATAATCGTGAGTTGCACGATTTCGATTTTAATGAAACTTCTAAAGGACGGAAGCTTCAGTACGTTGAAAAATATATTTTCTATTAATGAAATTTCTGTTCGACGTTGACCAAGCATTGTACAATGCACAATTCAGTATTAGATACAAGCCCAACAAGAATTTTCCACATGAATAGACTTACCTCTCGTATTTCTGGATTCCACTTGTATGATGCAAACAGAGCATGCTACATACATATACAACAAACATTCGCACCTCATAATGGTGACATTTCTTGCGAATAATGCACTTGATATCAATATTGACGCTGTTAATAAGTGTTATTGTATGAACATCAGAAAAAATCAATGGCATAGAAAACAGTAATATGTATAAATCATTATAAATATATACATATTACTGTTGTCTATACCATTGATTTTTTCTGATGTTTATCATTTATAATATAACTAAAAATGTTAAACAATCATTGTGTATAATGTGTCACGATTTGACTTAAATATATGTAAAACTAAACAAAATGATTCTGAAGTGTGTAAACTGTAAAAAATGAAAATATGAAACTAAAAAAGATGTTCACTCAGTCTAATGTTGTTTCCAAAAGATAGAGATTTAATTATTGTGTAGGGTTTCTAAGTAGTATGTACAACAAACTTATTATATTGAAATTGTCGCAGCAGTATTTTTCCAAAATTACAGTAATTATTAGTTGTGACAGATACGTATACATGTGAATTTGATAATCACTTTTGATCCACATAAGGTTAGATACATTGATAATGTATATAATGACTCAATAAGAATCTTTCAAATAGCCTTGGTTCACCTTCTTGCTTTAATAATACTTGTTTCTTGACCTTCCCGAAATTCGTGATCGCCTCGTTGAAACTTATTATAACATAAGAGAAGGATTTAAAAGTAATACATTTCATTACACAGAATTGATAAATCTCGTTTGAAGCGATTGTATTATCGCTGGCTGGTAATCGAACCACTGATGTGTAACTGTCTCTACAGTTTATCTCTCGAGCTTGTAATTTATTTTCTAATGTAATCTGTTCTGACGATCGCCTATTTTCCACTCAAGGCTACAGATAAGATTCACTTTTTCAAAACGCTGCATTGCAATCAGGCATAGAACTGAAAAATACAAATTTCAAGGATTAGATGAAACTAGAAAATATGAGGTCCAACCAGAATTAATTCAGATCAAACATAAAGTTTCTTACATACAAGTTCACATTCATGTAATCGATGATATGACATTTTCCGTGATCTATGCCATGACTAGACTGCTGACGTTTATGCAAAATATAAATTTTCACTAACAATTACAAAAGACAAAAGCCCAAAATCTTTCTTTCTTTAGCCCCCAGTCGCCAGATTAAGACTTGTGTCCCCACTCTACCTTCCTCTTCTACGACGCTATTCCCCACGCTTCCGCCGCGGCCCAATCACGTGACGCGTCTCTGTCGTGCATGTGTCTGGTACTGCCAGAGAGAGGGTAACTTTTTCCCCTCGATTCGTGCTCCCTCCCCTCATGTGGTGACTCTGACCCCCATATGTTCCTCAGAGTGAAAATGTTCAACAGGGAGAAATATTTCTTTAAAATGTCAGTATAAACTAAACATATTTTGCTGACTTAAGGCACAACGTACAGAAAAACATTAAGAATGCACACTGAATGTCCTCTAATTGGCGGATTAAAATGCAAACGATATTTGTAATAAGTGCAAATATCCGGGGAAAATTAATATTTTTGTTAGGTACTGCTTGCACTGGTATTACACCTTTCAATTATTTTGTTATTAGGTACCGTCGATACCATGGAAAGCAATTTTCACGTCAGTGCCGATGTGGGCTCTTATAATTGTCCATTGTGGTCAAAACTGGGGATACTGGACCCTTATCACTGAAATGCCAACTTATATGGACGGAGTTTTGAAATTCAATATGGAACAGGTAATTGTAAATTTATTTTAATCAATCGATCGATACATGATGATATGTAACGTTTGGAACCTGAAAAGTATGTAGTATGTTTACATTAATGTTTCTATTCCGAAGAAATGAAAGAAGTGATAAAGTTTTGTAACACAAGAAGAGACGGCATTTAATACGAATTTCTTAGTTCAAGGTCGAGTCAAGGTCATAGTATAGTAGGTCTTTGAACACGTCTTGAAAAGACGGCTCCAGAACTATGCAGTCCGATATATTATACATAGTGCCATTTAAAAAAGGTCAAGGTGACCTGGACTTTTCATTAAAATAAAACTTCTTGTGGAATTCCTAATGGTGCAATTTGTAGACTATTGAAAACTGATTAACTTTTCTTCGAAAAATTTTTTTGTGTGAAAAATCCTGGGGACTAAATTATATAGGACCCTGCATATTTTCTTTTCTCTCCTGTGAAATCATTGAAAATAAAGAAAAATCGTTGTGGGTGTTATCAATAATATTTCGGGAACGGTTCCAGATTAAATTACTGTTGTTTCTAAGACGTTTCTATTTTGCAGAACGGACTGATGTCAGCCCTGCCCTATTTGACGATGTGGATCCTAAGTTTTCCAATGAGTTGGCTTTCCGATTTTGCCCTGCAGAAAGGTGTTCGAAGAGGTGTGGTTAGAAAAGTTTGCAACACTATTGCACACTGGGGACCAGCAATAGCTTTGATCTGCCTTGCCGCGGTGCCAATCGAGAATCCCGCTGTGGTCGTAACCATGCTCGCAATAGCGGTGGGATTAAATGCTGGGGCACTTTGTGGATTTCAGATAAATCACGTTGATCTGAGCCCTAATTTCGCTGGGACAATGATGTCCATTACGAACTGCATTGCGTCAGTAATTGCAATAATCGCGCCTCTAATTTGTGGAGTTATCGTACAACACGAGGTACTTTCAATCATAATATTAGTTACTGTCCGTCCGCCAGACGGTGTGTCGCCAAAGTTTTTACATGTGAACTCTATCGATTCCCCCACCATCGCACGCATTGTCGCTATTTGTCGAAGACGATGACAAAGTATTCTTTGCCTAGCCATTATCGTCTGACGGACGAACAGTACTTGAAGAAGTTTCTGCCGTTTATTGGTAGATGACGTGACACTCATTTTGCTTACTTTCAATTATCTTATTTTCTAAAAATAATACTATTAATAATTAGTATCTACGCACGACGTAAACTCAATTAACGAATTTGTATGTTTTCAAATGAAAGCAATTGGTGATAATGATGTATTCTATTATCTAAAGTACGCAATTATAATATATCATGTTCTCTATTTTTCTATTCGACCGAAGCACTCGTGTTCACCCAAAAAACCGGCAGGAACTTGTTCAAGTACTTAATAATTTTCTGATAACAATGCTTGCATTTACACCATGTTTTATGTATATGTTTCTGTTTCAGGAAAACAAGGCGGAGTGGTCAATAGTATTTTATCTTTCCGCTATCGTTTACATTCTAGGAAATTCAGTTTTTATTATATTCGGTCAGGGCGAAATCCAATCATGGAATGATCCCCCACTTCCGAAGACTGCGTAGGAAATACTGGCGCGTTACGTACTCAGTATAGTAGAACATCGATCGTTGCACGGAACGGGACCGAAAACGCGCGCAAAAATCGAGGTTATGCAACGAACGAGGTAATCATCATAGTAATTCATAGTGTCAAACTTCTTTTGTTTCTACGTATAGAGCAATTCCCACCACGAGTTCCAGAACCTTGAACACCTTGCGATGGGTGTCACTAATATGCAACGAACGCGAATTCCGTGCAATGAACGAAGTTGCAACTAGCGAGGCTCTACTGTATACCGTGTTGTACTTCGTAGGATAGATTGTAAAAATCGTTCGAATTTAGTGTCTTGCAATGCTACGGTTTCGTTGAACTGAGTATTTATACTTTGTCCAAGTATAATGAGTTCCTATAAACACACTCCCAAACAGCTCTGACGAGCGATTTTGTGTACAGTTGATAGATAAAATGCAAAGATCTCGTAACATTGTTTTGCGTACCTAATGAGAACTGATTGCCAAATCTAGACCGTTTTGCTACGAAATGTCAATGCTACCAAAGTGGAGCTTTAACGCGATGTCCATTTAAGTGTTATCGCAGGAATACTCTGAGAATTTGTTCCACGAGTTCATTATGTTGTGTACATCTGTTGCGACCATAAGTTAGTTCATTAAGGACGAATGTGGTATGGATTATAAAGTACGTACTGATCGTCCATCAAGCGATGGCAGTGAGAAACTTGTAGAGACCACGTGATATCCCTACTCCGCGCTACACGTCTTCCGCTATTGGCCGAATCGCTTGTGGTGACGCTGAGCTCTTATGTTAACCGTCCCCGCCAGAACCTAAGCGTAAGACTGGAGTCCGCAGCTTGGCATCAGGAAGGGGTCTCGAAGATCCCCCTGTGACCCGGCATAGGTATAGTATGTGTTTCGGAAAACCGAGAATTCAGTGTCCGAAAGATGATGGGACACTGCGACGTCACAAGATATGTCTTAAGATAATTTCTTTCCTTGTACTGTGTACATGGCGCACCCGCTGACCCTCTCCCCATGTAAACCAAGCGTAGGTACTGTCGATGAGCATAGCTTGTAGTACATCTTTTGAAAATGTGACGTCACAGTGTCTTTCAGCTGATTTCATCTTTCGGACACGGAAAATTATCTACGCCATGTCTATAGGTATATATGGTCTAAGATCGAAATCACTGCCATCACCTGATGGACGAGCAGTATGACAACAGAATGTATGGTAACAGAATAACGTTTCGCAAAATCCGAAAACCGTTTTTAGTCGAAGCTAGGACAATTTGACGACGAAGTTTAGCATTTAGGCATAGTGATTTTCGCCGGCGGTGTTCACAGTTAGAGCTAGGAGACTCATTACTAGATACTCAAAATTGATCGAACATTGTCGCAACTGGTCTCACTTTTGTCCTGAGAAAACCTGACTGATTCATCGATAGAACTTTCGTCAGAATATGCATTATTAGACTGTGGAGCTTTATACAAAATAAAAATTGTCCGCATCAGTTGCAAGAAACAGTAGTCATATTAGAGATTCTTTCTTCTTTCAATAATCTTATTAATAGGTTCAATATAGAGAATAGAATACAAATGATATAAACCGTTTTGATCAAGACATATTATTACAGTCTACAGGATTATTGTATATCACTTTGTTATACTTATTCTTAAGGTTCTGTCTTCAATTTTAATTTATACATATAATTTTACTTTTGAATAAATTTTATTTTGTTTAACGTTACTGTTGAAAATCGGACAGCTCATATGCAACGACTTAATATTAATTTTTTTACTATTTTAAATTGCGTTAACTAATTCTTGCCATAAAGATATAAAATTCGCAGTCTATGCATTTACTTTGATACATACTACTGACACTGCATTTGATAAAATGACGAATCATTGGTAAATCGATGTAATTAGAATTAAACGGTAAAAATTTCTGAACTGTTAGTGTAAACGATTGTATTATGATTGAATGGTTATTATTATAGTAGCTGTTGTTATAGTTCAGCAAACGACGTGGCACAGCATTAGAAATAACGTAGTTAGAACAACGATAAGCAAATAATAATTATAATTCTCTAACGTTCGTTGTAATGTCGGCAATAATGATTATGACTGGCACAAGACATGAACGATGATTCACGACGATTATAATTAAACTGCGAATATTTGTACGAACGCATGTTATCATAGGAGATGGAGAAATTAATGAGACCAAGACAAAAATATTTCATCAGTAGTTAATCACACGAAAATATTTTTTCATTTCACATAATTTGCATATTACGTTCCTCCTGCATACTCTTTGTATATGTATATTATTTTCATTCTAATGTTCTATCTATGTACATACATTCGATTGATTGGATCATAAGTAAATTTTTATAAATGTCATGTATTCGGACTGAAATGATTGCATTTAATTATTTTTAAAAAGCTCATTCGTTATATGTATATATTTTCAATGGAATTGAAAGTATGATCACTAGACTGCGGATCTTCATGAAATAAAACTTTAATTTCTTTCTGAATTAAAAGTAATGTAATGGTACCTTTATAACTTCTTCTAATGTTTTTTCTGCTTTAAATTACGCCTATTTTTATCACAAATGCATAAAATCCGCAGTTCAATAATCACAATCCTAATGTAAAATACCTGTTATATGTATATCTCTTCTGTTGTATTACGTTATATTGTACCGTATTATATTGTATTGTACTATTTTTAATAAATTTTCGTCTATTTTACGTATTTTTTGCGGTTGGTTCAAAGACCTGAAACCACGCAGAACGTGTTGTGCGAGCATTTTTTGGTAAAAATAAAAGTCAAATATTACCAAGTGGTCGTCTACCCCAGACCCGGACAACTTGTTCCCCGCTGTTGCTTCACGACTCCCACTACCAGTGTACCGGTTCCCCCACTATCAACTATTTCATATTGCCCCTCAAGAGGAGTCGCCAGATGAGGGGAGGGAGCACGAATTGAGGGGAAAAAATCACCCTCTCTCTGCCAGTACCGAATACATGCACGACAGAGACGCGTCACGTGCCTGGGCCGCGGCGGAAGCGTGGGGGGATAGCGTCGTGGAAGGGGAAGGTAGGGTGGGGACGCTAGTCCTAATCTGGCGACTCTGCTAGGAAGGGGAAAAAAGTATAATTTAAGCGCTGCGAGCACACAAATACCATCAATCACCCTTACCACTCACACATCGCTAGATCCGCACATACATATACGCAAATGCAAGAGTTTACGGCCAGACAAATTGACGCCTCAATATTGCAATGAGAAGTTCAGAACCGGTCGATTATGTTTCCTAAGAGTCCTGGCCTGGGTGCTCCAGAGCCCAAATTTCATATTTTTACGTTGTTGAGGAGTAATTTGTAATAATCGGCAGCATACTCACTTTCGAAACAAGTGAAATGTCACAAGATGGCCGCCACTGCCTCCACCTTACAGTTCCGAAATTTTCCACTACTAGCGCCACTGTCTCTTTCGCAGCTACCCTTGCATTTGTGTAGATAAAGTTATGACCGATCGAATGAAAACGCACCGAACCTATTTGCACACCTAATATACAGGGTGTCCCAAAACGACTGCGTAAGCGGGAAATGGGAGGTTCCTTGGGTCATTTGAAGCGACATTTTCCTTAGCAAAAATGGCGTCCGCGGCTTTGTTTAGGAATTATTAACGAAAAACACGGACCAACCAGAGCGCGCCTAGTCGCTCAGTGGCACGGTCAGCGCGGCGAGCCGGGGGGAGGAGAGTGTTGTCGGTACGCTGCGATGTCGTAACAACGAACAGTTTCTCGATTATGTCCCGATTTCGATGAGCTTTGGATATGTTGTAAAGACCACGATTCTGAACAACATTTCCCTTTAGACTTTTTGCCTCGCGTCTTTAGTTTACGAGATATTTGTAAAACCAGTACCGAAAGCTAAGGGTTGTACGGTCAGGTCAACGAACTGTACAGCTGATGGTAGATAGCAGGTATACGACAATCACATGTTTCGGTTTTCCTGCAGATTTGTACGCAGAGTCGATGGGTTACTGTTCGAAAAGGTCGTCCGTCCTTTCACCCAGCAAGAGGTAGAAATGTCAAGTCGGCGTGGCGTTTTAGGGTCCCTATTGTCCTATGCCTCCCTTAAGAAACTCTGCGTACAAATCTGCAGGAAAACCGAAACATGTGATTGTCGTATACCTGTTATCTACCATCAGCTGTACAGTTCGTTAACCTGACCGTACAATCCTTAGCTTTCGATACTGTCGTACACCTGAAGACATCTGTGCAGTTCGTCACCGAATAACCCAGTGACAGTGACACACATTTCGAAGCATTTTCAATTACAAGTTTTTACAAATATCTCGTAAACTAAAGACGCGAGGCAAAAAGTCTAAAGGGAAATGTTGTTCAGAATCGTGATCTTTACAACATATCCAAAGCTCATCGAAATCGGGACATAATCGAGAAACTGTTGTCTGTTACATCGCGGCGTACCGACAACACTCTCCTCCCCCCGGCTCGCCGCGCTGACCGTGCCACCGAGCGACTAGGCGCGCTCTGGTTGGTCCGTGTTTTTCGTTAATAACTCCTACACAAAGCCGCGGACAACATTTTGCAAAAGGAAAATGTCGCTTCAAATGAACTCAGGAACCGCCCATTTCCGGGAGCTGAAGGAATTTTGAGACACCCTGTATATAACATAATGAAATGCATGATCAAATAAAAAAATGTAATTTGAAATCATAAAATTCAATCACTTGCATTCATGTTTCCGATTCGGCATTCGGAGGCAGGGTTGCCATATGCGGGTCCCGCCAGGCCCCTTACGTTTCCTCGACTAGATGCTCCGTAAAGCCTGCCTTCGCTTCCCCCACTCTTCCGCCTGTGGAGCAGGTAGGGAAACTAACGGGCGTCCTTTTGTTCCGCGCGACGCCACGGACGGCTTGGCTTGTACCTATAAGCCATAAGCGTACGGTTTTTCCTGCGACACTCGGTAGCATGCTCCACGCGGTACGCGGCAGCGGTAGTGGTAAGAGTGGGGGAAGCGAAGGCAGGCTTTACGGAGCATCTAGACGAGGGACGGAAACGTAAGGGGCCTGGCGGGACCCGCATATGGCAACCCTGTTCGGAGGCATATTGCCAACACAGTGATAATGTCACAAGCACGATTCGTCAGTGTTTGGTATATGATCCATTGTTCTTCAGCGTAGAGGGCGTAAGAAATCGATTGGCTTTTAGCGATGTCGGTATTTCAGATCGTGCGACAGGAAACTCTTGATTTGTAAGTGTAATGAACATACTAATATTATTAAGAAATTAAATTTTTTTATTAATTTCTTGTTAAACAATGTATATTGTATTTAATGAAAGCAGAATTATTCATGAAATCTCTCTTTTGCGTCACCAGAAAGAGGACCATGATCTCGTACGTCGTACATCATCAGTTGTGGGGTACAATTATGATACCACGTATTTATGCAAGTAATCGACAGTTTTCAAACGTTTCACAGCTGCAAGATACTGTTATTGAATCCTAGAATGCAATTAGCAAAGAATTTTAAAAAATATTAGAAGCATGCCTGATCGTATTTTTGAATTAATTCGTAAGAAAGGAATTTCTACACATTACTAAAATTCTTCATTTTAAGAACTTGTATTATATGTAATTCCATCGTTTTATTAAAATTTAATGTTGATATTGCGTTATGCGACTACGCTGGTGTTATAGATATGCACCAGTCAAATATACGTTTTATTGTTATATTTTGGTTTAAGTAACTGATATTTTATGCATCATTTATAGATATTTACAGATATCGTTTTAGTGGTATATAGTTATGCTCCACATTGTATTCGTTCATAAATCATAATAGTGTTCTTACAGAAATTTCGTCTATATTGCATCTTATTTAAATAAAGATATTTCGATTACTTTTCGATTCTTTTCGAATACTTATTATTTGAAACGTACCCAGCGCTGATCGTAAATAGTTAGGCGCCACTGCATGTATTATCCTTGTCCATGAACTTCGTGTATTGCCATAGTGTATGAAGGTCTGTTTAGGACTGATCCATTACGGAATGTGTTACAAGTAAAATTGCGTAAGAAGTGACATCGACGGCAATGTCCCAGAATATTAATACATAGCGTCAATTTGCAATCCTATTATCTTGTAGTAGTTGTTTTCGTAGCAATTTGATGGTCATAATTTGTATGAAAATGGGACCTGCTGGAAAGTTTTGCTTCCTCTGTTTTGCCTTTGATCAAGCATAATTTATCCCTGTCATCGCATACTAACTGCCACGTCTCTGTGGTAATGTGCACTGCTATGCACCATGCATATTTACATACAAACTGTTAACACGACTGGTACGTATGCATATGTTCCTTTAAATAATAACAAAATTTAATTGTCAGATTTTGTACGATTTTTATAGTAAAATTTTTACGATATTCGCATCAGAATAACATTTTTAAAAGTGAACTGAACCACTTCAGTTTTTCTGTGGAATTAGAACAATTAGTTTAATAGATGATGTGAAATGAAAATTTGTAAAAAATTGCTTTTGGTCAGAAACACGAAGAAAATAGTACAAGTTGCTTTTTATAATTTTTTCATCTGAGCCTGTAACGGAAAAATTTTTTTTGTACATTTATGCCAGTCATATATATTCTGAAAATGTCGTTGAAATTGGTTAATGTTGTTATGAGCTACAAACGATTAAAAATTGTGGATACATTTTTTATACAATATATATAATCATCGATCAAATTTTTAACATTCTTATGGACTTAAATTTGTAACATTTTTTACCGTAAAAGGGTATTCCGTTTCCCAGCTGCTGAATCATGAAAAAATTCCTTAGGCACGTATTGTGTAAGCCTAAACACTATCATGTATAATTACAGAGGGAATGAAATAATACGTATACCAGTGCAAACGGTAGATTACAAGAACTAAGATATGGATTCCCATCATTCGACTGCTTTTAAAAATCATTACATGCACAATAACGGAAATATTTTAGATTTCAATATTTAGTTAATTTAAAATACTCGTAAGAATAAGAAGAATATAATATATGTAAAATATATTTACAATGAATTCTATAATGCATTTACCGCAAATTCAAGATATTTTATTCATCGATATTTCTTAAAATTTGATCCATTATTTATTAATAAAATGTCGCGGGTTTAAAGATTTGTCGTGTTTTAGAAACGGGATTTCAAAATTAGTTTTAGTGGGTAAATTTGTATAATTCGAAAATCACGTTTTAAACTTGAAAAATCCGGTTGTAGATACTAACGTTAATATGCAATTGACCATTTGATTACAGACATTTCCATTAAAACTTGCGCTCACCTCGGGCTACAAGATGAAGTAATTGTTCTGTGAACATTGTATGCGTTGTGAGAAAACGGAATAAATATTTATGATTCACATTTTTAATAGATATGATTTATTTTGCGTTGCAGAGAGAATATTTTGTTTCGCTATATTTTTGTGGTTCCACGAATATTAAGTAAACATTTTAAAATCGGTATAAATATTTTTTTACTGTTCTTTTGGAAAACCGTTATTTTGGAAATACTGGAACTGGAAATCCGGTTCCACAAAATCTCGGTTTTCGCATTAACCAATATTATATTCGACGAAACGATGAATTTACAGAATTCAGTAAGAGCGGCATTTACATTAAGAGATTATAGTGTGACGCCATAATTTTTGCCAAGAATCTTATCAACATAAATGTCTCGGGATTGTCACGAGATTGACTTCTGTTATGGCAGATTTATCGTCCCAGGAATCATTCTGATTTATATCGGACGTTTGACCATTGCAATTACAAAATTGCGTTTTAATCTATAAGCAGCGGCTTCTATCTATGAGAGGTGTATTCTCAGTCGTAGTTTTTTCTCGTTAACAATTTCCACGGTGCCGATACTCTAGTAATTGTATTTAAATCTTATTAACCGATCAAATCGTTATATAACTACCACTGCATTCGCCGTTTGCTGCTCATCGTACATTCCCCATTGCATTGGCATATTCTTGAGCATGATCGTTGCGGTATCGAACAAATTATATTATGCTTTTTAATTATATAACGAAGAAAAAGTGATAACCACGCGGCCGCGTCTCTGTGTCTGTTGTATACTTATTATATGTATGTATACGCTCGGCGAGCACACAAGTTCGACAAGAAGAGTGGGAGAATCCCTTTTCGGTGATGGACTATAAAACCACGATCAACTGATTGATGGATCGTAGTGTCTTTTTCGCGAGTTAACTCAGAACTCGACCCTACCGAAGAAATCGTGTGGCGCGAACCAATTTTGTTATCAACATGACGCACTCGCACAGCATGAAGAGGGTATCCGTTATATCCATCTCGGAAAAAATGAAGATACCGGCAACAAAACCAGAAGGTATTCGCGACATTCTTGTTTCTCTAATTTTTCGATTAGCACATCCTCTCGGTAGACAGCACAACTGAACGGCGCGGCGCGGCGCGGCGCGGCGCGTTGTGTAATATTTCGTGAATTGGAAAACAATAATACCGGTCGACGTTCGAGCGCTGGTTCACGCTCATTATCGCGGTTCCAAGTTGTTCTACTTTGTTAGCTTCCAAGAATCACTGCCACTTTTCGGGAAACTGTCATTGCCTACGAATCGTCGTGTCTACGAACGTATACACGTTTCACGGGTGTACCGATAATCCGAACAAGATAATGTACGAAATCAATCTGATTTTGATTTAGTAACACTAATCGAAGATAACGGGTTATTTGTCACGACTTCTGCAAAGATTAGCCTTGTTTGTCCTCGTTCGAAATCGTGCTTTTCACGTGCTGGGGAACTCCCGTTTGCGAAACCATTTTTCGTCACGATACACGCTTGTATTTTTTAAATGTTGGTCCGTGGAGTGCTTGGCTGTTTCGATAGACACTCGTCGAAATTGTCATTATGATATTCACATAAACAAACGTCTAATTTAGTGTCGACTTATGCGTCCTCGACTCGCAGATTCTGCTGCATTCTCTTCCAGAAGTGTCACCTGAGTGATTCGGTAAACATGCTTCCTAGTGGTTTGTCGTATATGCTGTTTAATGCCCCATTTGAACCGTAAATAACGTCGGAAATCGTCTAGGACGGATAGAGAAAAAGTTTTTTTCAAGAGCGGTGGGAATTTAGACAAATTTTTCGTTCCAGAGCCGCCTAACCAACACATCGCAGTAGTTTGAAAGTCATACATCGACCATTCGTTCGCTGATAACGTGGCAAATACGCTTCCTAGTGGTTTGTCATCGCGATATAAGTAGTTTAATGCCTCATTTAAACCGTAAATAACGTTGAAAATCGTCTAGGACTGATTCTCGTATTATAAAACCCGAACCTCCTGCTACAAGAATTTGTTGTACAGTATGATCGGTAACTGATGGTACAAAAGGGGGTGATTCTACATAAATATAAGTTAAAAATGTGGAATAAAATGTTTTCATACGAGGTTTTGTTTTCGAGAAAATCGAGTTTGAAAATTCAACAAACACGCGTGCTATTGAAAATGATCTGACGCGTCTGTTCATGACCTACCGGTTCTAATACTCCTTAGGAATACTAATCACACGAACTCGACGAATTTTCAAAGTCGATTTTCTCGAAAGCAAGGCGTCATTAAAAACAATTTTATTCTACATTTTCGACTTGTTTTTTTTTAAATGTTGAGTCACTCCCTTTCGGTCGTACTACAAGCAATCTTCTGTTTTATTACAATTAATGAACGGTACGGTTTTGCATACAGGTCCGCAGTCGAATGTTAAGAAGACGCGAAGGCGAAGCGGCCGCTAATTAATTATTTAAAGTACGTTTGAACTTGGAGTTGTCGAATCGCAAGGACTATTCGAAGCACGATGTACGATTGCAAGCAACGCGGTACAAGATAATGAATTTTCGTGCAACGCGTGTAGCATACGTACGTGACGAATCGCCTCGAATTCCAAAACGTGACGTCAACGATTCTTCTCAATGTCAGATTTCTCGCGATGTCCTAGAGACGCGAAAAGAACGATTTGCTTGTCCGCATTCTCTGCATTACTTGGCCATGGAATGCAACAAACACATGCTGTTGCGGTTGTTTCTCCGCGCGAGTGCATGTACGACGATAAGTGCAATTGCAAGAATGGCTCTTTCTGTTTGTGTATCCTCCGAGACTGACTTGACGATGCGGGTCAACACTTAAGTCGCGATAAATTAAATGAACTTTCTTCTCCCGCGTAAGGCTAGAACATGAAATTAAATATAGATTGCACTGTTACACGCGGTACATAGGTCATGTGCGTGACAGATCGTTCATGCGTGCGAATAGTAGAGGGTCCGCATGATTTTATTACCACGTTTATTAAAACAATGTGCTTTTAGTATAAATGAGTGGATACAGTAGATCTAAGAAGTATTTTAACACTAAATACCCGATTATTGAAAAATTGTCGATCTTCAAACTACGATAATTTTATTTTAGAAAATAGTATAACAATAAATTTGGATTCATTTTAAAGCTTGTAGTCTCTACTTTCCTAGACCATCATTCATTTTTGTCTAGAATATTTTTGCATGATATAGCACGTCAAGTACTGAGGACACGTTTGTTGATCGAAAATGGTACAAACTGAAACGTCAGTAACAACATTGAAAAATTGTTTTCTTGACTGTAACCACCACAAATTTTAAGATTCAGGCTTCCGCTTTACAACGAGCACGAAAAACTTGAGATACGATGTTCTTTGGTTGATTTATTGAATTTTGAATGGAAGGTGTACTGCACACTTTGCAATAATACATATAAGGTACCCCGGAAGATTTTACATTACCAAACTGGTTCTTCATTTTTGCTCCATAAAACAGTAAAAAAAAAATCGTAAATCAAGTTTTGAAGAGTCGTTATAAAGGGGAAGCTTCAATCTTTAAAAAACTAGTAGATTTATCCACGAAAACATTTTTTTAATGTTTCTACAGTCGTTTCAGTTTGTAGTATTTTCGATACAAAACGTGTCTTTAGTTTTTCACGTGCAAAAATATTCTAGAAAAAAATAAACGATGGTATATAAAACTAGAGATATCAGGTTTTGAAATGAGTTCGGAAATCAATAAAATCAATAATCGGAAATTTAGTGTTGAAACACTTTTTCGATCCACTATATTTCTTTGTAAGGCATTTGAAGGATTTCGGGAGTTTCGATCACTCATAGTAATGTACGAAATACAAACTAGTAGCAAGATAATATTTATTATAATACTATTAGTATTGTTTCCTAGAAATTCGCTAATAAAAAAAGTTCTTATATTTACAGTAAATATTATATATAATGCATTCACTCAAATATTTATATAGAAGTAGTCAAAACATAATGTTGTCTCTTACATTCTGACGGTAAACGCTATATGTTACAATACTAGACACACACACTCGCTTAATTTTTAACACTCTTCACAAATACACAAATGATTAGTCTTCATCTATAAAAGTGATATCACCATTTGAAATTTGATTACTATCAATCTCACAATTTTGGAGTAGAAAGTATTACAATTTCTAATTTCACGTTTAGTCGCACTTGCAAGAAAATTTTCTGCACAAATCACATATCTACACTTGCAAAATTGTTCGAAAACAATCTTCGAGTATGTTCGAAGAATTACAGCACTGTATACATGTTATTACTAGAAGTATATTTAGCGGATGATTACCACTATAAAACGGAAAACTCAATTTATAAAATTATTAATACATTATTACTCCCGTCGTATGGACAAATTGAAACGGTTCGTCTTAAAGAATTGCGGTTAAATTAGGTTTCGTATCTATCAATACATAAAAATAATAATGTATTTTCAGCACGAAAAACTCTGTCGAAAAATAAATGCACTAACTCTCCGATGAAGGCACCTGGGTCTATTTGGACCCAGAGTATCAACGCCATCATTTAATTACTTGATTTCTGGCGATTCGGTTAAAGGAATAGTTTACATTAGAAACAACAGAAAAGCTGATAACTGCATGCGAAGCGGTCTTAAAAATATATTGAAAAGAGAGCACTGCCGTATCGAGGATTCAAAAAGACATTAACAATTTCATAGTACATACTATTTTTAATTTCATTCTGCGAGCACACCTTCGATGGTTTTTCCCTTCTTCATGTATTCATTTTCCACAGCTGCCTCTGTTACGGATTTATCTTTACGTTTCGTTACGTTGTACGAAACAGAACGAACACAAAATTTCCAAGAAAGTAGATTACACCTGACAAGAAGAATACATTCCTCCATTGCAACACGTTTGACGGAAAAGTAATGAAATAATAGTAATAATATTTAATAGATAGTTTGATCAATGTGATAACGTATAATGATTAAAAGTTTTGTTTGAACATCAGATTCGCTAATATCTTATCGGCTATCGTTTATTGAGGCAAACATATTATTTGATTAAATTGGCACTTGGCCATTTATCACCTGGCCACTTAAATAGGGCATGCGGTTCGCCGATGTTGTATGCAATTACATCTGATGAATTGTCCCGATTAATATAGTGTAAATGGATTGACTACTATCATTGTAAATTCACGCATTTTTATATATAGTAAACGAACAGGTAACTCTCGTTAGACAATTGAATAACATTGTTCTTATGTTGGGCAAAATTAAATAAATTTAGAAAACAACTGCATGTTTCGATCCCTGCAGAGAATTCTTTTTATATGAGTGAAAAAACAACACATTGACTATAGAATTATGTCATGTTTGGTTAAAATGCGGTGATTAAGCGAAACACAATTTCTAGCCTCTACCCACGCCATCCGCAAGTCGAAGGATCACCTTATCGCGTGAAGTAATTAGATTGTCTGCTGCATATTTAATTTTATTTGTGAATTGAACAATAGCCGCGAAAACAGGCACATTTTAGATGCTTTTAGTCGTCATCTCAATATTCATCGTAAAATTATAGTTATTTATCATGCCCTTCATAATTTGCAGCCTGGTTCGGATGTAGACATGTGCAAATTTCTTTGATGGCCTTGGGCTTTATGTGCTGTTATGCTGTTCGAGTTACTACATCCGTGACACTGGAAGCGATGACGAATGCTACCTCTGCAAATCCTGACTTTGAAGTATGAATCTTCTTTTATTTTAATTTTTTTTTAATCTTTTTATACCGCGATATATGGTTATTCTATAGTAAATCTATAGGTTCCCCCAAAACAAAGCAGAAACATTGATTTTTCACCATCTTTAATCGTTTGTAACTTATAAACCAATTAATCAATCTCGATGAAATTTTCAGCATATGTGTAACTCATATGTATTTACAAAACACATTTTTTAAATTTTTGTTACAGGCTTAAATGAAAATGTTGTACTAAGCAACTTCCACTACTTTTTTTTTGTAATTCAGAGCATACGCAATTTTTCCAAAATTTTCATATCATCTAGTAAACGAATCCATCCAGCTTGGCAGAAAAACTGAAGTAGTTTGTTTATTTATAAAAAAGTGATTCTAATTTAAAGTGTGTGACGTCAGTTCCCACTCTACCTTCCCCTTCTACGACGGCCCGGTCACGTGACGCGTTTCGTCTCTGTCGTGCATGTGTCACAACGTCGTGTGACTAATCCGGTACTGGCAGAGAGGGGGTAACTTTTTCTCCTCTATTCGAGTCAATTATTCCCCTCATCTGGCGACTCTGCGTCATAGTGGTCTTCTAATTTCGTTCGTTTTTGTTTTGTAGCAATTCGAATGGGACAATTCGACGAAGGACATAATCTTGAGCTCCTTCTTCTGGGGCTACGTGTGCACGCAAGTTATTGGAAGTATAATTGCCCACCGTTGGGGGGCTCAAAAGCTGTTTTCAATTGCGATGCTTATTTGCGGCTTAGTAACTCTCCTCGTGCCTGCGGCAGCAAAGTATAGCGGTTGGGAAGCAGTATGCGTTTCAAGAGTAATCGCAGGATTTTGCCAAGGCACTGTTTTACCATCTCTTCATACGCTACTTTCCAAATGGGCACCCATGGAAGAGAGAGGTCGAATGTGTAAGTATTAAAAATATTTCTGTCGTATTATTTGGTTCAGCACTGTAGGCATTCTTAAATTACAACTGTTTTCATTTTCTCCTACTCATTCGATCATTAATTCGTAAAATTCGGAGTCTAATCATAATGGTGACTTTACGCACGATATAATGTTTTGAACAACTACTTTATATGCGTTACGTTTGTTTCAGCTACGTTTGTCTACGCTGGTGGTTGGATTGGAAACGTTATCAGTTTGCTCAGTTCCGGTCTACTGTCAGTCTCCCCTGCAGGCTGGCCTAGCTGTTTCTACGTTTGGGGTGGAATGAGTATTATATCCGGCATACTACTTTACTTCATTGGCAAAGAATCACCAGCCGAACATCCAAGCATTCCTCAGGACGAGAAAGAGTACATTGAAACTAGTCTTGGAGTGACTGAAACTGAAGAGGTACGCAAAGTGGATACTATATTTCAAATTAATGTGTTAGACTGTGGATTTTTATGCAAAATAAAACTTATCCTAATCAATTGTGAGGAACAGAAATTAGTTACAAATGCCTTGTTTCCTTTTTTAATCATTTTCATAAGTTCGGAATAATATATCAACATACAATTCTTCTAATGTCTTTCTACTTTCTACTATCCACTCAATCCTTCTAATTTGACGGATTTTCAAAGTCGATATTTTCGAGAACAAAACCTCGTATGAAAAATTTTGTTTTACATTTTCGACTTATTTTTTTAATGTTATATTATAACTTTTTTAGAAATTACCTACTCCATGGCGAGCAATGTTGACCAGCATTCCTATGTGGGCACTGTTGGTGACACAGTGTGCTCATAATTGGGGCTTCTGGATGCTCTTAACAAAAATCCCGTCATACATGGCATCCGTCTTACGCTTCGACATCAAACAGGTAACTAGAAAAATGTAGAAAATTCTACTTATTAATAAATTATAGAACAAGCGGGTTAAAAATGCCCTTCGTTAAAATTGCACTTCGTCAACCAGTTCAGTTTTATTTATCAAAAATAACATTTTTGTCAAAATCTAGCAGGGAAACTTGAAATTTGAAATACTTACAATTATTTGTCCAGATTGAAAAATGAATTTTTGAACTAATATATTTGTTTTATTAAATTTGATTGAGAGCTAGAAACTCAGCCCTTCTAAAAGTACCATTCGTTTTATCTTTTAAATTTTTATTTTATTAATTACATTATTTTGATTTTATGGAGT
Organism: Lasioglossum lativentre; assembly: GCA_916610255.1. Classification (NCBI taxonomy): domain Eukaryota; kingdom Metazoa; phylum Arthropoda; class Insecta; order Hymenoptera; family Halictidae; genus Lasioglossum; species Lasioglossum lativentre. Next base: position 9,981,167 of record OU744355.1, on the reverse strand, counting down.
TTTGTGCTGCATCAGTAGTGAAAACGTTAAAGATTTATGAAAAATGAAAGATAAATTTGATTGTGTTTATGGTCAGCTTTCCCAGTGTCACGCTGTAACATTAACCCCTTGCACTATAATACCGAGTCGGACTCGTGACGAAGATTTCGAAGATAGTCTACTAAATATTCATGCTACTAATTTTCTTTAAACTTTAAATTGAAACAAAATTATATTTTCATGTTGTTGAAACCATTGGAGACTGCATAGGTATAAATTACATACAAACTTCTTTTTTTCTAAGAAATTAGAAACGACAAATAAGTTCTAATCACTGCAACCGTAAAATGAATCGTAGTGCAAGGGGTTAATTTCGGATTATCCGAATAATTGATCACTGATGTGCTAATTTCATTCTGTTTAGAACGGTATGCTGACCGCGTTGCCTTATCTTACGGCATGGCTTCTGAGTTTTCCGGCCAGCTACTTCTCGGATCTTGTTATCAAAAAGAATATCGTTTCGGCCGGAGCATCGAGGAAAATTTGCAATTCGATCGGTCAGTGGATCCCAGCCTTAGCTTTAATCGGCCTCGGATACGTTGACCAGGAACATCCCGAAGTAGCAGTGGCGATTCTAGTAGTCGCTGTTGCTAGTAACGTTGCCGTTTACTGTGGGCACAATGTGAATCACATGGATCTCAGCCCAAACTTCGCCGGCACTCTAATGGGCATTACAAACACAGTTGCGAACGTTTGCAGCATTATGGCTCCGTTGGTTGCGAGCGTCGTTATTACGGAACCGGTGAGTACAGAGCTACAGGAATGCCTCGATATACAGTATTTCATCGATAAATGTCCCAAATGTCTCGCACATAAATGTCCCTGAACTATCCCCACTCCTGCGGGGTATACCCCGTGAGGGGCCATAAAACTCGAGAGCCCGATGCCGCCGAGAAGTGTAACATGATACGGGTCTGGTATATCTGTGTGAGACCAGGAGACCACTACTAATCCGATGACAAAACTTCTTTATTTTTCATAATTTTTTTATGGAACTTTCGCCAAAATATTCTTGATATTTTTCTAATGAAATTGATACCAAAAATGATATAATTCCGATGATATTTACGTGTGTAATGGGCGATAGGAGGCTCGTGCGCAAAGAAACACAGCGTGTCGCAGTCGCCGGCACAGTTCAAAGGCGCGCGGCGTCCTCACAATGTAATCCCAATAAACAACTTTTTTATTATTACTTATTTTTGTATGAGACTTTCACCAATATATTTGTGGCATTTTTCTGATTAAAATGATAAACACGATATAATTCGGATCATATAAAGGTATGTATATGGACATTTACAAGTCGAGTATATCGGTGAGGCAACTTGTCCCGTCAACTCCCATCGTCCATTACACACGTAAATATTATCGAAATTATATCGTTTTTGGTATCAATTTCATTAGAAAAATATCAAGAATATTTTGGCGAAAGTTCCATAAAAAAATAATGAAAAATAAAGAAGTTTTGCCATCGGATTAGTAGTGGTCTCACACCGATATACCCGACCCGTATCATGTTTACATTTCTGGGAGACCGAGGCCCTTCGAGGTTCCCATTCCATTTCTACGTTCGGCACAAGTCAAAGAATAGTTTCCCTCGCACATAATTGTCCCTGGCCGGACCCGTGGTTTGGACAATTATCGATGAAATACTGTATATTCTTTCTTTTCGAGAGCTACTTTTTCTTGATAACTTGAACTTGAAATTTTTACCACACATTTACTGACATTTTAACAGTTTCTCAGATTTTTTCAAACCGAAATAACGAGTTGGATCGACTTTACACAGTTCGGAAGACACTCATGTGTAAAAAAAAGTAGGTTGATGGCGACCATGATTCCGGAGGTTTCGATCATCTGATATCAAAAAATTAAACGGCATTTTAATTTGTAGACCTGCGGCTATCGCCGGTACCAAAATAATAAAATAATATCGAAAATTGAATTTTTGGCACGGCTTTAAACGTTAAGTTCCAAGTTTCGTCATTCTTTTTCGTCTTTTTTCAGTTAAAAAAAAAAACTATAGCAGATATCAGAAATATTTTGGTACGTGGTAGTATGCTGGCCATACCATACAAATTTGAGCGAAATCCGTTCAGTAGTTTTTGAGATATCATGGTCGCCAATATGAAAAATACAATTTTGAGAAAAACCCGTTTAAAGATTCAAGTACGATTTACACAAAGAAAATGTAATCTCAACATTAGTTTGCTATGTGTTGAGATATTGTCTTGGCTCAATGCTCCAAAGTGCACGTTGATTCGAATGCACTTTTTTCCAACACAAATTAATGTCCAGTTGATTGATATTTCACTGGTTATTTATTAATACTTTAATCGTAATGAGGCAAATAGATGCTCCGTTCTACGTTTATAACAGTCGAACGATTTCGAATATCGAAATATCCTTTTACCTGCATATTCTAGGAATGTTACAGAAGCAATTTGTGCAAAAAAAAATTTTTCGATTTTTTGAATCTGCCACATGGAATCACCCCCTTAACCGTCGTATTCGCAACATTTTTAATTGGTACCAAACATTTATATTTGAATCATATTTGCTTGTTTAATTCACGATTCAGTGGAATCTCAATTATCCGTACTAATTCGTGAAACATAAGTGTTCGGATAATAGAACAGTTACATACAGTCGAGTCGGAAAGTGTGTTAACAATGAATAGATGAATATGACATTAATATCGCCATAACTCGAAGTTCAAGTGCAGTTCAGGTTTAAGAAATTTTTCATGTGGGAAAAGCGATGACCATATGAGTACATGAAATGTGTAATTGTTTTGTTAATTACATGAACGATCTTTTGCAATGCTTATACAAACGATGATCGATTAATTACATTGACTTTTTTATTAAATGTTATTACTAATAGTTTATTACTTTTCAGTCAAACGTGTTGCAATGGAGGAATATATTCTTCTTGTCAGCTATAATCTACTTCCTTGGAAATCTTGTGTTCGTTCTGTTTGGCACAAGCAAGATTCAGAAGTGGAACGATCCTGTAACGGAACGTAAAGATAAATCTGTAACAGAGGCAGCTGTGGAAAATGGATACACGAAAAAGGGAAAATCCGTTGAAGGTGTGGAAGCAGATTGAAATTAACAATACTACTACGACATTATTAATGTGTTTTTGAATCCTCGGTCGGGCAGTGCTCTCTTACAACTGTACAATTGACGATACTTACAATTAGCACTATTCACAAAGTCATTTATCAATATTTTTAATATATTTTTAAGACCCCTTCGCGTGCAGTTATCAGCATTTCTGTCCTTTCTAATGTAAGCTGTTCCTTTAACCGAATCGCCAGAAATCGAGTAATTAAATGATGGCGTTGATACTCTGGGTCCAAATAGACCCAGGAGGTGCCTTCATCGGAGAGCTAGTGCATTTATTTTTCGACAGAGTTTTTCGTGCTGAAAATACATTATTATTTTTATGTATTGATAGATACGAAACCTAATTTAACCGCAATTCTTTAAGACGAACCGTTTCAATTTGTCCATACGACGGGAGTAATAATGTATTAATAATTTTATAAATTGAGTTTTCCGTTTTATAGTGGTAATCATCCGCTAAATATACTTCTAGTAATAACATGTATACAGTGCTGTAATTCTTAGAACATACTCGAAGATAGTTTTCGAATAATTTTCCAAGTGTAAATATGTGATTTGTGCGGAAAATGTTCTTGCAAGTGCGACTAAACGTGAAATTAGAAATTGTAATACTTTCTACTCCAAAATTGTGAGATTGATAGTAATCAAATTTCGAATGGTGATATCACTTTTATAAATCAAGACTAATCATTTGTGTATTTGTGAAGAGTGTTAAAAATTAAGCGAGTGTGTGTGTGTCTAGTATTGTAACATATAGCGTTTACCGTCAGAATGTAAGAGACAACATTATGTTTTGCCTACTTGTATATAAATATTTGAGTGAATGCATTATATATAATATTTATTGTAAATAGATAATAACTTATTTATTAGCGAATTGCTATGAAACAATACTAATAGTATTATAATAAATATTACATTGCTACTAGTTTATATTTCGTACATTATTATGAGTAATCGAAACTCCCGAAATCCTTCAAATGCCTTACAAAGAAATATGTATAGTGGATCGAAAAAGTGTTTGAACACTTGGAGAAATTGTCGATCTTCAAACTTTGATAATTTCGTTAAGGGGGACGCTAAATCTCTCGTTATTTAAGAGAATATGACAATGGCGGTCATCTTGTGACGTCACACTTGCATCAAAAGGCATGAAGGTGCCGAATATTACAAATAACTCCACGATAGCGTACAAATATACATTTTGGGCTCTGCTCCCCCCGAGATTGGACTTTTAGGAAACACAATTTACCAGTTACGAACTGCTGATTGCAATATTGAAGCGTCAGTTTTGGCCCCCGTGATCCCTTGCATTTGCGTATACGTATATGCGGATCTAGCGATGTGTGAGTGGTGATGGTATTAGTAAATCGTCCCCTTAAAGAAAAGTATAATAATAGACTATAACAATATTTTATACACCATCGTTCATTTTTTCTAGGATACTTTTGCATGATGTAGCATGTGAAAAACTGAGGACACGTTTTTAATCGAAAATGCTACAAACTGAAACGTCTATAGAAACATAGAAACATTAAAAAAATTTTTTCGTGGGTAAATATACTAGTTTTTTAAAGATTTTAGCTTCCCCTTTGTAACGACTCTTCAAAACTTGATTTACGATTTTCTTGACTGTTTTATGGAACAAAAATGAAGAACCAAAAATATTTTATCAATGTATAATTGATTTCGTATATTTGGATAAAAATTCAATTGATTATAATTAGATTGAAATTATGTTCAATCCGATTAGTAAACACACTAGTTCACAAAAAGTTGATTACATAGTTGATTAAATAGTTGATTAAATAGTTGATTAAAATTTATAATAATACACACACAATGTTCATTCGCATATTGTATCCTGCATGTAATCCAGTTATATGTATAATAATATAATGTATTTATTATTTTAAAGTGTTGTAATATCATATGCCTTGTCTATTTTATCCGTTTTGGTGGTGGAGAAAATCGTGTCTCTGTTTGAGACAGTTTATTATACTTGATACTCTCTCCTCCACTTTATTTGTGGCATATTATTTATAGCAATACATTAAAAAGATCCACACTTTTGGCACATTTGGCACAGTTTCACTTCATTGAGAGTATTGAATATCTATTATCTTAGCAGAATTTAATATTGGTGCGTCTATATTGCTTATTAATACTTGAACTTGCATAAATATGCGTAGTTCGGTCATTACGTTTCTAAATGGCATTTTGCCGTAGCATGCGAGAGGTTTACAACAATACTCTTAATAGTATCGTGTCATGAATATTGAGAAGATCAGAAGGAATGACGTGAACGTGAGAGTGTCGCTGGAGTTGCGGGAGTTGAACAACTTTTCATTATTAACCAGCCAGTTATCAACTCTACTTTTGTAGGCTGCGATCCATTTAATATTTCTGGTCCAAAGGTTCACTGTTTTCTGCACGAGTTCTGCCGTGGATCTAGCATCGACGACGAATCTGGTCAGCTGCGAAAAAAAGAAAACAATTAGAAAATGAATTACAAACAGTATCTTCAAAATATACGTTGCTACGAAAATTAAAAAACATCATATGCTAGTCAGAGTAACAAATATACAACTCAAAAAGATAACATTCCAAACATAAATGTGCAATAAGATTTTTTTCGATTGTGCAGAATGATTTAGCTAAGTGTGCCACCTAAATAACTTGCAAATTATTTTGCATATGAACAAATGGTTGAAACGAAAGTAGCATGTCACGTAATAATTAATTTTTTGCTGTTTCGCTTTTCTTTATGGACATATAAAGGTCATTGACCATTACTTCCATTAAAAATCATTTAAATATCTTAATAACTATTAGTTTTTTTTATCCCGTATAACCCTACAGTTTTTACAGTCAGAGTTCAACTCTTTCTTCGAGATTAAAATTTACACTTTACAATAAAAAAAAACTCAAAGTGAGTTTCACATCTCGATAGAAAAGCGAAACAGAAAAAAAAATTAATTATTACTTGGTATGCTACTAGTGAAACCTTTTCGTTTCAACCATTTCTACGTATATCAAATAATTTACAAGTAAAGGTGATATACTTAGCTGAATCACCCTGTACAATAAAGAAAATTGTATTGTACGTTTGTTTGGAATGTTATCTGCTTTTGTTATTTTTTATTCCGACCAATGTATAATATAGAAGAACTTATTTTCAAAAACTCTAGTAGCGGTGTACCAGTGAAAATGATAGAACAAAAACATTTAGTCACCGTACCCTCAGAAAGTTTTCGTTATCCACAATTGCGGATGCAACAGTCGATATGGAGTTTGAAATTTGATCATCCAAATCATTCCTGAAACAATAAAAATAGTATCGTATCAGGGAGTCGATGCACGCCGATATCCGGTCGATATTCACACTTACAGATCCACAGTCCCCGGGAACTTAGTATCAAGCACGTTCAGAACAATCTCAACGCCCGACACATTAGCATTAGCTACGACAGCATTGACCGCCAATGCGAATCTTATTTTCGAGTCTAATTTCGCGGAGTACATCAGGAAGTCTTCGAGAATCGTGCTGTTATTAGAGCAACCCATAACTTGGAGCGGACTGGTCTTTTCCTCTATATCCAATTTGGATTCTAACAGCTTCCTGAAAACGACATTCCACACCTCCTCGCTAGCGGTTCTCAATCCAGTGCAAAGAATAGTATCCTTCAGATCTGCGTCGAGACTGCAACACATCATCGATACCAATATATTCTAGATTTCTTAACAAATGCATACATTAGGTGCTTGAATATAAATCTCTTCCGTTTATTAATACAGTATTTTATCGATAATTGTCCCAACCACGGGTCCGACCAGGGACAATTATCCGCCAGGGGTACTATTCTTTGACTTCGGGCCAAAACGTAAAAACGGACAGCGAAATCCGAGAGGCCTCGGTCGCGGAGAAGTGTAACATAATACGGGTCGGGTATATCGGTGTGAGACCACTACTAATCCAATAACAAAACTTCTTTATTTTTTATTACTTTTTTATGGAACTTTCGCCAACATATTCTTAACATTTTTCTAATGAAAAAGATACTATACAGGGTGTCTCAAAATTCCTTCAGCTCCCGGAAATGGGCGGTTCCTGAGGTCATTAGAAGCGACATTTTCCTTTTGCAAAATGTTGTCCGCGGCTTTGTTTAGGAGTTATTAACGAAAAACACGGACCAACCAGAGCGCGCCTAGTCGCTCAGGGTTGAAAACGACCTTTTCGAACAGTAACCCATTGACTCTGCGTACAAATCTGCAGGAAAACCGAAACATGTGATTGTCATATACCTGCCATCTACCATCAGCTGTACAGTTCGTTGACCTGACCGTACAACCCTTAGCTTTCGGTACTGTTTTTACAAATATCTCGTAAACTAAAGACGCGAGGCAAAAAGTCTCAAGGGAAATGTTGTTCAGAATCGCTGTCTTTACAACATATCCAAAGCTCATCGGGACATAATCGAGAAACTGTTGGTTGTTACGACATCGCAGCGTACCGACAACACTCTCCTCCCCCCCGGCTCGCCGCGCTGACCGTGCCACCGAGCGACTAGGCGCGCTCTGGTTGGTCCGTGTTTTTCGTTAATAACTCCTAAACAAAGCCGCGGACGCCATTTTTGTTAAGGAAAATGTCGCTTGAAATGACCCAAGGAACCGCCCATTTCCGGGAGCTGAAGGAATTTTGAGACACCCCGTATAAGATATAATTCCGATGATATTTACGTGTGTAATGGACGATGAAAGTTACGTGCGCAAGGAAGAACAGCGTATGGGAAAGAAAGGGACGCCGAGAGTCGCAGTCGTCGGCACAGTTCAAAGGCCCGCCACGCCCTCACAATGTAATCCCAATAAGAAACTATTTTATTATTACTTATTTTTATATGAGACTTTCACCAATATATTTTTGGCATTATTCTGATTAAAATGATACCAAACACGATATAATTAGGATCATATAAAGGTATATGGACATTTACAAATCAGGTCTCATAAATTCACCGTCCAACAGTCTGTTGCAATATACGATTGACTAATACGGAGAAGACATGACGATTAATGTGGATGACGACCATTGCCATTCGAAGGACAAAATATTTTTTATACTATTTGTATATTTTTGTATTTTGTATATATTTTATAGTTTTTATATTTTGTACGGTAATAAATTCTAGTTATGGTGAAATAAACTTGGTTACTTAACTACTATAGCTGAGCTTCTATCCGCTTTCTGAATTTAAGAGTCGCTAAATTTCCCTGTCAAGAGAGTGTGTCTTGTGCGAGTGAAGTTGAAGGGACAAGTTGCCTCACCGATGTACCCGACTTGTAAATGTCCATATATCTTTATATGATCCGAATTATATCGTGTTTAGTATCATTTTAATCAGAAAAATGCCACAAATATATTGTTGAAAATCTCATACAAAAATAAATAATAATAAAAAAGTTTTTCATTGGGATTACATTGTGAGGACGCGGCGGGCCTTTGAACTGTGCCGGCGGCTGCGACTCTCCGCGTCTTTTTCTTTCCCATACGCTGTCCTTCCTTGCGCACGAATCTTCCATCGTCCATTACACACGTAAATATCATCGGAATTATATCATTTTTGGTATCAATTTTATTAGAAAAATATCAAGAATATGTTGGCGAAAGTTCCATAAAAAAATACTAAAAAATAAAGAAGTTTTGTTATTGGATTAGTAGTGGTCTCCTGGTCTGACACCGATATACCCGACCCGTATCATGTTACACTTCTCGGCGACCGAGGCCTCTCAAGTTGTAGGGCCCCTCACAGGGTATTCCCCGCTGGAGTGGGGATAGTTCAGGGACAATTATCCGCCATACATTTGGGACATTTATCGATAAAATACTGTACAGGGTAAATCACCTAACGTTTTCGCCTCAAATATCTTTGTTGTTTTTAAAGATACGTCAAATATCTTCAGGACAATGAGGTTACTCACACGATGCCATAAAAAATTTTTTCTAACGTTTTGTTTATTAGACATCCCAAGATCACCTTCATTCATTTAAACGGGACTTCCCCTTTGTAAATGCCAACGATGATACTCCCTTTCATTGGGAATTCCGTGACTATAATTGCTCAAGGTCATTAAAGGTCACAGGCAGAGAAAGTCTCGTTTAGAAAAACGAAGATGACCTTGAGATCTCTAACAAAGATAACATAAAAACAAATATTTTTATGGCATCGTATGATCCCCAGTGAACCATACAACGGTTGTCAAGTCATCGTTTCCTTGTAGAAGTTTATGGTGACAAAATTAAATTAAAACTAACTAACATTTGGATCATATTTCTACTTTTCGTTCGGAACTTACTGATGCTTTGAATCCTTCAGCCATGCATTGAATTCCTTATGAGCGTAATCCACGCATTCCTTAACGTCCGCTAGGCAAGCCCATTTGATCGCGTTCCCTTTCAAAATTTTCGTAGGGTGATCGTCCTTCGATGAAGCTTCATACGTCACATTCTTTGTCAAACCATGCATTATGAACCTGATGTAAAGCTGAAAAGATTGATAAAAAATATTGCTTTGGGGTCCAAATAATCATATGAAAAATGTTATTACGGAAGAGAGAGACCGAATTGGAAAACCACGTGTATAGTTTAACGTTTTTTACTTAACAACAAAAAAGCATCATCATCCGAGGAAATAGAAGAAGTGAAATGTAAAAGTTATATTTGTGTTGAATTTATTAATTGGAGCATTCGATGGGTCATAGTATGACGAGTCATCAATTATGTCACAAGACGAAACGTACTGATCGTCATTTATAGCTTACCATTAGTTATCTAAGGTTGAATGTACTTTGTATATGATAGAATTCATTACGGCACAATGTTGCGGGTGTCCCAAAAAAACATTCGGTAGTCGAAAAATAATGTGCCCTTGCAACCCCCATACCAGTGTGCCAGTTCCCCCACTACCAGTGTACCGGTTCCACCACTATCAACTATTTCATATTACCCCTACCGTGCTTTACGGCCTCCTATACACTCCTAATCATAGACCATATATGTATACTTATAGACAGGGCCGGATTAAGCCCCGTAGTAGAAGTAGCAAATGCTACGGGCCCCGCGCTTCTGGGGGCTCCGCGCCTTGAGCAAAAAATGTTTAGCTTGTAAAATTTTGTAACATTTGGCTAAAAATCAACATTTAGATATCGACTTCTACTAAACGGATTCTTGTTTCTAAATGTCCATATATCTCAAAAATAAAATATTAATGAAATTGAATAAAAAGTTTTTGAGAAAACGAACCTCAAAGTCGAGCATTTTAGAAATTATGTTTTTTGGGCAGATTGTGCCCCGCGGGCGCTTCATCGAAGAGGCGCCGATACATGAACGTGCAAGGGCGCCCAACGATGCCAGGGGGCACAGATATTTTTTGCTATAACAAAAAAAAGGTCATTTATTGTATCTGTGTAAGTGTGGGGCCCCGTCATAACATTTGCTACGGGCCCCGCGCTGGCTTAATCCGGCACTGCTTATAGACCCGACATAGGTATAGTATGTGTATAGGAAAGTCGTCAGTCCAGTGAAGAAAAGATCAGTGTAAAATGTGACGTCACAAGATAATTTCAAAATGGCTGACACGGCGGATCGACGCAAATACCGACTGTAAATGTGATCTATTTATATGTAAAAAAACAACCTGCATAATATGCGAAAGTAGTTAATCTTCAGAATCAAATATCGATTCCAAAAATAGTTAATATTATTACTTCATACTTCGATTATTACTTCATACTTCATTGTAATACCTTAATAAAACATATAGAATGAACATTTCTATCTCAAATATACTTTATAAACAGTGTGACTCCCACTAATATTCGGACACTCTTAAAAAGACGATAACTTTTTTAATATTCGACCATACAACTTGAATTTTTTTGAGAAGTTAGAACAATCGGTTTTGTTACGTTACGTGAAAAGAATTTTTGAAAAAATTCCAATTGGTCGGCATTGCAGAAAATATACTAAAAGTTATATTTTACAATTTTTTTATAAGGGCTCATATTGAAAATGTAGAAAACACGTTTCGTAGATCTGTATCAATTAAACATATTCTGAAAATTTCATTAAAATCGGTCAACGTTGCAATGAGCTACAAACGTTTAAAGATGGTAGAAATTGCAATTTTTCACGATTATCGGCCTCTAACTGCAATAAAACCAAGGATTCATATATCTTTCAATGCCTGTCGTTTTTTCCCACATCAACCGTTTTCGATGAAACTTTTACAATACATATAATTGACAGAGATCTAAAAGACATATTTTTAAAATTTTCGATATAGACCCAAATAAAAAAGTTGTAAAATGCAACTTTTAGTATTTTCTCCACAATTCTGACCAATTGCAGTTTTTGAAAAAATTTCTTTTCACATCATGTAGTAAACTAATTGCTCTCACTTCTAAAAAAAATTCAAATCGTATGGTCCAATATCAACAAGGTTATCGTTTTTTAGGAGCGTCCGAATATTAATGGGAGTCACTGTATATTTATTATTCTTTCATTTTAGATGATTCTTTCCGTATACTGTGTCCACGGGGCTCCCGCCGATCCCCCCTCACCCCCCATAAGCCAAGCGTAGGCATTGTCCGTGGGTTGCTGACAAGGGAACATATTAAGTTGATACACGCCAATTTTGATGAAACTTATGTGAGATATAGTTCTTCGAAAAATATTTGACACGTATTTTTTTTTTATCGGCAACCATCCATTCTGAGGGGATGAAAACAGCCCTCGAAGTCAGGGGTCAAAACAACATTTTTTGAGATATCTGAGAAACTAGAAGTCGAAAAAAATTGATTTTTTAAAAATGCGCCTTTTTTTAATGGGAACTGTAGTCGCGCAAGAATTTTTTAACAAACTTTTTTTTTCTAAAAAAAATGTGGTTTTGACTCCTGACATCGAGGGCTATTTTCACCCACTCAGAGTGGATGGTTGCCGATAAAAACAATACGTGTCAAATATTTTTCGAAGAACTATGTCTCATATAAAATTCATCAAAATCAGCGTGTATCAACTGAATATGTTTCCTTGTGAGCATAGCTTATACATTTTTCGAAACTGTGACGTCACACATTCCTTTATCTTGTCGTCAAGGAAAAGTATCTGTGCCGTGTCTATAGGTTTATATGGTCTAAGCCTCTAAGCTCTTAATCCCCTTAACATCCTCGTACACTCCACAGCAGTTTGGTGGGGAGGACCCAGCAATAGGGGGAAGAGTCTGCGGCTCGCGAGCCGCAAGTTTCCCAGGTCTGATCTACGCGTATTCGTACCTTGAAAATATGGTACTGGTTGGAATGGCGGATCAAGTTGTGCAAGAATTCCAGATGTTTGAAAGTAGTCATCCACGGGATGTAATCTATTTCATGATGCAAGTACAACGTGAGGGACAGTGCAGTCTCGTACTTGGTGAGGTTCTTGCTAGCCAATGTCAAAGCGTCGTCTATCAGTTGAGCTCGGTTTACCAGATGTATGTGATGCATGTTACTCTTCAGGTACTTCGACAAGCTCTGCCATATCTCATCATCATAATTTACACGGTAGTAACCTGCAATATAACACGTCGAAAAATGAGCTGTGAAGTCAGCGAACAAATTTCTTGCTGTTGCTGCTAAAAGCAGATAGTATTCTTGGTCTCAATCGAATTTCACTAATAGTAATAATGGACATACAACGACACGCTGAATTGTTTAACCCTCATTCGTCCCTTGTGTCAGTTTGACACATTTTATTGACGCAGTCTAATAATTATAATTACTTTTCTCACTGCACGTGTACCTGTTTGTTGCTTGTTCAGAAGAATCCAATCCGACTTGTCTTCCATAATCGTCAGAATCCTGACATTCGGTCTCATCCAATGGGTCACCGAAGTGTTCGTGAAATTCATATTATTATTCGTTACATACGAAATGGGTATCCACCACTTCAGTTCTCTATCAGTTCCGTAATACATGAATCGTTCTTGAGTCAGCAAGTAGTTTCCGGGGCTGCTCTTGTTCACGGTCACGAGCGGGTATCCCGGTTTCGTAAACCAATTCCGAACAATTTCCGCGAGGGTTACACCGTCCCACAGCATATCCTTTCCAGCAGCAGCTTGAAAGTACTGGACCAGGTCATAGGAATCGACGACGCCGAATGAACTGTAAATATTATTAGCATGTGTAACTGAATTTTATTCAACATATTCGTGACACTTTTCTGAGTGAAATGAGACTAAACATGATAATAATTTGGATTATATTCTAGCATATACAGTATATTCTAGTTTGATATTGGTATATTACAGCATATTCTAGTATAACATATATTTCAGTGGGTGTTCGACTACAGGTGGGAGAAAATTTAAGATGTTCTCCATGACAATATAAATCGAAAATGAAGAATAAAAAATTTGCGATTACGGCTTCGTTATTTAGTTATTAACAATTAAATATCCGCCTAAAATGCGGCAACCCGACCAACAAAGGTACACGCCGCGGACGTCACAGAGGCGCGCGACAGTGACGTATCAATTGACAAATACATGTTTACCTTGGTTCTAATTTGGGCCCCCAGCGAGGTGAAAATGTTTAACAAATTGATCGATGCCCGACATTAAACCTGCCTACTCGTTAAAATCCACAAGGGCAGTTCTAATATCCGCCCTATGGAATTATCGAGCAGATGGGATCAATGCCCTTTCACTTTCCAATTAAGGTGTTTTTTATGTGTGTACACTCAAAGACTTCACATTAATTACACTAACATTTTATTCTCCGTGTGCGAAAGTCAAATTGACGTGCATTAAACCGCGAATTAGTTGTGCGGGATTCCGGTACACATATCGCATATGTGCATTTTTGTGAATACTTGCACTTGTGAGGATTCCATTCAACATTTATGGACACAATGGATACCACCTTACAGTGATCTCGAGTAAATTACTTAGGTGAGACAAGAAAGTGCATTGATCCCATCTGCTCGATAATTCCAAAGGGCGGATATTAGAAATGCCCTTGTGGATTTTAACGAGTAGGCAGGTTCAATGTCGTGCATCGATCAAACTGTTAAACCTGTTCATCAATTTCTTAAACATTTTGACCTCGCTGGGGGCCCAAGCATGAGAACCAAGGTAAGCATGTATTTGTCACTTGATACGTCACTGTCGCGTGCCTCTGTGACGTGTACCTTTGTTGGTCGGGTTGCCGCATAACGAAGCCGAAATAACAAATTTTGTATTCTTCATTTTCGACTTATATTGTCATGGAGAACCAGCCCTTAAATTTTCTCCCACCTGTAGTCGAACACCCTGTATAGTATATTCCACATTATACAGGGTGTCCCAAAACGACTGCGTAAGCGGGAAATGGGAGGTTCCTTGGGGCATTTGAAGCGACATTTTCCTTAACAAAAATGGCGCCCGCGGATTTGTTTAGGAGTTATTAACGAAAAACACGAACCAATCAGAGCGCGATCTAGACGCTCGTTGGCACATTCAGCGCGGCGAGCCGGCGCGGCGCGGCAGGCGGTTGGGAAGCGAAAATATTAGATAGTGGGGGACGCCTTGCTTCCGCGATCTCGAACCACTGAAATTCGGCAATCACTGTTGCATTGGCCGTAGTATACAGGGTGTCCCAAAATGTTTTCAACTCCCGGAAATGGGAGGTTCCTGAGGTCATTTCAAGCGCCATTTTCCTTTTGCAAAATGTTGTCCGCGGCTTTGTTTAGGAGTGTTATTAACGAAAAACACGGACTAATCAGAGTGCGAGCTCGACGCTCGCTGGTATGTTCAGCTAACCGCCTGCCGGCTCGCCGCGCTGAACGTACCAGCGAGCGTCTAGGTCGCGCTCTGATTGGTCCGTGTTTTTCGTTAAGGGGGACGGCCCACTAATACCATCACCACTCACACATCGCTAGATTGGACTTTTAGGAAACATAATCGACCAGTTCTGAACTTCTCATTGCAATATTCAGGCGTGAATACGAGCCCCCGTAAAACCTTGCATTTGTGTATACGTATATGGGGATCTAGCGATGTGTGAGTGGTGATGGTATTAGTGGGCCGTCCCCCTTAATAACTCCTAAACAAAGCCGCGGACAATATTTTGCAAAAGGAAAATGGCGCTTGAAATGACCTCAGGAACCTCCCATTTCCGGGAGTTGAAAACATTTTGGGACACCATTATTTTTTTGAACTTTCTAATAGTTGTAAATGCTTGTTAAAGTTTGAAAAAGAGCTGACGCGGGTACTTTATACGATCTATTTTTGTATTTATGCGAAAAATCCTTTATCTAGCAGGAATTTACTACACAGCATTGAATTCTACAGAGATTTCTAATAAAGAAACCATTCACAAAAAGTATAGAGCAATTCTGCTTTCGGATTCGGTTTAGGACGACAATGTCTACAAGAATCACCCAACAGTAATTAGAGTACACGAAAAAAGTTCTCATTTGTTGGACAGTGATACTCACTATTTACTCAAATAATTTTTCAAGCCAGTGCGGAAGACCTCTTGTGTCAAAATGTGGGACAACATTCGAATGACGGATCCAGCTGAAAAAATACGATGTACATGATTTTTTAATTCGGTCGTCTGTTACTTTCTACGCGTTGTTGTTAAGATTAGGCAGCATTATAACGTCTATTTTCGCCGCAAGCCACGCGGTCCCCACCATTGATCGTCCGTTCCCCTACTACTGTCCGTCCACGACAAGAAGTCCCTCGAGACGGCCGAGGGGCAAAGGGGGTCCTCGCTCGCAGCCAATGGTTATCTTTGACGTCACACACTTTAGCCAATAATTCGGCTAGAACCGAAAGTTCGTGTGGAATTACCCAATCGGACGGTTTGTTGTCGAATTCCTGCCAGGAGACTTCTTGTGGCGTACGAACAGTACTTAATTCTTAAAATTCCATGCACTTCTGGCGATACGACAGTTGACCGTGGCAAATAGTGGGGGAACGTCGCCCCTCTCACCTTAGCGAAATGAAGAAGTGGGAGAACGGGCCAAATGTGGCTTGCAGGCCGCGAGTTGGACAGGCCTGACGTACGGGGTATTAATTACGACAAGTTTATCGTTATTAATGCTTTTACCTTTTTGATACACGATACCGTCAAACAAGGCGAGAACTTCAGCCGGACTGTTTACTGGTGTGTTCATGGCACGCGCGTTCGTCTTTCCGTCAATGACGAACGCGCCCCATTGGATTGACTCCACAACAAACAAATCCATTAAACGCCATGTTGGCTCCACCTGAAAGTGAATATTGTTATGGTGCGGTTCGTTGTTGTCTTTTATTTACTTTTACTTATACTTAACCCTTAGAAGCATTTACGTATTTTTATGCATATGACATATGTATTGTATGTTTCGACACGTGCCCTTGAAACAAGGTTGTACTTACTTTATCCGTGATGTAGTACTGGAAGTAACTGGCGAATCCTTCGTTCAACCAGATGTACTCCCACCATTTTGGGGTAACCAAATTCCCAAACCATTGGTGTGCACATTCGTGGGATATGGTTGTTGCTATTTTCTCTTTGGTGACACTCGTGGAGACGCCCTCCTCCCAAAAAATGTAAGCTTCCCTTTAAAGTAAATGAAGAAACGAATCATTTAAAGACACTTAATGTACCGTTCCAAAATGTTGTTCGAGAGAATACTCCGTCTGTAAATGCAAAATAATTTGTTTTACACACAGATGAAAAAAGAACGGTGTAAAACACTATCTTTTCGACGACGGAGGCCATTTCATTCAGAATATGAAAATTGTTATATTGAATGATTTAATTTTCTGGTGAATGAATTGAATGAATCAAATGTTATATGAGGAATAGGCAAACAACATTAATTTTTATAGTTCATATCAAATGAAGGAGAATGTCATGAAAAGCATGCGTAAAAAAATGAATGTTTTTAAAAATTACCGACAATTTGAGATTTTTTCAGCTTAACTGGTAGTTTGAAGTGTTAAGACTAAAGGAATAATAATTATTTCTCTATTTACATCTTCGACACAGTACCCAGATAGCACACGACGTATTAAATACGTCCATTTTAGGTCTGAAAGTCTTACGTCCTGAAAAGACGTCTTTCCGTGACCTTTTAAAGATGTCTTATTTGAGACGACTTAAAGACGACTTTTTCGGGACGTTGTGTGAACGTCTCACATGAAACGTCTTTTTCGAGAGTAATAAATGACTTGAATTTTTTGGAGATGTTATGAAAGATTACTATACTTTACTGTACAATGATTAAACTACTTTTTCTAAGTTTTGCTATTACTTGGAATGATAAAAAAAATTAAAAAACTCACTTTTTTTAACTTTGTCATCTGGGCTTATTTAAAAATTTCATCGAAATCAGCATCGACGTTGTTATGAGTTACAAACAATTAAAGATCGCGGAAATCGCAGCGTTCTCACGATTTCTAACATTTTCGACCGATAACAAGTTGGTTTCCAAAAATTGCAATTGTTTGGAGTGACAAAAAAAGACTAGTCTCAGATTAAAAAGTTAAGAAATGTGAGTTTTTTTCTTTTTCTTGTCACTCCAACTAATTCCAATTTTTTAAAACAATTTTCTAACCAATTGTTTATAGAATTTTTTTCAGATTTTTAAGTCCACGACATCGTAGTTAAGAAAAACAATTTTTCCGACGTTTTTGCACGAAAAACTAAGCTGAAGTTTATTAGGCACGATAAACCTTGAACATTTCACAGGAAAAATTAAAGAATGAAATTAACTTGATCAGTATTCCTATTGCGTGGGCGCATTACCGTTTACAACAGCCCGGTCGGGTCAGCGCGTTAGGCGATCGACTATAGGGTTTTTTCTTTATGTTAACTTTTTCCCCAACTGCAATACTCCCAAGACTGACTAGAGATAAGCACCGAACTCTATAGACCATAAGTTAGTAATCCTAAGATAACGCCAAAGAAGCCTAGCTATAAGTTATGCCTACGAGCATCAAATAGCTATCCACCGCAATATTAAATAGGTATATTTTGTTTTCTATGTTTATTGTAACCTGATATGTAAGACTGTACCTGAACGGAATAATAAACATGTTTCACAAAAAAAAATGTTAGGCGGTCGACTCTCAACCTGCGGATACTAGGTTCGCGCCCGGTACACGTCTACTTTTTAAAATCTTTTAAAAGTCGTCTTAGAGACGTCTTAAAGTCGTCTTAAAGTCGTCTTAAAGACGTATAGTTTTGCAACATAAGCCGTTCAGAAGACGTACGGAGGCCGTTCGGAGGACGTTTGTAGGACATTCAAGACGAATGTCCGACAACAGACGTCTTTACGACGTCATTGTGCTATCCGCTCGATTGATAACTGATAGAGAAAAAATGAGGATGCAAGAAATGATTACTTATAAGTGACAAGGCCCCAGTTCTCCATAGCACCTGCAGTGAAGTCCACGACGGAGACTTTATCCAATTTTGGCATGAGTTTGAAGTATGGAATTTCGGTGAAAATGTCCAACTGTTTTATCGCTTCCACGCTGAACTGCCACGCGTACTCCGTCCGATTTAAGGAGTCTGGTTTCGTGTAAATTTTGAATTGGTTATCGGGATGACTTTTGTAGGTGTAATCGGAGATAATGAACGCCACCAGGTAAGTAGACATCGGTAAGCTACGTTCGAAATAGGTTGTAACAGTGGTACCATGGTCAGTCTTGTTAAATACCGGCATATTCGAGAGCACGGTCGTATAATTCTTTAAGTGTGTGATCGAAATTTCGAAAGACGCTTTATACATGGGTTCGTCCCAGCAAGGAAACGCAAGCCGCGCGCAGTTTGGCTCGAAGTGTGTCGTGCCTATCAACCTGTAACATTTCGAAAGTTCCTTGGTAATTCCAATGGTCCTAATATCCTTCGCAATATTCCTACAATCCTTCGTAAAGAATCGAACATTTTCCAATCATCTATTTAGAATAACATCACCACAAAGAGTATGCAGTAGAGTGGACCCAAGCTATACTTGGAGAAAAATTTTTATCGAAATACAATGCACGACGCCCTCCAATATTGTTCCTTTAAGTGAGAAAAAAATTTGTGCAAAGTTTGAGATCGATCGGATAAAAGGATCACGTGGCGCATTTAAATTGAAAATTTTTAAATTCACCTTAACTATGGAGTATGACATATCGTTGGATTTATCTTTTTTTCTTTAAATAAAGATAACGATAACCCTGAAATTTCGAAAATTTGAATTCCAAAAAAATTTTTTGCCATTATATTGACATTATTGAACAGTGCAATTTTCTCCTGTGGCATTTTTTCGTATAACCACAAATAACAGATATTTAAGTACCTACATTAAAATGTAGCAAATTTGAATTGATGGTAGGATATATGTATAAGTAAAGTAACGTATTAGCAGTTGTTGTTTTGTAATAAAGCATACTATATATGTAAATGAATATATTCTACAGGATAGTAATAAAGAACTGTTTCTTATATTCTAAAGAACTTATATTTAATATTTAAATACATATTTAATATTAAATATAACGAAATATTAAATGTACGAAAAATGCCACAGGAAAAAATTGCACTGTTCAATCAAGCAAATATAATGGCAGAAAAAAAAATTTTTGAAAATCAAATTTTCGAAATTTCACGGTCATCGTTATTTTTATTTAAAGGAGGTCATATAATTTTTCCATGTTCCAACGAAATGTCATACGCCATAGTTCAGGTGAATTTCAAAATTTTCAAAATTTAAATGCGCCACGTGTTCCTTTTATCCGATCGATCTCAAACTTTGCACAAATTTTTTTCTCATCTAAAGGAACAATTCAAAAATTAAGGTCCACCCTAGTACACAGAGTATCCCAGAAATGCATTTCCTTGAAAACCGTGATTCCCATGGTCATTTGAAGTAACTTTTTCCTTTGCGGAATTGTTCTTCGCGGCTTTGTTAAGGAGTTATTAATGAAAAACACGGACCAATCAGAGAGCGGCTACAGAGGACGGATTCTGGCTCGCCCAATTCCAACGCCGGGCTCAACACGAGCTGCCAGTAGTCGCGCTCCGATTGGTCCGTGTTGTTCGTTAATATCTCTTTAACGAATCCACGGAGAACATTTTCGCAAAGGGAAAAGTTACTTCAAATCACCTCAGGGATCACCCCTTTCGAGGAAGTACAACATTTTTGTGATACGCTGTGGTCTTAATTATTTTGTTACATTTTGTTACTGATTATAATGAGACCAAACACGACGCAATTCGAAGGATATTTGCTCATTCAATCGACGATCCAGTTGAACCTCGATTATCCGAATCTTACATTCTCCGTCATCATATTTAAACAGTTCAATCTAAAACGATTTATACACAATTCATTGTTCAAATCAGTAACGATTTAACCTTTCACTGTAGCTAGATATCTGTTCTATTATCCGAACACTCGCGGGTTAGTACGGATAATGGAGGTTCCACTGTGTCGTGAATTAGACAAGTAAATATGATGCGAATTGTGTCGTGTTTGGTGTTATTTCAATCAGCAAAATGTCATGATTATATTGTTAGAAGTTTCATAAAATAATCATTCGGGACGAAAAGCCTTTACCAGGCTTGAATATCGTATAATTGACAAAAAGCGAACTTTGATTCGTCGACGGTTAAATATAAATAAAGATGTTTAGCTAAATCGAAATGTTCGCAGCATTTATTTATTTAATAATGTTCATTGCAGGATTATCGCTATATAGACAGGCGTCGCATACTTACTTGGTTTCGTTACCAACGACATATCTGCCACGGTAAAATCCGCGCTTCATGTCGTTCAACAAACCTTCAAACTCAATCTGAATACGGTAAATATTCTCTTTGATGAGTTCATTTTGGTAATAGATGATCAGTATCTCCAGATCATTATCGCTACTCCAATGCCTCATCGTGTTTCCTTTTAACTCAATCTTATTTATGTCTAGATCTTTTTGATTCAACACTAACACTGACGTTGTTTCCTTCACAGTGAAATCAATAATTACTGTTCCATTGAACGTATTCTCCAGTAAATTTGGATGCAGGTGGATCACATACGAATCGGGTTCGGTATTGTCCGGAAGTGTGTATGTTGCGTCTGTGCCGGTCCAGCTGAGCGACGACAGCACAAGCAGTGACAACAGCGCGAGAGCTGTCATCTTGAATCGCTTTGCTGTCGAAGCCCTGTGTAACAGCAGGCCCTCCTACGATGATCCTGTCTTGACAAAACGCGTCTGTTAGATCTTACATTGGAATCACGACACTCGTGCGAATCCTCTGTTAACATTCTCAATGAATTTATTCAGAACAGATTAAGTCAAGTGGAAATTTACAGAATAAAAGGAAGAATAGTAATTCTGGAAAATTATTTCGATAATATCTCGTTAATTATTAGACCTAGGACGTATGAAGGTCAATACATACATTTTTACGCAGAATTCGATACTCTATCGACTCTTGATACAAAAAGTAGGTCTTTCGAAATTAAAAAATCAAAGGTGTCCTTGAAATCTTCGAAAAAGCTTCGCGCATATAAAAACTGTTTGCATCACAATATTTCCCCCTCTATACCATGCAACTTTTGAATATATCATTTTTTCGTATTATTGTAAGGAAAGGAAATATTCAAGGTGGATAACGTTATTGTCCCACCTTGTACAGCAAACTTCGCTCGTTGCACGAAACGGCACCGAATACCCGTGTAAAAATCGAGGTTGTGCAACCAAAGAGGTAACCCAGTCATAGTGATTCGTCGACCTTCTTTTGTTTCTACGTAGTTCATAATCACCACCGCAATTGTTTTATAGGCAGGTATTCCAACAACAGTTTAGTACTATTTTTAAATGACAAACTCCACTAATTAACGCGCTGGATGATTATAAACGTTCAGAAAATTCCAGTTCTGGATCATTCACACCGTGTATTGATTAAGTATTACACGCGCCAGTCAGACTCTACTAAGCGGAAAAGACAAACCGTTTTGAAAGTATTCAAAAATGAGAAGTCATCCATTGTGTTTCATCAGCACTTTAAACGCTGCAAATAAAGAGGAGTCATATGACACGATGTGCTCCCATCATATAACTTGTGACACGATATAATATTTAACAGTGGACTCTCATACAAATCATTATTAGACTGCGGATTTTTGTTGCAAAATGAAAATTGTCTGCATAGGTATTCATTTATTTTCATAATAATTGAGAGGACCGCTGCAAGATGGAACTATGACACTTTTTTTGCGAGATATCAAGACTTTAGTGAATAGTTGTATTATAGTAGAAATCTTAAAATTGGGACTACAATTTTTTTTATACGAGTTAATTAACACAAAGGTAATGTAATTAGTGGAGGAATATTATTAAAATTTCATTGAGATTTTAATGACATGTAGTTAATTTGTTTGATGATTAAAAGTGAGGAATTTTTTATTGTCTTTAAATTTTAGAGAGGTTTAATTAAAAAATTTCATAGAAAATCCTCCTCCTCCGATTGTAATAAATTTAAAAGAATAAAACAATCTATTTGAATTTGTAAATATTAATTAACGCGTAATAATCAATACTATCATTAATCAGCATCAATAATTCACTATCAAATCTATGCACTTGTGATGTAAACAATATTAATTTAGCTAAATACGAAAATTTGTCTTAAAAAATATCTCTAATTGCGAATGCAGAAATTCGTAAATCATTTCACTGAGAACTATTTGCGCTGATCGACCAATCGTTTGAAGGCATTAGAATGTTGATGAAACATTCTCACACGACAAAGAAAATATTCAACATGTATCTGGAAACCAAAATTTTGAAAAAATTGCTATTGGTCGGAATTGCGAAGAAAAAAAGTAAAAAGTCAGATTTTTCAATTTTTTTATCTGAGATTGTAGTGAAACTTTAATCACAGAGCTTCAATCACATTTCGTAGATCTACAGTGGGTGTAAAAAGTATTCGTACACCTTTTAAGAACGAATAACTTTTTCAAAATTCGACCCAAAAGCTTGAGTATTTTTGTGACGTTAGAAGGATTAGTTTGCTAGCTAATGTGTAAATAATTTTTTTTCTTAATTGTTAGTGGTCGCAATTGCGAAGAAAAAACTAAATGTCACGATTTTTAAATTTTTTATCTGTGCCTGTAGTGAAAGTTTATAAGGTGCATTTGGTAGGAATAAGTAAGTTATAAACATGTACAAAGTTACATCGAAATCGATCAAGGTTGTTATGAAATATAAATGATTGAAAATAGCAAAAATTGTAAGAATCCGCGATTTAAATGATTCGCAAACCCTAAATTCAAAGATTTTTACACTTTGCAATGCCCATAGCTTTTTTATGCGTCAACCGATTTCAATGAAACTTTGTACATGTATATAACTTACTTAGATTTACAAAATACATGTTTGAAAATTCAATACAGGCACAGATAAAAAATTTAAAAATCGTGACCTTTACTTTCTTCTTCGCAATTGCGACCAATAACAATATTTTAAAAAATTATTTGCACATTAGCTAGTAAACTAATCCCTCTAACGTCTCAAAAATACTCAAGCTGTTGGGTCGAATTTTGAAAAAGTTATTCGTTTTTAAAAGGTGTACGAATACTTTTTACACCCACTGTATGTCAGTTATAAGCGGTGAAAATGTCATCAAAATCGGTTGACATTGTTATGAACTACCAACATTTAAAGGTGATCACCAAGGGTAAAATTCGGATTTCTCCCTCAAGCTCCCATTTTAAAATGTTTGTTACTCCTAACCGACTTCGACGAAATTTTCACTGTGTATATAATTAACATAGGCCTATAAAATTGAATAAAGTTTCATTGCAGGTTCACTTAACAAAGCTGAAAAAACCGATTTTTACTTTTTTCTTCACAAATTCGACCATTAACAATTTTTACAAAATTTCCTTCACCCGTTATTTAGTAAACTTCTAACTTGTAAAAAAATCCCAATTATTCGGTTCGACTTTTAAAAAATTACAAGGTTGTATACAGAGCCGCCGCGTGGGTAAGAGGCGCCCGTGTGCAAGGATAAATCTGGCGCCCCCCTTTTCCAGGAGCACAATACATGACCTTTTTTTTTTAATTAATTTCAGTACAAAAAATTTTCTCTCGGCGGCAAAGACAATAAATGACCTTTTTCTTTTTTAATTTCAGTTCCAAAAATTTTTATTTTGATACTTCGACGCCCCCTCGGCGCCCTCTCGGCGCCCCCTGGGCGATGCGCCCGTGTGCGGCGCACAACATGCACAACCGCACGCGGCGGCCCTGGTTGTATAATACTTTTTATTACTACATTTTGCCAGGGGTTGTATAAAGAGTAACGTACAATGCATCAAAATAATATTGCTTTTTAATATTGGACCATTCGATTTGTATTGTTTTAAGCAGTTAGAACAATTAGTTTACTACATGACTTGCAAAAAATATTTTGAAAAAATTGCAATTCGTCGGAATTACAGTGAAAATACTAGAAATTGTTGTTTACAATAAATGTGGTTCTATATTGAAAATTTAAAAAATACGTTTTGTAGATCCATGTCAATTATACATACTATTCTGAAAGTTACATAAAAATCGGTCAATATTGCAATGAGCTACAAATGTTTCAAGATGGTGAAAATTTAACAGTTTCTATAATTGTAATAAATCTAAGAATTCTTACATCTTTCAATGCCTGTCATTTTTTTTCGGCGTCAATCGATTTTTATGAAATTTTCGGAATATGCGCAATTGACACAGATATACAAAACGTATTTTTTAAATTTTCAATATAACATAAAGAAATTGTAAAAAAATACTTTTAGTATTTTCTCTGTAATTCCCACCAATTGCAATTTTCGAAAAAATCTTTTTCATGTAGTAAACTAATTGTTCTAACTTCTCAAAAAAATCGTACGGTCCTTTAAAAAGTGTGGCAATATTATTTTTATTCACTGTATCAATGAAATACATATACTTTAACATTTTACACTTACACGATTGCAATACAATAGTATTTGTAAAGACAAGAGTCATCTTTATGCAATTTTCACATTTGTTTATAATAATTTAATTCCACTATACCGTATATCAGTCAAACAAAAACTATTGAGAAATTAGGGACACCAATGCTGAATATGTTCACACGTTTTATCTCTCCGTAGTTGTGCCACGTGCGCGTGATAATATTCTTTTTAAAACACCTTCGCGATTAATTTACATACTCGCATTCGGGAACACTAGACGAATACATCACTGATAGGAGCAAACAGAATTTATAGCGAAGAAGTGAAAAACAAGAGCGTGTCATTATGGTCGATCGCGTCCGATCCGTAATCAGCACTGCCTCAATTTTGAGAAACGTCCTCTCAATACCGTCTTCACATGTTTCCAGAAACTCAACACAGAGGATTCGCCCGATTATGTCGACGATAATTGATTCGAACTGCATTTCGCGATCCCGATAACGTACATCGTGAAACGACCAGTTCCTATGTGGTCTAACACCGTTCAAAGTTCTATATGTACAATTGTTTCCAGTTTATATATCAGCTATTGACAGAGACTATCGCTGGTACATGTTTAATCTTACCGATGGAACCTGCTTTCGACGATCTGTGCTGTTAGGTGTATCAGTGGGTAACTGATAGCGGCCGTACATATTCGCAAAATTCCCTTCAGCGGTCAAATCGGCCGTTAAAATCGGATAGATGCTAGGTGTCGGTATTGTACGGTGTGTATTTATCAACATCGATGGAACAATGTTGTGCTGTATCCTTTACTCACCTTTATTCTTTGACTGTTACCTGCCAATTTCAAAATCATCTTATACAACGGAGCACATCGAACTACCGTGCTCTTCGATGAAGAGTGATGGACACCGGAGAATTTGCAGGAACAGAGTGCCCAACCTTTTTTAAATTGTACTCAAACAACTGTATAAAAAAAATCAATTTCTTACAAATTTTCTGTGTGTTCTCGAAAATGTGAACGAAAGGATTTGATTAAATTTGTAATCTCGAAAATGTGAACGAAAGGATTTGATTAAATTTGTAAAATTGATTATTTAATTATACGACTTCAATAAATGAAATATTTGCATGCATATGTTGCTCTTTCGTTGGGATTTGTGGTCAATACAGATATTTTATTCATAGGATGATAATTTATTCATAGGATGATCTATTTAGATTTTGATAGGGGGCCCTAAAATAAAAATTATCTGCATCAACTGCAAACGCTGAGAGTTGCATAGGAAATTATTTTTTTCTCAAGAATTTGAATGGTTCGAATAAATATGTAGATATTAATATGACAACACAAATACTTTTATCGTTTTTACTATGTTGTCTTTCTTATAATTAGACAGCAGATTTGATGCATTTATGACAAAAATTATATAATTTGAAACAGCAAAAACATTAGAAGAACTTAAAAATACAATTATAATCTATAATCAAAGTATTAAAAAACAAAATATATTGCATAATTTTTATTTTGAATAAAGATCCGCTGTCTACTTATAATAACTTCATGGAAAGTTCAATTTTATATTGCTGCAGTGAGATTAAATGCAATGCTACTATTGACAATGTTATGTCAGTTAACATTATATAATATTTAGACTGCGAATTCTATTTATGAAAAAAATGAATAAATCAATTGCAAAATTGCAAAGGCATTTAAAACATCGAAGGGTCCTGTAGGTTTTGTATCTTGCAATTTGTTCAATGTTTATTTTGCGTACGAAAATCCATAGCCAAGTAATATTAAACAAAACCAAATATAGAAATCACATTTTATCGAATATCTAGAAAATTGATTACTCTTCGCTAATTTCTTCGTGAACATGATTAGTGTAATAATTTTGTACATTCTTTCTTGAGAAAAGTTGATCAATTGCTGCAAAGAACTGTCTTCGAAAAATTATAAAAATAAGTCTATGCAATCGTCAAACACTATTGCGATAAATGATGATCGTGAATGTGTATAATATTTGTTATTAGTAAATGCGGAGGATTGGGTACCGGAACTCGAATAAAATTAGTTACATATGTTTCCTTCATTTTTATTTATCGAAACTATTGATTGACAAAAATTTTTTTCAATTAGACATCCACCTTTTGCTTAAGAGCATCGGCGATTATGGATGAATATTTCTGTGTCCATTCCACATTTGCCGAAGAGACAGCGATCGCTTGTTTCGCGGTCGACAACACTTCGTCAAGTCCCTCGAGATTTTCCTCGACAAACTTTCGTAACTGAAAAATAGATGTGAATTGGAATTAAACTGTAGATTTTAACGCATTTACATGCCACGCACAATTTTCAAATATCAAGTACATTTACAGTGGATCCAAAAGGTATTTGGACACTAAAGTTCCCATTCTCGAAAAATCATCGACTTTTTCGACAATTTCGGCAATTCGAAATATCGATGTTTTTTACAATCTTAGCACAATTAGTTTACTACATGACGTGCTAACAATATTTTGAAATAATTGAAATTGCTCGGAATTACAGAGACAATACTAAAATTGTTATTTACAACTTTTTTATATGGGCCTATATTGAAAATTTAGAAAATACATTTTGTAGATCTGTATCAATTATACGTATTTTGAAAATTTCATCAAAATCGGTCAACGTTGCAATAAGCTACAAACGTTTAAAGATGGTAAAAATTGAAGTTTCTATAATTGTAATAAATCTAAATTTCGAAAATTTAAGACACTTACGAAATTTTCATATGTACCATTGATACAGATCTACAATTTTTATTTTTAAAATTTTCGGTATAGACCTACATGAAAAAGTTGTGAACAACAAATTGTAGTATTTTCTCTGTAATTCCGACCAATTGCAATTTTTTTTGAAAATTTTATTTCGCGTCGTGTAGTAAACTAATATATAGTTCTAACTTCTCATTAAAACAATCCAAGTCGTACGATCCAATATTAAAAAGCAATGGTCCTTTAAAAAGTGTGCCAATTTTATGTTGAGTCACTGTATGTACTGAGCCTGTAAGATTCATCGAAAATATTAGTGACTAGTACTTGTTCCGTTTGCTTCTCCGACGTAATCGCGTTCCCGACCGCTGTGATCACTTTGCCCAGAAATGTGTAACCTCTCCTAAAACGACCGAAAATCATTTTTATCGCGAGACAGCAACGAGTTAGTGATAATGAAGATACATGTCATAGGTAGCGTGTACTTACAAGCTGATTAGTTTTTGTAAATTATGTCTCAAGTACAGAAGTACGCGGTCGACGTTCTCCGCTTTTCCGTCCAAAACAGAGTTGATTATAGCGATTCTGTATTGTTTGCGGACCTTCGATTTCTCTGATAGCGTCAACTCGAGATATCTACATAGGAATATATGATTGTAGTATATGTAGACATGCATGCATGTATACTAGGGTGGACCGTGGATCTTAATTTTTGACCAACGAATTTTTTTCACGACGCCCTCCAGAATAATTTTGAAAATTTTTAAGTTCACGTTAACTATGGAGTATGACATATCGTTGGATTTGTCTTTTTTGTCTAAATAGGAATATGAAAAAATTATATTTATATTTATTTTCAAAAATTTTTTTTCTGCCCTTATATTTGCTTTATTGAACAGTACAATTTTTTCCTGTGGCATTTTTCGTATATTTAATATTTTGTTATATTTAATATTAAATATAAGTTCTTTAGAATATAAGAAATTGTTCTTTATTACTATAGCTTCATTACAAAACAACAACTGCTAATATGTTATTTTACTTATACAGAATAATACATATGTCCTACCATCAATTACAATTTGCTACATTTTAATGAAGGTATTTAAATATCTGTCATTTGTGGTTATACGAAAAAATGCCACAGGAGAAAATTGAACTGTTCAATAAGGTGAATATAATGGCAAAAAAATTTTTTTGGAAATCAAATTTTTGAAATTTCAGGGTTATCGTTATTTTTGTTTAAAGTAGATCATATAATTTTTCCATATTCCTATTTAGAAAAAAAGACAAATCCAACGATATGTCATACTCCATAGTTAAGATGAATTTAAAAATTTTCAATTTAAATGCGCCACGTGATCCTTTTATCCGATCGATCTCAAACTTTGCACAAATTTTTTTCTCACCTCAAGGAACAATATTGGAGGGCGTCGTGCATTGTATTTCGATAAAAATTTTTCTCCAAGTATAGCTTGGATCCACCCTAATAATCGTTAAAGATACAAAATAATGTTTCACTCCTGGATAAAATGATAGCACGTGGGTGCTATCTTTAATTTCTCGAGGACTAGACAGATTTCTGAATGAAACGCATCGTATCATAAATAATTAGACTGCGGATCTCAAATTAAAAATTGTCTGCCCCAATTGCAATAAACTGGAGTAAAACGAAAATTTATTTTCTTAACAGGTCTAATAGATTGAAAATATTACGGCGATTTTTTTTAATTCTTCTGTTTTTACTGACTGTTGTGCATAAAATCCTAATTAGTAGATTTCAATCACCTTGAAATATGTTCTCAAGGTCATCGTTCTGAACTTACAGAAGAGATATTCATTATACATTTCTGTTAAACTTAAATTTACCATTGATATATTTTGATAAAATTTATTACTGACTTTTGTCATAAATCCATAAAATTCTAAGTATTAGATTTCAATGACCTTGAAGTATGTTCTCAAGGTCATCGTTTTGGGTTTTGAACTTACAGAAGAGATATTCACTATACATTTTTGTTAAACTTTTACGATTGATATTTTGATAAAATTTATGATTTCTTTCGGAGAATACGATAAATAATGTTGATAAGAGTAGTATCACTAGACTGCCGATGATCCTATTATCAGTAAAAGTGTTGGTTACCATAATTTCAACGATAGTATGTGTATCAATAACCTACTGATCTATCAAATGCGCATTTCCGGTACAGCCAAGTGCTTTCAATAGTAGCTCTTGCTCGGTGTGCAGATCGGTTATCAACCAAGTTGCCAACATCCTGTACCAGTCTTTATCGCTGCCACTGCGTATCCCTTCGCAGTAGACAAAGCTCCTGGTATCTTGCAATATCCTGCAAAATGTACCACAAGGCCGTTATAATGTCGACTGTATTGAAAGTGATGATGAGCACAGCAAAAATTTATTTTATTGAAATTTCTGGTTCCGAGTGCCCCTCTATGTTAACTTTGTATTACTAGCATATTAAATGTTTGAGCACAGTACGCGGCTAAAAAAATCATACGAGGAAATTTGAGGGGTCATTCTGAAGCAGAGTCGCCAGATCAGGGGAATTGACTCTAATTGAGAGGAAAAAGCTACCCTCTCTCTGCCTGTACTGGATCAGTCACGTGACATTCTGACACATGGACGACAGCGTGGGAGAATAGTGTAACCGAACTATTGTTACCTTCTATTTATTATTTTCGACCTACACCGGATCGGTTACAAATCTCCGTGTTGCTATTCTTTACGAAGGATATACGAACTTCGTGAAGGACTACGGTTCTTTACGACCGAACAGTTACACTTGGAAGGTATTCAAAACTTAAATTCCAAAAAATATACGAATTAACTATTTAAGAAACTGTAGTATTATCAGAAATACAACTATTATATATTTCTGATAAAATTTAAAATGTACCTTAAACACCTGAGTACTTTGGTTCGTCTTTCTTCTACAATCTACAAGATTATTAACGAACGTTTATAATAAACTCTATTATATCTCTGTCAGTTATGTATATATGAAAAAACTCTTCAAACAAAAGTTGTAGTATATAAGAAGGTGAATATAGCATCAGAGAAAAAAAAATTTTTCAAGGTCATTTTTTTAAGTTTTCATGGTCACGAATGTTTTTTCCGTTAACAACTGATTATGCTATATATGGATTCTTGCAGAGAAAAAAAAGACAAATTCAACGATATATTACAACGTATATTTATGTCAAGATTAAAAAAAAAAAAATTTTCAAATTCGTTGCGCGCCGGTTTCCCATGATCCAATCGGCCTCAAATTTTTTCCAGATCATTTTCTCAACAGTTGTCACAATTCTGGGGGGCGCCTTGGAAAAAATTTTACAAAATAATTTTCATCAAGTATAGCTAAGGTCCACCCTATTGTGCACGAAACCGACATCGGCGTCCCGTCCGGTTTCGTGGCTAACCAGGTTGCCTAACACACGGCGCAAGATAAAGGGTTTCTCACTTGTCACAATTACGAGAACCTCGTGATTCACTTTACTACTTGTCCAATTTCGTTCACTTGCAGGTGAACTGTTCACTATTTTAAACTTCAATATTATATATATATATATATATGTTTATATATATATATATATATATATATATATATGTGTGTATATATATATATATATATATATATATATATATATATATATACATATATATATCAAATCACCAGGCCTCTCTATCTTGCATCGTGTTAATCGCGACGCCTTTTTATTTTTCGAACGCGATTGGCGATACAAGCCTTAGAGCACCGATTCCGTTTAATTATACAAAATTTACTCGCGACACGCGAGTTTCAATCTTTGAAAGGCAGCCACTCCTGGGCTATACAGACTTGTCTGTAAAGTAGAAAAAAAGCTTGCATTCGGCAAGTTATAATATTGAATGTGAGCCTCTCTGGGCTATACAGACTTAGTCTGTGAAATAGAAAAAAGCTTGCATTCGGCAAGTTATAATATTGAATGGGAGCCACTCTGGGCTATACAGACCT
This sequence comes from Lasioglossum lativentre, assembly GCA_916610255.1. NCBI lineage: Eukaryota > Metazoa > Arthropoda > Insecta > Hymenoptera > Halictidae > Lasioglossum > Lasioglossum lativentre. The sequence continues at coordinate 9,949,221 of OU744355.1, read as the reverse complement.
AGTTTGTGAACTAGAAAAAGGCTTGCAAAAGCAAGTTACAATCTTTGAATGAGAGCCTCTCTGGGCTTACGCATATTGCGCTGAAAACGAATTTACCGCGGTGACTGCTGCGTCCTAACAGGATCGTGTCCAGACACAGAGTGATCTATCTGCTGCTCGCATCGACCTCCTTCGATCGCGATCGAGAGGGGATCGATGCGCGCGCATCCCACAGGTGGATAGATCCTTCTCTAAGACAAGGATCACGCGTGACGCAGCGAGCCATCGTGGTGGGGATCGATATCGATACTCGCGTCGCACGAGATATCGATATGTGGCCAACACGCTCATAATAGCGTCGTAGTAGGGGAAGATAGAGTGGGAAGACAAGTCTTAATCTGGCGACTCTGTTTTGAAGAAAAAGCTTCTATCTATAAATTTATAAACAGGTGAGCACATAAAGATTTATTTTATTTAAATTTCTAGTTCCCGATTGCCCCGCTAAGTTAACTTTTTATTATTAGCGCGTTGAATGTTTGAGCACAGTACTCAGCTAAAGGAAATCGTACGAGGCATTTCGATTGGTCATTCTAAAGGAGAAGCTTCAATCTTCAAATCTATGCTGGATTTCGACGTGAAAAGAAAAATAATATACCCTTCTGAATCGATTTAGAATCGATTAAACGAACGAATCATTAATCAAGAATTGATGAAACGATAAAAATGTTACATACTGTTCGTTGATCTTCCACTTCTCAAACAGAGTTTGAGACATCCTTACACAGTGAGGGTTCCGCATCAAACAGGAAGTCGATAAAATTAGCTCGCGTTGTAATTTCGTCACCACATTATCATTTGCGGATTCATCGAAACTTAATCGGTTGTAGATTGGATCCAATAAACGTTTCACGTGATTCTGCGGTAAAGTAGTATGAGTTTGTCACAACAAAAACATGTTCAAAGGATTGATTAATTAAATCTTCGAATGACCTCCAGTACATTAGTTTTATATTTCCTAAAAAAGACCGCAGGTGAAAAGACTATTTTAAATTCACATTGTGCACATTAGTTGGTAAAAGTTTCATTAAAAAATTATTCGTGACGAAAAAGCTTTATCTATGGATCAGTGTTGTGTCATGCTTTTCTTTCGATGCTAGTGTAACCGTGCGACACCAGAAACATAATCGATACCCCCCACGATACGTCGATAATAATAAGTAACCAATAGACAATACAGTATTTTATCGATAATTGTCCCAACCACGGGTCCGGCCAGGGACACTATACTTTGACTTTTGCCGAACGTAAAAACGGACAGCGAAGCTCGGGAGGCCTCGGTCCCCGAGAAGTGTAACATAATACGGGTCGGGTATATCGGTGTGAGACCACTACTAATCCAATAACAAAACTTCTTTATTTTGTATTACCTTTTTATGGAACGTTCACCTACATATTCTTGACATTTTTCTAATGAAATTGATACCAAAAATTATATAATTTCAATGATATTTACGTGTGTAATGGACGATGGAAGTTTCGTGCGCAAGGAAGGACAGCGTATGGGAGAGAAAGAGACGCGGAGAGTCGCAGTCGCCGGCACAGTTCAAAGGTCCAAAGGTTCAAAGCCAAAAACTTTTTTTAGAGAGTGTGTCTTGTACGGGTGAAGTTGAAGGGACCAGTTGCCTCACCGATGTACCCGACTTGTAAATGTCCATATACCTTTATATATGATCCGAATTATATAGTGTTTAGTATCATTTTAATCAGAAAAATGCCACAAATATATTGGTGAAAGTCTCATACAAAAATAAGTAATAATAAAAAAGTTTTTTATTGGGATTACATTGTGAGGACGCGGCGGGCCTTTGAACTGTGCCGGCGACTGCGACTCTCCGCGTCTCTTTCTTTCCCATACGCTGTCCTTCCTTGCGTACGAAACTTCCATCGTCCATTACACACGTAAATATCATTGGAATTATATAATTTTTGGTATCAATTTCATTAGAAAAATGTCAAGAATATGTAGGTGAACGTTCCATAAAAAAGTAATAAAAAATAAAGATGTTTTGTTATTGGATTATTAGTGGTCTCCTGGTCTCACACCGATACACCCGACCCGTATCATGTTACACTTCTCGGCGGCCGAGGCCTCTCGAGTTTTATGGCCACTCGTGGTCTATACCCCGCAGGAGTGGGGATAGATCAGGGACAATTATGTGTAAGACATTTGGGAAAATCGATAAAATATTGTACACCTGAGACATAAACGATACCCCTGATCGATACCCCCCACGATGCACCGATAAGAACAGGTATGCGGGGCCCGATGAGCAACTGTAACTAAGCAAATAAAATCAGTCTACTATTGTCTTTAGCAACGAGCACTTCTTAATCCGCTCCACCTAGACTCATTCAGTTTACCTCTTAGTATAAGAGCCATAAGCTTTTGTTTTACTCATTTCGCGGCGAAGTACGAGTGTGAACATCTTTAGTATATATTAGTCTTTTTCTCCTCGATTCTGCCGCGTGACACTAGGTCCAACTCGCGGCCCGCGAGCCACATTTGGCCCGTTCCCCCACTTATTCATTCCGCTAAGGTGGGAGGTGACGTTCCCCCACTATTTGACACGGTCGACGGCATAGTCGTCACATTAAGACTTGTTTCCCCACTCTAGCTTCCCCTTCTACGACGCTATTTCCACGCTTCCGCCGCGGCCCGATCACGTGACGCGTTTCGTGTCTGTGGTCCCTCCCCTCATCTGGCGACTCTGGGTCGTATCGCCAGAAATGTATGGTATTTGTAGTAAGGCTAAAGTTAGAATTCATATGGTGCGTGATGGAGGTGGCTCGAGAACTAGGGCCGTCATGGGGAGCGAGATGCGCGGTCGTATCAAGGGGACGGAACCCTCGAAAATAGGCCGAAACGAGCATTACTAACTGACCTCTGATATAAGTAGTGGGGAAACGAACTGATTGATGGACCGTGTGGCTCGCGACCAACAAGAAGTTGGACAGGCCTGAAGTACACGATATAAGAAACATTTCGGTCCCGTTTTTGCATATATCGAGACATCCAGTGTTTCACTTACCTGAAAGACCTGGTGCACCTTCGGTACGCTTCTCAACATTTTGTCCAGAAATTTGAAGTTGTTAACAGCCGCGAGCCAAGGTTCGTAGTTAAGTTCCTGGATCAAGTAACTCGATAGTTTAAACGGAATCGAGTAATCTATATATCCAGCTTTGGCCAAGTTGAAAGCGTTATCAATCAGGGAAGCTCTATTCACTTGATGTATCTTCTTGAAGTCTTTCGATATCAAAAAATTGATAAGCATTTGCCAATTCTTCTCGTCATAGTTCACTCGGTAATAACCAATTTGTTGGACGTTGAAGATTACCCAATCGTCGGACAAAAATGGTCCGATAGTTAAACTTTCGTCTTTCGGTTTCAGCCAATCCTTCGCGGCTGTGTACGAAAAGTCAGTTGGCGATGACTCAGTTGCAAAATTCAGTGGTATCCACCACTTGTACATTCTACCGGTCCTGTCACACTGATCGACGCTTTGGCAGAATCGTTCTTGAGATATTGTAACTGTGTTTTGATCATAATTTCGTGTCACCGTTACTAAAGGGAAACATGGCTGGTCCGTCCAAGTGTCCATTACTTGTTTAATCGAAATGTCAGCTCGTAGATAATGAGACTTGTTCGCAGCGAACTGCAGGTGTTCGTATAGGTCGTTCGGTGTAGCTGCTCTATACGATCTGGATCGCAAATATATTGTGAAATGAAACCATAACTAACCAGGGCTGGGAAACATATGAAAGTTTCAGAGAATACTTAAAACTAAAATAACTCCATCAGATACACTATATGAAAGAATTACTTCAATAATTTCTTCATATTGAAAATTATGATATTTTGAAAGCCTTAATTAAAAGTAATAAATTGCAGGAAGGACGTATGATTCTCACACTGTGGTAAACTTTATGTTACATTTTAAAGGTACTCACATATCTTTCAAGTAACTTCGTAAGCCATTTTGAAACGCTGAATCCCCAATCACGTGAGCAAGCATGCGTATCACTGATGCCCCTGTTATAAATGTATAAATATTTTCAATACAATACAAACAATGAAAGGAAAAAAACGCAATAATTATAGCTATATCACAAAATATGAAAAATTAGTTATAAATTAAAAATTAGTTAGTTCAAAATTAATTATGAATTCTAACTTTAGCCTTACTACAAATACCATGCATTTCTGGCGGTACGACCCAGAGTCGCCAGATGAGGGGAGGGACCACAGACACGAAACGCGTCACGTGACAGGGCCGCTGCGGAAGCGTGGGGACTAGCGTCGTAGAAGGGGAAGGTAGAGTGGGGACACAAGTCTTGCCCCGGGGACCTTCTTGTCATCTCACCACAATACATGGTATGTAAGTAAACGCTATACCCGGGTTTCGTGGTGAATTGCTATATGAAATCTGCGTTTTTTTCAATTTTTTTCGTGTTTTTCGTGTTTTACAACCAGAGTTTGCAACAGAAAAATCTGAAAATGGTACCTAATGTGTGGCTTAGTATCAGAAATGTGTGAGAATTTTTTCAGAATTTTAAACTCTCATTACATGGGGAAAATGGGCCAAAAACTGGTTTTTCGATTTTCCTCAATAACTACCCTTACAGATGAGATATGGGGCTGTAACTTGGTAGAGAGGGGTCTTTTTGGGTAGACTATCGAATGGCCAAAGCTCAATTAAAAACTCGACGGAGGCGAATTTCACCACCAAATCCGTGTATAGCCTTTGTAGTGTCTTTCATCTGTTCGAAATAGACTAATAAAGCCACCAATGAGAATCTAATTGAAATCCTTGAACATCATTTTGTCGCAAATTCTAAACTAAAAGAGAATGAACATGTTGGCCCGCAACGGGCGCCCATGCACTGTACCCCTCAATTATTCGGATACTGCCCAAGTCTGGTCAAGCGCAGTGTCGCCAGGTTGAGAAAATCGAGGGGAATACAGGTACCCCCTCTCTGATGGCCAGAGTCGTAATATGTGACACGTTGCGCGTGCGCGACGGGGATTGAGTGGGACGTGGTGCTGGAATGGGATAGTGGAAGGGGAAAAGTAGGGGAGTAAATGAGTCCAGATTTGGACTCAACTGGCGACACTGGTCAAGCGTACCTTTCTTGTAAGAAACAAAATCCAACACAGCCATGATGCTGCTAGGACTGCCCACGTCCCGGCCGTTCATGACTCTGGTATGATTCGCGGAGTCCAAGAGCAGCGTCGGCTGTAGCATATCGACCACGAATTTGTCCATCATGTTCCAGCTCGGTTGCACAAAGGACAGAGCGTAGTATTGGAAATAGGAGGCGAAGCCTTCTTTCAGCCAGGCCACGTTCCAGAAGCTCGGCGTGACGAGGTTCCCGAACCAGGTGTGAGCATACTCGTGAGCCATAGTGGTGGATCCGTCGAACATGTATTTCGTCGGTGTGACGGCCTTCTCGTGCAAGACCACCGACTCTCTGTACGTGATCATGCCCCAGTTCTCCATCGCGTTGAAATTGAAATCGGGCACGGCAATCTGGTCCATCTTCGGGATCGGATTCTCGACGCGGAAGTAGTTTTTCAGGAAGGAGTAAATCAAGACACCTTGGTTCAACGCGTCAGATCCCCGCCGATGCATCGACTCTCGCGTCCAAATTTTGAAATTTTCCGAGTTCGCTGATGTCTCCGGAACGAAATCGTGGACTGCCCAGCCAACGAGGTAAGTGGACATCCTAGGGGTTGGCTCGAACGTGGTCAAATAATAGTTCGTGTTGTTCCTGTAACTGGACAGGACAGAGCAGGTGACAGGGGCAGTGCAATTACAGTATTTCATCGATAATTGTCCAAACCACGGGTCCGGCCAGGGACAATTATGTGCGAGGGAAACTATTCTTTGACTTGTGCCGAACGTAAAAATGTAATGGGAACCTCGAGAGGCCTCGGTCGCCGAGATATGTAAACATGATACGGGTCGGCTATATCGGTGTGAGACCACTACTAATCCGATGGCAAAACTTCTTTATTTTTCATTATTTTTTTATGGAACTTTCGCCAACATATTCTTGATATTTTTCTAATGAAATTGATACCAAAAACGATATAATTTCGATGATATTTACGTGTGTAATGGACGATGGGAGTTGACGGGACAAGTTGCCTCACCGATGTACTCGACTTGTAAATGTCCACATACGTACATGGTGTATAAAAAGTAATGGTCATCCGTCCTAGGGGTGATTCTACACCTCTGGATCGGTGGACATTTGCAAAGGAAACTTGCCGCAAAATTGTTTATAACAAAGAAAATTGTTGTTAAAGTTTTTTTTTACATCAACGCCTTCTACTCATCGAGAAGAGAAAAAGTCTGAAAGGAGCCATATGTCGCAAACAAATAGTTATTGAGATATAAGCTATTAAAGTTTTTGCAAAATTTGATTGTGTGGCAGTATACGTATAGACAAAAGCCTACTACTACAGTCCACCCGACTGTGTCGATGAGACAGAACATGATCGTGTGCATGCCTCGAGCCAAACGAAGTTTAAAGGGACATTCGTCGCTAGACTTCGTTTGGCTCGAGGCACGCACACGATCATGTTCTGTCTCATCGACACGGTCGGGCGGACTGTAGTAGTAGGCTTTTGTCTATACGTATACTGCCACACAATCAACTGTACCTTTATATGATCCGAATTATATCGTGTTTACGAATTATACGCTGTGTTTCCTTGCGCACGAGGTTCCTATCGTCCATTACACACGTAAATATCATCGGAATTATAACATTTTTGGTATCAATTTCATTAGTTAAAAATATCAAGAATATTTTATCAAAAGTTACATAAAAAAATAATGAAAAATAAAGAAGTTTTGCCATCGGATTAGTAGTGGTCTCACACCGATATACCCGACCCGTATCATGTTTACATTTCTCGGCGACCGAGGCCTCTCGAGTTTTATGGCCCTTCACGGGGTATACCCCGCAGGAGTGGGGATAGTTCAGAGACATTTATAAGCGAGTCATTTGGGACATTTATCGATGAAATACTGTATCAATACAGTAAAGCCTCGATCTAAGGAAACGGAAACCATAGGATCTACGGAAAACGAATATGTATTTCCTCCACCGCGGAGGAGTCCGCGAAATTACCATGGTTCCATGTGTGCAATTTCTTTGTAATTTTAATTTAGTTTTAAAATAGAAATACGATCTAATTATGCCTGTTATATTAAGGTGTGTACAAACATATCTAGTTTCAAAATAAAATATTTTTTCTTTAGAGTGATTAATTTTAAAGATATGTATTTCTGATAAATACGATAATTCCAGTTAATAAATGATTGTTTATTTACTGTATAAAGTAAACATGTTAATATGCTAAAGTGCTGGAATTTGTCCAAAAAATTTGATAAATTCGGTTACTCATGCTTTGACTTAACATTTGTATAGTTGATATACCTAGCGGTCTATGTCTAAGAATTGTTATTTATTTAATTATACCAAAACCCACCAAGTTATAAATAATTGTCGCACTTGCTGGTACCTTCAACGTAGTTAGCATAGCTGTTCTAGTTTTTTGACATCTAGAGTACCATTTTCCAGTACGAGAAACTTTGGAAAAGCGTTTCTTAAAATATATTCTGCTCTTTTGCATGGAAAACAAATTTTTAAACATTTTTAACATACACCCTTCTTCCAGGCACACATTCAATTTGCAGGTTAGGAAAGTGTATATGTATACGGGTTGAAGCAGGCAGGAAGATGTTGGAACCAATTTCTTTTGAAGATTCTGAATGGATTGGAGGTTTTCAATGTTTGTATTTCAAGAAAACAAGTAAGAATTTCTTGTATCTTGAAACACGAAAGACGTGAATCAGCGTCTCCGGTCATTAGCGGTTGCAAAACCGAAGACGTGAATTTTGCGTCTCCCGTTCACAATGGGTTAATTGTGAGAGTCAGAAATGAATTTTCACAGCTAGGAAACTTACGCGTATTTGACTGTACTTGCAATGGGAGTGTTGCTTGTTGCCAGTTGGTTTCCCACATGACCGATACGAAGGGTAAAGATGGCTTTTAAGTGGGGCTCGTCAAGACAGGGAAACGCTCGACGCGCGTACACAGGTGAGAATTGGGTGACCCCCATCCATCTAGAAATGATTTGCTTTTATCAAGTACTGATCGTCCATCGGGTGATGGAATTGGGACTGAGAAATTCTCAACTGTTGATCTAATAGCCTAGACCAGGCCTATCCAACTCGCGGCCCGCGAGCCACATTCGGACAAGGCCCGTTCCCCCACTTCTTCTTTCCACTAAGGTGGGAGGTGACGTTCCCCCACTATTTCACACGGTCGACGGTCGTACCGCCAGTAGTGGGGGAACCACATTCGGGCGAGGCCCATACCCCCCACCAGTGATGCCAGAATCGTGGAACCGAGGAACTTTCTCCTCCGGCGCGGCGGCTCGGCCGGCTGGGCCCCCCACTCCGACGTACCATCGTCACCTGACGGTGCTTCTACTGCGCACGCGTTACACGTACTGTTGAGTGCTGACAAGAAGAGCCCTGGCAGGAATGCGGTGACGTAGGCAAGAATGCACACCCGATTGGTTGGCTTGGAAGGGGCGCGGCTAGGCTCACACGCAATTTCGGCTAGAGCGTTCTATTGGCCGAAGCAGTCACACACACTACTCGAGTAAATACGGGAATCCTACTATTATGCGTCGTGTGACGTAAGCAGTCGAAACGGCGTGATCACGCGGCCACTACGGGAGCGTCAGAGGTGGGGATGGGCGGAGCTAGCTGGAGACCCCTCTTGCCTCTGTGCCCCCCCGGGGACCTTCTTGTCAACACTCAACAGTACGTGCCTCTACTCTGCCCGTGTGAGTGCCTTTTCGATTGCCCGCGCGCTACACACGCAAGCGTACCTCTACTCTGTTCGTGTGAGCTGTCTATTCGATTCGATGCGTTCTTCCGAAATTCACGTTTCACTGAAGTTTCGGACGCATGAGTCGCGCAATCTGGAGGTAGCGCATTCCCGGTACAGCGATAAAAAAGTTCGAAATTTCGACTAAAATTTTGTGTAAAAATCGGATTTAATGATGTATGCTGAAATATGTTTTGTATTTTCTAAATAACTTGTTTTTGTCGATTTTCAATGTATAACCGCATAGAATGGCCATAGGTGTTCCCAAACTATATTTATTTTTAGTCACACCATGCTCAACGAAAAATTATGAACAAATTCATGAATATTTTACCTGATAGCAAGCACGACTGAGAATTTTTTCAGAATTTTTGGTTGGAAATTCGATTTTTAAAAAATTCCGGGAGCATAAAATTACCGATTTTATATTGAAGTTTTCAGAGTACTGCGTTTATATTATTGGGGGGCCCAGAAAGTTCCTCGGTTCCACGATTCGGGCATCAGTGCCCCCCACTTCTTCGTTCCACTAAGGTGGGAGGTGAAGTTCCCCACTATTTGACACGGTCGTACCGCCGGTGGCGGGGAACGGACTGATTGATGGTGGGAATCGTGTAGCTCGCGACGAAAAACGAGTTGGATAAAGATGCTTTTATAGCACTAATCTATTTACTTTGTTTCTCCGTTCCTGACGTACGAGCTCCTGTAAAATCCAAAGACGTCATCGCGCGCTTCACCATCGAAGTCAAGCTCCAACACGTATATACCGGGTGTCAATTGTATCGACAATTTCAGGATGTGAAATTGCCTCTTTTTCTCGTGGAGATGACCAGCAATTGGAATAGCAATTAAATTCGTTTCTCCGTCAGCTTGCCGGTAAAGCTTCGATTTCTCTTCATGTATAGTCAAGCCATTATTATGAACGACAATGGTACTGGTCGGCTTAATTGCTTCTAACGTTATCTTCACGCGGCCTTGATAATCGAAATCGTTTAATCCCAATCGAGTGAATATCCGAAGGTCGTAAGAAATCGGTACGATCTCCTGGGGTAGTCTGTATGAGTTATGATCGTCGGTATTGTGGAGCTCGCCAAAGTTCGTTGAACCTTTGAGACGTTCACTGTTCACAACGATCAATAATAATGCGAGAAAACACTGTACAGATGTCATGGCGTCACAATTTAGATTAACATCACAATCACAATTGCAAGAAAATCTCTGTCACTCGTTAGCGTCTTATAGCCCTTGGCATAAATCACAAAGGTGACGGCGATACTAATTATTTTTATCGTCTGCAGCTACTTTATCTTTATCGATGTTTAAGATAACTGATCCCCACTTAGGCTATTTTCTCGTGGCGATATCAAAACAAAAGTAGTCGACCATAATACTGTGGATCTACGAACTGACCGTAATGGACGCTTTTCTTCATTAACGCGAAGGGAGATCCTTTATTATGTAACACTTTATGAACATTAATATTAAGCAAAATTAAAGCTGCTAAATTCTTGTTTGACGATCTTTTTTAGATGTCAACTGAGCGATGTTTGATAAGGTTTAGGTAGATTCGAACTAAGGTCCAGGTGGGTAGAGTCGCATGGGTATAGTGATACCCCTACCTAGAGCTACAGACAACTCCCGTAATGTTGTGAATATCAATTCACACATATGTAAAACCCGATTCATGGTCTGCATATTGCACAGTGTCGCGGTCAATGACAAAAGTAAAAATTTCAATGTCTATTATATTTTAAATAAAAATGAATGGAAATGTTTGTAATACTTTTATCTTATATTTCAGTAAAATACTCATTTCACAATATTTAGTGTTAAACACTATTTGGTGTTTGTATGAGTTAGTATTGTAACTATTTCATAGAAGCATTTTTATCGCCAAATTCTGTATCACTCGAAAAATAAAAGTATTTATTTGTATTAATCTATTTCAAAAATCCATTTGTTATTGACAAACAGTATTTGGATTTTCTCAGTCCCATTTCGCTACAAACATTTATCTAATACCTTCCAATAACCAAGGAAATTATTTATCGTGACTTGTGTTTTCCCAACTCAAGCGCGTTGATTAATTTTTCAAAATAAATCTTTCGATTTTTAAGCTCGTACAAACCTGATGCAACATCACATTCCCGATAATCGGATTACAACGAAAACGTTGTGAAATCATTATGACCTAAAATTCAATCAAATAGATTAGAATCGTCATCATAATTTATCTTCAATATAGTTGTTAATTTCAGATACGGTTATCACGGTAGTAGTTACTGCCAATAGAATTCTCGTTTTAATTTAGTTCCACTTTATTACCGTTATTGTTGAGCTTCTTAGATTAAGACTTAGATTAATTAAGTATCCGTTTAACCGAGTTTCGACTTCGCGAGAATTAATAGATATAAACTGTACCGTGCTTGTTCAACAGAAAACTGACATTATACATACATATACATACACTGTGCGACATTTATTGCTTTCTGCGTTGATCGTATTTTTCGGTCAATTTTTTTAAACAAATAGTCTACTCTCTATAATAAATAAATAAATTTAATGAAAATGACTCTTTATACTGAAATTTAATTTCCTAGCACTTTGTATCCACTGAATTCATTCGACTCTTTCATTTAGTTAATTTTATTAGTCTACGGATGTTTATGCAATTTTAGATTTTTGTAGGCAAATCTTAACAAAGTGGAATCATGTAAAATCTCATTTTCAGTGGTAGTAGTCTTTGTAGCTTTGAAATAAATAAAAGTCGTACTAAATTCTGTGGAATTTTATATTCTAACATTTTTTGAAAATTTTGAGAAGCCATAAATGCATAAAGATCCGTAGTCTATTGATCTCGTCATTATAAATGAACTTCTATCAACGGTGATAAGAACAATATCAAAGTACATGACATTTAATATATAAAAATAGATATACTAAATGCAACGGTACTATTAATAATTGGATGTTCACACTGTCATTGGTGGTTAGGAATGATGGATTGGCGAATACACTGACGAATCATAAAAACGATGCTATCACGGTAAGAAGAGGATGATGCTGGAAAAATTCTAAAATAAAATTGGCCATTAAATTATCGTATACGTAAAAATAAAATAACAAAACATACTTCATACTTCATAATATTTCGTTTATCTAAAATGTCTGCGCGATATTGCCTTAGATCTGTGTAAACGAGTGCTATTCAAGTGAATGTTGCGCTCTTGAAAACTGGTTCAGATAAAGGAGGATATTAGAAATTAGCACAAGTAACACTCAAAGCAACGCATTTGTCAGTCATGCGAATTATGTGATGCTTGTATAGATTCAACAATAAAGGAACACTATTTTTAGGTAAAATGTATAAAAATGGAATTTTCATTTTTCGAAGGGGTCACGAAAATAATTTATTGTGAAATTTTGCATACTCTTTTTGTATAAAATTGTTTGTATAAACCAGTATTCAGTAGAAACAAATCCGTTCGCATGAATAGTTTTATTTACATTTATTCTTGTTTCCCAAACATTCTAAACTACTGTAAATTTTCACTTTTTTAAATATACATATAGGGTGTTTCAAAAATGTTGTACTTCCTTGAAAGGGATGATTGCTGAAGTAATTTGGAATAACTTTTTCCTTTGCGAAAATGTTCTTCGCGGCTTCGTGAAAGAGTTATTATTAACGAAAAACACAGACCAATTAGAGCGCGACTACTGCGAACGGATTCCGGCTCGGCCAATGCCAACGCCGGGCTCAGCGCGAGTCGTTATAGCCGCGCTCTGATTGGTTCGTGTTTTTCTTTTAATAACTCCTTGAAAAAGCCGCGGAGAACATTTTCGAAAAAGAAAAAGTTGCTTCAAATGATTTAAAAAATCACCCCTTTGACTTTACTCATCCATCGTTCATGTTTATCCAAGATAATTTTTCATGATACTGCTGCATCATACAGCAATTATTATTATTCCAATATTGACAATTTTTCGAGAAAATTTAGTATTCAAATACTTTCTAGATACACTTTTATACACTTCATGTAAATGAAGCTCAGCAGTCTAATTATCATCAGTAACATTTACCATGACCGAAATGGTAATTCTGCGGGCTGATTCATGACACTTATACTAAACATGAGGCAATGAAATTTGCAACTGAAATCGGGAAAGATAACCGACAAAGCGAACACTTCTGTGAAATATGTTTCTTTTTATTCTGAATAAAATACAAAACATTCTTGGCTTAAAGACTAATCTTATCGTCCGTAAATTTGTCGTGTTAAATTTGCGCGTACGCCATCAGTATACGAAAATACGATCAGCCGGTCGTAGCATAACTTAAAATAATTTAATTAAGGCAACTCTGTTATTATTCTAGGCATTAGTCGTCGTCGAATATATTACTATTCACCACCCAAATAGAATCGTAAAGCTTATGTTTCATTATACGTCGACTCGCGATACTACAATTACACGCTAACAGTACGCAATTTCGATTCATGGACTCTGTTCGAAGAAACTCGAGACTAATGGACATTAACACTACCCCGACTAGAGAAGCAAGCCATTAAATTTTAAGCAGAATGCAATTTGTAATTACATTTGTGTGCTACATACGCTATGCACCGGTGTATATGCGTCTCTTCAACGTAATTCGTGTCTGTGTTTGTAACAACCGCATATAGTGTTATTAGTGACTATCTTAGGAGGAAATTTCGTGGAGGAACCTGTAATTGCGAACCATCAGTAACATTTTTCTCGAAACATTCACAAAATCCATAGTGTACGTTTTTCATCTGAAAAATATCGTGACCGAAAAGTCTTCAACATTGATGCATTCTTGTTCTTATCCTAGGTTTAATTCGGTACCTTAAATTACTTTTCAGATTTTCCGATGCTGCATAATATTTCGCAGGTATAGTAGTTTAAGTAAAATTATCCTCAGCCGGTTGAACTGTAAGATGTATAGAGCTGTCTGAAATGCGAATTATTGCTTTCAGTTTCGTAAGAGTTCAAGTTTTCGCTCGGTATAGTAGATGTTCAAGCACAAATAGGCATCCTCCTAAAGCAGGCATGGGCAAACTTGCCCTCCGGGCCACTGCTCTGGCTCCGCCGAGAGCGAGAGCAATGAAACCACGCCCACACAGTGCTTTACCACGCCCTCTACGGTCAGAACCAATCTAGTAAAGAGCACTTATTGCCCACGCCTAGTTTGGACTATATACATATCAAAAATAAAACGAAAACTGAGAACGAAAAAATTGTGGTTACACTCGATTTATGTTATTAATAATTATGATTTTTCCTAGACTTCACCAGACAGCCATTATTAGTATATATAAATTATTGAAGTAAGTATAAGTTCATTTTTAACAGAGGCTGTCACTGACAGCTCCCCCCACTCTCGTAACTTATGTGCTCCGCTGTTGGCGGGTTGCTATAATGCAGGGAGAGCTTTAGTTATTAATAACATAAACATTTAGCCTCGACTGCAATTTTCTCACTCTGGAGTTTTATTCTATTCTGGCATGTAGAGGCTAATCCTTTAAAAGGATACCCACCTGTGGGTGAACACGTTGTATGTTAATGGATTATTTATCAATATTTTCAGTCTGAGCTTCATAATACGTTGTACGCTTAACTAATTTTCGGTAATTATACATTATGTGTATATGTATAGACGGTATTGTTATTCTCCATTCCACGCAATTCCTTAGCACTATTCCCTATAAATTATTGCTTCCACGTAGAAAAAGTAATCTAATACTGCGTAATACTAATTACTGCCTCGCAAACACGCACAACGTGAGAAATTGTTCATGGATTCAATCGAAATCAATTTAACTGTAAAAATGAGAATTTACAAAAGTATCCGCAATCTAATTGTAATTTATCAATACAATAATGTAATAATAGTTAATATGACATGCATAGGATATTTAATGATTATTCTCAATAAATTTTTGATGGTACTGATTGCCCAAGTATTAAAAAAGTAATTAATATCACTCCAGGAGTTAAAAAAAACGTTGTAAGAATTATCAAGTTCTTGTCACGATGACACTACGAAACTGACGTCCATCCCCTTCATATTGTCATTGTTTGCCTGTATATGTATAAACTTTGGAACTATTACTCATCGAATCTTAATGAGACCAACACAAATATGTTATTATTATAATGCATGCAAAATATCTTAGCTAGCTTGAAATATTTAAAAAATCTTCTATGTTACATTAGTTAAATAAATTACAAATTTCGAAATGTTCTAGTGTTATATTTCATTTATAAATATGATTCTTTTTAAGAGCTTTGTTAAGTCGCCAGCATACTTGTTTTAATGATTGAAACGTTAGCGAATGCCAATAAATACTACATTGTATAATTATCAAAAAATAAATTCTGTTATAAAATGGACGACAGAGCCTTCCAATTAACCTACTTATCAATTTCGTATATAATATAGAATGTTCATTTGCATAGCAGGATAAGACAAGGAAAAACAATTTTTACAGCAAAACGGAACAACAACGAAAACCACGTGTCCGTTAACAATAGTCATAGATTTAAAAAATACTTTATTGTAAAGTCACTTTCCTCGCTATAATTAGACTGCGGATAATTATGTAAAATTGCATCGTTCGGAGCAATTCGAATGGACAGGACTCGAGCAGCAATACATATATTTCGTCCCTCCCAAAAGTCTGTTCAGTGGAAGCTAACATGGAAATTTTATTCGATCTCCTTGCAGTTGTTGTATTTCATAAATTCATGTGTGACATATATATAAACGCATAAAATCCGCAATCCAGGTATAATATTACTGACCACCACATATTATATATGGCATTGCTTATTCAAAGAAACAACAGATCACTGATAAAATCGACAATAAATAAACACAGAAAGAATGCATGTACAATAGTTGACACATACACGAGAACAACGGTAGAAACAATTTCCTTTCTACGGCCGTGAATTTTTACATTTTACTGTTCGATGTGAAAAATAAATATATGTGTACTCATGAATGTTATAGTTGTTCTCAGAAACGCTAACTACTCGTCTGTCCGAGTAAAAATGATTCCGCGGAGAACGCAACTATGAGGACATTCCATGCAATTGGAACAAACTCTACAGTTCGTGTCATTGTCGCATATACATAAGAAAAGCACGTGACTTTTCATCCATTTTCTGCGTCAAGGTCTTTAATTTCCTTACAAACAAGCCACACTGCGATCACAAAGCTGTTTCCAACGTAGGGGCGCTGGGACTGCGAGCGACATTCTGAGGCACGATGTTCTGAGGTGACTCTGATCTCGCTCGAAATATTTGCCTGACGTAGGTATTGTGAGCATGGCTGCCGGTCGACGGCGTGCCAGCTAAGAACTGCGCCCTGGCTAGTTGGTTGCTGATCCTCCTCGACTCGAAGGCGTTTATTGCTTTCTGACAGGAAGGGGTCAGCTGTGTACTGTTGTACGAATACTGAATTGTCGGATTCATAGGGTTCTGCTCGGAGTCTGAGACACATTGGATAGGCGATATACTTTGAGTGGTGCTAATTTGCAGATTGACAACCGGATACTTGTTATTGGCAGGTGGCCCTTGTCTTTGGACGCTTTGACTGTACGCCTCGATCTCCTTCGCGACTGCGGCACAGTCATCCGCGTTGTCCAATGGTATCACGTCGTCGTTGGAAATATCAGCGACGTTGCTTCTCGGAGTGGAGCTACCCAAATGGTTCAGGAGGTCGCCGCAGAGGTCGATCTGCCTCCTCGCGTTCAGTCTTGATATCGGGGAAGTGTTTTCTGGGGACGGTTTCATAGCTTTCTCCTCGGCTGCGGTGTCTTCTATTATCGTGGATGAGAGGACGTCCGTTCGCGGCGTCTGGAACCTCCACACAGATCGAGGACTCAGAACTTTCGCCAGGGGAGTTGTATGTGGAATGGTTGGCGATGACTGCTGTTGCTGAGACTGTTGCCGTGACAGTTTCAGCTGCTCCGCCGCTGAGAGCCTCGTGGGACCACTCTTCACACTCTGTTGGAGCAACAGACGTTTGAAGTCCAGTCTGGACGTTGCTGGGGACGACGACTGGGCGTGCTGGAGAATCTGAAATTGGAAAACACAATGTTATTGGACTGAACAACGAAGTACACTGCGGTGCACGGATTTGGGTATGCCAGGTCCATGAATTTAATTTCTACTGGTTCAATTGTCCTTAAGAGGGAACGGTAGTCACGTGACTTTCCCTAGAATTTCCCTAGAATACCCTAGAAATCTGGCCGAAACTTGGGTTTGCGAGAATACATTTGACGTCCTTATACGAGCAAATTTTGAACTGTATAAAGGCTCATTTGATAGAGGAAGGTTCAGCGTATAGTGCCCTGCTTATGATGTGACGAGATTATGTTGACATCTAATAATATGAGTCTGCAAAGTAGGGAAAAAAGTAGAGAAAACAACCGCAGAATCCAATGTATTTTTCTGTCACAAAAAGAGTTTTTTGACTGCTATCATAAGCAGGGTACTATGCCCTGAACCTTCCTCTATCAAACGAGTCTTTATGCAGCTCAAAATTTGCTCGTATAAGGACGTCAAATGTATTCCCGCAAACCCAAGTTTCGGCCAAATTTCTAGGGTATTCTAGGGAAATTCTAGGGAAAGTCACGTGACTACCGTTCCCTCTTAAGGGATACAGCTATTCTAGAGTACGAAAAACAAGTCTAGTTTTGCGATCTTTCTACGGGCATGTAATGAAAGAAATGAAGAATTTGTTTACAGGTCGCTATTGATCGGACTTTGAAGAGTGAGAATAAACTATTTATAATAATTTTGTAATAAAAAATTTGATTAGAAACTACCGAAGAATGTTGTAAATATTAATAGTTGGCCGCAGAATCTTCACATTTTTCTTTTCAGACATTTGATGGCATTATTTGCAAGAATAACACTGCAAGATGACAACACTTATATTTGAACAATTTCCATCTAACAAAGTCTGCCAACCTAAGACATTTCTTCTCTACTTCCCAGATAGCACAAAGACGTCTTAAAGACGTTTTGAATGTCCCATGAACGCCTTTCTAACGGCATCCGAACGTCTTCTGAACGGCTTATGTTACAAAACTGTACGTCTTAAAGACGACTTTCAGACGACTTTAAGACGACTTTTAACCTAGTATACGCAGGTTGACAGTCGACCGCCTAACACGCTGACCCAACCGGGCTGTTGTAAACATTGATGCATAAAACAATGCACAAAATTGTTGCACAAAACATTATTGCATAGAAATACTAATAAAGTTGATTTCATTTTTTAATTTTTCCTGTGAAATGTTCAAGGTTTATCGTGCCTAATAAACTTAATTAAATTTACTATAAGAATTTTTATTAAAATTAATCCCTCAATATAGTTTTTTTAACTACGACGTCGCGGACAGAAAAATCTGAAAAAACTTCGATAAACAATGGCTAAAAAATTGTTTTAAAAAATTGCAATTAGTTGGAGTTACAAGAAAAAGAAAAATACTCGCGTTTCTTAACTTTTTAATGTGACTAGTCTTTTTTTTGATACTCCAAACAATTGCAATTTTTGGAAAGCAACTCGTTATCGGTCGAAGATGTTAGAAATCGTGAGAAAGCTGCGATTTTCGCGATCTTTATTTGTTTGTAACTCATAACAACGTCGATGCTGAGTTCGATGAAATTTTATAAATATGCTCAGATGACAAAGTTAAAAAAAGTGAGTTTAAAAAATTTTTTTTATCATTCCAAGTAACAGCACAACTTAGAAAAAGTAGTTTAGTCAGTGTACAGTAAAGTAGAGTACTCCAAAAAATTCAAGTCATTTATTAGCCTCGAAAAAGACGTCTTTAAGATGTCTCAATCAATTGAAACGTTCAAACGAAGTCCCGAAAAAGTTGTCTTTAAGTCGTCTCAAATAAGACGTCGTTAAAAGGTCCCGAAAAAGACGTCTTATTTCAAACGTTAAAACAACGTCCAGAAAAAGACGTTTTAAGACGTCTTTTTAGGACGTGAGATTCTTAGTCCTAAAATGGACGTAAAATTGACGGCTTTAAGATGTGGTGTGCTATCTGGGTTACAATTTACAACGGATTTCCTAATTTTCTCATCAAGTCTCACAATTCAGAGGAGTGTGAGTGTGTATGTGTATGATTGTGCGAGACCAGAAACAATGGAAAGTGGAAAAATATGGGCGACTGCAACGTGTACATACCACTGGTGGTTTCTGCATGTCGGAGCTCCAACTATGTCTGTTCCCGGACGACAGGTTCAGTAGCGACTTGGCCGAGCTGTAGGGGGTAGGGCTGTCGCCGTCGTCTTTGATGTTCAGCCTCTTCTTCGATTTGTGTATAGCAGCGAACAATTCTTCGTTCGACATTGTGCTCTTGGTCGGCGACAGGACGAGGTTCGTCGGTGTGCTTCTGCCAGAGTTCGGCGTCGGCGAGGAGCAATTCGGGCTACCGATTAGCGCCATGCGATCGGCGATAGTTGGCATAGTACGTCCGATCGGCGTCGACGTTGCGAAACTATTCTCGTGGTTCTGCCTGGTTGGGGAAATTGGATTGTGGTGCAAAGCATCAGCGCTAGAAGTTTTCGTAACGGGATCACGAACAGGCGAGGACCCGAAGAATCGATACCCGTGCGCGGTCAGTCCTAGTGGTGTGGCGAATCTAGAATAAAACGGAAACGAGTAAAACAATGTCTCTTCCATGACTGGACTGCGGATCTTCGCGCGAAATGAAAAATCTTTTCAGTCTGCTCCGGACAAAGACGGTATTAGACGGACAAAATTAATTTTCATATTTGTTTAACCATATACCTCTTGCACTAAAAAATATTAAATCTTAATTGTTAGTATTTGTGGTTAATCATACCTAGACATCGGATTTTATTAACAAGAAGAAGAATTTTATTGAACAATTCAAAAATACCTGTATTCTGAAATGAACCTAGACAATTTTTATTTTTCATATGAATCCGGCAGTCTAGTCATAACAAATTGTTTACAATGCCGTGACATCATCCGTCAGCGGTCGGCGATGTTACCTGTTTCTGACATCCACGATCGCCGGCTGTTGTCGATTAGGCATCGGTCTGCTCGGATCAAGGCTCTCGAAATGTTTCCCGTGCAGGTCCACCTGCGACTCGAATTGACCGTGCATCGCGTACATGTGCATAGCGCTCAAGGAGCCATGACCGAGGCCCCTGGTGATATCCGGCGTGATACTGCGCGGTGGTTCGACATCCCTTCGGGGTCTTCTCGAGGGCAGCGTGTAAAACTGATGGCTGCCGTCGTGTCTCCCCGACGCGCAGTATTGCTGATTCCTCGCGTTGTGCATGTTGACGATCTGACGTTGCTTGCATTGACGCTGGTACTCATTGCAGTTCGCGGCCTTGTTCTGCTCGAGGAACTTGTTGTTGTACGCATTCTGGCGTGGATCGTGCGGGTACATCTGCTGGTCCTGGTACATTGTACATAGTCCTTGCTGTCCATGATTATGCTGCTTCTCGCACTGTATGCTCGGGGCGGTCTGAGCGTTCTTCAAGGCCTCCTGGATCTTGTGCTCGTTCCTGCACTCCTTAGGCTTCGGGGGCGAGTTGTACGACGGCGGCTGAATGATCCCATGAGGGGGCACCGAATCGATAGCCAACAACGTGTTATCTGAAACGAAAAGATCAATGACTGTCCATGCCTGAGCCCCACACTCCATGGTCGACGTCTCCTGCTCTCGTCATCCTCCTTACCATCGATCGTTCGACTATCGACCTTAAGGATGTTCTGGAGGTATATAAAAACGCGACAAAATTTTTGAAAATTTCACAAGATATAATTCTTACTAAATTAATGCAATTACCAAAGTTTGGGTTCGATTCAATGTACCGTTTAAGAATTATAGCATCTTAAAGTTTGCACATTTTAACACGTTTTCTTATGGAGAATTCATAAAATTCTAATTCAAACCCTATTTAAACCTTGAAAAAACGCAACTAGAAAGTTCAGTTTTTTTTATATACATATAGTAAAAATTATATAATTAATTATGTTCAAAATTTATTAGGATTCACTAAACAGTTATAGAGCAAAAAATTATAAACTTTTACAAAACGTCAAATTTGTCGTGTTGTCATCTCTATAATAACCATGAATATTGCTTTCTGAAGTATTTTCAATTTATTTAAATATTTATTTTTAACTTTTTATTGCGTAATTATATATATTGAATGTTACAAATTTATTATCTTGAAGTTCAAATCAGAGGGTACAATTATTCGCAAAAGTCACGTACAATTTTTTATAATATGAAAACAATTTGATTGAAAAATAAATATAACATGAAATTCACTAATTAAACGAAAGCTTTTTAAATCTAATGCAAAATATACTCATGAATGGCTTTCATTGCCAATATATTGATATATTTCGAATTTCTTGTACTTTTGTCTCCCATTGTATCTCCAGAATATCCTTAAGAGAATTTGTAGATTCTATGGAGGATGCTGTTATGCTACTTCGATTAGGGAAATATCGCTTATCCTATTTGTTAGACGCTTCGCTCCGGCTCACGCTGCTAACCCTCGCAAGGCGGATGTTTTTGTCAATTTTATGGTATATTATTGGTATATTATTTTATGGTAGCTACGGTCAGATTTATTCAAATCCTTAAGCTAAGTCCACATTGAAGAACGAGCAACTTTTAGCTGATGCTGCAATCGACACTGGCGATCATATACATAGGTAAATGTGAAATCGTCGATTTACTGTAGCTTAATAATACGAATTTGGACGATACATTTAATAATAGAAAATTAGGATTTCTTTGTAGTTCATAATCTCCTAGAAGAAGAAAGTTTATACGTGTTGTCTTCCTACATGTTTTCCAATGACTACGTATATTGACAACAACAAAATAGAATTTTACATCAGTTTATAGGAAATTAACAATATACATGTTTAATGGTTTCTGTTCGAAATCTTCACCGCTAGTTTATTGAGCATTCTAAATCGTATAATTTTTATTAATTTTAATATACAGTTTCATGTGTGTATAAATTATATCATTTAACGGGGAAGCATGGATGAAAATAATATTAAATAGATGCACGAGAGTGATGGTTTCCATGGCACACAGATGTGCCGAAGTTATTAACAACAAGATGTTCCACGATGTTGCTTCATTGTGGACGTAGCTTTATGTATACAATCTTTCTTACGTATTTTTGAACTTACTTCTGTAAGATCGACCTTAATACAAGACAATTAGAATATAGAGGAACGTTTGTAACTCTGGGTCAAAACGGACCGTACCTCCGTCATTCGAGGGTTAGAGGCTCACCAAAAGAGTTTGAACATTACGCTAAGGAATTTTCCGTGGGAAGAATTAGGATGAATTGGTGGCATAAGTCGATTAGGGTACTCTTGGGAGAAACCAATCAGCTTCGGAGGAACAATCTAGAAGTGGTGGGGGATAAAAAGCGTTTTCGATCGATTACATCGCGTCGGTAATCATGCCAACTGCCGCTGCTAAATGTAAATACTTTTGCAATCGTGTTTCTAAGGAAACAGGAACGGCATTGATTTTCCTCAGAGATCAATGGCGGCGATTTTAGAGTAGTGGACGGTGCCAGACTCGCCTACATTTCTTACTCACACATGCGTGTTACAGACCTATACTGCTCGTTTGTTATCAAAGCTGTGAGTGATTGTTACTGAGCAAAGGCATCGTTAAAAACTGCAAATTTTCACAATTTTCAATCGTTTATAACCCATAATCCCATTAAGGGGGAAGTGTACCCTCGAGACTCCCTAGAATTCCCCTAGAATACTCTAGAAATCTGGCCGAAACTTGGGTTTGCCAAATTACGTTTTTCGTCCTTATACGAGCATATTTTGGGCTGGGTGAGGGCTCAATCGAAAGAGGAAGGTTCAGCGCATGGTGCGCTGGTCATGACGTAACGAGATTATGTTGATATCTAACAATATGAGTGTCCAAAGTAGGGAAAAAAGTCGAGAAATCACCCGCAGAATCCCAATGTATTTTTCTGTTACAAAAAGAGTTTTTGACTGCTGTCATAACCAGCGCACCATGCGCTGAACCTTCCTCTTTCGATTGAGCCCTCACCCAGCCCAAAATATGCTCGTATAAGGACGAAAAACGTAATTTGGCAAACCCAAGTTTCGGCCAGATTTCTAGGGTATTCTAGGGAAATTCTAGGGACAAATCCTGAAAAGTCACGTGACTACCCTTCCCTCTTAAGATTTGTATTTAAGAAAAATATAAAACAAATTTTTTAAATTTTCGTTACTGACCCAATTAAAAAAATTGTAAAAAGCAACTTTTACTATTTTTGTTGTAATTCCAACTGAACACAATTCTTCCGAAATTTTCATTAGTTATTCTGATTTACAGTGTGTGTCATTAATTATGTGACTGACTATTACAATGAAAATAGCTAGAAATCTGAATAAATGCATTCTTGCCATGTTTTAAAAATAATGTAAAATAGGTAATTTAAAAGGTAGTAATGGTCCCTTTTTGTAAATAATTACCTAGTCCACATTAATTAACTGGAAAGGAAAGGAAGCTTAGAAAGACGCGAGTCTCGTTGTTTTTATAGCTCGCTGCGTAAAATCGACCCACGTGCTCGTCAAACGGAAGTCATACTACACGCTATCGTATTATATGTGACGACATTTGTGAGAATCTTTTCCATATTTATAGAGTGTAAAAGACCCATACTCTTACCGCGCATGTGCTCTACTCTGCTCGACTCGTTTCGGGGCACTACGAATTCATTGTAATTTGTTAGTAGCATTGCTGTTATCAGTTTACAAACGAAGCAGGCGACAAATACTTGGTAAATACAAGCATGCGGTAAAAGCGTGAAAAATCATCGATACATCTGTGAAATCCGATATGGAATGCACTTCTTTTATAACTTTGGTATCAGTTAGGACAGATAACTGTTTCAAGCTGTTATGCAGTGGTTCTGATTGAAATAGAACTTGTATTCTGAATAACTATTATGAATAGTTATGAAAATTGTTTGTCTTAATTGCAGGACATAGGAACCAAATTCATTACTATCTACTGTAGCTTTATTAAGGCATAAACATTTGTTGTCGTTCTCAAATACTTTTAATATTTCCACTTTTACAAATCTCACCCACCCATTTTGGTTAAACTTTAGCTTACGAGGCCAAACATTTTCAATTTTTTTTATATATAATCCTGCAGATTTTGACGTGAAAATGCCAAAAATCCATGTTTTAGTGTTAGGAATTCAATGGTTCAAAAGTTGTGCGATTTGAAGCGTTTTTGACAGGTGCGGGCGCCTCCATGTTGGTATGTACTCAGCGTCTCAGGGTGTCTAACGAACGGAACCGCTAGATGGCAGCACAAGCACGTGATGTCGATAATGTAGATTTCCAATCGCTCAAGTTTATACAAGCATTACTTTTGAACCAGTGAATTCCTACCATTAAAATTTGGATTTTCGGCATTTTCTTGTCAAAATATACAGGATTATATAGAAGAAAGTCGAAAATTTTTGGTTCCGTAAGGTGAAGTTTAGCCCTCATTTTGGTTATAAATGCATAAAATCCTCAATCTAGCTACGAAGAACTTCGATAGGGAATTATTGCATAAATGTATTATTTATGTTTAGCAAATAATCTGAAGAACGATTCCATATCGGACTCTCGAGTTTCTCTGACGAAGTGAAAAATAAAATGTACTCACCGAATAGGAACTATGGTACTATGACATATATGTGTGCTATTAGCGGGGGTTGCCACACGTGTACGCAGTGTATTTTTCTCTAAAACTAGTATGTACGTGTACGTAGAGTGATAAAAAAAAAATAAACGATGAATCGCAAAGTAAACAAAAGAGGGAGAAAGAGAGAGAGAGACAAAGAGGAAAGAATGTATTGTGACTAGTAGTATGTACAAAGTGGTTCTCCGTCAGCAGTGGTTTCTTTCTATCAATTTTTGTCGGAAATTCATAAAATCTGCAGACTAATAATGAATAATAAAATTTTTGGAGTTTGATGTTAATATTATGTCCGTGAAAGGCTAGAGAATCACTGCGTTAGGGGATGGTCAATGTACAATGATGACTAAAAAATTGACCACTTGCGATTAAATACAATATGGACAAAACACATATGTAAAGGTATCTTGTCGAATCGTATTGTTGAAATTTTTTTAGTAATAATGTTTCCAATAATGAAATTAATAATGAATCTTTTAGTAATGATTCCAATTCGAACGACCTTATTATCACGGATAAAATGTTTTTACATGGTCAAATATGAACAATCTGTTTACATACATTCATAGGGTCATCATAAAACCATTCTCAGGATCATCCTGAATAATTTTAGTTTTTATAACAAAGTAATTTCGGTAAGCAGAAAATTATGATTTCCTAAAATTCAGTAGCCAACATCGATACAATCATTGAACAATTCTCTTCTATAGTTTCACTCTTTCTTCCAATTATCGACCTTTTTCAAAAAGTTACGATTTGTTAAAACATGATAAACATAGTTTAATAACTTACGTTAAAAATCGTAAAATAGCTGTGAACGAACTTATTCAATGTTCGTGGTATTATTGTTTACTAACCAGCAGAGTTGAGAAGAAACATTGGACTAATTTAATTTAAATTTCATTATTGCGTTCCTTCGTACTTCGTCCATATATCAATTAAAAATGTCGAACAATGTGTGAATAGTTTGCATGATACGAGAAAATAGCAGATGTTCATTCCTGTAAGAACAACAGTATGGTGAAAGGGTTAACTTGAACGAATAGATGTGGTGCGTGCGAGACAAGTGAAACGAGAAATAGAAAAAAACAAATAACAAAACACATCCGTGATTTCTATCAAAGACTGTCATCTATTCACATACATTCCTCCCAGATTTGAACGACACAGTTTGCCGGTATATACAATCGAGAAATAAAATACGCTGTTCATTAGCCAATTACAACACGAAATATACATATTTATAAAACATACAGTGCACACGAATGGGAAAAATGAATCTTATAAGTAACACGTGCGTATAATATGTACATATGCATACGGTACATTTGGCCCCATAGATTCACTTATCGATTACAAGAGGGAAAGCTGTTTCTATCGATTAACGATACAATCTACACGTTGCCGATTCGGGTAAAAATCATTTACATACAATACCGCAATAAGCAACATTTTTACAAAATTCACCAATTTAAAGAATTTTTAAGTGCGATGTTCAACAGAGTATTAATTGTTGAGAAGGTTATAATGTCTGATGGAAAGTACTTACTGACGTACTTTCATTCACAATCACCTAGTAGCAAATTATATTGCGGCTTTTGTTTCTGTACTCTTATTATACTCAGAACGCGTAGTTATATATGGTGTCCCAGAAATGTCCTTTTTTGAAAGCGATGATTCCTGAGGTGATTTGGAGTAACTTATTCTTTTGCGGAGTTTAAGGAGTTATTAACGAAAAACACGGACCAATCAGAGCGTGGCATTGGCGTTGGCAGATCTGGGAAATTGACTCTAATTGAGGGTGGGGGGGGGGGGGGGGAACGCTACCCTCTCTCTGCCGGGACCGGATTAGTCACGTGACATTGTGACGCATTCACGACAGAGACGAAACGCGTCACGTGACCTGGCGGAGGCGTGGGGGAATAACGTCGTAGAAGGGGAAGCTAGCGTGGGGGGACGAGTAATCTGGCGACTCTGATTGGTCCGTGTTTTTCGTAATAAAGCAAAACTGCAGTGACTCAATAATTTCAAATAGCTATGCAGGATTTTGGTACAAAAACATTTGTTATAAACGGAATATATTTTGCTACTTCTGACCTCACCCCTGCAAATAAAAAGCTGATTGTTAAAGAGAACAAGGAGAATACTATTCGTTGGCGCAGACTATAATTTTGTAAATATCGTTTACTCGCACTGGGTTCTATGTTGCACGTTTTACATTAAACATGTGCATTGTTACACGAATCCATAGGACCAAATGTACAAGGTACTGCATGCTCCTCTACCCAGGTTGTAAGTAGTCCTCCCGATATTAGTTGCAAGCTGATTAATTCTTGCTGCAGTCAGAGAGACCCGAGGAGATGACGTTCAATGACATGTTGTTACATACACATATACTCATTCATTGCACGACTATGTTAACTCGTTACGTGAATTCGCAATCGGGACGGTCGTCTCCACGTCCCGCGTTCCGAAAGTTAATTAACAGGCGAGCTTCCAAGCGCCCGAGCGTGAGCAGGTGGGTAACAAGTGGAATGGACTTTTTCGTATGTACATTGGTGCAGGCGTGATGCAACGGTGCACTGTGCAACTGTGGCCCGGATCGAAGAACTTTCTGCCTTTTTTTTCTTTTTTTTTAAAAGCTCCATTTTCTCGCATCGACGACTAACGGGTTTGCAACGCTTCCTACGTACCCGTCAACCGCGAAAATTATTTATTAATAAAATGACTTGCAACTTCCCTTACATCCATAATTATCAGACAACTTCTTCGTCGTGTATAATTTCCTAGAGAAAATTTTCATTTACTACTTGTCTACATTTATTTTAATGTTTATTACTTGTGGAATTTATACCTTGTCAATTGTGGAAACTTCGACGATTGTCATTCGTCCATTCGTATATTACTTTCTAATAAATAATAAATAGTAAGTCTCAATTGAATGCATGAATTTTTACCACAGAAGAATGCCTTTCATTTAAAACATGTATACTGAAAATATTTCAATTGATGAAAGACTGCAACTATTTAGATCTCAAACAACATTTCATGTTAATAGTGGACAAATTCTATGTTTGTCATTAACAGTACTTCGTAATGTAAGCTGTAAATTCTTACCACAGAAGAATTACTCAATTAAAAACAACAAACATTAAAATAATATTCAATAACTTGGGGCTTAAGGGATCATGAAGAGTCTTATATTTGAGACTGACTGACATTTAGGAAGCAATACAAATTATACTACAGGGTAAGTAAAAAATGTACTTCTTCGAAAGGGACCCTGAGGTGATTTGAAGTAACTTTTTCCTTGGCAAAAATTTTATCTGTGGCTCCGTTAACGAGTTATTAACGAAAAACCCGGATCAATCAGAGCGCCGCTGAAGCAGACTGATTCCGGCTCGGCCAATGCCAATGCCGCGTTCAGCAGGGCGTGTCTCCGAGCCGGAACCCGCCCACTTTAGCCGTGCTATGATGGGTCCATGTTTTTCGTTAATAACTCGTTAACAAAGCCACGGAAAATATTTTCGCAAAGGAAAAAGTTACGCGAAATGATCTCAGGAATCATCCCCCTCAAGGAAATACATTTTTGTATTATCCTGAGTAGTTATCGATTTGGGAAAATGAGCTTCTATGGAAATGTGGTATCTGAAGTGTCGTGTCCGAAGTTAGTCCCGCGGGGTGTTAGTAAACGCTACTTACAACAAGGGGCGAGCACACATCGGGCTAACATGCGACACGGCAAGTCGGGGCACACTCACATCAATAACACATGCCAAAAACGCAATAATGTGTCACTACAATGTAACGGCGAATCAGATTTACGGCGAAGGCTGCCGGTACAAGTACGAGACATTGAACACTCATGGAAGCGTATAAATCTTAACCCATTAACGCTCGGTATGCTATTCGGCTTCGTTCGAATATGATTCGTGTTGATTGTTCAGTCGAGGGAGCCTTGTAGTTTATTTCATTGGAATTCATTCTTGGAGAAGTCTGCAGACGCGTCCGGCAGTTAAAATCCGAGTCTTCTGTCCATTCTCGTGCAATGTAACGGGAATTTCGATGAATCGTCAACATCGACCTTAAATTTTAAGCTCGCGAGTTCCATCTCGAAACTTATTGGTGGGAAATGGTGTGCGATTCGCACTTCCTAATAGAATACCTTTCTGGTGGATATCGCATATTTCGTCTTTTTACACAGTTCTCCCTTCTCGATAAAAGAAAAGCATCGAGCGTTGAAAATGGTTTGTATCTCTCTCTGTCCTTGATATTATATTTGCCAGAAAAATCTTCTTTTCATTTTTCTCCAACGAAGACCAGATTATTTTACGTAGAACGTGCCATACACGTTCACTGCCTTTCATTTACTTCATCATATTCAATTGAGAGAAAAAACGTACAATTCAGTATTTTTATGATACTTTCGATGTAATACTTTATTATTTTCTTCATTGAACTTTCTAATAATTTTGATATGCACCAACACACTTTTTAGTAGGATATTCTTGTATTATATAATTGAATTTTATAAACAAAGGGCTAAATTATAAAATTCGAATTAGAATCTAGAATTTTTCTCCACTGTGGCTCTAAAAAGATTAAACTTGAGTTTTATCCGGTTGCTGTAGTATTTGAAGTAGGGTTTTAAATAATATTCAATATAATAGTTATTGAGAGCAGAGCGTCGTTGCTTAGACAAATTCGAAAGAACTCGTACAGTCTTTTCAAAGAAGAGGAAGACGTTAGATATACTATGGTTCCAGTCAATATCTTTTTTTCGAAACCACGATTAGGACGGATGACTTAAAAACTATACGACCGATCAGTTTCACACGAAGCTCATTCGACTCGTTATAAATTTGTCCAGGTACTATACTAACAATATTGATATTATTTTAAATTAATAACATTTCTTTTAACAATATAAAGACAATTTTTCTAAACCTTAGAACTCGTCCAATTTATAATTTTTTTTTTTGGGAACGTGTATAATCCCAGTATAAACTATCTAATTTCAAGAGAATTATTTATTTTTTGCATTCGCATTACGGGTCTAATAAATAAATTAATAAACAAATGCAACTAAAAAAATGCTTTCTCGTAGTTTGGGGATATATGTATTTATACATATGTATATCCCAGGTAAGTTTATTCCCATATCATCTATAGTTTCCTGTGAAAAATTCATGAAAATCACTTTAATAGCTGTCCCACCAGTATCTTCCCTTAGGCCCTTTCGTAATAAACATACCATTATGAATTACGTTTGCTTTGAATTTCTGTATTTTCTACTTCAATATAACCACAATGATCTACTATACATTAACGAAATATCAATTAACGACACATTCAAATGAAGAGAAACATAATTAAGGTTTGAACTGTGAATACTTCAAACCCAGATGTTAATTGAACTGTCATAATTATGCTGCGGATTTTTGTGCAAAATAAAAATTGTTTAGTTTAATCGCACGATCCAGGATCTAGATCAGTGCTGGGAACGGTTAGGGCCCCTCAAACGCTTGCTTCCCCCACCAACCTCTCTTTTATTCAGCGCGCACCTACGTCGCGTTCGCTGGGGACAGTGGGCGCTATGGTGGGGACGGTATTACCTCAATTGAGGCAAATGTGCCCAGCGCTGATCTACATAGACATTTATTTCTTTTCATAATAATCTTAACGAGTTGGAAATAGTACAATAACGAATTTCTTTATGCAGTTTCATTTACGAAAAAAAATTTTTCAAATGTTTCGGAGACGTTTGAATATATAACATTTTTTTGGAAAAATGGGTCTTCAGTTTTCCAGCTGCTATATCATGTAAAAGTATATTAGAAATTGAACTTTTTCTATCAACAAATTTTCCGAGAATCGCAAATGTAGTGTTTAAATACTTTTTGAATCACAGTCAGACTGTAACTGAATTGACCGATAACTGAAAATAGCATGTTGGAAGGGGCCGTGTCGAAAGTTTATCGAGGACGACAATTGAGAAGATTTTCCTGCTGAAATTGTTCCTCGAAGCGTGTTTACTCTCCGATAATATTCGAAACACGTGGAAATAATGCTTTACAGAGGTCACAGCTGAAGTAGACATTTCGGTGGTCCTGGGTTTCATAGGACACCCTGTACATGTCGTAGATAATCGGTTACCAAACGATGCGAGTATAATACACGATTAATGATACGGTGGATCTACAAGTTACAGTACGTGACCTATGTTATCGTCTGCGACGTAACGTGAATCGTAATCGCCAACCAGTCGATTAGATTTTAAAGGAATACAATTAAATTACGTTTGTACCTAGCAATTTGTTACTTTCGTTTCCATATTTCTATGGAGATAAATGGTTACGACGTTTCAATTGTTTTGACACCAAAAAATCATGAAAATATTACATTATTGCAATATTACTCTAATTCAGTGCATAGACTAATTCAGGAAATAAACTAATTATAATTTGAAATGAAAATTTTTTATATATAACATATGTATTAGTTCATATGGTTGTACATTTTTTAAAGAGAAAAACAACATTTATTTCTCTTAATTTAACAATAAAACAAAGCTGAACGAATTTGGAAATGTGAAGAATGTGATAAAATTTTGTAAAAATTTTTAAAAGCAATAAACCTATTCTTTATGACTGACAATAAAATTGCGATATAAATATACCAATATTTGTATCCAAATGTCAATGTAACCGCTATACAACGATAAGTAGTCGCTAATGGATGCATTGATAACGTGGTCATTTTGAAATAAACAAAAAATGTAAAATTCCCGTGAAAGTAACATTTCTGCTTCGAAAGCCATATCATTCGCAATTTTACAGTTTTTTGCTCCGTTGCCACATTCTTCCAATAAAAGAGAGCTTATATGTAGATTACGTTTTGGATTTTGAAAAATATCAGTTCACCGACCTCACAGATTCTTTCGCGGTCGCTTGACACCGAATACCGATTAAATTAACATTACTATACAAACATGCAAAAGTTGGTTTGTACTTTTCATTTTTACAGATGAAAGTAGATGAGAAAACTGGACTAGATGGGGGATAATTAATTTATAAGAAAAGAGTTTACAATATTGTTCACCTTCAGAGGAAACGTGTGCTGCTAGCTTTATTTTGTTAAATCAGCCCAGCCCTGTGTTAAATGATGGTAGTAACAAATAGACTGCCGATTTTTCTGCAAAATATTTTCTGCATCAATTCCAGGAAACAGGAGCTATAAATTGGTCTCCGATAATGTTTCTACAGTTTTGTATTTCACCCATTCATTTTTGTCACAAACGCATCAAATCAGATAATTGAATTTTCCATGAAAATCATTTTGAAATTTTTCCAATGTTTCAACACTTTTCGTTTTTCACTATTTTTCATTATTTTTGAATCCACCGTAGTGAACCCACAAGTAAGCGGTTCGATAAAACATAAATCTTTTTTTTAGCGCACAATTATGCTACGGTAGCGTCGCAGTCAACTTGAAATGTGTTTTTGGTGAACGTGTCGATATATCGGATAATAATGTGGACTAGGTCAGCATTGAAAAGATCCATTCAAAGCTCATCAGCAGCCTTGTCTCTGCGAGTAGGCGAGACAGAGAGAGATAACGTTGAATGAATTTAGTAGCGTTTGTATGAGCGACCAACTGTCTCGTACACTGATGTATCAAATTATGTAGTAGTCTGCGAATTTTATGCGTTCGTGACAAAAATGAGTGGATCAAGTGCAAATGAGTGACGACATTTAAATGAATTAAAAATACTCTTGTGTTAGATTGAATTCAGTGAAATTATTTAAACTGCTGCTTAAAATTTTGAGCAGAAAAAATGATACTATTCGTAGTTTTCTAAACCGTGCTTCATCAGTTTTCTTGTTAAATATACTAAATATGCTAAATATAAATGTTCATGACTAAATTACTTTAGCTGATAACATTCTTACTATCTGTGACATAACCTTAGTATGTAATCTTATTCTATACTTTTATAGTTTTGTAAAAGAAAGTTGATGCTGGAATGCACTATAATTCGTTTATTATAAAGATTAACGCTCTATTTGTTTCGCTGCTTACCTTTCTTGGTAAAATGTTTGATTAAACGCAGCGTACTTTCTTAATTAAGAAATGTTACAACTGTAGAGATCGGAGCTGGTCCAAGAGGAGGCCGAAAAGCGGGGGAAGGACCCCAGGGGCGGGGGTGGGAAAGCTCGTTGGGGGACGTCAGACCGAGAGGAGTTGATAAGTGATCGCCCGATTAATTCGACTATCTTTAAATAAACCAATGTGTATGATTCTGAATATTTTCGAAATTACTGTATGATTTTTTAAAATGTACCAATAAAATTTGAGAGCTTCTGTTGTATTTTATTTGTCATAGGGTAACTCTAGAGCTCCGCAGTCTGAAAAGATTACAACCATTTTTCCTGGGATTATTGATAACGTGCAATACCAGATGACACGAACATTCAACTACAAACTTACATTTCACATTCAAACCTATTTTGCATACGCAGTCTAAAAAGATTGTAACAATTTCTCCTGGGGATTATGGGTAACGTGCAAAGCCAGATGGCATAAACATTCAACAACATGTCTATTAGGTCGATCAGATAATTCTGCGGATTACTAACAGAAAGGTCTATGTCGCGTTCATATTCTGTGCCTGCTATTTTTTATTTTTTACAAATTAGGTATTCTGAAAGAAACGAGAACTGTGTATTCCTCAGTTTTCAGTGAAAATGGTTTTGTAACTGTGACTTAAAATTCAAAATGCAACCCGAACAGTGACATGTCCGGCATTGCATTTCGTTGGCTTTCAATTTGATTAAAACTGATTGAGGAAGCTTATGATCACAATGTTATATCTTCAGTGAACATTAGCATAGTTGGTTTGGAAAAGAAGATTTTGCTAAATTCACAAATTATGACAATTTAAACGAAAATGATTTCGCGGCTGGGTTCGATCAAAAAATACACTGAGATAGCCTATATACAAATTATATCGATTAACGTTTCGATCTACATTGAGATGCGTTTACGGTTTTACTCGTTTCACTTTAGTCTACCGGTAACCGTCATACGGTACACTCGCAGTTCAAATACATTTCATATATTCAATTCTAATTACATAGCCAGTTAGTATGACGTGTTTTTTCTGTTGCAACCATTTTTTAGATATCAAATTTCGTTTTTAATTGATATACTTGTTCTTTCCGCAAACGCATTCACTAGATTCTGAGGAATATCTCAATGTAGATCGAAACGTTAATCGATATAATTTGCATATAGGCTATCTCAGTGTATTTTTTTATCGAACCCAGCGCCGAAATCATTTTTGTTTAAATGGTTATACAGTTACGATCGATATTTCACAGCAAAAATTTTCACAAATTATGAGTTTGCAAAAGAGTTGGATGCGGTCCTAAAGAGTTGAAGGGGTTCTAAAGAAAATATCACAACGACTTACTGTACTGTCTCGTTGCCAGAAAAAGAAGATGTCTCGCCAGCATGTTGGAACACAGCACTGCACTCAGCGAGCGGACTGTCAAACAGCAAGTAACACTCTCACGAACGGATTCCTATCACGCGATGGCGACTGTGTGTCTGCCGACAAGATTTCCTCTTCGGCGAACCGATACCGGCTTATCATCGTTTCATACTATATACATATACATATACTATAAACGCGAATTTCCTTCTGCCGGCCTCGACGCGCGAAGATTGAATGGCTCTCCGACAAGCGCACACTCACGGCTTTAAACGGAACGGAAACCCGCGTGCACTTGCGGGGGAGACTTGCTTATATTGCACCGCTTCTGATCCTTCATACTGTACTTCATACTACATTATATTTCCTGCTTGCCTGAATTCGGACATTTTCTTTTAAATACAGCGACCACGGAAACTACTTTTGGCACACCAAACTTTCGATTTTGGAAAAATCGTTGACTTTATCTGTTGTAATCTTGTAAACCAGGCCTGGGCAACTTGTGTCCCCACTCTATCTTCCCCTACCCCGCGACCGGGTCACGTGACGCGTTTCGTTTCTGTCGCGCAGGTGTCCGGTACTGGTAGAGAAAGGGTAACTTTTTCCCCTTAATTCGTGCTCCCTCCCCTTACCTAGCAACTCTACTCGCGAGCCAACTTTTCTCCCTACTCCTGGGCCCTTACTACCAAACTTCTGTAGAGGTTGGGGAGATTCGTATCGTCACAGTTCCGTGAGGCAAAGCACGGTAGGGGGGATTTGAAATAGTGGGGGAAACGGTACACTGGTAATGGGAGTCGTGAGGCAAAGCACGGTAGGGGTGATTTGAAATAGTGGGGGAAACGGTACACTGGTAATAGGAGTCGTGAAGCGACAGCGGGGAAAAAGTTGCTCAGGCCTGTTGTAAACAGAACGCACTTTAATTATATTGATTGATATGGAAGTAAACGTTATTCTAAAATGACATTGGATATCTAAGTAAAAACTGAAGATAAGATATTAACCTTTTACCAAGGTGACTTCAATTATAGACACTTACGTAGACGTAACAAGAAAAATTGAGATAACAAAAATTTTACCATAATCAATGTGAATACAATCTGTACCAATATGGATACCATAACACTATGAAGTTATTTGCTGTATCAAGAAGAAAAATGAAATGTTTCTGGGAAGTACAACTTTGAATGACGGTTAACACTTTCAGTGCCACGTATACATACGTATATGACCATTGAAAATTAAGTTTTTACTACAATCTATTAAGTAAGCCAAATTTGATTATTTGATGTTACAGAAACCATCGTTACAATAAACTTTGTCTTTTCTATTATTGCATTATTCAACAAGTTTGATTTAGCGTGACTTACGCGAGCATTGGCGTAGCACTCCACGCGTTAAAAGATCAGCTGTGCACTTTCGAATAATATACAGAATGTATCTAGCGATTGGGTCGAATTGTAACCCGTTTTTTATTGAAGATAGAAAAAGATTGTAGAGAATTGCATGGTTTAACAAGCCTGTGACCATTTACTGTAGATACTGGAAAAAAGTCAAGTAAAAAGTAAGTGTTTCGAAAATATTAAGTTTTTCACGATTGTACCCTAATACTTTTTTTATAAACAAAAATCATGTGCGTATTTTGCAATTTCACCGATGCACTTTCGTAAAAAAATCGTATTACAGGATGATACTTGTTAAATCATGCAAAACATCTACAATTTTTTTTCTACCTTGATGAGTTATAATTCCTCCCGGTTACTAGATACACCCTGTAGACTGTAATAGTAATTCTTGAACAAAACGCTTCGTAACGTTCGTATTCTAAGATCGGACGTTTCATACGTAACATTAACCCTGTAATATTCTTCGGTGACCGAGAAATTCCTCAATATCAGTATCGAGCAAGATTGTCGAATGTTACATCAGCCAAATATCGTGTGATTTATTCGCGAACGTAGACGGAATTCGTGGCGTTGTTGTATTAAAAATCAGGAAAACCACTTCGATTAGGTACGGATTGCGTTATACCTGGGAAACCGTTCGCGTCAAACGATCGAGACGAACTGAGGGTGGTTGCATTTCCGTGGAAAGTATTTCAATACTCGGCGAGCAGCACACGCAGGGGAATTTTGTTTATCTGGAATTTGGCATTATCAGACGGGATGAGCATCATGTCTGATGCAACTCCGTTAGTTATTGAGCCAGCGACTAATGATCCCGATAAGGGCTAAACAAAGTGTGGCTTCACTGGGGGCTTCTTGGAGTTTTCCAACACTGTCTGTTTGGCCCGCGCTGCTGAACTTCGATACACTACCGCTCAAAAGTACAATAGAATCCTTCTTATCCGAACTCCCGTTATCGTGCGAGTATCTCGTTGTTTGAACAATTCATTATCCACCAGCACCGTGGTGGCACACAATGAAAATAGTCCGGCACATTTATTTTTTTATCGCATTGTTTACCGAAGTGCTTACCAGTTTTTACTGGAATCGTAAAAATACATAAAATGTCATTTAACATCTCAAGCTACCAACACCTGACAAATTAAAGGAACCAATTGACATCTCTACTACATTAAAAAACTCG
Organism: Lasioglossum lativentre; assembly: GCA_916610255.1. Lineage (NCBI taxonomy): Eukaryota > Metazoa > Arthropoda > Insecta > Hymenoptera > Halictidae > Lasioglossum > Lasioglossum lativentre. The sequence goes on along the minus strand of OU744355.1, from coordinate 9,912,396 downwards.
AAGACGCCAGATGACGTTTTCGGTCAACAACGTTCTAAAAATGAAGGACGCCAATTCACGTCTCCGGTCTACTAGCATTCGTTTTGCTGATTTATATAAAAAATGTATAACTCATGTAATTTTGACTGCTTGTACAGTCACTTTTCGACTTACGACGGGGTTCGATTCCGCTTTTATTTCTGATTTTTAATTGATATTTTGATATGTTCGATATAAATTCATACATTTTAAACATATTTTTATGAAATTTTTTCGTTGTAAGTGCGAATGGTCGTAACTCGAGAAGTTACTGTACTTAAAAAAATAATTTGATAAATGCTTCAGTAAGAAAAATGTCGCTCAGATTCAATTATTTTTTAAAAGTACTAACGGATCGTCTTTCACCAATTGAGTAGTCACTGAGAATGGCAATTGAGTAGTCACTGAGAATAGCAATTGAATAATAATTGAGAATCCACGTAGATTAAATTCAAATAGAAGAACAACTTTAATTTTTCCAGGTCAAGGTCATTTTAATGACAATATTGAGATTCAAATGAAACACTTGTTTTGTAATTAAATTACTATTTTTCCCAATGTCTGCTGTCATTTTTCCTCGGAGTGTATGTAATCTTGTACAAATCGAGTACTGTAAGCAATGGAATGTTATTCTCTGATGACAGCAAGACGGACACATGTAATGTCTACAGGAAACTGATAAGAAATTCATTCTATCCATTAGAATGAAATATCGGTTAATATTCGATAGACTGAAATTGATAGAATGCAAATAGTCAAAGTCTCCGCAATGAAGAACTCACAATGAGCATTGGAATTAACAATCAGTTAGAAAAACTGCAAAAACTCCAATTTTTAATATATTATTTATACAAATGAAAGTTTGCAATTTTCAGCAACACAAAATTACAGAATGTAAACTAATTTGACTGTCCTACACCCTTTAGTTTTCTAGATATCTCAAAGACCCTGTATTCAACCTTTCACTTTAAGGGCTGTTTCCACCTGTCCAATGTGGACGATGGCTGATTAACAAAGTATTTGTCGAATATTTTTCCGAGAACTATTTCTCACAAGTTTCAACGCGATTGATTTTTGTAACTTGAAAATGCTCCCTTGTTAACAATTGACGTTTACATGATTTTCAGTTTCTGAAGAAACGAAAGTAAAAATACTAAAACGAATACTAAAAATGGCTAGTACCTGTTGTTTGTTGCTTAAAGAAGTATTAAACTGTATTTATTCAGATTTTGAATTTTAAATAAACTGGTTTAGTAATTTCCTAGAAAAGTACCTTTAGTATCTTTAGTAACTGCGATATAAAAAATCTGAAATCCGCCATTTTGAAGGGTTTGGTAGTGCTGCTATTAATCTAATTGTCTGCATGCTCCACTCTCTGCGTTACCTGGAGTTGGAATGTAATAACAATGCGAAACGATAAACACGAATTCCTTGTTCCGCGGAATATTTTAGAGTTCAATAATTTCATCGATAACTCCAACAAAGCAATGCCAACATGGCATATCTTTCGCAAGGTTATTAGATAACGCGGATTGTCACATTTCCACTATTATCATTGTTTTGTATGCGTTCTGGATTTTCTATTTCTATCCCCCATACAAACCGGATGGATGAAAAGTGTCTCGGCATCTGTGCAATAGGCATATCTATTCGGATAAACAAAAGTATAAGATAGATAAAGTTTCTAAAAATAGTTAAAGCACCAGTTACGTTAAAATGCTGCTATCTAAATATATTTAGAATGTTTTGATTCACTACCGTGTTTCAATGATCGTCAAAAATTTTTCTGCTCATGACATGTATGCTATTTCAAATGTCCTGCAGTATATAATATGAAAATAAGCAATTGAGGATGTAAAAGTGAAAGATAATTACTGAAAAAATTTGTTTAAGATCCTTCCTTCGAGCCTTACATCTAAAAATAGCGATATCAACGATATAAAGCATTTTCAAGAATTTTGTTAGAATAGTTTGTTATTATTGAATACATGGCATTATCCCAATACCGATGGGAGTAATAAAAATATTGAATATATCTTTGTGTCTATATAAATGTGGGATCACCTAAGCGCGATCCATACTGCATTCGTCGTCTAGACGCAGACGTAAGCGATCACTTCTGATGAAGTTTGACGAATGGAGTATAAGAGGCCCTGGGATCCCCAAACGCTGCGTCCAGACGGGTTTAGGAGATCCCACCTTTATAGGGTCCTAGAAGGGCCAGGGTAATATAGTGGGACCTCGACACCTGCGAGTAACTAACGGGGCTGTGGTAGAGGTAGCAACGACCCACCGAAAGGCAGCCCGGTAGTATGTTACAGAAGGAAAAACGGGGATTTTGCCTTCACTGGCTGGACCAAGGAGAGGTAATCCCCCCTTAACCCTTAGCACTCGGATGGCGACTCTGAGGCACCACTAAAAACTGCTATGTCATTCTTAAAAATATTGTACACATTATTATTTTTGTTCGTATTTAATAAACTACCAGACATTTACATATTACACGAGATATTGTATCGGTATCACATGCAAAAAATAAAAAGAAAATTGTATAGAATGGAAATATTGTAGAATGGAAAAATCCTTCGTTTCTGAGTTAAAATAGCTTCGAGTGCAAAGGGTTAATAAACCCCTACCTCTAAGTTGAAGACCGCGGCGAAAGAGGTCCCGCGACCCTAACGGCTAACCTCAGGAAATCAGGCGACATCCTGAGCCTAACATCCTTCTCCCCGGTAAGGGCGTCACCTAGAGAGCGAATATCTTTCGTTCCTACTCGTGGGAACAATTATGGAATCTCAAAAACAAGTAACTAAAATGGGGTGGTCTACCCTTCTGAGAAGGAGGGGTTTTCCCAAGAACATGGACCATCTACGTGGAACTAGAAATTTGGGCCAGTTAACTGGCTGACTTTGCCGATATGAGGGGAACCTCGAGGTGCGGCATCTTCCCCGAAGAGGGGGGTGGTCAATACTAAATGTATCTTTATTAGATTCATAACGATCTAGAAGAGGGTCCTTACTCAATGAGAAAAATGGAGAACTACTCTTTATCAAGAAAGAATAGGTCTTTACCGACCATCGGCAATACTGAAATCTTGAGCAAAATTACTTGAGATTATAATTAAAAATAAACTAAATAAAATACTGGACTTTGTTCAATATGAATGAAAAGATAAACGCACGATTTACGCCCTAGAAAAGATTGAGTACAGTAAAATGATATTAGAACAGACTGAGAAATAAATAATATTTCGAAATACTTTATAGATATATCAAGTAACTACTAAAAGTATTTAACCACATTATAGCCTATAGCATACACTTTTGACATTAGACATTGCTAGGATTGTATAGATAGTAGTGAAAGTATAATAATTAACGAAAGTAGAGAAGACATTATTTATCAAAGGGGACCATAAAAATTTTAAGTTACTTAAAAAGTCTTATTGTATCTCTTTAGATTTAAAGAAAAATTTAACTTTGTTGAATCAAGTTTTATAACATATTGAACATTTTATTAAGTTATTCTTTAATAACGTAGTATGAAAATATTCTATTTATTCATTAAATTTTTCTACATCATCATTGTTCTGTTAAGAAAAACGGCAGACTATGGTGGCTACCCCAATAATAATTGAATAATTATATATATAAGAGCAAAAGGGGCATAAGAAATCTTTGTAAATATGGAAAAGTAAGTGCAAACTTCGAGATAAAAATCGTCAGATCAAAGATCATCGTATTAGAATAGATTACATACTCCGATTTTTGATAAGGGTACAAATTACTAGCAATACCTACAACGACAAATAATTTCCGGGAAAATATTGTTCAGCCTTGTTGTCGCGACTGCCGAGCGAACTGTTTATCGTTTGCCCTAATTAATTCCAAGCAATAACGATCTCCCCGATCTCCCAACTTTTCTTTTACGCAATTCCCAGTAACTGGTCGATAAGACAGACATTTTTCATGCCGGCAGACTGAAACGAGTCCTCTCTCGTTGCACGATCTCTTTATTACTCTGACATTTTGCCCGTCGCAATTACCTCATCCTAATTGTTCACGGAACAGAAGAAAGGGGAACGTTAAAAACAGTAACAGTTTTGAAACTGTTCCGAATATGTCGAAGGTCGAATGAAACATGAAATTTTCAATTAATTATGGAATAATTGGATTTCGTGACTAGACAAAAGAAAAGAATTTAAAAATATTGATAAATTACTTATAACGTGTTAGAACTATTAACACCCCGATGGCCGGAATTGGGTCCATTTTGACCCAGAGATAAAAACGTTCAATCTAAATTCTAATCTTCTAACAGGAAGCTTCCATTATCAGTTATTTATACTGAGTCGAATAGACGTTAGAATAAACTCGTTAGTTTTCATGGTTAATGAATTGCGAAAGAAAAACGGAACAATTCCTAATTGCATTTCGGAGCAAAGACTTGGCAAGAGTAACGCGTGAATAAAAATATCGAATTTTACGGTCTTCTCTAAACCCGTATCAAAATATTATTATCAATAGATTGTTGGAGGCACTTCCGATGAAAGCAAGCTCAAACATGAGGTCATTGAGTAATTTTAACTATGCGTAATTCGAATTACCGCGAAACATCACAAGTGCTTATTAATCCCATTAAAGACGCCGTATTTGAACTCATTTTCATCTGCGGAATCTTATTAATCTGTTGGCAAGACTTTTATAAAAATGCGATAAAAGGTGAAGAAATTTTAATTTTTGCCGTTATATTTAAAAAAAATTAAAATGATCGCTGTGCGGCATAAAAATATAAACATAAATACTTGCGGTTTAATTGCGCAGAAATCGATAAGAAAGGATCCTAGTATACCGGTACGATGTAGATAAACCTTCCTGTTTTGCTTTCTTTAAAGTCGCCGGCGCCATATAGGTCACGGACAACCAGCGATTGAGAATTTTCACCATAAATTCTTCTTTGTTTCGCCATGTCTACATTCACAATACCATAAAAGCGGCATTGGGTAAAATTCAGAAACCGTAGACGCAACATTTAGCTGAGTAAATATGTCAAATATACCCAGTGGGCAAAATTATAAGACAAAAGTACCGAAATAAACATTTCATTTTGCGTTTATATTGAATAAAATTGTCCCACAGTCCATAAATTAAACGAATAAATTAAAGTATCGAAAAATTATATTAAAATGTGCCCAAAATCTTCATAAATTAAACGAATAATGCAAGGAATTTGTGTTATATTTGTTCAAACTGAAAATTTCTCGTATTATTCGTTTAATTTATACAATTATTGGTTACAAATAAATCATCCTGATATGTAGTACTGTTTAATCTTCGAAGGACAAACGTTTTCATAACTATACAATGGACAACGTTGGAGCCATTCACAATTCTATTTATCAATTTTTTAAAATCTGTCTCTCTCTATCTCTCTCTCTCTCTCAATTTTGTAAGGTACTTTTCTGTATAACCATTAGCTTTTGTCCTGGAAAATCCATGGAAAATGCATTATATCATTAGTTTAATTCACGAAGATTAATTATTAATAAATAGTTCTGTTTCAAATTCGATACTGTTTGACATAAACATAATATCAAGTCCTTATCGCGACAATTTCGGAATGTCTTATAATTTTGTCCATTAGTGTATGTCCAATTGTAAAACTGAGTGATGGACGATGCAAACGTGAATTCATAAATGGTAATATTGGCATAGGCACTATTCATTTGTCCATTTGTTTATGCACTCTGTAAATGCGGATCATCTAAAAAGGGAAAATTGCCCCAGTGGAACAGCTAATCTCGGTTAAAACTTTAAAACTGTTGGTTAGGGGAAACGTCTCCAATATATTTGACCTTTACGTGTCTTGTCAAGGTCACCCTTCTAAATAACTTTCAGAAATTCAGAATAACACCTTCTGGAAGTCACCCAGAATTGTATCCGTAACAATATATGTCGTGGCCAATGAAAGTGAGTCCCCTAATCAGCATTTTTGTCATAGCTTATTAATTTGTAACGGTACTTTTTAAGTCGTGAGGCAGTGCAGTACAACTATATCTTTATCCAGTGATTCTTCAGTATCCTTCTGCTATTTATCGTTAATACTAATTGCTGCGTTTAATTGTTTCGTACCGTTAGCGATACTACAAAACAGTACTCCTGTCCATTCAATTACGTCCGTTCGGGAGTTAACAATAAGAGAAGGTGTAATGCAGAATTCAAATCACCAAATTTCTGTATCGTTCCCGGAATATTTGAGCACTCTCGCGGGCTCAATGTCCGTAGCTCTAGGTCGAGGACTCTTTGGGACATTCGTGATAGGGACCGAGATCGCTATATCCGCGCTGAAGCCCACGTCATTCTGAGGCTCGGGGCTGGACACGGTCTCGGGATAATTGATGCTCTCCTTCAACAACTCCTCCTGCAATTCCTCCGACGGCGTCCTTGAGATCTTGGACGACTTCTCCGCTGTACTCGAGAACTTTCTTATAAACATGATCGGGCTGTTCGCCATCCGATAGCTCTCGCTCCGTTTCACTTTGTGTTCGATTCTATCCTCCCGGAGACTATCGGATCTTCTCGTCGCGTTGTCATCGGAACACGTCTCGAGAACGCTGGAGGACTCGAACGCGACGTCTTTGTCGTTCGAGTTACAGTTATTGATGTGTTTGTCGGTGTCCTTGACATGGGGCAGGTCTTTGTTGTCGCATCGAGGGTCTACCTTGGTCAGTTTCCTGTAAAAGCTCGGCGTGTCGAGGTCCGACACTAGCAATTTCCTGCTCAACTTGGGCGTGTTGCCTGTCGGCCTCAGACTCTTTAGGCAGAGGGCCGACTTCTCGAAGTCGAGGCGAAGGTTTGTTGATCTAGAAGACGACGTCCTCGGCGCGTCTGTCTTATTCATGAACCGACAGCCTTCCTGAGCCTGAGCCGACGACAAGCTGTCGTCGCCGGTCGCCGGTGGGTGATTCTCGTCGCAGACGGTCGCACCCACGGTCGATCTAGCAATGTACGGTTTGTTAGAGGACAGCTTGGGTTTGTTAAGATCTAGGACTTTGTTACTCGGCGCCAGCGCCACGGTCCCGGTGGCAGCGGTCTGACACGTGCCGTTGGCGGACAGCAACGGGCTGCCGTCGGTGGCCAGAACTGTACTCGCATCGTCGTTAGGATGAGTGTTGCCGGGGTGTGCGAATGGTGCTTCTAATCTACCGACACAGCCAGTGCAATCTCGTTCGTCAGCGCTCGTACCAGAAGCCTTCTTACCTTCATCCTCCTGCATGTTCACGTAAGCGCCGCGAACTTGTCGATGGGCTGTCGTTGGACTCGTGGGTCCCACCACGGTCGTCGGTGTTCGAACGTAGTCCGGACTGGACGCTCGATCCGGGCTTCTAGCTGCTCGGATGATCAGCTTGCCCAGCTGAGGCGACGTGGGTGGCGTTAATTTCGTCGGACCATCCACCGCGTCGTTGCTCTTCGTCACTGCTCGAACGTTCGGGGTTGCACGGTGTAACAATGGCGACGGGCTAGGTGAAACTCCTTCTCTCACGAATGGACCTGGAATTTCATGTACAGTACATGTTAGCGACAGCTCATCTTGAGGGAAACGAAAACGCTATTTCGTTTTATTACTTAGTAGTTTTACAAAAACTAGATTACCTGGATTAAAGGTAGAATGTGCTCCTTTCCTTCTTTTCAAGCTGTCGGACGTATAGACAACCTTGCCCTCCGAATCTAACGTGACTCTGGCACCCTGCCTCTTCCTCTCCAGAGAGGAGGTTGGCTTTTTTGGTAACTCGCTTAGACTAACGTACTCGGCGTCCTTCTTGAAGATGTCGGAGTTGGCGTACAAGACCGGGGACCAAGCGGGAGCCGTGTTCGAAGCGGTTGCTGGCTCTTGCCGTTTGTCGTTGTTGTTTCTCACGTCGGCTATGGTGACATAGTCGCCGGAGTCTGCGTTCCCTTGCTCCTGATTCCCTTGATTCTTCGGCACGTGCTTCCTGCCCGGAAGTACGCCACGAAGCTTGCCCAAAACACCGCTCAGAGGGCTGATCTTAGCAGACGCCTGTCCGATCGTTGGCTTATCGTTCACCGGCGAAGGTAACACTTGTACAGTCGCGTACAGATTCTTGTCCTGTCCGTTGATCACCTCCATCTTGGAGGTTCCGACAGTGGCGGACATGAGGACAGATCCTCCAGCCTGTATTTCAGACTTCCTGTTTTCGCTCATCTTGATGGGCTGGTCCGATTCTCGAGTGAGCTCATCGTCTGAACCAGGTGGCGTGATCACGCACATGGACGGTATGCGACTGGTGTTGATCGCCGTTTTCGAACGAATTCTCTCGATCCTCTCGCAGCCCTCCAGATCACTGGACTCGGAGTATTCGAACTCTGAACAGGATCTTCCCGTGCAAGCTGGACTCGAAGCGGACTCCACAGGCGAGGAGGAGGTGTTGTGCCCGCTGTCCGGAGACTCGCCGCCATTTTGGTTCTGTCCGTGCACCTGGAGACATGAAAGTACCCAATCAGAATCATGCTATGACTATACAAACATCTATTAATCCTTGAGGTACGACGCTCGATCGTTTCTTTCTACAGTCAGTCAAAAAAGTCTCCATACACCTGTTGCATACCTACACGGAGCTATAGAGAGTTGAGAATAAAAGACAAGATGAATCCTCACCATAGCAACAACCGTAAGGCTGGACTTTCTTTCCGGCGGTGGAGGCGCCAATAATGCTGTGCAGACTGTTCCGGCGGAACTCGTGGTCGTCGACGTTGATCCTCTTCCGAATAGTTCGTATTCATTTTCCACGGTCGGCGAGGTGGGATCGGAGCTAACGTCGTTCGTCCTAGTCGATGAAGAACTCTGCGGGACTGGCTCCTCTTCTCGCAGGGTTTTTAAGCCGGAATCCACGTGGAACGACGTGTAGTACCCTTCTGTGTCACAGGAATACACGGACGATGTCTCGCCATCATCGGAGAAAGGCACCACCGCAATATCCTGTATAATATCGGGTGTCAGTGTACCTTCCGATGTGACCGAAGACGAGGCTGACGTATCTCGCCCCTTGAATCGCCTGACGTGGCTCAGAGACGTAGAGGATGTGCCAATCGATGCTGTTGTTGTCGACCTGGGTAATAACATTTCACATCGTTAGAATGTGTCGCATAGAATCGCATTATTTTATTTAAATAATTAATTTGATCAACTCTAGGTCTTCTGAGATATAACGAAACCTTGGATGAGGAGGTAGTTATCACGATTTCCCAAACTTATACGTTCTTATTACATACATTCGTTGATGAAAATAATTGCTTTTTTCTTTAAACCCTTTGCACTTCGAATTTTGTTCAATTTTGTTCCCAACAATTATTTTAAGTGTTTTATTTACTATGTAACTTAAAATATTGATTGATAATAATTTTAAACAGTTTCTTCACTAGTCATGTTGAAAATAGTTAAATATGTATATGTATTTTGCTTATCCGAGTAAAAAAATTAATATTATAAAATATAATGCATGTTTAAACTGGCAATTTAAAAACTTTGAGTCACACTCGCATAGGAGATTTCTGTGCTGGGTTGTTCGGTTATTCAGTGTCGACGACAGCTAGCAAGTAATACGAAACTTGAGATCAGGCGTGTACTCAACTCAGGATACAAAAAGTTAATTATCACTGCAGCGTATCTTGACGAAAACCGTATGTCAGTGCTAAAACAGGCGAATGAGATTGGAATACGTGAAATGTGATTAACACTAGAATTACCAGACTGATTAAAATGGCATGTTTCTGATCTTTTATTATTATTTATGCAAAATAAAAATGTTTTACCTGGATTGTAAACTGGAGTGCAATAGATATTTATTTTCATTCCTAATATGTTTAATAGGATGAAAATAAAATTATATTTTTAAATTCTCCTAATAGTTTTACTGTCTTACATTGCACCTACTCATTTTTGTGATGAATGCAAAAAATCCGCTATCCAGTTATTACGGTAAATATTTTAATAAACTCCTTTATTCAAGAACAAATTGCAATAAAGAATACGAAATCTGAATAAATGCAAGCTTGTTATTATTATACAGCAATATTTAGTGTTGGGTAGTTTTAGTGTTAATAAAGATTACAAGTTTTGGACAAACGGATGCGTGCAAAATATTTGCATCAAACGGCAAAAGTGAGATTGAATGGAAACCGAATCAAGAATAGCAGATAGAAAAGATACTGATTCAAAATGTTGATCGTTCAGATGATGTTTGATTGAATGTTAAGAAGTTGTATGTCTCAATAAAAGTAATCGACGAAGATTTGTATAAACTTTTAAATAATACAATAGTGACATACAATTTCTTAACATTCTTTTTAATATTGATTCACTGATGAAGATGGAAAGAAAAAACTGTTGGATCACACGTTCTAGTTTTGAACATTAACACACAAGTTTCAAATTCGATATACACTCACCCCCAGATAGGTAATATCGACTTCTGAAAGAAAAAGGAAGAAGATCCAAATAGAAAGAATTCGGATCAAATGGGTTAGAGGTTCGCAAGTAATGAAGCTTTCACAATCAACAATACGAAACATCGATTTTTTTTATGGCAACGAGTCTGTCGGGAGTTTGGGGAGGTCGGAAGCATCGTCGAGCATGTTTGCCGCTTGATTGGTTCCTCGGGGATGCGTCCAGTGGTGGGAATAACATTGTGACAGTTACGGTAGAGATCTGTTCGACAGTTACGGAGAGAATGCTGTATCTCGGAAACTAAGCGAGACCGCCACTACATGCAAAGGAAAAAGTTGTTCAAAAAAACGCTTTCTACAACTTCTCCGAAAATCATCGAAGGGTAGGTAGTTGTTGTGCAGTTTCACGCAGGTCGGGAATCGGTTGGCCAGGCTTGCTCGAGTCTCCAGGGACCTTACCTTGGCTGATGGGTGGTGGTGGTCGTCTCGCTGCCGATACTCGCCCTTCCGCTCTCCGAAGACGCACTCCAGTTTCCCGAGCTCGAATGAGGCGGGTCATCCCGGTTGCTCCCCTTTCGTCTCTCTCTCCTCTGGACCGCGCTCTCTCGCAATTTCACGCTCGGTTGTTTCTCCGTGGTGGGCACCGACACAGGTATGCTCGCGATACTCTTCCCGCTGGAGCTCGACGAGCTGGGCTTCCTCTCGTGCGACTTGTCCTTCCTACGCCTACTTGTTACCATTTCGTAAATATTTCTCTCTTCCGTCGACCTCGATTGATTTTGATCCGTCTCTGACCTCGTTGTGCTCGCCGCGGTCGTCCCCGGCTGTTCCTGCTGCTGTTGCTGCTGCTGCTGCTGACTCGATTTCGGGCTGATCAATTTCAGCCGGGACATGCCCCACGCTTTCAGCGTGTTGAAGTGGGACTTTTTCTCTGTCGGCGACTCCTTCTTCGACGAGCCCAGTATATCCGTGCTTGCCGAGCGCTGCGTTCGAGACGCTATGTTCGATATCGTCCCGTCCGCGTCTTCGTCGATCGTTTCTCTGCGAACAGACATACGCACAGTGAATCTAACGAGTATTTCATTGAAACGCCAGGCCCCCAAACTTTAATTGGTCCACTCTCCTGTCTTCAGGAAAATATTACTCGTCCCCCTACCCCCCTGGGAGTCTATCTTCTTTAACCCCTTACCTTATGATTTATTTTGCAGTGATTAGAACCTTCTTTGACGTTTATTACTTTCCTTTAAGAAAAAGAAAATTTTATATTTAATGGATTGTGTTAAAAATCTTCATTTCCAGTCTAACGCAATATTATCAGGCAGGGGGTTAATCAAACAGATAGATGCAGTGGTGAACTTTTGTTTCTTAGAGCACCCAGAGAATCCTATAGCATGCTAAATAAAGATGTACATCGACATCTTAGAAATTGAAATTAGAAAATTTGTATCGTACATGCGAAGTGTTTAAACTTACACAAGACATGAAATATGTACTTTCCAAATTTTCGTATATTTGTTTTAGTTAGATTTTGGACCTGTGTCCAGACGTAATGAGGCATCCTCCCGAGTCGGCCTCATTTGACAACTGCCTCAATCATGTTGTCTCAAGTGCTCTTTACTATACGTAAGGCAAGGACACGAGACACCATGAGCCATCACTTACTGCAAGACATTCGTGGTATTTGGATCTATTGCTTGTGCTAGAATCTAGCTGACAATCAGCTAGCGGCTAGATGGTGCAAGTTCAAACGTACAGAACAACTTTTTCTCTCAAATTATCTCAATACTGAAATCACTTTGACAGGTTTTTATTATAATTAAATATTTTAGGCGTAGTATAATTTTATTTACTTCCATTAACTTTGGAAACTATTGCTGCACAGCTTTGAAATGGACGATCTTAGTACTCCAGAATACTAAAATTTACAATTCTACTGTTTAGTTAATTTTTAATGAGATCAAGTATTAACGTTTGTTTTTTAATTCTACCTATTTTGATTTCTCGTTTGTATCTTAATTCTGCCATTTTGTTTCTTGTATCTTCGATACAATTCTGTTGTTTCCAATTACTTATTTTTTGATTATTCTACCAAATTTCATTTTGGCATTTTTGTATTTACTGAATATATTCCAATCTCAATACTTATCTTAACAATTAGTTGTTTAGTAGATATCAGTGTAGAATTGATCCGCTCATTTGGCAAATTGGTTAACTCCACACAATAAAAAAAATAGAGACAATTGATGAAGTATTGTGCATTAGTTTTTAAATGTTCTTTTAATTTTTGTCACTCAGTGGTATTAAGCCTGATTGTGGAATTGTATTTTTAAAAAGTTTATTAACCAAGGGTTTTTAGAAGGAAAACGTAAAAAGACTCGAAAGATAGTTAATTGCTTTGGATTATGAACGGCTCAATTTTGTAATTAATTAAAACATGCGTTTCTAACTTACCCTCCAATTGCCTGTCGTATTTCTTTTTGATCGGTACCAGCGATCGTATTTCGTCTCTTCCCTCTAGGTCTGCGAAGCCGCGATCGTCTTTTCACAGCTGTTTCTTGGCTTTCTGGACCGGACAGTAAAGACCTTCTTCTCATCGACATTCTTTCGAATCCTCTTCCACTGACGTCCACCGCCACAATTTCTGCCGGGAACCTGGACAATAATAATACATACATTATTCTTTGCAGCCCTTTGAATATGCCAAAATTTCTACTTCTTTTAAGTTGCAGTTCAATTTTATTATTCTGTAATTTCATATAGGACGATCTTCACCTGTGATGTGAAAAATACTGTTTCCAATTAACGAATTACTTTTTTATAAACAATATTTTTATGTGTGGACAATTTTTTCGATGGTCACCCATATATTTTTTTCTTATGCAGTTTCAAGATTATTTGAAACAATCAATTTTTAAATAAAAGCCTCGTTACACCGTATAATTATCATAAATTGCATATATACATACAACAACAGTGTAACCTTATCCGTTCCATGGACAGTAAATGTGCTTTTTGCGCTATGGCCTTAATAAATGGACCCACTGTAATGCATCCTTGCATACTGTAGCCGACACGAAAATGCATTCAGAGAAATCGCATACAATATACATATTTTTGATACCATCTCAATTCAAGAATATATTCAGGTGGATTTGTAAAAACAGTTACTCTTATTTACAGTAGGTGTGGTCAATAGATTGCCGATTTTATAGACTTTTAACAAAAATGAGTTGGTGCAATTGAAAATAATAAAAAGATTGAAAGAATTTTAAAATGTCGATGTACCATTTTTCTAAGATTACCATTTTCTATTTTGCATAAAGATCCGCTTTCTGATGATCAATCACGAGAGATGACACATACTCTGATGTTTTTAATGAAGTTTAATAAATTAAATTTTAATGAAGCTACTGCCTTTAACGTGAAAGCTAAAATGGCTCGGTTGCTCGGCGAAGGAAATACGAGGATTTTAATGCGCATAGAAAAAGGATTACGGTATACGTCAGAAACACCATTCCGCAGTTAGCGGTTAAGATAGCATAAATTTCGTTCTTACTTGAGAGCGACAGCTTGAACCTGTTCTTCCGGGCTGGGAAGTTTGTGATCGACGGCTTCGTCGTCCGCTGTATCTCCCAGGATCCTGGACATGCAATCCGGTGGTACAGTAACGTCCCCGAGAGCCTCCGTGGACGTCCATCTTCGTAGATCTTCGATAACGGCCGGCTGTATTCAAGAATTATACTCGTGAAATCATTAATAATAACAATATAGTGCATGGCTACGTTGTAAAATTGTAAAGTGTATTATGAAAAAGGAGAGCTCAAGCTTTGTCCATTAATATTAAAGATGTTCCGCAACACCCTACTAAGATTTTTGTTCAGGCTTGTAAATAGTTTGTACACCCGTCTTTCATTATTTCAAAAACTTAACTGCCGATGTCGTCGTCGAATCATTTTTTATTTCAGTTTGCCAATATTTAGGAATTTTTTTCAGAAGAATTATCCAACTATTTGCTATAATTTAGCAAACATATTCACGGGTATTCGAAGTACAAAAGTTATATTTTTCCAAGCGGAAACAATCAAAATTATATAAGTTGCATATTTTTTTATCGAATACTATCTTCACTTTTTCCATGATTCCGATTCTCCTGATCAGAAATAGGACAATGAGGAAGTACATTAAGCAAAATCAATTATAAATCTCGACCATTTACAAAATGGCGGAATTTTGAACACGCGAAGCCTGCATAAAATGAAGCAACCGTCAGCCATATTGGATAGGTCGTTTTTAGAAATATTAAGTTCGTCGATCAGCGATCTTGAAAAGCTTGAATCAGCAATTTTCAATTAATTCCTATAGCGTCCTCAGCGTTGTTCGCGATTTGGGACCATTGCGAGGCGCGGCACGAAAGTTGCCGAACTTCTTCGTTCGGTTCGAGCCGACAATGGTATTGTAGGAAGTATTGCCGCATTGCTTCTGTTTCATAGAAACTTGATGCTGCGGCGAAAAGCTACCGACGTGTTTTACGCACTGCGGCACTGCGTGGGCACAGCCATTGTCAGATGTCACCTCGTGACCAAGCGGGTTTCACGCACGGAATACGCAACGGATTGTGTTACAGTCTGCTCCCTTTCTATGCGCTCGTTACGAATACGGTGAAAATGGCTCGACTATATTTAAGACTCGCGATCGTGTCTGCGGCCGAATCTCCCGTGTTATCCGCGTCGTTGCCTGTTTAAAAGCGTATCGAGATTGCGCAATTCAATAAGGGATGGAAACTACACTCGCTACCGTCCACAAATATCCGAACAGCTAGCGAACCTACAACGTATTCAGGCTACACGAGCCGATTCCGATGGAAATGTGAGAAATCAACACAAAATAATATTTTCATCTACAGTGGCGGACGGAACTATTCGCATACCATTTAAAAAGAAGCAACCACTTGATTTTTGTCGAGATATTACAAAAATACTTCTAGATAACGTGGTAAATTTTTTAAAAATTTTACTATTCTGGTCAGAATAGCGGGGATAAAAGGGGATAAAATCAGTTGGCCCATGAAAAAGCTACAGGTATTGAACGATATAAATATTCTTAAAGGATTTTCCATTTCAGACGTTTCAATTTTTATCAGCAATGGCGGAAATCCACCAATGTACCAATAAAAGGCCGTTTTAAAAACAGCGAATAATAGTGCCATTTTGTAATATTTTGTTGTGACAAAGATGGAGAACCATGTTAAGATCTATGCTAATATCACTGTAAAAAACGGAACTTTTCACTCATTAATTGTCCTTGGAAAGAATTTCCAAAAACAGTCCATTTGTAGGTAGTTTAGACTCTAGGTCAGCGATGGGCACGGTAGGGGACCCTGAGTTGCCTGCTTCTCCCACCAACCTCGTCGGCTATGGGGAGACGTATGAGGG
Source organism: Lasioglossum lativentre (assembly GCA_916610255.1). Lineage (NCBI taxonomy): Eukaryota > Metazoa > Arthropoda > Insecta > Hymenoptera > Halictidae > Lasioglossum > Lasioglossum lativentre. Next base: position 9,896,483 of record OU744355.1, on the reverse strand, counting down.
GGGAAACGAAGGCACAGGAAGGTACGAGGCACCGTTGCGCAGCGAAGGTGCGCACTGCACAAAAGAGTGGTTGGTGGGGAAAGCTCCGCGGATCCTTCTTGTCCGCGGTGGACAAAAATGCCCATCACTGCTCTAAGTGGTCTACCCAGTGTTGCCAGAGGAGGGGAGGGAGCACGAATCGAGGGGAAAAAGTTACCCTCTCTCTGCCGATACCGGACACATGTATAGCAGAGGTGGAACGCGTCACGTGATTGGACCGCAGCGGAAGCGTGGGGAGTAACGTGGTGGAAGGAGAAAGTAGAGTGGGGGGAGTCTCAATCTGGCGACTCTGGGTCTACCTCTTTCAATGGAGAATAGTACTGTTTTCCTAAAAATTTGTAATCAATGAAATAGCAAGAATACAGAACAAATGTGTGTGTGAGTGTGTGTGGAGAGAGAGGGGGAAGAAATTTTGCATACGAGTCCGCAAAGAAGTGAGACATTTTATGTCTTTACTTTGCTCCCCCCCACCCCCTCCCGCTCCCGCTTTTCTTCCTTTGCTGTCCTATATGATTTGGTCAAGTGTATAGGTCAATTGAGAACATACGTCTTACGTCATACGTCTTACGTCATGTGGAAAGATTTATTTAAAACAAAAATAACCTATCAAATCGATCAAAAGTTATAAACAGCAACGTGCCCTCTCTCTCTCTCTCTCTCTCTCTCTCTCACTCTCTCCCTCGCTCTGACTCTCACTCTCTCTCTGTCTCTCTCTCTGGAAGGTTTTAGATCAAACCGCATTCGAAATTTTCGTGACACTTTTTCGTGACACTTTTCGGTAACGCTTTTCGGTAACGCTTGTTTCTGCTATGTGCCAAAGTAAAGACATAAAATGTCAATAAAGAGTGGATGGTAATAAATTAATTTTCGCGATGTTGGTTCGCAGTAATACTTTGATGTTTACTGATACACGTGGTCCCAGATTTATACATACGATTCTAGATTCGATGTCGAGACTCTGGTCCCGCCGTCTCTTGCCAAGGACGGGCGTGCACAGGAACATGTCCACGGAACTGCCATCCCTTCTCAGACTATCCAATCCTCTGACAGCGACTATGGCAGCGGCCTCGTACAGCTCTCTCAGCGCCTTCGGTCGTGTGTTCGACGTGAACAACGACGACGACGGCTTGTTGTCCACGTGGAAATGCTCGGTTCTTGCGGAGAACGTGCATATGTCCGATTCAGCTGTAACAGAATAAACGTATGTTAACGTTAACAAATCTGCAGTAGTAGAATAATATTAATAAAAGCAGCCGGGAGGACACTGTTCTAACGCTAACTTATCAGGAGAAATAAATTTTCAATTCCCCGTGTGGAAGGACCAGAAATTTTTGTTATATTTGTTCCTATCTCCGCCAGTTTACAGTGATCGGTGAGACAGTAGTAATCAAACTTTGTTGTTCTAAATTATCTTTTTATGAAACTTTCGCTAACATGTTTGTGGCGTTTTTGCGATTAAAATGAGCCCAAACATGACACAATTTGGAGTAGAACCTCGATTATCCGAACCGATGCTATTTATATGAATTCTTTATTTTCAACAGTTCGATTTCAAACACTAATACTAGGTAATTATTCTATTATCCGAACACTCGCGTTTCATTGATCAGTTCGGATAATCGAGGTTGCACTGTATCGTGAATTAAACGAGTATACAGGGTGGTCCACGCAACTTTTTAGTTGTCCACACAACAACTAGAAAAGTTGTATGGTTTGGAATGATACATTATGTAATTCATATACTTTTTTTGTAAGCGGAGGCGTTTCGGAGAATTGAAAGCTATCTTCGTTTTTGTAAATGGAATGCTATATTTTTTATGCCAAAATATCGAAGAGCGTTAAATTTTGAGTAAAAAAGTACTGACCTTTATTAGCTGTAAACCTATTAGCTAACGAATAATTTCACTTTAGAGTTTCATTACCAGCAAAGATTTCCGTAAGACCGCTTTGCAAAGACCAAGCAACAAAGTGAAATTATTCGTCAACTAACAGGTTTACAGCTACTAAAAGTCAGCACTTTTTTACTTAAAATTTAACGCTCTTCGATATTTTGGCATAAAAATATATAGCATTTCATTTAAAAAAACGAAGTTGACCTTCAAATCTCCGACACGCCTCCACTTACAAAAAAGGTATATGAATTACATAATATATTCCTTCAAACCATACAACTTTTCTAGAAAAAGTTTTTTCAGACAATGTATACTTTGGAAGTTATTGAGGGTGAACATGTTGCGTGGACCACCCTGTATATGTATAATCCTAAGTGTATCGTTTTTTTTAACGAATAAATAATTTTATCTAAGTAAAGAATCTACATATATTTCAATTTTATTAGAGTTCTTTTAAATGAAATATGAACTTCATACAAGAATTTTCTGCTATTTGATTCAATGAAGTCTATAATTTTATATAGTATTAATATTACTATTGTTATGAAGTCTGGCTATTGATTAGACGTGGGAACAGCGACACATAGTTGCATCGAGCATTTAGTTCGTAACCTCGAACAATAGGAATATATGTATATCGATAGGAATATACATATACTATAATCACTAGCGAACATATCTACCTGGCCTATCAATCATACTTCTCTCTGCACGGAACAACCTGTGCAACCGACCTTGAGACCATAGTCCGCTCTCTTCTGATTGCAAGTGAGCGAAAAGTCCTATTGCCCGAACACTTTTTGCTAACAGCCGTGGCGCTATTGACAATGAAAGTATTGAATGGTTCATTCAAACCTTTATTTACGAATCTTTCTTAACGCTAGAACTACAGGACCTGTCAAAAGAGAGTTGATCCCCATTGTTCCTCCACTTGGGTCCATAATTGATTCAATGAAGATGGTGAAAAGTGATATTTTTTATATAATTATCCCTTCGAGAAAGTCCATATTTCCCCGAATATTCAATTGTTTCTGTCCATATTTCATAATAATTCTTTTTATGTAAAATCAACTCCGGGACTCTTTCTCAAACACATTAATTTTTTAAATAACAGTTTTCTTGGTTTATTTTTTATAAGTAAGAATATAAATAGAAACGGTCACCCTAATTGGAGAACAAATTAATATCAAGTGGAAAATAAACGGCGAAATCTTTCGCGTAAAACGGCTTCAAGAAATCCCCCAAAAAATCCACCCTAAGTCTGGGTTTTGTGGGGGTGTAAGGGCACAACAAATGGTTCGAACCGCGATCTTTCAGCACCCTGGGATTCATCTACGGCGCGAGGGCGAGAACGAATATTCGTTTTGTACTCGAGAAATAGAGAATTGTTCCGTTGTGTGCTGAAACAATGCCAATTGACTCTTCGCGTTATTGTGCGAACAATAAGCGGAGAAAAATGGAAAGGGATAACAAGCAAGTAGGAGGGATAATGGCCGCCACCTACGGCGACACCGAGGTACACGCGTCATTGTTTCGGGGCAGCAATCGTTGGCTGTCTGCCCGAAAGGAAGACAATAATTAAACGAATAATGAAACTGACGTGACCGATGTTCGGTAGACGAACAATACGCGTTCACATTGTCCTAAAACGGTAATCTCCCACGAACACAGCGAACGTGTGAAAACAACAAACCAGGATGATTCACGATCGACGGAGCTGGACCTTTCACGATTAAAGTTCATGACCGTATTGTCATTGAATCTGAGGGAGACAAAAATTATTACGTTTACAACAAACATTCGTGTATCAAATTTTTTATTACACTTTCAGTAGGTAAACTTGTCGATGTGCTCCCTCCTCTCCGATTTCAATGACCTTGATATATGTTGTCAAGGTCACCATCTTATTAACTTCTAATTGACAGTAGAAGTAAAATGACAACTGTGTATAAGAAGTTGCAAGGCGAGTCTAATTATATGAAAGGGCAACAACAAATAATTGTGATTTTACTCTTAACTGACCACTTACTGGTACGTTCACCCTATTTTTGTCGTCATTGCATAAAATCCACAGTCGAATAATTAAATGAAAAATCTTCAGATCAGTCGCAGCATACAGAGACGTATCATACGAAGGCCAGACGCTTACCTCGAAGCTCTGACCTGGGGCCGAACGTAATATTTCTTGTGGAGCTCACATACAAATCGTTGCACGACATTAAACCTGTTTGCTCGCTGAAATCCATATAGGTGTATTAATACCTGCCTTGCTAGTTTTCGAATGAAGAGGGTAAATGCATTTTATAGCACGTAATTTACCTCGGTACCATTCTCATTTTCTTCAAATGTTTATTAGTTGATTTTGTCTAAATCAATAGACTTTGTATTTCATTCGATATGCAGTGACTCCCACTAATATTCGGACACTCTTAAAAAGACGATAACTTTTTTGATACTCGACCATACAACTTGAATTTTTTTTGAGAATTTAGAACAATCGGTTTTGTTACGTAACGTGAAAAGAATTTTTGAAAAAATTGCAATTGGTCGGCATTGCAGAAAATATACTAAAAGTTATATTTTACAACTTTTTTATGTGGGCTCATATTGAAAATGTAGAAAACACGTTTCATAGATCTATATCAACTAAACATATTCTGAAAATTTCATTAACATCGGTGAACGTTGCAATGAGCTACAAACGTTTAAAGATGATGAAAATTGCAATTTTTCAAATTTTCAATTCGTACATCTTTCAATGCCTGTCGTTTTTTCCCACATCAACCGATTTCTATGAAAGTTTTACAATGCATATAATTGACAGAGATCTACAAAACATATTTTTTAAATTTTCAATATAGACCCACATAAAAAAGTTGTAAAATGCATATTTTAGTAATTCTCTACAATTCCGACCAATTGCTATTTTTGAAAAAATTTCTTTTCACATCGTGTAGTAATCTAATTGCTCCCACTTCTCAAAAAAAAATTCAAATCGTATGGCCCAATATCAAAAAAGTTATCGTTTTTTTAAGAGCGTCCGAATATTAATGGGAGTCACTGTATTTCGAACTCTATCGTCATCCAGTTCATACATTTTTTCGTTTAATATGAATATTACAATATGAACATATTAAATATACTCGCATTCATTGGACAAGTCACCCTAGCATGTTGATTCCTTCATTCAGAATTATGATGGAGTGTGTGCTATGTAAAGTGGCCACCGTTTTTAACGGCATTAACTATGGTCACGCCTGGTTCACGCCGGCATCGGCACACGAGACTCGTTACGCGTGCAGTGCTAAGAAAGAAGGAGCATTCTGGAGTCTTTATCTTCAATTAACCGAAGTCTAAACACATTTAATAGTACAATGCACTTCCTGTTGACGGGCGGTTGCTGTCGGCCATTGTGAACAACGCTGTCACGGTTCGGATTAAAGTTTTACCTTTAGCACCGTTTTCGGATCAGAGCTGGGTAAACTAGTATTCTAAATAGTAAATAATCCATTGTAAAGTACAACTTTGAAAATAAAATATTTTATTGGCACGATTACGATTTCCGTGGCCCCTACTTTGAAGGTTAAATTTGTGTTCTTGGGGTCATTTTAAGAAAAAAACTGTATATGTTATAGGTACCAAATCGGCCTGGTTTAGCCGGTAAAGTAGATTTCCTGTTTTTTATAAACCTACAAATATCTCGGAAACTATGCAAGATGTGACAAAATATTGTATACAGACCTTTTTTGTAGGAAATTGAATTTTCTATAAAAAAACATTAAAATGATGTTAAAATTCCGTTTTTCACGAAAAATATTCACTGGAGACCTAACCAGACCTAACCCAGATCTAACATAACCTAATACATCAATAATATTAACTGCTAATTGAGTTTTAATACATAGACATTTCTTGAGTCTCATATAAGCAGTTGTGAACGGAGCCTTTACGTTCCCCCGACCATTATTTCGTGGGGGAGGCAGTTGTTCTGCAACTTCACCGAAATATAAATATACTCGGAAACTGCGCAGCTGATAAAAAAATGTCATACAACATAAATTGTTGGAAATTTAATTTTCTACAAAAAAGGTCTCTTGATATTTTGCCACATTTCGCACAGTTACCGAGATATTTGCAGATTTATAAAAAAACAAGAAATCTACTTTACCGGCTAAACCAGGCCCATTCGATACCTGTGACATATACATTTTTTTCTTAAAATAATCTCAAGAACACAAATTTAACCTCTAAACAAGGGGCCACAGAAATCGTAATCTCCCCAAATTGTTTCCCATTGACAAGATACATTGTTTGTTTATATTGTTTATCAAAAAATCGCAGTAGGAACAGTATTAGTAATTTAACTTGATTTTTTTATACAAATAAATATTTAATGTACGGTACTTACAAGGTTTATATAGGCAGTCATTTATTCAATAGTTTTAATTAGTTGAAGATAATACAACTGGATTGATTAAAAACGATTAAATTCCTTGAATATTTTGCTTCTTTCACATCAGATCTAGTAATTGTTACCATAAATGCAATCCGCAGTCTAGTGATTGCGTTAGGTGTTTCACTCCGTATGCGTTACAATAATTAAGAGATTGTTTGCTAACACATAAGGCGTAAGGGATTGTGCCGCGTACCAGAAAGTATCGAGTTGATCAACAGCACAAGATATGTTAGAAGGTTTCCTGACTCAGACTCCACGTTATTACAAATAAAGCCGTACGATATTTCCCAGGTAAAGAAGGTAGAAGACAAAAGATGTGTATACAATAATCACTACATGGTGTAGCACCGATCTGGGCCAGAGGTTAGGCAATGTAATAGATATCAGCGATAGGCGATTAAAGATAACATTATTGGACCGGTGGAAAAAAGAATTAGGTTGGGCTCTGCTACCTTCTCCTTGTCTTGCCAGCATGATTGCGTTGCGACTGTCAGTTAAAAGGATATTCCAATTTAGGGAGATCATTGTTCATCAATTTTTAGATCGAGATCAGAGTTTTAAGAGCACAGTGACCTGTCCAGTGAAAAAATAAAAATTCCATTTAAAAAATTCAACGTTACCATCATTTCTAAAAAAAATAATGCAGATAAAAAAAATTATACACCATTAAAATGCTTGCAAAAAGCAGTATATCTTTTTCCTCTTTCATTTTCTTCTGTTTATTATTTCCAAGAAAAGTAACGCTAGTAATGGCACCCTATATATCAGTCATAAAATTAAGTCATCGGTCAATCGGTGAATATTTATTGTACGTCAACTTTGGCTTTCGACATTTCTCTCATCATTCTTAATTTTTCAGACTGGCTAGTAGAACCACCCTATAAAATATTTGCCACGCGTACATAGCGTAGTCGAACACCCTGCATAGCCACACGATGCCTGAACCAGGATTTATTAGCAGGCTTTGGGCCTGGCCACGTAGAGACGATAAGCATTAGGGATGAAGAATCGATGCATGGATCGAGACGAGACGCTACAAATGACGCGTGTATAGGCGAGCGAAACTGTTAGCTATAGCTCATCCTGTACGTGCCAGCAAATTTTACACGTGATTTTTCGCAGCTTTTAATTTATATAGAGGCTCATTTTTAGCTAGCATCCGCGAAGGAGCTTGGGGTTCATCAATTAAGACCCATTAAAGTAGACAGAACCACTGGCGCTGTCATTCCGATTGATTGGCAGGGAGTGCGCACGGGCTCTTAGAGTCGCCCATGGAGAATGCAACTGGAAAATTGCATTATCATAGTATACGTATATATATATTCATTTTTTATCCTCCCTTGTATAACCTATTGAAAAATCTTTTGAATTCTTTGTTATTCTTTACCAATTGTAGAAAGTTTGAACAATTTTTTGCGCATCATTTAGTATTACTCTTTAAATCGGTCTTCTCAGCAGGGATTATAGGTTTTCATGGGGCTAGAGCGAGAACGCAACGCCGCAGACGACATTCCGCGACGGAGGACGCTAGCCGTATACGCGAGCGTACTTCATGACTCTTCTTTTTCCAATGAAATACTATCTTCGACGTATTATGCCAGCGTATACGTGTATCGTGACTTTTAGTTCCAGCCCACACAGTCCACTGACCCTCGATTCAGCCAAGTACATACAGTGCATATGGTACCGTGTATTCGGTACCGACGATGATCGCGACCGAAAGGTATATACTTGTTCCTTACGTCTTTGGTCTGCAACCTTTTCGCCATCTCTGTTTCGTAATTGCACGATAGAACCGTGCTCGTAACACGTTAGGTGCCGAATATCAACCCCCCATAATTTCCACAAAATCAAACTTATTTCACCCCTTCTTGTACAGGGTCTTCCATTAAGAAGTGTTGTTTTAAATTATTAAAAAATTAAGTTTTTACAATTTACAATTTTACTAACCACGTGTTGAAGAGTGACAACTCTAATCTCCACAAATAACAAATATTTGAAATGACACCTCTAATATATTGCAATGAAAATGAATGTTTAAGCCTAGTTGAAGATTAGTGTCACCCACATGCGAGGTGGCAGTTAACGTGTTAAGAATTACACTTGTTTAGTGATAACGAGGTAAAAACCCATAGGAGGAAAGCCAGAATTATTTCGATTGCGTTGATAAATTTCTTGGCCTCCGTTACTTAGAAAAAGAGATGTCGTTTCAAGTAATAGCTTCTAGACTGTCATCGTTGGCCATTAGTTCGAGGAAGTTGTTAACCAGTGACTCTTGCAACATGAAGACCCATATGGACATGTGGCGGCATTTCCTGTACCCGCCATTAAAGGATTCCTGAGTCCAATACCTTTCCCACAGCTAGGCAACCTGTTGCTGATTGCTATAATTGATTTCAGGTAAAATTCAAATGACAAATTTTCTGTTGACTTAATACTTAATTTTGGTAACTTACAAAGTACCTCGAGTGTTATACCACCTCTAAGAGTTATGCCATTTCTCTGTATATCTTTAAAACTATAGTAGATGTACAAGATAGTATACCTACAGGTGGACACCTAAATATATCCTTCACATGCAAAAATATTTCGAAACTGAAATTGTTAAATTGGAAATGAATTTCATGTTTAATTTCAATTTTGGAAGTCAAAGAAAATACAGTGGCTAATTAAATTATTAGAGTAACAGCACGAAAATGTTTGTCTTTTGTATAACGAATAATATTGCTTTCAGTGTTGTTAAACGCATATTTGTAATTTGCAAACATCGATACTAAAAATAATAAAAAGTTGATGTAGCTGAACTTCCATTTGAAAATTGATTAATTTTAGAAGAACCAAAATGAGACGAAAAATAAAATTGCCTAATATTTATATGAAAATTTGTTTAAATTCGTGACTATTTGGAGAGCCTTCATTATAGATAGTATTTTGAGAAATAACCGAAATTTCCAGTTCTGACTTCTCTGAAATTACCATGATTATTCGTAATTGGTCCAGTGTGTTGGTTTAATTTCTTTGCAATAATTACCCTCGCGATTAAAGGTCCCTTCTGTTTCCTCTTTCCGAAGGGACACGAAGGGAGTTATTTTGTACAGTATCTAAGTAATTACAGTGCCCAAAGCAATCCCCATATAACATGGCACTCCTACAATACGGTTACACTCTAACGCGGTTAGAAAATTGGGGAAACCACCCTCGTGTTTTATGGAGGGTTGAAAGATCGCAGTGCACCAAAGGAGTATTTTATTTGGTCAAAATGATATGTGGGCAATTTCCCTTTTATTAGGAACAAGCATTGTTCCACGACTAGACATATCATAAATCAATGTTATACAATCATATTTACCATAAGTGAAATAAAAATATTTCTCACAATTATGAAAGCAAAATAGTTTACCTTTTATTAGCGTTTGCAAACATTTTCCATAATTACATTCAAGTGCCCTCAGTTGGTACGATGACATGTTAACAAGTATAATCCAAACGCAATAGTAATTTCATTAACCCTTAAGTGGGCGCGCAATAGCACTGAGTGCTCCGTTTGTAGTTGCTCCATTTATTGACATAAAATTTCATAAGAAAGTGCTCCGCGCGCCCACTTATGTAACAAAAATAGGCGCGCCCACTTAAGGGTTAATGCTCACGATTTAAACAAAATTAATATTTTAATGTAGCACATAAAGCTCCATTTTATGCCAAAAAAGGTACAGCAAATTTTCTAATTGCCCAGCAATCACAAAGTCAACAATCTGAACTGTCACGGGTCGTCAGAGACCCAATAATACCAACTAAGGATTAAGCGATTAAGGATTAAAATCCTGTGATTGACGGGTTAAGAGAAAGGCGTCTCTTTAGGCGACACTGTCCTCAAATAGTCCCGAGGTTGCGGATGAAGTCTTTGAAAACCGAGTTGTGTTTGAAAATGAAATGCGTGTTTCTTTCGACACCATTCTGCAGCCGTCAATCGCAATTAACTAATTCCGTTCCATAATGAAACATTTCTTAACACCAGCAATAATAATCAAAGCAACCATTCAGGGGGCTGTCTCATTGGCTTGACCCGTTGATCGATCGTCCTGAATCAAGTTCTGGCGCTTTTGAGTGCCACTTGCACGCCGCGCGCAGCCGGACAAAGGGACAAAAGCACGAGGACACTTATTGTTGCCTCGTGGAACTCGAATGTGATTAAGGATAGTTGTTCTGACAGGACATTTAAACTGACCAACAAACGCTGCCTGGCGTCACTGTGCTGTGAAATCGATGGCGAAGCCTCTGAGAGACTACTTGAAGCATAGCATTCGAAATGATTAAGAGAGACTTGATACAGGGGCACATTGATAAAATTTTTGGGGCACCCTGTATATAATAACATCCGGTGTAGTACATTGATACGTCACGATTGAATGAACTATTCAGCTCTTGGTAATTAATTTCCATTGAATTAATCTGGATAAAGTATGATTAAAAATATGTTTAAAAAATGTATGAACAACTGTTTAAATAATGCTAAAAATAATACTCGTCATACAGAGCTAGGTTAAATATGTAGGAGCCACTTAGAGTCAACGATTAGATAATTGATTGATTTTAATTTTGTGCTCTGTTAATAAATGAAAAAAAAATATTGAAGATCAATGAATAACAAATATGCTTTCGTTACAAAAATGAAACATGTGCTACTAGTTAAAACAACCGAGTGTTTTTATTTTAAATATTGTCAGATCATTTTGCCAAACCCTATATTGCCAGGCTTCTTTCAGGGATCGTCAGCTCGTTGTCAGCATTCATTTTAACAGTATCAACGCGATGGCCACCTGTACGTTAGTCACGCTTCATTTTGCAGTTACTGAGATTCGATCCAGCGATCCATCCTGATCGCCCATTGTCGTCCGTAGCGTCGCGTGACGTAACCAGTTTATGCAAATAAGAAAGAGTTTGACTGAAATCCACCATGGCAATCTCGCCGGACAATGCATATATGAATTCATTCGCGGCTACCGCGTGATTTACAATACTGAACACAATTTGCAAGGTAAATGCGCATGCGCGTGGATCAGGCCGCAGATCGAACACGTGGAGTAACAAGTTGTACTACACATATGCGTGTATACATTGTGTACAGTAAAACTACAGGTCGTTCACAAACATGTGTGTACAGTACAGTGGGTACTAAAATTATTAAGGCCTTAGTTACTATTAAGGATGTTCTGGAGGTACAAGAGACAAACGTACAAGAAATTCGAAATCCATCAATATATTGGCAATGAAAGCCATTCATGAGTATATTTTGCATTTAAAAAATTGATTAATTTAAAAAGCTTTCGTTTAATTAGTGAATTTCATGTTATATTTATTTTTTAATCAAATTGTCTTGATATTATAAAAAATTGTAAGTGACTTTTGCGAATAATTGCACCCTCTGATTTGAACTTCAAGATAATAAATTTGTGATATTCCATATATATAATTACGCAATAAAAAGTTAAAGATAAATATTTGAATAAATTAAAAATACTTTAGAAAGCAATATTCATGGTTATCATTGAGATGACAACACGATAAAGACGTTATATAACAGTTTATAATTTTTTGCTCTGTAACTGTTTAGTGAATCCTAATAAATTTTGAACATAATTAATTACATAATTTTTACTATATATATAAAAAAACTGGAGTTTCTAGTTGCGTTTTTTCAAGGTTTAAATAGGGTTTGAAGTAGAATTTGATGAATTCTCCATAAGACGACGTGTTAAAATGTGCAAACTTTAAGTTGCCATAATTCTTAAACTGTGCATTGAATCGAACCCAAACTTTGGTAATTGCATTAATTTAGGCAAGAATTATATCTTGTCCAATTTTCAAAAATTTTGTCGCGTTTTTATACAGGGTGGGCCAGCTAAGTAAGGCCACCAAAATATCTCCTCTAATTGTGGGGGTACAAAAAATATTTTGTATGCTATTTGAATGGTTTGAAAAAACCATTCTATTGCAAAAAATGTTTTTTTGGTAGGGTAATTTTTTTCGGAGTTTACAAGGTTATCGATATTTTTTTGCGTAGAATTGTATAATTTTTTTTATTGCATCGTGTAGCTGATGTAAAAATACGTTCAGATATGTACATTACATGACCTTGAAATGACCTTTGAGTTCAAAACTTAAATGGAAGCGAAAAATTTTTGTCTATCGAGACTTTAGAGACGAAGACGTCGTTACCTACGACGTGTATACCTCCAGAACATCCTTAAATCATTTTTCTAATCAACCTAAGTAATAATAAACAAATATAATATGATATGACCTTCTGCCAAGGTTCTGCAAACTCTTGTCTTCTAATAAGAAAAATTCGTCGATTGCTGATTGGATACCTCCGAAATTTGCATATCCGTTTGCATTAAGGAAATTTTGTGAAGATCGGGAAACATAATAATCAGATGTGGCTAAGTCGGGAGATTATGGGGCATGTGGAATCTGGCACGGCAATGATAAAATAGATACATTTCAAGTTCTATGTATATATGTATTAGATATAAAACTTGAAATTTACATAGTCTGCTTTATCAAAAGCAGACAGGAACAAGTACAATTGTATGTATTCGCTGCACGAAATGGTTTTACTCTTGAAATAACATTTCATCTCTCAAACGTTTAAAGTCGTTCGAATGATTATGAATGGTACTGTATCTACATACAATGTTTTCACTTCACCTATACTTTCTCCTCATCCATAAATTATCGTTTTTTCTCGTACGCCATGTACATGGAGTTATTGCTTATGATTGGTTGATATTTTTAAACCATAAATTCTGTGAGCGCAGTTTATGGTACTCTTGTGCAGACATGTAAAATGCCTCTCGAATGGAATATAAATTAATAATTACATTCAAATACTGTGAAACTATAATATTAATGTGTTATGCTATCAAAGGGTACAAATGTTAACTTCGATTATGCTATGAAAGCATTCGTCAATTACCATCATTCAAATTATTGTGAAAATTGCTGATGCATCGAATAACTTAATAAAAATTTAAGGAACACCAAACATTGAAATTATTGTGAAAATGAGTGATACGCGAATAACTTAATAAAGATTGAGGAAGTATAGAAAATTGCTGATGCACGGAATAAATTAATAAAAATTGAGGAAGTGCAAATGTTGTTGCTGCGTACTCGGAAGCATTCGTTTGTTTCGAAACGACTTTAAACGCACTTCCGGTGAAGATTTACGTTAAAACGGAACAGCTGCAATTCCTCGTGCAGATGGTACTGGCATTCGAAAAACAGGCCCATATTTTGGTAAGCAAAACGGTGAACGAACAGCAATTAACACGTGCTTCTGTTTCAACCATTACCATTTCAACTGACAGTAATAATGTCGATTGCAGAAAAGTTTTACTGCAATTGTAATTTTCTGAAATCGATGAATTTTTTTTTGCGAGAGCTGGGTAAGTACATCTCAATTAAAAAGTATTCGAAATAATAATTAAAATACTTTTAAATAAAGGAGATAGTATTTCAAGATTCCTTTTACATCACAGATTTACATATCTATTTATTGCACATAAACTGAAATTATTAATTGAAATAATATATTTGTACGTTGTATTATAAATAATTAATAATCTCTTTTATTTCAATTGGTAAGGTTCAGTCTATTATTACATTCTTTTAGATTGTGTAATGCTGCTCTAAATCACAATCCATGTAAGCTACCATGGCCAGTTATCATGTACTCAATATGTACTCGATCTCTATCTGTGCTGACACAGCATTTGACCAAAGAATAACTTTATTCCTATCATTTGAGGAATAGGATATCGATCGTAGGATTCTTTATGATTATTCGAGTAGAGTCGGAGGTATTACGTCCAACATTGTAGACCTAGATTGTACGACAGGAGTACCAAACCATCGACAATGAGAGACCACTTGCTCTAAAGCATTAATCATTTAAAATAGTGACACAGAATTGGAAAGGGACTGAAAAATTGCTACATTTCTGATCAAATTCCTTTTGTTTATTATCAATGCAGCATTTAAAAACAATGTTTGTTTTATTCGAACATAAATGCATAAAATTCACAGTCTACTTATTACATATGAATTAATAATTAAACTAATGTTTTTCGTTTCATTATATGAAACACTATTTTGTTTTGAATGTATTTGAATTAATAAAAGAAATTATTTTAGTTAACCTTTCATATTGACTGATAGCATAATATTTACTCATGGATGTCAGGGCATACCCATGCTTTATAGAAAGCATGTGCAAAATTGTCTGTTTAAAATAACTGATGACTTTGAAGTTCGTTCAGAAAAATACACAATTGAAATTCACATTACATATTCCTGTAAAATCAAAACTAAGGCATATTGTAATATAATCGTGTGTTGTATGATTTGTATTGTATGTGCTGTATGAGCCTTATATGGTTTAAAGCAATAAATAAATAATAATAATAAATATCTCAAGTATTCCTATTACGGCGAAAATAAATGTTTCAAATTAACCAACGTGACCAATATTTTTCATTTAGCACTGACTGAAATACTTTCATCGAACTTCTCGGAATTGAATTTTTGTCTCGATGGTCTCCATTCGAGAATCGATTGCACATAGGCACTTGCAGCTCGAAACGCTACAATTCTCGAACTGTTAGCCAAGAAGGAGTGGAAGGATTACACTGTCAATATCGGATGAAGAGTCGCTAGGAAAAAGCCACATGGCCTGAATCTGCTGGGCCAAGGCAGCATGGGCACGCCTTTAATGTATCCCACGATCAATCGATAACGCGTAAGGTGCGCTATCGTGCTCGCAGCCACGATAAGAAAGAAGTTTACCTTCTGAACAAGTTCGTAGAGGCTAGTGTAAACACGACAGACCCCTTTTTCTATTTACAACGTGCCGTTCATATTTCACAGGTCTCGCGTGTACACGAAAACGAACGAATCAATGAAAGAGCATTGGCGGAGAATAAAGTAGTTTCCCTCTGGAAATCACCTTGCGTTTTGGGATCTTAATTTTATTCCCGTGGAAAGTGTTCAGAATTCATTAGTGACAATTAACACTTGTCCGTCGTAAAACGGTCCCCCCCGGAACTGAAGTGTAAAATAAAAATGGATGGAAAATTTTTTTAGATTCGGTCGAGTGCCACACCCATGCTCATAAAAGTCACAGAACATCAAAGCGACTTATTTAACACTTCGAGTGGCAACCTAGCCTCGAAATTCCACAAAATTAAAGTAACCTATTGAATGAAATAAAAATTTAAATGTTAAGATTTATGATGCTGGAAAGTTCGCTGCTCGCGAGAGATTAACGGAAACATTTATTTATAGATCTAGACAAATAATTCCTGGGAGACGCGGTACTCGAAGTGTTAATAAATATGAGAATAGAGAAGACAAAGTTTGTGACATTCTCACACCTTGTAGATCCCAATAAAATTTCGTGTATTTAAGAAATTGTAGTAAAAATCGCTTTTCGAGAATCAACGTGGCACTCAAAGTGCGAAGAGAAATCGGAAGCAGAAAGAAGAAACGGAACATAAATATTCCCATGTAACAGTTTCTAAAGGCGCGCATGAATCACACCGACGTTCTCTCCGCCGGTTCTGAAGTATTCATTAATTCTAAATTAATGCAATTATAAAAATACAGTTCACTGATTAACAATCCCCTCGCTCAGAGCATCCAAAGTGCTACGGCACGGCACCGTCCACAAATACTGACCGGACAGCGTGCGTGTTCGAGTCCCTAAAATCATTCATAGATCACCAGTACTATGATAATGATCACCAACACGTAACAGTATACACGTATGCGTACCTTGCACGTGGATAGGTGCAACGGAGACTTGAATGCGTGCACGTGTTCGAATACGAGGAGCGTATAGGCAGACAGAGCCCGAGGCCTGTTTGCTCCGCTCATGGCTATTCCTACGCAGCTTCGTATGCTTACTTTCGGCTCGCTTCGCTGAACTTTCGCCTAACAGTGGACGAAGCCAACAGTCACCGCTTACCAGCAAACCAACCTTCTCTTTCCTTTTCCTCCTCTTCTTCTTCTCCTCGCGAAGGAAAATTGTAATCAGACGGGCGCTCTATGAATAACACTTGGCATAGGTGCAGGAACCGTTGTACCTGCCTAAGTAAACTTTATAATAATGGTTGATAACGCTCAGCCGTGTTTATAAATATAGTGACTCCCAAAAATATTCAGACACTAGGTATAACTATACGATTTGATAATTCGTTTCTTGATAAAGTCCTGGAAATTGTTCCTAGTAATAAAACATTTATTAATGTTGATAAACATACATAGATTATTTGAAAAATATACATACGTTTCATAATAAAAATTATTAAACCAAATAATGGACCATTTGTGGCTCGCAAAAATATTCGGACAATATTAATTTTTCTATTTAGATAATGTAATTTAGCATTTCAAAAACTTCTTGGCATAACCATTAATCTGTTTGGCATATTATATTTGTAATTTAAAAAAAATATTCAACAGTTATATTCGACCACTCAGTTGCAAGTCTTTGTTTTAATTCGGCCATCCATGTAATTGGGATTTTTCGAATTTTTCTGTCTAAATCATCCCGCAAATTCTCGATAGGATTAAGGTCCGGTGATTAGGGCAGCGGATGAACAATTTTGGGGCAGAGGTATAATAAAAATTCTTGTACAATGCGTGACTTATGCTTGCGGTCGTTGTCCTGGTAAAACTTAAAATTATTATTAAGCAAAATTATTCGGAAAGTGAAAAAAAATCCACGCATAAATGCTTCAAAACTAGTTAGTGAGCTATTAAAAAATGTGTCAGCCGAAACAGTTCGGAGAACGCTGAGAGGCAAGCTGGTTACAATGGAAGAGAAGCTAGAAAGAAACCATTGGTCAACGAAATTAATAGGAATAAACGAAAAAGCTTTGCAAGAGAGCTAATTTCTAAGGATGAGACATAGTGAAAGGATGTTATATTTGCTGATGAAAGCAAATTCAATCTGTGCAATTCTGATGGAAAAACTATGGCATGGCGGAAAGCGAATAAAGAGTTTAATTTCGAAAATACAAGAGCTACAGGGAAACACGGCGGAGGCAGCGTAATGGTCTGGGGTTGCATTTCGTCATACGAAGTGGGTAATCTAGTGTTTATTGACGGTATTGAATGTACCAAAAATATCTACATAAATAAGAATCTACAAAAATAATGTAGTTCAAAGTACTGAAAAAATGGGGCTTAATAATAATTTTAAGTTGTACCAGGACAACGACCACAAGCATAAGTCACTCATTGTGAATTAGACAGAACAATTCGAAAAACCACAATTACATAAATGGCCGAATTAAAACAAAGACTTGCAACTGAATGGTCGAATATAACTGTTGAATATTTTTTGAAAATTACAAATAATATGCCAAACAGGTTACGACATGTTCTTAAACAAAATGGTTATGCCAAGAAGTATTAAACAAATTTTGTAATGCTAAATTACATTATCTAAATAGAAAAATTAATATTGTCCGAATATTTTTGCGAGCCACAAATGGTCCATTATTTGGTTTAATAATTTTTATTATGAAACGTATGTATATTTTTCAAATAAACTATGTATGTTTATCAACATTAATAAATGTTTTATTACTAGGAACAATTTCCAGAGCGATTGCTTTATCAACAAACGCATTATCAAATCGTAAAGTTAGTTATACCTAGTGTCCGAATATTTTTGGGAGTCACTGTACGTTTTGTAGAAGTTTCATTTTTATAGTTAGGCAGGGTTTCGTTTTAACCATCATAAAGGATTCATTGTACAGGGTCGTAACATAAATTCGTTCGGTTGTCTTCGATATCCTCTTTTCATGTATTAACAACGTGCTCCCGAGATTTCAAGGTGATCTTTGCTTTTTTTAATACAGAACTGTACGTTTTTATTTAGGTAAACGTGTAGCCTATCCCGAGACGAATTCACTGATGACATTTTCGTCGTCCAAGGTCATTTAGTGTCGGTCAATATTTAGCGGAGCACGTCGACTTAGAGATTTCTGAACTTTTTCCTATTTCTGTGATAAGAATTTCTATGAAAAGACTTATCAATGCGAATATTTTCCGCACAGTAATCGATAAAATTGGCACACGATTGATAATTCGACGGATTCACGATAAATTCAATTCGTATCAGTCTAGTTGCCTCGCTGGATGCATTTGGAAATTCGATTTACATAATAACATCTTAAACTTGCACAATTTACATTTCCTTTCCATTTCTCTGCTTGCATCCTCGGATACGACGTTGCGGATGTCGCATACTGGCGAGCATGTTTCCGTATTGGAAGCTCGCGGAGGATCAATAAGGAGCGTTCTCACAGAAATTGAAGGCGTTACTTAATTAACCCTTAGCGGTCGGAGCTATTTTAAATAAAAAACGAAAGATTTTTCCATTCCAGAATATTTTCTTTCTATACAATTTTTTTTTCATTTTTTGCATATGAAACTGATTTAATATCTCATTTAATATGTAATTGTCTAGTAATTTATTAAATACGAACAAAAATAATAATGTGAACAATATGTTTAAAAATGGCATAGCAATTTTCAGTGGCGCCTCAGAGTCGCCATCCGAGTGCTAAGGGTTAAAATATTGAGAACTAGAATCAGGATTCGATGATATAATTTTCTTGTCTACCATTAGGAAATAAATATTTCTCACATCGGTAAAGATGACTATAATCACTGTCAGATCCATTTTTATGTATTTTTAGTACACTTACATATTTATGAACGTTTTTGTAACAATTGAAGAATTGTTGCACTTTTACAGTTAACTATATTGTTATTGTTAGATCCATTTAGACAATTAATTTTTTATTATAGTATATTTAGTATATGTATTTTGCAAGTAACTACTTCAAATATGTTGGTCATTTTCAGAGTTTCTTTTTTTACTGTGAACTATCTATTTTTGGATACAAACTATTTTCGACAATTTGTAAAGAAATATATAGACAGCCGTGACACTCTGAACCGTTAGAATGGTTCACGTTTGTTATGGTAATTTCGGAGCACTGTGCGCACAGACTATCGGAGAAATGGGTTGCTTTGTTACAAAAGTGAAACAAATTGCGGAAGGAAGTCATTGGTTCCGTGACAAACACTGTTTCCGTTGATGCATTGCCGGCAACGCAACGAAAACAGGTTCACATAAAAATTCAGAGCTCCAGCGGCGCGCCGGAAGCAGCGCTTGTTTATCCATTATCTATTACGTTTTTCATCGACTTCCGGTTTTGCAAATACGAGATTGATCGATCCCGTACGCAGATTGGGAAACCAAATAGATTGGCGCATCGACTATGCGAACTTGTGTTTGTACTGATAAAGGCCTGAAAATTATTTTTGATTTCATTAAGTTATGCTCACAATGAAAATTTAATTTCAATGAGGTAGTTGAAACGTAACAAAATTACTGTAAACTAATTGTAAATTAGACACTAAGGCATATTGTAATATAATCGTGTGTTGTATGATTTGTATTTTATGTGCTGTATAAGCCTTATATGGTTTAAAGCAATAAATAAATAATAATAATAATTTTTCCTGATACAAGTTTTAGTAAACAGCCGATCATTAACGTGACTAATTTGTATTGCTTTTTAAAAATAACAAGACTGTATTTATCGAGACATTGCACAATTACTTAACAAAGTACTCCAGAACAAATAAGTTTACCCAACAAGTGTTCACATAAACAACATTTCAAATCATCTAAAATCCGTCATTTTTACCGGTTCTGTAGTTCTGGTGATAAATAGAGAAAGAATTTAACACTGAATCTACATAGCACTCAAAATGGTATGCGTTGCCTTATAAAAATTACATGCTCGAATTTATTAGATTTTGTGCAATATTTACTGTAGTGTGTGCTTCAATAAAGAAATTTATTGATTCCTATGAAAGCATCTTTATGGGTTCAATAATTGTGAAACAACAAATCTAGAACCGATCACTTGACCTGCGATGGTTCAGTGCTAATTATACAAATTATCTACTAATAAACGAGTAGTATCTAATTTTACTGTTTAACCATCGAACGCCGGACCTGGTTTGCAATTTTAGAATGGACGTCAGGTCCATTCACAGTTTTATTTATCAATTCTTTTAAATGCAATTTTAACGGTACTTCTTGTACATACATTAGTATTTCTATTATTCTGAAAGTACCAGTAATTGGTTTAATTTATTCGCCAGAACTGAATTAATTGAACGACGACTTAATACTGTGGGTCAAAATAGACCCGAGCACCGCCACGCCGCGCCGTAGAGTCAGGGTTAAATAAAATAATGTCTCAAAGAAGGTCAGACATCATGTACTATCGAATACTGAAATTGATTAATTCTTAGAATAGAAATTGCAGGAAATGATGTAATGTTGCATTCAATATAAATATACACGAATGTTGAAATATAAGTAAGAATTATGTGATTCTTTCACCCTTGCATAGGTTTAGGGTACATGCAGGAAACCTTACGACGTGGCTAAAGAAAATATCTGGTGTCGAAGGGGCTGAGTTTCTTCAGAAGAAGGGGTTTCCTTGGACGAAAAAAAATATCCTAGTAATGTAAGAGAAGGAGTGGTAACTCCTGCTACTGGGTTTAGAAAATGTAGGGTTATCAAATTGGTTAGACATTCTATGTATATGTATAACACTTACTCCTTTGTCGCCATTGTCGAGATATTTAATACTGAAAACTTATAATAGCAATGCCATTTCTATTACCACAGGAATAAAGCGACCCACTAATAGAAATCAAGATAAATAAATTCACAAACATTTCTCAATTTTCTATAATTATTAAGAAATTATAGAATATTATATTATTACATTATAATATTCGATTATATTATTATATTATATTACGATATATTATAGAATATTATATATCAACAGTTGGTGTAGTTGATGGAATAAAAAATACTCAGAGTGCAAAGGGACAAATAAACATCCTGACGTATAATTTTAAGTTTATGCGATTTATATTCACATCTATTTTTTTTTCATCAAAGACAGAATCTAATTAAAACAAGCGTGCAAGAATTCGAAATATTAAAAGTGATTTTTGGATCATTTATATCCCTCATTTTCATTCACGTCGAATTATTTTTCAATCGAAATAGTACCTTCCCAGAACTGATGGTATGATGAACGATATGCATTTATGCGTCTTTTACCAGAAGATACAGTGACTCCCACTAATATTCGGACACTCTTAAAAAGACGATAACTTTTCTAATATTCGACCATACAACTTCAATTTTTTTGAGAAGTTAGAACAATCGGTTTTGGTACGTAAAGTGAAAAGCATTTTCTAAAAGTTATGTTTTACAACTTTTTTATGTGGGCTCATATTGAAAATGTAGAAAACACGTTTCGTAGATCTGTATAGATTAAACATATTCTGAAAATTTCATTAAAATCGGTCAATGTTGCAATGAGGTACAAACGTTTAAAGATGGTAAAAATTGCCTGTCGTTTTTTCCCACATCACCCGATTACGATGAAACTTTTACAATGCATATAATTGACACAGATCTACAAAACATATTTTTTTAAATTTTCAATATAGAGCCACATGAAAAAGTTGTAAAATGCAACTTTTAGTATTTTCTCTACAATTCCGACCAATTGCAATTTTTGAAAAAATTTCTTTTCACATCATGTAGCAAATTAATTGCTCTCACTTCTCAGAAAAGTTCAAATCGTATGCTGCAATATCAAAAAAGTTATCGTTTCTTTAAGAGCATCCGAATATTAATGGGAGTCACTGTATACATATAAACCTATGTTCGCCTGAATACACTTCCGAGGTAACCGGAGCTCCGTTCGAAATACGAAGGCTTCCCGCGGTACGCAACTGTAGAGAGACTTTACTGCTTGAGGTTTAGGGGCTATACCAGCGATGGGCACGGTAGGGGCCCCTGAGGTGCTGGCTTCCCCCACCAACTACTCTTTCGTGCAGCGCGCACCTTCGCCGCGGAGCGGTGCCCCGCGCTCTTCGTCCCCCCCCCCCCCCCCCGTACGAAAGAGTAGTTGGTGGGGGAAGCTTCTTGACTGCCGCAGTCACAGCCAGTGTTGCCAGGTCGAGAAAATCGAGGGGAATACAGGTACCCCCTCTCTGATGGCCAGAGTCGTAGTCGTAATACGTGACACGTTGCGCGTGCGCGACGGGAATTGAGTGGAACGTGGTGCTGGAATGGGATAGTGGAAGGGGAAAAGTAGGGGAGTAAATGAGTCCGGATTCGGACCAGTGTCGCCAGGTCGAGAAAATCGAGGGGAATACAGGTACCCCCTCTCTGATGGCCAGAGTCGTAATATGTGACACGTTGCGCGTGCGCGACGGGGATTGAGTGGGACGTGGTGCTGGAATGGGATAGTGGAAGGGGAAAAGTAGGGGAGTAAATGAGTCCGGATTTGGACTCAACTGGCGACACTGATTCGGACTCAACTGGCGACACTGGTCATAGCTGCCCATCACTGGGCTATACTAATTCAACAATTCGAAATAAGTTGATCTGAAATTTTGTCCCATCTGTATATATTTACTCCTCCATCATCTTCTGTTTTCTCATGTGTTCCAAAAATTCAGTAACCATGAGTCTGTTGAAACGAGCAACACCAAAGAATTCGTATGACACGTTAATAACATGGTCGGCATAGTGTTGAAAGAAAACGGTGTTAACGTACGACGTGTTTCCAGCCTGGGAACATTGGTTGCCTCGCGGCAGGATTACCTCAGCTTTCAGTGTTTCATCTTAAACTCGCGATATGGACATGATGCTGGTTAATTGGGTGAAAGCGACGCGGACGACCGGATGGCAGAATTAAGCGATTAACTTAGGTAGCTCGCGGGGCCTCGTTAAGAGGTTAAGTTTCGAAATTGAGGACAACCGAGCCGAGGTTAGAGTTCGAGGCATAGAAGTGACACGTAACTACACGTCGAACACCCACGCTTGACCATGCAATTTCAAACACGGAAAGCACACGTGCTAGGAGAGGGCTGCCCATTTCTTCGTAGATGATCAAGCTTCTGTTCAAATAATTTCATCGAGAGAAGCACACCTAGAGATTAATTACATCCTTGAGGTAGAAATTCGAAATACAATACATATACATAGTAGAAATCCGATAAATCCGTCGTAGTCTCATCTTCAATCACTTGTTTGGACTACGAACATGACGCAAAAAGATAGTGATGGCAGCTCGAGCAATATTTGTTGGGGTGGGAATGAAGATGTATTGAATACATTTATAAAATTCGCTGAGTGCAAAGAAATACAGTTCTGCAGAAATAATATTCATTTCTAGAAAAACGGCCTTAATCATGTTGTTTGGCAACGTCCAGAATATGATTCAGAACGAGGGAATTTGTTTGAACTGCTCCTCAATCGAAAATACTACCCTCCCTACATTATTAATTTCTTTCTAAGCGTGCGAGACATTACAGCGTTATTTTTTATTTTTAACTTTTTCAAAAAATGTAAGTTTCCCATTTAGCGTTTACCGTTTATGTTAATTTAGCTTACAATTAGTATAACGATATATACCTCATTGTCAATTGTAAAGTGTTCTACTAATGTATACTATGTAAACCAAACACGGTTTAGGGCATTAATAAATAAATAAATAAATAATGAATAATGATGGATTTTTAAATTGAAAAATTTAACTTTATGAAGCAAACGGACACAATGTAAACAAACTTAAATTATATTGTATATTCAATACATGAATTCAATTTTCAATAAATTGTATAATTCCAATAAGTTATAAATCATTTTCCTTATTTTAACCTCATTATATTTGGTAAACCAGATATAATTCGGAGTTAATGTTAATGTGATATTTCCTAATTATTATATTTGTTCAGTGACTGCTTCTTGCGAATCGAATATTTCTCGGACATTTATTTGCAAGTTCAGTAACAGTGGAGAAAGCAGGATTTTGAGCAGCAATGAGTAGAAGACCGGTTTCTTAAATCTGAGCATGAGTTAGACGCAAAGGGCCGTGGATAAATTAAGGGAGACCGTTCCAAGGAGAAAGCGGGAGAGGAGAAGAGAAAAGAGGAGAACGGTTTCAGCCGGTCGTCTCAAGGTTTATTCACGCTTGCCCGAGCAAAGTTTTGGTTACATTCTCCTTGAACGGCCACGGACCATGCGAACCTTCGCTTCGTTCCTCGTATTTTTAGCAGAAATAACAGATTGCCGCAACAATTCGCCATCGCCGGCGATGACAAGAATTCCGAATCATTACGAACCTTATTCGGAATCCCACAGCTTTGGAAATTTCAATAATTTTCCTAGAGTACTAATATATGAATGTTAAAAGTTAACATATTACCTGCCGGTGATTACTGCATAATATTTAAAAGTTTCCGGTCCGTGAGTAATGACTTTTTAATGGATCCTTCAACAGCAATTTCAATTGCGAATCAACAAGTCACTTCCAGTAACGCCATCTATCAATTTCGTTTGGGATTATTATGTAAAAGAAAATTTTCTTTTAATAGACATTTGATAGTTACAGTATTAATACCAATTACAATTCTTAGTCATGTTGTGTCACGACATGCTTTCATTATGTCAACGTTTGAATGAGTAAGAAGGTATTACGAGCACAATATTGTGAATCACTATCAATGTCAAAGTCCAATAAATTATGTATCCCCGTTTATTGCGATACCATAAATATTCTTCATGATCTTAAGAACTCTCAAAATGTTTGAAAATTTAAAAATTGTGTATATGTATATGTAATTCCACAATATTCTCTACTGAGAAACCACTTACCATAACATACCTAGTATTCCGAGGAAATTTATGTACAAAAAATATGTAAAATAATAAAAATAAGTGCTTACAGATTATTTGTATGGTTTACAAATTTTTTGTTTTTGTATTAGTTTATTTAAGGTCGCATCAACATCCCAGGTTATTAGCGACCGTGTTACATTGTGCGTGATTATGAGTACATTTATATTTTACTCCTCAGATTCATGTGTGTGACAAAGCGTATGACATCGTTAATTTTATTCTCATTATTCAGTGCTTCACTGAGATTTAAAAATTTTAATTATTATACGAGCTGTTGGTCCTCTTATACATATACACAGTACAATAATAAATCTAAAATTGTATTGTTACGAGTTTTTGCAATAGTATAGCTTTCTCTGAAATTCCGGTACAGTTGACATTCAACCGGGACTCTGGACAGCAATTTCAATTCCGGGACAATCCCGGCCAATCCGGGACGGTTGGCAACCTTAGTTAGAGGGCGTGCATGTGTATAAAAGGAGTACGATATAGCGTAAGAATTTTTGTACGTAATACAGAGAACTTTTCCAAATAGGTACACATTAACCCCTTGCACTATGATTTATTTTACGGTTGCAGTGATTAGAACTTATTTGTCGTTCCTAATTTCTTAGAAAAAAGGAAGTTTGTACGTAATTTATACCTATGCAGTCTCCAATAGTTCAACAACAAAAAAATATAATTTTGTTTCAATTTAAAGTTTGAAGGAAATTAATAGCATGAATATTTAGTATACTCTCTTCGAAATCTTCGTCACGAGTCCGACTCGGTATTATAGTGCAAGGGGTTAAGTTAGGTAGGATTTATAGATAGACTTACCGTGCGAATAAAGGTTTCGGAATAAAGAGTAGATTAACCGAAATTCGATCGATAGAAAATCGGCGGAGAGGATTGAAGTTAGGACACGAGACAACATAAGCGGGAAAGACATGTACAATGTACAGTGACTATCATTAATATTCAGACGCACCTAAAAAAACGATAACTTTTTTGATAGTGGAAAACATAACTTTTAGTATTTTCTCTGCAATTCCGGCCAATTGCAATTTTTTCAAAAATTCTTTTCACGTTACGTAACAAAACCGATTGTTCTAACTTCTCAAAAAAATTGAATGGTCAAATAAAAAAAAGTTATCGTCTTTTTAAGAGTGTCCGAATATTAGTGGAAGTCACTGTATGTATAGTGCAATTACAAGAAGCAGAGATTCAATAAAAATGTATTTCTTCTCTTAATAATTTTAATAGGTCTACCGTAACAGTCGTCATTTGAAAGATTAAAACTGATCGAATAAAAAGAAATAATCCTGCCATATTTTACAAAATGAAAGTTTTATATCCATCTGTCGTCCTCTATAAATTGTTTGAAGAACTATTTGGATGTTACAAATTCACCGTGCGATAACCGTGGCGAGAAAGTTCTGTTTCAAATGTTATTCCGTTAGGAACGGCTTCCATATTATGAAATACTCGTAGAAGAATGTATTCATCATTCCGGCGGATCGGTATTTTCGAGCTGTACCTGCGCATGCAACCGTAAATCGCCGCGTCGCGCGTCGCATCGGAGCGACGAAAATCCAGTCTCCTGCCGGCGTGCGGCCCATTACGAATTTATCATAAAACGATAACATCGGAAGCATCGCGGTTCGTGTTGCATTAGGGGAGATCGGGGCAAGTTGATATGTTTTTCAGTTTTCGATTTTCGTAATTACCAGGTTGCCGCAGAAATAATGGCCGATTTCTTTCGGCTTCGTGTCCCACAAACAATTTTTCTAACCAGTTCCATTGCTAATCAAATTCGCTTTAGTTAGCTTTGAAATAATTGCTATCACTGGCTGAAAATATTCGATCAAAATCGTGAACATGATGAACGAATTATTTGAACTGGAAGGCACCATAAATATTGTTAAGCAACATGAGGATATATAGTGGGTGCTGAAATTAGTAGAGCATTGAAATAAATGTATAATTTCACACTAAATCAGAGAATTCTTAATTGGAAACCTAGTTACTCCAAATTCTCATTACTAGTTTTTATGCACGATTCTGCAAATATAAAAAGTCTAACAGAAAGTAGTCAAGGTTCAACATACACAGTTTCAATATGTTAAATCTTACAAAGGAACGTAAAATAGATAGTTCAAAATGCCTGTTTAATAAAACGTGTTAATCAAGCAAGGAATATCGTATTTATTCAGGATATTAAATTTCATTTTTTCTGATGGACATATAAAACAGTTTAATATTTGCTAATATGTACACACGTTCACACACGTGTACATTGTCATATTAGAAGCCTGAGCAAACACCTTTTTGTATCTCGTCCTGGTTGGACTACATGTAGCCAGTGTCGAAAAAATTTCTCCGCATCAACCTGTTCCTGTATCAACTTACCCAGGTTTCCCCTATATCTAGCGCAACATGTGTCAATGTTGAATTTTGCAAACTGTTCAGGTTCAGAATACGAATACAACATATATATTATATAAAATATACAAATACTGTACTCACTTGTATAATTTTTCTTTTGTTTAGATACTGTTAGAATAATATTGAGTCATTTCGTGAGTATGTAATGTGAATTTAATTTTAAGCCAAATGCAAATGTCTTTCTTGCATCAATCATTTCAATAAGGTGGAACCAATTTATAATTTCTATTTCATATTTTTCTTCTTCATTGTTTTTCAAGATCATTCACCCCACGCCGCAATTTAATTAGTCAGACTCGTGACGAAGATTCTAAACAAAGTCTAATAAATAATCTATGACTTTCCTTTCAAACGACATAAAATTTTACTCTTCTGGACTTCTTACCCGCCCCACTTTACCCTACAGTGGAACCTCGATTATGCGAAGTAAACAAGAATAGCGGAGAGTTAGTATGACAGAACAGTAATGTAATGAAGATCGCCTTAGATTGAGCTATTTTAATTTAAAGCTTCTTGGGGTAGCTAATAGGGACTTCAGAGATCATTGGTTCGGATAATCAAGGTTCCACTGAATGTGAAAATAGTAGGGGTGTGCGGGTACCCGAGCCTCGGGTCGGGTCGGGATCCCGAAAGTTTACGAAGTTCGGGTACCCGAAATGGCAGTCGGGTCGGGTCGAGTCGGGATCCCGAAAGTTTGCAATATTCGGATACCCGAAGTTAAATTTGTATTTATATATGTAAGTATAATGCTGTTTTATGATTTTTCATTTCAATCTTTTATTTTCACTGGCAGGTTCTACAAAATATGTTCGCACTGTGCGACGTCTTCAAGACTACTGAATGTATCGGGACGATTCTGTTTCTAGTAAACACTGTTCTTACAAGAGAAGGACTCTTTGTCCGCACATTGTTCGTATAAGAGCACAGTTTAGGAAACAGTGTTTACTACAATTCGAAATATTATTACAACCGATGATTGGACATATTAATATGCACACAGTTATTTATCGCTGATTTGACCGCAGGCTTGCCCCAACTTTAACTTCGGATACTCGAAAATTGCAAACTTTCGGTTTGACTTTCGGGACTTTCGGGACTTTCGGTTTGATATAAAAAATATAGTGTTTCATTTAAAAAAACAAAGTCGACCTTGAAATCTCCGAAATGTACCTCTTCAAACCATGCAACTTCTATATGTATACAAAACTTTTTCGTGCAACGCATACTTTGGAAGTTATTATAGGTGTGCAAGTTGCGTGGACCACCCTGTATATGTGTTTTCAATATGCCTAAAATGGAATCATACTGAAATTTATCATAAGTACAGAATAATTATAAGATATTACCAAAAAATGTAGTGGCTTTATAGAAATGTCGAGCACTGTAGGTATTCACGAATGCATAAAATCCGCAGTCTGGTTGCAACTTTATCATTGCCAAGGTCGAGGAGATGAATGCTTGTGTTGAACAGTTTCCCATCGGTAAGTGCGATGTTCTTCCATAGCTAATTTATTACCGTTCGATTAGTAATGCTAGACACATCGAGCCGTGATTCGATACAGCACATGATTCAGCGAAATAACGCGTGCCCGCGGGTGTCTACAGAATCTCAGAAATACCTGAAGAGCCAGACTGCGTTTATTCGCACGCACGCACCCAAACGGTGCATCGAACTCGAACTCACCTATACATATTAAGCGGCCCTTGACATCGTAGAGGCATAAGCTCTACGACCGAGCGCGCGCACGCGTGCGTTCGGCTGCATTTAGACAGTTTCTAAGACAAAGCTTGGCCAGTGCGTGTTCGCTGCTCGTCCAGTTGCCGAGGGACGAGTGTTTAGGGTCCTGGTGCTTAAATATAACTGCAAGGGTGGCGGTGTCGGGCGCAGCCACCACCGAACTCGAAATAGTGCGACGACACTCCATAACACGGGGACAAAAATATACGGCCAACTATATTACCCTTAACACTCTCTTGACGGACTCGGGAATTGTTCCGATTCTCTCGTAATCTCTCCACGATCTTCTGGACTCGAAATCAACAACGAGTTAAAAATAATCGGCCGCAATTCCCTTTAGCTGTCTGCTCCCGCGAGTCGAACTTATCCGAGGACAACTTTATCTAGTAAATAAGCAATACTCAATGCAAATGTACAGTCTGTCCAACGTGAACGTGTTGGCGATATCTCTGCAAAAATTAATGTATTTGGAAAAATTGTAATATGAATAAGTACATGTCCAGTACCAATACGCTCTGACACCGGACCAATAATTACTTGAAAATTTTTTCTTAAGGAAACCACTTTAGAAACATCAGTTTGGTGTACTTTCGAGTATCTAGTTGTTGCTGAATGCTACTATTTATGACAAAACATTACTGTGGATTATTTGCATATACAGGGTGTCCCAAAATGTCTTCAACTCCCGGAAATGGGAGGTTCCTGAGGTCATTTCAAGCGCCATTTTCCTTTTGCAAAATGTTGTCCGAGGCTTCGTTTGGGAGTTATTAACGAAAAACACGGACCAATCAGAGCGCGAGCTAGACGCTCGCTGGCACGTTCAGCGCGGCGAGCCGGCAGGCGGTTGGCTGAACATGCCAACGAGCGTCTAGCTCGCGCTCTGATTGGTCCGTGTTTTTCGTTAATAACTCCCAAACGAAGCCTCGGACAACATTTTGCAAAAGGAAAATGGCGCTTGAAATGACCTCAGGAACCTCCCATTTCCGGGAGTTGAAGACATTTTGGGACACCCTGTATATTCAGGAACACGAGGAAAAAGTTTCATTCATTATCGACAAAATAAGAATTTTGACTTCCAACCAGCTTTTCGAAGCAAATCCCTCACTCATCGGAGAGGTAATACAAAATTCCGTTCAATATGCTGATCAATCGTGTTGACATTATGTTACAGCGCAGCGGATTAATTTCAACTATCGGAAATGCTTTCCGGCGAACACTATAAACGTGTTGGCGATATCTCCGCAAAAATTAATGTATTTGGAAAAATTGTAATATGAATAGAAAGTACATTTCCAGTACCAATACGCTCTGACACCGGACCAATAATTACTTGTAAATTTTTTTTTAAGGAAACCACTTTAGAAACATCAGTTTGGTGTATTTTCGAGTATCTAGTTGTTGCTGAGACTACTGTTTATGACAAAAAATGACTGAAGATTATTTGCATATACAGGCTGGGGCAATATCGTCCACCTTGAATATTTCCGTTATTTGTAATAATATGAAAAAATTATATATACAAAAGTTGCATGGTTTAGAGAGGGAAATATTATGATATAAACAGTTTTTATGTGAGCGAAGACGTTTCGGAGATTTCAAGGTCACCTTGATTTCTTTAAATGGAAAGACCTACATTTTGAATTCTACATAATTCGAATTATACGTAACAATGGATTGACCTTCATATGTCCTTGATGTAATAGTTAACGAGATATTATCGAAATAATTGTCCATATGTACTCGCCATATTCTAGATGAGGGATATCAGATAGAACACCTACTAGCTTCCAGGTAATAGGATTACCTGAAAACTCTATCGATTCATGATATGAAAGGTAGGTCTTTCTATTTAAAGAAATCAAGATGACCTTGAAATCGTCGAAACACCTTCGTGCACATAAAAAGTGTTTACATCACAATATTTCCCCCTCTATACCATGCAACTTTTGTATACATCATTTTTCCATATTATTACTTATTTTCTGTATATTGAGGAACATGAGAAAAAAGTTTCATTCATTTTCGACAAAATAAAAATTTCGACTTCTGGCCAGCTTTTCGAAGCAAATCCCCCACTCATCGGAGTTTTGACATTATGTTACAGTGCAGCGGATTAATTTCAACAATCGGAAATGGTTTCCGGCGAACACTATAATATCGCAGGCTTGCGTCAGCGAATCGTATCGTTGTACGCTGATTGCGCAAACTGGCGCACGGATATCGATGCACGCCGATGTCAATAAAGATAGACTGGCCGTTGGGAACAGTTTCCATGGTGGACAGCCATGTATCACCGAGAGCTTGTCATCCCATAGTGTGTCGAGTCGTGTGTTTTGAAAAAATAAATGAGCGAACGAGCGGGATGCTAAGACGAGCAATTAGGTCGGGAAAACAACTGCTTTCTATTTCTTGGTCGTGTCCAAATCCGTCGATAGCGTCTATGCTCGCAGACGCGTGGGCGTTTGTTTCTAAATCCGTAAGAGTTTACTGTCCGGAATGGGCGCGAGCTTGGTAAAGTCTGTCTCTCTTCACCTTGTCCTCCTCCGCGACGGATCACTGTTGATCAGACTTTACTGCCTTCAGTATAACGAAAAGTTTGAAAAAAGTTTACCCTTTGCACTGGAAGTGGAGGGAACTACCAAATTCAACTGTTTCCGTTAGGAAATTGATGAAACTTTTTAATACTTGCATAGAAATGATTACTTTTCTTGTTATTCGTAGGCAGAGTTGGACAAAATTTTCATCTAAACAAAAATTTCAAATAACGAGAAAAAAATAAAAAATTTTTATTCATTACTCGATGGTTCGAATATATAAAGTATCTTTATTCGACGAGCATCGAATAAAGAATTATATTCGACGAGAATTTATCCGACGAATATAGATAATTTTTGTTATACGAATAATTTTTTCATCTTTTATCTGTATCTTTTATTCGAAGGCTTCGAATAAATCTTTCCACAACTATTGCCAACTCTAGTAAACACGAACCATCGAATAATGAATACAAATTTTTTAATTTTTTATTCGTCATTCGAAATTTTTATTTAGATGAAAATTTTGCCCAACTCTGCGGCGAGCGTTGATCTCCGAACGCTGAGCTCCTACTGTCCAAGACACCACGACAGCGACTGACAAACGGCATACAATGTAAGCAAATGGGGAATCACTCCCGAATGAAAGTTTAAACTTTTAGATTTTTCAATATACCTTCATAAAATTATTACGATTATATTGGGGTACTTTTCCTGATAAAAATGAGTCCAAACTCGAGTGTAATCGAACAATTTTTATTGATACGTAATGTTATGATAAAAATTATAATCTTATTAAAGATAGTCCAAATGATGTCGTGTTTGGACTCATTTTTCTCGGGATGATCTCTACAACTCATTCGTATTAAAAATATTATTCGTATTATAAAAATATGAAAGTTTAAATTGTCAATAATTCTTGATTCCCCAAGTGCTTACAATGTATGTATGCTGTTTGTCGATCGCTGGTTTTTCAAGTTTAGCGCTCGTCGGGCCTCGTCGCCGTTTATTCGAGCTGGCAAAAGTTATTCGAAGATTCATTCGAAGCCTTCGAATAAAAGATGAAAAAATTATTCGTCGGATAAATTCTAGTTGAATAAAATTATTTATTCGAACTTCGTCGAATAAAAATACATTTTTTATTCAAACCTTCGAATTACGAATAAAGATAAAGTATCATTTATTCGAATCGTTATTTAAATAATTTTTTATCTAAATAATGTCCAACTCTGTTCGTACGAAAACTATGATTCGAAGCTAAACGACTGTGCACTCTACGGTGTAGCTAAAAAATTAAACATTATCGGACATGGGTATGTGTACAGGAACATATTTGATCACTTCAGTCAGTAGAATCGGCCCTCCTAAAACGTCCCACATGGTATGAAGCACTCGTAATAGTAACAGAATCATCCGTATGAATTAGAGATACTTAATGATACCGGTCTATTAGGGAAGAAGGATTTCGGGCCCACATGTGCCATTAGTTTTAATTTCCACGGCATTGTCCGAGGTTATTATCGTTTTAGGCATCCGTTACGGGTGCGACACTTAATTTCTGTAATCAACGAAAGTGCAGTCGCAGGAAGCTCGATATTCATCCGTATGTGGCATTATTTAAACAAAGCATTGTTACGTATAGCGATTAATAGACAGCGGATCTTTTTGCAAAATGGTCTGCATTAATTGTGGGGAGCAGGAATAACATAAAAATTCATTTCATCCCTTAATGACTTTGTTTCATGAAAAACACCATTACAATGCTCTTAAATTATACTAATCTTTTATATTTCACCCAACCAATTTCTTCAGAAATGCATAAATGCATAAATGGCCTGTTTTTCAAGAATTTTTTTTTAAAAATGTAATGCGTGGATTGATTTGAAATTTCAGGTATCATTTATTCATGTTATAGTATAACGAAAAATATTTTTCTTTAAGTTTAATTGTTAATAATAATCGTGGAATAACGGCTTGAAGATGGCATCAAAAAAAAATTCAAATGTAATCGTTATGAAAAAAAACGTGTTTTCTGATATAAATAATTATTGATAATAACTTTCTTTTAAATGAAAAATTAAAAAATCGGAGCTCGTCATGCTGAGGCCAATTGTTTATAGAATATATATATATGAAGTTTCATAAAGATCGGGTAATTAGTTTACGAGCTACGTTGCACGACGTGCAAAATTTTGCGTTTCGAGGAAAACGCGTTTAAAGTTTGTGTAACAGAAAAAATTGTGAAAAAATCGTAATTCATTTTAACTTTAACCGCAGTTTTTTGCTAATCTGCGATTCCGGGGCCATAGAACAGATCTTCCTCTGTATCAAAATATTGCATTTCAGCCGTTTTTTCTTCTTTTCGAGAAGCACGAGCCTCTTCAGTGCAATCAAGACTGCGTCGCTCCTGCTCAATACAACTCTTCACTTTATTTTGAAAATAACGTACAAGAACATCTCTGCTGGCTTTCTAACTTTTTTACCGTATTCATAAGGAAATTTTCAATCGATTTAAGCAAACAAAAATGCTAAAAAATTTCATTTTACAAACCCCTTAAATACTCTAATTTAGTTTCTCAGATGACGACAGCTAAGTAACTGAAATTAACCTGTAACTTATCTTCCGACAGATGTGAAAAAGATAACAAATGCTTTTCGGACTCACTGTATATCGTCTAACAGTACATTGAAATTAATATTTCGGCTCGTTTCGCTGTTTCATCCGTCACAGAAAACGTTTTACTTAACTTATGGATTCGCTCATCCCCAGTATGTGTACGCACCACCCACAACAGTGGCGGAATCGTTCGTTACCTTGAACAGCTGCCAAGAAACGGTGGAAGTGAAAGGGTAATACGTACCTGAAAGAAAAGGCGAAAAAAAAGCCGCACGATGAATTACATGACAGTGGTGCGGGGTGAACGATCATTCATTCTACAGGCGGCGATCGCACAATGTACACGGCTACCAATAGAAATCGCCTTCCCTGAAATGTCGGGAGCATTTGGATCGATTCCAGCGGGCGGCGGACTCGCCCTTTCCGTCAACTCATTCTCTTTTCTAACCGGCTTACTTTTTTCCACATGTCTATCCTCAAGATTGGCCGTAGCGTTTTAATAATTGGAGCTGCGCCAGCCTCGCTTTCGCGCCAATATCTCGCCGCGCCAGTTGGACCATTATTCATTACGTTACCATAACTCCAAAACAATCTGCGGTTCTTTTCTACAGGAACCGACTATACATACACTAACGAGTGCCTAATTATTTAACACTAAACCAACCAAGCACTAAAATCGATTAAAATGTTTCACCTTACAAAAAATGACAAGAGTGTATTTACTTGGATTGCGTACAATTTTTATTATAGTATGTGCTGGAATAAAGAAATTTATTGAAACATTTCCAATGGAAGTAGCTATATAATTTTATAAATTTCTAAGCTATATAATTAAATAAACATAAAAAATATGAAACCGGTCATTTGACCGACAGTGATAGGTTTAGTGTTAAAATTGTAACGCAAAGCATGACGTTCGGTGGCCTAACTTTTGTGTGAATCTTTTTCAAATTTTGCAAGAGGATGTATTGTGCGTTGCAAATATGGAGATTGTTGCCGAGCTGAATGCTGGCAGCGATTGTGGTAAACTGTTCCAAATATTTTCTAATAAAATGTTGATTTTATTAAAGTTACGAAGAATTCGTTCCTATGTATGTGTAGGTACTTAAGGGGGAAGGGTACCCTAAAACTTTCCCTAGAATTTCCCTAGAATACCCTAGAAATCTGGTCGAAACTTGGGTTTGCGGGAATACGTTTGACGTCGTTATACGAGCATATTTTGGGCTGGGTGAGGGCTCAATCGAAAGAGGAAGGTTCAGCGCATGGTGCGCTGGTCATGACGTAACGAGATTATGTTGATATCTAATAATATGAGTGTCCAAAGTAGGGAAAAAAGTCGAGAAATTACCCGCAGAATCCCAATGTATTTTTCTGTTACAAAAAGAGTTTTTGACTGCTGTCATAACCAGCGCACCAATGCGCTGAACCTTCCTCTTTCGATTGAGCCCTCACCCAGCCCAAAATATGCTCGTATAACGACGTCAAACGTATTCCCGCAAACCCAAGTTTCGACCAGATTTCTAGGGTATTCTAGGGAAATTCAAGGGACAAATCCTGAAAAGTCACGTGACTACCCTTACCTCTTAATATTCGTGACAGCAAAAGTTCATATTTTTTTTGGTTACTATATAATTGATTGAACTGTTTACTTTTAAATGCAACTAGTTGTTTTATTTTCAAATCGGAGACGGACTTCTACAATGATCCAGTAGGATATACAGGGTGTCCCAAAATCCTATGACTCCCTGAAATGGGCGGTGCCTGAGGTAATTTGAAGCGACATTTTCCTTTTCGAAAATGTCCGCCGCGGTTTCGTTTAGGAGTTATTAACGAAAAACACGCACCAATCAGAGCGCGACCTAGACGCGTGTTGGCAAAGATGGTCCGGCGCGCCAGCAGAGTCTAAATACATACGACGAAAGTCATCCCGACCCATCGAGTTAAACATCTGGCGAATGACAACACGACCACCATATCAACACGGACGGACCTCGCGTATCTGACCGCGCATCCCAAATACAACAAAAACCGTCCCGACCCATCACGGTATGTATATCGAAAATTACTGAACGATTTATACCACTGTTTTTATAGTTACTACGTCACGATGTATGGATCAACATGGACCGTTTCCGCGTATCTGCGACGACGAAAGTCCTCGTATCAAGGATCTACAGACCCAGACGTCACTGGCTCGACGGACCATCTCTAACAACACGCGTCTAGGTCGCGCTCTGATTGGTCCGTGTTTTTCATTAATAACTCCTAAACGAAGCCGCGGCAGACATTTTGGAAAAGGAAAATGTCGCTTCAAATTACGTCAGGAATCGCTCATTTCAGGGAATTGAAAGAATTTTGGGATACCCTGTATACAAGCATATTGAGGGATCTAATATTTCCGAGTTCGGAAATATGACCAAACAATTTTCATCGATGGATACGCATGACCATGGACGTACAGCGGTAACTGTGCACAGCACACTTTGCCAGTGGTGTCGGGCTCGCTCGACCATCGTTTCGAACCAGACTGGTTCGCCCACTTCTTCGAACCCTGAAAAGGGTTCCCCACGCAAGAATTCTCGCAACTCCAGGCAGCACGCTTTCGAGCAGATCTGCTCTTGAAATCGATAAGCTACCGGTAGCCACCCTTTCATGTAAAAAAAAGCACCTCGTTGTTCATAAATTGACCGGGAATCGGGATACGTCCGCATCCGTTTGCCTCAAACGAAATATGTATTATGTATGCAACCACAGCAAAACAATCTTCAATCACGACTATATCAATGCTTTTCGAAATAATTCATCATTCATAATGATGGAGGTTCTTTAATTTTTAAACAAAATTGCATATTATTCTAAAGATTTAGACTGGAATACGTAATGAGAAATTATATAATTTATCAAAAAGCACAAATTTGATTTTTAACAGTTTTCGATATATCCCATATAAAATAAAAATATATTAATTCTATATCTAATAGAATATGTCTAATAGAATATATCTCACATAAAATAAAAATATATTAATTCTAATAAAATAAACATATATTAATTCTGTATCTAATAGAATTAATATAATTTTATTTTATATGAGATATATCGAAAACTGTTAAAAATCAAATTTGTGCTTTTAGTCGGATTAGTGTTCCCTATTTAGAATATTGTTTCACCCATTTATCTTAACTAGCATTTCAAATAGTACATTCAATATTTCTTCGCTATTTTATCCATCTTCAGTCGGTACGTTGTCAGTTAGTGTCGACAATCACAAACAATTGCGTTTCTGTTAGGGTAATATACGCCGGGTCAAGCATTCAGGCGCCACTAATCATTTAGTCAGCCGACAATCAGAAACGATTACGTTTGTTTTCAATGTAGCTTCCAGTATGCAACGTTAGTGCCGTCGTTATATCATTGCACGTAAATAAATAATCTTAAAAATTGAAAGATAATTTTGTTTTCTTAGCTGTTTGTTAATAATCTTTGGAAAAAATGAAGGAAGCTCTACGAACGTATAATCTTCAAGCTTTCAAATGAGTCATAATTAGACTGCGGATCTTTATGCAAAATAAAAAATTTTCACCTCAATTGCAACGAACTGGAGTGAAATAGATTTTCATTCTTATTATGTTTAGTAGATTGAAAATAATATAACGGTATATTTAAATGTTTCTAATATTTTTTCGATTTTAAATAACACCTACTAATTTTTTTCATGAATGCATAAAATCCGCAATCTAGTCATCATAGTTCAAACATAGAGAATTTCTCAAACATCGATACGGCACATGGGATATTTGGGGATACGGGATATTTTGTGCGGAAACAATTTCAAACACTTTTTGGGTCCACCGTAGATTGTGTTAACATCTATTGAATGAAGTCGAAGTTATTTGGCAGCGTCCACCGTGTTGCCTTGGTACGCCAGAGGCGGTGCGATTTCAGCAACAGTTTGGCCCGTAATATTTCACAGGTGTAAGGACCGTTAACATTAGTGATACTCCTGAGATTTCCTTTTCTCCTGGCAGGTCAGTGAACCCAGGTTCATCGGTCATCCCCGGGGTTCTCCGATCGCGCACTTGTCTCACGTCGCGATTACCTTATTCGGCGTATCTTTGTGCCTTTTGCTGTTGGCTGCTACCGCGGGAGGAGCAAGGCAAGGTGGTTTGTCGGCGGCGCGGCGCAGCGCGGCGCGGCGGCCGCTTCGCCGAGAAACTGGCCGAGCCAGAAGGAGAAGAAATCGGACTCGCGTGACGGAGAAACAGAAAACGAACCGAGGAAGAACGAAGACAAAAGAACTCCTAGCCACCCGGGAACGAATAAAACCGTGCATTGCGAAATCGGGAGAACGAGCCGAGGAAAGGATGCACAGGTTGCATCGGCGCACGATCGAGAAACATCCGACAGTACCTTTTTTCCGTCTAACTTTAACCCTTTGCGGTCATGGCTACTTTTGTCGTTTCGTTTCAGCTAGACCGCACGTATTTGGTCATATTCAGGCTATATAACGGGTGTTTCGTTTGTCTTGTCCATTTCAATATCTTCGTTAGTTTAGCAAGCACAAAGCATAATGGAACGATTTTTTGGCTGAAGTTCCTTTTAGCACCCACCTTCGATTGCCGTCTAACTTACCCGAAATATTGCCCATGCCCGGTAGAGTCACGTGGGTTGGACACGTGACGCGGAAATGCTCTGCGCATGCGCAACAAACTGTTTCCGTTAATGACTCGTATCCGCCATTTTGACTTATTAAGACACCGTAAACTGTCGTTTCTTGTCTATAATTAACTTAATAAGTTACAATGAGTGACAGCTCTGATGAATCAAATCAAAATGATCCCGAGTGGAAGCTGCAAGAACTGGTCCAACACATTTATTCAGAACAAATATACTAGTTATATTACTTCATTTAGTTAGTTTAGGTTAGGTCAGGTCAAGTTAGGTTATGTCTGGGTTAGATTTAGTGGGTTTGGGGTTTGTTTAATAATCCTGATTTGTATTTTTACACCTCGATACGGCATTAAAATTGTATATCGCAAGCAAAAAATTTATTTGACTTCCGCGCCACGGCGCCACCTTCATTTTATCAGACACCTCGTGGGACGTCTACAGAGTAAGTTTGAAGGCAATCGGAGATGGGTGCTAAAAGGAACTCTTACAATTTTTTCTTTCAAGGTAATTTCAATAATAATTGTGTGCCTCTTATCGCCTTTATCGTGTTATTGTAGCTGACGGAAGGATTTCAAACGTGTAGATGCGTTGACCTTGAAATGACCTTGTGCAGAAAATTGATAATAATTTGACGACTGTCGAGTATAATTTAAAATATTATATATCGAATCGATTAGGTCGTTGGCGCGATAATATTGAATATGACGCAATGTTCATGTAGAAATTATCATAGTTGAAATATTGACAATTTCTTGAGTATGGGAAATTTAGTGATGAAATACTTTTTGGACCCCTGTATATGGAGACATTTTTGTATATCACGTAGGCATACAATAATGCTCGCTGTCCGTGCGTTTCGTCAGGCTTCGATCGGGAGCAGGCGGTATGAAAAGCCGGGCAGGTTCGCAGAAGGACAACAATGCGGCCGGACGGAGAGCAGCGGCCGTTTCGCGTGCTCGTAAACATCGCATCTGCCATCCGGTTTTATCTGTCCACGGTCTTTTAATCCGATCCCTCGGCCAAGGGCGTGTAAGAACAGCAGATCAACAGGGGATCAACCCTCTGATTGCGGGAGCAGTGTATGGTCAGCTGCACGAGGTCCATCCCATGCGACATCCTCGCACAGCGTTATGGGCGCCCTTCACCGAAAGGGTTGGAACCTATTCGAGCACGTACGTAATGATTGCCAATTGTGATCTTTGTTTGCGATAGGCGGACCGAACGTATTTGAAAACGAATGGAAATTGACGGTCTACAAATCTTTTAACAGGTTGCTGAACATTTTTAGGGGCACTTCTCAATATCGTACAGTGCCGTTCAATTAAGAAATTTTTAGTCCTCGAGGAAATTTGATGTGCTATTTAAACAATCTGACGTGGACCTTACTCATAGTTGCATAATTGACGATACTTAGGACTGTTCAAAGCTTTAACCCTTAGCGGTCGGAGCTATTTTAAATCAAAAACGAAAGATTTTTCCATTCCAGAATATTTTCTTTCTATACAATTTTTTTTTCATTTTTTGCATATGAAACTGATTTAATATCTCATTTAATATGTAATTGTCTAGTAATTTATTAAATACGAACAAAAATAATAATGTGAACAATATGTTTAAAAATGGCATAGCAATTTTCAGTGGCGCCTCAGAGTCGCCATCCGACTGCTAAGGGTTAATTATTAATTTTTAAAAGTACTTCTTTGTAACGACATACTATATTTTTGTTATTCCCAATTCATTTTAAATTTCCCGGAATTTCAGTACTTGAAAAACAATTTTGAAACTCTGGGTCAAAATGGACCAGACACCGCTGTCATCGCATCAAATGGTTACGAGAGTACTTACTCATAATCACTATCATAAATCTTTATGTTTCGATTTGTATACCATCAAATAAGACTGTGAACAAATAAGAAGTGAATTTCGGTGCCACAGTGAAGTGTCTCACCCTGTATAGAATCCATAATCTGGTCGTAAAAACATGAGACACGGATTACAAGTAACCCGATAGAGGATGGACGAGTTAATCAGTGCCTCGTTAATCACAGCCGCCAAATTTAAGAACTCTTGCGAATCGCTGAAGCAATGTCGATTACGTGAAGTTTCTACATATACGACCTCAAACGCTGCAGTTTCTCCGGAAACAACTCGCAAAATGTTACTCGAATTACGCGTGTGTATAGATGTGTGTCTGCCTGTGTGTGTGTGTGCGCGCTAGCATTAGTGTCGCAACAGCCGGGAATCCATATACAGGTGGCATTTACGACAGCCGTCAAGACTTTCCTCCCTTCGAAGCTGGATAGAACAGTTACGAAATATTTTTAACGCGTCCACAGGGTGTCCCGAAGATCTCCATCGGGTGCTTATGACACGATAAACTGATAAATTGTATTATAATCTTATCTTAAAGTCTAATAAAATTATCTTAAAGTCTCAACAGAATTTTAGTATCAACACGTTCGCTGTCATTATGTGTTCCGCTAATAGTTTTTACACTTGTAATTATACATAATACTACCGCCGCTTAGGTAGGCGTAAGACGCTGCCGTAAAACTATAACAAGTCAATAAATATATTTAGTGCCGAAGCTTAACAAATCGTAAATTGCTTCGGAGCATTAGAAGCCTAGTGAAGTAATAGAGAGATTATGGCCGTAGCAAAACGCTGGTGGCACTGTGTGAACTTTCGATTTTGAAAATGTTGATCTATCGGAAATTCTAAATGATCGAAACACATGCACATTTTAATTCAAGTGTAGTTGTATTTGAATTTTATTTGAGTCGATAAAAGCATGTTTTTGAAACTTTCAGTATTTTTCAAAACAGCAAGTAATTGTGGATAATCCAGTTGAATGAGACACCTTGTATACAGGGTGGTCCACCTAAATATCTCCTTTATTTGTGATGACATAACAAGTGTTTTTAATGCAATATAAATGGTATCACAAGGTGAATTTTTTGCAAATATTTTTTTTTTCTCAAGATTATCTTTTCCGGAGTGTTCACTTTCATTTTTAAAGATTAAGGTCATTTGAAGGTCACGTTATTATACATATCTGATTGTATTTTTTGCTCAGCTACACGGTGCAATAAAAAACAGATGCAGTTATGTGTCAAAGAAACACCGATGACCTTGATAACTCCGAAAAAAATTACCTAGGTGGAAAAAATATCCGTGCCAAATATTTGGTCCATTGACACCATGCACATTACGTCACAAATAATTTTTGCATCACAATAACCTGAAGAGATATTTAGGTGTTCTTATTTAAACGGACCACCCTGTATAATAGCTTCCAAGTGTCTACCTTCCTCCACATTGGTGGATAGCAGAGTCGCCAGATTAAGACTTGTGTCTCCACTCTAGCTTCCCCTTCTACGATCCTATTCCCCCACGCTTCCGCCACGGCCCAGTCACGTGACGCGTTCCGACATACACAACACACTGGATTTTAGACAAACAATTAGGAACTAGTCATTTTGGTTGATTCGGTAGTTCTAGTGTTGAATATACTATAACACTACTTCCAACCCATGAAAAATATCAACAATGAAAACAAACTTCCAATATTTATTTGTTCACATATTTTGTCGTTACAGCCAAGATAAAAAATTTTTTAGTTAAAAAGTAGTTTTAAATGAATTTTACGTAGTTTAAATGAAAAACTGCAATACCTCAATAATAAATATTTATTTCTGACTTTCAATGACGCGAACAGAGCAACTGGTGGTTACTGGCGGCACGGTCACGAGTAGGGAGATTTGCCATACTTTTGCGAGCCACTGTGTGTACATTCGTGCTCACGGACACGTTCGTGGTGGCATTCCCTTGGGCGAGCAGTGGTATCGACCAGAAATCATCATTTTCATTCAACATTCATCCGCGAGCCAGCTTCCACTGAACGCCAACGAATGCGCATGCACCCGTCGCGTCGTCTCATCGGGGAAATTAATCGTGTGAACATTTCGTGAGATCATCGCGATGAACTTTGCTTTTTAGATAGTTATTAGTAGGTGCTCGTAGGCGATTTAATGTTTCCTGTCTCTTAACCTTTCCTAGTTTAACGCTTACGACGTCAACCATTGGCGATCGGTGCATGATATTTTGTTCGTTCGTTAAAATTATTTATTTATGTAGAATGTACATGAAAAAGGAATTCATCACTATAGACGTCGTAGTTCGTTACTGTCAAATTCTAAATTGCTCTCTTAACCGTTAGTGGATGTACAAAATGTACTTCACAAATGCAATGAATCAATTAAATTAAATGTAATAATCATCTCCATCGAAATGGTAAATAGAAACTTAGTGAGACAGTCATATTTCGTGTAAATAATTATCAGCATTTTGTGTAGGGCCGCAGCGGTCTCAATAGTGCACTTGAAGGTTAAGGTGTTAATTGTGTAAAACCAATCTTTATTTCGCATATAAATATACTGTAGACAGTAAGATTTTTATGGGAGACGTTCAGCATTATCTTAACCCAATTTTCATTTTTTGTTTTATTGTTTTAAGGTTACGAAATGTTGTACGTCAATGTTGAACTCGTGCCCAGCAAAACCTTGTTAGCTCGCGTCCAGCAAAAAAGAGAATGGAATATATAAAAAATAAACGCAAATTTATTTATTCAGTCCTTGAAAATTTTTCATTTCGCTATTATTGAAATTATCCAATCGCATGTTGCAATCAAACTTATGCAAAATGTGTAGTTTGCATTAAAATTGGAATCCAGTTAGGTGGAAAATAGGTCTAGTAGACGCAACAAAACGCATACGGAACACCGTCTTCGAGAATAACGAGTTTGAAAATTCGTCGAGTGTGCACGCTATTGAGCAGGATTTGGCTGACGTGTCTGTTCATGACTTGCCGTTTCTCCTTCGTGTGCATGCACACTATTGCATACGAACTCGAGAAATGGTCTG
Source organism: Lasioglossum lativentre (assembly GCA_916610255.1). Classification (NCBI taxonomy): domain Eukaryota; kingdom Metazoa; phylum Arthropoda; class Insecta; order Hymenoptera; family Halictidae; genus Lasioglossum; species Lasioglossum lativentre. Next base: position 9,852,310 of record OU744355.1, on the reverse strand, counting down.
AAGCAATTTACTCTATAAAACATGGGAAAGTTCGAAGGATGCACATGAATACCAATGATTTGTTCACTGGTAAAGAAATGCACGTTGGCTAGCAATTTAAATTATTGAAGGTAGTTCTTTAAATAAACTCATTATTAGATGGGGGATCTTGATGTAAAATAAGAATTTTCAAGGGGTTGGATAGAAATTTATTTCTTCTAGTCAGTATTTTAATAAGTTGAATCTAATGTATCGATACTCTTAAATTATTTTAATCTTTTCACTGTTTTATATTTCACCTGATTTTTGCCACATAAATGCATATATAATCTACAGTGTACTCATTATGCACGAGCATAGAACTATTTTGAATACTAATCTGATTATAGAAGTATATCCTAAAAGCCATTGTACTCGGCTAGAATTGTTGAATGGAGCCTTGACCACCAAACCGTGCTTTGGTTGACAGATCCACTTCTAATATTAGCTCTAGTTATCATTGTTAGACTGAATCCTGACTATCAAACCTAAGTCTGTCTATAGACACATTGTAGACTATTAAGCTCAGCTTATACTGTTAGACTTAGTTAGAGTAGATTACGTAGCCTAGTCCTAAGTATTAAAACTTAATCCTAAAAATGCTTATTAAATACTGATTATAATTCAATTTCCAAATATTTAAATAGCAATGTCCGCACTTCTATTTCAAAGTCCTATTTTAGATAGTATCTATTAAATACAATATCAATAAACACATTATTATAGTATCCGTCGCTATGAAAAATTGAAAATGGAGCTTTTCGAAGCGTCAATGTGGTTAGAGCTCATCGAAGATCTAAGGCCAAACTCTATGTCTCCGTCGTCCCTAAAAAATAAATAAATAATTATCCAGGCGACGTTCGAGACAGCCAGTGTCACGTTGCGTACGTTTAAGGGCCGTACAGGTAATAAAAGTAAAAAGCTGTAAAGGCTGCAACGTAAACCACGGTCTGCGGTTAAAGTTGGATCCGCGTCATCTGTTAACGCAGCCTGTTGTTAAAAGTCTGCGTTGAAATATTCCTCAAAGGAGCCGCTACGCGGACAGCGTGAACGTTAGCACACAAAGCACATTGAAGAATATTTCAATACTGTTTCCGGGTAAACGGGAATTTGTAATAAACCATAGCCTAATGGTGAAGCAAGTATTTCAAACAAGCATTTGCAATAAAAAGGAAAAATACTTAGGTACCTCCCTCACAGCTACGATGATTGAAACCACTTTGTTCTTAATAATTTTCTGGTGGAAAATGAAAATCTCTATTTACTGTATATCTACAGTTACTTTTAGTTTCATTTTATGCATCTGAAACATGCAATTTACTCATACAATACTTAAATGTTTAATAAGAAATTTAATAATGTGAAAAATATTTCCATATCAAAGTCAAAGAATAATATTTTATTTCAGTGTAAAGCAATGAATGTCAGTCGTATTTGTATTCTATTTATTAGAAATAATTATAAATTTGGCCATTTATAATACGATGGACCTTGTTTCAAATCTTCATCACGGGTCTGATTGATTATTACAATAATAATACGAGAACGGGTTGATTTTCATTTTTAATTTGCATATGTGTATAGCGACGGCTTGGACTAGTTGTATACTTATGTTTCCGATTTTTATTCTAATTTTTAACGTCGTTATATGCAAAAGAGTTTTTAGAAACTTGAGAGTTGTTTAAAATTTCGCTTATTGGCAATGTCACGACTAATTCGGATACGAAGTGTAAATAATTGACTTTGAAAGGGAAATGTCGTTTTAAGGTCGAGTACGAAATAAATAAATACGTGCAAAAGGGTTAAGAAGGGAAGAGTGTACAAAAAAAGAAACGGGGGAACCGAGGGATCAGAGAATCTCGTGCACGGCTCGTGTTGAAGCAAGCGCTCTTCCCTACTTAAAATAAACTGAATAGGGTGAACTAACTGTCTGGTGTAAATTACCCGTCCACAGCTTGTCTACACACAGTATTCTCGTTCAGAATACTCGTTAAAAATGGCACTTCGTGCACAAAGGTAAACAAACGAATGAAAATACATAATAATTTCAATATTTATTCCGGTTCGAACCTCAAAGATTCGCAAAGTGCGAATCGAAATATCGAAATAGTCAAATGTTTCCCTAACAACACCTTGGAATTAGTAAAATTAATTTATGATTGTATTAATATAAATTTAAAATTAATTTCAGAACATTTAGTTTTCAGTATTAATATAAGAATATTTATACAATTTACATTTATATTGTATTAAGTTTTAGTGTGCTGCTTAACAATAGTCTGAAATATTAATTCATTTAAATACTTTGTAATAAGTATGGAGAATCTGAAACCGGTAATTCGACCTACGGTGACATGTTGAATATGACTTGCCAACTCTTTGTAGAAGGCTTTTCGTACACCGTGTATTATCTGCCGTCACCGCATTAACTTTTAACACGTTCTAGTGTTATTTTTAAGACCCTCCGCAGACGAAACACGCGTTACCGATATTCAATCCGTGGTCTCAGATTGCGTTTACAGTCTTGCGGACGCATCCGATAGAATCTCGTAGAGAGCTTATAACTAATCGGATCGAAATTATGACAGCCGGAAGTGGATGGCTCTGCAACTCTAAAAATTTTAGTCTTTATCGGAAGGCTACTAACAAAAAATTAATAACGTAACGTAACGAGTTCTTTAATTTCACATTAAACTGGACAAGCAGAAGCTAGGTCCAAGCCAATTTTGTATGAATCAATTTCTTAAAAAGTTACAGTTATTTGAATTCAAATATTATTTTTTTTATAAATACCATCCTTTATTTATGAAGTCATTATTCGTGAAGTCATTTGAAGTAACTTTCTCCTTTGCGAAAATGTTCTCCGCAGCTCTGTTAAGGAGCTATGAACAAAAAACATGGACCAATCAGAGCGCGGCTGAGGAATTGCCGCTCGCCAACAGGTCTCGCTGAGCGCGGCGTTGGCATTGGCCGAGCCGGAATCCGTCTGCTGCAACCGCGCTCTGATTGGCCCGTGTTTTTCGATAATAACTCCTTATCAAAGCCGCGGAGAACATTTTCGCAAAGGAAAAAGATACTTGAAATGACCTCAGGAATCATCCACGGAAGTACATTTTCGTTTGAAACACCTTATCGTTGAACCACCACAAAATACAAATTGCTGATCTTAAGATAATATATTTTGAAAACGTGGTATGTCGTTCGAACAAATTTCTAAATAAATGAATGTAGTACAGAATAAGTCAAAAAGATCTCTATAAAACTAACAATAGAATTACTGTATTTTAACATGATGAAGGCATCATAATTTACTCGACATGTCGCCCTAATAGTCTCAGGCATTTTACTTCAAATCCAAATTAGTCCAGCAGCCTTCCAGATATTTTCGGTATTTTGGAAACTTTATTTTGAAACTTGTTTAATTATCAGAGATGCTGTCTAATATCAAGGTAACTCATCATTTTCGATTAACAAACTAAAAAAGCGCAAATTCTGTACCCTTCTCGCGAGGGAAGCCTTCGCGAGTGCACGCGTTTCCAAGAAATCATATCGCATCAGGCAGCAGCAGTAGCAGCAACAACAGGAGTTCTTATTCCCTCGGCAACTCGGTTGGAAACGAGACCTCCCGTCGCAATTAAATTCGCAGGTTTTGTTACGGTCGCGAAGGTTCTTGAACTTGAAGCGTCCCGACGCAAGTCGCTGATCCTTGTCTTGACGTGCTCCTACGTTGACGTATGTACGTTCGATTTGCTAGGTATTGGCTCAAAACCAGTTCCTCGGCTAGGCCACTAAAAACCTTCCACTAGTTCCCGATACGCTTTGCGAAACGGTCATGGGACTTTGTATTAGCTCCTCCGGGTAGTTTCGTGGTGTATTATGCGAACTATTGTGGTGCGTGTATCTCACTTTATGTCGCTCCTGGTGCCATACTCGCGTATGCAAACGGTTTCACAGTTATGGAATTTCTGAATGATTTTAACGTTCGTATCATTGTTACTTTAACTGCGGTTAATGTAACCAACGGTTTGCAGCTGTACAAAGACAAAATACTAGGGTGGTCCAATAACTTTGATCACCAGGAACAGTTCCGTCATTTGTAATAATATGACAAAATGATTCATACAAAATTTGCATGATGTACAGGGGGAAGTATTGTGATGGAAACATTTTTTATATTGGTGAAGCAGTTTGGGAGATTTCAAGGTCACCTTGAGTTCTTTAAATGACCTACCTCGTGTATCGTGAATCGAACATCGAATGTCGAACACTTGCCATCAATTTTCATTTTTCACTGTTATAATCGTGCGCAATACGAAATGGTTCATAATTGAAAAGTTACCCAATTAATAGGTTGGATAAGAAACAAACAAACAAAATCTGTTAACCTTTTAACTGACGTTCTAATATTGAACATTATGGAGGACGTAATGCAAGTGAAACAAAATAAACACAACAAAATTATTTTAATGTTTAAGAGCCCGGGGCTGATTTTGTTCGTTATTCGATCGAGTTTGAACATTGCACAATTTTGTTTTTCATCAATTGCAACAATCCAGGGGGATGCGGCAAAAAAATTTTGAAAAAAATTTTCTTCGCGAATAAGAGCCACCCTAGTACATACACTGTGCAGTAAGTCTCGCGGTGAGGCTTCGGGAATTTTGTCCCATCGGATTGCGATTAGCGTTGTCGACAACTTATCAAGCACGCGAGCCGATACAAACGCCTCCCGGAGTCGATGGATATTCGCTCCCACGATCTCTTTGCTCTCGAGTTCCACGACCCGGTGGTATCGGATGACTGGAACCAGTACTTGTCGGTGTTGGTTTCACGACTCGCGAATCCCTCTTATCGCGCTGCGAGACCTGACCGAGTGATCGGTATTATTAGGTGTGTCGAACAGTAATTTGTAGAAAGTAACTGCCACGGAACCTCCACTATCCGAACTACCGTTATCGGTACATCTCATTAGACCATTACTAATAGGCGTTGCATTTATTCGTACATTGTATTGAGCAATCCTATAAGCATTGCGAATTTCAATTCGTAATTTTATTTCAGTTGTAGGAGTTGCAAGACATAATACCAAGCACTAACAAAGTAGAGTCCGCACATATAGTCTTCAGGAGATGCTAGCAACAGGTGATAAATTTAATAGTATAACGTACAGCGTTCGACGTGTTAAGTGTGTATCGAGAAGGTAATATAGCAGCGAACTGGTAATCGCTTCGTGCTAAGTGCCTACGTGTGAGAGAATTTCCCTAGCCGAGCCGACGATCAATTTTTTCGTTGTCCGATGTGCAAGTATATAACATGTTGACGAACGTTCGCATGACTTTACGCCATTGCTTGGATAATAAGTGGTCCATTTTCTACTATTCATTGCGTTATTATTGGTTTATTAATCTGTTATTTCCCTGCTGCTTCAAATCATCGGGTATCGATACTGGACAGAAGAACCTTCGTTAGAAGGGGTATCCTAAGATGGTATAAACGTAAAATGAACTGATTTTAACAAAATAAGTAAAAAATGTTGAATAAAATTTTTTTTTATCAGACTTCTCGAGAAAATCGACCAGTTCGCGTGGTTAGAATTTCCTGTTCAATAGCACGCATGTTCTCCGAATTTTCAAACTCTATTTTCTCTAAAACAAAGCCTCGTATGAACAAATTTTATTCTACATTTTGGACTTATTATTATTATTATTTTTTTTTAATGTAGAATGTAGAATCATACCCTTTTCAGCTGTATCGCCAGTTACCGATCACCCTGTATAAACTAATTGGCAGACAAAGAGTTGTTATTTGTAATAGGGTGGATGCACCAATGAACGAACACTTCAGGAATTTGTTAACTTTCTTGGTTAAATTTTAGATGTTAACAATATTAATATGCATTCGGATGATTAAAATTAGATTCTTTAATGTCTAAACTTTCATATGTAACATGTAGAAATAGAAACATTAACAAAAAGTTATAGAAAAAGGCTAATTTCACCAGTGATTGGACGATATTCGATATTTTTGATTTCTCTATGATAAGTGGTTGAAAAACGTAAGAAATCTAATAAACTTTATGTCAAACCAATTGTTATATTGTTCATACACATATTTGTAATGTATTACAATAAATTTTTAAAGGATATTTATGACTAACCTTATAACAACTATTGCACAAACCACGCTCGATACGTGCACTGCACTTATAGATAATATTTAGGTTATTTTAGTTAAATGATCGACCACAGGTGGCATGAAAATTGTTCGAATCTGAAAAAATCGATATTTAATCATTACATTCTTTAATTAATTTATTTCTAATCTAATTTAATTTTTAATCAACGATTTTTTTTCACGACGCCCTCCAGAATTGTTCCTTTAGATGAGAAAAAAATTTGTGCGAAGTTTGAGATCGATCGGATAAAAGGATCACGTGGCGCATTTAAATTGATAATTTTGAAAATTTTGAAATTCACCTATATATGGAGTATGACATATCGTTGGATTTGTCTTTTTTTCTAAATAGGAATATGGAAAAATTATATGACCTCCTTTAAATAAAAATAACGATGACCGTGAAATATGTCTTTTTTTCTCACCTAAAGGAACAATATTGGAGGGCATCGTGCATTGTATTTCGATAAAAATTTTTCTCCAAGTATAGTTTGGGTCCACCTTAATGTGCATTCATTGGTTCGTGTTTGTACACTGGTACACCTACCCTAGATTGTCATAAATAGATTTCGTCTTTAAATAAAATAAAATTTACTCCATCAATTTTGGCATAAACGCGGCTAATCTCACCGTGAAATACTACAGATTTAGCGTGTTCAAGGAAATGATCTGCAAAAACTGTCAGTGTCGAAGTTACGTAACGCCATAAACACGTTTTTCAGTGGATTTTTATTATGTAAGTGGCACCCACGTGTATCCGAATACGTGTTGTTGCGAGTATATTACTAAAAACGCTGGCAATGGTTACACAAGGTCGGCAACTGTTGTCTATTTTTATGTTCTCATAAAATCAACAGATCATTTCTTAGAAAGCATCATCAATAAGTAACTTTCAAATACAAATAATAATTTCAGGCAACCCCGTTCTACCTCATCATTTCATTTGAAACCGAGTTCTTAAAATATTTTTAATACTAAGAGATAAGAGAAATAAAACACTAGGAAGACGTAACATCAATTTTCCAATATTGTTACCTTATTTTTGACTTGCTAAAATTATTAAACAAGTACATTATCATGCGACTTTTATTCCTCACAATTGAATATTTTTATTTTACACAAAAATCCGCAAACAATTTATCACTTGTAACGTATCTTCTAAATAACAAATCGTTTCAAAACGGAACAACTGGAATCATCGCACAGACAGCAAATGTGTACCGACATCGTCCGAGCAATTTCGGACGGACACGTTTTAGTTACAAACCTGAAAGAGTCGTAAAATGTGGTCGTAAATATATCAAGGTACAAGCTAAGAGCACCGATAACCAAGGCCTTGGATGTGCAAGACTATGGTCAATCAGTACTCGGTCAATCGGGGTTATTTACGATCAACTTTATTCATCAACCTTAATTTTAATTGATTCATTTATCTCATTTACGGCTCACCCGACTAATTTCAAGGGAGACTTTTCTTCTTTTTAACAAAAGGTAAATTTTTACCTTTTTATGAATAGTACAAATAAAGTTATATTATACACTTTTAACATGTCACTGAAATTTTTCATTATACTTAAATTGTATCGTCCGTGGATCTGACCGCCATATTGCTCCTTTGACAGGTGATATACATATGTATATGTGCTCTCCAGTTTATGATATTCCAACTAGCTTTTATTTTATATTAACTATGTATAATATAGGATAATTATCACTTGATCTACAATGAACAAAAGCAAATGATTTTTAATGAAATGGTACCCGATCGAATTGTTCGGTATTCCTTGAGAATTTCCGGAACTTTTGCTAATTAAATAAAAAATAGAGAACCTATCGTACGGTTGAAATTCCAAGTTAATTGGCCTAGTATATTTTTCTTAATTATGCCAATTAGTTACGCAAAAGTTGTTTCGAGAAAAGGAGTTTGAAGTTTTTAGTAAGTGTATTTATCTACGCGATGCACCGTTTTATGAGCTATATTTACATAACTACTTGGAATTTCTGCCTGAAACTTCAATGATATAATCTCTGCTACTGCTTAAAATTAATAATAATACTACTATTCATCAAAGTAAAAATATCGACTTTTCTAACAATTAATTGGTCCCCTTAACTTAGCAGATCTTTTTCACAACTATGCAATTAATGATCGGTAGACTGCGAATCTTTACGCAACATAAAAAAATGTTTGTATTGATTGCAAGACATTGGAGCTGAATAGAAATTTCATTCTTCCATTAATTATTTTTTTAAGCTGAAACTAACAAACTGATCTCCTTAAATCTTTTTCATATGTCCACTTCTTCAAATTGTACCGTACCCCGTGTTGTTATAAATGCATAAAATCTATTTATCAATTTTTATAAATATACCCTTCAAGATACTTCGTGTGGACTCATTACTCATGTAGCATTATTAACGTAACTCATTTAATTTGGTCACCACAAATTCAAGGAAAGTGAAAATATACCAGACAGTACAGCCTCGTTATTGAAGGGTTAAACAAATTATTCATCGTACGTATCAAAGAATTTCCTAAATGAATTGAAGATACAAATGCACCGATGGGTTCGCGAAGACCGAGTTTGTCAGATATAAATATCAATCGAGCTTGGACTATCTGCACGAGGTGAGCTCATCGTCTCGTACAATTAGAGTCGAGTCTGGTTGAAAAAACATTCTACCGCAAGAAGTGCGCACCGATACTCGTTCCTCCAATCCATGGAAGAGCTCGAGCAAACCTTGGTTCAAGACGAATTCCTCGACTCGGAACGGAATACATAAGGGGAAGGATGCACAGAGATGCAGGATGCAAGAACTGTGAGAGCCAGCAAGCAGGCATACGTGCCTTGTAACCGAGATAGCCGCAGCGTTTATCCTCTTCAGCGTCCGCAGATACTGGCTCCGTTGCTAGTCGATACCACGGGACAGAAGAAATCGATTGCATTCTGCGAGTCGTGAAATCGTTCACTTTCAAGTTGCTATTCTGGTTTGAACTTTCGAAAAATTCATTTTTCGCATTTTCTTTAAATATCATTTTTCTTGTACGCGTCTACTTATTTGAGCATTAAAATTGACTACATATTTTACATTACTTTGTAAAAATAATAGAAATGTCTTTATTCCGATTTTTGGCGATTTTTATTATAATAAAATGAAATGAATTTATTGAATAATTCTTCACAGATTTACAATCTTAATAATCATAAATTAACAAATTTCGAACCCGCCAAAATGACGGGTCCCATAAATCTACTGTTAATGAAGAATTCTGTAATGTATAGACTGCGGATGTTTATGTAATTTTCAATTTTTCTAAACAAAGTTTACGAAAATGGAATCGCATGAAATCTTATTTTCAGAATCAGAATCCTTAAATAAGAGACCTCGGAGAATTTCAGGAGAGTTAAAGAATGCTTTAATCGGTTTCCACCTTATCAGAATCCTTGAATAAGAGGCTTGGAAAGAGTTCAATAATGCTCTTATCAATTTCCAGCTTATCGAAATCCTTAAATAAGAAGCTTAGTATGTACCTGTTTAATTTGTGACTTTCTAAATTATGTTAGAGGATTCAGATTTTGCATAAATATTTACATTGCACACTCTTATCCATTTCCAGCCTATTAGAATCCTTAACGAAAAAACTTCGGAGAATTTCGAGAAGTTAAAGAATGCTTTTATCAATTTCCAAATTATCAAAATTCTTGAGAAACTCGGTACCTGTTTGTGTCTTTTCAAATTATTTTAGATGATTCAGATTTTACATAAAGATTTACTGTTAATGAAGAATTCTGTAATGTATAGACTGCGGATGTTTATGTAATTTTCAATTTTTCTAGACAAAGTTTACGAAAATGGAATCGCATGAAATCTTATTTTCAGTGGGAATAGACTTTGTAGATCCAAAATACATCAAAAACAGTACTAAATTGTATCGAATTTTATGTTTTCGAAGTTTTTGAATTATAAGCCATAAATGCATAAAATATATTATGTATATTGCAAGCACTGATCTATTGGTTACAAAGCAAAGATATTTGCAAGCTCCCTGTTTCGCTTTCTACTCGAGTGTTGGAAGAGCTAGTAACAATTGTGTAGAAATCTGAATAAATAAGAAAATGATGAACTAGACGTTTGGAAAGATTTTTCGAGTATTGTCAACAACGTGGAACAATGAACTGCACAGCGTCTTATGATGAAAGACACTCGCAGAGGTAGAGGGCAGACACGATGCAGCAGCAGCAGCAAGAATTATACACCAGGAAGTGACTTAAAAGAGTCGGCTCTCTACAGAAAGTACATCACACTGCAGGTACACCCCCGCAAGCATACAGGATAACGAGGTCTACAAATTCTGCTGGGATCTAACCAGGTACACCTATAAAACTATAACACGCAACAAACTAAATAAATACAACGCTGCAGCATAAAACAGCACAATTAATGTATGCAATTGCAAAACGGTACAATTAACATTATATGAGATTGTTGCATACGAAATGCCCAATTTTACAATGCAAATCTTTTAAAACGTTTTTCCTCAACAGATAAGTAAATGTTTAACACAAACGTTAGGATTACAAGATACATGGAGACAGGAGATCTGGAGGATATCAATCGCAGTGTCAGTCACTGGAACAACGCCATGTTGATACGTCAACTTGAAAGGACTCCAGCTTAACAAAAATACGCCAATGTATTAGTGCAGAAAGTAATAATCTTGAAAACTGGCAGTACCCACCGGAACTGTCTACGCGACCGACGAATTCAATGGAACTTCGCCTGTACGTAACTTGGCTGGAGTCCATCAGAAACGAGGATTACGGAGATCCAACTGGAGGAAAAAGTGAATGCCCAAACTGAATCTTATGTGTCTACAGAAGCGTAAGTCCGTGGTCTTGATTATTGCAAGCTACTTGTGAGTGTACATATGTATAATGTTAGGCTTGTACAGAAATAATATTTTAAACACAGAGAGTTCGGCAAAATTTTCATTTAAATAAAAATGTCGAATAACGAATAAAAAATTTTTATTCATTATTCGATGGTTCAAATATAAAAAATATCTTTAGAATAAAGATAATTTTTATTTATACGAACGACTTCATTCGAACTTCGAATAATTTTTTCATATCTTTTATCTGTATCTTTGATTCGAAGGCTTCCAATAAATCGAATAATGAATAAAAATTTTTCTGTTTTTTATTCGTTATTCGAAATTTTTATTTAAATGAAAATTTTGGCCAACTCTGATTTTAAACCACCTAAAGAATTTTGAAACAGTACATCTCAGCCCACAATACATTTTGCTACGATCTGATTTTTAGTTACACCTAGATTGGAAAGGCTGCAGACTTTTACACGTTCATTAACCTAATACAGAAATCCATAAACGCGAGAATATGTAGATAGCAGCTCCAGTCTCGTGAGAAGAAACGTAAAAATATTGTATCACAGAAATTAACAGCCATGGTGTTCTCTGCTTTTACAAAACCAGTAATTTGCAATAGTGGACGTACAGATTGTACTTTATTGAAACTGTCAATATTCCCTCGTTTAACTTATTAAAAAAATAATTCAAATGATTTAGCAGCGTCATCACGTTCACAATATAAGTACACATTGAAAAGTTTGTATTTGAAAAGTTTGCTGTAGCAGTCGTACGTAATATTAATATTTTTAATTCATATTTGGTAAAGAGAGCGGCCAAGATATTAGCAAAACGGGCAAACGAAGGAGCGGTGGGATTTAATAAAGGAAGCGTCCGCGGCACAAAAGAAAAAAACAGCTACTACACGAACGAAAATTAAATTCAAAATTAAGCAGAAACGCAGCCACCAGAAATAAACGACGACCAAAATGAAACAGTCGGAAAGGAAATATACAAAAAGACCTACAAGAAATAAGGAACGCAGATATGCAAATGTGGATAACAAGATGAAAGCGAACAAAATTAAATAGAAATAGTTGAACCTATTTGGTATAGCAAGCATCATAAATGGTTCATAACGAAACTAGGAAAACATACATCTTGGACACACCTTGTATTGATCTACTAAATCGCTGTAACTGACACAGAGTCGCCAGATGAGGGGAATTGATTCGAACTAAGGGAAAAAAGTTACCCCCTCTCTGCCAGTACCGGATTAGTCACGTGATCGAGCCGCGGCAGAAGCGTGGGGAGTAGCGTCGCGACGCGTCATGGAAGGGAAAGGTAGAGTGGGGACACAAGTCTTAATCTGGCGACTCTGCACTGACATAACACAGCATAAACAGAGCGTACCAGACTAACCGATTCAGGTAAGGAATAAAAGTAGAAAATCGGAATTGAAAACAATATAGTCAGAATAAGTGGAGCTGGAGAAAGAACTCGATAGACTACAGTAAACCATTCAAACCAAATCGTGGAACACATACAGGAAATCCAGGACGGAGAAACCACGATGGAGTTAGTATAATACTGTAAGACTGAGAAGGTGCAAACAATTAAATAAGAATACAATATAAAATATTAAACAGACAGGAATTATAGGAACTGAATAATGAAAACTGAGAAAAATGAAATACTAATGAAATCAAGACATTTTTAAATGTACAAGGTGGATTTAAGCAGGACCATAACTTTTTTACTTTTGCAGATAGGAAACAATTTTGCATTGTTTCACAAGCTCTATCAGGTGGTGCGGACTTTTACAGGAGTACATCAATGTAATTGCACTTGCTTTTTAAATGGAACTCTACAAATCTTTTTACGTTAATTAATTCCTCGTGCCATTCTGAACAAAAAAGTGTAATACTATGTCAAAAAGTATTTCGTGAGATATTTTCAATTTTATTCAGGATCTGCTAACTGCTATGCTACTACTGTTAGATAACAAAGGCTCGTCTGAAAAAATTTTATTCCACATTTTTGACTTATTTTTTCACGTAGAATCGTCCCATTTTCGGTGGTGCCGCCAGTTCACCGATCACCCTGTATAACTTTTCATTTCCAGCGGACGTTGCAACCTGTATTGTTATGGAAACAAGGAATGCAGAGAGCCTGGTAGATGCACTTCGATCCCGGAAAGGGAAGCGCTTCTATAGCTTCCTACAGGGCGGGAATATGAGCCCGATCTGCGGTATCGATAAAAACGAGGCTCAGTTACCACCGCAATGCCGGGGAGCTAATTAGTGGATGCCAAAATTGTTGGTCGACGAACCGTTACACAGCCACCCACTAGCAACCGAGTGCGTGTCCTTCAAGAAACTTAATTAAATACATGCATACCAACGAGACAGTAAAATATTATGATTCTCCTCGCAGACGATCCACCGCATGTCTCGTTTGAAAGATGAGAATGTTTTTTGTCCTTTTCTTTCTAATTTATTATCACCGATTCCTCTTCAAGATCGCTTGTACCGCCATTTTTTCTTCGTCTCTGAAGTATGCATTACCTTAGCATATGTATCGGTAATATTAAATTTTAACTTAATGCCACTTTAAGCTATAATCACTCGTGACGTTTAAGGCAGGATTCTTGTGTAAATAAAGTAAATGATTTTTTCGGATTTTATGCCTCTATACTAATTGAGTAGATCAAATGCAAAATACTGGAAACATTTACAGAATCCGAACATATAGTATGATTTTCAGTAGATTGAAATTAAGATAAAATTAACATTTTCTATGTCATATAAAAATTCGTGGTTTAATGATTAGAATACCCAGCTTGTGTACTCGCAACACACACGATTTATGCTAAAAAAAAGCAGCGAAATATTCAGGGGAGACTGAGAATGCTCTTATCAATTTCCAGCTTATCAGAATCCTTAAATAAGAGACCTCGGAGAATTTCAGGAGAGTTAAAGAATGCTTTAATCGGTTTCCACCTTATCAGAATCCTTAAAATAAGAGGCTTGGAAAGAGTTCAATAATGCTCTTATCAATTTCCAGCTTATCGAAATCCTTAAATAAGAAGCTTAGTATGTACCTGTTTAATTTGTGACTTTCTAAATTATGTTAGAGGATTCAGATTTTGCATAAATATTTACATTGTACACTCTTATCCATTTCCAGCCTATTAGAATCCTTAACGAAAAAACTTCGGAGAATTTCGAGAAGTTAAAGAATGCTTTTATCAATTTCCAAATTATCAAAATTCTTGAGAAACTCGGTGCCTGTTTGTGTCTTTCCAAATTATTTTAGATGATTCAGATTTTACATACAGATTTACACTGTACATACACTCTTTACTTGAGTGATCAATGGTCATCCTATGTTGATACATATGTATATCTGTATGTGTACGTAGGTCGTAGAATGTAACAAAGGACAGAGGATAGCCAGGGTTCACGTGACCGCCATTAACGGCGTATCTTCGAAATTAATCTAGGGCACGTTCCAGTATAATTCCGCCGCTTACCGAGTTTCTATGCGAAGTGAACATGATAAGACAGCCTTCAATGCTCGCGTAAAACGCGACCGGGTCATTAAAAGCCACCTGGCAGCAGAAACTGGCACGATTTTATTCGAATAATACATTATAAATTACATCAATATTTAAAAGCAATATTTAAAAAAAAACAGAAACACTAGGTACCCAGGAAAAACAAATTCTTTCTAATATCTGGTCTGCGGATTTTGTGTATTTATGACAAAAATGAGCATGTGAGATATAAAACATTAAAAAGATTAGAAGGACTCCAAAATATTATTGTCTCCACTGTACTTTTTCCTATTACTATATTTTATAATGATACCAGGATCATATTTAGTAAGATTTTTAGCGGCTGTTACCATAAAATACGTAAATAATTTTTTTTTAAATTGATATTGCGAAGGAAAAAGTAAAGGTCACAATTTATAAATTTTCTATCTGTGCCTGTAATGAAAATTCCAAACATGTATTTTGTAAATCTAAGTAAGTTATAAACATGTACAAAGTTTCATTGAAATCTGTTGACGCATAAAAAAGCTATGGGCATTGTAACATGTAAAACGAATCATTTAATTAAATCGCGGATTCTTACAAATTTTGCTATTTTTAATCATTTATATTTCATAACAACCTCGATCGATTTCGATGAAACTTTGTACACGTACATAACTTACTTATACCAAAGGCACCTTATACATTTTCATTACAGGCACCGATAAAAAATTGAAAAATCGTGACCTTCACTTTTTCCTCCGAAATTGTGACCAATAACAAATAAAAAAAAAATTATTTACATATTAAGTAGTACACTAATTCTTCAAAGTCGAATATTGAAAAAGTTATTCGTTTTTAAAAGGTGTACGAATACTTTGTACACCTACTGTATACGTTCCAAGCAGAGTTGGACAAAATTTTCATGTAAATAAAAATTTCGAATAACGAGTAAAAAATAAAAAAATTTTTATGCATTATTCGATGGTTCGAATATAAAAAGTATCTTTATTCGACGAGCATCGAATAAATAATTATATTCGACGAGAATTTATCCAACGAATAAAGATAATTTTTTTTATGCGAAGTGGCTTTATTCGAACTTCGAATAATTTTTTCATCTTTTATCTGTATCTTTTATTCGAAGGCTTCGAATAAATCTTTCCACAATTACTACCAACTCTAATAAGCGCGAAACATTGAATAATGAATAAAAATTTTTTAATTTTTTATTCGTTATTCGAAATTTTTATTTAGATGAAAATTCTGCCCAACTCTGGTTCCAAGGATTAAATATATTAAAGAAAATTCTTATAAATGCATTTTTACAATCACAATAATTGTAAATTAAAAAATTTAGAACCCCGTAAATTTAGTGTTAAAAACGAACCCTAACTGCTTAGATCAACCCCTTATTTCATACAATAATGGAAAAGGCTTTAGATGATCCTGTTCAGTTGAAACACTCTGTAGTATTATCGCGGTGTGTATGTATAAATGTGTATGTATAATGTAAGTCTTCGTATACATATTGGTCTTCCTTATTTCATTAGATTGGCACTTCGATAATCTCGGTTCTACTGTGGTAAATAGTAGACGACCAGCTTATCATGAAACGCTTGAAAATCGTCTGGTCAGATAGCTTCGCTTCCATGCAAGCGAGTCGAATTCGCTGACAGATATAACGCGACGCCGCACACTTTCTGACACACAGGGCAACGTCAGTCACGGTGGATTATGTTCTGCACACTTGCCCCTTTCGCGGCAGATATTTTATCTACGCTTGGGATAGCACAGGATGTCGGTAAAGCGCCTGCACGATCATCGAGCCAAGTAATTTTCTTAGAGTAATCATCGCGTGCCTCGAAAAATACTGGCACGAAATTCTCGGTATGCAGCACTGCAAGAAACTAAGTACTTTGGGGAATTGAAACAGACCTTGGCCTCTATCAACACTTAATATCATACTAATCAAATTAGATACATTTCTTTCCTCGATACCTAAACTTATACATTCTCCTATTTAAACTTTGACAAAAATTCTGTATATTAATCTTTAACAATTTGTATTGTGCTAACAGTTATTTCACTATATTCACCCTCGGACAGTGGACCATTCTTCTCACTGCAGAACTGCATGCAAAATAATAATTGTTTACATTAATTGCAAGACGTAGAAACTAAATTTTTTTCTCTTTTCAGTGGTTTTATTAGGTCGCTAGAGATGCGTTCATATTTTTAAATTATTTAATCTCTCCACTGTTTAAACTTGCACCCTATTGCTGTCAATCAGGCCTGGGCAACTTACGAACCACAGACGACTCCTCTCCCTACTCCTGGGTCCTCCCCACACAACTCACGTGGAGTGTGGGAGTCACGTGAGGCAAAGCACGGTAGGGGTAATATGAAATAGTTAATAGTGGGGGAACCGGTGCACAGTGATCGATTTCTCGATTCTAGGTGGACAAAATTCAGTTTTTTGTGTTCTCTTGTAGTAATAACGCTTTATTTCTTAGAAATCATGACAAGTGTATAAAAACTGTATGAACTTAAAAGAATTGTATAATTTTTTAAATGGACAAGTAAAACTATCAATTGTAATGTTTGTTAAAATAAAATAAATTAAATATACTATAGTTTTTGTTTAAATATGTGAATAAACAATACACAAAATGAAAAGAATTAATACTAAACTTAATACTAAACTTATATTTAAAAATTAGATAAAATTCTACAAAAATATCATACAAAATTACAAAATTATAAGGAATGTGCATGACAAGGATCTATTTTTTACTGAATCATTAACAGCTTCGATGTTAAAAAAGTTTAGAATCAGCCCCTATTATTGCATCAACTTTGGATTTAGTATCTTTAGTACTTCTTAAACACTAGGTTTCGAACATCAGTCTTCGTGGAATACTCCATGTCTTTTATAAAAAATGATATAAATGACTAACGGGCAAAAACGGGGAAGCGATATTTGGTATCATTACTTTGAAATAAGTATTCTTCAAACCTATCAAAGAAAAAAGTCCGGCCGAGTCCGGCAAAAGAAGTTATACAATTTTACCTCTTCTTAAATAATATTATTAGTTAACCCGTTGCCTATGATTTACATATCAAAATAAAATTATACCGATATGTAAAAATCAAATACTTATCTTCGCTTACACGCTCCATTTTTTAGATAATAATTTAAACAACAAACAAACAAGTTATACGATGAAGAAAGATTAGCTTATTTATAGTATTTCGCACAGACAAAACTTTAACGCCGTATTATTTCGTAATAACCACGTGCAATCGAAACATTAGGTTATATATCGAACAAATGAATGTTTTTAAACAAAAAAAGAATGGCGGCAAAGACATTTGAAGTTGATCAAATTTATCATTTTGTCCACCTAGAATCGAGGAATCGATCACTGTGCGGTGCAGCGATAGTGGAGGGAACAGCGGGGAAGAAGTCTCCCTGGCCTGTTGTAATAAATACATAAAATCCTACTTATCCAATTGAGGATGTTCAGGACCACTCACTGTTTCATTTATGAATTTTTAAAAATATTTTTAAGGCATTTTTAAAGCTACTTCTTGTGGACACGTTAATCTTGCTCCTAATGCAGTTCATCTAATTAATTCGTCAAACTGAATAATTAAACGGTGATTGTGATACTCTGGGCCAACATAGACCCAGGTTCCGCCGTCGGAGGTCCTGGCGACTGTTTTAAATCTCGGCTACCCATTTCCGCCACAAATGCATAAAATCCGCAGTCTGATTATCATAAATGTGTAACGTAAAACATAATTTTGCTCGATCGAGCAAAATACCTGGAACAGATATAAACGTGGACGTGCACTCGCGTTCGAGGACTCGCGTTCGTTGACACGGAGGACAAACGGAAGGAGATAGAGAAAGGGAAACACGGCCGTGATTGGTAAAACAAAAACGACTAACGTAATTTCGCGTCCATTCATCGGTGAATTAAGTCCCTTTCATACGAGACCACTCGCGCCGAAACCGCATAATTTCCGAGCACCGATCCGATCGACTCTTCAAAGGCAGGTCCACAATGGACTGTCCAACATCTGTTCGCGTTTCTTTACCTAAACGATTATCGCATTATGCTCCAGTGCGATACATTTCTGCCAGCCGGTGTGCAATGCTTATACCACGGTATGACCGGATGACGAGGCATTCCTTTTTTTTTTCTTCCTATTTTTCGTGAAACGCACAATTGAACGCGACGGCGCACAGTGGGGACATTTGACCAAACTCGATTCAAAATCAAAGAACTTTCGACAGAAATGAGGTAGAGCGATGAAATTTTTTTAAATTAAAGCTGAAACTTTGCAGAATATGGGAAAAATAGGGAGATTATGGTACAAACGTTTTTTAACCTTGATAAAATTCGTTAAACTTGTACTATTTCAAGAAAATGGTAGTTTTTCAATCACCACGCGCGGAAAAAATTTTTTTTAAACATGTTATATATCATTTCCCGTAGATTTTTGCACGCTGATTTCAAATCTGGTCTCAAAATTTGTCTACGACATCACGATTTTGAAAAAAATTTTTTTTTTGACCAACAAATAATGCAATCATTTTTTCGTAGAAATGATTTAATAACACATTAGTTTACAGGTATATCGTATTTTCATATATGGAACACAATAAAAATAATAATAAACAAGTATTTCAACGTTTTGAGTTACTTACGAAACATGAAGAAATGAATTATTATTATTTTTATTGTGTTCCATATATGAAAATACGATATACCTGCAAACTAATGTGTTATTAAATCATTTCTACGAAAAAATGATTGCATTATTTGATGGTCAAAAAAAAAATTTTTTTCAAAATCGTGATGTCGTAGACAAATTTTGAGACCAGATTTGAAATCAGCGTGCAAAAATCTACGGGAAATGATATATAACATGTTTAAAAAAAATATTTTCCGCGCGTGGTGATTGAAAAACTACCATTTTCTTGAAATAGTACAAGTTTAACGAATTTTATCAAGGTTAAAAAACGTTTGTACCATAATCTCCCTATTTTTCCCGTATTCTGCAAAGTTTCAGCTTTAATTTAAAAAAAATTTCATCGCTCTACCTCATTTCTGTCGAAAGTTCTTTGATTTTGAATCGAGATTGGTCAAATGTCCCCACTGTGCGACGTTGCGTCGAACGCATCGTCATTTTGCTTCGGAGACCCATTCATCGTGTGATTCGATTGTTATATGATAATTAGCTTGTTTAAGCCTCTCCGTGTTTTTCTCAAATCTATGTATTCGACATGAATGCATTTTTTGAAGGCCAATAGCTTAAATTTGAATTTTATTTATGACTCTCACTTCCATTGTTCAGAAGGAGCACTTCATAATTGTTATCGCAGTAGTCGGTTGACTGATTTAGTAAATTATTTACGAGTTGAGCTGAAGTCACCATCAAGTTCGTGAAACTACCAAATTTTGATTGTTTAAAAAAATTGTGGGTACTTACTTTACTTTCTTTTATAAATACTTCCATGCCTGTGATCAATTTTAAAATAACATTATTTAGAATAATATTTCAAGTAGCATGTTATTGTATAATTGTTTGAGATAATTGTGAAATTCTTTTTCGAAATCGTATTTAGAGATCTGTTTATGGGATCTAATTGATGCAGACATGTTCAATAGTATTTTAATGATTATTTCTTTTGACAAATTTAAAATACAAAATCTATTAAAATAAAATATCTATTTTCATGGATGAGTGGTGGGAGTTTAGAAGAAATGCTAATGCAGAGAATAAACAAGAAATTTTATATATTTGTAATATTTATTTATGGATGGTAATGACACTGTAAAGAAAATGAGGAGACTCTCCGATCGAGTCAATAAATATTTCGATACATTTCGCCACATTGCACATTGGCACAATAAAGCCAAATCCATTGATAATTAGGGACAAAAGATCCTTCGGCTTGTAAAATCGGTTTAATAGCTTCTAATCAAATATATATCGCACTATAATGATCCGTGAATTCTAGAACGGCAGATGGGGCCCTGTGAAAACGAACACATGACAGATCTTTGGATTGTGCGAACCAGATGACAATCAGCTGCAATCAAACCGGGAAAATCTAGATACCTGTCAGCCGGCTGACATCATGCGAGTCCCACAAAGCATAGTACGATCACCACGAGTAAATAAAAAATTACAAACAAATATGAAATTCGATATAGCTTTAGAAATTCGGAACAAAAGTTTTGTATAAAAGCGTAAACAAACAAATACGATTCGATCTGACTCTGCTGGTCTATGACAGATCATTTCAATGTACAGACAATTGTTATAAATATTGACAAACTTAGGACAAAATTAGGAAAAAATTTCCTTCGTCAGCTATAAAACTCCCCATTGTAGAAATAAAATATTAATTAGTTTTCGTTGCTATACAGGGTCAACCCGTTAAGGTTTGTCACCATTGTGGTGAGCTATATGCTCGCATATTATTAAATCTGTAAAAATGCTATTTATGTAAAAAGGTAAAGGTCACCTTGACATTCTTAAATGGCACCATATGTTTATGACATCATAGGATTGTTGCTGACGTCGAGACGAATTCAACAGTGTATTATACTATGACATTGAAATGACCTTAAACTCGAAAATTTTGTGGAGACGTAATTTTAATGAAATATTATTTCTTCCAAAATAAATCAGGTTACATCAGATGTTCGAACTGTGGATTCATCTTCTATGATACAGAACTCCGTTCTTTGTATTAGATTTTTCGTTGTCGCTACAATTAGGACGTCTCGGTTTATGTTTACTTTCGTCGCTTCCTATATTATGTTTGTATTTATCATGTACGCTTCAGACTCATCAGTTTGTCATCGTGTCATCGATCTAATCAGCTTATTGGCAGTATTGCTTCAGTCGTAGTTTAGTGTATCACGATTTGATCTTTCAGAATGAGTACGCCCTAATTATGGCGACAACGAAAAATCGAATACAAAGAGCAGAGTTCTGTATCATAGAAGATGGATCGCAGTTCGAACATTGGATGTAACCTGATTTATTTTGTAAGAAATAATATTTCATTAAAATTACGCTTGCACAAAATTTTCGAGTTCAAGGTGATTTCAAGGTCATAGTATAAATACACTGTTGAATTCGTCTCAACCTCAGCAACAATCTTATGATGTCCAAAACATATGGTGCCATTTAAAAAAGACAAGGTGACTTTTACTTTTTTACGTAAAAAGCATTTTTTCAGATTTAATAATAAGCGAACATGTAGCTCACCAAGTACTGATAAACTTTTGTCTAAAACATTTTTTAATTGCACAACCGGAAATACCTAAAAAATGATGACAAAACTTAACGGGTTGACCATGTATATATTTTCTAACATTTCACAAATCAGCAGATGCCATCAATACATAAAGATCCCCAATCTAGTGATCGGTTTATGGGGGAACTGTAACACTAACTTATTCAGGGAACGGGAATCGCTGACTCTTTGGAAAGTGAAACGCAGCGAATGTGGATCGACACGCGCGGTAATTATCTCTGGACACGTATTATGTGTCCCACGTGCGGGCGGGGAGTTGGAAACGGTCGTGGACGTGTTTCCCAGCGAGCCATGTAATGTAACAGTGTTGTCGTAGGCGACAGACATTTCATTCACGGTGAATAAAAGTCCTATTACCTTACGAGCTGAAGAGGCCGACGTTCGATCGCTTTCATCGTCCGTGGACAATTGTCCTCCCTTGTGCACTCGCGACAACTCGTGTCAATTCAGGCTCTCCACTCGAATTGCTTACGTGTTTCCCACTCACGACTTCTTCGAACGATTCACTCAATATTAGCTTGCTGATTTTATGCATTTATGGCGTACAGGAAGTACAGTTCTTAGCTGACACATAAGGTCTTTCTAAAATATTTAAAATTATACATGTTTATGTCCATCATATTTTGCATTAAATTGCATCAAGAATCTGAAGGATCGAATTGAATAAACGAAATCATCGGAAGACCTACTTATTAGTATCTTTATTTAGGTATTTAATTTTAAACAACATTTATTTCCATGAGAATTCTTCAGTGTATCCTTTTTATACGAGAACGAAAATAACTTATCAATGGTAGAATTATATGATGTTCGGCCGAAATATGGTGACAGACACCGGATTTTATGCATTTCTGACAAAACTGGATAGGTGCAATTTAAAACGGTGAAAGGATTAGAAGAGTGATAATAAATTATTTTCACTACATTATTAGTGAAAAATATAAATTTATATTTAGCTCCTGTTTCTTGCAGAGATCCGGTGTCTAGTGATTAATGAAAGCAATATTTGTCAATAGTGAAAAATACTCCAAAATGGAGATGACAATCTTGTAAACAAACGACCAGAAAAAACAAATTCTAATTTTATGCTAAATTAATAAATACTATATCCTAAACGAATATCAAATCATTATACAAACTCCAATTTTTACGGGTTAAATTATAAACATAAAGAAAAAATTCTTTTCATCATTTTAAAACTGCGAAATACAAAATAAAAATACTCTTTTCCTTCATTTCAAAAATTTGCACATGCTATAAGAGGAGAAAATTACACATTCGTTGTATAGTGATTATACGACGTACGAGGAAAAACGAATAGCACAGTCCAGAAAAATAGACAAAACCTGAGGTGGCGCGGTTGATTTGGCGTAGATTACATAATGCTTTCAGGTTAAGATAAGCTAAAGATAAACTGCACAGCCTAAACAAGTTCTGCGCACTCATGCGCGAATATCGGGGACCTGGACTGCAAAAAGTTGCAGTCGTCAGGTACTGGTATCTAGAGTACGAAATATTACAGCCAAAGTATCATTGAAACAGGTCATGCACAGGTTGTTAATCTTACTGATCCAACAATTATGAACTCAACCTTTTTTTAATAAAATAAAATCTATTCTCAAAAAGTACCTCAACAAAGATTTTGAATTGTTGTGTCTCTTCCACGAGGAACATCATTTAAATTTAATACAGTGACTCCCATTAATATTCGGACATTTTTGATATTGGACCACACGATTTGAACTTTTGTGAAAAATTAGAGCAATTAGTTTACTACATGATGTGAAAAGAAATTTTTTTTAAAATTGCAATTGGTCGGAATTGTAGAGAAAATACTAAAAGTTGCCTTTTACAACTTTTTTATGTGGGTCTAAATTGAAAATTTAAAAAGAATTAATATAATAAAAGATCCTTATCATCCGAAAGATGTATGAATCCTTAGATTTATTGCAGTTAAAAGCTGAAAATCGTGAAAAATGGCAATTTTTATAATCTTTTCACGTTTGTAGCTCATAGCAACGTTGACCGATTTTAATGAAATTTTCAGAATACGTTTAATTGATACAGATCTACGAAACGAGTTTTCTACATTTTCAATTCGAGCCCACATAAAAAAAGTTGTAAGATATAACTTTTAGTATTTTCTCTGCAATTACGACCAATTGCAAATTTTTTAAAAATTCTTTTCACGTTACGAAACAAAACCGATTGTTCCAACTTCTCAAAAAAAATCCAAGTTGTACGAATTGTAATAAATTGTATAAAATTGTATTAAATTCGATAAATTGTATAAAAGTTATCGTCTTTTTAAGAGTGTTCGACTATTAGTGTATGTACAGTACATACACTGAAAAATGCCATTATATATTTCTTGAACAAATCAATATTTTGGTGATTTACTGGCACAAATGAATCTACTGTTATTCCTCACCAATTTCGCACTAATACGTTGTTCTTTATGTCACCATTTTTCAAGACACGGACATATACAGGGTCATCCGTTTTTAA
Organism: Lasioglossum lativentre; assembly: GCA_916610255.1. Taxonomy (NCBI): domain Eukaryota; kingdom Metazoa; phylum Arthropoda; class Insecta; order Hymenoptera; family Halictidae; genus Lasioglossum; species Lasioglossum lativentre. Next base: position 9,827,854 of record OU744355.1, on the reverse strand, counting down.
ACGGCCAAACGTCAACCAGCTATAGAGGGCCCCAAATGGAACAACTTTCACCCCTAACACTTTTTTTGATTCGGTCTTGATTTTTAGATAATTGCAAAAACCCGTCATTTTTTACGTTCACTTAAGATTAAATATATTAGGACTGCAATTATGTATCTTGATGATTTTTCCTTTGTTTGGTTTAAAATAAATAGGGGCACCTTTTTTATTAAGTCAACTTTTTTGTATGACCTTCGGATCTTGGTTTTTTTTTACATGGGCACGTTTGACGTTTGGCCGTTTAAAAATGGATGACCCTGTATACCAAAGACGTCGCCGCAAGTGAAGGGCTTATCTCAGGCACATGAAACCTAATCTGCTTATTGATAAGCCTCTAAACAATATTTCTCTCCTGACCTTAGACGCCGGTAAAACAATCGTTCCACGAAATGTTCGAACAGAGTCGCATTTGTTCGAAGCTCTTTCTTGCACGGACATTTCCTGACGAGAAGAAACATTCGGACCGCGACCTCCGCAGGGTTAACGAGCTAAACGAACCGCGCAAGAATGGAAAATGTCAAAGGAACCGTGACACGGCTGGACTTAACGGGGGGAAAAAAGAGCACGTGTGTTGCAGGCCGGCACACCGTGTCAGGAATGCAACGTTGAAAGTGGTTTCGCGTGGTCGAGCACCGTACGTTGACTCTATTCTCGACGTGTACCTGGCAGCAGGTGCTCTTGGCCCGTTGCTCGAGGGAAACGACTGATAACTCGACCCGTGTACAAACCTATGTATGCATCTATACGCGGGCGCACGTGTGCGACGTGCACGTACATTTACATCCACCGCGACGCCTCCCGTGGATCGTTCGGGCCCGCACAAACTCGCTCACCTGCAGCCTCTTCTACCACTGTTCCACGGGCACGAAAGAACGCGCGACAATATACAGGGTGTCCCCCCGGTTACGTCTCTCGCATGATTATATTTCAGGGGTGAGTCACTGTCAACCCTTTCAGTACCCGAGAGCCAATATGTATACACTGGGACTCCATTTATCCCGAGCATTCTCGGAATGCCCAATTTACTGAACTCGTAGCTCCCATTATGCGAACTGACTGCTTGTACCGGTCATCCGAACTGTGTTCAAATGGTGAGTACGTCCAGTTACAGTGACTCCCATTAATATTCGGACGCTATTAAAAAAACGATAACTTTTTTTTTGAGAAGTGAGAGCAATTGGATGTGAAAACTACATGATGTGAAAAGAATATTTTTCAAAAATTGCAATTGGTCGGAGTTGTAGAGAAAATACTAAAAGTTGTATTTTACAACTTTTTTATGTGGGTCTATATTGACAATTTAAAATATATGTTCTGTAGATCTGTGTCCATTATATGTATTGTAAAAGTTTCATCGAAATCGGTTGATGTGGGAAAAAACGACAGGCATCGAAAGATGTACGAACTCTGAGATTTATTGCAGTTAGAGGCCGAAAATCGTGAAAAATTGCAATTTTTACCATCTTTAAACGTTTGTACCTCATTGCAACGTTGACCGATTTTAATGAAATTTTCAGAATATGTTTAATAGACACACAACTACGAAATGTATTTTCTACATTTTCAATATGAGCTCACATAAAAAAGTTGTAAAATATAACTTTTTGTATTTTCTCTGCAATTCCGACCTATTGCAATTTTTTAAAAAATTCTTTTCACGTTACGTATGGTCGAATATTAAAAAAGCTATCGTCTTTTTAAGAGTGTCTGAATATTAATGGGAGGCACTGTACGTGTGTGAACGTCAGCTCCTATTCCACCTTTTTTTACTAGACTGCGAATTTTATGTGTAATTTGAAACATCAGACATTAGAACAATTTAAAAATACTGTTCTACTATTTTCAGCTTATTGGACATATTAAAAGATAAAATAACTTTATAGAAAAACCTTTACTTTGCATAATGGTCCGCAGTCTATTACATATGGACATTCGAAGAGTTTAAGGACATTTTTCTATCATTTTCTATTTATCGAAATTATTAGAAGAAGAGATACATACATTCTGATTTAGTTCCTATTTCTTTTAATCGATTTGGAACATTTTTATTTTGCTATTAATAATAATAATAAATGTACTAGTGCCTCAATGTGCTTATACTATACTGTAAGACAATATTTTAAAACAATATACAAAACCTCATACTATTGGTAAAAATGTGTATTAGGGTAAATATGCTATTTATCAGTCTTTCTGAAAACAAATTACTCAAAAATAAGTAATTACTAACAGACTCTTATACATTTCAATGACCACAACGGTCTACCTCACTTCCAGAGTCGCCAGATTCAGCTACCCCTTCTACCTTCGCCTTCTACTATATGTCCGGTACTGAAAGAGAGAGGGTAACTTTTTACCACGTTTTTATTCCCCTCAATTCGTGTTCCCTCCCCTCATCTGGAGACTCTGTTACCAATGTATAGCCTTGTGTCCCTATATTATAGTACATTTAGACAATAGTATACTAATAATAACAACTACTAATAATGATTACTGACCATAAATGGCTGACTGTAACGATAACCTTATTTCTTTAAACATCGAATAAAAAATAAACAATATCTGTTATGTAGGAATGTTACTCCCTTCTTTTAAATTGAAATAAAATTCTTCTCTTCCTTTATCAATATTCAAGCACTAACTCTTCAGGGACTGTGTACCGTACTGACAGTAAATTTCCAAATTTTTTACACTGACTATGAAAAAGATCAAAAAGTCTAAATCTTCAGTAAATTATAGTAACGTTCCTGAAGGGTTAAAATAACTGCGAGCATGCAATAAATATTAGGGCTGTTACTTTTCTTCGAAGGTCGAAGATTTCGAAGTTCCCTTCGTTCCTTCGAATCCATAGAATCTTCGAAGAGTCGAAGCTTCGGAAAAGTAATAAAATAAATTATATAAATTTATAATAATAAATAATAATAAATGTAAATTTTTTTCTACAAATCTATTAAAGACAAGTTCTAATAATGGTAGCAAAGAAGAAAATCATGAGATTTTGGCACGAATAAAATGATTCAGTTGTTGATCTTCACAATTTCTCTTTCATCGATCAGGAAACGATTTCCCATGCATTCTGAAGAACAACAACTTCCAGGTTGCGCTGCGTGCAACATCCGGCGTTCCTCATCGGAATGCACGTTTCCATCGGTTTCCCGGGTACGGGGGACGCGTCCCCCATAAATCTTACGGTGGCAACGAAAAGGAGAGCCCCGCCGAGAAATATAATAACGACAGAAACGAGAATGAAAGTGGGCCACGTTCGGCGCGCAACGGTTTGTTAACTCTCACCCCTTCGAAGTGTCTACTTCATTCACTCGTGACGCGCGTTCCTTTTATTTTTTTTTCCTCCACAGATGCTCACAGCCCACTTCCGGCTGGCAGCTGTGTGGAAGGGAGAGCCTCCCGAGTTCCGGCGACAGGGAGAAAGGGAGAAAGGGCTCAAGAACCAAGGGGGATACGCCACTCGTTTAATTTTAACCTGCTCGAGATCGTGGCCACGTGCGACGAATGGAACTTTTCCTTTCCGCGTTAAAGCTGGAACTCGTGGGGTGCTGAGGGATACCGTCGAACCCACCAGTCGAGGTCATTTAAATTAGCTGCCTTTCTTCCGCGAAAAATTCTCGGAAATTATTCCCTATGCACCTTCAACCCTTTCGGACCTAATGACACATATACACCGTGGTCCAAAATAGCTGGCGATAAGGTAAGGGATTCTTCGGTTGTCCTTTTTTATTTAACAAACGCGATAAGTAAGGAGAATATTTTATGCGTTCAAAATGATCACCTTTGCATTTAATGCACGTTTTATTTAACCCTCCGATTTTGCTGAAATTTTTGCCAAAGCTTATCCCTAATTAGAGAAGAAAGTCCCTAAAAGGATTTTTGGCGACAAAGCCTGGTTTACCCCCTAGCCCCCTTCAAAGTTTTGACAGTTCTTACTAAATATTTTTGAAAATATTGATTTTAGAGAAAAAAGCTTCAAACAAAAAATGAAGCTCATAAAAACCTCTACAAAAAAAGTTATATACATTTTTTACGTAAATCTGTTATTTTTACTGTTATGACCCAATATAACTCGGCGGGGGTCAAATTAACTCCGTCAAACATTTAAAAAAATTTTTTATTTTTAAATATGCGAAAAGTTTTTTATTTGATCCACTGCAGTGTGAAAAAGAGATTTTTTGCTCTAGAACTGACCACATACAGTAACCCATAGCGTTCAAATCAGGAGAGTTTGAAGCAATGTCACCAGATCAAGACTTGTGTCTAGTGATGGGCGTAATACGAGTCTTCCTCATGATCTTCAAACAATTCGATACGTAAGTACTTGTTTGGGTGTTTCAATATGTATCAAAAGATAAGTAACTTGTAATCGATCTGTGACACCAATGTGTGCCGAAATGATACCAAGTAGTACTGGTATCACGGCAACGTCGAATGTATCGATACTTTCGAGCCAGTATCAAGCCTTCATGTACTCCAAACATGATATCGATACCTAAATGTTACCTTCTTAAATGTCTCCATCCTTTATAAATACATCTTGCATGAAATTAGTATCGATACATTCGCAATTCACGTCTTCACCGTTTTGAACGTACCAGCATAATATTTTCATTCTATCTTCCTTTCTCACGCTTGATATTAGTAAGCATAAATATGTACTGTCCGTCCACCACAAGAAGTCTCTTGGTAGGAGTTTCACATCAAAGGGACAACAAACCGTCCGATTGGTCTGAGCGGCAGGGGCTCGAGTCGCGTCACACGCATTATCGGTTCTAGCGAGGTATTGGCTACAGCGCTCACACACACTAATCGGATCGTGTGACGAAGAGAGTGAATAGACTCTTCCAAACCGAGTGAGATAATGCGAAGCGAGCGATCCAATAGCGTAAGGACAGAATCAAATGTATCCTACGCCGTTAAACATCCCCGCGCTGAGCCATTCTCAGCATCCAAGAGGAACGTGACTTCACGCATATTCTGTATTAGGAACTTCTAACTAGTTGGCAGTTAAAATTTTAAATTAATGCTACAGATCGGAACAAATGAGAAATATTTTCGAACTACAGCTTTCAATTTTGTCCAATATGTATATGTTCCCTAGTACCAAAATTATTAATTTCTTGAAAATGAATAAGTAACGATCATTCGTTTAACACATTTCTATCATACGGAAGAGTAAAAATAGATAGATTGTAGCTGTTCTGCAGATTCATCCTATTTTTAATGGTAATTAAAGTTTAATTTTTGCGGTAGATGCAGATACAAAAACCGCTGCAATACTGATCAAACAGACTGCTTTAGCAATTTCGACCAATTTATAACATTTGTAGAAGTTATATGAATTTTATCTAATTTTTGTTGTAACTTATTGAAAGACGTGTCAATCGTGAATTATGTGTTACATTAAATATAAATATAACATTAAATGTAATTTAAATGAATTATTGCATTTTTAAAGTACATTTTGAAGTCCACTTAAACGTTAAATATCGACGATAGGTCAGGAAACTTGTATCTCGAAAATAAACAAGTCCTACTACTGTGTAGCGTGTGACGTCAGGATCTTGGAGGTCGTAAATACGGGAGTGGAAATAGTGGGGAGGGGTGGAGCAAGCGAGAGATCCCCCCGGACCCCTCAGCCGTCTCGAGGGACTTCTTGTGGTGGACGGACAGTAAATACTGTTCGTACGTCGCAAGAAGTCTCCTGGCAGGAATTCGACAACGAGCCGTCCGATTGGGTCATTCCACACGAACTTTCGGTTCTAGCCGAATTGTTGTTTAAAGTGTGTCACTTCAAAGATAACCATTGGCTGCGAGCGAGGACCCCCTTTGCCCCTCAGCCGTCTCGAGGGACTTCTTGTGGCGTACGGACAGTAGGATGTACTCTTCGTACGTCACAAGAAGTCTCCTGGCAGGAATTCGACAGGAATGCGGCAGCAAGCTGTCCGATTGGGTTCATTCTACACGAACTTTCGGTTCTAGCCGAATTATTAGTTAAAGTGTTGTGACGTCAAAGCATAACCATTGGCTGCGAGCGTGGACCCCCTTCGCCCCTGTGCCGTCTCGAGGAACTTCTTGTGACGTACGAAGAGTACATTACATATATGTATACTTGTTATTCAGTCAACTCGACCCCACAGGATTGTGAATTGTGATCAGTGTCGCCAGGTCGAGAAAATCGAGGGAATACAGGTACCCCCTCTCTGATGGCCAGAGTCGTAATATGTGACACGTTGCGCTTGCGCGACGGGGATTGAGTGGGACGTGGTGCTGGAATGGGATAGTGGAAGGGGAAAAGTAGGGGAGTAAATGAGTCCGGATTTGGACTCAACTGGCGACACTGATTGTGATAGTATCGATAACAAACCCATCCAAGATGTACGTATAAAGGATCGAGGCTTCTGAGCAACTATCATTAGGGATCGATACTTTTTGATACCCAGAGAATCGTACATGCTTGTGATACCATGATTTTTTATCACAAGGAATCGATACCGCTTGAATCGATTCTGCCACGGCCCGGTCACGTGACACGTTTCATCTCCGTCGTGCATGTGTCCGACACCGACAGAGAGAGGGTGACCTCTCATCCCCTCAATTCGTGCTTCCTCCCCTCATCTGGCGACACTGGTTTGAAGGCCAAACATCTTTATCCAAAATCTCCGGAAACAATTATTTGCAGAGCTTAATTTAAATTTTGCAGGTGCCAGTTGTATGTGAATTGTCCTTGAATTCACACACGAGCAACGCGTGTAAATTATTATGTGCAAAGTGGTGCAAACAATGCGTTGATAACACGTCTGTGCCGTGATGCAATTGCAGTTCCGATTACAGGAAAATGATGCAAATGACTCAACAGAGTAATTAACCAGTTTCGCGTGCGTGATATTTTTCCCAAGCATCGCTGGCCGAGCTGCAAAAATGTTAATCGCTTGAGAAACGGATCACGGAGCACATGCCGCTAAAGGAAGGAACCCTATCATTGGTTATACAATTAATCACAGTAAACTCGCACACCTGCTCTCGTCTCCCGAGCCTGTTATTAAGCGGCATTGCTCACCTGTACCCTTCTACAGAACGATCTCGCGACCTTCAACCCTCTCGCTCCTACGTGGAGAGCAAGAAACGGCAAACATCTCTCCCGGTGGGCCGATTTCGCCATTAACGGGTTACATACCTCTGAACGGCTGAGAAATGCGGCAAGCTCTACCATTGTGCTGGCACACAAAATTATGATGTATCGAAAAATCGATGTGCACGCCTCTATAAATATTCATTAAATTCATTAATAAATATTTATTGACAGAATAAGAGACGTTTTAAAAATAGGTGCCATTTGAACCATGTTATTTCAGGTGTACTAATAGCAAATTATTAACATTTATTAATGAATTGAATTTATTTAAGATATAGTATACATGTATGTTTCCTGAAGAAAATAATTTGTTTAATTTTTCATTTATTCTTAATCTATTTGAATTCAGTTCTGACAACAAGGATAGTGCCATTATATTTACCATTTCTTAAAACAACAGTATCAAATATGTGCATGAGTTTATTTGGATCTTTTCGAATTTTTAATTCGAGTAAAAAGAGAATTGTGTAATATAATTACATATTATGTATACATATATGACATATATTCGTAGGAATTCACCAGTTCCATTAATTTCGTGATATACGCAAAAATGATGTACTACGTATCTCTCTCATGTCAACCAGTGCGTTATTCACAGAAGAACAGCCGCACCGTAGACATTGGGTTATCGCTCGATTATCCCGACCGTGTAACGACCCCGTTTCCTTCAAAGATTTCTGTTTACAATCCACTGACTCGTCTTGACGAAGATAATTCGTAGCGAAACGTCACAATCTAGCATAATGGAATTCTCAAAGAAACTGTTAATTGTACGCGAAAAGGAAACGATCAAGGTTAACTGAATCCTTAACTACAATAATGTAAAATCCAATAGAAAAATTGTTCACTTTGTTACTTAACAAATTTATAAAAAAATTAATTAAGGATTGTTAGTTGCAGTGACATAGATTTTAGTTACTAGAAAAATGTATACTTTCATATTTCATAAATTTTATTCAAACTAAAGCTACTACATACGTCTTTAATAGAACCTTATCTTCTCATTTTCTTAGTAATAGTACAATACATTATCGTTCCATTGTATTCATCTTTTTACCATTAGATCACTCTGACGCTAAGAGATAAATTAAGTGGCAAGATTTTATCCAAAAATTTATAGCAAAAATGAGTAGGTGCATTTTAAAACAGTACGTGCCATTTTGGTGTCTACTCATCAGGCTTAAATAATTCTTCAGATTTAATAGCTGTTGCATATTACATTAAAAGTAAAATATTCAGTAGTCCACAAAATTTGATTGTTCAACGTGCACTATTTTTATTTTGCATAAAAATCGTATTCACGAAGCTTAAATAATTCTTCAACGTTTTAACAGCTGCTGCAGCTTATTACGTTAAAAGTAAAATATTTAGTAGTCCACAAAATTTGATTGTTCAACGTGCACTATTTTTATTTTGCGTAAAAATTCTATTCATGAGGGTTAAATAATTCTTCAACGTTTTAACAGCTGCTGCAGCTTATTACGTTAAAAGTAAAATATTTAGTAGTCCACAAAATTTGATTGTTCAACGTGCACTATTTTTATTTTGCGTAAAAATTCTATTCATGAGTGTTAAATAATTCTTCAACGTTTTAACAGCTGCTGCAGCTCATTACATTAAAAGTAAAATAGTTCACAAAATTTGATTGTTCAGTGGACACTATTTTGAAGATACATTCCAAGCGCTCGTGGAGCAGAACTTCAAGTTCATTAAAAATGTAAGATGCAACGGTCCCCTATCTTGTTATCGCAGCAAATACTGATGGTTGAATAAATCTGAATCTTTCCGTTCGTAAGCACTAAAAGAGCGGACTGTTTGCCGTCCCAAATGAACAGTGAAGCCCTCGAACTCCTCCTGCGACGAAGGGTCGCGCAGAGGGAAGTAGATGTCCGGGCCGTGAGAGTGGCATAAATCCATTGAAGCTCATTACGCAGATCGCCAATTAAACGTAAGAGGTTTTTTTCAACCTCTCCATCATCGAGCATCGTTGCGTTCGATGATCACGAGTACATGCTCTTCTCGAATGTTTGAATTGCGCTAGCAAGTGCATTCTCGACACACACCCCTCTGACGTGGGACTTTGATAGAACTCGGAAAGATCTACACTGATCAATAGACTGTGAATTTAGTGAATTTATAATGCGACTAAATAGGTGAAATATTAGATAAACAAATTAGCCGTTTCTTCTGGAACTTGTCGATTATTTACAATCCAAATGCATTCTGTATAATTTTATATCAATTTATTCATTATGATGGGTTTACATTTTGGTGGATAAATGATTTGATTCTAAAATAAAATTATTCGCAATAACTTCTGAGGATTAATTTGTACAAAACGAAGAAGTGAAAACATCAGGAGAATTTCAAGATACTGTTATTTTATTTTCAACCTGTTATTCTTATTATTAGACTCCGGATCTTTAAAATGAAAAATTTGTACATCAATTGCAAGACACAGGAGCTGAGTATAAATTTATATTTTTCAGTAATAATTTGAATGTACTGAAAATAATATATTAATACTCTTAAAATTTTTTAATATTTTTATTGTTTTAAATTGCACCTATTCATTTCTGTCATAAATATGCGTAAAATCTCAGATTGAAAAATATGTCATTTTTCAACACCTCAAGGAAAAGTTTTCATCCGAGATGTTAGTACTTTTTGACCTATCATTTTTCCCCTATAAAATTTCAAGGATTAAAAGTACTAAAAATGTTGGAAACCCAGGTAGGTTCAAATATTTTCATCCTATACTGTATACGGTTATTCGCCTAACTTGGAACCCTTGTGTACGAGAACAAAAGCGAACGGCAACAGCGCGACACGTACGGAGACTACCACATTCGTCGACTTGGGTGACTTTCCAGACTCGTTAAGTCCTAGAGGCAAGGTTGGTCAGCTAAACCGAACATTGAATAAAATTTTTCAATGCTAATTTCATGAACGATATTGTTCCATTTGTAAAATATTTGTATCTCTTTTCGTTTGGAAAGGATCTCCAGTTGATTTTTCCTAGTCATTGTGTTTTCCTGCACAATGAAATAACAAAACTGTTCAAAAAGATTGCATACATGTATTTTATGTGGTAGTAAAAGTAAACTAAATGTACACACAACTGTTTAAAATAGTGTACACTTACTGCCACGGAAGATACATAAACAATTTTTTAGTGACGTTATATGGGAATCCACTGTATTCCACAAAATTGAAAGGAACAATTAATTGTAACTAAAGAATCGTAAATCTTTGAACTTCTAAAAAAATGTTTTAATACTCTGCCTTTAGTTACAAAATGGAGCGAGGAACTGAAGTTTCCTTTTCAGATTTTTCATTTGACAAATTCGAACGAGTCTATAGCATTTAGAAATGTTTTTCTGCATTCATTTCAATGCAGCAACCTCTCAAAAGATTATCTACGATTTTTTGTCGCGTTTTTATTGTACTTTAAATGAAAAATATAGAGATAAAGAATGTAATGAACGTTTTCATAATTCTTTAGAAATACTTGTTGCAATTAAGTAACGAGTGTACGTAATACTTTTGAACGGGAGTATGCGTACACAGTAGAACTTCATTTAAGCGTACCCTCGGGGGACAAGCAGTTCATGCAACTTTATTATTCACGTAATTGAATTCTTTGTCGCACAAATATTTACTGTTGTTCATAAGTGGATTCCATGAAACATCTGGTATTACATGTTTCCAATTTTATAAACATTAGAAAAAAATGAAAGAGGAAAAAGTTATACTGTTTTTTGCAGGCAATGTAACGGTGTTATTTTTTGCAATGCAAGCAAAACGATGCAAGCTGTAATTTTTTTTATCTGCATTATTTTTTTAGAAATGAAGGTGACCTTCAATCTCGTAAATGGAATGCTACGTATTTTTTGGATCATATGAAAGCGTGTGCCAAAACGAGTTCATTCGTATACCACACAATGATGTTCAAGGTCACCAATGGAAGAAACATATCTTCCGTTTCTTCCTCTCATATTTTTAAAATAACATTCAAATAAATTCGACTGTATCCACTATTTTTTAAACAGGTATTTAAATGAAACAATCTTGAAATTTGATTGTCAAGGATTTCACCCTGTAGCAAAACCACTGTCTGTTCACAGTATACATGGGGCACACGTTGCGGTTGCCGTGGACAGTACATACGGATTTTAAGAGGGTCCTTTATTACCCATTGTATATTTTCGAAGTCCTTAGGGGCGACAGAGCTATTTGGATTTTCTCAGGATACTTTCTATTTTTCTTCTCTCAAAGGCACTTGAAGTATCGTGAGACCTCACGCAATGCAAGCACTTTCAGAAAGATATATGGATTTGTTGGTCCTTGAGCCGACTACCTGTAAACACTACAGGTTCCAGGAAGATGTCCATAGCTTCCTATCGAGCTTTGCATGACCCCTATCTAATTGCATCTACTTGCAAAATGCATTCAAAAGGAGAACCATAGACTTGTTAGATCTCTAGAATTCTGGGTCAGGATCTTGCAAAGTACCTGGATATTTGAACAGCCTCCTGTTGCTTCATTTAATTATTGCATTTCCTCATACGAAACTCACATTCTTTTTTACGTAGCTTTAACCATTATGATTTATTTAACAGCTAAAGTGATTAGAATTTCTTTATCGTTCATAAATATTAATATATATATTAATATCAGTAAAATAGAATTTCAGAAATTCTTCTGTCTTTATAATTTTATTTTTCACTCATTCGTTTCATGCATTTATTACAAAAATGAATAGGAAAAATACAATATTGTTTAACTGCAGTTTCTTAAAATCAATTAAAAAAATTTTGCATAAAGATCCACAGCCTAATTTATTATCACGAAATATTGAAATCACTTTGATAAAATTGTGTTGCAATTAACAAAACATTTCCATGAATTCTTACAATCGTCCAACAAAATTCTAATATTTGTTCAATCCATGCCCAACGCAATCGTGTAGTTTAAACATCCTCGTTATAGGTCTCGATACTGAATAAGGACGGACCTCGCGGTGGAAAACTCGCGAGATAAATCGATCTGGCGAGTGTATCTAATTGGATCGCAACGTCGTGAAAGTTCGCGAGAAAGGTAGAGTAGGGTGTAACGCGAGCAAGGCCACGTGGAGCCACCGATGCCCGATAAAACGAGATATTATGTCCCGGCGTGCAAGTAATGGTAATCGAGGATGCCTCGATAAGGTCGACGAGTTTCTTCCCCGCCTGAACCCGCTCGGTAACGAACTCTTCGGAACCCTTTACTCCTCGCAACATGTTCCCCGTCAGGCAGCGCGGGGTCGCATTTGCGCGCAAGCCTAACTTATTGCGTGGCTCGATCGTAAAACAACGTCGATCCCGCACAATGAACCGATTTCTCCCGAGGAAAGCCACCCACCTGACAATTCCAGCTTTAATGGAGCTCCGTACGATCGTACCCAACTGGACGGCAGAAATTGCACCGTTTTAAAGGCCTATTTTGATCAGGGACAGAAAAGGTTCTGAAAATAACTTGTTTCAAACTGTCATACAGGCTGTTCCAAAAATGTATTTCCTTGAGAGGGGTGATTACTTGGGTGATTTGGAATAACTTTTTTCTTTGCGAAAATATTCTCCGCGGTTTCCTTCAGGAGTTATTAACGAAAAACACGGACCACTCAGAGCACGGCTACTGCGGAAGAATTCCGACTCGACCAATGCCAACGCCACGCCCACCGGGGACCTGTGTTCTGATTGGTCCGTGTTTTTGTTTAATAACTCCTTAACAAAGCTGCGCACAGCATTTTCGCAAAGGAAAATGTTACTTCAAATCACCGAGAGGAATCGCCGAGAGGAAATACAATATTTTTGAGACACCCTGTATTATATCGGTTCTAGTCCGACGGCTCGATGTAAACGGAAATGAAATGTTCTCGACTCCAGCCACGAGAAAGAAATTCCATCCGGAGACACGCAAATTGCAACAAGCTTCCTCTCCCACTTTCGCAGATGATCATGATCTCGCGAGCGTTAGCGCCAAGTCGCCAACAGCCTTCGCTGATTTTCCCCTCTTTGATCAGCGATGACGCAAAAAGACGCGGTCTTCGAGCGCAGCGAGAGGAATCATTTAAAGATATACTCGCCGCTTGGAAGGTCGCTCACCGAGCACGCCTCGTTCAATTGTTCTCAGAACGCACATTGTTCGAGAGGCCAACTCGGCGGCCAGCTGACTTTTCAAACTGCCGAATCGAGCAGCCGAGCGAGCCTCTTGGCAGACCGAGCTGCTCCGCCTTTAGAAGGATCACTTTATTCTGTCGATCATTCTAATCCAACCCTTTGAACCCTTTGTGGGCCTATGCCGAGTCTGACTCGACAGTTCCCGGCAACGAAACTGTTAGCTTTTATAAACAATAGTTGTTCGTCGGCCTTTTAGAGCAATTCTTTCCCGTTCCAAGTTAACTTGGCACATTTACACTGTAACTCTGCTGTATTAACCCGGGAGTACGCGCATGTTGGTTTTTGTGACCGACGATTTCGTATAATCAAAGTCTTCGACTGTTGATTTTTTCCGTCGAGCTATTCTCATTTGAAGGGGGTTTCGACTTGTTTATCTTACGGGGCGATACTTAGGTGCATTCGTGTAGGTTTTAAAACAATATCGCTACGCGTCGGTCTATTCGACCATAGCGCGCCTGCTAACGTCAGTCTGATTTCGTCTATCGAGTTTTACGCATACTGTGTGGCAATGATGGCTACTTTCGGATATGTTGAAGACATTGAAGACGAGGTCAGTGATTCGGCAGAAGATTCCGATTATGTAGTAGAATCCGATCACAATACTGATTCGGAAATTGATTGCTCAGACATAGAAATATCCGATTCAGAGGAGACATATATTTCCAATGAAGAAAACGTATGTACTTATTCGTTATTTTCAAGATATATTTCTAATCTGAAGAAAATTTATAAGTACATTTTGTGAAAAAATAGATACAAAATATGATAAATTATTGGTGTTGTGAAAAAATAAAAATGAAGTTTTAAATTCAAATTGATAAAAAGACACTATACTATTATATGTAAATTTTGCATTCGCAAAAATTTGTATATAATATTTTATTTTTAAAATTAATTACAATGTATCATTTGCATAAAAATAAATTTTCCAGAACTCTACAATCCATTACATTGGCAAAGATAAAACAACTGTATGGTCTAAACTACCACCTAGAACCAAAAGTAAAACTAAGAACGTCGAGGAGTAAGACCTACTGCTAAGAATGCTAAAACGTCTATTCATGCATGGAGACTTTATTTATCTCACGATATTACACATTATTTTTACTATATTAGTCATTTTATTAAATTATTTATCATTATATTAGCATCGGTCGAAATGACCGACGCGCGCCTACTAACGTAAGTGCTGGTGGCGCGCGTACTCTCTGGTTAATTGAAGTTCTGGAGGATCGTATAGCTTTGGACAAATAGTTAAGGGTGAATGCAAAAGTTAGGAGTATTTTTTTAGTTTATTTCATAACCAGTCTATGGATGCTTATGGAAAATAACAATTGTCTCCATCAATTGCAAGACATAGGAGCCAGATAGAAATGTCCTTCTTTCTGCAAAGACTCTAACAAATTGAAAATCACAAATATCCGCTAATTCTTCTTTCTACTAATTTTCCTCATAAATGCATCAAATCCTCTATTCACAACTGATAGAAAATTTGGAAAGAACTGAAATGTGGTCCGACGTTGCTGAAGACACAAGAGACATTTTAGCTACCAGTCTGAAACAATTGCTTTCGTGTAAACGTGTAGGAGATGTACTCGAAAGTTACGAATTCGGATCCATCGGAGCACCACCGCTGAGCGATTGCAACGTCTCCATATAAACCTCTCGTTAAAAGGTTGCGCGAAGGAACAGACGTCTCGCAGTTTTAGTGCTGAGAAGTGAAAGGTATAAAAATAACAATTTTTATTAGCCCGTAACTCGCTCTCGGAGTCCGAGGACTTGCTCCACTCCCGATCGCGGATAGCTATGAAATCTTCGAAAGAGGCTCGTTGTGTCTTCCTTTCGCAATCATTCGAGTGTGAAAACGCTCGAGATCTCTCTGCCGCGTATGCATACGTCTATATGTACAGCTGGGGGGTTAAAGGTACGCAGCTCTCCGATGCGGAGCGTTGAATGAAGCCTACTAGACAACTTCAACATTCTCAGGAGTCACATTCGCTATCTGTTACTACACCAGTTTCCCAGGAACTTTCTATTTCCGTTTCGTCCAACCGTGGCGTTCCATTTCTTCTCGCGTCAACGTCTGCGAGAACCTCATCCGTTTTTCACTATGGTTTCAGTCGATCCCTGCCACCAAGACACTCGAGAACATTCAGAGGTATAATATCAAAGCAGCCTATTCCCAGTCTAAACCAATCTGAACTCTTAACCCTCGGATGAAACCTATTTTGAACCCTTTAACACCTATTTTTCAAGGTATTTTTCCTGGACAGCTCAGTATTTTTATTGATCCTAATAACACAGCTGCCAATTAGAATTTTTAAACAGCAACCGAACAGTGGATTAAAGATTTTTATTTTTTTGGGTCAAAATGGACCCCATTGTCAAGGCTACAAATTAATGGTGCTACAACGTCCACGAATGTGCAATAAAAAATTACTGTACTTTTAAATGTCATTTTTTATATTGTTTACTCACTGGAAGGTGTTTCTTTACTGGATAGCTCACCCTACTCTTGAAATTAATTTGTTGTTTCTCGATCGTAAATGTTTAATAAACTGAAAAATGCTCTCGGCGCACGGTTTCGATCAATAATAAAAACTAAGCAATTTTGCAATATTTAAATTCTCAATGTTTCGATCCGGATTTAGATCATCCTCAAGAGAGATGCGTCATATTCTGGATATTTAACAGGTGGGACAAACTGATTATCGATTAAACTTTTAAATCACGTACTTGCTAAGTACCAAAATATGTTAATTAACTATTATAGACTGACTGAGTTTCATGCTGGTCTACATTAAACTGAGGTACCGGCCGTTAGGATAGAGCAAACACATCAATTGAAAACGACGTATATTGACACTCAACCAATCAGACACGATGATCGACAAGTTGTTGAATCGATTCTTGGCGGCAAATTGAAATTGACAAAATATCGATCCCAACACAACATAACCAATAGGATACCATTTAACATGGTAAGAATATTGACATTCAATAGTTTTGACCACAGATGTTATAAAACACATAATATTTTTTTGGTAGAACAGAAACAATACTTTGTATATACGTAGAAACTTCATCATACATACATTACTGGTTTAGTAATGTTGCGTAGTATTCATGAATCTTTGGTGTTTCGTACCTAAGATTTACACTTCAATTGATGTGTTTGCTCTATCCTAACGGCCGGTACCTCAGTTTAATGTAGACCAGCATGAAACTCAGTCAGTCTATAATAGTTAATTAACATATTTTGGTACTTAGCAAGTACGTGATTTAAAAGTTTAATCGATAATCAGTTTGTCCCACCTGTTAAATATCCAGAATATTAATTATATATATAATTTCAGACGCATCTCTCTTGAGGATGATCCAAATTCGGATCGAAACGTTGAGAATTTAAATATTGCAAAATTGCTTAGTTTTTATTATTGATCGAAACCGTGCGCCGAGAGCATTTTTCAGTTTACTACTCTTGAAAGTTCAACAGTAGGGCTAAGAAAAATCGTACAGCGACTCCCGAGGTGTCATTTTAAAGAAAAAGCTACGATCTTCGAGACCAAGGTTGATTCTGGGTCAGAAATGATCGATGTCGAGGATTCTTCGAGTGTTAATTCCAAGTAAATTGATAAGATGCGTATGAGGAGCCTCCCCCAGAGTGCACGACTGTATCCAGTAACAGCCGACGGCGTTTCTGCTCGCTGTTGCGCCACGGAGCAGCCTGCAGGTCGAGGTAGACGACGTAGAAAGAATCCTACGGCTTCCATCGGCAAACAGCTGAGGCTTCTTCCTCCTATCGGGGGCCCTAACCCCGAGGGATCGTTCGAGTCGACTCGAGTCGAGACGAGTCCTGTAGGTCTCTTTGGAAGATCGTCTGGAACAGACAGCTGACTGGACAGGTATGTACAGTCAGGCGCAAGAATGTCTTCAAGGTCAGAGTCGGAGGTTTATTCCTTCTATAGCATTCCTCGACCTCCTCCGATTAAACCTCCCTTCTCGTTTATGCGAACCCTTGGCGCCGATAACCAACCATTCTCGAAGATGTCTGTCTCTCGAATCGATTCGGAGTTGGGTACGCGTTTGTAAATATACTGCACATTTAATCCCTCGCAATTACAATTTTTATATTTCTGTAATGATTAGTAATTCTTTGTCCTTTATAATTTACTAAATGTGAAAGAGAATTTGTATTCATTTCCAATTGAATAATCTTTAATTGAAATTAAACACCAGGAGATGAGTATCGAAGTGTTAAAGTAAGAATCAGATCAGTGATTACATTGCGAGTGACTATATTGGTGAGAATCATTTTTGTAAATATTAGCAATCTTTAAATTATAAGTGATACTATGTCATAATTAGATTTGATCGATTAATGATAAACATAAACAGGTGATATATAAAATTGTTAAGACATTACAAGAATATAAAATCACTATTTTAAACCTATTAAAATTATAAAAAGCAGGAATAGATTTTTCAAGTGACTTGTGGTTGTTACAACTGACTTAGAAAATGTTTACTTTGCATAAAAATCCGCAGTCTAGTCGCAATTAACCTAGCACTATGTTTTCACACGAATATGCAATTAAAAAGCTGAACAGTATTCCTCTATTGTATAATATTTAGATCATACGTACAATTACAATACTATCTAGTAATAGTATGATATTAATATGATATTAAATGATAGTAATATTATCCATTGACCTCAAAGGAAATCGGTAATAATCGCAGCATTTTCAGGGTGCTATCACGGTATCAGAATTGACAATTGAGGACAAGATAAGTGGGGAACAAGGATTGAAGACACGGAAGTGAGAGAAGATGCAACAGCGATCAGATTTCGAGGACAGAGCACACTTGAAACGTGGCGGAACGAGAAAACAGTGTTTCCTCCGGTTTGACCCGACCCATCGAATCGTGGAAGGACACTCACAGAATTCGAGAAAATCTGTCCGAAACACTTTCGGATCAGAACAGAACTCCAAATAATAAACAGTTCGGTATTTTTCATTTCTGAAAAAGTTAACTGCTTCAAATTAAAAAATATATTCCTGTGGAATTTTTACGAAAACAATTGTTATTTTTAAGGGTTTCTTCAGAAAGTGTCAACATTGAGCAGATATTTTAGAATCTGTACGGAACTCCGTGAACCAGATATTTTAGAAACAATAAAAACTCCGTGTAAATAAATTCTTTCAAAACGTTCATTAAAAAAGCCAAATTATTGTGTGCTAGTTTAATTCAACAATATTATTATATTTTTATTATATACAGCAATGATATTTCATATTATTTATATACATATATATATTGAATAGATCCTTCTTTTCAAAAGAGAACTTGTCTGGAATAATACGTAAATAAAGTGTGAACTTGTAAAAACATTTACAACCTAGTAAAACCGATATTTAATCTTTCCAAATGAATTTTCAAACATATCAATATATTTCGAGCAACAAGGAAATGGAACTTTTGTTGTAACACTTTTTTTATTATGTTCGGTACAATAAGTTTACAGTATACAATAAGGTCAGTTTACTACCCACGTATAAAATTCCAATAAAGGACTGCGGCTCTGAAATTCCAGACAAATCCGTCCACAGAATACGACTCGCCTCATTAAACGTTTCCTCCAGCAATTTTGGCTGGTGAAACCGAATTACGACCGCGGGGATCGTTGCTCTCGCGAAATTGCACAATTGTTTGCAAAAACTGATCGTGCTGGTTTTATTGTTCTCAGAGGTCCGCGACGAACAAGAAAGCACGAAACACGGCGAAAGATCAGACCGAGAACGCAATTCCTCGCAGAAAACGAATGTCTTGTAACAACTAATTAGTCAACGACGCTATCGATCCAATACTGTAGTACAACAAATTGTCTTGTTAACCGGAAAACACCAGTTAACTTATCTTTCGTGTTTGCTTTCACCTGCCGGTATCTTTTAACTTTCTTATCTGGTCAACGAGTTTTGTGTTTTATTACATATAGTATACATATGTATATTAGCATAAATCGTGTTATTACATTTAAATACATCACAGCAAAATAACAATCATTTTTTTTCTCGATGTAAACGTTAAAATCAAAATTATGTAAATGATCGACACATTGAACCTCTCGTATCTCTTTTAAAAAAATGATATTTTCTATTCTATTGTAAAGAATATCAAGATGCTGTAAGTGGTGCAATAAAAAATATATATTTTCATTTTAAAAAAGTGAATGACCATCGTATGTCCTCTACGCGGCGGTCAAGAAAGCAGGAGTTTATTTTTGGCTTCTGTTTCTCACAATTTTGATAGTGACAATTATTTATTTTGCACAAAAGTCATCCGCGGTCGAAAATTTCAATTACTATCATAATTATCTGTTTCGTTAAGCATCGCGGTGGAATAGAAAGTGTCGCGGACGCCAAGAAGAAGATGCATTTTTACCTGACGGAAGTTCGTCTGATCTCGGAGCCGAGCGAGATCAGAACAAGGGCGTCTTTTTAACAGTCCAGCATCACCGGCAGCTAATCCTTCGTCCTCAGGTGAAACTCGCTTTCAGCAACGAGAGAACCGTTTCCCACGGTACGCGCCAGGTAACCCCGGGCCGTTTTCCCCGTAATGTGGGTCTCTACGGATACACCCTTCGCCCCCCTCGCCGTCGACACCACCTAAAGCACTGCTGCTACCGTTGCCCGCCACACGATCTCGATTGCCCAAAAATTCAGTATCATCTCCTCAATAATTTTGCAATTTTGTGCACAATGCCAATATAAACGTAGGGTAATTGTTCGAATATTATTATTAATATTATATTATATATTGTAATACTATTTTCTAAATGTTCTATAATTCTCGGGACATGAAACTACACGTTGAGAAATATTAATACAGTACAGTCCTATAATATAACGCGATAAAAAATTGTTTAAAAATACTGTGCATATGTGTTTTTCATGCCAGTATGTGTACAGTCTTTTTAAACCATTTTCTACATTCTCCCTGTACATTAAACAGTTTTTTGATCGCAGTGTATGGAATTCGACTATAGATATTTATTTTTAAACGATTTAGTGTCAGGAAAACTGTTAGGTGGGGAATTTACCCTAAACCAGGTCCACTGGTGACACTTTGGTAGGTCTCTAGGAAATTTAGGACTAGAGCCTCCAATAAATGAGCAAGGCTGAAGATTAATTTTAATTTATTTAAAACTTATAAAATTGTTAACTTAATTACGTCAGAAATATATCTTAAGAACTCGATCCTTTGATCCTTCTTGTTAGAATGAAGATTATTGATTTAACATTTTCTATTTTGTTAATGATAAAGTAACAACGCTCAAAACATTTTTAAACTTTACAACAACTTCACATTGGTGAACAACTTCACATTGGTGAACAACTTCACATTGGCGAGTGTCGCCACAGTCGCCACAACACGTCCCGCAGAGCGTGGCGTTGGCATTGGACGAGCCAGAATCCGTCCACTGTAGCCGTGTCCTGATTGGTCCGCGTTTATCGCGAATAACTCCTTAACAAAACCGCGGAGAATATTTGTTTCGCAATCGAAAAAGTTACTTCAAATCACCTCAGGAATTACCCCTTTCAGGGAAGTATATTTCTGGGACACCCTGTATGTTCTTCAAAAATCTTCCCCAGGGTGGTTCGAAACTGTACGCTGGATTTGTTCGTGTCTATCTATACGAGTACGTTACACTGATGTGGGCATAATTAGAGAGATCGCTTGATCGATCATGCATTTATCGCTCGCGTTTCGGTGCATCCGGTGCATCCTATGAAAAGGCTTTCCGTTGCCAGACGTCTGACGCCCCTCGAGTCTGAATGAATCGGCGTACAGGGACGACAGTCCAATCGTGAGATCGATTTCACAGGCGGTTTCGCGAGATTCCAAGAATCTCCAGTGCAAATACCAGTTTCCTAACACACGCAACCACTGTGTACGGTCGCCTCCGAAGGAACGTTAAACGCTTTCAGCGAACAGGCTTAAAATGTTAAGGTAAAGCCGCTTTAGTGGCCTTTTTGCAACTACAACAAGGAAATGGCATCTAACGCTTGCAAATAAAAACGAAAGGAAAATACAGAAGACAGTTTCCAGGTTACTAATGTTAGGTGTTGCATATAAAATGTCCTGTTTTAGTTAAATGTTATTTAGTGCAAGCTACAGGTTCATTACACATCGTTTTGAGGTACAAAGCTGATGTATAATGTCTTTTTAAAGTCAATTTTTCTTTAGATGTCCAATTTTAATTTTAAATGAATTTTATTTCGACGTCAATCAATTAGTAGACTATTCTTTATATATGAGTGGAAAAATAACATTAAAAATTATTTCGAAAATATTTTACATGATTCTACATGAATAATTTAAATAAATGAACTTCAAGTCTTGGTTTGGTAATAAGGTGGTTAATTGCGATCAACGTATCAATCTATATAGGAGGTTATTTTCTATAAAAATTGTTAATAAGATTCTTTATTTCATTTAGTGTACGTTGCATATGTATACACGTTCGCATAAATTAATGTTGATTCAATTTCTTGTCTAGGAAGTGTTTCATTTCAACCCGACACAACCGCGACGATTGTTCTTCACATCTACGTCTTCAAACAAGTGAGAAAAGAATTCCTTTACCTGCTAAAGTGTTACTTTTACCTGCCACACTGACTCTCCGAGGGGTCTGTGGTTCTCAGAGGTTGCTGACAAAGGACCGCTTGTCTCGCCGCACACTACGATATTTTTATTTTTAATTAGTTCGTAGGCTGCCCAGCGTGACTGCCCAGTGATTTAGAGTTGGAGCAAGTTCGAAGAAAATCGTGTTGTCGTTCTTTCTGACAGTTTTAATATTTTTACAAAACCTTCAAAATATAAATTTAATTTAATGGGAAGATGCTGTCCCAGTTTTCGTCATCGTCTAAAAATGTTTGTCTTCGACTATTAGGTGTCGAAAAAAGTTAAAAAACTCTTTAGCTTTTGACTGTTGCAGACATTCTACAATGGTGGAGTAATGGTTTTACTCGTCTGATAGTAAAACATTGGAGAAAATTGCATTCAGCTGAACAAAGAGTCCGTAATGTTATTAAAAAATAATTTATTATATTATAATTATATATATAAATTAGAAGTCTACTATGAAGCTATTGTGACTCCAAAACCAGGAAGACTTCCTAAACAAGAAAAAGTAATATTGAGCGCATTTATTTATATTAAAATTAAATGTTTAATATTCTATGAAATGCAAACAAGTTCAATGATACATAGCATGGCAACTTTTAGTGCTGCCTCGGAGTCATCATTCGAGTACAAAGAATTAAGAAGAAAAACGCAACTTGTTAAAGAAATATAAATTCTAGTGAACAACTAGATTTTTATTATTATATAATTAAAAGTTTGTCTTACATAACAACTTGAAAATAAATACCGGAGCATTATCATTTAATGACTTCAAGATTGAATAAGCTTTTTTTTAAATGCTTTAACTATGTTAAAAGAAATACGATAACACATCAAATCTACAATTAATTACTTCCAAATGTTTTTTGAAAAGAAGAATCATTTAATTAGAGTGTCTGCTATTTTTAAGAAGCACATAGATGGTGCACTATTGAAGTTGATAAATCGGCTATTTGTACGCTGCTCAAAAGCTTAAATGCGAATAAAATCACCCTCTGTATATCCTGTCTGTTCAACACTGTCAGGTAGTAAGTTATATTTCTATCTGGAACGGGTTTGGCGAAATTGACTTCTGGCCAGCTGAATTGAGCAAATACCCCGCTGTGCGTTGGTTGCACAACGTGATAGTGCAACAGAAGTTCAAAT
This sequence comes from Lasioglossum lativentre, assembly GCA_916610255.1. Taxonomy (NCBI): domain Eukaryota; kingdom Metazoa; phylum Arthropoda; class Insecta; order Hymenoptera; family Halictidae; genus Lasioglossum; species Lasioglossum lativentre. Next base: position 9,804,610 of record OU744355.1, on the reverse strand, counting down.
GGTCGAACTTCGAACTGTACCAAATGCTTCCAGCTATTACATACATTACTCTTAATGAAAACTGACAAACTATCATTCTTGACTTAAGAATTCGAGGTATTTCTCTGGGTCTCTACAAATCTATTTTACTAACGTCTTATGCTGTTATCAATTTTCATCAAAGTTCCCTCTTGACACAAAAAGATCTTCCGAATCTTCAGCTTTTTGGTAACATGAGGTTCTCTTTAAAATAATCCTCTTTAAATGTGGAAACATTTGTTGAATAAAGTCTCATAATTTTTGAGGGAAAAATTCCTCTCTTCAGCCTCTTAACTGAGCACAAGTATTGAACAATACAAGTAATTAGTGGCACATGTACTGTACATGGTATAGTAGGTCTAAATGAGCTAAATTTCGCGAAGGTCAAATTGAAATTTCAATTTGCAACCCCGATTGGTAGGATTAGATCGGAGCGCTGTTGCGCTTATGCTAGAAGGAGAATATTTCCAATGGATTGTACTAAAAATACATCAATTTATTCGCTCTGCAACAGCAGGCTTCTATCTCAAATAGGGCCAAGTTTAAATTCAAATTTTGATTTGCAACCCTGGCTGGTAGGAGGAGAAACCAGGACTAAAATCAAATACAAGGGTCGTACTAATTTTGTTGGTCCCTCTACATGAGGCTCTCTTTGCAAATGCATGAAGTTCAAATTCAAATTTTGATTTGCAACCCTGGCTGGTAGGTGGAGAAACCAGCACTAAAATCAAATATAAGAGTCGTATATGTAGTAATAAAGTTGGTGCCTCTACGTCAGGCTGTCTTTGCAATTGCATGAAGTTCAAATTCAAATTTTGATTTGTAACCCTGGCTGGTAGGAGAAATCAGCACTAAAATAAAACACCAGGGTCGTACTAATAAATTTGTTGGTCCCTTTACATGAGGCCTTCTTTGCAATTGCGTGAAGTACAAATTCAAATTTTGATTTGCAACCCTGGCTGGTAGGAGAAGAAACCCGCACTAAAATCAAATACAAGAGTCGTATATGTAGTAATAAATTTGTTGGTGCCTCTACGTCAGGCTGTCTTTGCAATTGCATGAAGTTCAAATTCAAATTTTGATTTGTAACCCTGGCTGGTAGGAGAAATCAGCACTAAAATAAAACACCAGGGTCGTACTAATAAATTTGTTGGTCCCTTTACATGAGGCCTTCTTTGGAATTGCGTGAAGTTCAAATTCAAATTTTGATTTGTAACCCTGGCTGGTAGGAGAAATCAGCACTAAAATAAAACACAAGGGTCGTACTAATAAATTTGTTGGTCCCTCTATATGAGGCTTTCTTTGCAATTGCGTGAAGTACAAATTCAAATTTTGATTTGCAACCCTGGCTGGTAGGAGAAGAAACCCGCACTAAAATCAAATACGAGGGTCGTACTAATAAATTTGTTGGTCCCTCTACATAAGGCTCACTTTGCAATTGCGTGAAGTTCAAATTCAAATTTTGATTTGTAACCCTGGCTGGTAGGAGAAATCAGCACTAAAATAAAACACAAGGGTCGTACTAATAAATTTGTTGGTCCTCTACATGAGGCTTTCTTTGCAATTGCGTGAAGTACAAATTCAAATTTTAATTTGCAACCCTGGCTGGTAGGAGAAGAAACCCGCACTAAAATCAAATACGAGGGTCGTACTAATAAATTTGTTGGTCCCTCTACATAAGGCTCACTTTGCAATTGCGTGAAGTTCAAATTCAAATTTTGATTTGCAAGGTTGGTTGGCAGGATTGCCGGTGATCGGCTCGGATCGACGCTAGGGTATAGAGACGGTTGGTACTCACGGACTGGAATTTTCTTGGGATCGACCGCGGCAAGACGTTCCTCGACCTTGTCGATCCTCTGTCGGAGCCGGCTGCTGCGATCGGCGACCGCGGTCAGCTCGGCGGTCAGGTCAGCGAAGATGTTCTCGGCGGTGGTGAGCAGGGATGCCAACTGTTTCAAGGAGACGGTGAGCGCGCCGTTTGCCACCGCCTCCAATTCAGCGCCGACCGGCCAACCCTGCGGGGCCGATCCTGTTGGCACGTGTCCGCGGCACAGGTAGCGCGGCTCCACTTTCCGCAGCACGAACGGCATGATTCTTCCACGGGGGAACCAACACATTCACACATAACACTGAACCAAAGACACAGCGCGCCGATTTCCCTTTGCGTGTGCGATTCGACGTGCTCGCGATTCCGGTGCTCTCGCGATCGTCGCAAGATCAAGAACGGGAGATGATCTTAACCGTCAACGATCCGGACCACCGAGAGATTCCCATTTCCCGTGTTTCTCCGAGGAATACCGCGGCGCCATTCTAAAACCGATCGTGGGCCCGGGGTTACCTGGCTGGTACACTGCACTGCAACAACACCGTTCTACACTGAAAATCCGGAGATATACCTGCATTCGGGGAGCCTTGGCGCGACGCGCATTCTCGCGACGATCCACGGCACACTTAGCCGATCGACCACAAAACTCGTTTGCTTCACTAACGGATTTTTTTTTTTTTTTTTTCAAGGCAGTCTTTGCACACCGACGGTTACGGCGAAAGGCGGACTTTCAGCACGCAAAGACCATTCTCTCGTTTCGGAATATGTTCTCTCTATACTGCCACTGTAACGGCGACGCGAACACACACGGAACGGAGCGTCGATTCAACGACCGCGCGACCCGACGGCGGTACACGAAATGCCGGCCGGCTTGCTGCCGTGTTGCCGAACCGTTCCCCGATTGTACACCCATTCAATTCCAGATTGCTGTTGGCACCCTTCGCGCCGCTATTGCTAGCCCATCTTGCGTACCTTTCGCGAAGTTGCAGCGAGTCAGTGCTGCATTGTTGCGTCGATTATGTAGGATTTTTGCATTTATACACAAACTCTATTATTCTTACCTTTTGAAGCACCGACGAGATATTATTAAAAACTGTCAGCCGCAAATTTAAGATGAGTACAGAAATTGCATCTTATGGGCTTTTCTGTCTAGACCTCGGTGGCAGAGTTAGGCAAAATTTTCATCTAAATAAAAATTTTGGATAACGAATAAAAAATTGAAAAATTTTTATTCATTATTCGATGGTTCGAATACGAAAAGTATCTTTATTCGACGAGCATCGAATGAATAATGATATTCAAAGAGAATTTATCCGACGAATAAAGATGATTTTTTTGGCTTTATTCGAACTTCGAATCATTTTTTCATCTTTTATCTGTATCTTTTATACGGAGGCTTTGAATACAACTACTGCCAACTCTAATAAATGCGAACCATCGAATAATGAATAAAAATTTTTCAATTTTTTATTTGTTATTCGAAAGTTTTATTGAGATGAAAATTTTGCCCTACTCTGCTCGGTGGAGCTCTACCAGCTCTACTAAGAGCTCCCGTATCATTTGAGTGTCGCGCCCCATGTTACCGATAGTTCGCGGATTTAGGCGTATTAGCACCGACGAGTTACTATTAAAGACCGCCAGCCCCTGTGCTATTCAGCGAGACCAGTAACCGGGCCACCGACGAGTTACTATTAAAGACTGCCAGCCTTACGGGAGTTGGTGAGACGCAAATATTTCGGTGTTCTCTTACGCCCTCTAGGATAGATTCTGACTGGAGTGAGAAACAGAAGGCCACCGACGGCATTTCGTCGATGTAGTAGACCACTGAGGAGATTCTCGTCGCGACGCGTTGGTGAGAAGGTGAATCATCACGAAACCATATCGATTATCATCAAATGTTACATTCTCCGCCATATTTCAGACGATGTTTTAAAACTAATATCAGAAAAAAAAATTTATAGAAATATTGTACGTGAGAAAGTATTAAAGCATAATTTTAGGAAAATTTAGAATTCCTACTTCAAATTTCATATCAGATACCTGAATTTTTCTAATTAAAAAATATTTCATAAATGAACATTATTGCCTTACACTTTCTTTATACATAATTGCGATCTGTGGAAACAGATATATCCAGAAAAATGGAATAACTTTTATTTGACATAGCTTACTTATTGACATTCCGAATAATAAAGAGTTCGATAAAGAATTACGTGGATAAATTAATATGTAGGATGCGTGACGAGTGGATCGGTGATCAAACCGGGGAAAAAAGTCGTAACTCTTAAATTATGTAATTTTCGAGTAAAGTACCTTAATACTTTTTGAAATAAAATGCAAAGACGAATCCATTGGTAAATAAAAAAATTTTTTTGATTACTTAAAGAAATTTTCTTTTAATTGCGATGACCTTGTTATTTATGTTTTTTTATTGAATAAAAAGTGGTTTACAATGCGTGTAAAGCGAGATCACGCGCGGGCCTGTGAACTGTGCCGGCGACGGCAACTGTCCGCGTCTCTTTCTTTTTTATACGCGCTATCCTTCCTTGCGCCCGAAACGTCCATCGTCATTTAAACCACTACAGTCTAAATTCCATCGAAGGAAAACCATCGAATTGGAGCGTTTGCATCCCCCAGTAAAAGACACAATTTTTGTAGTTTTTTAACCGGTTTAAGTAACTACTTAAGATTTATTTAAGATTTACTTAATTTTATTTCTTACCAAAAAGTAATGGATTTTCATCGTCGATTAAACCACTGAAATTATATCGTGTTTGGTATCATTTTGCATTAGAAAAATGCCAGGAATATGTTGTTGAAAGTTGCATAAAAAAATAATGAAAAATAAAGAAGATTAAATATTGGTGTTACATTGTAATGACGCACGGGCGTTTGAACCGTGCCGACGACTGCGACTCTCCGTGTCGCGTTAGTAGTGGTTCACACCGATATACCGAGCCGAGATCAGATTAAGTTGGACGGGATATTTTTTTCGCATCTATCGTATATAACTTTTCACGTCTATCGAACATTTACTGTATTATTGTATACATTATTTACGTAAATCTTCACAAGGACGAATTAAAACCTAGGAGTCCTTAAGAATTCCCAATAACAAAAATACTACTACAGAATATTATAATTTTAATATGTAGAATAAATATAAATACTGTAGGAAATGAATTTACAGATTATTAATAACTTGAACGCGTGTGCAATTGATTATGTTCAGCTTCTGTTTCACATCTGATACGTCTGTCCACGACGGATATAGTATTATAGACAATTGAAAATAAGGAACTGTATATTTAATATGTATAACATAATGAATAAATATAGTGTCTTATCGTTTTGCGCGGACTCAAGTGGGAACTCGTGGTCGGCGAACGCGCGCATCTCAACATCAAAATAAATTTTTACAATTTTTAATATTTGTGTATACATATTTATGCACTTAAGGTCGACCGCCATGTCAAATCTAATGTGGTCTAAATTAATATGATACACAATTTCAAAGAAACCTTTTGGTACTTTCTTTAATACTCAATTGAAAGATTGTAAATATTTAAACAATTTTAAAACTAAATATACAGGGTGTCCCAAAACTCCTGCAGAACCCGGAAATGGAAGGTTCCTGAGGTCATTTCTGGGTTCTGCAGGAGTTTTGGGACACCCTGTATAATTTATAAGAATAAAATTGAACACATAAGTACTTATCAAATGTTTAAAAATAGCTTAAAAAAATGTTAAATGTTAAAAAAATATTAAATAGCTTAAAAACTGTTAAAAATGTTAAAAAAAGCGTTTAAAAATAATTGCCTTCGAAAGACTACGTAGAAAGCCGCCGTTCGCGAGCTTCTTAATATGGATTTTTATTATTTTCTCCATTTTGTGCAAATATGTGCAAATTAAAACCAACGCGAAATTAAAGTTTAATATGCCACCAGTTATTGTAAAAAAATTCACGGGGGTACTCTCTGGTACTTTCTTTAAAACTCGAATTAAAGTTGATAAATGTTAAACATAAAAAATTAGGACAAATTGCGATTATTTCAGAAGAAATTTTTGACAGAAGGACGGTCTTATAATAGTTATAATACTAAACACACAATGTGAAAATCAACTTAAAAAACCAAATAGCTTGCGGGGAACGCATGTTTAAAAAAATGCACTGAATTTGACAGTAAAGTTTGAGCCTCAATTTTAATAACAAACTGATTTATTCAATTACAATTGAAGGTAGTTTTAGAAACTACGTTTTGTTACGAACGTTTTGAGATGCATAAATTTGCAGATCTTACACTTTGATTTTCGGACTTTTTTCCATTGAACGACACACTGTGCGCGGTGGAAAACATCTTTGAAAAAATAGAGGGAGTCCCAAGTGGACTTGCCCAAAGCATTTCCTCGCATTTCGTTCCGCTTAGCCTCTTCGCGAAGAAAACATATGTATATTGTATACATATGTACAACCGTCGCCTCACGAAGAGGAAAAGTGTAGGAATGTCTAGAAATTCGAATCGCTGATAAATATAATATAATTGTAGGAGCAGAGATAGACAAGTTTTCATTGAATTAAAAATTTCAGATATCGAATAAAAGATAAAAAAATTATTTGTCACGCGTCAAATAAAAATAATTTTGGTTATCTCTATTCTCTATTCAACGCATGAAGAATAATGTTTTATTCAATGAAAATTTATCTTTAGCGTTGAATAAACGTTTCCTTTTCATTTTTTCATTCGACGGTTTATTCGACTTCGAATACTCTTCCGAGCCGCGTTCGAATGCTGTAGAAAGGACCGAGCAGTCAAAGACTGAAACGCGCGTTACAATGTATACATAGTATGTATCGCCCAAAGACGAATGCAGGGATCGAATAAGACTGTGGATTCTTCTAAATTCTAAATCGTAGTTCTTTTTAGACTTTTTAACTTTTGCATCATTTCATTTTTGGTTTAATTGAACTTTCTACATTAATATATTGACTCTGTTGTAAAAATTTATTTCATAATTCTTTCCAATGCGCTGTTGTTTCGTTGCCTTCGAAGCTTTGATGGTCGATAAAACCACTTAATACAGTTCAAATTATATCGTGTTTGGTGTCATTTTAATCAGAAAAATGCCAGAAATACGGTAGTGACAGTCCCATAAACAAATAATGAAAATTAAGAGATTTATAAAATCGATTCCTCGAGTCAATGTAGTGGTGTTCACACCGATATACCCGAGCCGACATCAAACATCGCCGAACTGCTGCCCCGGCGCAGCGTTGACAGGCGGTGGAATGGTACACGGCAACTGTACACGCAGGTTGAGGGACGAGCGCCTACCGTGCTAACCCAACCGAGTTGTTGGAAACAACGTTAATATTTTCTGATGTTATGCGCTGACGCAGTAAAATACTAATCAAGTTAACTGCATTTTCTAATTATTTCTGTGAAATGTTCAAGGTTTATCAGTGTCTAATAGGCTTAAGAATAAATAAAATATAACAATTTGAAGGTTAACTTAGCTTTTCGCGGAAAAAACGTCGAAACAATCAGTTTCTATTTTTTTAACAACGGCGCACCTCTCTTAAAAATCTGAAAAAATTCATTACTATATTAGAAGCCTAACAGGCAAAAACTCGGTATGCGCATACCTTTATTCGGCTATACCCTTTTGCCCAACTCTGCGTGACGAGAGTCGAGCTCCGAACGTCGAGCTCTGAACGCCGAAGATCCAGCGACTGACAAATGGCATACAATGTAAGCAGGTGGGGAATCACGCACGAATGAAACTTTAAACTTTTAGATTTTTCAATATACCTTCATAAAATTATTACGGGTGAATTGAGGTGCTTTGCCTGATGAAAATGAGTCCAAATTCGGATGTAATCAAACAATTTTTATTGATACGTAATGTAATGATAAAAATTATAATCTTATTAAAGATAGTCCAAATGATGTCGTGTTTGCACTCATTTTCATCGGGATGATCTTTACAACTCATTCGTATTAAAAATATTATTCGTATTACAGTAAATGCTCGTTCGTTGCGAAAAGGCCGGAGGTTTGAGTTCGCAACGAGCGAATAGGGACGCTATTTTTGATTTATGACTGCGTCGAGATACACGCCGAGCGCGCCGAGCGAGACTTCAATAGAGAGCCGAACATAGAGAAGGACAGAGTGAAATACGGATCGAGTGACCAAAGCGTGTCGCCGTCGCCGGCACAGTTTGAAGGCCCACGAGTTCTTACAATGTATGTAATCGCAATGATGGAATTGTTCATTTTCCATTAGGCTTATGAGACTTTCACTAATTCATTTCTGGCATTTTCTAATTAAAATGATACCAAACACGATATAATTTGTCCCATATTTACTCTACATGTAATTCTAGAAACTTATTAATAAAAGTGTTAGCATCGAATTGGTATTTTAAACATTACAGTTTCTCTTTCTTTTCACTTGCTATCCTCTTCCATGTCTTACCCATAACCGTCAATGAAACCATTAAATAAAGTTGAAATTACATTATCGTGTTTGGTATCATTTTAATTAGAAAAATGCCAGAAATAAGTTGGTGAAAGTCCCATAAAAGCCTAATGGAAATTAAGAAGTTTGAGTACTCGATTCACTGGAGTCAATGTTGTGGTGTTCACACCGATATACCCGAGCCGACATTAATCGTTGCCGCCGTGCGGAGCGACTCGGCCGACTCGGCGTTGACAGGCAGTGGAATGGGTAGGCACGTCGCAACGAGCGCATAGACGATTCATCGCAACGAACGAGCATTTACTGTATACAATTATGAAAGTTTAAATTATCAATAATGCTTGATTCCCCAGGTGCTGACAATGTATGTACATATGCTGTTGGTCGGTCGCTGTCGCTGGTCTTTCAAGTTCAGCGCTCGTCGGGCCTCGTCGCCCTTTATTCGAGCTGGCAAAAGTTATTTGAAGATTTATTCGAAGCCTTCGAATAAAAGATGAAAGATAAAAGATAAAAAAATTATTTGAAGTTCGAAAATTATCTTTATTCGTCGGACAAATTTTCGTATAATAAAATTATTTATTCGAACCTCGACGAACAAAGATAATTTTTTCATCCGTCTAGCGATTCATCTTTAACGTTGAATAAAGTTTTCATTTTCATCTGTATGTATCTTTATTCGACTTTGAATAATTTTCTGACAATGAGCCGCATTCGAATGCTATAGCAAGGATCGAGCAGTCAAAGACTGGAGAGCGCGTTACAATGTAGTACATATCGCCCAATGACCAAAGCAGGGATCGACGAATGAAAACCTGTATTGAACGAAACTGGGTATCGTTAAGTACAAATGTGATTAAAAAATTATATAAATCTATACCAAAACGTTTTTCCCAAGTTCTACAAACAAAAAGAGGAGTTACAAAATATTAAGACATTATTTTTTTATACATATACTTTATTTTTTAGTTATTCTAAGGTCACAAAATACAAACTACAAAATATAAAATACAAAAACTATAAAACAAAAAATATAAAATAAAAAATATAAAATACAAAACTATAAAACAAAAAATATAAAATACAAAAACTATTAAACAAAAAATATAAAATGTAGATTACAAAAACTATGAAATATATAAAATACATAAAACTACTTAATTAATAAAAACGGGGTGGATAGTAGATGGAGGGTGGTGGGTAGGTGGGATAAGTGGGGGTGGGATATGCCGCGATAGAATACGTTGAGGGAGGGTATGTGGGGGGAGGGTACATGGGAGGAGGGTACGATGGGGGTGGGTATGCGGAGGGAGGATACGCGGGGAGAGGGTACGCGGGTGGAGGGTACGTAGGTGGAGGGCACGCAGGTGGAGGGTAGGTGTGGGGAGGGTACGCGGGCGAAAAATTTGTGGGGCGAAGATAGGCTAGTCGTCTCCGCTGGGCCTCCTGCCTTTTCATTTTTTTTTTTTTTTTTTTTTCTCAAGGGATTCATACTGTAGCCGCCCAGGTGGTTCGGAACCCACCTTAATAAACTGTAGGTCCTAAAGCTAAGTTAGTTATAGATTATAGTTATAAGTTATAGTTATAAGCTATAGTTATAAGCTATATATAAGTCGTCGCTAATGACCAAAGTAGTCGATGCGACATAAAAACACAATACATATAACTAACTTTTCATTTTTTTAAAATGGGTGTTTACTGCCCTCCGTGCAGCTTCATTGATTCTCTGAAATTCATACAAAATTACATTATTAATATAATACATATACATATGATACAGAACAAGTTAATTATAAGATATATAATACGGTGATTAGCAAAACAAGCAGTTTCCGAAAAAATTGAGACAAAGGTTAGAACAAAATAAAAATTTTTTTTTCGAAATTTGTGAACTGAAGTGTGTTTTGATTATCTTCTATTAATAAACATTAACGAAAAATGAATAAAAAAAAATTTTTTAATTGCATATTATTTTACAGGAAATTGCCTACATTTCTTTTATTAGAATAAAATTTTCAGGTTCGACTTTATCAAGGGTAAAGGTCTTATAAAAAGAATTATGTTTCGGAAAGTTGCTTGAGGATGAACAAGTTGCGTGGACCACCCTGTATCTGTTTAACAATATCATTACAGTAAATGCTCGTTCGTTGCGAAGAATCGTCTATGCGCTCGTTGCGACGTGCCTACCCATTCCACTGCCTGTCAACGCCGAGTCGGCCGAGTCGCTCTGCACGGCGGCAACGATTGATGTCGGCTCGGGTATATCGGTGTGAACACCACAACATTGACTCGAGTGAATCGAGTACTCAAACTTCTTAATTTCCATTAGGCTTTTATGGGACTTTCACCAACTTATTTCTGGCATTTTTCTTATTAAAATGATACCAAACACGATAATGTAATTTCAACTTTATTTAATGGTTTCATTGACGGTTATGGGTAAGACATGGAAGAGGATAGCAAGTGAAAAGAAAGAGAAACTGTAATGTTTAAAATACCAATTCGATGCTAACACTTTTATTAATAAGTTTCTAGAATTACATGTAGAGTAAATATGGGACAAATTATATCGTGTTTGGTATCATTTTAATTAGAAAATGCCAGAAATGAATTAGTGAAAGTCTCATAAGCCTAATAGAAAATGAACAATTCCATCATTGCGATTACATACATTGTAAGAACTCGTGGGCCTTTAAACTGTGCCGGCGACGGCGACACGCTTCGGTCACTCGATCCGTATTTCACTCTGTCCTTCTCTATGTTCGGCTCTCTATTGAAGTCTCGCTCGGCGCGCTCGGCGTGTATCTCGACGCAGTCATAAATCAAAAATAGCGTCCCTATTCGCTCGTTGCGAACTCAAACCTCCGGTCTTTTCGCAACGAACGAGCATTTACTGTACATACCTTTAAATTCGGACTAGCCATAATCGGCGTCAACACCGATGTCGTTGTCGTTGACGTCGGCGGCGACGGCGATGTCATCGTCGTTGTCGTCGTGGACGTCGTCGTCGACGAACCAATAGTTGTGGTCGCCATTGTATTTTAGTCTTTGTGTAAAAACATAAATTATTATAAAATTATTAAAACAGTATAATAATGAATTAATATGTATTGTTTATAACGTATGACTATGTTTATAGACTATAGTAATTTAGAATAGATTATAGAATTATTCAGGTAAAGATACATACTTACATTTCTGATTGCGAACAAAGTTTCCCGCTGTCATCCGTCTTCTGCGGATGGAGAAACAGATAACAGATCTGACTGCTCGTTCCGTCAATTTCGGACGGCCCGAGCGTTTCGAACGGCCCGAGCGTTTCGGGCGGCTGGTGACTCGACTTCGTAGCTCGTCGGCCGGGTTCGGAAAGAATGGGACAAGTTCGGGCGAGCGAGCTATCGCAATACCCGAGATTTACCTCTGCGTTCTTATGTTCTTAGTTCTTATGAAATAGAAATAGGTAATGGTAATAAGTAATAATAGTATTTCTTTCATAGCTTATAATTTATAACGTAATTTTTAATATACTTGGTTTTTTTATAATTACATTAGGTATATTAATTAACAATCATTAAACTTACAGAAATTCTTAAAAGATAATATACAATAAAATAACAAAATAGAAGTGAACTGAAAATAAAATCATATAAATTCTATGATTTTATTGTATATTATCTTTTAAGAATTTATGTAAGTTTAATGATTGTTAATTAATAAGTTATGTAACAGTTAATAAAAACAGCAATCCCTAAAAATTTTTAAACTTTCTAGGCGTATGTAACTGCGTAAGGATATTTTTATGATATTATCGTACATATGCAAGTTCATTCGGAACAAATTGGTTTTTTGAGCTTTTTCACGTGTAAGGTGCTTCATTTCAAATTTTAATACGAGTAAAGATTATGCGAATGTTTGCCGAATATATATACCTAATGTAAAAACTCGCGCCATCCTGGAAGTTATTTGAATCCTTCAATTAAATAACGGCTCCTATATCCTATAACGGATACATAGAGATATATGTATAATGCTTATTTTAATTATGTTGTCAGAATGAAGATTTTGTAAAATTTTTCCCTATAAGTGTGGTTCTGCAGATATTACCAACTCGATTTACGCCATTACTATTATTTACAGCGAGAACTATGTACATGGTGATTAAATGGTTCCAAGAGATGCACAGAATGGTGTTATTCTTTCTTTTTGTAGGTGAACGCGTCAAGGACTTATGAAGGTCAACTTTGATTTTTGAAACGAAACCGTGTGGTTTTATGTATCAATCGATGCAGCATTTTGCTTTCTATAAAAAGATTAGTTTAGTAAAAAATTATTAGTTTTATAGATATATTAATGTAAATATTGCAAAGAAAACCTCGGATAAAGAATACAGTTTATGCAGAAGATTTTCTCGATATGAAGGAACGTATCATAAACGATTGTTGTAAAATATCGACCGAGATCTTGAAGGTGGAGATGTAAATAGACGTTGCATTAAACCCTTTTTGTAAATAGATATTAAAAAAATTAAGTTATTATTAGCAAGAAAAAGTGAGGGTTTCTTAGCAATATTTAAATTAAAATAACTTTTAAACTAATGATTTTTCGACATATACCTATACGTTAATACTTTTTTTTATAGATAATGAAAAACTGCATCGATTGGTGCATAAAAACATGTGGTTTCATTAAAAAAATCAAAGTTGACCTTCCTAAGTCTTTGACGCGTCCACCTACAAAAAAGCTCATAACACCACTACGTGCATCTCTTGAAACCATTTAATCTCTATCTAAACATTTCGCGCTGTGAATAATAATAATGGCGTAATATATGGTGGTTACCGCCTTTTTGGCTCAAGTTTTTGTTAGTTTTCAGTTATTTTTATATCGTTATGGGTCATTTAAAAAAAGCTATTATTTGCGCAAGCGTTGCCGAAAACCAACCCATAAATAAATCCGAAACTTTGAAATTGAACCCAAACCTAATCCACAACCTAATCTAAAACCTAACCCAAACCTAAACCAACTGACTAGGTCTGGTGTAAAAAATCAAACTTTCATTATCATTTTTAGTAAAAAGTTCACGCGGTATATGTATAGATCGTTTGCTGCTCGTCGTGATGTATCTGTAGAAACAATTGACTCTTGATGCATACGCGCGCTACAGACAGTTTTTCGCGAATATCTCAGAAACGAAAAAGTTGTTCGAAATGTTGAGTTTTACAACATATTTAAATTTTATCAAAATCAGCAAGATGTTACCTTTTATGCACAATTACCATAATTTTATGATTTTATTTTTAAAGTCTTGTCCAAACTGACGGACAATTGTCCGCAGACAGTCCGCGTACAGTCCGGATACCCTTTTTAAAATTGTACATTGATTTACTAAATGACGTGTAAAACAGATTTTATAAAAATTACAATTGGTAGGAATTACATGAAAAAATAAAAGACTTTTTAAAAATTTTTGATTTCAATTCGCAATGAAAATTTAAAATGTGTCTGTACATCTACGAATCTACGTTAATGATACACGTACTGAAAATTTCATTAAAATCGGTTGACGCAGAAGAAAACAACACGCATTGAAATTGAAAGCTGGGATTGAAAACTGTTATGAAAACCGAGATGATGTTATAACTGTTACGAGAATATCGGTTCTGGCTTATATCGGTTACGGTTCCGGTTTCGGTTCTGTCATTTTGAATTCCGTATTGTGTTCGGCCTTATATATTTATTATTTAAGTAGTTATTTATTGTTATTTATAATGTAAACAATTTTTGAATAAATAAATGTTTATAATTTGTTTCTATACAGCAAATGTTCGATAGACGCGAACGCCTCGGGGGGATTTCTTCGCATCTATCGTATAGGGGAACTATTTTGTGGAACTTCAAAGGCCGATCCGAACGTAGAGAAGGACTGCGCGTGTAAAGCGAGACCACGCGCGGTCCTTTCAACTGCGCCGGCGCGGGCCTTTCAACTGTGCCGGCGACTGCGACTCTCCGCGTCTCTTTCTTTTCATCGTCAATTAAACCACTTAAATTATATCGTGTTTGGTATCATTTTGCATTAGAAAAATGCCAGGAATATGTTGCTGAAAGTTCCATAAAAAAATAATGAAAAATAAAGAAGATTAAATATTGGTGTTACATTGTGATGACGCACGGGCGTTTGAACTATGCCGACGACTGCGATTCTCCGCGTCGCGTTAGTAGTGGTTCACACCGATATACCGAGCCGAGATCAGTGTATTAAGTTGGAGGGGATATTTTTTTCGCATGTATCGTATAGAACTTTTCGCGTCTATCGAACATTTACTGTATTCACTATCTGAATTATTATTTCAATGATAATTTATTGTTAAAATAACTGTATAAAAAAATTATTATGGAAATTATTGTGGAAATAATTGTAATTCAAATAATAAATATAGAGCTTGAGCTTGACATATGTTGTCAAGGACAACATTCTGAGTAATCCTCAAGAAGTTTTAGCCGGTGTTAGTTGTTTATTAAAAAGTTATAAACAAAAGAAGTTTTCAAAATATAGCAGTTATTTTAGATAACTGATATCAAGGTCACCTTTCTAAGTAACCTCCAAGAGGTTTTAGCCGTCAGCTCGTTTTTTATTAAAAAGTTATAAACAAGAGAAGTTTTGGTAATTTATTTAGAAAGAGAGATACTCCTCTCCGATTTTGATAAAATTTGAACAACTTTTTCCTTTTTACATATAGGATATTCGCAAAAAAACTATTGCTAATACTGTATAGAATTTTTCGTATTCTTGCACGCTCCGTGGCAACATTATTATACTCAGAATCACGGCGATCAAAATCAATCGATATTAGTTGGAGTGGGGACAATTTCACATCACCGCGCAGCGCAGGTGCACCTGAACTCGGCGCGCACTCTGTTAGTCAGACGGGCCAGTGATTCCGGCAGGAGCGGTGGGGCTCCGCGACCAGGAGGATCTGCGGAGGACCGGCGGAGGACCGGCGGAGGACCGGCGGAGGACCGGCGGAGGACCGGCGGAGGACCTGCGGAGGACCGGCGGAGGACCGGCGGAGGACCAGGGACAAACCTGCGGAGGACCAAGGACAGACCTGCGAGTGACTGACCAGAGGCTAACCAGAGGCTAACAAGTGGTTTACTAGCGATTTACCTGTGATATACCAGTGCGATATACCAGTGCGATATACCAGTGTGATATACCAGTGCGATATACCAGTGTGATATACCAGTGCGATTTACCAGTGCACTTTACCAATGCGCTTTACCAATGCGATTTACCAGTGCGATTTACCAGTGCGATTGAACAGTGGGATTTATCAGTGCGATTTAACAGTGGGATTTATCAGTGTGATTTAAACAGTGCGATTTAACAGAGTGATTTAACAGTGCGATTTAACAGTGGGATTTATCAGTGCGATTTAACAGTGGGACTTATCAGTGCGATTTAAACAGTGCGATTTAAACAGTGCGATTTAACAGAGCGATTTAACAGTGCGATTTAACACTGTGATTTATCAGTGCGGTTTATCAGTGCGGTTTATCAGAGCGGTGTAACAGAGCGGTTTAACAGTGCGGTTTAACAGTGCGGTTTAACAGTGCGGTTTAACAGAGCGATTTAACAGTGCGATTTAAACAGTGCGGTTTATCAGTGCGGTTTATCAGTGCGGTTTATCAGTGCGGTTTATCAGTGCGGTTTAACAGTGCGGTTTAACAGTGCGGTTTAACAGTGCGGTTTAACAGTGCGATTTACCAGTGTGATTTACCACCGGGCTGACAACCTGGCTGACAACTTGGCTGACCAGTCACTGACCAGAGGCTGACCACTAGTCATCCAGCTGACACAATTTCAACAATGGTAAGTTAAACAATTTTCTTTTTAATTGTGAGGGTTGTCCGCTTTATAGCACAGGGTGGGCCAAGGGTTCTACAATGCTTTTGTTGATTACCCTTGGCCCTCCTACAACAATGTTCTGCGTCAACTATTAATTCAACGTACACCGTCGTTTATTATTTCTGATATAGTAAATGAAATTTCCGTCGGAACTTTCAGTCTTCTCAAAATGCATATTTCTGATTTAAAATTGGTATTCCTCCGATCGGATGTCCCTCAGGGGCTCACTCACGGATAGGGAAACCGTGAGTGAGTACGGGGTGTCGCGTCCCCGGGGCAACCCGAAGCGCTTGTAGGCCGTACTCGTGTACGGGGTTCATATTTTCATCTCGTCCCATTTTGATCATCGTTGTTTCTATTCTATCACATCGAACGAAGAGGACACATCGAACGAAGAGGACACACCATCGAAGACTGCGGCGTATTTTTAAGTTAATTATATTTGCTGAGCAATTATTGTCTTAGTTTCACTCCCGAACCAGAGCCTTCTGCTCTGGTTCATGTTTCTTCTTTGCAAATCAAAGCCTTCTGCTTTGATACTTCCCTCTTGTGCGACTTAGTTTACTTGTCGGCAATAATTGCTCGATCTGTGTGCGTGCGTTAATTATTAAGATTGTATATCCTCGTTTGTAAATATGTCGAGTAATTATTGCCGTAACTTCACTTTGCTCGGCTCGTTTTTTGACTCCGACACAGCCTTCTGCTGTGTCGGACTTTGCTTGTATGTACCAGACCAGTTGGTAGCGGTATTCGGCGTTGATACATCGAGAGTGGGTGGCTGAGAGGCAGTGTTCATCGTGTTACACTGTTAAGTGAAAAATCCTCTCTTCTGTAATCCCACCCGAGTTCACCTCAACGATTGTTCGTTGCCTGGTGGCAGGTGGTTGCTAGAGTAAATGGGATATCGTTTGAACACGTCTCTTGGCCATCGCTCTTGGTGAGGACACGTCGGGTATCGTTGCTGGCTGGTGTTTGGCTGCAAGCATTGTACGCGTCGCGTCACCCTCGAACGAGAGCCCTCTGCTCTGGTTCGCACTTGATTCTCTCTTTGAAAGAATCAGGGCCTTCTGCTCTGATTCGCCTTTGGCCTCCCGTGGATCGGAGACTTCTTCTCCGATTCACACCTTTTGCTCCGCAATAATTACTCGACATACTGCGTTAATATAAGATCGTTGTTGTTAGGAAAGGGAGCCAGAAGGAATATTGAATTCGTTCCGACTCCCTTTCCGGGTCTCTTGCGCAGCAACCTCCTCGTGGTGAGACCTGGGCAATCGGTATTATCCTCTATTTGTAAGAACTTCTAATATCTTACAAATAGTGGATAATATCGAGCTAATAGGTGCACACTTAGAATTTCCGATAACATTATATAGTAGAATTTAAGACTTGCTAAATGTAAAAACTTGTGTATTTAATTCAATTGTGTGTGAATTTACTATTAGCTACCTCGGGGTGGGTCAAGGGTACTTCAATGATTCCTTTCTTTAGTCTTGGCCTAACCTTCAACAATTTAACTCCGTCAATTGCTAATTCAACGAACACCGTCGTTTATTATTTCTCATATGTTAATTGAAATTTCCCTCAGGGGCTCACTCACGGATAGGGAAACCGTGAGTGAATACGGGGTGTCGCGACCCCGGGGCTACCCGAAGCGCCTATAGGCCGCACTCGTGTGCGGGGTTAGTTTGGCTCTCGTGAGCTGGTTAGATTCGCACTCGTTTGCGACATATGCAGGCCGTATTCGTGTACGGGGTTTATAGTTTATAGTTGCATCTCATCGCATTTTGCGTCATCGTCGTCGTCTGTATTTCTCGTTTTAAATTGGTATTCCTCCGGTCAGAGCTCCCTCAGGGGCTCACTCACGGGTAGAGAGACCGTGAGTGAGTACGGGGTGTCGCGTCCCTGGGGTCCCGATGCGCTTGTTGCCCGCAACTCGTGTTCGGGGTTAGCTTGGCTCTTGTGAGCTGGTGGGTTAGCCTTGCACTCGTAGGTGCGGGAATTTGTTGTATTTATTGTGTCTAATTATTATTTTAGTTTGTTTCAGCTTTTAGGTTTCCATCAAGGACGAGGACATCAAGGACCAGGACCATGACCAGGACATCGAGGAAGACCGCCGCGTAGTTTTTTTTTAAATATAGTTCGATTTGCCGAGCAATTATTTTCTTAGCGTCACCCCCGAACCAGAGCCTTCTGCTCTGGGTCATGTTTTATTCTTTGCGAATCAAGGCCTTCTGCTTTGATTCTTCCCTCGTGTTGCGATTTAGATTTTTTGCCACAATAATTGCTCGGCTCGCGTGCGTGCGTGCGTTAGTTATTAATGCGTTATTTATCGTCGTTGAAAATATGTCGAGTAATTATTGCCGTAACTTCACTTTGCTCGCCTCGTTTTTTTTCCTTCGACACAGCCTTCTGCTGTGTCGAACCTTGCTTGTATGTACCTGACCAGTTGGTACCGGTATTCGACGTAGATCCATTGAGAGTATGTGGTTGAGAGATAGTGTTCACTTCTGTATTCCACACTCTCTTTCGGTAATTCCACCCCGTTCACCGAAGGTGGCAGGTGGTTGCTTGAGAAGTGGGATACGGTTTGAACACGTCTCTTGGCCATTGCTCTTGGTGAGGACACGTCGGGTATCGTTACTGATTGGAGTTGGGCTGCAAGCATTGTACGCGTCGCGTCACCCTCGAACGAGAGCCCTCTGCTCTGGTTCGCACTTGATTCTCTCTTTGAAAGAATCAGGGCCTTCTGCTCTGATTCGCCTTTGGCCTCCCGTGGATCGGAGACTTCTTCTCCGATTCACACCTTTTGCTCCGCAATAATTACTCGACATACTGCGTTAATATAAGATCGTTGTTGTTAGGAAAGGGAGCCAGAAGGAATATTGAATTCGTTCCGACTCCCTTTCCGGGTCTCTTGCGCAGCAACCTCCTCGTGGTGAGACCTGGGCAATCGGTATTATCCTCCATTTGTAAGAACTTCTAGTATCTTACAACTAGTATCTTACTTTTCGCAAGTGCTCCTATACAAAGTACCACCGGTCTAGTTTTATTGAATATTTGCGGGACTAAATCCATTTACCTAGTTTTTTGAGCAAATGTTCTATTTAGGTAGAGAGCGCGGAATCACCGACGAGTATCTCGTCGGTGGTGGAACTTTTAGCTATGTGGTATATCAGATCACTGTAAGTTCCACGTTATCCCCGCGCCCGGTCGCGCCCGGTTACTGGTCTCGCTGAATAGCACAGGGGCTGGCGGTCTTTAATAGTAACTCGTCGGTGCTGGTAGTCTTTAATAGTATCTCGTCGGTGCTCTGGTTTTTTGAACAGTCGGTATTTCAGAACGTGAGATACGAAGTCCCATAAGATGATAGGTCTATATATTCTATATCTCGTCGGTGATTGTAATTTAGTAGTTTTTTGAAGTTATTTTCATAATGTACGATTTGCACATTTGAATTACGAATGGCTGGATTTTTCGATGCGGCTACTCGGGTTTCATTTAGCGAGGAAGCAATATTTCCTGATGCTCTTTGCGTTAAAATGTTCTCTGAATTATTGCGGTGTCCCGTACAGAGCCCTTTTTTGCAAAAAGTGTACAGAAAAAAATATCTTCTATAAAAAAGGAAGCTATATTGTTATCTAGATTATCTATTATCTAGATTATCTAGATTATCTACTATCTAGATTATCTATTATCTAGATTATCAAGATTATCTAGAATATCTAGATTATCTATTATCTAGATTATCTAGATTATCTATTATCTAGATTATCTAGATTAAATGTCCCTGACGTATAAATGTCCCTGGCGTATATATGTCCCTGACGTATAAATGTCCCTGACGTATAAATGTCCCTGACGTATAAATGTCCCTGACGTATAAATGTCCCTGGCGTATCGTCGTGTGTCGTGTATCGTGTATCGTCGTGTATCGTCGTGTATCGTGTATCGTGTATCGTGTATCGTCGTGTATCGTCGTGTATCGTGTATCGTGTATCGTGTATCGTCGTGTATCGTCGTGTATCGTCGTGTATCGTGTATCGTGTGTCGTGTATCGTCGTGTATCGTGTATCGTGTATCGTGTATCGTGTATCGTCGTGTATCGTCGTGTATCGTCGTGTATCGTCGTGTATCGTCGTGTATCGTCGTGTATCGTGTATCATGTATCGTCGTGTATCGTCGTATGTCGTGTATCGTGTATCGTGTATCGTGTATCGTCGTGTATCGTCGTGTATCGTCGTGTATCGTCGTGTATCGTCGTATGTCGTGTATCGTCGTGTATCTTCGTGTATCGTCGTGTATCGTGTATCGTGTGTCGTGTATCGTGTAGCGTCGTGTATCGTCGTGTATCGTCGTGTATCGTCGTGTATCGTCGTGTATCGTGTATCGTGTATCGTGTATCGTGTATCGTGTATCGTCGTGTATCGTCGTGTATCGTCGTGTATCGTGTATCGTGTATCGTCGTGTATCGTCGTGTATCGTCGTGTATCGTCGATAGATCAGGGACATTTATAGATCAGGTAATCTAGATAATAGATAATCTAGATAATAGATAATCTAGATAATCTAGATAATCTAGATAATAGATAATAGTGTGTGTGTGTGTGTGTGTGTTCCATTTTGCAGTATCACCTTCCCTCAAAACAAAATCTATTATTCAAGCTGGTTCTTGAATTAACGCGAATAAGATTACTTCGAACTACTATTGTTCTGTCACTTTTCGCAAGTGCTCCTATACAAAGTACCACCGGTCTAGTTTTATACCGGTCTAGTATATATACCTATCAAACAGCCAAATCCTCCCCCATCCTTCCCCGAACCCGAACAGGAGCCCGAACCCGAACCCGAACCCGAGCCCGAGCCCGAGCCCGAACCCGAACACGAGCCCACCCGAACCCGAACCCGAGCCCGAGCCCGAGCCCGAACCCGAACCCGAACCCGAACACACACACACACACACACACACACACTATTACCTAGATTATCTAGATTATCTAGATTATCTAGATTATCTAGATAATCTAGATAATCTAGATAATCTAGATAATAGATAATCTAGATAATAGATAATCTAGATAATAGATAATCTAGATAATAGATAATCTAGATAATAGATAATCTAAATAATAGATAATCTAGATAATAGATAATCTAGATAATAGATAATCTAGATAATCTAGATAGTAGATAATAGTGTGTGTGTGTGTGTGTGTGTGTGTGTGTGTGTGTTCGGGTTCGGGTTCAGGTTCGGGTTCGGGTTCGGGCTCGGGTTCGGGTTCGGGTTCGGGTTCGGGCTCGGGCTCGGGTTCGGGTTCGGGTTCGGGTTCGGGTTCGGGTTCGGGTTCGGGGAATGAGGATGACTGGGGAAGGATGGGGGAGGATTTGGCTGTTTGATAGGTATATATACTAGACCGGTATAAAACTAGACCGGTGGTACTTTGTATAGGAGCACTTGCGAAAAGTAAGATACTAGTTGTAAGATACTAGAAGTTCTTACAAATAGAGGATAATACCGATTGCCCAGGTCTCACCACGAGGAGGTTGCTGCGCAAGAGACCCGGAAAGGGAGTCGGAACGAATTCAATATTCCTTCTGGCTCCCTTTCCTAACTACGAGGAACTTATATTAACGCAAAAAGTCGAGTAATTATTGCGGAGCAAAAGGTGTGAATCGGAGAAGAAGTCTCCGATCCACGGGGGACTTAAGGCGAATCAGAGCAGAAGGCCCTGATTCTTTCAAAGAGAGAATCAAGTGCGAACCAGAGCAGAAGGCTCTGGTTCGGGGGTGACGCGACGCGTACAATGCTTGCAGCCCAACTCCAATCAGTAACGATACCCGACGTGTCCTCACCAAGAGCAATGGCCAAGAGACGTGTTCAAATCGTATCCCACTTCTCAAGCAACCACCTGCCACCTTCGGTGAACGTGGGTGGAATTACCGAAAGAGAGTGTGGAATACAGAAATGAACACTATCTCTCAACCACATACTCGCAATGGATCTTCGTCGAATACCGGTACCAACTGGTCAGGTACATACAAGCAAGGTCCGACACAGCAGAAGGCTGTGTCGAAGGAAAAAAAACGAGGCGAGGAAAGTTAAGTTACGGCAATAATTACTCGACATATTTATCGTCGTTGAAAATAACGCATTAATAACTAACGCACGCACGCACGCGAGCCGAGCAATTATGGAGGCAAAAAATCTAAATCGGAAAACGAGGGAAGAATCAAAGCAGAAGGCCTTGATTCGCAAAGAACAAAACATGAACCAGAGCAGAAGGCTCTGGTTCGGGGGTGACGCTAAGAAAATAATTGCTCGGCAAATCGAACTATATTTAAAAAAAAACTACGCGGCGGTCTTCCTCGATGTCCTGGTCCTGGTCCTGGTCCTTGATGTCCTCGCCCTTGATAGAAACCTAAAAGCTGAAACAAACTAAAATAATTATTAGACACAATAAATAAAACAAATTCCCGCACCTACGAGTTCAAGGCTAACCCACCAGCTCACAAGAGCCAAGCTAACCCCGAACCCGAGTTGCGGGCAACAAGCGCATCGGGGCCCCAGGGACGCGACACCCCGTACTCACTCACGGACAGAGAGACAGTCCGTGAGTGAGCCCCTGAGGGACCTCCGACCGGAGGAATACCAATTTAAAACGAGAAATACTGACGACGACGATGAGGCAAAATGCGATGAGATGCAACTATAAACTATAAACCCCGTACACGAGTACGGCCTGCATATATCGCAAACGAGTGCGAATCTAACCAGCTCACGAGAGCCAAACTAACCCCGCACACGAGTGCGGCCTATAGGCGCTTCGGGTAGCCCCGGGGTCGCGACACCCCGTACTCACTCACGGTTTCCCTATCCGTGAGTGAGCCCCTGAGGGAAATTTCAATTAACATATGAGAAATAATAAACGACGGTGTTCGTTGAATTAGCAATTGACGGAGTTAAATTGTTGAAGGTTGGGCCAAGACTAAAGAAAGGAATCATTGAAGTACCCTTCACCCACCTCGAGCTAGCTAATAGTAAATTCACACACAATTCAATTAAATACCCAAGTTTTTACATTTAGCAAGTCTTAAATTCTACTATACAATGTTATCGGAAATTCTAAATGTGCAGCTATTAGCTCGATATTATCCACTATTTGTAAGATACTAAAAGTTCTTACAAATAGAGGATAATACCGATTGCCCAGGTCTCACCACGAGGAGGTTGCTGCGCAAGAGACCCGGAAAGGGAGTCGGAACGAATTCAATATTCCTTCTGGCTCCCTTTCCTAACAACAACGATCTTATATTAACGCAGTATGTCGAGTAATTATTGCGGAGCAAAAGGTGTGAATCGGAGAAGAAGTCTCCGATCCACGGGAGGCCAAAGGCGAATCAGAGCAGAAGGCTCTGATTCTTTCAAAGAGAGACACAAGAGCGAACCAGAACAGAGAGCTCTGTTTCGCGGGTGACGCGACGCGTACAATGCTTGCAGCCAAACACCAGCCAGCAACGATACCCGACGTGTCCTCACCAAGAGCGATGGCCAAGAGACGTGTTCAAACGATATCCCATTTACTCTAGCAACCACCTGCCACCAGGCAACGAACAATCGTTGAGGTGAACTCGGGTGGGATTACAGAAGAGAGGATTTTTCACTTAACAGTGTAACACGATGAACACTGCCTCTCAACCACCCACTCTCGATGTATCAACGCCGAATACCGCTACCAACTGGTCTGGTACATACAAGCAAGGTCCGACACAGCAGAAGGCTGTGTCGGAGTCAAAAAAACGAGCCGAGCAAAGTGAAGTTACGGCAATAATTACTCGACATATTTACAAACGAGGATATACAATCTTAATAATTAACGCACGCACGCAGATTGAGCAATTATTGCCGACAAGTAAACTAAGTCGCACAAGAGGGAAGTATCAAAGCAGAAGGGTTTGATTTGCAAAGAAGAAACATGAACCAGAGCAGAAGGCTCTGGTTCGGGGGTGAAGCTAAGACAATAATTGCTCAGCAAATATAATTAACTTAAAAATACGCCGCAGTCTTCGATGGTGTGTCCACTTCGTTCGATGTGTCCTCTTCGTTTGATGTGTCCTCTTCTTCGACGTTAGAAATAGAAACAACGATGATCAAAATGGGACGAGATGAAAATATGAACCCCGTACACGAGTACGGCCTACAAGCGCTTCGGGTTGCCCCGGGGACGCGACACCCCGTACTCACTCACGGTTTCCCTATCCGTGAGTGAGCCCCTGAAGGACATCCGATCGGAGGAATACCAATTTTAAATCAGAAATATGCATTTTGAGAAGACTGAAAGTTCCGACGGAAATTTCATTTACTATATCAGAAATAATAAACGACGGTGTACGTTGAATTAACAGTTGACGGAGAACATTGTTGTAGGAGGGCCAACGGTAATCAACAAAAGCATTGTAGAACCCTTGGCCCACCCTGTGCTATAAAGCGGACAACCCTCACAATTAAAAAGAAAATTGTTTAACTTACCATTGTTGAAATTGTGTCAGCTGGATGACTAGTGGTCAGCCTCTGGTCAGTGACTGGTCAGCCAAGTTGTCAGCCAGGTTGTCAGACCGGTGGTAAATCACACTGGTAAATCGCACTGTTAAACCGCACTGTTAAACCGCACTGTTAAACCGCACTGTTAAACCGCACTGTTAAACCGCACTGATAAACCGCACTGATAAACCGCACTGTTTAAATCGCACTGTTAAATCGCTCTGTTAAATCGCACTGTTTAAATCACACTGATAAATCCCACTGTTAAATCGCACTGATAAATCCCACTGATAAATCCCACTGATAAATCCCACTGTTCAATCGCACTGGTAAATCGCACTGGTAAATCGCACTGGTAAATCGCACTGGTAAATCGCATTGGTAAAGCGCATTGGTAAAATGCACTGGTAAATCGCACTGGTATATCACACTGGTATATCGCACTGGTATATCGCACTGGTATATCACAGGTAAATCGCTAGTAAACCACTTGTTAGCCTCTGGTTAGCCTCTGGCCAGTCACTCGCAGGTCTGTCCTTGTTCCTCCTTGGTCCTCCTTGGTCCTCCGCCGGTCCTCCGCAGGTCCTCCGCCGGTCCTCCGCAGATCCTCCTGGTCGCGGAGCCCCACCGCTCCTGCCGCAATCACTGGCCCGTCTGACTAACAAAGTGCGCGCCGAGTTCAGGCGCACCTGCGCTGCGCGGTGATGTGAAACTGTCCCCACTCCAACTAATGTCGATTGATTTCGATCGCCGTGATAGTAATTATTGATAAATGTATTATTTCTGGCTGTTTAATGTTTATAACAATTCCTTTTGCCAACGATGTCGACAAGCACTCCCTTGACCACCTTGCTATCTAGTTTTTTAGTAAAAGTAGGTAATAAAACTCAAGGCACAGAATAATTTTTAAACCATGAACATTCGCACGCATTAATTTATTGAACACAATATACTGATAAATTTATTATTTCGAACTGGTTAATATTTACAATAATTCCTTTTACCACCGATGTCGACAAGCACTCCCTTGACATTTTTTCCATGTAATTTTTTACAGTAAAGTCTTACTCTGTTTTTCAACATACTTCTGTTCCCACAGATCGATTTTTGGAACAATTATGTATAAAAACAAGTGAAGGAAATAATGCTCGTTTATGAAATATTTTTATATTAAAAATTGAGGTATCTCATATGAAATTTGAAGTGTTACGTACAATATTTCTTGGAATTTTTTGTCCTTGATATTAGTTTTGATATCTGAAATATCTGAAAATGATTGTCTGAAATATTTGAATACGTTCGTCGGAGAATGTAACATTTCATGATAACCGATATGGTTCCGTGATGATTCACCTTTTCACCGAGAAGAATCTCCTCAGTGGTCTTCTACACCGACGAGATGTCGTCGGTGGCTTTCTGTTTCTTACTCCGGCGACAATATATCCTAGAGGGCGTAAGAGAACGTCAGGTATTAGCACAGACAAGGTATAGGAGTAGACCAATCACACAGATCAGTACACTGTACTGAGTATAGTTAAGACAAAAGTGATTTGTATCTGAGATACTGTTAACGACTGCCAAACTGCCAACCTTGCGGTACATCGTGACCTTCGAAAAATTTTGCTGTTTTCTTATGCCCTTTAGGATATATTATGGCCGTAGCACCGACGAGATACTATTAAAGACTGCCAGCCCCTGTGCTATTCAGCGAGACCAGTAACCGGGCGCGACCGGGCGCGGGGATAACGTGGAACTTACAGTGATCTGAAATACCACGTCACTAAAAGTTCCACAACCGACGAGATACTCGTCGGTGATTCCGCGCTCTCTACCTAAATAGAACGTTTGCTCGTGAACTACGTACGACTCCGTTAGCAGTGTAGGTATGTGGATTTAGCCCTACTAATATTCACTAAAACTAGACCGTGCTACTTTGTATAGGGGCACTTGGGGAAAGTGGCAGAACAATAATAGCTGGAAGTAATCTATTATTATTCGCGTTAATATACATATAGAAAAATCAAATAAACCAGCTGGAAAAGTTTTGTTTTGAGGGAAGGTGATATTGCAAAATGTTATGGAAGGGAATAGGTTTGAAATAATCATGGATATTGATTTACAAAATCTTTATTGAAAATCTTTCAATACATTTGTTCTTACATCTAGCATGTCTTACATTCTAGTATACAATATAAACGGAAATTCTAAGTGTGCAGCTATTAGCTCGATATTATCCTCTATTTGTAAGATACCAGAAGTTCTGACAAATAGAGGATAATACCGATTGCCCAGGTCTTACCACGAGGAGGTTGCTGCACAAAAGACCCGGAAAGGAAGTCAGAACGAATACAATATTCCTTCTGGCTCCCTTTCCTAACAACTACGAACTTATATTAACGCAGTATGTCGAGTAATTATTGCGGAGCAAAAGATGTGAATCGGAGAAGAAGTCTCAGATCCACGGGGGACAAAAGGCGAATCAGGCAGAAGGCTCTGATTCTTACAAAGAGAGAAACAAGAGCGAACCAGAGCAGAGGGCTCTGGTTCGGGGGTGACGCTAAGACAATAATTGCTCAGCAAATATAATTAACTTAAAAATACGCCGCAGTCTTCGTTGGTGTGTCCTCTTCATTCCATGTATCCTCTTCGTTCGATGTATGTTCTTCGATCGATGTATCCTCTTCGTTCGATGTATGTTCGTCGACATTAGAAATAAAAATGACGATGATTAAGATGCGACGGGATGAAACTATGAACCCCGTACACGAGTACGGCCTACATACCTCGCACACGAGTGCAAATCTAACCAGCTCTCAAGAGCCAAATAAACCCCGCATACCAAGAGGAACTTGTAAAAGTTCAGAACCAAATTTCAAGTAGAAATCGAGTAACAAAAATAACGATAATGAAGATTCGATGAGAAGCAACTATAAACCCCGTACACGAGTACGGCCTACATACCTCGCACACGAGTGCGAATCTAACCAGCTCACGAGAGCCAACCTAACGCCAGCTCACAAGAGCCAACCTAACAGCAGCTCACGAGAGCCAAACTAACCCCGCACACGAGTGCGACCTATAGGCGCTTCGGGAGCCCCGGGGACGCGAAACCCCGTACTCACTCAAGGCCCCATCCGTGAGTGAGCCCCTGAGGGAAATTTCTATTAAGATATGAGAAATAATAAACGACGGTGTTCGTAGAATTAACAGTGGACGGGGAAAATTGTTCAAGATGGGCCAAGGGTGCACAGCGAAAGCATTGAAGTACCCTTAACCCACCTCGAGCTAGCTTATAGTAAATTCACACACAATTCAATTAAATGTACAAGTTATTATATTTAGCAAATCTTAAATTCTACAATAAAATGTTTTTGGACATTCTAAATGTGCAGCTATTAGCTCGATATTATCCACTATTTGTAAGATACTAGAAGTTCTTACAAATAGAGGATAATACCGATTGCCCAGGTCTTACCACGAGGAGGTTGCTGCACAAGAGACCCGGAAAGGGAGTCAGAACGAATTCAATATTCCTTCTGGCTCCCTTTCCTAACAATTACGAACTTATATTAACGCAGTATGTCGAGTAATTATTGCGGAGCAAAAGGTGTGAATCGGAGAAGAAGTCTCCGATCCACGGGAGGCCAAAGGCGAATCAGAGCAGAAGGCTCTGATTCTTTCAAAGAGAGAAACAAGTGCGAACCAGAGCAGGGGGCTCTGGTTCGAGGGTGACGCGACGCGTTCAATGCTTGCAGCCCAACTCCGGCCAGCAACGATACCCGACGTGTCTTCACCAAGAGCGATGGCCAAGAGACGTGTTCAAACGATATCCCATTTACTCCTAAAACCACCTGCCACCAAACAACGAAACGTTGAGATGGCTTGGGTGGTATTACAAAAGAGAGGATTTTTCACTTAACAGTGTAACACGATGAACACTGCCTCTCAACCACCCACTCTCAATGTATCCACGCCGAATACCGGTACCAACCGGTCTGGTACATACAAGCAAGGTCCGACACAGCAGAAGGCTGTGTCGGAGTCAAAAAAACGAGCCGAGCAAAGTGAAGTTACGGCAATAATTACTCGACATATATACAACGACGATATACAATCTTAATAATTAACGCACGCACGCAAATCGAGCAATTATTGTCGGCAAATAAACTAAGTCGCACAAGAGGGAAGAATCAAAGCAGAGGGCTTTCATTCGCAAAGAAGAAACATGAACCAGAGCAGAAGGCTCTGGTTCGGGGGTGACGCTAAGACAATAATTGCTCGGCAAATCGAACTATATTTAAAAAAAAACTACGCGGCGGTCTTCCTCGATGTCCTGGTCCTGGTCCTGGTCCTTGATGTCCTCGCCCTTGATGGAAACCTAAAAGCTGAAACAAACTAAAATAATTATTAGACACAATAAATAAAACAAATTCCCGCACCTACGAGTTCAAGGCTAACCCACCAGCTCACAAGAGCCAAGCTAACCCCGAACCCGAGTTGCGGGCAACAAGCGCATCGGGGCCCCAGGGACGCGACACCCCGTACTCACTCACGGACAGAGAGACAGTCCGTGAGTGAGCCCCTGAGGGACCTCCGACCGGAGGAATACCAATTTAAAACGAGAAATACTGACGACGACGATGAGGCAAAATGCGATGAGATGCAACTATAAACTATAAACCCCGTACACGAGTACGGCCTGCATATATCGCAAACGAGTGCGAATCTAACCAGCTCACGAGAGCCAAACTAACCCCGCACACGAGTGCGGCCTATAGGCGCTTCGGGTAGCCCCGGGGTCGCGACACCCCGTACTCACTCACGGTTTCCCTATCCGTGAGTGAGCCCCTGAGGGAAATTTCAATTAACATATGAGAAATAATAAACGACGGTGTTCGTTGAATTAGCAATTGACGGAGTTAAATTGTTGAAGGTTGGGCCAAGACTAAAGAAAGGAATCATTGAAGTACCCTTCACCCACCTCGAGCTAGCTAATAGTAAATTCACACACAATTCAATTAAATACCCAAGTTTTTACATTTAGCAAGTCTTAAATTCTACTATACAATGTTATCGGAAATTCTAAATGTGCAGCTATTAGCTCGATATTATCCACTATTTGTAAGATACTAAAAGTTCTTACAAATAGAGGATAATACCGATTGCCCAGGTCTCACCACGAGGAGGTTGCTGCGCAAGAGACCCGGAAAGGGAGTCGGAACGAATTCAATATTCCTTCTGGCTCCCTTTCCTAACAACAACGATCTTATATTAACGCAGTATGTCGAGTAATTATTGCGGAGCAAAAGGTGTGAATCGGAGAAGAAGTCTCCGATCCACGGGAGGCCAAAGGCGAATCAGAGCAGAAGGCTCTGATTCTTTCAAAGAGAGACACAAGAGCGAACCAGAACAGAGAGCTCTGTTTCGCGGGTGACGCGACGCGTACAATGCTTGCAGCCAAACACCAGCCAGCAACGATACCCGACGTGTCCTCACCAAGAGCGATGGCCAAGAGACGTGTTCAAACGATATCCCATTTACTCTAGCAACCACCTGCCACCAGGCAACGAACAATCGTTGAGGTGAACTCGGGTGGGATTACAGAAGAGAGGATTTTTCACTTAACAGTGTAACACGATGAACACTGCCTCTCAACCACCCACTCTCGATGTATCAACGCCGAATACCGCTACCAACTGGTCTGGTACATACAAGCAAGGTCCGACACAGCAGAAGGCTGTGTCGGAGTCAAAAAAACGAGCCGAGCAAAGTGAAGTTACGGCAATAATTACTCGACATATTTACAAACGAGGATATACAATCTTAATAATTAACGCACGCACGCAGATCGAGCAATTATTGCCGACAAGTAAACTAAGTCGCACAAGAGGGAAGTATCAAAGCAGAAGGGTTTGATTTGCAAAGAAGAAACATGAACCAGAGCAGAAGGCTCTGGTTCGGGGGTGAAGCTAAGACAATAATTGCTCAGCAAATATAATTAACTTAAAAATACGCCGCAGTCTTCGTTGGTGTGTCCTCTTCATTCGATGTATCCTTTTCGTTCGATGTATCCTCTTCGTTCGATGTATCCTCTTCGTTCGATGTATGTTCGTCGACGTTAGAAATAAAAATAACGATAGTGAAGATGCGACGGGATGAAACTATGAACCCCGTACACGAGTACGGCCTACATACCTCGCACACGAGTGCGAATCTAACCAGCTCACGAGAGCCAACCTAATGCCAGCTCATGAGAGCCAAACTAACCCCGCACACGGTTTCACTATCCGCGAGTGAGCCCCTGAGGGATATCCATTCGAAGGAATACCAATTTTAAATCAGAAATATACATTTTTAGAAGATTGAAAGTTCCGGTGGAAATTTCAATTAGGTTATAAGAAATAATAATCGACGGTGTTCGTTGAATTGACAGTTGACGGAGAAAATTGTTGAAGGTGGGCCAAGGGTAATCAACAGAAGCATGTTAGAACCCTTGGCCCACCCTGTGCTGTAAAGCACATAACACTCACAAATAAAAATAAAATTGTTGAGACTTACCATTGTTGAAAGTGGTGCAGGTGGAGTAGACTAGTCAGCAAGGCGAATAAACACTTGGCAGCCTCTGGTTAGTCACTGGTCAGCCAGGTGGTCAGTCACTGGTAAATCACGGGTCAGCCAGGTGGTCAGTCACTCGCAAATCACTCGTAAATCACTCGTATATCCATCGTAAATCACTCGTAAAACACTCGTAATTCACATGTAATTCACATGTAATTCACATGTAATTCACATGTAATTCACATGTAATTCACTTGTAATTCACTTGTAATTCATTTGTAATTCACTTGTAATTCACTTGTAATTCACTTGTAATTCACTTGTAATTCACTTGGAATTCACTTGGAATTCACTTGTAATTCACTTGTAATTCACTTGTAATTCACTTGTAATTCACTTGGAATTCACTTGGAATTCACTTGGAATTCACTTGGAATTCACTTGGAATTCACTTGGAAATCACTTGGAAATCAAGCACTGGTAAATCTCTGATCAGTCACTGGTCACTCCCAGGGTGGTCTCTGGTCAGGCTCTGGTCCTCCCCAGGTCCTCTCCTGGTCCCGGCGCCCGAGCGCTCCTGCCGGAATCCCTGGCCCGTCTGACTGACTGAGCGCGCTCGCCGAGTTCAGGCGCGCGCACCTTTGTAGCGATGCGCAACTCCCCCCGCTCCATCTAATATCGATCGATTTCGATCGTCGTGATAGTAATTATTGATAAATTTATTATTTCTGTCTGTTTAATGTTTATAACAATTCCTTTTGTAACGATGTCGACAAGCACTCCCTTGACCACCTTGCCATCTAATTTTTTAGTAAAAGTAGGTAATAGAACTCGAGGTACAGAATAACTTTTAAACCACGAATATTCGCACGCATTAATTTATTGAACACAATACACTGATAAATTTATCATTTCGAACTGGTTAATATTTACAATAATTCCTTTTACCAACGATGTCGACAAGCACTCCCGTCACATTTTTTCCACGTAATTTTTTACAGTAAAGTCTTGATCTAACTCTTGATCTTACTATGTTTTTCAACATACTTCTGTTCCCCCAGATCGATTTTTGGAACAATTATGTATAAAAACAAGTGAAGGAAATAATGCTCGTTTATGAAATATTTTTATATTAAAAATTGTGGTATCTCATATGAAATTTGAAGATATTTCTTGGAATTTTTTGTCCTCGATATTAATTTTGATTTCAATATTTTAGAAATCAACGCCAAAATATTGTCTGAAATATTTGAATACGTTCGTCGGAGAATGTAACATTTCATAATAACCGATATGGTTCCGTGATGATTCACCGACAAGAATCTCCTCAGTGGTCTTCTACACCGACGAGATGCCGTCGGTGGCTTTCTGTTTCTTACTTCGACGACAATATATCCTAGAGGGCGTAAGAGAACGGCAAAATTTGTTTGACGACACGATGTCCCGTAAGGCTGGCAGTCTTTAACAGTATCTCGTCGGTGGCCGTAGTAACAGACAGGAGGCCAGCAACGCTATCTCGCCGGTGCAGAAGACCACTGAGGAGATTCTCGTCCATAAGAAGGCGAATCATCACGGAATTATATCGATTATCATGAAATGTTCAAATATTACATTAAATATTACAATGTTTTGGTGTTCGTTTTTAAGAAAAACTAATATCAAGGACAAAAAATTTCTAAAAATATTGTACGTGAGAAAGTATTGAAGCATAATCTTAGAAAAATCAAGAACTCCTACTTGAAATTTCATATGAGATACCTCAATTTTGTAATTTAAAAATATTTCATAAACGACCATTGTGTAATTCCTTACACTTGTTTTTATACATAATTTTTCCTAGAATCGATCTGTAGGAACAGAAATATGTTGAAAAACAGAGTAAAATCAAGAGTTGGATAAAGACTTTACTGTAAAAAATTAGATGGCACGATGGTCAAGGGAGTGCTTGTCGACATCATTGACAACAGGAATTGTTAGAAATATTAACCAGTTCGAAATAATAAATTTATCGGTGTATTGTGTTCAATAAATTAAAGCGAGCGAATGTTCATAGTTTAAAAGTTATTCTGTACCTCGAGTTCTATAACCTACTTTCACTAAAAAATTAGATGGCAAGGTGGTCAAGGGAGTGCTTGTCGACATCGTTATTAGCAAAACGAATTGTTATAAACATTAAACAGCCAGAAATAATAAATTTATCAATAATTACTATCACGGCGATCGAAATCAAACGAAAGTAGATGGAGTGGGGAGAGTTGCGCATCACTGCGCACGTTCCACCTGAGCTCGGCGAGCGCACTCACTGCGCTCAGTCAGTCCAGTGTTACCAGACAGGGGTAATCGAAAAGGAGTCGAGGGGAACCCAAGTACCCTCTCTCTGATGACCAGAGCAATATGTGACACGTTGCGCGATTGCGCGACCAGTCTACGGTCTTAGTGGGGGACGTTGGAGTGTGCTCATGGTGGTGGAATAGGATAGTAGAAGGGATAAAGGTGGAGAGCCTGGAGGGGGAAATGAGGTTGGTTCCAACCTCATTCTGGCATCACTGAGTCAGTCAGTCAAACAGACCGGGGATTCCGGCAGGAGTGGACGGACTCCGGGGTAGGTAGACCTCGGGATGACCAGGATCTGACCAGGGACTGACCAGGGACTGACCAGAAGCTGACCAGGGACTGACCAGAAGCTGACCAGAGGCTGACTCGTCATTCACCTGGCCCACTTTCAACAATGGTAAGTTTGACTACTTGTGAGGATAATCTGCTTTATAGCACAGGGTGGACCAGGGGCTCTACAATGCTTTTGTTGATTACCCTTGACCCACCTTCAACAATTTTCTCCGTCAACTGTGAATTCAACGAAAACCGTACATTATTATATCTCATATCCTAACTGAAATTCCCATCAGAACTTTCTGTCTTCGGTATTCTAAAAATAAATATTTTTGATTTAAAATTGGTATTCCGCGGATCGGAGGTCCATCAGGGGCTCACTCACGGATAGGGAAACCGTGAGTACGGGGTGTCGCGTCCTTGGGGCAACCTGAAGGGTCTATGTGTATAGTCCGCTCTCGTGTGCTGGGTTAGTTTGGCTCTCGTGAGCTGGTATTAGGTTTTCACTCGTTTGCGGGATTTAGTTTTGTTCTCGTGAGCTTATTGTATTCGTACTCGTGTGCGGGGTTATATATTGTGTCTAATTATCATTGGTCTGTTTCAACTAGAATTCAACAGCCGGCCGTATTTAAAGTTGACGAAGAGGACACATCACGAAGACTTCGGCGTATTTTTAAGTTAGTTATATTTGCCGAACAATTATTGTCTTAGCATCACCCCCGAACCAGTGATGCCAGAATCGTGAGCCGTGGGCTTTTTCCCCTCCACTCGCTGAACCGACTTGACCCCCCACTCTGACGCACCGTCGTCGCGTGTAGCGCGCGTGCAATCGAACAGGCACTCACACGGACAGACTAGAGATACGATCGTGTGTAGCGCGTGCGCAGTAGAAGCAACGTGGCGACGACGCACAGTGGTCCAAATCGAGAAATTCAGTGACTTTTGGCCCAAAAACGAACTTTCTTGTATCGATACCTGATCAATGAACATTGCTTCCCAAATGTCCATAGACCTCGGAAATGGAGAAATTAGTACAATTTATTAAATATTATAGTTGTAATAAATGTTGAAAGTTGGACATTTTAAGAAGAGTATTTTTCACGAGAAAAATTGCTTCACTTTGATGCGATGCCCTGACGTTCCTATTTAATATTTTCTCGCGCTTTTTTTTTTAAATTAAAGAGCAGATTTTTGCGATAAGAAATCGTATGTTTCATTATTAATTAGTCTGCATAATATATTAAAAGTCAATGCTGAACTAAATGGAGAAAATTTTAAAAATTCTTTATAATCGGTAAGGGATATCTTTCAGATTCCAGGATATTCCAGGTTCTAACAAATTGGAATATTTTCAGTACACCTTCCTCTATATGATGGTATAAAAATTATTTCCGCTCTCTTCCGCCTTTGCAAATTATAGTAGTTTAAAACTGTCAATGTTACGTCGCGTCGCGTCCCCTTACGTTTTACGGACTAACTTGTATTCTCCGACCAAACTTCCAAAGGGATACGGAGTTCTTTTCAACGAACTGTTTCGATTACTAAATTATTTTATAATATATACAATATTACAAATAATATCAATTATTATAAAAAATATCTTTTGAAACAGTTATGTGACGTTTTTACCTTACGCGACTCCTCAAATTTACATTTTACCCATTTCATTAAACATTGCATGTGTGAAACATAAATATAAAATACACACTTAGAAAGAAAAAAATGGTTTGGAAGATTGTATTTAAACAATTTTTTTTTAGTGAAAAATATCAATGAAAATTAATTAAAAATTATTGTTTAACAAATTAAAAAAATATTAATTTCTCTTTAGTTCAAATTGACTATTTTTTTAATGAATTTTAGTGCAAATTTCATCCCGATATCTCTTATGGTACAAAAGTTATAACAAAAAGTCACTGAATTTCTCGATTTGGACCACTGTGCGACGGTGCGTCAGAGTGGGGAGTCGAGTCGGCTCAGCGAGCGCAGGGGAAAAAGCCCACGGCCCACGATTCTGGCATCACTGCCCCGAACCAGAGCCTTCTGCTCTGGTTCATGTTTCTTCTTTGCGAATCAAATCCTTCTTCTTTGATTCTTTCCTCTTTTGCGCTTTAGTCTTTTTACCACAATAATTGCTCGACTTGCGTGCGTGCGTTAGTTATTTATTAAGATTATATATCGTCGTTGTAAATAGGTCGAGTAATTATTGGCGTAACTTCACTTTGCTCGGCTCGTCTTTTTGACTCCGACACAGCCTTCTGCTGGTTGGTACCGGTATTTGGAGTAGATACATTGAGAGTGGTTGATTGAGAGAAAGTGTTCATCTTGTAACACTGCATAGTGTAAAATCCTCTCATTTTAATCCCACCTGAGTTCACCTGAACATTTATTCGTTGTCTGGTGGCAGGTGGTTG
The DNA here is from genome assembly GCA_916610255.1 of Lasioglossum lativentre. Classification (NCBI taxonomy): domain Eukaryota; kingdom Metazoa; phylum Arthropoda; class Insecta; order Hymenoptera; family Halictidae; genus Lasioglossum; species Lasioglossum lativentre. The sequence goes on along the minus strand of OU744355.1, from coordinate 9,768,266 downwards.
TTGGAGTAAATGGTATATCGTTTAAACACGTCTCTTGGCCATCGCTCTTGGTGAGGACACGTCGGGTATCGGTGCTGGCTAGAGTAGGGCTGTAAGCATTGTACGCGTCGCGTCACCCTCGATCCAGAGCCCTCTGCTCTGGTTCGCTCTTGTTTCTCTTTTGGAATGAATCGGAGCCTTCCGCCTGATTCGCCTTTGGCCCCCCTTGGATCGGAGATTTCTTCTTCGATTCACATCTTTTGCTCCGCAATAATTACTTGACTGACTTGACATATTGCGTAACTGCGTTAGTATAAGTTCGTCGTTGTTAGGAAAGGGAGCCTGAAGGAATATTGAATTCGTTCCGACTACCTTTGCGGGTCTCTTGTGCTGCAACGTCCTCGTGGTGAGACATGGGCAATCGGTATTATCCTCTATTTGTACAGTTAGAATTTGCGTTAATATTGTATACTAGAATGTAAGGCATTCTAGATGTAAGAACAAATGTATTGAAAGATTGGTAATTATGCAGATGATTGACGACCTCACCGATTTCGATGACCTTGAAATATGTTGTCAAGGTGACTATTCTGAACAACTTTTCCCTATACATGTTACCGCCCCTCGGCCTTAGTTTTCGAGATATACGTAAAAAACTTCGGTTATTCTTGTGTTACCAGTACAGTGTATTCTCGGAAAAATGTTCACTAAATGGTAATTGGAATATTAATTGGAGTTGAGGTTATATTTTCTGGCGGGGAGAGGTTTGGGTTAGGTCTGGGTTAGATCTGGTTTCACATCACCATCTTACATCATCTCAAGTAGAATCTCGTCTATTATATTGGGGGAACCCAGGGAACCCAGACCTAACCCAAACTGAATGACTGCATTTTTTGATATTATGGCAGATGTATTTCCAATTACATAATTATTAATAAAGCAGTGTATTACTAAATACATAGTGTACTTTATTTTTACATATATGTTGAAAACTAAGGCCGAGCAGCGATAACATGTAGAGGGAAAAGTTGTTCAGAATAGTGACCTTGACAACATATTTCAAGGTCATCGAAATCGGTGAGGTCGTCAATCATCTACATAATTACCGAAAGATTTTCAATAAAGATCTTGTAAATTAATATCCACGATTAATTTAAACCTATTCCCTTCCATAACATTTTGCAATGTCACCTTCCCTCAGGACAAAATATATTATTCAAACTGGTTCATTTGATTTTTGTATTAACGCGAATAAGATTACTTCGAGCTACTATCGTTCTGTCACTTTCCCAAATGCCCCTATACAAAGTACTACGGTCTAGTTTTAGTGAATATTAGCGGGACTAAATCCATTTAGCTACGCCACTGTCGCAGTCTTACGTAGTTCACGAGCAAACGTGCTATTTAGGTAGTGAGCGCGAAACCACCGACGTGTATCTCGTCGGTACTCGAACTTTTAGCAATGTGGTATTTCAGATCACTGTTAGTTGCACGTTATCCCCGCGCCCACCTGTGCCCACTTTTGTCGCCGTTGATTAGCACAGGGGCGGGCAATCTTTAATAGTATCTCGTCGGTGCTTTTAGCACAGACGAGATATAGAAATAGACCTGACACCCAATATATTTTGGCGGCAACGTTACCGATAAAACACGATTTCTGAGCATTATTAGCACGAAGAAAAAATTTTATACTCCATTCGCATTACGTGTATTTAATATCATTTGGCGGGAACAAACATACGCGATGCTTCGGATGAAATGTTGAATATGACATTTATAAAGCCTTTTTTTACTTATAGAAAAAATTACTTATTCTATATGCATCGTTAAGGGACAATTTAGTATTGTTACTTTTTACATCTCCCTAATGTACTCGTTTTTATAGTTTTCTTATTACACTTTGATATAATATGCATGTTTTATAACTATTTTATTATATTTCGACCTAGTAATGCATACATAGCTATATAATTACATCAAAATGTAATGAACGGATATAAATAACACGCACAGAACTTCTGTCATTTAATAGAGAGGGAGAGAGGGAGGGAAGGAGGAAGAGAGAGAGCCTCGTAGCAATTTTTCCAACTTTCGACGCTAAAAAATTTTTACGTATAGTATCACTGGTCTCGGCTATTTCGTTCATAACACGGTCCAACAAATTTCAACTTTTTTTTGGGGTTTCGATTCTCACTATGAAATTCTTATAGAGTTTTTTGCGCTGATTCCGAATCTGTCCTTAATTTTTTTCCTAGACGCACAGTTTTTGAGAAATTTGAGTTTGAAAAAAAGACATATTTTTAGACTTTAAACAAATATTGTGATGTTATTATAAAAGATATTGAATTGATCTTTACAGCAAAAGATTCCTTAGACTTTCCCGAATGCAGTGATATCTAATATTAATACATTACGATTGTTTAAACATGTTTAAACGATCATTCAAGACGGAGAGGCACCACTTTTGCACCAATTTTTGACGATATTTTCAAAATCTAAAAAAATAAGGGTCCAGCGGAAAATCGAAATATACCACGCGATAGAGCAGACTTTTATCTTGAGAAACCCCCCTTTGAAGTTTGAAACCTCGACGTTTTTACCGAACCAGAAAGCAAAATATTTTCGCCCGACATGAGCTGCTGCCAGTGGTGCTCTTCCACTAGCGCCGCGCCGCGCCGTGCCGTATTCCGTCGAACGACCGCGCTAGTGGAAGAGCACCACTGGCGGCAGCTCATGTCGGGCGAAAATATTTTGCTTTCTGGTTCGGTAAAAACGTCGAGGTTTCAAACTTCAAAGGGGGGTTTCTCAAGATAAAAGTCTGCTCTATCGCGTGGTATATTTCGATTTTCCGCTGGACCCTTATTTTTTTAGATAAATTTGAAAATATCGTCAAAAATTGGTGCAAAAGTGGTGCCTCTCCGTCTTGAATGATCGTTTAAACATGTTTAAACAATCGTAATGTATTAATATTGGATATCACTGCATTCGGGAAAGTCTAAGGAATCTTTTGCTGTAAAGATCAATTCAATATCTTTTATAATAACATCACAATATTTGTTTAAAGTCTAAAAATATGTCTTTTTTTCAAACTCAAATTTCTCAAAAACTGTGCGTCTAGGAAAAAAATTAAGGACAGATTCGGAATCAGCGCAAAAAACTCTATAAGAATTTCATAGTGAGAATCGAAACCCTTTTTGGCTGTTGGACAGTGTAATCGAAGCTCGCCGCATCTCCTTCTTTTCCTTTGACGACGGACATCGTCGGACGATGGGGGAAGAGCTGCTGTAGTGATAACACTGCTCCAACGACTCTTAGCGAACAAGGGTGCTCGTTACAGTATGACAAACTCGTTAAACCCGCGTCTGTAACGACCGCGATTCACAGGGCTGTCTTTATCGATTAAACGATTTAATTTTTATTTGATGTGAACGCAAAGTTGTGTTCTTGTGTATCTTGGAATACAGGTTTTCGGCATAAATGTTTTCCCGGTCAGTGCACGATCGAGCGACAATGAAATGACGATCGACGGCGATTGTTACGTCGCAAAATCGAAGGGGTACGCTCGAGGGGTACCTGCTTGGGGTTGATGCGCGAAGCTGCCTTAGCATGGTGACGTATAGGCATTTCCAAATTACGGGGAAATCCGGAATTATTCTATTGAAATTGTAGTTTCTAAATACAGTGGCACCGTTGAACTACATCTGGCTCCGATCGGTGCAACCATTTTACCTTTTTATCATTTTTTTCACTTCTTCGATTGTCCTTTTGTACCGATTATAGCATTGGGTTTATTTACTGTTAGATGTGCCAGGCTCGGAATTTTTCATAAGTATCTTTTTGTTTTTAATAAAAAGTGTGAGTGTCGTGCGCTGAACGGTGAACACAGGTGCCCATGGTAATAAATTTTTTGTGTAAAAAATAGTAGTTAGAAGATCGCTTTTAATACAATGGAGCATCATAAAGATAAAAAAGTTCACTATAAAAAGTGTTCTCACAGTAACTGCGTTTTGTTTTAACAACAGACAAGGTGCTGATGGCAGCGCTTTTTATTCCTTTGCAATTAATAATACCGTAAATGTATATCAGACGCTGATGCTTTAACTATTATTTTTTTATATTGCTCAATAATTTTATAAACGAGTGTATTCTGGGATTGCAAAGCCCTTTTTTCACGCCTTCAGGCGGCCAATCCTGTTATATAACATTACTAAATATATGGTTATATAAATATATATATGGTAGTAATGGAACTAACAATAAGATGTAAAAAGGCACTTCCTCCATTTTGTTAACTTAATACGACTAATATTATGCATTTATACATATTCAAGTTCGATTTGTATTGTTTGAGAACACAGGTTAACCATTGTCAAATAAAGGAACAAAAATAAATTTGAGATTAAATTAAAGTTAACCATTAAATTTTGAATAATGCAATAAAAAAATTTGCAATAGATAGAAATAGAAACATGACAAATATTTCACAATGTTAAATGGAAAGAAATTAAGTTCAATATAAGCTAGCGTAAGCAGAAAGAGAGCCTCTTCGTGATCGCGCTCTCCGATGATTTTCGGATGTATTGAAAACTCATAATCTGACATCGTTGCGTCTAGTTGCGTACTTTAGACTTGACAACGCTGTAGAAGTTTCACCAGTCGAACCCGAGTCGCATTGGATCTAGTTCTCGAATTCGCCGTTCTCAAAACGTAGAAGACGCTAAAATCACTGGCATTTTAAAGTGATGGTACAACAGATTCCTGTGGCCACCAAGTCCCATAAGGTGTCAGACTCCTATACCTCATCTGTGTTATTAGAATAATTTTTTGCATTTACTATTTGTTCAACTTTGATCATTCTACACGATATATTTCCAAACCTCTTCGATGTTAGCATAGACTGCACAAGAAAACGATTAATTCTTAAAAATGTCGGTAATTCAGATTGTGTGACACATTTGTTTTATTAAAGCTACCATACTCTCATGAGTTGATGGCGCCACAATAATGTGAAACACTTTCTTTTACTTGAAACGTTGTAATTAAAATCGTATTGATTAAATTTTATTTTACAATTTTCTGAGAATCAAAGTAAATAAACATACTTCTAAAACATACTTCTAAAAAAATTAACAGCTTAAATTAGATCTGTAATACTTACGTCAAACTAATTTCTTTTAAATATCATATTTTTCACATACGATTTATACAATTTCCTATTGTATAACTCTTTCTCAAATATGTATTGGTGAAAGCTGCTATTAGTTAACATATAATAATGCATTTATGTAGGCACAATAAAAAATCTTGTGTACGTGGATTATTTTTCGAAATTGTATACTTTCTGTGATGAATATTATTATCAGATTTTCATGGAGTATATGTAATACTTCAATTAATATTATTTTCCATGTTTAACTGGTAATTTACATTCATTAAGTTTATAGAAATCATTAGACATGAGAATGCTCAAGTGCAATGAACTAGAGTTAAATAAATATTTGTTTCTTTTCTTAATAAGTTTAATTGAAAATAATATAACAATATTTGTAAGTGCTTCTAGTTTTCACTGCCTTATCATTTTCCTACTCGTTTCTGTGATAAATAAATAAAATACACGGACTATAAATCATTATCCTAAATTCTAAGTTTCATATTACACTATTTTTTTTTAAGTTCAGTTCCGTGTAAAATAATTGAATGGTGTTTATTGGTCCCTATACCGATGTAACAAATGTATTCAGAGATGTGTTCGTCAACCACTATACATAAAAAGTTTCGGACCGAACGTCTTGATTCGATTTGGTGTAAAGTAAGCTTTAGAACCGGGACGACGTAATTTATTGTACGTGCTTAACCGTACTCCATTCGCGTAGATCTAATGGATAGGGGTTACCGCTGGTTACCCTTCTTTCTTTAATTTGCTTCGGATGCGCAATTTCACACGATAAAACTTCGTCGAAAGTTACACTTACTTACCTTAAAACACTGTCGCCATTTACTTCTCCCTGGGACATACAACTCCAGCGACCGAATCATTACCTTAAAATAATAGTAATTAAACCAAATTGCAGGATTCTAAACTTTCCTGTTAATTTACAGTTACAGCACTGTACCCCAGTTAGTTGATTGCATTTATGTAATCACAGTTATACGACTAATCGAACTCGAGTTCCACGAACAGTATGTAATGTGAACGTTCGAACTGTTCTGATTAAATGATACATTTGCACTTATTGTTAACCAGAACTATTTTTGAAACTGGGAGATTTAGGATAGTTCACCACTTTAAAAACTACACAGTTGATGGAACTTACTATTTTTTAAAGTTACTTTTCAAGGTACGTCTTCTAGACTTATTAGTAGACTGCGGATCTTTATGGAAAATAAACATTTTCTGCGTCAATTGCAAATGACAGATACCAAATAGAGAGTTCATTCTTTCTTTAACACTTTTTATAGATCGAAAATAAAATATTGACATTCTTAAATTCTTCTAATATTTCTATTTTAAATTTCACTTACCCAACTTCGTCAAAAATGCATAAAATCCGCAGTCTCCTTATTAGTCATTTTGCTACTATGTACCAATGGAATAGCTAACAAATCCAATTAATTGTAAATAATTGGAGAAGATAAATGGCATATTTTTATAATTTATGATACAGTAGACTCGAGCAACCTGTTCAGGGGTTAATGTTTAGCACTGAACCTACCAACACCGGAAAAATGACGAGTACATTGATAATCAGTAGTGACAAATAATAAAAAAGTAATCATTAGATCTAACATGTCTATAATATTCAGCATTATAGAAATTATTTTAAACAAAAACACGTATGTAAATGTATAAATATTTATATAAATATCTTCATGTTTCCTTACATACATAATCTATTTATATTATATGATGCATACTGTATAAGAGTAACGATCCTCAAAAAAACAATTAATTTGCATAAACATCTGCATTATTATGAATCATTCCCGATTATGTCTTTACTATAATGTATAAACAGATACATGAACTTTAACACGACCAAGAAAACCGTTATCAGTGTAAATATTAATAAAAAAATGAATCATGCAATTCAAAGTTTCCACTAGAACCGTAAAAAAGTTCAAATACATATCGAAAGAAAATGAATGCTGCGTATCACTTTTCTAGAAAAACCACTGCAAGTGGTAATTCCGAATTTATACAATTAATTAACCTTTTTTATTTCGCTCGTATTGCATCAAACTATCGGCAGAGGTTAACGATAATTATCCGATAGCTGCGGTTCACCTTCTATCGTTACCTACGCAGTTGAAATCGGGGAAAATGGTAAAGGTCGTACGTAGGACGCAGCGCACATTAATTTGTACAGTAAGTTCTTATGGCTTTTACATCAAAATAATTTTTGATGATTTTAAATGGTAGTTTCGAGAAAATGATCAGCTCTTTTCTTAAAAAATCAAAACCAGTTTTAATTAAAACCAACACCATTTCAACTATATTAGAAATAAATTCTATATTTTTAAATTCACCGCGGACACTCAAATAGTCCGCACGCCCTCTTTCTATTCTTTCCTCGTTTTGTATGTTCTAGAACTAACTTCACTTCTTCTGTATATCTCAACCGACACGTACGCGCTTATTTAAATAAAACCTGTGCAATATCAAGTTACAAGTCTGTGTTTAATCAAATAAGACTTATCCTGATCCCGGCTGAATATTCCGAACCACTAACCCTAACAAACTAAAAAATGAATGTGAGCAAAATTTCTTTCCACCGTAATGGGGAACTGTAGAAATTGTTGCTTTTCTCGAATTGTTGGTTTCCGTGAATTTCAAAAAGAAGAAATTGCGAATAATGTTGACTACTATTTAGCATATTAATTTATGTTTACACACACACACTGAAAATCTCAATTTTTATAGACGAATCTTAAAAATGTAGTGTTAAGTAGAATTTTACTTATTTTACTAATAATCTTTTGCATAAAATATGATCAATATTACAAATTTTTATAAGTTCTAGCAACCATCATATATTTAAAAATAAGTGGAAGTTCATATAAAACCGTATGAATGGATGTATTAAAGGACCTGATAACTTGCAAAAGTGATGCAATATATGTACATATAACAAAATGTAACAATAATGATTACTTAGAATTTAAAAATTTTTCATTTTGTAAAAAAAGCTGATTTACTTGTAAAAATCGTACCAGAAATTTTAATAAAATAACAGGCATTAATTTGAAAAGTAGCAACACGATCTAATAGGAATTTCATTAGTAATCTGAAACAATAAAACAAAGCTTTGAAGTGCGAACAGTTTTGAGAGGCCTAGAAATTACAAAAAAAAAATCAATAGGAGCGTTAAAGTTATAAATAACATGCTCAAGAACATTGAAAATTACGGGAAAAAATAACGAAGGTGTTGAGAAAAAAAATGATTGACAAAGGGAAACGTTACACTCTGTGAGAACTTTTAACAAGGCATAAAAATGATTTTTCTAATTTTAATCAGCACTTAGAACGATGGATCATAGCCACAAATGAATGACTATTTATTGATTTATTATTATTTACTTATTATATTGATCTCTTAGCATTCAGCATGTCTCTACTGATTTCAGTGAATAGAATTAAACAATAAATGAAAAACCATTTGTTTTACTAACTCCGCGTGACTATATAAACAACATGAAATCCTAAAACAACAACGATAATAAGTTACACATTATTAATTTACGAACTGGTGAACATTTTGTAATATTAAATAGGTAGCAGATTTTAATTCAAAGTAAAAATTGATAAAATCCACAGTCGGTAATGAAGTACAGTTATAAATTAATACTCGGTGAGAATGAGGAATAGGCTGACTATTGTGTTCATTCAAATGTGTATGAGTTTGTTAGTATAATACTTCCCGCTTAGTGTCGTAGGTTCAGGAGAGGTTCAGGAGAAATAGGAATCGCTCGAGCTTATCTCGCACCGCTTCGTAAATAATGAAAAACAAAAAAATGATGTTTCGATATTCTTGACCTCGTATCATGTTACATTTTTCCGCGGTTGAGCTACTGGGCCCTTCGCGAAGTATAGTAGTGGGGATAAATGTGCGACATTCAAGCGGGGAAAAATGCGACACTTAACCGGACAATGCTATAGATATTTCTTGTTTTTAAGCAATTTATTTTCAGGATGATTGATTACCGCCTAGAGGTCGAAATAACACGCATTTACCCATATACATACATATACATTATTTCTTGACGACCCTTTGCCGTAATAATAACGAGACAGATTCGTGATGAATCTGGTCAATGTCATGTATATTTCTGTTGGGACGAAAGAAACTTCTATTCTTTCGTAACCAATATTTAAACATTAAAATAAATGTTAGATTCGAGGGTTATTAAAAGAAAAAATTAAATAAACTATTAAACAGGTTATGGCTGCAGTAACAGATTATTCCACGTCCGGATAGAGTTGAATGTATCTTAATTCTTACTATAACGAATAACGACTAGACTGCGGGTTTTCCTGACACGATACTGGACCTACATAAATATTTATTTCTCCTCTTTGTCAATGTTATCGGATTGAAAGCAATGCATCAGCACTTTGAAATTCTTTCAACGCGTTTACTGTTTTACATTTCGATTGAATTAAGGCCGAAGGATTGAAACTTAAGCGTCGTCATTTACCATAATTTAAATATTCCCTAACTCATATTTCCGAGAAATTCCCCCAAACAAAGGTCCAGAGGGAGAGGGGAGAGGCTTGAACGTCCATCGAAAAAGGGGGGTAGGTTACCGCGTGGGAATTCTCCCTCAGTACCCCCGCCCGGAGAACACTGACTGTCCCTGGGGGCACGTTAAGCCCCTTTCCCCGCCCACGTACCCGATCAAACCGTCCACGGTGTCCTCGCGGATTCCCTCCCCCTAACCAGCTTGTCTCGCTCCCTCTTCCCTTCATCCAGCTCATTCCAGACCATTGCCTCCTTCTCCCTGTCCCGTTCCGTTAACCTCTTTGTCGCCTGTCTCTCTCGCCCCTTCTTTTTCTCTCGGTCGCACCAATCCCCTCCCCCCCACCACCGTTCGTGTAATCGAACCACCCACCAGATCTCTCGTTCGCTTGGCTCGCGATCTTCTTCCACGTTCCTCTCTCGCCTCTGCTCGTACCATGTTTATCTGTCTCGCTCGCCGACTAGTCGTTCGATCTCCCTCTATCCTGGCGTCGTCGCCGTTCACCTCGTCCTCTTCTATCCCGCGCATCGGATTATGAACCTCTCCCTCTCGCACTCCCGACGCCGTCCGATAGCTCCGTCCTCGACGCTCTCGCTCGCCGGCTAATTAGTCTCTCTCGCTCGCACGGCCGCCGCCGCCGGTGGTTCTGTCCTCGTCACGCCGGTGGGCGCGGAGGCAGGCGCCACGAATCTCACCGCGGACATCTTCGGCCGTGCTCGGTCGGTTCCGACTTGCGGCCAAAAGAATTCGTCAGTGTTCGCCGCGCTGCCCTGCCGGCAAGTTGCATAGGAACGGAGTGGTGATTCGTTTCCCCGTCGTGCGTGTATATATATAGTCACGAGTGCGCGTGCCCTGCTACGGAGAGAGAGAGGCTACGCGTTTAGTCGCGACGTGACGTGCACGCACGCATTACCGTCGCGCCGGGGGATCACCGCGATTCGAACCAGTCCCGGACGTGTAAACAATCCAATAAGGAAAACGAGTAGAAAGTACGGATCTCGAATTATTTCGAGCAAGTAGATCGTGTACGGACGATCCTGGGGGGACGCCTACGGAACATCGATGAGAAATAGGAGGAAAGATCATCGACGAGGGAAGATCAGAAAAATATCGATCTCGGATCTCGACGGACGCGAGGCGACGCGACGATACGGCCTTGCGTATCGATCACTCGAAAGTGTTCGCAGCACCGTGCTCGACACGAGATAACGGAGCCAAAGATTCTCCTCTCCTCGGAGTGGGCCAAGTTCTCTATCAAAACATAGCCACGTGACCGACGGCGGCGACTGTAAACACAGAGAGCTTGACCACATGGTCTGCCCCCTCTCCTACCCACGTTGCGCTCTTTCTCTCTCTATCCGCTGGTCTCTGTCTCTATCTTTCTCTCGCTCTTTCTCGCACCTCCTGCGTCTCTGTCTTTCTCCTTCGCTCACGCGACACGCAAAACAACCTACAGTGTGTATTCTCGGTCGGTCCGCAGCCAGTCGCGGGAGAGTTCGATTCGAGTGATCCGCGACACTCCGCGCGCTGGCTTTTCTCGTACCGTTTCTCTGCTCGTGATTTCGTGTCGTGTCGTGTCGGGCCGGGTTTACAGCGTCGCGCGTGTCGAACCGTGGAAAAAGGAAAAGAAGTGACACTGCGACAACATCAACATCAACAACAACAACAACCACGACGACGACGACGACGACCACGACGACGACGAAGACTCGACGTAGGTTTTGGTTGCGTATCTTGTTCGTTCGACGAGTGTGCAAATCGGATAGCGAGTGACCGGTGGGGTGAGACCGCGGTATTTCGTTCTCTTCGCCGAGGTGGTTGGTGATCGGGCCCGCCACGAGTCTCTCGTTAGAACACGCTGTATTGTGTCGGTAATAGGACAGCACCTCGCGCGAGGTGTTCCCGCTTTGCCAAAGTGGAGTACTCGGAGGAGCCCAGCATGATGGACTCGGTGCCGGTTTCTGCGCCGGGGTCGAAGACCGGATTATCACCGCAACACCAGGGGGTACCGTACGACCTTGAGAGCGGATTCGAGCCTCAGACGAGAGCCCGGTCGCACACGTGGCCGCTGCCAAGATCCGAGGAGTACATCGAGGGGAACGTGGTCGGGAACGTGGTGTCCGGGAGCAAGGAGGGCGTCGAGGGCGTCGAAAGTGGCACGCCGCCTCAGCACGCAGCTCTCGGCCAAGGTGCCGGCAGCCTGCTTCCGGTGAAGAAGAATTCGTCAAGACGGAACGCCTGGGGCAACTACAGTTACGCCGATATGATCACCCAGGCGATCACCAGCGCACCCGACGAACGACTTACTTTATCACAGATCTATGAATGGATGATGCAAAATATCCCGTACTTCAGGGAAAAGGGGGAGAGCAACAGCAGCGCCGGATGGAAGGTGAGCGCGCTTTCACTGTCTTTCAGATCCTAGTATAGTGGCCGATTCAGTGATCCATGGAATGCTGAAGATCGTTGTGCAATGTATGTATACTCGACAGAATCATCTTCGGTAATAGGGTGTCTACCCTTCTGGAAGCATGTAAACCTACTGACTCTGAACAGTATTTCAGAATTGAGTACACGTGCTCAGATTATTAGGCGCCATACAGTTTCAACTGTTATTGTTTATTTTGTCGAATTTGATAGGTCGGGAAGATCTGGGTTAGGAGGTAGCAACTGCAAATATCAAAAAGTAGGGTAATTGTTCCAATAGTCAGCCATTGGAGGCTAGTAGTTACGGATCTTGAGCGTTGTTATTATTAATATTGTCTAAATATTTTATACACGTGGGGAGTGAGGAATAGGCTGATTATTGTGCTTATACAAATGTGTAATAATTTTTTAGCATTTAGAGTTATATGTATAAAATTCTGTTTTGACACGTGCACGTTACTTTGGCATCTTCTATGCATAAACATGTAACAAAAGCTTGTTTTATATTCATCATGTTTGAGTAGGTCAAGACTTGGTTACTTGTCCTATATTTTACATGTTTAGTCTTATCTATTATATAAATGTGCAGTGACCTTCATTAATATTTGCACGCTCTTAATAAGACACTTTTTAAATATTGAATTTTTTTTAGACGTCAGAACAATTAGTTTACTATGCGAAGAAAATTTTCAAAATTTGGTTGGTCGAAATTGCAGAGAACATTCTAAAATATTTTCCAATTTATTTATGTGGGCATATATTGAAAATTTTAAAAATACGCTTTCCAGATCTATGTCAATCAATATATGTATGAAAACTTCATCGAAAATATGTGAAATATTTAAAAACCATCTTTTTGAGAGTGTCCGAATATTAATGTGAGTCGCTGTAGATAATAATAATAATTTTTATTTATTCAGCCTCGTGGCTAATCTAAACAGTCAATACATACACCTGTTTCTATAATATAAAATCATAATTTACACTAATGTAATTTATGTGTAACTATCTATCTCTATGGACGTTTTCAATTATTTCATTTAACCATTCATAGAATGGTAATTCTATGACGTAGATTATATTTTCTCCAATGACGAACATTTCGAAGTTCTCTTATGTTATCTCAAATTTTTATCAGGTAGCAGTTATTCTCTTTCCCGGAACATTCTGCGGCATTGAATAAAATGCCTGAACAATGTATGTAATTAAACTAGTCATACACTATACCTAATAGTTTTAGATGTTACATAGAACGCCTAAGCATTCTGTAGATTAGAAATTACACATTTTGCCCCTAATACGTACACCGATTCGCGGAAGACTTTAACGATGGACCTCGAAGATGCGCGAAGGAGACCCTAGGGGAAGTTTGCGATGGCGTTAGAATGCCCTAGATTCTACATAGATTGTATGTCTGCGAATTGTTTCCGATCGAATTAACACTGAATTAACTCAACACTGCTGAGACATTTTTTCTCATTTTATGATCATTTCCATCGTAATTTTAACTTAAGGGGTCACACCACCTTGGCGCTCGGAAAAATAGGTATAAAAATAAACATTTTTTTTGACGCTGTCATTAAGTATATAAAATAATCTTTATTTTCCACATATATATATAGTAGTTTTATGAACAATTTACAATATTAACGATTAAAAAAAATAAAAAATGGCGGAGATATAAGCCGATAAGTAGGACCCTCTTTTGAAAATCCTTGTTGATGGTGTACTTGATTTCTCTGTTAGGCTTCGTCTAAAACATAATAAATAAATTTTTTCTTATTTAAAAGGGTAATAGCTAAAATGTGACGTAGGATTTTTGTGATTGGGTGCCATGTTCCAAAGTTATAAATTTTTTAAACTCAAAATTTCGATGCAAATTCGAGTTTTTTTCAAACAGCTGTCATTTCTACAAAAAAAATTTTTAAAATTTTTCCCTACGTCACATTTTAGCTATTACCCTTTTAAATAAGAAAAAATTTATTTATTATGTTTTAGACGATGCCTAACAGAGAAATCAAGTACACCATCAGCAAGGATTTTCAAAAGAGGGTTCTACTTATCGGCTTATATCTCCGCCATTTTTTAATTTTTTTAATCGTTAATATTGTAAATTGTTAATAAAATTACTATATGTATATATGTGTAAAATAAAGATCATTTTATATACTTAATGGCTGCGTAAAAAAAAAAAGTTTTTTTTATACCTATTTTTCCGAGCGCCAAGGTGGTGTAATAACCCCTTAAATCTCCTCGTGAATCTAGAATTATTGTTTCAAGAACACATGAGTTGAATTATAACATTTAGTAACCAAAACGTTGTTTTACACCATGACACGCACCTATGATTGATCCTTGAAAGACATTGCCTTTCCAAGCCATTTTGACTGATTTCTGGTGATTAATTTAAATTGAATTCCATATGAAATGTAATGTACAATATTTTCGAAAATTTTCCACAAACGTATTTACGATCGCTTGATAACGAATCTTGCGAAGGTACAACGTTATCGTGACTTCGACTCTGTTTATCTCTTGTGTTCAATTAATTCGAAAAAGTGGAAAAGTCATGTTAATAAAACTGGATCTTTCTCGCGCGGCAATTTGAATTGACACATTCCCTTACAGAACATGTTTACATGCAAATTGATCTTTGATTTTATTAATACCATTTCATTATGATTGTTGAGTTAGATAATGTTTTAATTTGCATTTGGATAGAAAATTACATTCTCGCGGAATGATCTGTGAGATAACTTTAACCTAGAATTTAAAATTTCTGATTAAAATTTTTAATTTAAGTTACACTGAAAACGGTATTAACAGTAAATGAAAGCAACATTCAAATGATCTTAAACTGTGTTCGAATCTTTTATTTTGAAACAATAGAGTAGAAATGAGTTAACATACATATATTTGCATTACAGGTTAATATTGTAGATCGGTAAAAAATAAGTGAATATACACGTAGTGGAATGAAGTGCATCCATATCGTTAGACCAATAAATGGTCCACTTGCATAATGTTATAATTGTTCAAAAATTCATAACACATCGAGGTTTTAAGAGAAATTATTTTCTACAATTATGACGCTTAAAAAACGCAAAGAGTAGCAAAAAATTCTGTTCTAATTTTCTAGATTAAGTTGTCTTCTAAAAAAATTGTTTATACAAAAGTGCCCGTGCAAATGGTGGTAGATTTGAAATCACACTGTCTACATCCGCCTTACTGCATCTGTCTACTCACAAAAAAAATCAATTTTTATTAATGGTATGAAATTGAATATACATTTATTACTTGCGAAGTGAATGAATGAATATGGAATGAATAGATTGCAGTACTGCTAAATTATACGCAGTTACAATACCTAATAACTTTCTGAATTTAGAATGTATCGATAGCAATTCTAATTGAAGGAATTAATTGCTAGTGCTAATCACTGATCGTCGTTATTATAGAGTACAATTTTATAAGGAGAAAAAAATACCTTACGATTCTCCTAATATCAATAACTGTTTAAAAGACTGTTATATGAGTCTTATGTATATATATAACTTTATTTGATTCCCCTTAGGGTTACAAATCCTTTCCTCCTTCCACTCCAACTCTTTTCCTCCCGCTCTTACACCATAGCCTTATTTCTAACTTATAACTATCTTATACCTAAACTTAACCTAAACTTAACCTAAATATAGAGAGAGAGAGAAAACATATATTTACAAAAGCTCTTATTGTCTATTTTAATATGAGTCTTATGTATTCTTTTCATAATTAAGTAAAATTAAGTAATGCAGTTGTACGCTGACGTCACTTGTAAAGAATGCAGGAAGGGAGGCCCCAAGTCACACGTATTTTCGGCTCTATCGAAATATTGGCTAAGCGATCACACATAGTACGTAGCGTGTGGCGTCAAAGCCTAAACATTGGGACTACATCGATGGTGGAGTCCGAGGCACAGTGGCCTGGATCGAAGATTTTAGTGACATTTTACCAAGAAATTAACTTTCTCATATCGATGTCTAATCAATTGGTATTGTCTTTCGAATATCCACTGACCTCAAAAATGGAAGAATTAATCAAATTAAATTAACCCTTTGCACTCGGAGCAATTTTGACTCAAAAACGAAAGATTTTTCCATTCTAGAATATTTCCATTCTATACAATTTTTTTCCATTTGTTGTATATGAAATTGATATAATATCTCAGGTAATATGTAAATGTCTAGTAGTTTATTAAATACGAACAAAAGTAATAATGTGAACAATATTTTTAAGAATAGCATAGCAATTTTCAGTGGCGCTTCAGAGTCGCCATCCGAGTGCTAAGGGTTAAATATGTGGTTGTACCGAGCTTTTAAAGTTGAACATTTTAGAATCTACGTTTGACACCCGAAAAATGTCCTATCTTTTTAGCGATATTTTGACGATCCTGTTCAAGATTTCAGCCCGTTTTTTTTCTACAGTAAACAGCATTATTTTCCGTTAAGAAATTATAATTGCAGTTACAATTATAATTTTTTTATCGTTTGTTTAAATTTTATTGTCTTAAAATAATATTTTAAATTGTTTATTTGTTACTTATTTAGTACTTCCCCAGATAATTTAAATCATCAATATCGTTGGTTAAAAATTTCTTTGTATTTCTTGAAATATTCATAATATGAATGATAAATGTCAAGAAATACGAAGAAATTTATAACCAAAGACACCGGTGATTTAAATTATCTTGGGAAGTTCTAAATAAGTAACAAATAAACAATTTTAAATATTATTTTAACACATTAAAATTTAAACAATTAATAAAAAAATATATATTTCTTACGATAATTATCAGTGGATAGGCATAATTTTTTTAATGAATTTAGTGCAAATTTCTTCCCGATATCTCTTATGGTTCAAGAGTTATAGTAAAATGTCACTAAATCTCTCGATCCAGCTCACTGTGCGGCATGAGTAGCGAGAGACCTCTTGTCCCTGTAACGTCGCAGGTGACTTCTTTTTAGCTGCCAATAATATGTGCTTCGTGCAGAGTCGCGAGAGGAGAATCTGATGGAGAGGCAAGCGTACAGAGTACGCTTGTAACCGTGCCCAGGCCTGTTCTAGATCATAATGCCAAAACGGTAGTGACGCAGCGGTGGTCCTCGGAGAGGAAATAGGGTCTCTGCTCCCCAAGATCAACGCTACACGGTTTGCAATTATGAACGAGACGTAGTCACAGGCAAGAAACATTGACTAATAGTCCCGGACTATGCGACGGTGGTACTTCTTCACTTTCTCCTTCCGTTGCTTTCCCTGTGTTTCTCTGGTTCCACGAAGATGTTCAGCGCTTTCCAAACACGCGTGGATGCGGATTTTCCAAATAGATTTCCTGAATAGGGTACCCGAAATTTCGGATTCGGATCGGGATCTTCAAAGTTCATAAAATTCGGGTATCATTGGGAGTTGAAAAGAAGTTACCTGCGATGGCACAGGGGCAAGGGACGGGGGGAGGGGTCTCTCTCACTCGACACGCCTGTCCCCATCATCGATGCTTCCGTAGTCCGAATGATTAGGCTGTGACGGCATTGTTACTAATCCCTCACAGAAACCGTCCCTAGGTTGAAGATTGATCCCGTTAACCACGAGTAGCATCTACCGGTGCCCTCCTCCAACCTTCCATAGGTCATCCCGGAGGAGGATGAAGTCCGAAATACCTAATCTATAAGAGGTACAGCGCGTTTTCCTCGTTACACCCCCTTCCTTGGACCGCCCGTTGGACGGCCGAGTTCCAGCTCGTTGATGGCCCCGGCGACGCCCTGGCGACGCCCTGGCTGTCAAAGTATAAGGGAACTAGTTCCCCGTCTCGTTCACCAAGGGCATCGTCGCGCGCGGTGAGGGGAAATTCCATCGGAGGGGCGCAATTCACACGCCCCCGGACCATCCCCTCCCATCCATGTAGGCGCGGTCGTAATACCTGTAGCAACCGCGGCCCCCTTCTATGAACTTTCAAATGTCCATGGAAGGAGGCCCCCGACACCTTACGGTATCGCACTTCCCTTAGCAGAGCAGTGCTGGAGCACTTCTCCCGTTTACCTCCCTGTATCTCTTTCTTCCCCTGGAAGCCCCTCTGAGATTTTTCTCAAGTGATTCATACTGTAGCCGCCCAGGTTAATAAACTGTAGGTCCCATAGCTATAAGTTAGTTATAGATTGTAGTTATAAGTTATAGTTATAAGCTATAGTTATAAGCTATACAATATAAGTCGTCGCTAATGACCAAAGTTGTCGATGCGACGTAAAAACACAATATAACTAACTAACTCCCCTGGAAGCCGGACTGCCAGGATCAGGCACAGCCTCAAAGTCCTCTAAAATTAAGAGGTTTGCATCCCCCGAACCTGCCTAATCGTCCAGGATCCCCAATCCAATGGGCAACGAATCGCCAGGATCCTCAACCCCCATTCCAACCACCCGGTGACCCTCCTCCTCCTCCCAGGATCCCCCACTCACGTTCTCAAACGCGGTTGACGGACTCCCTACGTCCCCCACACGGTTCAACTTCTCGGAGCTTACTCAAAGTGACCTCCAGTAGCCAATTGCACAGTTAGGGCCTGATGGTTCAGGCTACATGGGTCTGTGACTACTTCCCGTAACAGCACCCCTTACTCTTTTAGGAACCCACAACTTTGTGGGTTATTACGAACCACCCAGAGCAACGTTTCTTTTAAACAAGTTGTTTAAACAAGTTCTATATAAGTTTGTAACAATTTCTGAAGTAAAAGATAAGAGGAAATACGCTGGTCAGCAAAGGGTTAAGAAAAGAAGTAGATGTCTACGTGGCCCTGTATCGTGCAATCAATGCAGACAATTTTTATTTTGCATAAAAATCCGCAGTCATTTCTGTTAAATCAAAATTCAGTTTTTTGTTATCGGTGTTTTGCTATTAGAGTTATATTGTAAGAAATCATGAATAACAAAAAGGTTGGAATACAATCATTAACACGTTAACTATCGCGTAGCGACGCGTCGATCACATATGAAGCTAATCTTTGAACAGGTTTGGAAATTCAATTTTATTGTGCTGTATTCGAATAAATCGAATTTTATTAGGACTCGTAGAATGCAAAAAGTCTAGAGTACCATCCACTATTTCATTACTTTGACTCTGAAAAATGAAAGTTGACATTATTAAACGTTTTAATAAATAATCAGTTCTCATAATCGAGCTCGTGGGAATCTCCGCGCTCCTATGCATCTGTATCGTTTCGCCGGAAGTGCCATATACAATTTCGATAAGACGCCAGACAAAATACTCTCGGATTAAATACCGTGTCCTTCGCGAGATTACGATGATTCTAGAGAGGTATGACAATCGAATTCGCCTAAAGGTAGAAGAACAATCTACAAATGCCCCGCAATGGGCTCAGCCATGATCGATTAGGAAGGTTCCCACAAATGCTAGTCGTACAGTCCAGTCGGCGAGAAAATAAAAATTTGTCCGCAACGTAACGCGTTGAATAGAATGTTGAAAATCCAGCGTGGCACGCGACGAACGGTTTCCAAACAAAATGGCGGCGGCGAACGCGTTGAAATTCCTCGTCGGTGAACGGACGCAAGGAATTTATTTGCGATTTTTGTCGCCAGACGTCCGCTCGGCTTTTCGCGTCGGTTCTTGGGGAAATGGAGACGGATGTACCGTATGGTGCGGTTTAAGACGTTGCTGGATAATAAATAATAAATAATTTTCCATTGGTTCTTGATTCTTTTTCTATATTACGCATTATCCACCACTAGCCTATTAAAAAGATTTTCAATAATTATGCTGCACCAAAAAGAAACTTATTGTTTCTAATAATCTCAAACAAAAATTATCCAATTAAGTTACTGGGGGAATTGAATTGCTGTTGGAAGATCTATAAAAAAATCGTTAGCCATGGACTTTCAAAAATTAATATACTAAATTTTTCTAATGCCTACACAGGTTTTGATCTCGTCTTTTCATTTCTGTCATAAATGCGTAAGTCTACTGAACACCTCAATATCCGAAAGAGGAGTATAGTCGTTAAAAAGATTCGAACGTGCCCAGAGTGATGGCACAAGAAGAGGGGCGAAGGAATGGTAGATGGCGAGGCACCAGCAAGTTGTTTTCGATTTTTTGGTGTTGAATACGTCAATTTGGGGTATTCCCTGCTCGTGAAAAGTGGCTATAGCGTTGAAGGAACAGGTTCTCGAGACCTACAAGTCTCGATTTCGAACACGTTGCTTTTCCTCATTAATACTTAATAGTTTGCAGTATGTCCGAGTATGTACTTGCATTGAAATCTAAGGATAATTTCTTCTCAAAAAGTGTGTGTTGCTAGTGTACAATTAATTTTGTTTATTTAACCGTTGCGTCAATCATCAAAATTACGATTTTCAATGATGTCGTACTGTAAACTGCATATTTATATTCCTCGAATGTAAATTAATCCGTGGCCATCGAAGAACATAAAAATTAACAATAATTTTGCTATTTGTCAGCAGATATTTACGAATTTTAGTTTTCCAATATCTATAGTGAAAATTTGAACGTATTTTTTTGCAAAGCGTAATACTAATAATTAGACTGCGGATTTTATGCATTTATCACAAAAATGAGTAGCCGTAATTTCAAAAAGTGAAAACAATAAAAGAATTTGAAAACGCTGTTATATTATCTCCAACATATTAAACATGTTAAGGAAGAACATAAATTGTTAGTTCTCTCCAATTTGTTGGAATTTAGATAGAAAATTTTTATTTTGCATAAAGATCCGCTGTCTACTAATAATACTTGAGAATAATACTAATAATAAAAAGAGATTACAATAAATATCCCACCATTTTTCAAAAATGAATACAGCTAGTTTTGATACTATACTGTACTTAATTGACGGCTCTGGGAATACCGTTGCTCGCTTCCCCTTCTGGAAATAAAGGCACGAATGGTTGAAATAAACTTGAAGAAGCCAAAGGTTAAATGTAGGAGTCCCTCGATGGATAAATAGAACGACCGAGCATGATTAGAAGATACAGTCGAAAACGAATGACGAGTTAACTCGTCTTCCCCGGTTAACAGGTTAAAAAAAGCCGCGTGTATCGATTCGCACACGCGGTTTAACAGTTTACGGAGCTAACTTCTTCCCGCGGTGCAGCACTTTTCCCTCAAAGCGAGCCACCCCGCTTTTGCGAGCTGCGCCTCTGAAATCGAGGGAAACGAGAAACACACGACCGGCTGAACCGGGTAAAAAAAAAATATTGTGCGCCTTACACACTGCTCCAGTGATTCTTGCCGCTCGCAGTCCGCCAGCTTATGGTTTCAGCGAGCATAACCATCGGCGCACGTGGCCATAGTGATCGCAGCTACGCGCGACGCACGGTGCGTTGAAATTACTCGAAAGTTATAGGTGATACGGAAAAATGTTTCGGACGAAACTTCTAGGATATAGAAGAGTATCGTTCAATTAAAATCATGTTCCAAGTTCGTTACCTTTTTCAGAAAACATGCCAATTATGTGTGTTAAAAATATAGAATTTATAATGTCTAGATCGAAACATAAAAGTGTTTAAGGATGTTCTGGAGGTACATAAAAACGCAACAAAATTTTTGAAAATTTGACAAGATATCATTCTTACTAAATTAATGCAATTACCAAAATTTAAGAATTATAGCAACTTAAAGTTTGCACATTTTAACACGTCTTCTTATGGAGAATTCATAAAATTCCATTTCAAACCCTATTTAAACCCTGAAAAAACGCAACTAGAAACTCCAGTTTTTTTTATACATATACATAGTTAAAATTATGTAATTAATTATGTTCAAAATTTATTAGGATTCACTACACAGTTACAGAGCAAAAATTTATAAACTGTTACAAAACGTCAAATTTATCGTGTTGTCATCTCAATAGTAACCATGAATATTGCTTTCCGAAGTATTTTTAATTTATTTAAATATTTATTTTTAACTTTTTATTGCGTAATTATATGTATATATTGAATATCACAAATTTATTATCTTGAAGTTCAAATCGGAGGGTACAATTATTTGCAAAAGTCACTTACAATTTTTTATAATATGAAGACAATTTGATTAAAAAATAAATATAACTTGAAATTCACTAATTAAACGAAAGCTTGTTAAATTAATCTATTTTTTGAATGTAAAATATACTCATGAATGGCTTTCATTGCCAATATATTGATGGATTTCGAATTTCTTGTACTTTTGTCTTCCATTGTACCTCCAGAACATGCTTAAAGACACGGTAGTCTCACAGTAAAAGATGTTGAAGAATCCGACAGGAGCATCTAAAACAGTACCTATTTGTCTTTAACGGCACGAGAGAATGTTGGAGATATAAATTTGAATGGGTTCAAAGACAGTTGCCACGGTATAAAAGAAAAGTTTTCTTCCGGTATAACTTTTTTCCGATGTTTCCAAGTTCATCAATATTTCACAGAAAAGACTTAGGCTTTCTCTCTGTTGCACTCTGTCATAGTATGTACATTGTACATCTACATCTGGCGTGTTTGAATTTAGATCTCGGAGCGCTCTGAACGTGAAGAATACAATTATATTTTACGATAAAAATCCTATGAGATCCTCTAAGTTTATCATTGCTTAATTTTTTGAAAATAGAGAGCTCTTTAATAATAAATTAGAGATCGCAGACGACCGATGCCTTATCTCTCGTTTTTCAATTCGCTCTCGGTAAAACCATTTTTACTCGCGACCAGGGACTATTGCACAATGAGATGCATATACTCGTAATACTAATGAACGACAACGTAAATTCGCTAATAGTATGAGTCTGTATTTTATCATGTAAAAGTCACCTGATAATCGGCTGATACGCAATTACTAAGTGTTGGCTTTTGACCGTGCTGAGATAAGATTATTTTTGATTAATTGTTAATGAAAAATTAACTATGAAACGAAATCATAGGGAGACCAGTGGGCATTCTATTATTATTAATTAAATAAAATAAACAATACCACAGAAAGTCGACTCACCTATTCACAAAACCGAAATTACGTTCTCACCAAACAATATTAAACGTGTGTGTGTGTGTGTATGCAGCTGGTGCATATGCAATTGCCGATTGTTGATAGCACAAAAGTTTCTTTGTTCAGAACAAAATACATTTTTTCTATCTTTCCGTGCATTATAAATATTTATTATATCGTTATCTATTATTATTATTAAATTTTTTATTTAATAAATGCAATTTTACATTGATTTTAATGCTTGCAGCGTTCTGTTATTCTAGTTAGACAAAATAGGCTGTCGTTACAAAAATCGCGTTTCTAAGAGAAACTGCGATTAATTAACAAGTTAAAATTAATTTAACTAATACAAAATATACAGTAAATACCTATACCAAAATAATGAACTCAATTAATCAGTGTAGGCCTCTCCGACCCCGATTTTATCCATCCGTCTATTTATCCATCGGAACATATATTTTACACAAGATTTTCCACCGGAAAGGGTTATTTTCTACACACGAGTTTCACGTTAACAATACCGAAGTGTTCGAGGCTTTTGTCGAAAATGTTCGAAGTCCTCAGCCACTACTCGGGATGCGAGACACGAGGCCGCGTCCAATCGCGTGGTGTCTGTGTCCCGTAGACATCTGCGTGTCCGGTGTGTGCTTTCTGCGCACGGTTGGCCGCGTGTGCGCGAGCGTATAAATAAACGAGAATAGTCGGCATTATCTGCGACGTGCATAACTATTGTGCTCGATGGCTGCAGTCCTCGGATTGAGACAGAGCTATTCCATGCTGCACTTTTCTCGCCACACGCACAAAGGGGGATAAAATGTCACTCATTTTTCTAGTTTCTTTTCACCTATCCGCAACCGCGGCTTTGACGATCGACGAGTATTTTAGTTGTGAACGCGGCGCGTCTCGCATGTGCGAACTTGTACATTCCATAAAACGTAAATTTCTCGCTCGAAACCGCGAAACGAATCTCCCCTCTTGTACGTTCCGTTTGTTTATTGTTGGACAAACTCCTTCGACTAATTTTTACACACTTAACGCTAGGCTTACGGAGCACTACAAGTGACAATCTTATGTTATTTTATGGAAATAACAAGGATATGTCTATCTATATTTTTAGCCATTTTTTGAATAATGAACAGACTCCCATTAATATTCAGACGTTCTTAAAAAAACGATAACTTTTTTATATTGGACCAGACGATTTGAACTTTTTGTGAGAAGTTGGAGCAACTAATTTGCTACACGATGTGAAAAGAAATTTTTTCATAAATTGCAATTAGTCGGAATTGTAGAGAATATACTAAAAGTTGCATTTTACAATTTTCTTATGTGGATCAATATTGAAAATTTAAAAAATATGTTTTTTAGATCTGTGTCAATTATATGGATTGTAAAAGTTTGATCAAAATCGGTTGATGTGGGAAAAAACGACAAGCATTGAAAGATGTATGAATCCTTAAATTTTCAGAATATGTTTACTTGATACAGATTTACGGAAGGTGTTTTCTACATTTTCAATATGAGCCCACATAAAAAAGTTGTAAAACATAACTTTTAGTATTTTCTCTGCAATTCCGACCAATTTTTTCAAAAATTCTTTTCACGTTACGTAACAATACCGATTGTTCTAACTTCTCAAAAAAATCCACGTTGTATGGTCGAATATTGAAAAAGTTATCGTCTTTTTAAGAGTGTCCGAATATTAGTGGGAGTCACTGTATATCCAGAGAAATAAACTTGTTGAATAATTCCTCATGGATGCATCTTTACAAAA
Organism: Lasioglossum lativentre; assembly: GCA_916610255.1. NCBI lineage: Eukaryota > Metazoa > Arthropoda > Insecta > Hymenoptera > Halictidae > Lasioglossum > Lasioglossum lativentre. Next base: position 9,743,338 of record OU744355.1, on the reverse strand, counting down.
ATCGTAAATTAAAGATATTAGAACCAACCATTTTGAACATTAACACTAATGAAATATGAAATCATCAAATGATAATATTTCACAAGATAATAGTCCATATAAAAATTGATTGTTTCAATGTAAACTCCTTGATTTAAATGTAACATGAACCTACTGCAATTGTACATTTTCGTCGTGTTCCAAAATTGCAATGAAATATGAAATTCCATTCGAATAAATTGCAAACAAAATATTTTTTATATTACCACAATTGAAGGGGATAGAGTGGATAATCAAATTATATTATATTACGAGAAATATATTTATTATCCATGTAAAGGACAATGTTGCCAACTTGTGGTGTTAAATTTCTAATTTAATGCTTGACAAAATACTTTATAAAAGTAACAAGAATTCATGGTAGCTGAACCCTAATCACAAAAATTGATTGTTCTAATGTTATCTTCTCGATTTATTCCAACAGCTCTTATATAACTGCCTACTCTAATTGCACCTCGTGCTAACGCTCATCGGATTCCATCACTTTCTCCAGCTCCACCCAACGATCCTCCTCATAGATCTAATGATCATTAGAGAATAACGAAAATGAGAAGCCAGCAGGTCCAGGCAGCGAGAGCTCTTACAGCCGCCAAAACTCTCAGCCCATTCAATAAGGTGCTCATTCAGTATTCCCTGGTACAGTGGTACTTGTTTAATGGTCGCGGGTTCGGGACCTTATTGTGACCATTATCCGGGGAGGCAGAATTCCAGGAATTACCAACGTTTCCTTTCTCTCTGGCTCGATTGGCTCTGAATGGATTCAGAGATAGAGCGAGAAGCATCGAGAGCGAGTGTGATACGTAGAAAGCTTATTTAGTAAGCTAAACACCTGTCTGACAACTGGAAGGGATAGAATGCGAGTTCCAACTGGGAAACAAGAGTGACCACCAACCGGGCAGCACCAGAGGTGTCCCCGCTCTACCTTCCCCTTCTACGACGCTATTCCCCACGCTTCCGACGCGGCCCTATCACGTGACGCGTTTTGTCTCTGTCGTGCAAGCGTCAGAATGTCACGTACCTAATACGGTACTGACAGAGAGGGGGTAACTTTTCCTCTCATTTGACGATTCTGGGCATAATTATTGCCGTCATTATATCGTAAACAAGTCTTCTTCACCAGATTCATTGAACACCACTTGAATTTGTTCTTCGGTAATTGAATTAATATGATAGAAATAAATTGATGTAAGTAAAAAATATAAAAATTGGAAGGGCTGATAGGATAAATTAGTTAACATTGTTTATGGTAGTGTTGTGGACTTATTCAACCATGCTCTTGTTTTAAACTGGGGCTCAGTTTCACATCTGGGTTAGTGGTCAGTGGACAAACATTTTCAGGACAATTCTTCCTTTCCGACTTTGGAATGTGTTAATAGTTACATATCGAGTTGCAATAGTGACTTTGTCTTTGAAAATAAGTTGCATACTATTAAGATAGCGGTCCATACACGTTCACGTGGGTTTTTATTTCACATTGTATACAGGTTCCAACAATTACGTAACAGCACGTGCTATACGTGACAGCTTTTATTACTTTTCTTTGGCGTGATTGCGCCGTTTTTGTGTTGCGTTAATAATAAAGCGATAAATTTCCAAAAATATGGATTCTCGTGCGAATAAAAGCGGGCATCTCCGACGCGTCTCACGGTACCAGTTTAATCGTTAACTAAAGTTGTCGATGATGCCTACTACAATTATCCTGTGTATGGAGAAATGTTCTATTGTTGAGAAAATAACACAAAAATGGTTTTCTCGTTTTGAGAAAGGAATTTTTCGACGTGGAACATCAGCTGGAAGCTTTTGTATCGAATCATCCATGCTATTCGTTTCTCAAACAAAAGCTGCAAAATTGTTCGAACATGGAATTGCAAAAATTCCTGCAGAAATGGAAAATAGTTAGAAACAAATTATGAGGACGATCTAACTAACTAATTAAACATTTCTTTTTCTCATTCGACAAAACCGCACGAACTCGTGGACCAAGCCAATAGGAGACACTTCATGCATCGAGCAATAATATCCATTGTTAAATCGCATGTCGATTAGTGGAAAATGGGAAATATTAGGTAAAACGTGTTAAGTGGCGCGATATAAGCAAATCTCCCCTATATTTCGAGTGAGCGTTGTTGGGCGGGTTTAAAGCAGGCTTTGCGCGTTATTTTTGCGCGAGGCAACCGCTGGCGTCGTTGCCGCGTCTCCCTCACGTCTCTCTCTCTCCTCTCTGCCGTGACTGTACACGACCCTGCAACCGACCACGTTGCCGATATCATCATCGTCATCTTGAGGTCATCTCTCCGTTCGCCTGGCTTTGGGCCCACGAAGATCAGGTCCGGCAGTGGCTTTCTCCGGGTTTTTTTTTCATTTTATTTTCATTCGTACATTTCCCCGCTTCCTTCGATCACAGATCACACGGATCGAGCGTCCCACAGTGCACAGCAATGACCCAGAATGCCGAAGAAACCGGCGTTTATCATTCATTTATACAGGGTGCTCCACCTAACTTCAGCATCCTAAATATTTCGCTCAATTCTTCTGCTAACAAAAATTGTTAGATAAAAATATTTCTGTAGACGCACACGCGTAGATGCATCACGAATTTTAATATAAGTAATATTTTATTGAATGATTACAAATCTTGGTATTTATATCTTACATACATATACTATTCGTAATTACTCAGTGATGAGTGACGATAAGTTTGGAAATGAGTAAACACTTGGAGTTACCCAACCATTTTTATACTTCGAGGAGGACTATGCTTCATTATCACATGCTATAAAATACCTCGTCCTACCCTGCAATTTAATTTTGTAAATTGAATTGTAACACTTTCAACGAATCACCCTTTACATTTCAATAGTCTGCCTATTACTATTATGTTCCCATATTATGCAACATTTAGATCAAACATTACACACCCGAGTTTATATTAAAACGAATTAACAGTAGGAGTAACTGCACAAAAAAAATCGAATTTCTAATATATCGTTTAAACAAATAACTTTTGTTAAAATCTTCTTGCGCGACTAAATTTCCCATTCGAAAACACTAAATTTAGATATCTCAAAAAATGTGGCCTTCACCTCCAACTTTGGGGGTTGTTTTCACCCCTTCATTGTGGATGATTGCCGATACAAGAAAACACGTGTCTAATATTTTTTGAAGAACCATGATCCCTTATTAGTTACTTTTCACGGCCCGTTTTTATTAATCTATAGGTGTTTTTAACATATGTAAATCACAGAATGTTATTCAGTAGCTCATGTATAATTACGAGAAATTTAGATTTTGTGCTGGTGCTACCATTTTGTCCAGTTTGCATATTACAAAATTCACATTTGGATTAGTAAAAGTCGGCTGATTCCACAATATTGAGCATGTTATACATAGATAAAAACTATAGTAATAACATGAAAAAGTATTTTTACCCTTTTTCACTATAATACTTAAACAAAATGGAAGATGTGTTTTCTGTCACACGATGCACATATTGGGAATACAACTGAACTGTTTGATGTCGAGGCAAATTCTGAACTAAAAAGTGAGAAAACACTTTGGGTTAGGAGATACAGCGAGCGAACACATGCAGAATCACCAAATGAAGGGATGGAGCACGAATTAAGGGGAAAGAGTTACCCTCTCTCTGCCTGTATCGGACACGTGCACGACAGAGATGAAACGCGTCACGTGACGTCGCGTGGGGAATAGCGTTGTAGAAGGGGAAGGTAGAGTGGGGACACAAGTCTTAATCTGGCGATTCTGGTCACATGCGCGCACGAGTCCGATGTCTGCGTGGCGTTCTATCAGCTGTAGGTTCATCGGTGGTGGTCAACACTCCATTTACCTTGCCTGGAGCAAGGCTGAAGTTTCTACGTCGTAAATTGTGACAGAATCATGCCGGGCGGCCGCGCTCTCGCAGTCCCTCGACGGTGCCACGCCGCTGCCGCTGCACAAGCGACAACGTTCACCTTTCTCTCGTAGAATTTCTCGCCCGGGGCGAGCAGTCTCGAAGACGCGTCGCGCGACAGGTTTCTTGTTATTTGAATTCCTTCCGCGAGCCGTGTCACCCTCAAATAAGCGCAATTATCGTTCACGGGGGCACGACGCGACGCGCGGCTCATGGAAGCCCAACAGCTTTTCGCCTTGTCTATCAGCGCTCCGGCCGTGTGGCAGGTTCCGGGGTGGGGGGATAGGTGGTAATTGCCTACGACTCACCTGAATCTCGTACTGTCTCGGTTTTATTGCCGGTGGTAAATAGCGTGCCAGATACATAAAACGCAGAAATCCCCGGCCAGATATTTTCTGTGATCTTTCTTCCGAAAGAATGATCTTCTAATATTTTGATCGATGTGAACAGAGTCGTCAGATTAAGACTTGTGTCCCGGCTCTACCTTCCACTTCTACGACGTTATTCCCCCACGCTTCCGCCGCGGCCCGGTCACGTGACGCGTTTCGTCTCTGTCGTGTATATGTCACAATGTCACGTGACTAATCCGGTACTGGCAGAGAGGGGCTAACTCTTTCCCCTCAATTCGTGCTCCCTCCCCTCATCTGGCGACTTTGAATGTGAATAGTTGCAGATCCAAACATTTCAGTGTGTCTCCAGAATTTCTGTGTTTCAAAAGCCTGTGACCTAAATATTTCACCCTTCAACTGTAAAGGGGAGTCATTCGTGTCTGGGAAATTTTAAACAGTTTGTATACAATATAAAGTATACAAATTATTTGTCAACATCATTATATTTTAAGATGTTCGAAGGTACTATACGAATATTTTTAGATTTATTAAAGAACTATTACTCAGTTTAAGGGTACCGTAAAAATCTTTAAAATCTAAACTTGTACTTTGGTTGTCCACTGTCCTTTGGTTGTCCTGTATTTTGACATTTAGAATTTTTTTCATGGGTCACGGCTGGTTAAAACGTATGTTTGTAGATTATTGTTAAAGAAAAATGTTTGTAATCCAATATAGAGTTTTAAAAAATTGACGAAGTTATTGTAGTGTCGCCAATGGAAACATCCATAGACAACAAATTTTTCTCCAACGATCACTGAAAGCCTGCAGCTTTGTTGTATCTATCGTGATATCAAGATAATCTTCTCGCAGAGAAAGTGTGCTTCATCTTTCAATTATTTTTAGCTAAACATAATCTGAGCGTGTTTTCCTCGGAGATACGTTTCTTGATACGGTGACCCTGAAAACTCGAGCACCGTTCAAGCAATGGACTTAAAACTGTGTATACGGGTTCTTAATTAGAATCCGCAGTTTGCAACAAGGCCTTTCTTCATCCGACTTTACGTATCTCACTTATGAATAATAGAAAGAGATAAATAACGTATTTCTAAGCGCCACCACCTTCATATCTTTTGAAATTTTTTGAGTTAGCTAGATAAGAGATAACTATTACTAGTATTTAATAGTAATTTTCTTGATTTTTGCAACACCTTCTTGTTGCATGCAATTCTTATATAAATTAAATGCACATTTTCATTAAACTCCTACTTTCCGAATTATGCTACCAGTTTCAACGCTCGTATCTGTGTGGAAATGCAAATTCTCATTAATGGTACCACGTAATGATCGAGGAATAAACAATAACATTTTTATTTGCTGCCATGGAAGAAATGAAAAATTTACTGAGATATTCCACTGATAAAATTCAAAAATTCAAGTACCGATCTTTGTATAAGAATCAATAGTTATTAATTAGTGAACTGTCGAACTTTATGAATTTAATTTTCAATTCACTGAAATCGTGTACGAAATAAAATTTCATTTAATTTCAATGTCCTAAAACTTGCTAATTGAAATATAATTTTTGTATGATTAAGCACGATTAGTTTGCACTATTTGAAAGTGCTGGACGCCACAAGAACGAGTAGAAGTATTACTCGACTTCGTAATTGTAATTTATAAACGCGATTCAAGGCTCTAAGCGTAAATTATGGAGGGACTCGGCGAATGCGTACAGGTCACCTGAATCGCACACTATCAACCTGTATATTTTTTCATTCGCAGTAGTAAACGTGTGGAAGGTAATATCATCTAATACAGTCTTGAAACCTGAAAGTGAAGGACTCTGTAACACGTGGGCAGGCGATAATTAAAATATTCCATCGAGTAATCAAGAAACTCGACGGGCGCTTACGTCATTTGAAACGCAACATGGGAGAGTCGCGTGACATGGTAAAAGGCGTCTAGTTTGATCGCGATTCACCATTCACAGTATTCTTCCTTATTCATTTTCTATATACTGATTCACAATAGTAATATTATACAATTATTTCTTGCGTAACGAAGAGTTATTAAAATCGTATCCTCTTTAGAAACGGTAAAGCCGAGCTGCGAAAGTAATAATAAACGCGTCTCAGAAAAGAATTATTTTCTAGAGGTATTCAAATGTATGGTGACTCCCATTAATATTCGGACACTATTAACAAGAGGATCACTTTTATAATATTGGATCACACGACTTCCATTATTATGAGAAGATAGAACAATTAGTTTACTACACGATGTGGAAAAAAGTTTGTTGAATAATTGCAATTAGTCGAAACTGCAGAGAAAATACTGAAAGTTGTATTTTCATGAATAATTGATACACATCCACAAAATGTACTTTTTAAATTTTCAATATAGGCTCACATTAAAAAGTTATAAAATATAGTATTTTCTTTGTAATTTCAATATTCAATGTTTCCTACCAATTGAAAATTTTAAAAAATATTTTTTTCCACGTGATTTAGAGTGAACCAATTGTTCTAACTTCTGAAAAACTCCAAGTCGTATGGTACAATGTTAAAAAAGTTATCGTCTTTGTAAGAGTGTCTGAATATTAAGTCACTGTATATCTGGACTGTACAATAAATTTTTATCAAACCATAATATTGAGTCATATCATAAATAATGCGAATTGTTATTTGTGGATGTTCTAAAGTAGGCGGTTAAGACAATTTCATCGTATTCCATAAAAATTCTTTCTGTACAGTTTCACCCGCTCGGAATGCCGCCCACGATTAGAATACGGATGCCCCGCATATGTCAATGCGTTTAAATTATTTTTAGATTACAGCAATTAAAAAGAAATTTATTTCGTCCGCGACACATTTCGAAGGCGTAAAAATAAATGTGGAATCCGAGTCGAATAGAACTATTTCAGATTGGTCACTGTGCATACTATTTCGATTTTTGCAGTGACACAATTTGTATATATGACACGTGACTTTAATTACAAATTTTTTTCTCTTTAAATTTCTTCTCATAATTTATATGAAACTTTATGCAGATAATAATAATAATTTACATATATAATAATTCTTACGTAATAATTCATAGTGATTAAAACTGCAGAAAAATTTCTTTATTAGGGGTTGTATTATAGCTCAAATAAATGTAGTTAAACGTTTTTAAACATTTTACTGTACCAGAAGAAAAAAAAGCTATAAAAGCATACAATTCATTTAATAAAAGATTGGACTAGCTTGGAATTATATTTATTTAGAAGAAAAATGAGTAGGTGAAATTTGAAACACTAGAGCGATTAACAAAGTTTAAGAATATAAGTGCATTACTCCCAACTTATTAAAATTATTAAAGGAAGAAATAAGTGTCTATTTGGTTACTATTTATTTATAAAGGTTGGGAGCGCGAATTAAGGGGAAAAAGTTAGCCCCTCTCTCTGCCAGTACCGGACACATGCACGACAGTAACGAAACGCATCACATGAACGCGCCGTGGAGGAATAGCGTCGTAAAAGGGGAAGGTAGAGTGGTTACACAAGTATTAATCTGGCAACTCTGATGCTGATATTTGAGAGAATAAAAGATGAAAATGCATTTTACCTTTTCTAACGTAGTAACATGGAGGATTCCGAAATCCCAAGACAGTCGAAAATCCCAGTTTTTATTTAATACAGTCGAAGACCGGGATAATAATGTCAAAGACTTTATTAAACGCAGTCAAAGTTCATTCCGAAATGTGCTTCGCATGCTCGAAATTTCGAGCAACGCTGATATTCTTATGTTGCGATATATTTTCGGGATTCTGACACGATTCCAAGAAAAATTCCCGACCCGACGTTTTCCGGTGCTCGCACATCCCTAGCACACGCGTACGTAACTGGATAACTACATAAAATCGATCATGTAGGGTAGATAGCATAATTCAATCACTTTAAATAATTCCTTAATGATGCGTTTCATGAAAAATGTACGCGCATAATATGTATAAAGGTTGCCCGAGTTATGGCTGGAAATTTTGCTATTTTAGGTATTCGAATATCAACTTTATTATTTGAAACGGAATATCGTATTTTGTACTATACAATGTTTAAATAACGTTGAGTTTTTAATTAAGAATGTTCTGATATTTTGATTGGATCTAAAGTTAATAATATAGGTTGGTGCTGAAGTTATTAGTAAATTGCTGACTTTATTAATTTATGACAAATATGTGTCGATGATATAACCATAAATAAAGAAAAAATAATTTAAACGTACCGTTGTATTACTTTCAACCGATTAAAATCATTAAAAAAATTAATAACCGTGCATGTAGCTTCTGTATCTTACAATCACTACAGACGATTTTTATTCTATATAAAAATCCGCAGTTTATTAATAAATGTTCGAGGTATTTCTATTCAATCATTTTTTGTGCTTCTAATTACGCGACACTGTTCTCGAAGCTTTCTGAAGTCGTTATCAGGAAAATATAAAATGAGAAAGGAATGATAACTGTGTTATTCCTCGGGTGATATGAGATAAGAGTAAGACAACGATCAGCGTAATCGGTCACTATTAACACTCCAATTCAAAATGTTAGTCGTCCCTGTTTAATCGAGACAGTCGGTGAAAAATCGAATTTATTGCTTCTTCGTTTTTATCGTGCAAACAATATTTCTTTTAATAATCTATTGTCTTTCTTAAGCAGCATGTCAGGTAAAGGACTGTTCGAGTGTGCTACTATGCATAGAAATTGTAACTTCCTGTAAAACTAAATCATTTTCAACAATGTGAACAGTTTGATAGACGTAACATATAGACGTAAATAATTATTTCGGTATTTACGTGCATATTAACCCGTTATTAAGCTATTTTATCATTAGACTCTGGATCTTTATGCAAAATAAAAAGTTTGTGCATCAATTGCAAGTAACTTTTTCCCCTCAATTCGTGCTCCCACCCCTCATCAGACAACTCTGCTTGGCATATCATCGTTATCACTGATCGCTTATGATGTCACTTCTCGTAACTCTTTATAATTGTCCATATGAGCTGATGAACTATACATATAAGAGGTGAACATAAATATGTATAGTGTTAATATATGCAACCAGGACTACCATCGTGTCATATCGTTCAATACAACAACTTCAACTGACTTGCAGATTTCAGTGCCAAAAATTGTAGTATAAAAATGGTAAGAAGTGCCCTAGTTGTAGTACAAGGGTCGCATGCATTCCAAGAAACGTTCCCTAATCTAATTCAAGAGAAAGAGTCAATGGAGGTCAGTGCACGTAGCAGTATATGTATGTGTAGAATCCGCAGTAATTAACCCTTTGCGGTCCAACTGTTTTTTGGCAAGAATATTATGTTAGTCAAAATATTAAATTTTACACTAAAAAACGTGAACTCGATTAATTGTTACCAGCAAATATTAAATGAGATATAATCGATAATAACTTTTATTATTAACATAATAATTAGACTGCGGATCTTTCTGCAAAATAAAAATATTTTGGGTCGATTGCAGGAAATAGAAATTAAAATGAAAATTTATTAACCAGGACGAATGTCGGCATATCGATGACATCACGACCTAATTCTTGAACTTGCAGATACATCATTTAATTATTTACATAACAATCCGTTAGTACATATTGTTCGTTTTTCCTATTATTGAAGACTCTAACACACGATCTACTTTTCGAAAGGAAATATTCTTACAATTTGAAAAAATTCTCATTCTAAAACTCCATTACTCCCACCATTTTAAATTTCATCTACTCGATTGTATCATGAATACAGAAAATCCGCTGTCTAATGAGAACAAAAGCAAGGATCGAAAAAATTACGCAACTTTTTGATACGTTTAAAACGTGGACCGTGGAAGGAATTTTTGGAAAACGTCTTATTGTTAGAAGTTCGATAAATTTTCAATGGAACACTTCAAGCGACAGGGAGTCGAGCAATGGATTAAACGAGATTGAGAAGTTCGAATTGAATTTGTTTAGAAACAGAAAGGTTTATTTCGAGCTACGATCAAACACTTCCTACTAGTGGTAGCAACAGGAGGATAAGCAAACATTGGCAGCAAGAAATATCGACGTTGCCAAAACTGTAAATAATGGTTCGAAAGTGAAAACACGTGACTGATATCGTCTCGCCTCGCAACGTTCCGCGATACACACAACAGTATTGTCCGAGGTCCGGTTTAAGTATACTTGCCAGTTAGTATACCGGGGGCCGTGGAAATCGAGCGACGGATAATGAAGAAAAAAAAGAAACAAGAAACCGAAAGGAACGTTTTCCCTTTCAACCGAACACGATATCGCGTTTCGGTGGCGCTTGCACGTTCTTCAGGCTAAACGCGGCTGTTGCATGTGCATCGATAGATGCACACTCGGTGACGTAATGGTCAGACCCGGAGCGTAACCGCACTCTTCACGTAACATACCCTTGACTCTCCTAATGAGTATCGTACATTCGTTACGTGTGTTACGCTTCGCGGGCAGACGTGTGCACGCGTCGCACAGAGGCGCACCGATCAGCGTGCAGGTTGCACTCCGTCCGCGAAACCTCGTGGTTGCAGTTTTGTCGCATGCAGGCCAGGTCAAATTAGAATCGAGACTTTAATTTTTCTTAATTCTTAAGATGGTTCCACCTTTGTCAATTTTAGACAATTTATGAGATAAAATAGGTGTGTTTTAAAATTTTCAACGTATGCTCATATTTTAAAATAACACGGTTTAAATTGTATGCATTGTCTTTATTACTATTTAAAGTATTGGTCGATTCAAGCAGCTTATCATTTTTCATGGCCGTCACGACATCTAAATATTGGTCAATCTTCTGAAAATTTCGTATTCCACTAGTAAAGATAATTGCATAAGAATTACGCTGTATTAACTTGAAATACAGTCAAACATGTGTATCAAATTTTAAAACACATAAGAAGAATACCCCCATAAATTTAAGGGGGTCAAAGTACTAGATAATAGCCTGAAAAATGTCACTACATAATGTCTAAAATGGCCGAGTCGTAATTCGTAAAGTATTTCTGCCTTTACATAATTTATTAACACCAGGCGTTCAAATTTATATCAACATGGAATTAGAAAGTTTGTAACTAATTAAAAATAATTTCGTATTGCAAGAGTTATGATCGTATAAATTTACTGTAAAAATCGGATATGTCCTATGGATTTACGACCTAGGAGATAACAAAAATGCCATTGTGATGTAAATGAGTCTGAACTCGTCAGAAATTAGATAATAATGTAGAATGGATAACTATTGAAAAGTTCCACTGGAAGATCGTGACGTGAATGAATGTAATGACTAACAAAAAGATAGCACACCTTATACCATTTCCATCGAGTCGCATTAAGACTAAGAAGTGTATAAAGTTAATGAATGCACGCTTTAAGAACTACGACGTAACGACGTAACAGATAATTGACGTCGTTGGATATTTTAACGTTGCTGGTATTACGTGCGTGTAGGATTTTACATTCTCGAAGAAAAAAAAAGGGAACAAAAGAATAGAACCAGGTCATTAGACCTAAATATTATTGAAATGTGTACAGTTAAGCATAAACATATGTATAACTGTATACTACAATAAAATAACGTAAATGAATTATAAATTAATAAATTTCTATATTTCATATCGTAATTCTTTCTTACTTCCTAAATTTCTCACTATAAATGTGTTCTGTCATTTTGTCAAGAAAAATTAATGAGGATCTCATCTGACTAATTGCACTGATAAATATAAGTATAGGTTCACTCTGTGATTTTCCAATATGTTCTCAATACATTGTGACATTAAAAAAATTTTTTAAATACCTAATCTCCTTCCACTTCCACTCAGAATTAATAAACAAAATATAACGGAGTGCCTATGACCTTCCAACGTCGCTAATAACCTTTGCAGGTGATGCAGATCGGTGTGTGACTAGCACAATCCATCTTTGTTAATTGTTAAATATGTACATACGAAATGTAGTGTTCTATCTTATCGTCAACTATTACACAATGTGTATCATAAATACACCAGCATGTTTCAGTATTTTCATAATTTTAGAAAAGATTAAAATCATAAAATGCCAATTTTAGACAAGTGTACATAACAGAAATTAATGCAAATAAACATTACTTTACAGCATGTAAACAAAATTAGTACTGTCGAATAAGACCGCTTTTCCGAGATCTTTCATTCTCTGGTTGAGATAATCGAAAGTTCGGATAATCGAGGTTCTACTGTAGTCGTTTTTAACGGTCCTCTAGTGTTTAAAAATCGGTAATCGCGTGTTCAAATACTTTTGGTAGCCACAGCAGAGTCGCCATATTAACACTAAACCTACGAGCCTTAAAAGTAACTGGTACACCTTCCCTTATAAACATAACAAGATTGATTTTATTTAGAATTTGTGCGGATCCTATTGCAATACATGCTCTACTAAAGATATCTATACAATCATTTCTTATGAAATCTTTTTTATTATTTTAATAATTGTAAAATAAAACATCTAGAACCGGTTGTTTTGACCGGTGGTGATAGATTTAGTGTTAAGGCTTGTGTCCTCACTCTACCTTCCCCTTCTACGACGCTATCCCCCACGCGACGTCACGTGACGCATTTCGTCTCTGTCGTGCATGTGTCCGCTACTAGCAGAGACAGGGCAACTCTTTCCACTCAATTCGTGTTCCCTCCCCTTATCCGGCGACTCGGAGCCACAGTGTGCACGCGTGACACTGTTGCTCCGTTCACGCTTGTTTTCCCGCCCGGTGCACACTGGTCCACGCGCTCGATCTAGCTGTTGGTAAAAGCATTTGGTAAAAAAGCATCTTGTCCAAATCGATGTTTATTGAATGTACATTGCTTCTTAAGGATGTTCTGGAGGTACAATGGGAGACAAAAGTACGAGAAATTCGAAATCCATCAATATATTGGCAATGAAAGCCATTCACGAGTATATTTTGCATTAAAAAATAGATTAATTTAAAAAGCTTTCGTTTAATTAGTGAATTTCAGGTTATATTTATTTTTTAATCAAATTGTCTTCATATTATAAAAAATTGTAAGTGACTTTTGCGAATAACTGTACCCTCTGATTTGAACTTCAAGATAATAAATTTGTGATATTCAATACATATAATTACGCAATAAAAAGTTAAAAATAAATATTGAAATAAATTAAAAATACTTCAGAAAGTAATATTCATGGTTATAATTGAGATGACAAATGACAACACGATTTTGTCGTTTTGTAACAGTTTATAATTTTTTGCTCTGTAACAGTTTAGTGAATCCTAATAAATTTTGAACATAATTAATTACATAATTTTTACTATATATAAAAAAAAAATTGGAGTTTCTTGTTGCGTTTTTTCAACGTTTAAATAGAGTTTGAAGTGGAATTTTATGAATTCTCCATAAGAAGACATGTTAAAATATGCAAACTTTAAGTTGCTATAATTCTCAAACGGTGCAGTGAACCGAACCCAAACTTTGGTAATTGCATTAATTTAGTAAGAATTATATCTTGTCAAATTTTCAAAAATTTTCTTGCGTTTTTATATACCTCCAGAACATCCTTAAATGTCCATGACATTAAAAAACGATGAAAACATTAAAAATCAACATTTTATGAATCCTATTTGTCACCGAAAAAATTACCTCGTTTCTTATCGATACCTTGGAGAATCTATTTAATATTATGTGTCCATTTTTGTTTCAAATGAATAGTGTTTGTCTATATTTAGAGTATATCTTGTGTACTAAGATTTAATATTTATAATTTATTGAAATAACAATGCTCATAAACTAAAGAGAATCTTCAAAGTTTTCTATCTTTGGTAAAGGATGTCTTTTGAGTTACACATCGTACCCCATTGTGCATTATTTTCAGCGTACTTTTCTCTATGAAATCGTGCAAGAATCACATCCCATTCGGCCCCGGTACAAAAGTTATTATTGTTTAAAGCGTATGTATCGCCTGAACTACGGCCGAACCTCTGGCGTGGCGATTTTATTAAATTCTTTTAAATTTAAGAAACAAACGCATTTTGATGATGAAGTTGGACAATTAATGTTGAATGATGTTAACAATAATGATTTGTCAATGCGATGTAATGTCAATTGTTATTTTTGTTTATAAAAATTATATTTTTGTTTTTTATAATTAATATTATGTTTTTTTGCACAGTTTTAAATAAAATATTTTTAATTATGTTTATAAAATCCATTACTTCAAAAATGATTGATTATTGTGTTTATTTAAAACTTGAACCTGATTTATCAGACACTTCCGATAATCTGAGAAAAAAATGTTTTAAACAAAACTTAATCAACATTCAACAGTCTACAAATTCCAAACGAAAAAAATGAAAAAAGAAATTTTTAATGCATAAATAATTAAAGTCACCTTGAATTTTTCACTTCATAATATTGTAGCTGATATCAAAACGAATCCAACGACCTAAATTATTATACGTTTAAACTTTCAAATAATGCTAAAATATTAATGAACAGCTAGATCGGGCGAGTGGACCAGTGTGCGATGGTCCCGAATCAAATGAACAGCTTTGTGCATTGACCGGTGCATCGCGGCTTACATTCAGCGCCAACAAAAAATGCAGCCAGGATTTCAGGTGACTGATCTTCTCTTTCAATAAAAGCCCATCCATAGACAATAGTGTTGAGTCTCCTTCAACGCAGCCTCTGTCCACCCTGTTATAAGAATACCGCAGGCGTTTACACGCTCGCTGGTTAAGCATCGAGCAGGCCGTCTCTTCCCGCAGATAAAAGGCAGTCTCGTGTCGGTTACATAGGCCGTTGTTGACTGCGAACAGATACAATGAATGAAAAATTGCGACGAGCAGAACCGGCGATACTGCGTTTTTCCAGATAGTAGAAAATGGCCTTGATCGGCGGCCGCGTTAAAGAGCCGTCGCGCAGCGGGATAGAGCCGACTGTACTTATGTGTCTCGCACTCAATATATTTCACTATTTCCTGCGGCCCGGCCGCGATTTAAGCAACCGACCCTCTAAATCGTATCGACGATTTCTAAAATCGCATGTGCCTCGTTTAACTCTCTAATGGCCGGCCGTCGAGCATCCAGGTTTTCGTTTTTGTAAAGCTATGTCCACACTGAAGCAACAACCAGCAACTCTTAGCTGATGTTGCATGTGTCTTTAAAAAGACCTTCTACCGAATAAAAGAAGAAGAACGCAACAACAGGCAATAAAAAGTCGATGTTGCTTCAGTGTGGGCGTAGCTTAACGTTTTGCGAACGAAATATTTAAGGGGGAGCCTGGTTTATTTTTTCCTCAACAACTACAAAACGAATCGTTGCGAAATTTTTATGCTGTTTTGTTCGATATTTAAGCAATATAACAAGTGGTCTTAAATGATGATTTATTTGTTTGTTGTGGAAATATTTATAAATGTTCGTTGCGCTGCGCCGTTTGGGTGGTTAGTTTGTGTACACTATGGAGTCTCCAATTTTTGTGTAAAGCAGGAAAAACACAGGTCTTGTTAAAAGTTATGAAATTATCTCGTCGATGAATTAAAAAAATACCGTAAAAAATATAAAATTGCAAAATTTCTGAGGTTGAAAGAAAGATTTGCGATTTTCACATAAAAATTTCGACTTAATCGGGCACAAAAAAATGGAAAAATTAAACTCTTTATGTATTTTTTTGGTTCACCGACGACATTTGTTCATTATTTAACTAAAAAGTCCTGGTGGAACTCAATCGGTCAAATTGTTTTTTCTCTATCGTGTACACAAATTTCAGAAAAGTGGTTTCGAGAAAAACTCGTTTAAAGTTAAAAAAAAAAAATCGAAAATTGTGACTTTGTAAACGAGGCTCTCCTCTTAAGAGAGAACTAGGAAAATTATTAAAAAATTATATAAATCTTCATCCAACGCTGCTGTCATTAAGAAGATGCATCAAAATATTAAATAGAAAATACCACAGTTAATATTTTAATTTTTTATTTTTTGGCTTCTGCTCTATCTCTAGATTTGGGCAAAAATGTTGTTTTTGTTAAAAAATTAGACAGTTCGGTAAATCCAAATTTGATTTTACTTATAACTGCACCAAAATATTAAATACAAAATATCATTCACAGTTAATATTTTAATGTTCTATTTGTTAACCTCTGTTCTATCTCTAGATTTGGGCAAAAATATTATTAAAAAAGAAACTAGACAAGTAAATTCAAATTTAATTTTCCTTGTACTTGTAGGTGTTATTAACCATATCCTGAAGTAGTGTATAGAAACAAACTTCAGTTGCAATATGAAAATAAAATAAAGTCATGTAAATCTTAATGTATGGTGCCTTTTTGTTCCGGAGTGTACCTCAGAAGGTTATTTTTAAAATTTTCGAAAATCTTCGAGTAGGAGAACGTTAACGGAGGCATCCAGCAGAGACTCTGATAGCCGAACAACAATCGCTTCGTCCACTAAGAGACGGCGAATTAGCAATTCCGAGTACGCCTCTACGTTTTTCTGTGACGCAATCGCTTTCCATGGATAGGGAAGATTTTTCTTTCGACACGATCGTTCCAGGGGATTTGTGTGTGGTGCAATCTTGACTGACGCGTCGTACTTTCCGAACGAATTCGTGGCACTTCGAAACCCGATGACGAAACAACACGCCGCGCCGCGCCGCGCCGCGCCGGCAGCGCCGGCAGCGCAGCGTCTCGACCATCACATCGGAACTTTCGACGAGGAAATTCGGTTCTTGCCTCGGTGTTTCAGCCACGAATTCCAAAGCTATCCTTGACCTTCCGCTCTTATTTACTTTCCACTGCTGCCCGAGGAATTTCATTTTGCCCGAAAAAAAACTATTCCGAAACAATAATATTGGGTCATCCCAAAAAATGTACACTTCCAATGTAAAATATACTATTTACACTCGTCTTTGATCAGGGTTGATCAAGAATAATAATATTAAATAATATTCTATAAATAGTATCTATTGTAACAATATGGGATATTTATCACTTTTGATTCATTTGCAGTATAAATATATATTTCTTTATTTTTTGTCGAGCTTTTTATTAACTGCAAAATGGTTTGTAACAAGTACCCTCACAATTGTTTAGATTTTTTTAACGCCTACAGCAATAAGAAATCGGGCAAGGTAATGAAAGATGAATTATGCAGTCCACGTTAGCGAAAAACCATGTTGTCGGTGGAAGGTTTAGTCATCGATGCATGGATTGTCGTTTTCAATGACGTCCTTCCATCTATCGATTAACATTTTTATTTCATTTTCAAAAAATTGTTTCAATAGAAAGATCTTTTAGGGTAGGTTCATCCCGTTTAATTAACACTAAACGCACTAAAAATTAGTTAAAGAACAAAGAATAACCAACATTTAATTTATTTATATTTTCCGCGATCTTTACTATAACAGATGTTTGAACAAAGAAATTAACTCCGCCATTTTTCATGTTATTTTTAACAATATGGCATTGTTATACTTCCAATAACAGCTAAATAAAATAATCGATCATTTGATCGTGGTAAGTTTAACGTCAAGTAAGTAAGTATTGTAAAGTATTAAAATATTTTTATGTAAACTTATTGTTAGATGTTCGAGTAAATCGACTTTAAAATTCATGTTTAAGTAGAAACGGCGTCTAATGAACAGACGGGCTGCCCTGTTTCAAGGTTACGTCACGATGAATATACGATTTGTCAATAAAGGAAATTTCAGATAAATAAATTCCTTTATGCAGGGTATTCCCAAACTGATTATTCAACTATAAAAAAGTTAAGTTGATATGGCAAATTAAATAGAAAAGAAAGACAATGGCATATTTATAAAAGTAGCAGCATAAAGTTTAGATTATAATGAAAGTAATTGGACTTAAAAACACATTCATTGCTGATTTCGAGTATTCGATATCGTCGAAGTTTTTATCAGTTCAGAACTGCTTGAATCGCCGGAATAACTGGTAATCGGTTGGCGAAAGGTCAGGGGAACACAGTGGATACTGTGCGAGTTTCTAATTGTAACTTCGAATTTTGCCCACAGTTATTTTGGTATAATAAAATCTCTTTGGGATTAATTAATGGTGATCACTTTGTCTGACCTTTCACCCATCACCTACACGAGTGAATAAAATATCGTTTAAAAATTCAATTAAACAATAAAGTATTAGGAGCAAATTACCTAATAAATGGAAAATTATATGAAATGTGCAAGTGAAAATATAGAAATGAAAAAACTATTAATAGTTGAATTATTTGAATATTTAAAGTTGAAAATCCTGTTTGCAAGAAATCAGAAACCTCCAATAAAAATTCTGAAAAATGTAATGTTTCCATTGAGGTTTAATAGCGACATCATTTATATTTTCGCAGTATCGGTGTACAGGTAAAATTATTGTTCACGAATTTATCCAAATTATTTGTTGAGGTGCGCTGTGATAAAAACAAACGAAAACGGCTTTTTTCGACGTTTTTCGATAATCTGGCGTAAATTGAAATTTTTACATGTATTCTGTAAGTGTACTATTAAACACTGATCAATTTACAAAACTGAACAGCTCGAACAGTTTAATTTGGTCCGAGTATCTTTCCTACAATCACATCAAATCAACTATTAACAATATCTTCTATGAAACGGTCAGAAAGCATCGAGACCGTGGAGAGAGCTCGTTTGCGATCGCAGTGACACCGTATTCGCGTAAAAATCCGCGCGCTTTTCGCGCGTCACGGTGCCGCTGTTCCAAAGTTGTTTTTTCTTCGGCGTTTTTTTTTTCGTCCATCGAGTGTCAAGTAGGTTCAAGAACACGCTCCTTGAGCGTAGCCGAGTTGCGTCACATTTCAATGATCGGTGTGGTGTGCGTGTGCCTGTGCCTGTGCGTTTGCCTGTGCACCGGTCGACACACGCGTGCGCTCTCGCGCGGGTTACCGAATATTTTATGCGGGACATCGTATCTCGCCGAGGAAAGAAAAAGAGAAAACGAGATTCTCCCTCGAGAAATGGAGAGAGAGAGGAGAGGAGAGAAGAGGAGAGAACGCGCGAACGAGAGCGAAGGAGAGGAGAGCACGGGCTCGAAGCCGTTGAAGACGTTCCTCAAAGAGGGACGAAGATCAACATGGATGACGACAAAGGGGGACAGAGAAGAGGCAAAAGAAGAAGATGGCGACGAAGGGGGACGAGAAGGGGCACAAGAGGTCACTGCCTCGAATCGGGGATCAGGCCCAATCAGTTCGAGACAGATAAAACTCGTGTTGTAGTTCCCCGGCGAGAGCTTGCAGCCTCTTTGCAGCCGCTATAGTGTGAAAGAAAATTTTTCTGACTCCTCGTTGTATCTTCCTGCGACCCAACAGATTAGCTCTCTGCCTCATATGCCACCGATTTGCCTCTAATGCTTGAGGGCAATGGTTCTACCCCTGTACAGCCATAATGAGACAGCGGATTGCGTGCATTTATGGCAGAGATGAGTAAGTGTAATTCCAAACAGTAAATAAATTCGAGGAATGTTTAAAATGTTATGTTATTTTCGACTTACTAAACATATTAACAAGGAAAATAAATTTCTATTTCACTGCAGTTTGTTGCAATTTAGATAGATAATTTTTATTTTGCATGAAGATCCGCTGTCCACTCATAATTCATGGCACACACTTTAAATAAATTTTTTATACGGACCAAACGACTTCAGTTTTCCTGCCAGGCTACGCATGGATTTACTAGATAAGGTGAAATGAAAATTTTGGAAAAATTGTGTTTGGTCCGAGTTACGAGAAAAATTGTAGAAGTTCCTTTTCACAATTTTTTTATTTTGGGCTTGTAAAGAAAATTTAAAAAATTTATCATTTATTAAGAAATTTAAAAATCATGCAGAATTTAAATATGTCCAATCTTGTTAGTTCTATGTACAGGGTGTCACAAAATTATATGTCGCGGACACCATAACACGATTCTATACCCACGATTTAGTCGAAAGTGACATAAGGAACCCTCCGCAAAATTGACCTTGAACGTGAAACACAAGGTCAAAAAAAAACTAACATTTTTGTTTCAGTAGAAGACGATTAAAAATTTTAGTTTTCTTTGACCTTGATTGTCACGTTCAAGGTCAATTTTGCGGGGGGTTAATTATGTCATTTTCCACTAAATCGTAGGTATAGAATCGCGCTATGGTGCCCGCGACATATAATTTTGTGACACCCTGTATAAGGCAACTTTAGTCACTTTTGGTATGTTCCCAATGTTTCAATCCCAAATTCGAGGTATTAACAAAATCGATCGATTTTACAGTTGCACATCACACAAATATGTTGAAGTTAGTACCAGTGATTGTAACTAGAACTTCGAAACTAGTAAAATCTCTAGAAACTCAAATGATTGTGGAATCTTATAAATCTAAAAGCAATTCCTTTGATTCTCCACTTTTCGAGTACCATTTTACTTGAAGAACCTAACTGATTCCATCGATTCGCAACTAACCTAACCTCGCTGGCGAGTCCACATACACTCTAAATGCCTTTAATGCATTTCTTAACGTAATATTTATTGCACTGTATATTGTATATATGTATATGCATATATTTTTTATTCATATTCATCTACATGCTACAAAATATTTAGTTTTATCATTTGTCATCATTTAGCATTTATCATTATAGTAAAACCGTAAACATTAATTTGAAATTCGTTTGCCACGTCCATTCAGAAATTTTGTAATAAAGATTCTGACTGTTCGAAAAAATTTCCTAGCATCCACGTAACGCTATGGTGCCTGTCATTCGTGGTATAATGAGATGGAGCAGAAGAACTCGTTGTCTACTAGAATTACGTGTAAATGATACACGAACCTGATGAGCGTCTCTACGAGAATTCTGCACACTACGAGAAATGTCATTGCAACATGTGAATGGTATTTAATATTAAAGCACAGAATTTATCTGACTGTGTAGAAATTTGAAAATCTGCTTACTTTTTCTTAATTCGTCAAATTGGAAAAGGAAACGAAAACAAACATATTCTTTTCCAATGAAAACTACAAAACATATTTCCAGATGTACTTTATATAATGTATAGTATTGGAATACTTCTTTTTCAATAGACATTATTCACTGTTATTTTACTAAATAACAAAGTAAAATAAAAATTTATTCTACTAAAAGTTGTCGTTTCAGAGACGAGTGTCTAATAATTCTTAAAGTTAAACACCTAATATAAAAATACATAACTCCAAATATAAATAACATCTAGTTAAATTGCTTAGATTTAAAGCTAAAAGAGTTTTAAACAGCTGTAGTTCATAGTGGTGTTGCTAAAATATTTAAACAATTAAATAGCTAAACAACATTCAATGCGTTTTTGATCGTGAGTCTACAACAGAGTCGCCAGATGAGGGGCGGGAGCACGAATTGAGGGGAAAAAGTTACCCTCTCTCTGCCAGAACTGGATTAGTCACGTGACACTTGGAAATACCGTCGTAGAAGGGGAAGCTAGAGTTGGGACACAAGTCTTAACCTGGCGACTCTGGTCTACAGTATACTGTTCCTCGTTGGCTCGAATTGGTTCAAGGGCACTTCCTGACACCATTATGCGGCTACAACCTTAAAGGATAACTTGCGCAACTTCACTAAGTGAACTTCAATTTTGTTGGGGAAGCCGAGGGGAATTATTAAAAGCGGTTACCAAGAATCGCTAAGGGTGGAAAGTGTTCGCAGAGGGTTCTGCTAATAATTGAGTTGGTGCATATGAAAGTACTGATTGCAGGTGGCGCGAAAGTTCTTTTGTATAAAGAAAATAACTATTATAAACTAACATAAAATGATAATAAGTGACGAATAAAGAAAATGAATATTATAAACCAACATAAAATACGAATAATTGACGAATAAAGAAAATGAATATTATAAACCAACATAAAATACGAATAATTGACGAATAAAGAAAATGAATATTATAAACTAACATAAAAAAAGAATAAGCGACGAATAAAGAAAATGATTATTATAAACCAACATAAAATAAGAATAATTGACGAATAAAAAAAATGAATATTGTAAACTAAAATGAAATAAGTATAATATATTTCATGATAACGAACGTGTTAACTTCGACGTGCACTGTGACAGAAGTGTCTTCTTATCAGCAAGGCCGTTTTATCCAGAAGGAACCTTAGGTACACTGATTATGGCCTACAGAGGATGTAGGTGAAAAAATTGTAGGGTCCATAAACAGAGTTATAGGACCTGCAGAAACCGGATTAAACCTAGAAAGAGATTGTCAGGAAATTTTAATGGTAGACTCTAGTGAGAATAGTGGTAAGGGTTGATCGAATGTATAATTTCTTGGACTCTACGAACAGTATGATACTTTCTTATCAAAATGAATAGGTGGATTGTGAAACTATTCATAACATAAACGTCCCAATAAAAAGGTATATAATGTGTACCCGACTGATACTACGACACTCTTATCTCTTCGAATCTCGTTTAAAGACGCACAGTCTCATCACTGTGGCTCGAATGTTAGCTCAAGTGTGCGAGAAGAAACAAAAACATGCGTAGACGTAAAAATCGCTGGTGGTTCGGACCATTTCCACACATCGTTCCCTGCGTTTATGTGCATGAAAGAATACATTCATGATAATTATAAGATTCTTATTAAAAATACGATAAGTATTAATCCAATACGGGATACAATATTACGCCATTTTTTCATGTCGGCTATCAATTTTCAATTTAACAACGAATTTTGTAGTTTTAATATTATGTTGAAACTGCAGTGTATACAACACACAGTACGAAAAACATTCTACTTGTCCATGTGATAAGATATGTGTCCCAGCATGTTGTTAAACATATGTTTGTAAATTGCGAATATCAATAATGCATAAAAGAATAACGGGTGTTCAGTGCAAACGCAGCTGATTTCATTAATTTTGGCATTCTACAGCGTGTCCAAAAAATATACTTCCTCTAAAGGAGTGATTCCTAAAGTCATTTGAAGTAACTTTTTTCTTTGCAAAAATACTTTTTGCGGCTTTGTTAAGGAGTTGTTAACGAAAAACACGGACTTGACCCAGAGCGCGAGTACAGCGGAGGGATTCCGGCTCGGCGACAGATACCGCTAAGCGAGACGTTGGCATTGGCTGAGCCGAAATCCGTCCACAGTAACCGCGCTCTGATTGGTCCGTGTTTTTCGTTGATAACTCCTTAACAAAGCCACAGAGAATATTTTCGCAAAGGAAAAAGTTACTTCAAATGTCCTCAGGAATCACTCTTTCCAAGGAAGTATTTTTTGGGACATTCTGCAAGTCCCCTTAGAAACCATGCAAAATGTGTCCGAAAAATTTGTTCATACAACAAATCACTTACGAGTTATGTTACGAGACTCACCCTGTATAACCCCCACCTAAGATCCCAGCACATTCCGAGGATTACTGATTTACACTTTCCTAATGATCAGCGCAGAAATGAAGACGGGTAATTAGCCGATTTCCGAGAACGAACAGAGATACGCCGGTGGCGGTAGTCGTTCCGCGATATGTTTTGCATATTGTTCACCGATGGCAATTGTGCAAATACATACGCGTCTTGACACTCGTAGCGTCTGCTCTTATCGGTGCGCGATCACGACCGTCACAAGGGATATAATTTATAATGGGCTGACAAACATCGACTCCTATCGCTAGAAAACCGTTCACGTGCTCGTTGACGCGAGCACAGTCAGCCCCATCCCGTTTTCGCTCGCCTCGCTTCAGAGACCCTTCCTGGGGATGCGATCGACGATCGGATATCCAAAGCAAATATTGAATAACCGTTCGCAAAGATGGCTCGTGGCTGACCACCCCTCAAAATTGAATGAAATCTATAGGGATGATTCGAGAACTTATGGAACTGTATCTCTTACGAAAGCCTGTCTGAAACAGTGAAATGATTGGAAAAATTGAATATCTATGCATTTTTTCAGCTCACTGAAATTACTAAATAAAGAGACATTTTTATTTGGTTCTTGTATGCTACCATTAACCCCTTGCACTACGATTCATTTTACGGTTGCAGTGATTAGAACTTATTTGTCGTTTCTAATTTCTTAGAAAAAAAGAAGTTTGTATGTAATTTATACCTATGCAGTCTCCAATGGTTTCAACAACAAGATAATATAATTTTGTTTCAATTTAAAGTTTAAAGGAAATTAGTAGCATGAATATTTAGTAGACTATCTTCGAAATCTTCGTCACGAGTCCGACTCGGTATTATAGTGCAAGGGGTTAATGAAGACTATTTTTATTTTGCAAAAGACTACTTGCTATAATAATTATGATATAAACATAAAATAATAATTAGTTATCAACCAGAAATAATGCATTTGTCAAATCAATCTGTAGGTACAATTTTCGGTAACTGCTCATTTTGATACATTGTGTACACACACGTTTTATTTTTACAAGTAAACACTTCAGTTTGCAATGTATCTAATAACTATACAGTAGACATTAAGTACAAATGTGTTAACGTGTTTATGTAAATATTGTTTTACCTTTGATCACTGAACATAATTTATAATTTACGAGCCCAATAAATATAATTTTCGAGCAACAATCCTGCGAAAGCTAAAAAATAAAAGAAATAAAATAAATGTCCTATAGTATCATCCTCATTGTTCTACGCTGTTAATAATTCGCGAACATTGTATGTGACGGTGCTCGGCACTGTAAATGTTAGTTTTACAGTGTCCATAACAGAAGTTTACAAGGTCATTAGTAAGCCGATATGGGCCCCCTACATCGTTGTTAGATTATCGGCTGTTCGAAGGTTAATTCGTACGTCGAATCCACATCACGATTAGATGCGCGATTTATTAATATTACAGTTAAGTATTATTACGAAACCGATCAGTGGCAATCAATGTTATTTTTATCGCGGACAGCTGGCGTGAATTTTTTTTTCCATACGCTCACATATACGATCGGAATCGTAATACATAATGATTTCGCTATAATGTGGCATGCACGTGATAGAATGTGATCTGGTAACACTCTTTGTTTACATATTTCATTACTCATTCATTTCATATTTTTCCATGCCGCAAGGAATGTATTCGTTCACCTCTTGAGAGGAAACTATACGAGTGTAATTACCGATAAATAAGAACAACAATAAAATCGATACTATCAGAGATATAATAACAGAATGAGATTTCTCCAAGTAGATACATAAGAAAACAAAACACTATCTGGTGGTACAAGATAAATACAACTCAGTATTACTAAGAGAAAAGTCGGGAAAGTTCGACCAAAATTTGATTTTACATTTCAATATTTTTTGGTCAGCTACTCGAATAGTGCAATGAGCAACAAATAAATGCTTATTCGAGCTATAATACATTAATTAATGCCTTTCATATGCTACGATTCGTAGCTTGACTCAGAGTCACTAGAAGAGGGAAGGGAGCACGAATTGAGGGGAAAAAGTTACCCCCCCCCCCCTCTGCCAGTACCGGATTAGTCGTGCGAGGCGCCAGATTAAGACTTTTATCCCCACTTTACCTTCCCCTTCTACGACGCCATCCCGCCGTGGCCCGGTCACGTGACGCGTTTCGTCTTTGTCATGTGTACGGTACTGGCAGAGACAGGGCAACTGTTCCCCCTTAACTCGTGCTCCCTCCCCTCATCTGGCGATTCTGCTCTGGAGTGTTGTTGGAATTTTGATGTAACGTTGGTTGTGTATTAATTATCTCGTCGGCAAATGTCGCCCGCTCGTTGATAAGCTTCCGGTAACAAACATCTGTCGGTATCATGAGCTTTGCCACCTCTATATTGGTACGAGTTTATTATTATTATTGGGAAGAAGATCGGCCCCGATCATTTTTCTACGCTCTCGTTTATGTTATCGAATTTCTCGTAATTTTTACGGAGACGCCATGCCACCGTGGCATTTTTCGCCTGGAATAAACTAAACGGAGCAATTCGAACAACCGTAAATCACGAGCAATTGTTGGTATGATTTATGGCATGATAACAAAGCGATACTACTCCGATGATGCTTGTTTTTAATCGACAATATTACTAGTTTATTATACAACTGAGCCGAGTACTATTTCCGTCGAATTCTGTTTTGAAAGCGAAATATAGGCAGATAGTATCATAGCTGATATAGGTCATTCTTAATTTAGTCTTATATTGAAAATAGTGTCGTGAAAATAGTATAATGGAGTGGAAGATTCAGCGGTGTATAAATACTTCCACGTTCACAATATTCGTACGCATATAAAAATGCTGTACATCGGAAAATAATCATTGGAAATCTGTATATCACAAATTAAGAATTTTTCATAAATCTTTCACAAATACAAAGTCAATTTTAGTAAGATATTAGTAGAATATAGAATTATTCGCCGAAATGCTGAAGCTGCTACACTTACTTGCAAATTACTTGCAAAGGAATATATATTAAAAATGATAAAATAATGGACATTAATATTCTTTAATAACACCTGTTCTAAAGTTTTCATTCGGATATACATAGATTGCACAATACTAAAGATTTCGATGTGTAAAAATCGTTTATTAAAATGAAAATTGAAATAAATTGTACTTTAATAAAAGTATTATAATATTGACTTGTATAAATTGTACACACGCGAAATCAATATATGTATTTGTAAATTCATATTTTGAATTGCATATTGAAAATTTGATACATCAAAATTTGTCGACATGCATACGTTATACGTGATATTTATATGTATAGTTATATGTGATTAGCAATCGAAAATTGAAGGGTACGACGAAATCATAAGCTAAAGAAATCGTGTAAAAAAACTTGAATGAAGATGGCGAAAGAGCAAAGTTCGCGTAAGAAAGAAGTACAAGACAAGTCAAAGATAAATGAACCAATGTTGGCAGCATTATTGTAAAGCGTTTCAATGAATATGTACTTACAGAAACCTGTCGGAAGATTTCAAAGAAACAAGATTTGATGATTCAGCAATTCGAAGCTGCTCATCTATGAGTGAAGCATGTTTGGAAATCGCCAAAAATTAGGCGACAAGTACCTTCTTTTTGGAATACATAATTTTGTCTAATCAGAGTATTTAGAGCATGTTTAACTAAAACACTAAGTTTTATTATTATGTGTGAGTTTCACCTTTAATTGATCTGTGAAACTGTTTTTTTTTACTGATAATTTTTATGATTTTAAGAAAATTCGAATTCGTTAATATATTAATGTGGTATTTTGATACTGAATTTATATAAAAAAAAATTTTAGTACGCCTTTGTAAAATTAATTATGGTCGGTTAACAGATACAAAATTTGCACTCAGTGCTATGACGTGGCAATGGCCAATAAGATAGAATGTCCGTATTAGATGTTGGAGGCGTAATTTTGTTATCGATAAGATTGTAAATATAATGCAATATTTGATTGATTTTAATGTGATATCATGAACATCGAGTGCCGATAAATTGCAATTCGAAAATAACGTTTATCTTCATAAGAATCGCAATTACGACAAGATTGTATTGCCAAGCAATGGATACCGTAGAAGAGTCTACAGTTTTTGGTAAAATTTTTCAGCAGAAACGGAATTATCTACTAATAATTATACAAGTTTTAGTAATTAGGAACTGATACACTGATACAAACATTGGAAACTCCTGTTCGATTAATTTGCAATGAGTGACATCATGAATTAGAATTCGAAAAGATTTGTTTCCATGTGTTATAAATTATCCTCCATAAACAGTACAAATAGAAATCTGAAGAAACGTTTACCATACATTTGATTGATTAAGTATCATCAGGTTCAAAGGTGGAGCAACGAAATATTATCTGTGCGTTTATTTATTCTTACAAATTCGACTAGCATGAATTCCTACGTCGCATTAATTAATCGTCTGATAATTTCTCCAAGAACTCGATCAAAATATTTACTATTAAATTATATTCTTATTACCAGAGATTTCAGAATCAATATAGTTCACACGTTGACCAATTAACAATACCAACCCCACCACAAAGTACTTTATTTAATAAAAAAACAGAAATGTTAAGATTTTTAACTCTCTGGTATTGTGCGCAGATCCCGATCGAATTCGCAACACTCGATGTGTGAGCCAAAAATTGATTTTTTAATCTTCGATCAGTCGATAACTAATCGACGTGACACGGAATATTAATCAATCGGATGCAATGAAGGAGAGTTCGTAAATCACGAATATTTTTACTGTGCACAAGCTGTTTAAAGTAACTCACGTTTCCAGCACGAATGTATTGCAACTAACGCTTCTATCGCGTTTGATGCACGCTGTCGAATAGGAATCGGCTGACGCGTCTGATCACGACCAGCCAATTCTACTTCCCCTGCACGCTGGATCACTGGTTGAACTAATTTTCAAACTCGATTTTCTCTCGAACGAAATGTCGACCGAAAAAATGTTGTTCGTTTCATTTCCCTCGTTTTTGCACGTAGAATCACCTCGTGCCCTCTGGTACCACCTGTCCCGAGACAATTAACATTGAACTCTAATTGAAGGGCTACACAAGGAACGGGGAATAGGAATGAATGAAAATTTAAAATGGTCTCGCAGACCTACTACAGTGGTCAACGGTTAATGAAAACCTGATGAAGAACTTGTAAACACTACACATGCGTCTACATACTCGCATACATACGATACACATGATAAAGACGCTACTTAAAGAGATGAAGAACTCGAAGAATCGCGACGCCACTTTGGCGCACCCTGTATTTACATTGAAATTATTTATGTGTCTATTAATAAATAAATGCCCGAGGGGCGACGAGAGGGTTCTATAATTGGTTCTCGGATCTACGATCACCATCTCGAGCGACGGGGACACGTCTCTAGGTGCCAAGAGTCTCTCGTACTGTTTGTCAAGACTGTACCATCGCGTTTCTTGTGCGTAGTAAACGAAGTAAGTGCTGCTAGCATGGCACAGAGAGTGGACCAATCGTCGCGCGCGACGAAAGGGGCACGACTGGCTCTCGAATCGCGTCGCAATTCCACTGACTCCGTCGTTCGTTGTTCGTCGTACGTCGTGCGTCGTACGTCGTTCCTAATACTACTGTGTGTGTGCGTGTGTGTGTGTGTTTCACATGTGAGACTGTATGCGCACGCATATACGCGTACCCGTACGCAACACTGCCCGAGACGTTTCTGCGTTCCGCGTGTGTAAGTATGTACGCGTGTGTGTCGCGTACATAATTATACGCTACTCTCGTCACCAATCGCGCTCGCTAGCTTGGGGTCAAAGTCAACCGCACAGGCGGCGGCGGCGGCTAGAGATCGCTCGAACGCGAACACTATACTGCCTCCGAAAAGCATCAGCACGATCGATTTCCCATTTCCGAAAACCATCGATCTTTTACACTGGATTTGCGGGCCACTAAAAGTGAACACTTTGCATTTCACACATGACGATAATGTGTCTATACAAATTTTTACCTGTTTTTTAAATAATATATACAGCCAAAGAGATTCTCATGGACGCACCTTTACAATCTGAATAATCGGAAATTAAAAATATTCGAATTGAATGAAAATTAAATTTAAATTACAAATATTCGTCATTTTTATGGAAACACTGAAAAGTTGATCAATTTTCATGAATGCTTTTCGACGCGATGTTACGTCTATAATTTTTTTGTTGTAATTTATTTAGCTACTCTTTCGTCACATAATTTTTTGTACAGTTCTAATTACAGAGGAACGTCGATTATACGGACGCCGACTTTCCGAAACGCCGATTATCTGCATGACCGATTATCCGAATACAGGATAAATCACGTATACAAGTGCGCAGTACATACTATGTATTTAACGATGTTTACATTTTAGGACACATACGTTCCCTGTCAAATGTCTCATTTCAGTGTATCGTCTAAACAGGGGACATATTCGAGTTACACATGCCGATTTTAATGGAACTTATTTGAGAGGTAGTTCTTAGAAAAATGTTCGACACATGTTTTTCTTTATCGATCATCGTCGACATTGGAGAAGTGAAAACAGCCCTCACAATTGGGGATGGAAATCATGTTTTTTAAAATTTTTAGGAAACTAGATGAAGATAGTCAAAATTTTGACAAAATTGTAGAAAAATTCATTTGTTTAAACAGTATCATAGAAATTTTTCTTGCTGATTGTTAATCAATGCAAACTCGTATCTGTTATCCATGAATAAAAATATCAGATATATTTTATATCTTTCATACCTATTTTCGAATTCTACAGGGTGTCTCAAAAATGAACTTCCTTGCAGGGGGTGATTCCTGATGTCATTTGAAGTAACTTTCTCCTTTGTGAAAATGTTCTCCGCGGCTTCGTTAAGGAGTTATTAACGAAAAACACGGACCAATCAGAGCTACGGAGACTCGCGTTGAGCCTGGCGTTGGCATTGGCCCAGCCGGAATCCGTCAGCTGTAGCTGCGCTCTGATTGGTCCGCGTTTTTCGTTGATAACTCCTTAACAGAGCCGCGGAGAGTATTTTCGCAAAGGGAAAAGTTACTTCAAATGACATCGGGAATCACCCTGAACTTCGACATTTTTGGGACACGCTGTAGAATAACAAAATATTAAGCAAAATTATTGAAATCAGCTGTGATTTTCCACAGCTGACATCATTCTTCACGGATTTTTGAGACCGAGTTCGCCTAGCTGATTTTGCAGTGATCTGCATCAGATGCGGCATAGTTTAGCGAAATTGTGATGCTGCAATTAATTGCAACGTTGTCGACCACCGGTGACCTCTACATTGCGGAGGAAAGTTACGTTACCGATCGCCAGTGACCGGCACATCAATCAAGATGCTAATTAGTATATGTATAACTAAGGTCAACGGAATACTGAATAGAATGTTGCTTGCAAGGGCAAGGTACATCGAGTAAACGCAACATGACCATCGCAGTGACGGCTGAATAGTGAGACAGAAAGATCTCAAATTCCAAGGACAGTCGTCTTACAATTATCAACTAAAGTCAATTAATTTTTTATAAAATTTTCTAAAACTTAATATTATCAAAATGTTCCTCAAAGCTTTTATCTCAAATATCACGGAATCTTTGATGGAGAAAAGATATTTTTCTTCGATTCAAGCGAAATAGTTTATAAAAATCTCCATTCGCGTAAACAGCTTTAGCCTACTAATTAGCGTTTGGTGCGTGCGCGGGAACCAGTTTTATTTTACGAGACACGCGGCTTTGAATACGAAACGTGTCGAAACGGTGCCGCTCCGTCAGGATGTCGTAACAAAAACACGCGTGAAAATACCGAAGAAAGTGGCCGCGAGTATACTCGTTCGTATTAAAATTTGATTCACATCCGTTTTTACTGCTCACAGTTTAACGACTCCAATCCGCTCGGGGTTCGAGCGTGTCATTCAAAGTTCGCCGCAAGATTACCGTCATTTGAATAAATTAAACAAGACTGTTCGACGGGAACGTCATGGCGATCAATGTTCTTCGCTAATTTCGTTTTGTAAAATAATAATATGACTAGTAGATGTATGATACAAGGTGTCTCAAAAATGTACCTCCTTGCATGAGGTGGTTCCTGAGGTCATTTGAAGTAACTTTTTTCTTTGCCAAAATGTTCTGTGAGGTTTTTTTAATCAGTTATTAACGAAAACATGAGCCAATCAGAGCGCGACTACAACTGAGCGTAGCGTTGACATTGGCCGAGCCGAGTTTCGTCCGCAGTAGACGCGTTCTGATTGGTCCATGTTTTTCATTGATAATTCCTTAATAAAGCCGCGGAGAACATTTTCGCAACGGAAAAAGTTATTTAAAATTATTTCAGGAATCACCTCTTTCAAGTAAATGCAACATTTTTGGGACACCCTGTATATGCGTCTAATTTTGTGCGATGAAACAAACTATTGAGCAGACTTTAACAAATATGTTTACAATAATTTTTATTTCGGTTTGGAGATTATAAAACTATTAATAGATAGCTTCAATTTTTGTTTGGGTTATTCATTTTACGCGTTGTTGTGTTTGAACAAATTTCAATATTGTGGAAGGTTCCAAGTCGAATGATTTATCACCTTATTTTGCATCTAAATGTACAAAAAGTTAATTTTTTATAGCTACAAAACGCAACTCATCAACAATCATCAAGTCTTGCACGTTAGTTAAAATGTAATAAACGTTTGCAGATATTGTTACATCAACAACAGTACTGGTAATTACATACGATCATTATCAATCTTTAGTCTTTACGACCGTTTTACAATTTAACATAAGGTACGTTTAACAAATTCCTGAAGTTTTCGTTCGTTTCAATTTTCTACCTTACAAGGAAAACAAGTTTGTACAAACGAGAAAGAATAAAAAAGTTTCCAGGTAAAGTTGTCGCACGTTACTTATAGTTTTAATAAAAAATGTATTAATGCTTAAGTATATTAATCTTCTGCTTCCTTTTCTGTTGCAGGTAAGCTCGAAGTTCCTCGACTTCCTTCCAAGGGTATATTGCTCATAATAATTAATTATCAAAATTTCTGTCGTTCCTCTGAAGCGAACTTGGTGAGTTACATAAGAATGGGAAGAAATATCGATGTTGAGATGTCGTAGAGACAATGAATTTTCATTGCGTTTATTGATATTGTTATTGTAGCTTGTGTTTCGAACGCGTCGCTGTTTTCGCGCCTTTTCTCTTATAGCAAGCACAGTGAAATTAGTGCACATTAAAATGATAATCTTAATATAATATTCTATATAATAAATATAATCTCTAAAATATAATCTTCTCTCGTTATAAATTATTATTAAATATAATTATATGGAAGAATTATGTACTTTCATATATTGTACAATTCACAATGTGAATATACATCTTGATGCCAGTGAAACACACGTTCCACTGATTAGAGTACAGATAATTGAGATTCTACTGTACTGTAAATGAAACAAGCAAATTGTGTCGTGTTTGCAGTCATTTTAATCAGCAAAGTCTGACGAATATGTTGATAAAAGTTTCATGAAAGAAACCATTAAAAACAAAAAAGTTTTATCACTTTTTTACCATTGTATCTCAATATTTTTTTGCGTATAACGACAAGAGTAATCCAACTATATAATTAAAAAAAAATAATGCATCATTGCACTTTAAAAAAAATATAGTCCCCCATAGAAACAACTACGCGAACCACCTTGTATATTATAAAAATAATGGCTAAGCATTTGGATAGATAAATTCTACTAATAAATCTTTGTTAAGAAGACGTTCTTGAATGGAGTAGGTACATCGGGCGTTTCTCGGGCTTTTTCGCGTTTCGAACCGGTTCGCGCCGCTGCGATCGTCCGTTCCCGTGGCGGCTCGGCCGGTCTCGTGCCGCCACGGTTCTCGTGGTCTCGTTATCCAACAAGTGTCGGTAGCGCGGGTAGAAAGTGGCGGCTGTGCGCGCGAGCATATCGCGGCGCTCTAAACTTAGCCACGCTCATATAAGCGCCGCACCGTGTGGTCGCCAGCTTGCGTAATCGCTCTGTACTTTTTAACGGCGCTCCGATGCAGATGTAGATAGGCGGGGTCCGATCGCTCGTCACGATAGCTGCCTTCGAAACTGTTATGTAAAGATAATACTCGCAGAAAAAGAAACAAAAATTTTGCTCATACGAACGGACACAGAACGTGCACGACGATCCTCGGATGACACGTGAAGCTCTATGTTACAGACACGCGACAAAGAAGCAGCGTGTTGGAAATTCGCTTTGACCCTTGTTTTATTCAACTTTTCACTGTACATCATTTTAACCCTTGTCCACAGTGACTCAAAATAATATTGGCACACTTTTTGAAGGACCTTTTTAATATTGGACCATACAGACCCACAAAATTTGTTTCTTAAATTATCAATATAGGATCACAGAAAAAAGTCGTAAACAGCTTTTAGTACTTTCTCTGTAATTCCGACCAATTGCAATTTTTTTCAAAATGTTTTTTGGGCGTCATGTAGTAATTAATTGTTTGCAATATTAGAAAAAATTTGTCTCCACCACAATTCCACCTTCTCGTACCCAGTAGCTTTCAAATAAATATGATTTTCACACCTGTAGTATTTCCAGAGATAATAGTCTGCTGAGACTTAAACGCGGACAAAGCAGTTCGTGTACATAGTAATTAACGACGAAGGCTATGTTATGTACATAACTATATGCACATACTAATTAACCACGCATATCACAAAGAATTAGATTATGCGATAAAGCGTCAAGATTCTCAAAAACGAGAATGCAGGTAATCTATTAATTCATTATTCTGATACTTTACACCATTATATATCTAATACTTTGGGCCAACAACCTTACGTCAAATCGTTTTGGATCTCCATTCTTTGAATAATTTTACATCTTAATTTTACGTCATAAAAATATACGTGGAACGTTTTGGATGGAATCGAAGTTACGATCACTGGAGGTTCGCTAAACACAATAGACAACGTACACTGTATACATATAGGCCAGGACAACTTCTTCCCCGCTGTCGCTTTACAACTCCCACTACCCGGTGTACCGATTCCCCCACTCTCCACTATTTCATATTGCCCCTATACGGCCTCCTATATGTATATGTATACACTACTAATCTAATGCACCACCTCATCCTACATTCCACAGGAGTTTGGTGGGGAGGACCCAGGAATGGGAAGAGTGCCCGCGGCTCGCGAACCGCAAATTGCCCAGGCCTGGTCTGTGAGGATTAGGTCAAAGAACGCGAAGGACAAATCAAGCGCCGCAGTTATTCGCCGTTAATTTAATCGAATTAAATAAAATTCATTAATTGAATTCATTCAAATTAAAATTCAATAATTGAATTCATTCAAATTAAAATTTAATAATTGAATTCATTCATATTAAAATTCAATAATTGAATTCATTCAAATTAAAATTCATTAATTGAATTCATTCAAATTAAAATTCAGTAATTGAATTCATTCAAATTAAAATTCAGTAATTGAATTCATTCAAATTAAAATTCATTAATTCAATTCATTCAAATTGAAATTCAATAATTGAATTCATTCAAATTAAAATTCAGTAATTGAATTCATTCAAATTGAAATTCAATAATTGAATTCATTCAAATTAAAATTCATTAATTGAATTCATTCAAATTGAAATTCAATAATTGAATTCATTCAAATTAAAATTCAGTAATTGAATTCATTCGAATTAAAATTCAGTAATTGAATTCATTCAAATTAAAATTCAATAATTGAATTCATTCAAATTAAAATTGATTAATTGAGTCTCTGCAAACTATAGACGGCTGAAAACGAAATTTATGGCGGACCTGCGGAACATATCGATAACTGTATCAACAATCACTAGACAGCGGATCTTTATGCAAAATAAGAATTTTCTACCTCAATTACAACAAATTGGAGGGAAATGTCTTTTCTTTATTAATATATTTAATAGGTTGAAAATAATATAACAGTATTTTTAAATTCTTCTAAAGTTTCTGCTCTTTGAAATTACACCTACTCATTTTTGTCACAAGTGCATAAAATCGCATATGCTCCGGGGAAAATGTTTTTCCAGCGATTCTGCGCGGAGACATTGCCTGAGAACGTTCCAAGTGCGCTCGGCCTTTTAATAGTGGCTGATAAATACGGATCCGTATTGCGCCTCAACGGCGGAGTTACACGGATAACCTATGATCCGTGAGCGGTATAGTGATTCTCCTGCTCGGAGTGCAGATCTTGCATGCGTAATTGCGAATTATCGCTTGATCGGCTTGCGCAATGCTTATAACTCTCGCGGGCCCAGAATTCAGAAAATTGGTCACGGAACGCAACGCAACGGCGCGATACGGCGCGACGCGACGCGACGCGACGCGACGCGGGCGATGTGGTGGATCGCTCGAGGGTCGTTGCATTCGCCAACGAGAGACATCGTCAATTGAAACTATGTGGGATTGTGGAGCACGCGACACCACTAATTACGAACGAAGTTGCTTGAACTTGTTAAACGACGGAAGACGAAGTTGTTTGCTGTTGCTGCGCGGTGACATGTTGAACATACCTAATTCATTGAAAATTCTTCCGCATGATTCGATCGTAATATTTTGTACCCGTATTATAGGATCAATCAGTACAAATCGTTTTCATTCATCTTTAATTGAGGCCACGCGTACAATAAGGGCGCGAGTGCAAGAAAAGTGCGATGAATCGAATTTGAATTTGAATGTTTCAGCACATTCAGGAATTTTAAATACAGTGAATCATTGAACACTTTTAAAAGGACAATGACCTTTTTAATATTGGACCATACAATTTGGATTTTTGAGAAGTTAGAACAATCAGTTTACTACATATCGTGGAAAAAAATTTTTGGAAAAATTGCAATTGGTCGGAGTTATATAGAAAATGCTAAAAGTTGTTGTTCCCAACGTTTTTATGTGGGCCTAGGTTGAAAATTTGAAAAGGGACAAATTCGGTCATTGAATTAATCTAAAAAATCTGTATCGATTAAATGTTAAAAGTATGACAATGCAACGCAGATTAGTTTAATATAGGCAATAGAATAATGTTTCAATGAATAACATTTGTCGTTGAATTGTATCGTTATTCTCACTCGCGCCTCGCCCCCAGCACCATTTATTTATTAATCACTATCGCTACTCGTGCGTACTCATTCAATCGCTCACTCGACAATAGCAATCAAATTTAAAACGATAATAAACAAAATAACAGCACGACCATATTTATGTGTCACGTAGTAGGAGAAAATTGCTCGTATTTTACAACTCACTGTATTGAGCGTTACATTTTCTATTTGTTACTACAATAATTACTGCGCGAGTTCACATTACGAACATTTTATGACATAATGCTAATAAACCAGGCCTGTCCAACTTTTTCTTCGTTGCGAACTACACGGTCCCCACCATCAATCAGTCAGTTCCCCCACTACTTAATGGTGTCAAATAGTGGGGGAACGTCACCTCCCATCTTAGCGGAATGAAGTAGTGGGGGAACATGCCTGACGTAAGCTATGTACTGAATGGCACTTTCTGTGAAAATGATTTTGCAAACAGAAATCAGAACGGAAATATATTTATTAACAAATAAATTAATCACTGCAATTTGGGAAGCAATCATCAATATACTTATAAATAACAATGTAACCTACACATAAGAGGAGTACCAAGTACGTAACTAGAATGTTTTAATTTATATATGCAGAAAAATGCAAAGAAAAAACAGAATAAAAAAAATATACATTAATGAATAATTAAGTAAAATATATTATTCGCGAATTTCTAAACTTCTTCTTTTTCTCTACATTAATAAAGTTTAATGAGTGTAACGATGCAAAGAAAAACAGGAAAACAATTTGAAAAATTTCATAATGACGGAAGAAAAATGTACAATCTGGTTATTAAAGCAATGTCCATGAAACGCGAGGACAAAATTTCGAGTACTAGTTAGAAGCTTTTCCCGGTTTGAAATTCGAAATCGTGCGACTTGAAAATAATCGTTTGCCTTTGAAACGCGAGTGCAGTACCCCATAAAATTGTAAACAAAAACGCGGGGCAATCGTTCGAGTTGTTTGCTTTTGTTCATGTATTTTTTTTTTCTGTAGTTTTAAATACATAGGAATTTCGATGTAACCAGGTTCGAAAATAACCGTACTCCGTATACGGCGGGGCGAGCGTAATTTATTTCGTAACGAGAGACTCGAGTGTGCTTGTACGCGCGTAATAATATTACCGATCAATGAATGGACGTTCACGTAATTCCTTTCGATAAACAAAGTCGTAGTGTTTCGGTCACATCCCCGGGTATTTTAACGTTTACATCAATACGCCGGGGCTCTTAATTGCATTAACTCGTTGCCAGACGGATACCTATCTAACGGTATATGCAGAGGGTGCAGAGTACCTCTATTATCCGAATTAGTATGAATACATGAATGCGTACGATTGTCGGATAATAGAATATTTTTGACACAGAGTTTCCCCGGATACTACAATTCCGAAGGGTGCGAATTTATGTTTACGATTAGAAAATTTATACATTTTTAAAAAACTTCTGTTTCGAATAAGTCGATATTGAAAACTAATCCTGACAAGGTATCCCCACTCTACCTTCCCCTTTCGCGACGCTAATTCCACCACGCTTTCCCCACGGCACGATCACGTGACGCATTTCGTCTCTGTCGTGCATGCGTCACAATGTCACGTGACTAAAGGTATATTTATACCGAAAAAAACACGGTGGGACCCCGGATCCGGGAAAAGTTTGGTTACCCTGGTTTTGTATCTAGCACTTATATCAGTCCAGGCGGTCCCCGTATAAGTGCTAGATACGAAACCAGGGTAACCAAACTTTTCCCGGATCCGGGGTCCCACCGTGTTTTCTTCGGTATAAATATACCTTAATACGGTACTGGCAAAAAAAGGGTAACTTTTTCTCCTCAATTCGAGTCAATTCCCATCACCTGGCGACTCTGCAGAGAACATCAAGTATTGCTTCATCCTAAAAATTCCTGCAATTTTAATAAGGTCATCCCATGTGACAGCTTCTTTTTTTTACTTTTTTTGGGGAATTTTTTTTTATGTGCTCTGAAAACATACAATATTGAAATTTTCAACACACATTTATTGACATTTTTACAGTCTCTCAGAATTTTTTCAAACCAAAATAACGAGTTGAATCGACTTTACAGCGTTCGGAAGACACTCGTGTGTAAAAAATAGTTGGTTGACGGCGATCATGATTCCGGAGGTTTCGATCATCTGAAATAAAAAAATCAAACGGCATTTTAATTTGTGCACCTGGGGCTATCGCCGGTACCCTAAATAATATATAAATATAGAAAATTGAAAATCTGGCACGGTTTTACACGTTAAGTGCTAAGTTTCGTAATTTTTTTTTGTCTTTTTCAGCTTAAAAAAAAAAACTATAGCAAATATCAGAAATATTTTGGTACAGGCGAGTACTATAGATGTGCTGACTATACCATAAAACTTTGAGCGAAATCCGTTCAGTAGTTTTTCAGATATCATGGTCGCCAATATCAAAAATGCAGTTTTGAGGAAAACGCGATTAAAGATTTAAGTACGATTTACACAAAGAAAATGTAAACTCACCATTAGTCTGCTATGTGTTGAGAAATTGCCTTGGCTCGATGCTCCGAAGTGCACGTTGATTCGAATGCACTTTCTTCAAACAGAAATTAATGTCCAGCTGATTGATATTTCACTGGTTATTTATTAATACTTTAATCGTTATTGAGGCAAACAGCTGCTCCGTTCTACGTTTATAACAGTCGAACGACTTCGAATATCAAAATGTCCTTTTACCTGTATATTCGAGGAATGTTATAGAAGCAATTTTTGCAAACAAAATTTTTCGATTTTTTGGACCTACCACATGGGATGACCCCCTTAAGTAATATTGAGAAAAGTAACTCTATCGAAATAGAAATTTTTTATCCAAAACAGTTTCCATAGTATACATGTACCAACATACCGAAACATACTAAGACTAGATCTACCAACTACCAACAGCACATAAATGTAGGCATACAGTGACTCCCATTAATATTCGGACGTTCTTAAAAAAACGATAACTTTTTTTATATTGCACCATACGATTTGAACTTTTTTTGAGAAGTTAGAGCAATTAATTTACTACGTGATGTGAAAAGAAATTTTTTCAAAAATTGCAATTGGTCGGAATTGTAAAGAAAATACTAAAAGTTGCATTTTACAACTTTTTTATGTGGATCTATATTGAAAATTTATAAAATATGTTTTGTAGATCTGTATCAATTATATGCATTATAAAAGTTTCATCGAAATCGGTTGATGTGGGAAACAACGACAGGCATTGAAAGATATATGAATCCTTAGATTTATTGCAGTTAGAGGACGAAAATCGTGAAAAATTGCAATTTCTACCATCTTTAAACGTTTGTAGCTCATTGCAACGTTGACCGATGTTAATGAAATTTTCAGAATATGTTTAATTGATACATATCTACGAAACGTAGTTTCTACATTATCGATATGAGCCCACATAAAAAAGTTGTGAAACATAACTTTTAGTATTTTCTCTGCAATTCCGACCAATTGCAATTTTTTCAAAAATTCTTTTCACGTTACGTAACAAAACCGATTGTTCGAACTTCTAAAAAAAATTCAAGTTGTATGGTCGAATATTAAAAAAGTTATCGTCTTTTTAAGAGTGTCCGAATATTAGTGGGAGTCACTGTACAATAAATATCAAATTAATTTTTCCTCTAGGAACAAAGCAGTTCTAATCATTTTAACTACGAAGCAAATCATAGCCAACTTCTAGCTGTTTCTTAATCACGATTACCTTTATTAAATCGCGGATCAATCCTTTCGACCGGTTCGGTAGTAACAGTGTTAGTTTTATCCCCGAACATCGTGTCTGTTTCACGCTGTTAATCGTCGCGTGCGCGGTTATCGTAATCGTGAAACATGCATCGTCATCCGCGTGCAATCTCGAGGACTTCGTTTTTGTTCTCGGCATTCAGCATGCACGCGCACGGATAACGGAAACGGATACCCTTCGCGTTCCTCTGGCCAGGAAAAGAGGAACCAGCATTTCAAGTCTCGAGTCAAATCTCTCTCTCTCTCTCTCTCTCTCTCTCTCTCTCTCTCTCTCTCTCTCTCTCTCTCTCTCTCTCTCTCTCCCCCCCCGCGTAACCTTCTTTATTTTTTCAAAAATAAAAAATTAATTTTCTGGATCATATGAAGTACTCGAATTCTGGAATTACAATAGCATCTAGTGCAAAGGGATACACGTGTATCCTCGTACTAATTATCTTTCCTTCATTCCTAATGTTATTGTTAATACCGTATACATATGCTCTATACTTAAAGCTACGGTTCAAACAATTTCAATCAGAAATGTAAACACGCTCTTGCCGCTGCTACAAAACTACAAGACAGTCTCTATTAAATAAACGAAACATGTACGACAAATTTTCGGTGTTAAATAGTTAATTAGCTGCGCAATTAGTTAAAGAGTGTAACATTATAAATAGTTAAAAAGCTAATTCAGACTGAAATCAGCTTGATTAAGAATTTGGTTAACCTTTTGATGTGTGACGCCCTCACCGATTTTAATGATTTTTTGATATATCATAGAACTCAACATTTTGAACAACTTTATCCTTTGCATTACATTGAATATTGTCTATGCGTGCATGCTCGGGAGTATGTATGCGTCAATACAGTGCGACCGTTAGACCTTACTCAGACTTTAAAAAAAATTTTGTTTTTTTATGTCTGGGAGGAGGAAAATGGCTTTACGCACATCCGGCCAAGTTGAATAAATTCTGTGAATGAACTCATATTTACAAAATACCGTCTAGGAAAATATACACGTCGAACAAGCCGATTTTCAGCAACTAGCGTTGGTGGTCGCGATAAAGCAACAACCGTTAAAAAAATAATTGCCGATCGCTGTGAATTCTTCAAAGAAACAGTAGACAAGCGGTCGCATTGTATTGACGCCTACGTTCTCCTGAGCAAGTACGCACAGACAATATACATATATTTAATGTAATGGTACCGACAGTTTCTCGCTAATATCTCGGAAACTAAAGCCGACCGACACGAATATGCAAAGGAAAAAGTTGTTCAAAACGTTGATTTCTATGACATATCCAAAAATCATCAAATCGATAAGGACGTCACACATCGAAAGATTGATCAAGAATTTAATAGATAAAGATTATTCAGTGAAAGATATAAGGAAAAAGCAGTTATGCGATTTACAATTATTTACCACAAGAACTAGTGATCATTATGCTAAAAAACAATCAGGACGTCACAACTGCTCGAGAAGGACAAAAAATTCTTATTAGAATACACACTTTTTATTAATTTCCTTATATGTACAGGGTGTCCCATAAATGTTGTATTCCCTTGGGAAGGGTAATTCCTGAGGGTTCTCAAGGGGTTTTTTCCTTTGCAAAAATGTTCTCCGTAGTTTGTAAGGAGTTATTAACGAAAAACACGGACCAATCAGAGCGCGGCTACAGCGGAGGGATTCCGGCTGGGCGACAGGTCCCGCTGAGCGTGGCGTTGGCGTTGGTAGAGTCGAAACTCGTTTTAGTTTACCCTGTATGTCATATCGTTTTGTCGCGAGGTGTGTAAGTAAAGAGTGTTATTATTTTATCCAGCGGTGTATAACGGGGGAGCGTGAAATATTAGCTTGATCGGTGTTAAACGGGGCTGGCGTCGCACGATCGAAAGCGTGCCCATAAAAGAGGCCAATACATAGCACGTTGTTGGAGGTGCTCGCTGTGTCTTGATTCCGATTCCCGTTCCTTTCTCGCCTCTGCCCACCTTGCGCCGTGCTATTTCGACGTCGCGGGTACAGAAAATCGAGAGAACCGAGTCTGAGAGAGGTCGAGCACGTTCCAAAAATATACGGCGAGCCCATCGAGCGGCATTTATGCGTTCCCGCGGCGTGGGAGGAGGCGGTAAGGTCGACTGTGTTTTCGAACGTTAGGTTACCTCACGAACGGAGCTTCCTATCCACCTCTGATCTCGGTGAATTAGTAATGTTTCGATGTGGCAAAAGAAACGCTCAAACATCGCACTACATCGTCCAAAACTTTTCAACCGGGGAAGAGCTGTCTGTTAAGAGACGTTGCTATCGAATCCTCTAAGACCAGGAGTCGAATCAAATTTTCAATTAATCATGGAATACAGTAGAATCTCGATTATCCGTGCTAATCATGATTTGTTCGGATAATACAACAATTACTAGAACTTTATCCATCTATGGG
Source organism: Lasioglossum lativentre (assembly GCA_916610255.1). NCBI lineage: Eukaryota > Metazoa > Arthropoda > Insecta > Hymenoptera > Halictidae > Lasioglossum > Lasioglossum lativentre. Next base: position 9,700,267 of record OU744355.1, on the reverse strand, counting down.
TTCTGAACATTTTCGAACAATGAAAGTCTAGTGTTAAACATTTGACGGGATACGATTTTTATTTATTTCAGACCTGCGAAGGCTACTACAAAAATTGCATAAACCTAGTCTAACAATTAGTACTAGACTGCGGATGTTTATGCAATTTCCAATTTTTTTAGACAAATTTTGAGATAGTGGAATTAAATAAATCCTCCTTTCTGGATGCAAAACAAATAAAAATCGTACTAAATTCTATCGAATGTTGTATCCTAGCTTTTTTTGAAAATTTTTATAAGCCATATAGGCATGAAGATCCGCCGTCTAATTGTTAGTTTCAGTGCTGAACTAAATTCTTATTGAATTATAATGATAATCGAAGTGCTACTGTAACTGTGATTTCATAATTGTTGATACATGCAGTTCCTGCAACTTGGTACCTTAATCCATCTAACGACACTAATTAGTTCTGGCATGATTCCTGTTTTTAGCCAATACTGCGGTAAAATATTGTTCACGAAACTTAGTACATAAGTTAGAAACCTGCGACGGTGATAAATTGTAAGACTGTTGGACTAATTTCAATAACAATGTCCGCAAATTCTCGATAGGACTCGGACCAGGATTTTAAGCTTCTCTCGCTCGAGAACAGAAAATTTGTATTCTCAACTAATTTTACACGGTTTCAGTACTGCGTTTCGTATTTCGATCATGTTGAAGTAACGTCTTCTTCAAATACTGGCATACTTTCAATAACTTCGAGTAAATGATGTTCCAAAATATCTCTTTAGTCGTACCGATGCACACTACCTCCTATCCATGGATTTGGTTAAGTTTTTATTTATCCAACCAAATAACTTGCCTTATAGTACGATTTTTATTTCTTTTTGTAGAAGAAATACAAATTTTATTATTTTTTTTCGTGTAAAGATGAAACTATTTTGCAACAACCACTGCGGAAATGCATGTTTCTTATTATGCCATGTAGGAGGTATTTAATTAAAGAGCAAATTTTTAAACACATACATTAAAAAATAAGGTTGCATAAAAAGACAATTGGATAAAAAGACTGTTATGTTATTTCCATCGTATTAACATTATTACGTGAAAAACTGGATTGTTATTGAAACCCTGTTTCTCGTAACTGATATAGTAAATTTTTAGGTTAAACTGTACCTTGGGTAACCAGAAATTTTGGCCTTTTTCTTATGTAATCCTGTAGATTTTAGCGAGAAAATACCAAAAATCGAAGTTTCAATCCGCGGAGATCAGTGGTTCAAAAGTTATGAGTGTTTAAAGTTGAGCGATTTTCAGTGTTTTTGACAGGTAAGAGTGCCGTTATGTTGGTATGTATGTACTGAGCGTCGCACGTCGTCTAACGAGCGCAGCCGCTACGTGGCACCACAAGCACGCACTAATGTCGGTCACGTAGATTTCCAGTTGTAGTCGAGCTGGCCCTTTCCGCCCCTTTGGAACACCTGTATATGATTCTGTATATTTTAATTATCGGCATTACCGCGAACATGTGCTGCCACCAAGCGGCTGTGGTCGGTAAGCGGCGCGCGATGGCCACTGCATACCAATATGGCGGCACTCTTACCTGTCAAAAGCACTGAAAATCGCTGAATATTAAACACTCATAACTTTTGAACCACTGATCTCCGTGGATTGAAACTTGGATTTTTGGCATTGTCTCGCAAAAATCTGTAGGATTACATAAGAAAAAGGAAAAAATTTCTGGTTATCCAAGGTACAGTACAGCCAGGTCTAGTAATAACGATATACAAAATATTAATCATTTTGTTTTTGTCATTGCCGTGCGAATTTAATTAGTTAACTACACAATTGCGGAACATTGTAACGTAAGAATTTAATGTATGTTGTAAGTACATCCATGTAATACCTGAAATGAATCTCTCAGTTCAGGTTCCAGATGCTTATCAAAAACAAAGTAAAAGTGAGTTGAAATGAAATAAAATGAAATGAAATGAAATGAAATGAAATGAAAAGAGGAGACTTAAGAATGTTCAAGGAAAATTATTACCGGTAAAAAGAACGATAAGGTAGTGGAATCACGGTGACCTGGAGATACCGTTTCTCAGAATTATTGCAAGGATAAAAAAGTCGAATCATAACAAGACAGTCGCGCCGAGGTCATTTGGTTGTTGTTGACACACTGAACTATTGAAATATCAATCGATTTACAGGGTATCGCCTCAGAGCGAGCCATTTAGTACAATAACCCATTTATTCATATTCAATTTATTTTTTGTTTTTTTTTTGTCGCATAATTTTGTTCATAACGGGAGAAAGAACATATAAGTGTAAATTTTATTGCATGTGTATGCTCAAAATGTTGAGGAACATAGAAAAATAAAAAATTGAATTCTTATCATATAAGAACAAAGAATAGTTTAAAATACAGTACACTGTGCATTTGTTTTGAAAATAACGTACCGTACTTTCAGTTTTTAAAATTTTTCATATTTTATATGCAATTTTACTCGTGGATCCTGTGTTGGTTGCATCGTATGTATTTATAGTATTCATTCTCTTCAGTTGCTATTATTATCTCTTGATGGAATTCTTCTTTGATAATACTATCTATTTTTACATATCTATTTTTGTTTTGACTTTTTTACGACTTCGGGGGGGATTACCTGTGCTGAATTGTTCTGCAAATAGTAAGTTGAACTAAAATGTTTAACATTTGCTTCTTCAACGTTACAGTATGTATTTTATTAAACATTGCAAAATTTCATAATTTTCCTGATTTTTTTAAAGTTGTGGTACGTTTAACGTTATAATTTTTTTGCATTTGGTATGATTTAAAAAAGTTTTTCGCAATCAAAATATTTTTATAGACTATGCCGAAATGTATCATTTGTTTTTCAAATTTTTTAATTAAGCTAACATACTGTACATAAACAAACTTAATATAATAATATTGGAGTCAATGAGAGCTAGTAGTCTGTGAAATTGCTATAAAATTGCTATGTATGACAAAAAAGTAACTAAACTAATCACAAAAGAAAATAATAAAATGAGACGCATCACATATTTTAAAAAAATTCATGGAAATGTTCAAATTTATTTTCCTTGCGAAACATGAACAAAATTTAAATATAAATTCTTCATTATGCGTGGTAGTATGAGTAACAACGAGTTTATAACATTATTTTGACGTTCTTTACATTTTAGTGTACGTTTCGGAACATGTTTTGTTATCATATGTAACTCGAGATCTTCCACGTGGAACAGGTGGCTAATTTCGTTGTGAATGTAATTAAGCAATTGTAATAGCCATTTAAAACCATAATTTTTATAGTGTGAAATCTCGTATTGTGTTCCGCTCCGTGGACTGCGTTTCATTATTATTCTCGTTTTTATTATTATTTTATAGTCGCATGAAATATGCAATATCGCGGCGCGGCGCGGCGTGATCATTGAAATCGTTGTGATCCTCGAAGACCGACGATCATTCTGTCATTTCGTTACGCAACGGGTGAATGCCAATGCATTAATGTGCCATTAATGACTTCCTCGTGTCTAATTGCAAACAACGAGACACCCGGCGTGCTGTAATCCTGGTGCTTTCGTTTCCTCGTGGTCACGTTCACGTGCTGGTTTTTCTCCGTAGAATGTTACGACGAGAAAATTTAATTGCTAATAATAATCTTGTTAGACGCGAGTGATTCGATTCAACTGTTCTCTCGAATTCATCGGAAAGTGACGTTTCTAGGCGCCTCGAATAATTATGTACAGGGTGTATAAACAGTAATGGCCATCCGTCCTAGGAGTGAATCTACACCTCTGGATCGGGGGGCATTTGTAAAAGAAACTTGCCGCAAAATTGTTTATACCACAGAAAATTGTTGTCAAAATTTATATTTACATCAACACCTACTCATCGAGAAGAGAAAAAGTTTGAAAGGAACCATATGTCGCAAACAAATAGTTATTCGGATATAAGCTGTTGAAATTTTTGTAAAGTTTGATTGTGTGGAGTTATACGTATATGTAGATTGTAGACAGAAGGTTGAACTTCACTTTCTGGGACCAAAAATTTTGCACTTTTTTCTATACAATCCTGTAGATTTTGACGAGAAAACTCGAAAAATGCAAGTTTAAAGCGCGGAGTTCACTCATTTAAAAGTGATACGCGTGTAAAGTCACAAGTGCTTATGACAGGGAAGGGCTACATTATAAAATATTAATGTAAAATATACTTACAAATTTTGACTTCAGAAAATGCATAGTTCAGACCGTTACGCAAACGTGCAACGAAACGTGCAACGAAAATGTAACGCATGAAGTTAGCGGACCGTACGCATGAAAACGGTGAATACATTTATTATTACTTAAATCGATCGATATCTACAAACTCTATACACAAACACACGAATCACCGCGCTCTATACACAAACACACGAAGCACCGCTAGGTATAGAGTTTGTAGATATCGATCGATTTAAGTAATAATAAGTGTATTAAAGGACAAAAACGTTGCACGTTGTACCAACGGCCGATTTTTTCAGAATCTTATGTTCCTCCGGTCGGATCTACAGCATACTATTATGTATTTCATCACGCCAATACGTCCGAATAACTTTGCCCGTCTTCCGAAGCTTATTGTCAAAGCACAGAACACCATGCTTCTACGCAATCTCTAAACACTGCGCAACACGCTTTCCGAAATCGTGACAGTGAACGAGAAAAAGTGTCACCGTCCACGATCGAAATAGTTCTGCCATCTTAATGCGATTTCCGTGCGAAAACTCTGCTCTCCCATCATAGAATGTATTCGATCACTGATCGATTGAAACAAAAAAAAATCGTTTCTAAGGAATATTGATTTTTTGAGAGTTATCCGTGATCCGTCGCGTGCTCTTCATATTATTGCTGCAAGCACAAAGGCCCGATTACTGGCGGTACACCTGAAAAGGACATTAATAGCAGCCAATAAACACATGCGGATCGGCTCCTGTTCGATTATGGGTACACAATAAACCACACTTTTTATAGAATATGAAATAGAATTTATTCGAATTAATATACCTGTAGACACGTTATGAGGCACGTTCTTACTGTATGACAAATACGACACGAGTGAGGATCAGGAAAAACGAACGACGATCTAAGAAAGAATTAAGAGTTGAGTATTATTTGTATAAGCGCTCAAAAGTAAAAAAAACTATTAAGTAATAGTAGCTTATTTTTGTCAATTTGTTTCTTAAATAAATTCCAACAGCTCTGAACTGGCCGATTATTTTAGAACCACCGCGCTCTGACAACTTCAACCCCCACAGATGAACAACACGTGCGACAGATCCACTGAAGCGACGAGCGGACATACACTTATAAATCACGTCATTGACGATCGAAGACAATACGAAAAGGAATTTCTTTGACAGTTTCCCATTCCTCGACCTAAAGTCCTTTCGACACACCAGCGTCCAATTAACGAACATTTCCCCACCTAAATCCACCCTTAACCATTCACGAAACACACGAAGCGACAATCGCAGAACTATTTTAATCGTGGTCGGAGTAACTTATTCTCGTTCGCTGTCGCGATTTCGGAAAGTGTTTTAGTGTTTAGGGATTGTGTAGGAGTGTGGTGTTTTCTGCTTCCCATAAATGGCAGTGTGTTGTGGATCCGACGGAGGAGCCGAAGGTCATGAAAAATGTGTAAGTACCTATATACTTTTCATTAGTGTTTTGTAATGTAGGATTAATATTCTTATGTACAACAATGGATATAAGGCTTTCTTCCATATTTTGCAACTTGAAGTTTATGATCTGAACAGGCAGGGAAACGATGATTTGGACATAGCGACGAATGTCCCTTTTCGTTTGTTCGGGACGCGCACACGATTATGTTCTGTCTGATCGACATGGTCAGGTGGACTGTAGTATGTAGTAGGCTTTCGTCTATACTCTATACGTATAACTTCACTCGATCGAATTTTGCAAAAACTTTAACAGCTTATATCTGAATTGATTTGCGGCGTATAATACCTTTCAAACTTTCTCTCATCTCGATCAGTAGGTTTTGATGTAAAAAAAACTTTAACACGTTTACTTCTAACTACGAGATAAGGCGTGTCAATATGAATAGATAGCCTCAGGGAGGAGACATTGATGATTACTATGTACTATAATCAGTTTTTAATAATATAATATGATTTTAAAATTAAGTTGGCTTTTACATGACAGTCAACGTGTTAACAATTTTTTTATAAACAATTTTGAGGGTCCTTAATGAATAACATGTAACTATCAAAGAATTTTGTCCACGTCGTCGTTTCGCAGTGTTTTTCACTGAAATCTCTGTAGGATTTGAAACGCTCGTGTAACGATCCTATTCGCGGTAGAAAATCATGCTCCGTGGCATGAAGCGACGTGCATCCTCGAACAGGAAGAGATTCGAATGAAAAGGCGTCGGTCGTGGAGCGTGGTCGCGGCGCGGCGCGCAAAGAACGGAATTCGGCGACATTTAAGCGAGACTGAATAAATTTCGGCCTTCTCTAGAAAGGGACGTGTGTTGTTCAATTTTGAAATACTGGAGAGAAGCACAACAGCCGTATGTAGGACGTGCACGCTGTACGTTACACATGTCGCAAGAAAACAGAGTCATTGGCGTGACATATGAGACGATATCGAGACGGGAATACCTGATAGAAATGTAGCCCGCTTCTTTTAGACATGCCGCTACCCTTCAAAGGGTACCCATTCCAATATCCTCCGGTCTGACAAACACGCGCAATGGCGAACCTCGAAACAATGAAAATAAATATACCTACCTGTAATCTTGAACGATAATAAAAAGATTAACCGATGATTAACACTCTAACGGAAACCTACTAGATATGTACAAATCAATTCGTAGGCTTCGTGTAATTTTTGTTTATTTACAAACTCCAGAACAATCTTATCTGTACATGTACTTCGTCTTACTCGTCGAAACGTCACACAAAATGAATTCAACTTAATCGCTTGCCTTACGAGTTATTTTACAGCTGCAGTGATTGATATTTCTTTATCGTTCATAATTTCCTATATAATAAACAAAATTGTTTGTTTTCCATATTTAGAGTTGCCAGATTAAAACTTGTGCAACCACTCTACTTTCCCCTTCTACGACGCTATTGCGACGCGTTTCGTCTCTGTCGTTCATGTGTCCGGTACTGTTAGAGAGAGGGTAACTTTTACTCTCAATTCGTGCTCCCTCGTCTGGCGACTCTGCTTTTATTGCTTGCAACTGTCACTGAAATGTTTATTTTGCATATGGATCTGCAGTTTATTAATTAGAATAACTGAAAATTAAAATTGTCAAAACTGAACTATGTATCTTAATTAAGATAGCACAAAGACGTCTGTTGTCGGACATTCAACACGTCTTAAAGACGTCTTTAATGTCCTACGAACGTCTTTCTGACGGCCTCCGAACATCTTCTGAAGGCCTTCGAACGTCTTCTGAACGGCTTATATTACAAAACTGTACGTTTTAAAGACGTCTTTTTAGGACGTAAGACTTTCAGACCTAAAATGTACGTAAAATGGACGTCTTTAAGACCTCGTGTGCTATCTGGAAATGTACGTTATATTTGTTGATTTTTGCCTGTGTTGGAATCATTACTGTATTCTTTTATGCAAAATCAACATTTTCTGTATTCATTTCAAGAAGCCAAACAGAAATTTGTTTCCTATAATAATTTTAGAAGATTTTATAAAATTTTGTTAATTCTTCCACTGTTTTATACTTTCTGACTTTTCTCAGAAATGCATACATAGAGTGCTCAGTCTTCTAGCTGCCCGGAGATTGGAACCATCAATCTAATTGGCAAAATGAATTAATTACTCGCATCAATGTAACATACAATTTTTTTTATCGTCTTATTCGATTGCTGGGAAGGTAATCATTACGCAAAAGCAAGTAAAGGGTGTAGGAAAAAAAAAGAATTAAAAATTTAATTCGAATGCCATCGAGCACGCGAGTTATTGAGGAGACCTTGGTTAACTTGTCTTGCTTATCGTCACCTATCATCGTTCGATTATTCTACTTATCGTAAGCACCGATGTGTGCGTAACAGGAAAACTTCTGAATTCGATTTCGTCGAAAATGGAGTTTCGTGCGAACAACTACCATTTTATTCGGCTCGCAGGACCGCCAATTTTACGGCCTACAGTGGAACGAGTAACACAGTGATGGGCATAAGCATATCGAAATATGTAGTCGAATGATAAATACTTTATCAACTTGTAATTTTTTTTTTTCGAATACGAAATGTATTTAGATATTCGATTGTTATGCCATTACAAAATACTTCTACTCAGATCTACTCAATTGACGAATACTTTGAAATTTTATACTTAAAATAATTTTATAGAAAATTTTAATATTAGAGGGGTAGCTATACGTTATAATTAAAATTTTATTCAGAGCTGTATTTACCGAATACTTGCAGTATTATACCCAAAATTCAAAGCTCGATGGTTGAAATAATTTACTTTTTATATACTGTAAATATTTATAATCTTTATCAAACCAAAATACTACTCTTAAATACAAATTGCAGAAGTATTTCACATTACACGACATGATTAAATACAATTTTCGATTTTATGGAAAAATTGTTGTCGGACAAGTTACGTTGTTTTAGGGATTGCATCAGACTTCAAGGTCAAATTCCAAGATCATCCGTATTTTTTGCAAACGAAATATCTTTTTCTGGTCCAAGAAAATAGGCGTTCCATTTCACTGTGGTCACAACTTGGGAAACACCCTGTATGCATGCACCGTGGTTTGCGTCGCGCTTGACCTTTGACTTCTTTTTTGCGATTATGCGACTGCATTGACGGAAGTTGCAGCAATCGCTTCACATTTCCCAGGCCGCATGTTTCCCGGTCTCCGGATTATTTATGACGATTCGAGGAATTTCTTTGGAAATGTTCACACGATAATCGGGCTGCGATTATTTCTCGATTCCTCTGACTGCATTAATGCACTGTCATATATTGTCTTCAAAAATATTGGACAACGAAACCTAACGTTTACGAATTTTTTCGAGAAAAATGAATGGCCTTTTTCTTCAAAAAAGTACCTTACTTTCTTTATTATATTAAGCAATTTTAACTTCCATAAAGAAACTATTTTCCAATACAACATTGTTTTATAATACAGATTTTGAACAATTAAACATAACATCTCGTATACCTGTAGACATTATAAATAAATGGTACAACTTTCTTTTTATACATTTATTTACAGTCTTTTAAAAACAAATATACAAGTTTACAAAGTACCAGTCTGGTATACCGGTTTTATAATCGTATGAACAAAAGTTTTCTACGGTTTCGAAAAACACTGAAATCCAAGGAATGTTTTACTATACATTTTTGCTGGTCACTGATTGCAATAATGATAGTCCCCGTTTTATTGTTCACGCAGTTGTTACACAAGTAACACTTTTGTTTGTTGTCCAATATAATTTTTTCGATATTTCTTAAAGAGAACTTATGATCATACCTGATGCTTAATTGTAACTTCCACATAATTGTGTTATAGGTTAATATTAATGTTCGATTAACTCTGTAATCTCCATGCGAAATATTATCTGTCGTTAATAAATATGACATTGAGATGTTAGAATGAAATTTGCCCGGTGGTTTGGGCTATAATATACAGTGCAAGAATTCTTGAAATTGCATTATCGCGCTCGTTATCACGAGCACACCGATAACTTTAATACAATGCTCAATTTGATGACAAATTGTCGTGTCTCAAGGAGGAACTGGTAATATTGATTCGTTTCTTACTCAAAAGGAAAGTTGTATCGTTACCATTAATTAGACTGCTCGTGATTACACAACTGTCGATATTTATGAAATAGTTTACAGAAACTCGAGTCGAACACGATTTTATTTATCTTTTTATACACTTTTATTAGATTTGATATGAAACGAAAGTCTAATTAAATATGAAACAATTTATTAGCTGAAATACAACATTCCCTTTTCAGAATGATTAAAATAGCTATCGACAGCATAGTCAGCGAAATTGACACACGTGTGGAACCAGTTGCTAATTGGTAGGCACGGTAATAATAATATGTAACAATAATAATATGAAGATTTAAATAATACTTCGTTATTATGCGGTGTTGGGGTCAATGGCCAATGGAAATCGAAATAGACATGCTAATAATTGTGTTCAAATAAATATTAAATAAACTATGTAACTTATTATGTTCATCTCGCTGGAGAATGCTATCACTGAAATATTAATTCCAGTACTTTGTAATTGATAAAAAAAAAAATGAGTGCGTTGCTTAAAAATTCTCATGAAAAATAATAACAAATTAATTCACGGAGTATGATTTAGGTGTGCATATGGTAACATTCCCCTAATCGCAGGACGATAACGGAACAGAACGGGTTGACGGTATTCGAGGCAGTGTAGCCGGGCCGGAGAAATTGAGGGGAATACAGTTACCCCCTCTCCGCCATTACAGGATTGGTCACGTGTCACAATGTGACACACGCTCGACAGAGACGAGTCGCGTCACATGACCGGTCTGCGGCGGAAGCGGGGGCTGTCGGGAGATATTCGCCGCCGTGGAAGGAGTAAGGTGGAGTGGGGGGAAAGTCTTGATCTGGCTTCACTGGTTCGAGGGTCGCGCGTTACGATCGCGACGTCACTGCGCGCGGTATCGTCGTTATCGTTATCAGCACGCCGCGTTTAATCTGCCGGATTTTTTGCTCCGCTCTCGGTAGAATTTTCGGCCGAGGAATTTCTAGAGGCCGAAAAGAAGAGCGAGCCTCCGTTTCGTTACATTCGTGTTAACTTTCGTGACGAGACGCGGGTGTTATCGGAGCGCGTTATCGTCGCTTTATCGTCACGCTCTGTTTGACGTGGCTTATATGCTGCCCGTGTACGCGCATACAATGACTGCCGGCGTAGATTTCAATGGTTATTAAAACGATAATAGTCGGAATTCATGCTCCTACAACACACGCGATGATACCGGCCGCCGATCGTACGAACGCGCGCACAGTGGCAGGCCTTTGATCAAGAAAATGATTTTTCTTGAGTTGCAAAGCTACGCGTGTTCTAACAATTAAAACCCTAATTAAGCTGAAAACTGGGATAAAATTATTTTGTCCTAGCGTCAAGAATGATCGAACCATTGTGGGTTGACTCGGTTTAACAACTTCAAAAAATCAATTTTTTCAATTTTAATTAATAACTATTTCAATTTTAATTAATAGCATTGCGATCAGATCTCTAAAGCTTCAGATGGAAACTCATAGACCTTGTATACGTCATACACTCGATGCCCAAAGGGTATTAAGCAGAGGTCCAACGGGTTAATTGTTGAAAACTATGTATTTCGTAATTGATCGACAAGATTAACCCTCGGACTTCTACGAGTTCCAGGGCTGTGCCGGGTCATTTCTGACCCACATTGATATTTCACTGAACCATATTGACGGTCGCTAGAGCTTATCCCGTCTGTGAATTTTTTCTGAAGGTCGTTTTTTTATAATACAGTGTTGTAGAGGGCACCAAGACGAATTCAACGGTATACCACACTAAGACCTTGAAACGACCTTGAATGAAAAGATTCACAACAACTCGACAAGATTTGGAAAGTGAAGGTTTCTTGTATTCCTTGGAAAATCTTTTTTCATTGACTTCATGGAACTTTTGAATACGTTCTCTTTTTTATTAAAATTCGCCAATGCTCACATGTTGTCGAACGAACTGAGCGAAGCTTGATTTTCGCATCCAACCGGGCTCGCATAGATATGTGTAACAGGTATCGATATATCATCGAGTCGATACTGTATGTATGATACATATGCTTCGCAATCATTACATTTTTCGAGGCAATTGTCCCTTCAGTCGCCGCGTCGCCGATCAAAGGATCTCGCAGTGGCTCGTTAATGGCGGCGTATTTATTCCTCGTTGCTCGTTTCCTCTTCTCCGCGATGGAGAAGAAAGTTCCTTGGCATTAGGCTCGTCACTGCCGGATATTCGTATGGCCTTCGGCGGCGGGTTACGAGACGAATGTAAATTACATACGAAGGGCCGAGAATCTGAGGACGTTCGCGTCCTCGTACCTACTCGCTTGCATTCTTCGGTTTCTCATTACCTTGAACCCAGCTGTGACGAGGTCGCTGGCTCTGTGAAAGGGCTAGTCGGATGAGCGATTGAGTCCACCATTTTTAGTACCAATTGTGACCTCGAGTTGCTTCGAATAATAAAACATGCATGCACGAAGTTCGGTCAATTATTAACCATTTAGACGTATCTAATTAGCACATTTATTAGGTCGTTATTTGTGTAGTTATGTTACTATTGGGTAGCTTAGTGTCAAGTAATTTGGTATACAACAAAAGGTGGAAATCAGACACGTAAACCCCGCCCATCTTCAATAATAATCCAATTAGAATTCGGCCCAGTTACTATTGGATACATCTTACGTATTTAGTTCCAGATCACGACACTAATTTTCGTCTGTTACGTACGTATGAAATGGCCAAAATGATCTTCGTTACAGGCAGTGTCGCCAGGTCGAGAAAATCGAGGAGAATACAGGTACCCCCTCTCGGATGGCCAGAGTCGCAATATGTGACGTGGTGCTGGAATGGGATAGTGGAGGGGGAAAAGTAGGGGAGTAAATGAGTCCGAATTCGGACTCATCTGGCGACACTGGTTACAGGCAGAGTCGTAGAGGGGAGGGAGCACGAATTGAGGGGTAAATTGACCCCCTTTCTGTCAGTACCGGATCAGTCACGTGACATTGTGGCACGTGCCCGACATAGACGAAACGCGTCACGTGACCGAGCCGCGGCAGCAGCGTGGTGGAATAGCGTCGTAGAAGGGGAAAGTAGAATGGGGGGACAAGTCTTGATTTGGCGACTCCGGTTACAGGACACGTTCACCGAGCAGCTTCCCACCGGCGAATCATTTTTCCATCAACATTAGCGGGCCTCATTACAGCTCGGTGTTCGAGCATTGAAAGGAATGCGCACTCGAACTACCAGCGATTTGTGGAAATCCCCGGATAAGATTGTAAATATACAGGTTAACTTTAGCAGCAGAAGTTTCCAATCAACCTAATATTTATTCGTGCGTCGATTACGATCGTCGAGGCTAAGCCGGCCGGCGTTGTCTCATTTCGAGCAAATGAGAAACAGATAATCGCGCGGCAAGTGTGTCGCGATAAGATACTGCCGAGGATTTACCGGATTGCCGCCAGTTTCGACACTCGAACGCGACAAATTTTAATGTGGCTTCTCGCGCCATTGTCTCCGAGCGAAATCCAGGGCTTTCGAATATTTTATAGGTGTTGAGCGGTACACCTAAACCTCGGATACCCGAGTGTTGGAATAACAACTTCGGTTGTGAAATGTGAAGAACGTCGCGCCAATCGCTTTTTCCACAGAAATATTCTGAGAATTTTCGAAACGAGTCAAAGATTTTCACTAAAATAGTTTATTTAGACATTCAGAATTTGTTTTGTTTGAATTTTATGTCGCATCAACAGCAAGATCACTAGGGACAACTTAGATTGACAGCTAAGTGTTACAGCAGCTTGTTAAGTAATTTGAATTCCTTATGGTTGTAAAAGTATTTTTAAATTAGCGCAGAAAATTTAATAAACTCTACTTTAATTTACCTATATCAGTTTTGAATAAAATGCTATTGGAATAAAACAATATTGAATAAATTGATTAAGAGTTAAATTGATGAATGAATAATTAAAATTGATTTCGAGATAGATTAAATCATATTAGAAAATTATAAATTGATTAAAATAAAAACCGAACGGAATCGTTACTATTCCATGAATAATAATCTGAATGTGTGTTGATTAAGCCAATTGCATATAGCATTTGCCTTTCTAACAAATGCCCATAAACTTTTTGAAAGATTTATATTATTTTGTGTTGTTCATGCTGTTGCTTATGTTGATGCGATTATGACTAATGTTCGTTCAGAATCTGCATTCTCTTCTTCATTAATTTAGCAATATACATAGATGTAACAGTTACGTAAAAATTTATATTTGAATGATTCATAGATCTTCGAATGTTATAAGCAGACGTCGATTGGAAGTGAGATTTATTATTTTGATAAGAAAGAGATACAAATCGCAATGTATATGTATAGGAAAATACTGAAGCGCCATCAGTGTCCTATGTGAAAGCATGAGAAGATAGTACTTGACAGCGATTTTAATCATTTTTAAAACGAACCCTTGATGAAGCATGATATCGGATTATTAGCGAAATTTTTCAAATGTTCCAACTATTTTGACTAACGCTATTGAAAGAACATTTTCACGGTTGGAAACACAATTGTGAAAAAAGCAACTTAGAATGATGACCTTATGCTCTCCGAGTTTTGTTATGTAATTTTCTTCTGTTTATTATGCAATCGTTTAATATCTGCACAGAGTAGTTAAATAGGCTTCGAATTACATTTAACAAATATTTGAAATGTGAGTTCAAAAAATTTGGAAAATAATCTCTGTACTAATTGTATAATAAACTGATCATCGACTAAAAAAAAGTAGCAGTACGTTAAACAATCTAACAAGCACAAATGATACAATATTCTTATGTATGATTGATATTCGGGGAGGTAATGATTTATATTATGAATATAAATCTTTTACGATTTCTTACCGTAATCTTATTATTGCACGCTGAGATCAATATCGCTTATTGCTTTTTTATTTATACGAAGCTTCCCCACAGTGTAATAAATTTAGTGAAATTCGCACGTCTCTTCATATATTTACGCAGACACTCAAAAATAATGTTCAATAACATCAGTTCGATGAAGACTACGTGGACACCCCAATAAAATTGTTAACTCTGTTTACAGTTTGATATTGTTTTCGTACATCTTCCTCGCTATCTTACGACATGACGAACGTTTACGCCAATATCAGCGAATGTGTTAAAACATTCAAAATATATTATTGTTAGTAAACTGTGGATTTTATGCGTTCATGAGAAAAATTAGCTAACCATCAGAAAAATATAAAAAATATAATTAGAATTATCAAGAAGAAAAATTTTCTATGGAATTCTCGTTTCCTGTAATTAATGAAGAAAATTATTATTTCGCATAAAGACCCACATTCTAATTACATATTACGCAACGTGAGTATGTACAGACAGCACTGATCATCTTTTATTTAATGCTCTATCTTCCACTTAATTAACCATGTGTTCTGCTTGCTTAAAAATCTATTATGATTTCACATTATGCCTACTTATTTAAATCTTATTTAATTGTCCACAAAATTGAACCAATGAAACCACTTTTTCAGAACATCATTGTTTATTAAAATTGAAGTAGTTCACAAATTTATTTCAGCTTAATAAAAAATTGATATTTTAATTCTCTTACACGTGGTTTACTAGTGAATCAAATTGTAACTAGTAATTCAAATATAACACAATAAAAGTATTGATTATTTGCTAAAATCATATACTTTTTGAGTTTTTGTCTTAGCAAATACATAATGATTTTCTGAAAAAAATGGTTTCATTGATTTAGTTTTGCTCACTGTCTATCTTGATGAAGAACAATAACAATAATATGCTCTGCGGATATTTATGCAAAATACAATTATTTTATAAAATCGAAAATTATAGGACTATATTATTACACCTTAAATTCTTCTAATGTGTTTTTAATCTTGTATGAAATTTGACCTAGTCATTTTCGTCATAAATGCATAAAATCCGCAGTCTGTTGATTAAAGAAGGAATCAGATTGGGTCAGTTATTTAATAGGCATTTAATCTCGAACCTGTTTCCCACGAGCCGTAGTAATTTCATCATCGTTATTGCGTTATGTTTTCCTTCTGTTGCAGTTCTTACGCTCAGCGGCTCAGCTGTCTATCTTAGATAGGTTTTTCAATCGCATTCGTGCGACGCCAGTGTCAATATCATCATTTCCGTATTTTCTGGCGTATAAAATCGAGGAGATCAGGACACGTTCGGCGACGAGAACGCTGCGCGCCGTCACACTCGAAAAAACGCAGCGGCCCGATAAAACGTATATTTATCCGGTTTATGCATGCGACCCTTTAACATTTGATCTTTGCCGCTTTACGTAAAGGGCAATCCGCGCGTGATTAATATTTTCTTGAGAAATCGTTTGTTCCCTGACGAAAGATATTTCTAGAAATCTAAACTAAATTTAATTTAAATAATCATCATTCTGAAATTATAAGTTTTAGTAGGGATATCCATGAGTATTGTTTTTACGGATTGGTTAAACATTACCACCTTATTCGTCGAATAATCTGGTTTATTTAACGTGTAGCTCGCAGTATGCTTATTGTGAAATTAATCTATACGAAATTTTAAGTACAATAAGATTTAATTTTTAATTAATTTTAAAAAATTTTTAATTTCATTTAATTTAATCATTTCTAGATATCCGTAATAAATATTACGAGTTAGCAGTTACCCTCAAATTAGAAGAATTCACAATTCCCTTTGTTTTCCTATGCAAATTCGGAATAGGTAACAATATTGATATCGACGATGGCTTTTTAAATGTTAAGAATTTAAATCGACTCTTATTTATTATAACTTCTCTAGAAGCTCAAGCCGTAAATGCTCAAATTATCATTTCATTCTGAAAATTGTTTTCATATATATGTATAAAATTTGCAGTATAAACATCAGAAAAAATATACTCGAATGTGTCTTAGCGTCTATGGAATACTTTTCATTGAAAGCTTACACAATTAAGAAAATTTTGTTACAACAGTATTACTTGAATGAGAGCGATGGATTGACTTGTTTGAAAATCGTATCAAATTCATGATCGAAACACTGAGAAAGGCGACAAAGGTATACCGGCGTGAAAGGTGGATAAACAAGTGCAACATCTTTACCGAGGGACGCACTTCCGTGGTTATTCATATTATTTCCACGCGAAACGCGTAACAATAACAGCATCCTATTAAGTGTGTCGGCGGCTATCGGCTATAAATAAACGATCCTATCGATAACGGATCGAGAAAACATTCGTTAAGATACCCAGCCAATAGGGAGCGGAGCTCGGGCCCCGTATCTTCCGCGAATCTTCCGAAGCGCCGCGGTTTCTGCACTTCGCCCCGTGAATCGGTCCGCGTCCTCGGAAAGATACAGAAAAACTCATGCGACTGCTGCCATGGCATCCGGCTGTGCACATTTCAAAGAGAAAGTATTGCAAATAATAACCAAAATTTAGTTCTCCATTTCAGATGCAAAAATATTTTTAAGTTATCCATATTTTTATTTTCACAAAAATTGGAATTATATTGTTTCGCAGTTTCACATACAAGAATATTTGAAAATTATCCACATATTTATTATCCATAATTTGGGATTATACCTGGGTACATTTCAGAGAAAAAGTATTGGAAATAATTGAATTTTGTTTGTCAGTTTTACATACAAGAATATTTGAAAATTATCCACATTTCAAAGAAAAAGTATTGGAAGTAATAATTTAATTTTATTTCACAGTGTTACATACAAGAATATTTGAAAATTACCTATTTATTTCCACAAATTTGAATTAGTAATTGAAATAATAGTTTTTGTAGGGTCTATTAGAAATAATTATTTAAGATAATATTGTTGAGGAGGGCTGCAAGAGTAATAATTATTTTCACGTGACATTTCTCATGATTTTAACACAATTATAAATATGTATGTCAAGACATATATGTATGTATGTATGTATCCACAGATATCTATTTTTCGTTTTTAATATACCTACGTCTGATTAAGTCTTTCAATAATAAACTATTATTTTATACAATACATCCAAATAATTTGATCACCAACCGTATTCGTGATTTTGATCGAATATCTTCTGCCAAGGGTGAGAATAAAATTGGGGCGAGAGAAAAATATTATATGTATTACTGCTAGTCATTTTATAATGAATATTTCTGGGCCATGTAATTAAACAGCGATCGTCAGGTACCGTTCAGTTAATTAAATAAAAATTCAATATGCATTTGACGTCTAGCTAAATTA
This sequence comes from Lasioglossum lativentre, assembly GCA_916610255.1. NCBI lineage: Eukaryota > Metazoa > Arthropoda > Insecta > Hymenoptera > Halictidae > Lasioglossum > Lasioglossum lativentre. The sequence goes on along the minus strand of OU744355.1, from coordinate 9,682,213 downwards.
AGAAAGTAGAAAGGCAAAATATGTACACATATAAATAATTTACATCCGTGAATTGTATATTTTAGCAAACAATGCTCACTGTAAAATGATCATATTCTTACGTGGTCAATGAGGAGGTCATATGCCTCGCATTTTCATATTTTCCATCAATATTTCTTTCTTTTGTTACGTTTGTCGCATTCCTTAACTTTCATCGTTATACAGTGGATGATCCAATTTTTATGAACAGATGAAAGAACTATAAAGATAACTCCTGCTTCTATGAATATTATTTTATTTTAATAGTGTAAAATATTATATTTCTAAATTTACATTACTCATTATGGTATGTAATAATTAAAATAAAGTATATTTTGTTTTAAATCCATCTAATGAATGATTACTATTTTTTCTACTTCGGTACAAAAGTCCAAGCTGCAATATTTAATATATATTTAAATTAGATCAATTGGAGCAGTAAAACAGGTATACGTTTCATATACAATTGAAAAATTTATCAACACGAATATTAATTGACCATAAATTCATAGCACGTTTGAGACATTACTTTATTTTTAATTGCCTTTTATTGATTTACTCAAATTATTCGAAAATGCAGCAGCTTTTTAACTCTCAAATAATGTATACGCTGTAGAAAACAGAACAATATGTTCTGTAATAAAAGAGTATTGTTATAAGTAGAATATGAATTCCATTTGTTGCCAAACAAATAATAGTAGAACCTCAATTATCTGATTTTCATTATGTGAGTCTTAAAACTATTTTCATCCCATATCTAATAATCATTAGATTCATGCGTGTTTTCTTAAAAACTATATAGGTTAATTTCACAATAATAAAGATAGCAATTATTTTATAAAAATAGCAATTACAGAAAATAGTTAAACCCCCCAAGTGTCTATGACAAAAATAGAAGTTAAAGAATAACTGACAATGTGGCACACTGCTGTTCAAATATGTATGTGCAAAAATATGACCAAGCATACTGAAAACCACGAGAAAAATGGGTAAAGAATAGAGTTGAACGTCCGATAAAAAGAAAGGACGTGACAATGTCGTGGCTGGCACAATAGCTTACTTTTATCTTTTAATATCCGTTTTAAATACTCGTGTAAGTACTGTGCAGACACGAAACAAGCAAGAACTCTATTCTTTCTGTTAACTCCAAGGTTCGACTCTATGTCCTACCTTTGAAATCTAGTCCATGATTTTACTTGAACTTGGCCACTCTTATTTGTGAACGATAATTACCTACTTCTAGTCAAGATTGTGTACCGACAAGTTAAATAGAAGCATTGAACGAAGGAAAAACGTTGCTTAATTAATATCTCAGCGATGATATTCGTGCGTAAAGGGTTGAAGCATATTTACCGACCAGATCCTTATGACCTTTCGCATTGTCATTCTTTAGAGGTCATGTAATTTTCTCCACGTGCCTGATTCTTTACTCTTTAACCATTCCCCTGCACTCTATTCGCTCCGTTCTCTTGTACTTCCTTTTTAACCCCTTGCCATATGACTTCGTTATCTCAATTCGTTGAGTTAGCCCTTGCCAATAATTATGTCTGATTTATGTGAACCCAGTCATATTTATTGAATCGAATTTAATTCATTAGCGGGTCAGCATTAGGTATTCTGGTAACTGATCAAATTATTATAGCCAAATATAAAATTGCTAAATGTAAATAAATATATTCATAAATACACATAAGAGTTTAGGGTAGCAAAGTTTTAATTCAACAAACGACTGTTCCACTCTAAAATCGTTGATCAATGCTCTAACAGTTTCACTGCATATTAGATGTCAAAGTGCAGCAACATTATTGTTGTATTTATTAAGTAATTTTAGGTTCATTTCTTATGGTTGTAAACTGGATTGGTGCATGCACGTTCCACTATCCTAACCAGCTCGGACTTACTTGTTTCGGATAAGTGACGCTCTACAGTCCTCTGAGCGTGGACCGAGGTCTTCGTTGTACGGTCTCGTCAAAGCGCAACGAGAGAATACAAAACGGCGTGGAAACGCTAGATGGATTAGGTTAGCGTGCATTCCGCGGTTATTACGTCGACCAGTTTGTAATGCCGAACGTTGTCCGAGCCGAACAACATTGACAAACGGCGTCTGCTCGTCGTGGTAGATTACTCCAAATGTATAACGGATGCGTTATTGGTGGGGGATAATAGCGTCGCGACGAGGGGGAGGGGGAAGAGAAATGGAGGAGAGAGAGAACGATAACAGGCTCAGAGATAACCGACTCTCTATCGCTTAAGTTTTCATAGAGGTTATCGTTCTGACCACCGTTGCCACGTCCAGTACTCGAACTGACGAGTGTTTTCCTCATCTGCGAGTTTTATTCTCGAACAGTGCCATCATTTGATCGGCGAGGCATCTTCCTTCTACGCGACTGCTGAAAAATTAACCCCTCGCCGTGAAAGTAGTTTCCTTATTATATTCTTAGCGTTCTCTCATTAATCATGCCGTTTGATAAATTCCTTTAGCGTTCGAGGGTTGATTAACCCCTTGTCTTGCGATTCTCTTCGCGTCCAGAGCTACTTTGTCGCTAATAATGTTATAATTTTGAAGAAAACAGTCGTACAAGAACAAACTTGACCTCATTTTGAAGCTTGAGACTTCTACTTTCCCAATCTGTCGTTCATTTTAATCGAAGATGCTTTTGTACGATATAATGGGTAGGAAACTGAAGACTCGTTCTTCGAAAAATAATGATACAAGTTCAAACGCCTCTAAAAACTTTGACAAATTTTTTTCGTGACCGTGTTTAACATGGATTAGAAAATTGAACCTTCCCCGAACTTGATGTACGATTTTTTTAGTCGTTTTTTTTGGAATTTGAATGAAACCTGTCTCGCTAACTTTACGGTAAATGATCCGATCGCGAAAGTAGAGGCTTCTAGCTTTAAGATGAGTTCAGGTTTATAGTTATACAATTCCTTTTTCATGATATTATAACACTTTAAAATTTAGTGTTTCAACACTTTCTACGAGTAGTTTCTGAAAATATTCAAAAATCAATAAAGCACAAACTTCAATAGAACTTGATACTGTTTGTATCAAATTAGTTCTCAAAGCATACGTAGATCAAATTTTGTTGGGTTTCACTTTATTAAATTTTGTAATAATTTAGAAGGAGCATCTGAAGTATTAATATAATAATTAAGAAGAAACATCTACATATAGTCTTAATAATAATTTAGAAGAAGGGGAAATAATAGTATGTTCAATATAATTCTATTTTTGTCCTTAAAGGTAATTATCGCTAATAAAAAGTTATTATTTTGATTTAATATTATAAAGAATAATAATGGTACTTATTAAATTTGAAAGTGTGTAATGGAGAAAATTCATCTCTATGTATATTACACTGTTCAATGGTCTCAGTCGGTGTAAGTTTTTTTTATAAAAAGCAAATTAAGCAATTTTAGCAAAGGGGATGAAATGTTTTTTACGGTTTCAAGTTTTTTGAGAAGAATTTTCAAAAGCTGATATCGTGTAGAAATTAATTTTTTAAAAGAGCTTTCCTACATTTGAGGCGATATGAAAAATTTCATAAAACTTTATTGTGACACACTCTACATTATATGTATTTTACACATTCAAATATGTTGCAAATGCATACATCATGTATATTGGATATGAAATCATAAACAATTAATACGATATAAATTTCAACGAATTTTTATGTAGTTGTGTTTAGTTTTCATTTGATTTCATGAAATTGCCTTGCACAGATTTTGCTAACCATTGTACAAATGTAAAAATGGTCCATTTAATTTTATTCCATAGAACGTAATATTACATTCATCACCTTTTAAGTTAAATATTTGATATGGCAGTTGAGAAGATAGTTAATAGAAAATAGTTAGATAGAGTCATTGGTTATGGCGTCACTGATTTTCTATCTGTTTTATTTTTATTTGGAATATTTCTAGACCGCTTCTATCGAAATATTGGTAAAACGAAAACACTTTATGAATCACGATCTCAATCGGATTATGACTGAAACTAATTCAGTCAAAAATGGAATTTTCGTTATAAATGTGATTAAGGGCGTTTGAAAATTACCAGAACGATTTGACGCAAAACTGAATCGGAAATATGAAATTCGAGCGAGTACGTCGGTAAATATTTTTCAATAAACTGTATCATACACGGTAGGAATCAATGGATCGTTCAGCAAGATACAAAAAAATATAGAAATTGTAAACCAATTACAGATATTCTATCCAGGTTTAATTTATCGGACATAACTTATACACGATTTGTACGTCGCACAATTTCATCGAAATTTTGAAAGTGATTCGAACGTGCATAATTGACGATTTTAAGTTGTAGCAGAAAGATATTCCATAGAAACGATGTCTATCTGATGTCACACGTCACACGTAGAAATGCGCGCGGAAGAAAATATTATTCGGTCAAAAGACTTTACCTGTTTTTACTGATAAGAGGGGAAATAATAATAATTATCATACCGCAAGGAGCTCTCACAGATTTCCGTCTTCGTTATGAGACAGTTCACGGCGCCGTGGTTTATTTGTGGTTAGGATTGGAAAACGCGTTGTCATAAAGATACGGCCACCGCATCCTATTTACGAGTGTCTTCAAACCGACCGGACAGTTCGAATTTAGTTGCTTGTGTGGAATCCTTTTTGATAATTAAACCTCGGAACGAATAACAGTAGGACTGCTACCACTTAAAACATTTCACACGTAAATATCTTACACATATTCAGATCTTATGAATAGGTTAGTGTCTTCCGCGTGGTACGTCCACACCTTAGACCATATGTATACTTATACATAGATCCGGCTTCAGATAACATGCCTTCTTCCAAGATATCATCGTCTACCAGATGATGGTTGTGGGCAAAGAGTACTATAGTCTGCTGAGAAGTCGTATCTCATTGTGTATAAATATTTATGGAAACTGTAACTGTAATATTAATATTATTTTATTACTCGTTCATTTTTACTTTACTCGTATTATTGTAAATAGTGCTAACTCATTTTGTCAATTATAATATGAAAAAAGTTAAATTTTAATGTAGATATATGTTGATAATTTGAAATCTGTATTTATTTCCTCACAACTTACTTTATTTAAAAAGAGAATAGTAAGAACAAAAGGTATATTTGTGTCACGGTTTTGTCATTCCTTACAATTCTTTATGCAACGAGTTCGCACTATTTTCCAAATGTTTACGAAATAATGCACAAATATACTTGTATACCTCTTATTTATATCGCTACCCATCATTTTGAATTATCTTGTGACGCCAGTTGTGGGCATCAGATACTCCGTTATCTTGGAACACTGCGTAGCATATCCTACCTACCTACACCTCTATGCCGCTATAAGTAAATATGTATGGGCTAAAGGTACTTACGTGCCCATCTGAGAGTTTCTGTCGATAGTTGTTCTCGAGAGTACTATCAATTTTTGTGTAGATTTGAGAGTACTTCAGAAATTTTTATCTCTCGGAGATTGACGTGAGAGTCAATTCTCGGAAAGTCCTCTCGCCTCTCAGGTATGTGGCCATTTGAATTTCATGCGTGTAGCTCTCGGATGAATTTCGATAGTTGTAAGAATACGCGTGAACAGAATGGATGTGCCAAAGTTTGCTGCAATTGTTGCAATGTAGTTAATAAGAAAAAAGAAATATTCCAAAAAGAGAAAATGCTGGACTAAACCATGGATAGTGCTTACCGTCGGATCTAACTAATGAGTATATTGTACAAACAATACTACTCCTGGAGTCTAATTTCCATACATTTAACAATATAAAATAATAATAATTTGGTTAATTAATTGTTTAATAAAAATTGAAAAATCGTTGTCGATATACATATAAATATTTGTAAATTGAGGATTCTTGGACTTCTGCGTCAGAACATACTTTGCCGACCATTGTTCGATTTATGTATATGTATAAATATTATGTATACAATATAATATGTATAAAACTATGTAGAAGACTCTCAGCAATACGAACGGCGTTCCGAGAGTTTTTCGTGCATCTCTCAGCTAGCACTCTCAATACTGTGTTCATTGACTTTGACTCTCAAGAGTAACTCGGAATAGTTTTACTCCCAGAACGACGAGAAAATCGATTGTCGATCGATATGATCGAGCGTACGTAACCTAGAAGGTGCCGTGTAAACAAGGATGCGTCCGGTCAGTATTACATATAGTATCGTATTATTATATTACTGTAATATTTAAACTAAATATATATAGTGTTAACCCATGAAAAAAATATAATAGGTGTAAAAATTAATTCGTGGCCTTCACAAAAATAATTTTTCGCTTTGTTCGTATCGAAACTTTTTACCGAGTTCACCGGTTACTTGCAAAATGGTGTACCTGTATAGAAAATGATGAGGTTTTGATTGTTTGTAAATTAACAACACCAATATCATGAATTAATTTTGTACATCCAATATTATACAAACACAAAATAAGTACAGAAAGCGTCGTCAATTGATACAATTGTGATCTTCAATTTAGCCCCGGCTTTTTCAATTAAGTTCTATTTGAAAAAACCGCTTGTCTTAATCGCGATGTTACCTCGTCAGCGGAATAAGAAAGTAGAGCGGGAAGCTCATGTATCTAAACCCGCGGCACTAAGTGGCTTAGAATCTATTTAGTCGTCTATTGCCACTGGTCGCTGATTCATGGCACGGCCAACGATATCTACAGCTCAAAAGGTAAGAAACATTCATATGACCCTGGTAGAAATAATGTTCACGTGCTCGTGGATTTTCCGTACAAAATTGGTATTTACTTACGTGTCAATAATTATCTTGTCCGACGCAAGAGAAAAAGAAAGACAGGCATTTGCAATTGTTAACGTTTTGTAAAATCGAACAAATAATTATTTAAAATCCTGCAATATTTCCAAAATATTAAAATGCAAAATTAAATAAAAAATTCTGGTTTGTATTCGGCTTACCCCGGTAGAAGCAATGTCCACGTGCTCGTGGATTTCCCTTTACGAAGCCATGCGCCCTTAAAGAAGAAATTCTAGGTTATGTTTGACTGACACTATTTAGTGAATAGAAATAATATCCACGTGCTCGGGGATTTTCCGTACAAAATTCATACAGATGACAATCCAGAAGAGGCGAGGGACAAGCATTTGCAATTATTAACGTTTTACAAAATTGAACAATTAAATTATTTAAAAACCTGCAATATTTCCAAAATATTAAAATGCAAAATTAAATAAAAAATTCTGGTTTGTATTCGGCTTACCCCGGTAGAAGCAATGTCCACGTGCTCGTGGATTTCCCATACGAAGCCATGCCCCCTTAAAGAAGAAATTCTAGGTTATGTTTGACCATGTTTGACTGACACTATTTAGTAAATAGAAATAATATCCACGTGCTTGGGGATTTTCCGTACAAAATTCATACAGATGACAATCCAGGAGAGGCGAGGGACAGGCATTTACAATTATTAACGTTTTACAAAATTGAACGATTAAATTATTTAAAAACCTGCAATATTTCCAGAATATTAAAATGCAAAATTAAAGAAGAAATTCTGGTTTGTATTTGACTGGTGGAAGTAGTATCCACGTGCTCGTGGATTTCCCGTACGAAGCCACGCGCCAGGCCGAGCGAAATGTGCGCGCGCGCACGTGCACTTGCATGAGTTCACGAATGCATCTTACAAGTTGGTGGGGCAGAGCAGAGGGGGGAGAGCGAGAGACGTAGAGCGGGAGGAATCCCGAGCAAATGGGCAACTTGTTGCATTTCGGCCGGGAACGGCTCGATAATATACTGCACAGGAATTCTATGTATACATATACTGCACTGTGTACGTGCCAGGATTGTTTAAATTTCCTCTATCTCGAGCGTTCGTGGTCCTATCACGTTGACTGCCACGTCACTCAGCCATAGGTAACACGGTTTCCGCGTCAAATCTAAAAATATACTGCTGACAAGATAGTCAATAAAAATATTTTAATTAGAATATATTCTTCATCAGAGGATTTTTACTATATCTATAATTTTTCTTTAACTCTCATCCGTTCCTCATTTTTCCAATTTTTTCTCACTGGTGACGAATTAACAAAACGGCGAACTTACCATGGTCAAATGACCGGTGTTTTTTAATTTGAGAATGACTAAACATAAAAATGAATTTTTAAAACATTACTATGACCCGAATATTCTTAAAGTTTTGTTTTTCATTTAATTTAATTTGAAACACCACCACACTCATTTATACCTTGTTATTCAATCTTGAAATAGTAGTAAAAATTGCGGATACTAATCTAGGACGTGAACGGTTAAACCATTACTAAAAAAAAATTTTTTTTCGATATTCGTTTCAACATTTTCAGTGCCTAGATATGTATCAACAAAATGTATACGAATCGTAGAGAAAAAGTTATGTAAATTTTGAAACAAGTCTTCTCAAAAACCATGTTTTTCTATCTTGGTGATACAATATTCCTGAAGTTATCAAGCAGTCTACTTCGTTCTTCGAAATCGTTAACGAACATTGGTTGATGGGGCAGACTTCCTGCATCTAAAAAAAAGTCGTAAAAGTGAAAATTAAATATTCCTATTACTTCCAGATAGGGGACAGTATAATAAAATCTATACACGGACAATATTTATAATATGTGGTGCTGACTTTTATGTCCGCTGACGTCATCACACATGAGCTTTCGGTCACGAATATCAAAACGAGTTGTCAAAGAATGTATCTAATTAAATAATTCTTTCCCCCTTCAACAATATCAATATATTGAAGACAGTACATGCTGACATTAGTAAATTCATTTAATATTCCTACTGTTTCAAATCGCAATTTTTCGTCATAAATGCATAAAATTCGTCGTCTAATTATTAATAAATCGAGGAGAAGTTTAGCGTACAGTGTCCAGAGAAAAGATTTGTAAAAATGAATTCCAATGATATTCGAAGAGTTGTTGGAGAGCGGTGGTTAAAGGCTCTAAAGGAGAGTCGGAAGTTACTGTTAACAGTCGGCTAGAGTCCCTGTCGGGGATCTTTTACAGACTTTTATAATAAAACCGACGCGTATTACTGTAGTAGACTGGCTGATTTACGGCGACCCTCCACGGAAGTCCAACGCCGCTGGAGACGCCCGGTTTACCGTTTTCGTTCCTGGTTTTTCTCAAGCTAATGCTTTCATTTAATGTCTCTCGTCCTTCCGGTAATTTGTAACTTTGGCTCAGTTCGGGTTTTGCTTTCTCAATTGAAGTAGAATCGTCCGTGCCACTTGCTGACGCCGACGCCAATGTCTTCGCCTTAGCTTACCCAACCTTTTTGGACTCGCAGACGACCCCTTCTCGAAGCTTTTTGCTCCGCCCATTTCTTCTTTCCAGGTGAACTATTTCGGAGTGCTTGTTTCACGGGTATTTCAGGATTTTAAAAAGTCAGATTGACAATAAAAAAGAATAAAATGACTCTACTAAAATGCTTGACAGTTTGAGGACAGCTACCAAGATATTAACGACACGTATCTAATTATTGAAATTACAAACGATTTAATCAATGCATACAGGGTGATCTGGTAGTGGGACTGAAAGGGAGTGTTTCTACATAAAATATTACAAAACAACTTGAAAGTTCCGTGAACTATTTTATTCGTTATGTCTACAGGGTGACATAATATGGTACAAACGTGGAGGGCTAATTTTACTTGAGTACATCAGTTGATCTTCAACGACCTTGAATGACATTGACTTGTAGGTCACTGTACGTATCTTGAAACGGCCTATTAGATAATACATAGAAAAGTATATCATTTTAATTGAAAAAACGGAGTTGATCTTCATATATCCCCTACGCGTCCACCTACAAAAAAGCTATTAACACAAATGATGGTGAATTGAGAATTAGAACAAATTACGTGAAATTACGTCAATTAAAAAGTCCCGAAAGTACATCCTCAAAGAGTGTACAGTGCTTAAAGACAACTGTGATCAAAATACAGTCCACAGCATGAAACAATAGACAACATAGCACCGGAATGTGACATACTCGCAGGAGTAGAGTACCCGGACAGGCGCAACGCATCAGGTAAAATTATGTACCAGGAAATAACTTGAAAATATGAGTGCATCACAGAAAGCTCACCACATTGCGGGTACACCCCCGCAAACATACTGGAAAACAAGGAATGCAAATTCTATCTGGACGTGACCACTCGTGTACATCAAGGGATAAAATAATAGCACAGGGCAGGCCAGATATAACCCAGCAATATAAAACTACACATACATATTTAATAGGTAAACGTATCGCAAACTCGGGAAATATTTACCGCAAAATAAAATTGTTAAAAGAAAATATTTATTTAATTTCTACTTCTTACAATTGAATTAGAAAATTTTGTATTTTGCTCAAAGATCCGCAGTCTGAACATAACAATCGTCATATACAAGAATTAAGTGGATGTTTCGTTTCAATCAGAAAGGTTTTGCTTATCGTAGAAACTCTTTTGCATTGACAAATTAATTTTATAAATTATGGTTTATTTAAGTCTTGCAACAGTGATCGCATACAGAATTTGCCATACTGTCCATTGATATAGAAACTTTACGAACAGTGAAACTACAGACTAAGTTCTGGAAGAGCATTACATATACACTTTTAACTCCATTTGCATTTGAAATATTATAAAACATATACATTTGAACAGTAACAAATTAATTTGTGAAAATTTTTTGACAACGACTACCTGCCTCATACAATTATACATGACCTTTGTCGTAGGGAACGTAATTTATCCGAAAACGTAGTCACTAGAACGTTTTAGAAACATTCCACTAATTATGAAATGCAGGAGAAGATATATTTAAATCTCCATCACTTTAGAGAGGACGTACGCCTTGCTCGTTCGTCTTGAAATTGATTAAATCTATCTAAAAATAGAAAATCGAGGACGCTTTCGTATTTCCCTGAATCGGAATTTAAATGTCGATTAAGATCTTCATGTTTCAAATTGGTGTCCATTAGTTTTCATAGACCTTGCATATGTTTACTGATACATTACCAGGAATGCTAGAATGATGCTGAAATGGTGACTGAAAAGATCTTAAGAATTCTATTAAGAAGACTATTAAGAAAAGAATGGCTATGTAGCTCTGTTTCGTGCAGTCGACGTACAAAATCTTTTTTTTTGCATAAAGGTCCTGAAAATAATACTAACCCCTTGCACCACAATTTTTCATACATCTACAAGAATTTCTTTGTTGTTTATAATTTCTTAAAAAAGAGGAATATATTATTTGTATTCCTATATTTTCGCTAATGGTTAAATATCGATAACAGAGAAATACAATTTTATTTCAATTCAACAGAAATTAATAACGAGGGGTTAATTAACTTAAGAGACTTCTTGAGTGCATTAAACTGAACAAAATTGTAGATTGGTATTGGATATTTGTTTTTAATTTCAAGAAAATAATTATGTACGCAGATGAATCGTTCAGTCTTTCGGATCACAGACATTTTTATGTTCCGATATCAACAAATTCTATTAATTCGATAACGAATGCACCTCGAGTTTCCAACCAAAGAGTGGAAAGGTGACGCTTTATTATTCGTATATTGCATGCGATTATTTTTTTATTCGGACAGCTGTAAAATATTCGACGATAAAATTATTTGAAAAGTCCCGTTTGGTAGATTGTCGACGAAAAATCTTTTCAGATGTAACAACCTTGATGTCGTCACGTTACCTTTGAGCATGCACGACAAGGACACCGTATGCACTGCATTTTTCGCGTAATCCCCACTTGGCGGTCTTCAGGCTCGACTTCAGAGCCGCTCTTCACTTTTTAGCCAGTTGAAAGGTTGCTGAAACATCGATGCTGCTTTATGCCTGCATCAGCCTTGTACACGTAAGTAAGAACGCAACTTCGCGTTATTGCATTACACTGTGTTTTAAGTGCCTCGAGGGACAGAAGAATCGTCTACCGGGTGGTTCGAAAAGATTTCGCGAAAACTTCGAATATTGGTTCGCGTACCTCAAGTTTGTTCTTTGGATGTAATCAGAACAGATCTATGTAGGTGATGCATGTAAGAAATGATTTTACATAATGGGAGTTTACGTTCTAATAATAATTTAATTCTACTCAATCAAATATGCTACCAAAAGTTTCGTGAAAAAATAATTAAGAACAAGGAAGTTTTTTCATTGGATTAATATTGCTAAATACTATATAATAAGATTGTTATACATATAGTAAGATCGATATTGCTTTTATTTTTCATTTCGTATATTTATCTTTCCATCTTAAGTTTTTTCTGATCTCTTCGTTTTCATTGACCATCATTACCCGCACATACATGAATTGATAAAACTGAATATTAAACATTTAAATAAAAAATACTTATTCATATGAAATCTCAATTGTACAGTGTTTTGTATTAACAGTACATTTTTGTTGTAAATCTAGTTAATATCACGCTGAAAGCCAAAATGGAGCTTGTTTTTCTTCGCTGTCAAGCAATTGTTGAATGGGGACCGTGCACACGTGCCGCGAACGGTATAGTAAGACGTGAACAAGATAAGCTAAAAACTTAAGATACGTTATTTTGTAATAACAATACTGACCATCATTGCGCGCTGACCGCGATTACCCTATTCTCCCCTATGCTTCTTGTCCAGGTGTGTAGAACCGCGAGGGTCTCCGTCCATCTGAGTGGGGGTGTACGTCTCTTGGCGGTGACGCCCGCGACGAAAGGGTGTAAAAGTCACAGCCTTACCACCTGGGGATGTTTCCTTGTGATCAAGCTCAGCCCTGCTGCACTTCTATATTTAACTGATCCCCACGTCAGCCTACCCCGTTGCCGCTCGAGTCGTTTCGAAATCTTTGCTCCTCGCCTCGAGAGTTCTCTAAGGCTAGTCTCTCTCGCTCTCTCTCTCTATTTCTCTCTCCACCGGCCAGGGATGGAGTCCGCGTTAATGCAGAGTAACGAGCGCTTTGTAACGGAGGAGAGCTGCCTTATGGCGTTTGTTGGCAGAGGCGAGAAGCTAAGAGTCGCGGCCAACTGGGTCTGATCCAAGAGCACGTCCTCCCGCGAAGGGTAAGAAAGCTCGTGAGGAAATTACCGCGCGATTACGTTCCCTTCGCGGGGAAAGCGGAACGACCGGCTCATTGAGCAACTTTCTTTGCTTTCTTTTCCCCCTCTTCGCTTGGAAATTCAAGTTTGAAGGACGCCGCTCCTCATTGGCACGGCCACCGCGGGCCAATTGCCCGGCTTGGTCCACCCGAGAAGCTGCAGGACTGGTCGGGGCGCTTCTTGTCGCGTGCCTGTCTGCTCCCCGGCCACGTGTTCCCAGTTATGCGAACTGGACGTACGCCGAATTTCTTCTTCCTCAAAGATTTCAACATCGGTTCGTTTGTTGTTTTGCTGTCAGTCAAAATAGTCCTCGTACACCCTTTACGGAAAGAATTTTGAATTGCTATCTGGCTGTATAAATATCTCGAAAGCAACGCAGTTTTCGGAAAAATATTCAATACAAAAGTTTCATGGTTTCGAGGGCGAAAATACAACTATCCTATTTACTTCTTATTTGTTAGGCGTCTTGAAGGTTATTTGAAGGTCAACTTGCTTTTCTCAAATAGAACATATTTATTTTCTTATAGATTCTTATTCTACGAGGAAAATAAAGAAACTTTTATTTGAAACATCTTTTTATCAGGCTTTATGTTACAAATATATTTAATTGCATAACATTTTATTTCAATTTTGCCACTCTAAAAGTAGTGAATGGAAAATTAGGTGATACAAATGGAATTTTTTAAATTTTCCTGTTCATATTAAATGATAAGGTAAAATTGGCAAGTATTTTTATTACTAAAAGAATCTCTATAAAATAGTTATTGATCGATATTTCTTGCACGTATTATTTGTACATTTCGTATGTGTACATTAGTAGCCTTACGAGGGTGTATAAATACGCCTTTCGCAGTCTAAGGTTTAATTAGCACGCGAAACATTGAACGGGTAGTTTCAACTACTGGAGTAACAGCATTTGCATATTGCTACTCTTCCCGGATAGCGAACTCTGTAACCCACCCTTGAAACCGTCTGCTGTCTTTTATAAGGTATCCGCAGAAGCGAGCGCAGCCACTTGTTCCTTAATGCCTAATGAACTGTCATTATTTCAACCGCAGATGCAACATGTACTACCTTGCATAGTAGTAATACCATTCGTGTTCAATTCTTGCTGTTTGCCAGTCTCATTCTTATTGTACCTTCTTATTATTATATTTTCTCATCCTTATTATACATATACCTTCTAATTCCTTCCACATATTCATGCAATATTATTTTATTTGCCGTTATATTCTTGTCTTTAGAATGATTTCTTAACCCTTTGCACTTGGAGCTATTTTAACTAAAAAACGAAAGATTTTTCCATTCTAGAATATTTCCATTCTATACAATTTTTTTTTCATTTTTTACATATGAAACTGAAATAATATTTCATGTAATAAGTAAATGTCTAGTAGTTTATTAAATACGAACAAAAATAATAATGTGAACAATATTTTTAAGAATGGCATAGCAATTTTCAATGGTGCCTCAGAGTCGCCATCCGAGTGCTAAGGGTTAATTTTCTCTGTATGTTTTCTCATACCTAATCTGAATTTACAATAATGACTCATTAAATTCTCACGAAGAAGTCTGTTCAAACTTCAAGCTTTTAAAATGGTTTTATTTACTTATTAACACGTCGAAGAAACTCCGATAATTAGACACAATTAATGCAGAAAATTGTTATTTTGCACAAACAGTAATAACTAGACTGGGGATTTTATGCATTTATGACAAAATTGGGTATGTGCAATTTAAAACAGGGGAACAATTAAAAAAATTTAGGTATGTCAATACATTATTTTCAACTACTTAGAATAATTAAAAAAACAAAGACCCTTCTATTTGACTCTTGACTCTTGAAAATAATACAGAAAAATTTTATTTTGCATAAAGATCCGCAGTGTACTAATAATTTTAATTTTTAATTAATTATTAAGTTAATTAATAACTTTACTGTGTGGAAAATAGTATGGTGATATTCCTAAATTTTTTTAATCTGTTCTTAAAAAAATTACTTAATTTATCCATTGTTTTAAATTGCACATGTTCACTTTTTTGTTAAATGGATAAAATTCGTAGTCTAGTGATCGAAAACTATATTCTTCTTCTGTTGAAAATATATTTGTAAGTTATAAACGGTTGGACTAGTCTAATAATAACCCTTCGGCTGGATTTTAACTTGCAAAGTGGAAGAGAGAATGCAGTCTTCCTCGCGGAAGGAAAGAAATCGGAGCGTAGTAGCTGAGACAGTCGCAAACGAAGAAAAATCACTGTCGTAAGCTGGTGGCTCGACAAGGTAGATCGGCCAGTAATTGCGTATTTCAATTTAACGATCGATCGAATGAAAATCACGCGTGTTATTGCCAGTCACAGTGGCCACGTGGTCGGAGTGTTGATAGCCTTTCGCGAGACTTTTAACATACTAATCGTCGGAGACGAACGTTTTCGACAACATTGTAGACAGCAGTGCTTTTAAATAATCGCTTATTGATTTTTCGAAAAATATTTGCTTTTTTGAGACATAAGTGTCCTCTTGGTAAATCTAATCGAGATAAATGCACAATTTCAATAATTCGTTTCAATTATCACTACACGCATTTATTTCGATTTGGTACAATTTTGAATAACTTCAATATTTGTAAAAGAAGAAATCAGAAACAACTGAGTTAAAACTTGGAATTTGAATAGTTGTGTCAAAATGGACCCAGATACCGACAATCAAGGGTGCAATTTATTACCGGTAATTTTAGATTATGTCGTTTCATAGCAGAGAGATCCAACGAAAGAACAAAAAACTGTAAATGAACTGCTTTTCTTCTTTTTATTGCCTTTTTTGTGCAACATTCAAAGTACAGTAGTTTCTCGATTATCTGTCCGCATTAACTGCGGACATAGTGTGCAGTGTGCACACATGCAGGTCGCTGAAATAGGTAAAGCAGGATATAAGCATATTGATAATTGCTGCGGATTTTATGCATTTATGCGGAAACATAACGGAGCAGAAGAATTTAAAGAACTAAAGGATATCATTTATTGCTTACATTTCTTAAAATTGATGCAGACAATTTTTATTTTGCATAAAGTTCCGAATTACTGCCATTTACAAAATACAAGAAATACCGAATTGAAACAAAAATGTATTAAAACTTGCCTTGTTCAATTTAATGTTGAAACTAGCCTTCAAAGTCATGACGAAAAATTAAATATCCAAATACTGTTTCATGGGATACCATGTGTGTGTGTGTGTGTGTGTGTGTGTGTGTGTGTGTGTGTGTGTGTGTGTGTGTGTGTGTGTGTGTGTGTGTGAAAACTAATGAAAACTGAATGTTAAATATAAAAATTGGCGGTATTAATAAGATTATTGACGCGACTGTAATTAAATTAGTTATTTAATATAATTAGAATTCCAATGGAAAAGTTGTCAGTGGTGAGAAGAACCCAACGCGTGAAATTATAAAAGACCATATTGAAACTTCATTGGTTGAGGAAGCTCAAGAGACTATAAAGCTTGCTTAATAAAATTCACGGTTTCCATTTTCTGTGCGCCTTCCCATTACTTTAATTTCATTCCATCTGCGGTATGTTCTTTGTCGTTTTCCTATGCCATTAAACCTTCGCCACGTCCTTCTATACTTAACTATTATCGTTAATTATTTTTCTTTCTCTTTATTTATCTTCCTTTCCTCTCTATTTTGCTTTCTCCTTGTTCCACTCTCTTTCTACTAGTGAACTAAGCGAAAATTCTAATTTGAATCGTATAATTTATTACAAAAACTAGTATCACGGAATTTAAAACAATACAAAAGTTGAAAAAATTAATGATATCGATGTTTTATTTTTGACAAATTGGAATCATTACAGAAATCGCATTGGATTTTTCATAAAGATCCGTAGTCATCAATTAATGAACATCGATTAGAACGATAATAATCTTAAGGTTGATAGTTCAACCTAGAAAAATATTTCAACTGAACGACATTCTCGGTTTCCTATCTAAAAGAAATAGTCATCTGGTAAAGATAACATTTGTCAGCGAGTTTATTATTTCGAAAATCAACTCGCGCGGGAGCCGGATTTTTTCAAACGGTAGAGGTTCAACAAAAATATGATTTCTCCAGAGACGAAATTAATGAAATGTTTTTTAAACGTTCCGGTGCTTCTTCCTCTGGCTGCGAATAAAAGTTAATCACAATCGAGGAATATTAAATTTCAATCTAGATTTTCTTTTCCACTGTAGTGGTTTTATTAAATAACTTGCATAACTACAAGTTCGGAAGGAATGATTGAATTGAAGACATTTCTTTATACTTTATATCATTTTGTTTGAATACTGCCAATAGGTATTGACTTCTGCAAAGAATATTCCAGTGACATCAAAATCATTTATTTAACGAAATAAAAATTTCTTGCATTTCGCAGATCCTGAAGGTACACCGAGAATACATTGGTGCAAAAATTCACTTTTATATTTGGATAAATAATTCCTATTCGAAGGATGGTTTAAATACAAACATTTTGATTATAAATTGATTATAAAACAGTACGCTGAATTGTAGCGATTAAAAAAATTAAACAATTTAAGCAACATGTTGATAGTTGGACAAAACGAAAGATGTGAAGTTTGACGAGATTTTATTTATAGAAGACATGTTTGTGTCTAAATTTTGTCAAAAATGTTGCTAAAAAATATTCTGGCGAACCCGATGCAATACGCGAACAATTGAAGTATTCGAATGCAGAAAAATCTGACGTGCGAAGAGAATGTGCAGCAGAATTTGGCCGTGTTTTCTCAGCGGCTCGCGCGTGTATAATTTGACCGTGGGTGCAACGATACGCTCGCCAGTGCAATGCTGTCGCTGACGTCACTGGTTCGGACGATTAGTTTGTCAGTGGTTCTCCGTTTTGTTGATACTTCGTCTGGAGCGAAAGGTTAACGCGCAAAAACCGTCTGGTCCGTTCTCCGACCGTTTCGATCGTGGCCTTTCCATGATTTCCCGTGCCGCACAGAGCACAGTAATCTAAACTTTCTTCTCTACCAAAAGTCAATGTTTAAATTTTAATATATTGAGCACATTCTTTCTGATATAAAGTTATTACCCTTGAAAATGTAGAAACTGTGAAATGTATTTTTTTCTTAGTATAATTATTATTATTCTGAGATGCGTATGTACCCAATATGGAACACATTGAGTGTACACATACACGATATGGAGCATTTAGTATCGGGCGATGATGTTAATGGTAGTAATAACACAGAATGTTTATTTTGTGAGTGCAATTACAAAAATAAAGGTCAATGGTAAAAAATTGATCCAATGCGTAATTCCGTTTTCATTCGGGTCACGAAAAATATGGTACTTTAATTTGTGTAGAATTTAATATTGATTTTAAAAAATTGATAGAAATAGCAGTGAATGGTCCTAAACATCATCAATTATACAAAAATGTAGAAGGACGTTTATCGTCATTCTCTACGTAGAATGTCACTGTGATAAAAAAAATTTCAATCTTTATTTTTTCAAGGTCATTTCGAGGTCACTTCGTGTTTTTTAAATGGAATGCCATATATTTGTTTCGCTGTTGTGAATCTTTTGATATTATGATAGTACAGAAAAAAACAAGATCAGCAAACGTCTTCGAAATGACCTTGTGGTAATCCAAGGTCGCAAGTAGACTACTGATTTTACGGAGTTATGACCAAAATGAGTAGATAAAATGCAAAACATTTAAAGCGTTTACAGATACTGTTGTATTATGTTCAGCTTATTAAAATGATTAATAAACAAATAAATGTGTGTATGACTTCCGTATCGTGCAATTATGCAATTTTTATTTTGCATAAGTATCCACAGTCTAGTTATAAGTATCCAACCGAAGCTGAAAGCATGCGAGCCAACGAAATGAAAACGAGTAAAATGTCGCTCGCGAATCGACAGTGAATCGAGTGTATTCGAGGATCGCAGCATGTCATTAAGAACTGCGTTCTGACCGTTGGATAAGGTCGTTCATCGGCAAGAAACAGCTTCTCCACTCCAGAAAAAAGACTGCAGCGCGTTCGACGAGGAGGATCGAGTTGGAACGCTTGTCGCCGGATTATGTAATATCGCGGATTGCGACGCGTTATCCGCGAAAGCGATGCAGCGGCGCGGCGCGGCGTCTTCCCTCGAATTTTCCACTGGCGGCCAACAAAAAAGCGATCGATCATCGTCATCGACGTCGGTATCGATCTCCCCGTCCCGGTGAGATGTCATTACGAGTTCGAGGAAAGGAAAGTCAACGGAAACGTAATCGTAATCGGTCGTTATCAGAATCACGCACGGCCGGGACTCCAACAATTCGACGCGACGACGACGACGAGAGACGCCGCGCCGCGCCGCGGCGATTCATGCGATGTCATTTGCCGCGCAGTTGCGACGCTCGCCAAGTTAATGCAGATAATTTGAATTTGCAAGTCTCATTGAAACGCGCGCGAACGCCACGGACACGTACAGTAACCCGCGAAAGTCTGTCTAGCCTCGCGTAATACGCTTCTCGAGTACCAACGGTCTATCTTCGCGAATTTTTATTTCGGACACCACCGTATCTTTTGAAATCTGCCAACTGATTGGACACATCCTTTGCCAAGCTCTATCAATGTTTTCAGATAAAATTCCCGGAAGTATTCGTGCACATGAAATGTACGATTTGTACCAGAGTCGCGAGATTAAAACTCGTGTCCCCACTCCGCCTTCCCCTTCTACGACGCTATTCCCCTTCCGCCGCGGCCCGGTCACGTGACGCGTTTCATCTCTGTCACAATGTCACGTGACTAATCCGCTACTGGCAGAGAGGGGGTAACTTTTCCCCCTCGATTCGTGCTCCCTCCCCTCATCTGGCGACTCTCATTTGTACCAATTATATTCTGTTAACGAGTTGCAAGTTTCCTGATCGTGTCATCGGAGAAATTGAATTTTTTCATTTACAAAATTGTCATTCTGTTCATTCTACCAGCGACGAATAGTGTATTCATTCACCACCACATTCCGATCGAACATCGCACAATGCTACCGTCAATGTATTTGTTATTCCACTCATATAGAAAACGTACGCGACAATCACATTTATTGACATGTATACAATACGTTATTTAAAAGAAAAGTTACATCTCTAGATGAAGATTTTAAAGATCAGTTTTGTATCTTTAGAATGGTGAATTAATAAATCTGCAGGCTGTAATAGTATTTCTTATAATAGGCATTTTAGAATCGGACAACAATCTATTGACAATGCTATTAGAATACGTGACAAAACTTCTTCCTATTTTTATGATGGAGGAGTTACGGTTATTTTTTCTTCGGGATTTGTAAGAATGTTTACGAAATTCGTCACGCACTTAGACGCTTCCTTTTATTGAGTTTTCTGAATTTGGATGTACGTATAATGACGCTAGCAAACATTTACAGGCGTCGTGCAAGAAAATCACGTGCGTCTCACTTGTACGCGATCTATCTGCTCTCTATGTTTTGTTAAAATGACGATTTTAGTGTTGCTAGTGTATGTTAGGAATTGATTGGGTTTCTGAAAAATTGGTTTCTAACAAAAATTCAACAACGTTCGCAAGAATAAGTTTTTGGCGATAATATTGTATCCGTGTCCATGGAAGAATTATGTAAAAATATTTGCTTAAAATGAACACTATAATACAGTTTGACAATTTTTCATATTTGAATTTGTCTGATTTTGAGCACTCACAGTGTTTGCAAGTGCTTAGAATTTTGGTGTAAAAGTATTCTTCTATTCTAATGAGATTTTAATGAATTTTGTAACACATTTTATGAAAACTTTGTATAGGTTTCCTGTAAAAATTTTTGAAAAAATTTCTTGAGTTGGCATAAATCGACATGGAACTTTGATTTTTCAAATTAATAATATAGAATAAACGAGAGACTACCAATGGAATACAAATTGTAACGAAGTTGAACACTATCTATCTAATTGTTGTTATTATCTAACGAAGGCTAAATAAAAGTGAAACACCTTATAGCAGTGAGAAGATTGAATTTACTTAAACTTTGAACAGTTTTCATTATAATCTGTGCTTAAATGAAGAAGTCAGTTCAGTCATTTCCTATGAAAGCATTTTTATAATTGCAATAACTGTGAATTAAAAAACCGGACATTTCACCGTGGTAGGTTTAGTGTTAAATATAAAAATTTCACGGTTTCTTCACATTTTTATTTTTGACATTTTTGTCTGCAATCTTTCAACGAGTAACCAGTACAAAAAAAATCGATGTGCGTCTTGCCAGAAATAAATCATTAATTCGACAGTCTCGCCTTTTTCAAAAATAGATCATCGGTACGGATGATTTCATTCCATACTTTCGTCCAACTCGATCGGCAATTTATCCCGGCACGAATCGCGAGGTCTGATGCGATAAGGCAGATAGAGAAAAAGAGAGAGAGGAGGGAGGGAGAGAGAGAGAGAGAGAGGGGGAGAGACAGAGAGAGAGAGAGAGAGAGAAACGAAAGATAGAAGCACCACGACCGTCACTTTCGAGTTCTATTCTGAAACGGTGAATTTCCGTGGGGCCTTGAGCCTAAAAAATTCCGACGAGTCCGCCGGCGACTTTATTAAAATGCCTTCTTTCTCGAATGGGTGTAATATACATAAACGCATTTAAATTGAATCGGCGAAGGTCACGAGTAAATATCCAAAGAAGGCTCGATAAATTCGATGAACACGGCCGCACACGCACATGCCTGTTTTTCATGGGTTCGGACTCGGACACGAGCCAGGCCGGCCGAGAGGGAAACAGTGACCGAACAGAACTGCGCAAAAGAGTTCTCGAAATTCTACGGACTGTTCCGTGCACAAAGGTACAGCGAAAGATAAAAGTATTCGTGCATCGTCGGATTGTTTGCCTCGAACGGCGCGGCGCGGCGCGTGGTGGCAGATTATAACACGTACGCGTACCTACACGGGTCCGTGGGCTTCAGAAAACGCGAAGCAACGTCTCTGTACTCGAATTTCTAAACTCGCAAAATATGTATTCCTCTTTTTCCATTAACTTTATTTATTTATGTCGTAGTGGTCGCATTCACAATAGTGTCTGTACTGTGATACAATTGTAATATATTATCGTATATTATTAAAATAATTATAAAATATATTATCAAACGAGCCGTTGAACGCAAATGTGGTATAAGTCAATATTTGTTTGTTTGGTTTGACGTCACACCTCGAGGGTTATTAATCGTCATTAAAGAAAAAAAATTGTGATATCATTTTAGCGGGACTTGCATAAAACAAACTTAACATCCTTTGATATTATCCACTGATCAACTTGTTTTGACTTGTACCATTTTTCCATTGAACGGCACAAATAATTAATATTATACTCTATATTTATGAATTATAAATATTGGTTAACGAGAAACTTCTGGTACATTTCAGTATATTCTAGTATAATCCAGTATCTTCTTGTTTGTTCTAATATATTCTGGTATATTCGTGTATATTCTAATGTATTGTGGTATGTTCTACATGGTATATTTCAGTATATTCTAGTATATTCTTGTGTGTTCTAGTATATTGTAGATTCTAGATCTATATTATTTTAGTATACATATTGTAGTATATGCTTGTATATTCTATTGTAGTATACCCAGTATACTCTGGTATATTCTAGTATATTCCACTATATTTTGGTATATTCTAGTATATTCCACTATATTTTGGTATATTCTAGTATATTCCACTATATTTTGGTATATTCTAGTATATTCCACTATATTTTGGTATATTCTAGTATATTCCACTATATTTTGGTATATTCTAGTATATTCCACTATATTTTGGTATATTCTAGTATATTCCAGTATATTCTTGTACATTCTTGTACATTCTAGTGTATATTATGGTAAATTCTGTGGTTGTAAGGAAAAACGCCACATGTCACAATTTTAAAAAACTTGAGATTATGCATTAATTGAGCTTTAGAGTATAGGATTTACGTATTTACCAGAAAAAAAGTCATGAAAACAAATTCGAAAGGCTCAAAAAAATAATGCAATTTAACCGACGTCCTATACAAAGAATTAGTGATCAAAACTTTAAACGGCTATATCTCGAAAGTGAAAGTATCTGACATGCGGCGTTCTTCCTTACAACCACAGAATTGTAAATGCAAATACCAAATTGTTTCACTAATGTTAATATCCACAAGTAACAAGATTTTTCAATTACCCGACTTCATCGAATAGTCAGTCGATCTCAAACAAAATCATCGACGAATACAATGATAATGAGCGAAAAATTAGCTATGTTAATTTCTGTTTTGCAGGAATGTTACTCATAGCAACAGAACATAAACAGTGATCGGTTTAGCAGGTCGCCAACCGATCTACTAATCATAAACATCCTCTATAATGGAAGTCATTTATTCAATGCAAAAGCTGAAAAATTAAGATTTATCATAACAATTGCTCCTTCATTCTTACATCTGTTGCATCCTGATCGAATTGATCGCTCTCGTTATATCGGTATAGAAGTTAATTTTTTAATCCGGCTAAATAATTGCGGCAATCAACGTGTTAATCGTCGTGATCAATATTACAATGTGAAAGTAAGAGACAATGGCGTACGAAAATTCTTTTCCCTCGCTCTGTGTAAGAGAGCCTGAGCCTGCAATTGGGATCTGTTACAAAAGCTCGGCCAGTTTTGTATTCGGCCGCAGTAAACGTGTCGCGGCTCTTTTTCGTTCTGTTTCTTTCTCTTCTCTCTCTCTCTCTTTCTTTATTTTTTTTTATTCGAAACTGCGCATGGGTTCCGTGAATCGCGGCGCGTGCAGCATTGAATCTTCCTCGGCGCGGCGATGCAACGGAGAAATAAAAATGTCCGTTAACCGCGATCCGAGGTTTTTCATCGGAAATTCGCAAATTCTTACATTCGACCGATTCGAAACAATTTCAACTCTCGACGAAACTCTCTAGCTCAAACAGCTCTGTAAGACAACAGTTTTATTAATTTCCTTTTCATCTACCTCCGTGTCTACTTCAGAATAATCTGTTTATAATCGCAAATAACCTTAGTCGTCGATACACTTCCTCACCGGTGGATAAAAAAGAAATAATTGATCTGCATACGGTAATAAAAGACATTATTAAAAGAAACGCATACATAAATCCAGGAACAGCTACGATGTTACATCGTTGTCGTCATTCACGACCTTGATGACTATTCGATGCTACGCTACGAAACCTTTCAGACGTGTATACATATATTTACATGGAATGAGATGAGAACTAGCTTGAATACTTTCTCTAAATGCAGATCGTGCCGCGCAATTCATGTAGAATGCAGAACAGTCATTAATTAAAAAAAAAATTAATGACTTTATTAATAGTTAATTGGTAGTCAGAATTATTTATTGCACTGGTATCTATTATGGATATTTGATCATGTTAGTTGTAACCAGATAGCGGATTTCATGTATTTATGACAAAAGTGAATGAATAAATGTCTAGTCATAAGGATAGAATTAATTC
The DNA here is from genome assembly GCA_916610255.1 of Lasioglossum lativentre. Classification (NCBI taxonomy): domain Eukaryota; kingdom Metazoa; phylum Arthropoda; class Insecta; order Hymenoptera; family Halictidae; genus Lasioglossum; species Lasioglossum lativentre. The sequence goes on along the minus strand of OU744355.1, from coordinate 9,657,567 downwards.
CAAAAATATCACGAAAATACAGGAGGATCTTTAAAGTTTGTAATTTCTAGTCATCGTTGCATAACGCGAACGGTATCACGTTCCTCGGGTTTTATAAATAGCACTCTATTGTATGCAAATATCAAATGTTTAACACAAAATTATAATCCGAAGAACCGACGAATTGATGTCTATGTATAGAGCGTATGTCCGAATGGAATAAAAAATATTTCATGATCCCAGTAAAACATTTTCCTTAGAGCTATTGCATTTCATTGTATAAGCTAGCAACAAATTATATTTGTCAATATGAAGTAAAGTTGATTGAACTTTCCGCAAACTTCACCTCCCACTACTCCTCCCATAGCTCCTCCCATGAACTTCGAATTCTCAAGGTAAACTTGTTCACATAAACAGAAAATTTCAATTCATGCTGCGAGCATGTAAACGTGTGTAGTCCAATTATTTTACAGTGAATACACTGACAATTAAATATAAATAAAATACGGTATATTTTCGATAAAACGTTCTATTCTATCTCTGTTTGAATTTAATTTGTTTCTTGTCTCGATAATGTGCAAATATAAAAAGTAGAATGATGAGTCAAAAAAATAGAATAAGTCTTATGAATATAAACATAATTTGCATATAGTTACAAGGATTAAAAACAATTTTTATATGTATATAAATAGCAAATTTTATTTATTTATGAGAAAAGTAAGTAGGTAAAATACTAGGTAAAAATTATATTAAAAGAAAAAATTCATTTTTATGCAATTTGCACTTCGTACAATTCACTTTAGAAAATTATTATGTTGAATAATTGATATATTCTTCGATATAAAGGTAAAATAATCCGAAACAAAATTGCATCTAGAGATTAAGAAATTTGTTGTAAATTACAATTATAATTAACAAATGAGAATAACACTCGCTATAATTATATAATGCAACTGTGGCTTATGTCTAATGTAGACAACATAAAAGTTCATTTAATTCCAGCGACTCGAACTATAAAAAACTCGCGAGCTCGCATGATCGTCCTAGTTATTTTATATAATACGAAGCGGTAGTTACACGCGTTTACAAACGGTATTCATTTCGTTGGATTAATCGCTAAATAATTACACGATTGTCGGTCTCTGTTTGTTGCTCGTGGCTGTTCATCTAGTCATGGCATAATTTCCGTTTCTAGAGGATGGGTTTTCCTCGACACGGGCCCGTTCTTTCGATTTCACCGAGAAAATGTCAACAGTACGAATCCCGTCCGAATGATTTCCTGAAGAACGATGGCGCAAGAGAATATTCAAGTATCCGCGTTTTGCCGTCGCCGATTAAACCGATCCGGTTCTGTAAATCCGCCCGAAATACCAGAGGTTGAATTCGAGCGCGATACGACGCATTCTCGTAGAGTCGGTCTTGTTTCGCGGTTCGACGCAAATTTTTCGAAGTCCCTCCGACACGAAAGCCTACCGTTCGATGGCTGTCACTCGGGACAGTGGTTCGCAAACTTGCCGCATTCGCCAACTTAGAGGACACCCAACGCTGATTCCCAAAATCAGAGGACCTGGTTCAGAGGACGCTGAAATATCAGTGGGATTTTCAGAATTTTTTTCTCAAAAACCATAAGTTGAACTTTTCCAAAACTTTACGGGAATTTTATTCAACACTTAGACAGTACATCAAAATTTTTGTATTAACAATAAAATCTCTTAATGTTGATATAATTGTCCATCTTCGTAGCGCCGCTTGAGTTGTAAGTTTGCGTGTAAGTTGTAGTTTTGCTTAATCTATATGAAATTCTGTCGTCGATGACTTAAGAAAATTTTTGAGAAAGTGAAAACTCGGACAAATATGATTTCAAGAAACAATTTTGTACAAAATCGACTTACGTATGCAAAAAAACCTATACATATAACTTAATGTTTGAATTAATGGTTTTAGTTTATCGACGATGGTCCAATTTCTTGGTATCGATGCGAATCGAAATAATCCATGAGCATTAACGAAAGATAAAATCTTAATTTAATAAAAAATGTAATTAAAATCAGAAAAAGAACGTCGGTCGCGTATGTTAAAACAAATAAATAAAAATGGATTTATAAACTCGTTCGTGCATAATTACATTTTGTGTTTTGTTATTGTTCTTATGTGGAATTGGTCGGTTTTTGTACCCTTAGAACAGGAATCACGCGCTCGGCTTATGTTCTCAATGGAAACATTAATTACTCCGTCAGTAATACTGGACCAGATAAACGGAATAGATGACTGCGCTCGAATCAGCGACAGTGTCGTTGGCTGGAAATGCGCACTATGCGGCCGACGAGAGAACTGGCAATGCACGTGATCGAAACTGCACTTTGATCATCTGTTTAGACTGTGTTACCACCATCGCGGAATGCGTGCGCGATGCGCCAGTGCAAAAACGCGGGGAACCACTCGAGACTCGTTCCGCGATTCTTATTAATGAGTGACGCGTACGATAATATTGCGAATCTGTCGAAACGTTGAAAACAAGTTATTTTTTGAGCCGCTCCTAGGAACGAGACAGCTGGATTCGCTGTTCCTCTTAAACCACTGTACGATCAGCAGACTTTAACAATGAACGTACCGAGCTCAAAAAGTAACAGGCATTTGTCGCCATATAAGAAGTGTTATTTTAATTTTTACAATTAAAAATTTCGTTACAATTTTACTAACTGCGTGTCGATGAGCAATAACTCTAATCCCATAAATAAAAAATAACACGAAATTTAAAATGACACCCCTTAATGGAAGACCTTTCAGAAATTATAAAATCGAATTTATATAATATGTGCTTGCGTACAAAAATTTGTTCAATACTTACGAATCGAAGCAGCTTTGTAATTTCGATAATTGTAAAGTGAAAAATCTGAAATCGGTCATTCGACCGGTATGTATTGGTATTTTTAGTGTTAATGCTTGACAACGACAATCAGGGACCAAGATAAACAGTTACCTTTAGTGTTTAAAAATGTTCTTCGAAGTCGTGACGCTTGAACTTATAGATTCAGGGTGATCTGGTAGTACAACCGAAAAGGAAATTATTGAATTTAATCAAATTAATTCAAAAATGTAGAATAAAATATTTTTCGAGCAGCTACACATTTTTGTCATAAATGCATAAAATCCAGCATAAAGTCCAATATAATAATAATAATAATTAGACTGCAAAGTTTGATGGAGGAAACGGGGATGGTTCGGTATAAAAATATTACGTTGAAAATGTAGAATAAAATTTTTTCGAGCAGCTACACATTTTTTATGTAAATGCAAAAAAATCCTAAGTTCAATACAATAATTATACTGCGTATCTTTAGGCAAAATAAAAATTGTCCAAATCTACTGTGAGTAACAGAAGTTAAATGAAAATGTATTTCCACTTTTAATCATTTTAATAAATCAAATCCAATATGATAACAATTTTTCTACTGTCTTTACACTTTGGTGTTTGATTACAAATGCATGAAATCTGTAGTCAATAGTACTGTATCCAATTGCTAGCAATTGGCCATTTCGAGTGCCTATTTCCTCCAAGCTTGAATGGGATCGACTGGTTCCTAATCGATATCCTCGATGAAAATCTGATTAAAGCCGATCGATCTGATCGGGACCACCATTCGGTGCGACGAAAAAGGCTTTATTATGCGCGTCAACGTACTGTACGTAGATGCCTGACGGACGGTCAGAATTAGATTGGAACGCAACCTACGCCAACCTTCAAATTTGTGAAGGTGACGCGAGACGAACAGTGATGCGCGTCAGACTCGTCTGGAAGAGTGAAAGAGAGAAAGAGAAAGAGGGGGAGAGAGAGAGAACGAAAAACGAAATCTGAGTGACGCGAGACGATTAGCTTTTTTATCGCGACCAATTAAAAATGGTTTAGCGAAGAAACCATTGTTTTTATTCTGGTCGGACGACTCGGAACACCGTGACTTACAAGATACAGAATTCAGATTTTAAAGGGAAAGGAGTTCCGCAAAAAATGGCCGCGTTAATGGTTCTTTCGGGACCAAAAATTCAAACTTGGCTGACTCGGTAGCTCTTCGGGGATAACAAAAGCATAATTACTTGTCGGAGATGAGACGCGAAAGTAGCGAAAAGCGCCGATTAATATCAAGATACAGTCTAATCGGAGGTCGTTCACCTTGACCCACGTGCGCTAATAAGTCGAACTTTCTACGTCGGTGTCCGATCTTGGAGTCATATAATTTATTATTTATTCAAAGTTACAAATCAAATTGAAAATACATAGAAAGATTATACGAACACCGTACACATATGAAACGATATAAAATTATCTTAGGAATGAGCATTGTTTTATGGTTGTTGCCAGTGTCAATCCATGAAATTTCATTGTAAGATGTTTTGATATTACCACTAAACTAAGGGGTTACGTCATTACAGCGTGTCCCAAAAATGTTGCATCTCGTTGGAAGAGGTGATTACTGAGATCATTAGAAGTAACTTTTTCCTTTGCGAAAATGTTCTGCGCGACTTTGGTGATGAGTTATTAACTAAAGACACCGGCCAATCAGAGCGTGGCCGTACAGCGGACGGATTCCGGTTCGACCAATGCCAATGCTGCGCACAGCGAGGTGTGTCGCCAAGTCGGAATCTGTACGCTGTATTTTTCACATGAAAATGAAACTATAGATAAATCTGAGCGTTTAGGTTTTAACAATTTTAACAGTTTCATAGGAAAATGATTTTCCTGCCAATGAGGGCACTTAATTTACAACGAATTTTCGACACTATCAGCTTGTAGCAATGCGATATCAGGTATCAATGTTAACACTTTGAAGGCCGGTGACACGCATACAGGTGACTCCACTGAGTGTGTTGTTATCTGCCGATGTTTAATAGACGTGACATGTGACTATGTCGAGATGTGCACTCTTATAGCTATCATTCTTGATATAGTTTTATTTCCTTGTATAGTAGGTAATCTATTGTGTCAATCATAAATAGGATGTTAATCATAAATAAGATTTTTTTTTTAAATATGTACCATTGCACATGTCCAAACGAAATAGTTTAGTGAATATAATAACTTAAATAAGCAAGTAACTTTAATAAACGAAATAATTAGAATATATTTATTAATTCGACAACAGTTTCTTTCCATCTTTGTTAAATAAATCAATATTTTTTAATCGTTTATTCTTGGAAGCGTGTGGAGTTTATGGTAAATATTGATTTACAGGCATGCATTGCTTCGTAATGATCACAGCGATCGTAATTTTAGGGTCGTTATGCGATTTCCACGTATGATAATGCATATGTATGCATGTGCATAGGGATAATGTATTTATATTTTATTTTTATGTTACAATCTGAAAGTAGATTAGCCTCCATACAAATATAAATCAATAGAACACAGTTATTTCTATATTTATTGAAAAATATATCTAAACTTTTAATAAATCACAGGTGTACAATACCGAAATCAGCAAACTTGTATATTTCGTAGTTAACTTTAACAAATAAAATTAACTTCGGTAAATGATATTAAATAGCTTTCTTCATGTAGTCATACCTTTATCTTTTCAGCATGCAACAGGTTCTTTATTGAAAGGCCACGTGGTCATACGTCACTTTTCCTCATCAGCTTTTTAATTATCACTGGATTAACTCGAGTCAATATTTAAATCTGTATAAAATCAATTTCTTAAAATAACTATAATGCAAAGATTGCACGGTGTCCCGCAATGTTGCAAAAAAAGTATTCTTCATTATTTTTGATATTAATTAAATCAATTATCTAATTAGAATATTGATCGTCTCTACATATAATAATCGAATAGTACGAATTGGGGTTTGAAAACTTGAAAAACCGATTGAAAACACTGAAATGAATATGTGAAGGTTAAGTAACCGTTCAATTAAAAATGTTTTAACTGGAAATCGCCTTGGTCACGAACATGTTGTAGTAAAACTAATCTTCATGAATCAGACTAATGTTTGACATGCAAATCCACAATCGCATTCTATTGTGCTATGTTGTGTGGCAGCACACAGATCAACATATGACATAGTCATTTCATGTTTTCTAAAAATACATTCGGTAAAGAGAAATACTAAATTAAATATAATTTATTTACTTATTTTGTATAGATTTCTGTTTTTTTCTAATGTCACATATATTTACTAAATAAACTGAAAAATTATTTAAACAAGCAGGCTTAATTATTCCAAAACCGGTGCGACCAGTTTCTTTGAAAATATTGCAGTTCGAGAACCGGTTTTTTCAAAACTCGGCTATTGTGCACACCCCAGCACGAGTGCTTCTGCGTTTCATTCCATACATGCATTCGATGCACACGATCAATTGCGAAGTAAAATATCAATTACATACTGTACTCGAACGCTATACTTTCAATTTTCGAGAAATTCTGAATATTTAAACTGTTGTAATTTCGCGTGTATTGTTCAGCTCGCCTATTTAAACGAGATTGTGTTATACAGTGGGTGTACAAAGTACTCGTACACCTTTTAAAAACGAATAACTTTTTTCAAAATTCGACCCAACAGCTTCTGTTTTTTTGAGACGTTAGAAGGATTAGTTTACTAGCCAAAGTGTAATTAACTTTTTTTAAAAATTGTTATTAGTCGCAATTGCGAAGGAAAAAGTAAAGGTCACGAGTTTTTAATTTTTTATCTGTGCCTGTAATGAAAATTTCAAACATGTATTTTGTAAATCTAAGTAAGTTATACACATGTACAAAGTTTCATTTAAATCGGTTGACGTATAAAAAAGCTATGGACATTGTAACATGTAAAAATTTTTGAATTTGGGGTTTGCGAATCATTTAAATCGCGGATTCTTACAATTTTTGCTATTTTCAATCATTTATATTTCGTAATAACCTCGATCGATTTCGATGAAACTTTCTACATGTATATAACTTACTTATACCTACCAAATGTACCTTATAAATTTTCACTACAGGCACAGATAAAAAATTTAAAAATCGTAACGTTTACTTTTTCCTTCGCAATTACGACTAATAACCATTAAAAAAAACATATTTACACATTAGCTAGTAAACTAATCCTTCCAACGTGTCAAAAAAACTCAATCTGTTGGGTCGAATTTTGAAAAAGTTATTCGTTTTTAAAAGGTGTACGAATACTTTGTACACCCACTGTAGTGCGGTCGTGAATAATCGGACCTCCTATTGCGTTTTTAAATGAAAATACAAAGATAAAATTAGTACTCATAAGTTTATGCAATAACATGACAAGTTACCTAAATATCTTAATTTTACAATAATATCTTAATCTAAAATAAATAAAAAATATCTTCATTACAATATGCTATTGAAGAAAGTCTCCTTAAGTGAGCAATAACAAATTGAACAAAAGAAGAATTAATTCTTTATAGCTTAAATCTGGTTTCATATGGTACTTATCTCATAGTATCATCGCGGAATGTATGAACATCCGGACGTCCACTCGTCCCGTGCACGCGAGCCTCGAATGTCATTGGAGTTGCATTGATGCGTTGGGAAAATTCGAGTACGAAACAAATTCGACGGATAGTCCCAGACCTAGTTTCGACCACGATATTCGTTCCCATGACGAATGGATGACGTTCAGGTAATTTTTTCACGCGATTTCCAGTGCTCGGCCGCGCTCGCGAGCGCGCGCGAAAGAGACAGAGAGAGAGAGAGAGAGAGAGGGCGCGCAGGCGCGTTTGCAGTCGGCACACGCGGACGAGCCCGAGTCCGAGCCCGAGAGCCCGATCCGCGCAGCAGACAGAGAAATACCATCGCTTGCATATAGATAAACCAGGCGACTCGTTGTCCGAGGTCGGCGCTCAAGGTTGCCGGTGACGTCACTGGACCTCTTCCTCGATCCCCCACCTCCTGCACCTACTCCATCGTGTCGCCGCGCCGCCACCTTCTAATATCGCGGGTTCGCGTTTAAATCCGTAGCACGGTGTCGTCACGACGCGCCACGCTGCGCCGGTCCCACCTTTGCTACCTTGTTCCACTCGAGCGACAACTCGACAAGCGCCCGCGCATACCTCCCGAAGGATCATCATCCGACAAGGACTCCTTGTTAACTCCTACAAGTAGACACCAACTGCTCAGGCTTGCCTTTATCCCGTGATCACAGACGTGCGGTCTGCTAGATCTATAAAGGTCGATTTTTACTATCCGCACAGACACGGAACGGTTCAGTATAATAATTAGACTGTAGATTTTGTGCACTTATCACAATGGGTACACACAATTTAAAGCAATCGGCATATTAAAAATATTTAAGGACGTCAGTGTATTAGTTTCAGCTTAATGAGTTAATTAAGAGAAGAAAGTCTTGCAACCAATGCAAACAGTTTATATTTTGTTTATTATTATAATTTTTTAATTCGATTCTCCCGTAATTGGTGCGATTCATGTTCAATACATTGCTTTCACAAGGTTCTCCCCAGATATTTTTAATAATGTTAAGATCCGAAGGTCTTGTTAGCCAGGCCAGAATTTTAATATTTTTAAATTGCAAAATACGTTGTAACAATTTTGGTGAACGGAGGAATGTTGAAATATGAAATTAGTACCAGCAGTTCTTGTGGCATGTTTATTTATTTGCTCCTAAATAATACCTAAATATTCATTTTGTCACTAATAAACTTAATATCTGTCTTTCCATTAAATAAATTTTTATAAAGTATACAAATTTATTGAAATAATTGTTTAAATAATTTATTTATATATTTATTATTTTTCATTTCTTTTTATTCATTCCCGTATGTATATTATAGTTTAACATTGGCAATTTTATGGAACGCTTCTCAATTTCCGTCCATCTTAACTTGGCCACCGAAAATATTTTTCAAACGTAGTCTGGCCTTCGCTACTTTGTTCCACTTGCACTCGAACTGTGAGGCAGGTGAAGTGCATACGCAGCTGCTCGAAAGATTACCACCTATGGACGTCCTCTTATCCTGTATTGCATTTCCGAGGGACTATCGAACTTTGTTATAAAAGATTATCTACATACTTGAAATTGTTGCACATTACTTTATTTACTTTCAACCCTTAAGTGTCACGATGGATCCTGACGCACCCTTTTACTTTCTACTTTGTTCATTCATACAGATAAATTATCATTATGCAATTGTTATATTACAAGTTAAAAACACAAAGTAATTCTTTAATTTCGTCACTTGCTTTGTTTACTTCTCCTTTGCGATTGACGTGCTCACTCAACTGTCCGACCAACGAGGAAGTTGTTTGGTTAGAAACGCATTTAAAAATAAACTTTAGAATTTTTTCTGAAAAATTGAATGAACGTAGAGGTTTTTAGTTTTTGCAGATGTTGTTATATGTATACCTTTCAGTGTACAAACACATTTTTGAAATGTCTGTCCTACCTTTGTCACTTTGTTCTGCTTGCGTTTGAACTCTCTCAATGACGCATGCACACACCTGCCCACAGAATCAGTGTATAAAGAGGTCTTCATTTCGAAGTACATCTTTGAGTGAGTTTCAAAATTTTTAAATTAAAAGAGCGCCGATTCTTGAAACTTTCACATATAGTTTCACGTACGTTTAATATTAGTACAAATAATATTTGATAGAAATAGATAAATATTAGATGCGTAAGTTAATTCGTGACTGTCACAGTTGACTGTCACAATTGTAACTCCATTTTGAATGTAAATCTTGCAACCACCGTATTGGAGATTCATTACTTAGACTGCGGTTTTTATTTATATAACAAAATTGGGTACATGAAATTTAATACTGTAGGACAATTAACAAAATTTGAAGACGACAATATATTATTTTTCACCTAAAATAACAATTGTCCGAATCGATTTCATGAAATAATAATCAAATAGAATATTATTTATTGCTTTAATATTTTTTTGTTGCAATCGATGCAGACAATTTTTATTTTGCATGAAGATCCGCAGTCTATTCATTATAATTACTTGATAGAGTAAGAAGATAAAGTTCCTAGAAAACGGTAATTATTTTAGAGATTATACTGTAATTGTTTATAAATAATCGATAAATTCACGAAGAAAGGGCTGTGAACTAATTTGTACACCAAATAAAATGTGTAAAATTTCAGTAATTTCTGACGAAAGCGTAAGATAGAGTCTAGAACCAAGTTTCCAGTCAATGTGATGAACGATGTGTAATAGATTGATGTTGATTGTAAAGTGTCCACAACAACACAACTATAAACCAGCGAAGTTATTTATGGTTGAATTCAACAATGTATTTCGTGATTTACGAGAAAAGTACCTGCACGATTTCACTGGTTGTGAAACGAGAAGTCTAGAGTCCATCGTTTCAAGGAAGTGACGTTTTCTTCTTACAAGTACCTAAATGAATAAATTATTTGGTTGACACGGATAGCGACTCAAGTGTTACATTGACTTTTTAATGGGGCTTCGGAAGATTTTGATACTTCTCCAGTCGAATTCACTATAATTTCTCTTAGGAAAGTTACTAGACGATCATTTATAATACAAACATTGACAATTTTGTAATGTATTAAAAATTTATACAGTCTGAACGGTAGACTCGTATGCCTCACTCTCCATGAATACATTTTTATAATTTTACCATTCATAAATTAAGAAAACCGATATTATTTGAACGTAGTGTGTTCAGTCATAGTAATAACTTATTACGCTATTAGTACTACGATAAAATACGAAAAGCTTTCCAGCTAATGAATGATACAAAACATAGTTTTATGTAACATTGATGTTCACCGAAATGACTTTCGTCCAGCTAGGTGATTCGCAACATTGTGTGTCGGTAGGAATGGCGCGCGTGGAATCCCTGCGACCTGCCCTGCAACACCCACGCGTTAGGCGTGTACCTGCCGATCGTGCTTCGAAACGTGTTAGCTGTGTGAACGGTATAACTGGTCCGACGAGTGAAAGGGTTGATACGGAGAGGAGGTCTACGATGGGCATTTCCCCGGAGCTGCCTAAAATATAATACTCTGTTCACAAAGTTCGTATTATGGAATCTGCATCGACGAAATTCAGTAGTGATGGGCGTGATACAAGTCTTTCTCATGATCTTCAAACAATTCGATACTTCAGTACTTGTTTGGGTGTTTCGATATGTATCAAAAGATAAGGAGCTTATAATCGATCTGTGATACCAGTACGTGCCGAAATGATACCAAGTAGTACTGGTATCACGGCAACGTCGAATGTATCGATACTTTCGAGCCGGTGTCAAACCTTCATGTATTAAAAAAATGGTATCGATACCTAAATGATACCTTCATACTGTAGCCGCCCAGGTGGTTCGGAACCCACCTTAATAAACTGTAGGTCCCATAGCTATAAGTTAGTTATAGATTATAGTTATAAGTTATAGTTATAAGCTATAGTTATAAGCTATATATAAGTCGTCGCTAATGACCAAAGTAGTCGATGCGACGTAAAAACACAATATAACTAACTAATTAACTAAATGATACCTTCTCAAATGTCTCCGTCCTTTATAAATATATCTTGCATGAATTTGGTATCGATACATTCGCAATTCACGCCGTCACCGTTTTAAACGTACCAGCATAATATTTTCATTCTATCTTCCTCTCTCATGCTTGATATTATTAAGCATACTATATAAGATGTACATTACATATGTTCGGGCGTTAATAGTCATGATTCATTGCGCTGTCGTTGAAATAGGCACTGTGCCTCTGGCAAGAAGTATTTAATCAACCAAACCCATCTTTGTGTTGGGTGTACAAATTAATTCGTGGTCCTCGTAATCAATTCATTTTTTCCAGTTAAAGTATTTGCTATTTTTCTACGCTGGTACGCTGAACCTGTATAGGCGATGTTAGGTGCACTTAGCTTAATACAATAACAATAAGTTCATTTTTTAAATTTCTCGGCCATGAAAAGTTATTCGATTTACAATCATTTTTCCCTGGCGTCGAACATTCGCATCATGTCCTTCCACACACCTACCCTCATTTTCTTCCCCTCCAGTGTACCGGTTCCCCCACTTTTAACTATTTCATATTGCCCCTATACGGCCTTCTATACATATACAAATACACTCCTAATCTCCCCACCCTGCTCCTACACTCTACAGGAGTTTGGTGAGGAGGATCTAGGAGTAGTGATTGAATTGAATTTGAAGGTGATACCGGGCACTCCTATGGGACCATTGTACCCGGGCCCGGTGAAAGCTGGGCTACCGACTCAAATAAGGCGCTCAAGCAGGGCGGCAACTCTGGCGAAATCCAGGAGTGCATCTACCCCGTCTGCCTTAAGACGAAGGTCACCTTGGTTTTAGAGCCCGTCAAGTTTGCTGCTTAGGGTCTCAGTACCTTTGCAGTACCGTAATACGTGGAGAGGGGTTTCATCCTCCTCCCCGCATCTTGGGCAGTTAGAATCCTTCTGGATACCTAGCTTAGCCAAGTGCTTACCGGTGTACCAGTGGCCCGTGGTAATTCCCACGAGCCGTCGCACCTTTAAACGGTCCAAGGGACATAGCTTGTTGGCAAGGTCTCTGTTAGGACCCTCCACCAGGGCTTTCGTGTGTCGCAGGCCTGGTTCGGAATTCCATATATGGGCAAGTTGGTTTCTCGCCCATTCTTTGTTCCAGTTTTTAATTACACTGGGTGCTAGTTTTAGAGGTCTGTAGATAGTTGCGTTCTGGCATCGAGTGCCTTCACGTGCTAATCTATTTGTCTCCTGATTTCCTTTGATTCCAGAGTGACCTGGAACCCACGGAAGGCTAACATGATTGTATTCAGCTAGCTTTGATATGGCTGAAACACAGTCAAGCTTAGATCTGGTCGTAACTTTGTCCAATGATCTAATCGCCGTGTGGTTGTCGCTGCATACGTATATGTGTTTATTCTTGTAACCTTTGCTGAGGTTAAGTTCAGCGGAGGCCAAGATAGCACATACTTCAGCTTGAAGGACCGATGCGTGTTGCCCAAGTGCTAAAGACAAGCTAATCCTTGGGCTGATACCGCAGACACCTGCTCCTGCACCGGTTCTATTCTTTGAGCCGTCTGTGAACCAGACGATGGACGTGATACAAGTCTTTCTCATGATCTTCAAACAATTCGATACTTAAGTACTTGTTTGGGTGTTTCGATATGTATCAAAAGATAAGGAACTTGTAGTCGATCTGTGATACCAGTACGTGCCGAAATGATACCAAGTTGTGTTGGTATCACGTCTTGGATGAAATTGGTATCATTACATTCGCAATTCACGTATTCACTGTTTTGAACGTACCAACATAATATTTTCATTCTATCTTCCTTTCTCACGCTTGATATTAGTAAACATAACATTTCATTATATAAGTACTTGTCATTCAGTCGACTCGACAACACAGGATTGTGATAGTATCGATAACAAACCCATCCAAGATATACTTATAAAGGATCGAGGCTTCTGAGCAACTATCATTAGGGATCGATACTTTTTGATACCCAGAGAATCATACATGCTTGTGATACCATGATTCTTTGTCACAAGGAATCGATACCGCTTGAACATGCTCAAGGCCCATCACCAAAATTCAGTGTTTCCATTTTCTTCCAAGGTGTCCCTTTCAAAGTAATCCCTGTCTGAATGTAGTTGCTTCAACGGTGTCTCGAAACAGTGCAGGAAATCATGTGAAACGCTATTCGGGACTCTCGTCGTTTCTTGGTGTATTGGCCACGACCCGGTCACGTGACGCGTTTCGTCTCTGTCCTCACGTGTCACAATGTCACGTGACTAACCCGGTACTGGCAATGGGTAACTTCTTCCCCTGAATTCGAGCGAATTCCCTGCACTCTGCACATATGGTGACTATATTTTCTTGGGAAAAATACAAAATAATTCAGGAATTGTTTCCTGTTTAAAAAAAAATGTAATTTAAATACATCTTTTTAATAAATCAGGTAGATACGTTCGTGGTAGCTTGTAGGCTTTAGAGCGCATTTTTCAGGACAGCTTCCCTGCACACGGCGGTGGAAAAGTTTCCGTTGACACAGAAACTGCCATCGCGACGGTGAAAAACACCTGTTAAACACCGATCACCCATATCCATGGCAACAACGGCATCGATCCTTAGAGAATTTTTTATAAAGGCACCCTTGTGCGTGCTCACGTCGCTCAGGTGCGTTCACGTAATGCGTGTACATGCATGTACACGACTGAACGGCGTACCTATATATAGGCTCACGCTCAGATATATAAAACCTTGCGTTTCTTTTATGAATATACAGTATGTCGCATTGAAGTCGTCCATGTTGAACGTATTCGCGGAATAAGGTCTGATGATTTTGCTTGGTCATTATGGAAACTATTCGCCTTAATATACATTTGGATTTATAATTTTTTTGTAAGGTTATAATCCATGTATTAACCATGAGATTGTACCGTACTTTTCCGCAATCACCGAGACGAATGGAACACCCTGTAGATAATGTGATGCGAATAATTTTCTGCGTTCTGAACCGCCTCGTTATCAACGACGAGACAGTGTTGACAACGTCAGTGGAAATTAGAAAAACGTCTGTCATAATGTGGAAACTTGAACTTATGTGTCAACTGTGATTACTTTAATGTACAGTCGGGGACAAAATTCAGTGGACACCCTTCAACAACTTGTTTAATATTGAACCAAACGACTTAAGGTTTTTCAGAGGTTAGAAAGATTAGTTTAACGTATAAAAAAATGTATCAAAAATGACCATTGGTGAAGTTCACGATTTTTACCCTTTTTATCTGTGCCTATAGTGAAAATGGAATATTTTATAGATCTAGGTAAGTTACATACATGCATAAATTTTTATAAAAATCGATTGAAGTTGCTATTAATAATTAAAAATGGCAAAAATTATTTGATTTAAAAGAAATGAAGACAAATAAATATATAGTAGATTCTGATCGAAATCTTTGCCACTAGTCTCACTGGATATTACATATAAGGCAAGTGGTTGTAATCTGTAATTATTATTTAATGAGGAATCCACCCAAATATAAAATTAGGGAAAAAAATTGGGTTAAACTGGGTCTAGTACGTATCAAAATTCTTAGGCAGGTCGACCCACTGCCGTGGCTAGAGGTCTTTCGATTTTATGATGGGAAGCACTGTCGCTAGTTTTGTATCTCACAACCTTTCACTTCGAGACTCCTATCAATATAGGTGGAAACATCTACCGTTACGTGCGAGCACAGGTATGCATCGCTTACTATGTATAAAAGCGGAGTGAAGTATACAGCCATATCGGTATCTGGCGGTACAACCGAAAACGGGGTGTTTCTACATAAAAAAATAAGTCGAAAATGTAGAATAACATTTTTCCATTGGGTTTTTCGAGAAATTTGGAGAAATGTTTATTTTAATTACATAAATTTATTGAGTGCGTTATAGTTCTTTCAAACATTGAAATATTCCTTAGCCCTTGCACGAATTTTTGTTTTGGATGTACAAAAATGTATAGAATTTGAAAATAGCAAGTATCCTCTAGATATAAATTAACAATGAATTCGCAGATTTAAAAATCAATGAGAAATAAGAATTAAATAATAATTATTAAAAGTAACTATCTTGGATACGAAATAAACAACTGAATGAAATACTTTTATCACATTGTGAGTAAAAGTAAAACTAGATCCAAAAATATTTATAATCTTAGTATGTAACCATAAACTTACACGGGGTTATATACATAGAATGTGAATTTCTGATCTCAGAACTTATAAATAGAATATTTAAAATATAAGCGCCTCTGGTTTCTTATCAATTATAAACAAGTGCATTTTTTTATTTAATAATTGCTACCAAGTTCGCGCTGAATATTTTCTTCTTCATTCGTTTCCGATCAAATACAGTGCACCGTGCTGTACGAATCAATGTTGATGTAAATGTATTACTTTTATATGTTGGGTACGTCTGTTTTTAATTTTGCTTTTAATAGATATAAATTAACAATTCTGTATTAATATTGATTATCGAACAATTCCTTTTCGCATTTGTGTTTATTCCTGATTTCCACTCGTTAATCGACCATTTTTAAAATACATACCGGGTCGCTTGTAATTAATCGAGCGATAGAGATTTTATAATTTCCGACACTTCTAAAAGACAAATAGAAACGTATACATAAGAACAATCAACACTTGAACGTATTCAAAGAATTAAAAAATACTGTTGTATTATTTTTCGACTAGTCAAAATTATTAAGAAACGATGTAGTCTCTATGTAGCTCCTATATCTGTTTATATCAGTAAAGACAATTTTTATTTTCTATAAAAATTCGCAGTCTAGTTATTAAGAAGCGTACAGTCGGTGTGAAAAGTATTCGTACACCTTTTAAAAACGAATAACTTTTTCAAAATTCGACCCAACAGCTTGAGTTTCTTTGAGACGTTAGAAGGATTAGTTTACTAGCTAATGTGTAAATATGTTTTTTTTTTAATGGTTATTAGTCGTAATTGCGAAGGAAAAAGTAAACGTTACGATTTTTAAATTTTTTATCTGTGCCTGTAGTGAAAATTTATAAGGTACATTTGGTAGGTATAAGTAAGTTATATACATGTAGAAAGTTTCATCGAAATCGATCGAGGTTATTACGAAATAAATAAATGATTCGCAAACCCCAAATTCAAAAATTTTTACATGTTACAATGCCCATAGCTTTTTTATACGTCAACCGATTTAAATGAAACTTTGTACATGTGTATAACTTACTTAGATTTACAAAATACATGTTTGAAATTTTCATTACAGGCACAGATAAAAAATTAAAAACTCGTGACCTTTACTTTTTCCTTCGCAATTGCGACTAATAACAATTTTTAAAAAAAGTTAATTACACTTTGGCTAGTAAACTAATCATTCTAACGTCTCAAAAAAACAGAAGCTGTTGGGTCGAATTTTGAAAAAGTTATTCGTTTTTAAAAGGTGTACGAATACTTTTCACACCGACTGTATTTTAAAGAAATTACTGAACATACTATTTCTCTGCATAAAAGTTTCACAGGAATATACTCTCGAACAAAGTCTTCAAATCTGAACAGAATTTCAAAAAAAGAAGAAAGATAACTAATAATAAATGTCACTCATTGTCAGATGAAAATTAGTAAGCAATTATTTAATCCAGAACTATTCAACTATGTTCTAGGCTTTCAGTGTCACTTGCAAAATGGTTTTATTTGTTTAGTGTAATAATCTCATAACAATTAACAGTACTGAATTTTTCGATACTAATACATGAATATAAAATAAAATATGTTTCACGAAAATACTCGGATGTCTAATCTATGATCTGGAATAAATTCTCGTAATTGCTGGTATTTCGACATGAATGTGCTTACGAATAGGAAACACTGACTGAGCAAAAAATTTTAAGTGATACAAGTAAACGATATTAGCAATTTATTCCCTCAGTGTCGAAACAGTGTTAAATCCATACAACGAATTCACAATTTGTTCCGAGTATCGTGCTGTATGCATACTTAATCTCTACACAGAGTATTTAAATATAGCAATTGGAAACTAATCGCATAAGTCGCAACAAAGATTATATCATTCGAGTTTCCCATTTTTTCGACTCCGATTACCGTATTATCTCCAGAAACAGTGGAATAAACGCACTAAAATAAAATGAAAGAGGGTTAACAATGCATTTATAAGCTTCGTTGATTTTCAAGTATTTGTACTCAGTCCAGATATCGACCGTGAAATTCAGCATTCTACCCGCGGCTCGGCATTTTTCATTTAAACACTCTCGGATCACGTTTAATAAACGAGTCAAAGTTATGTTCGTCATTAATAACGTTACGTCGCATGTACAAGTGATCGAAGCACCCCTTTTTCCATGTTCAAAACTCATTTTGCATTTATCCGTTCGATGGTGTCGCGAATGCAACTGATGCGGAAAAAGATATGTTCTTTTTCTTTTTAATAAATTCAAAAACTAATACAATCCTATACGTTCTAATTGTAGACGATAATAAACTATCTATTATTCATTAATATACAATAATATACAGTTTATTCTTCATTAATATACAATAATAAACTCTTTATTATTTATTAATATACAATACTAAACTATTAATTATTCATTAATATACAATAATATACTGTTTGTTATGCGTGGTTTACGATCGATTACGGAAAATTGACTGCGCTACATTACTTAAAATTATATCACAACTCGTACATATAGTCGATGATGATTATAAGTTAAATTATTTTTATATTAAAAAAATTCATTATTTATATAGTGAAATTAACTAAACTGTAGAAGTTGCTACAAAATAATTTTCCCCCATTGATTATTGTTAAATAGCCACATAAGTTTAATAAGTTCAGTGTCGTGTAAATTTTTTCTTAACCCTTTCACTGTGGCATATATGCATAAAATTCGCAGTCTGAAAATAAAAATTACAAAATGTTTAATTTTACAAAACTGTACAGTACTTGGCCATTTTACTTAGCTATTTTTAGAAAAAATGTATAAATTGCGCTATTAAATACTAAAAATGAGTAACTAATATTTTTGCAAACTTGTATAACACGTGGCCATTTCGTCCAGCCTTTTTTACCATAACTGCATAAAAGACCAATAATAAAAATGCAAAAAACCAATATTTTTACAAAATCGTATAGCGTTCTGATTTTTCTTTTGTTAGATACATTTGTCCCCTGCGGCGACACCCACGATTCGTAATGCATCGCGCCGATTTCGTCGGTCATCATTGTGCAATCTGTTTCCGGTTTGCATACTGCACCGCATCTGTCAATTTCCCAGCAGCGTGCGTCGTTCGCCGAGCGATCAAGTCACGCGGCGTAGATCGTCGATCTGTTTCGCCGGAATCCTTTTCGTGCGGTATTCAGCTGGCGGTGGACACCGGTGACAATAGGGAAATAAGCAGATGGCCTAAAAATGCAGATCGGACCGCGTTCGATTCCCGGGAAAACCGATGGAAAAAGGGGTTAACCGGACCGGAGAAGTCGAACAGATGTCGGATCGCGAACGATCGATTAACAGTGCGACGATTATGAGCGGATTTTCTCGCCGCTTTGCACCCTTTGCTCCCACGCTTTGCAGCCGGCCGACCGCAACAGTCCTCCCGGGGAAGATGAATGGCCAAGATTTTTGCACAAAAGTCTTCCTTACAGCCGCGCCATGGGACAAATTGCCGATCTAGACGGCTAAAGCACCGGACGGAACAGACTTAAGGGGAGATTCCGGACTGGCGCCGTCAAAAGTAACTCATTCTGCGGAATTCATTGCGAGAGAGAACCGCGGCAAATTATTTCGTCGGGGCTCCGACTTGTTATCAGCTGGGTTTTTGTCAAGCTTCCTGCAAAAACACTCAAAATTCCCGCCATTTTCATAACGAATTTCTGCTTCCTCCCAATCGATTCATAAATGTTACGTAACGCAAATGCATATCCACGTATAGTGACTATGATTAAAAATCGATTAATAATCTCAAGACTATCATTTTCAGCGTTAGCGTCGACGGAAACTGCAACTGATTCTTCTTCGATTCCATAAACTATATAATACCATAAAAATACAATTTGTCGTTAATACATCTAGACAAGAATATATGACTTTAAAAAGTGCAAAAAAATGGCAAAACGAGGAAAACCAATATTAGAACATCAGAAAAATTGAAAGAATGAAAGTCCACTTGTCGTTTTCTTGAACTTCCAGCCTTATTTCGATGCATTGGCGTCGGAACTGACATCATTTTCTGTGGAAAAATAATTTTTGAAAAAATGGAACTTACTGCCTTTTTTAATTCCAGCCTTCCATTAAACTGCGAATATTTGCCATCGATCAACTAAACTGTGGGTCCTTGTTGTAAAATACTTAATACTTGCATGATCCCTGGGAGATTTATGAATTGAATTTAGACTGTTTTATTTTTGTCTGAATTATCTTTAATTGTTAAATTCTTGCTTTAGTGGTTTTATGCGATATAGCATCATGTAACGAAAGCTGTGAAGAAATGAGAGAATGAATACCTCTGACCTGCGCGTAGAATTAAATATATATAAAATTAATTTATATAGCTTTGAAATATTGTGTGCTCTTTACGCCGTAATTCTTTCCACGGGAATAATATGTTTTTCGCCGGTTCGAGGAGAGAAGCGCGCGCGAAACGAGTATTTCCGGTTTATTTTTCCTCGGCGTACTCATTATGATTAATTTCTTTGTCAAGAAGAGAATTCAAAAGACGCGATGAATTGAACGCCAGTGGCTCCCACCAGTGGTTGGAAAAAATGACGCATAACTTCGAAACACGTGTGCTCGTATATCCGCATTATCATTGCGAACGCGGTTCCGCGATTTCTATACTTGCATACGCATTTCGCGGGGTCCATTTTCGTGTAGCGTCGTTCGTGGGCGTGTCCATCGTATTTGCATATAAACGAACTATTACCTGTGAATCGGGCTATTCTCGGCAGTTCATTGATAAATTTTAATGAGAGAATGTCGCCCACCCCGAGCGTTAATACAATTAGACGAGTCTTTTTCCTTGGAACGATATTGGGGACGGAAATAAATTTAATTAAACGGTGGCACCGAAGAAATCGCCTGTTTCCTCAGCTCTTCGATTGGTTCGTTTTTCCAACCAGGGGGAATAGACACGGTTTAAATGATTTGCCGTATTTGTCGCAAACAAGGAGAACGATGCTGATGAACCGAACTATTTAACATGCATTAGATATGCATTAGATTTAAGAAGTCTTCTATTCGATCACTTTATTTCTGGGGATGACGGCCTAAATATTGTATGTGTATTGAACACCTTTTTCAATTACTTTCACCTACGTTCATCATAGGTAGAAAGAGATTGAGAAGGTAAAGACGTCGTGAATAAAGAAAAAATGTTGCGTGGTGATAATCTGCACTACGATTCTCACGGTTTCCGTTCAATTTCAATCATCTTTTTAAATAAGCAAAGAAGGTTTCGTCAATACTTTTTGCAGAACTTTTACATGAAATTTACTTGTGAGTGCTTAGAACTAAAAGAATATTGTCGTTAACAGATTAAACAAATTTTGTGCATTAACCCCTTACGCCAGTGCTGGGCACATTTGCCTCGATTAAGGTAAAACCGTCCCCACCGTAGGGCCCACTGTTCCCTTCCCGTAAGCGGCGTTACGCCCACTGACCCCCTCCAGTGAGCGCCGTTACGCCCACTGCCCCCTCCAGTAAGCGCCGAAACGTTGGTGGGGGAAGCAAGCGTTTGAGGGGCCCCAACCGTGCCTAACACTGCCTCACACTATAATTTATTTTAATAAACTTGGAATAATATTATTGGCGCGATGGTTCGATCAAATTCTACCCTATATATAGCTAATTTGTTCTTTTCCTCGAATAGAAACCAATTCTATAGCAAACGTGGTCTTATGACGCACAGATTCAAATCCGAATCGAAACGTTTGAGTTTACAACAAATTAGCTATATATAGGGTAGAATTTGATCGAACCATCGCGCCAATAATATTATTCCAAGTTTATTAAACATTGACGATCAACAAAAATAAAGAAAATTATAATTTATTTTAGGAATGATTAAATTTTTTTGTCTTTCATGAAATTTATATTTATTACATGCTTACCTGTTATCCAATGGCTGCATATCGACAACAACCAAACAGAATTTACAACAAGAAATTAATACTATAGATCTGAGATTTTCTGTTCGATGTCTTCGAATCTGTTTGATTCGATACTTCTGGTCACCGCGAGGTCGGCAAATTGTCCCACTGCGCGCAGCTGTCATTAAACGGCCATCTTGATCGGTGGTGAACGCTTTAGATCCGGCGATCTGTTGATCAGCTCGACCGATTTCGCCGGCCGACGTTTACTCCCCCGTAATTTGTACTCCATTACGCGAGGCACGCTGTTTGCATTATTAATAAGGTAATTAGTCGAAAGTCTGTGCCCGCTTACGATACGAAGGAACACTCGTATACGCGATGCATCGTGACGCACGCTCTGCATTAATAATGGCGGACAGCACGTATCCGATTATCACACAGTTACGAGAAGAAACGATCGATTCCAGTTTCATTTTTTCGCCTTAAAGTGGATGTCGCTAGAGGCTGCCGATTAATTCGGATTTTTCATTCTTAATTTCTCTCGAAACGTCGGATTTCTTCGAAATCTGTCCCTCAGTCTAGTACAACGTTGAATTGTTCATTTAGAAATATACAGGATGGGTTACCGCATTTTACCACTTCGATTTACATGACTATTATTATTCGTAGCGGAAAATGGTTCACGTAGAATTGAATGACGTTCAGAGGACGTATGCAGGTCATTCACTTTTTAAAAAATGGAAATATAAAAGAAACAAAAAAGTGTTAAGCTACTTATATGACAAAGTCATTTTTCATACTTATTCTCTCCAGTGTTTGCGAAGGTTATGTGTAAGTGATCATCATATCTCTGAAAAAAGATGATTTTTGCACTGTTTTATTGGGTTGAACCATCAATAAATAACCACGATTCATGCAATATTTTCAGTTAATAAAAAGGAAGAAATTATAAAAAAATATGACAATATAGGAAATAAACAAAATAGTGTCTATTTGTTGTATCCCATTCTAAACAAGAATTTCCTTTTCACTGGATGTCTTACTTTCTGGCGCAATTTACGAATCACGATAATTTTCAGAAACATACGAGTTTGGTTTTTATCATACAAAATATGAATGTAAAACGTGTACAATACAAACTGCACCGCGGGATTATTATAAGCCACACAAATGAGGTCAGAGTAAAAAGAACATCCATCGTAACCTATTTTTTAGAATATCTGTAGCACGCAGAACACAAAACATCACAAGTAAAACTCCTGTCTTTATTTTTCGTTGCTCATTTATGCTCCACTTATTTTTTTAAATTATGTTAAAATCCCGAAATAGTTATATTACTAATAGTTGCACATTAAATAATTACTAGTAAATACAGATTCGAATGGAGTCGCATCAGCCCTTAAGGGTCGACTCCTATATGGTGGAGTTGTTTCCGAAAAATTAATAGAAAAATTAAATAATAATAATCCAAGGTGTACAATTTCGTTGACTGACGAATATTAGAAAAAAGCTTCCACTAGTGAGCGTTCACAGCAATTATTGAACAATTTTGAAGAATTGGGAATTGAAAGCTTTTACAGACTAATTTCAAAGTTCTTCCATTTAAAATTGTTTAATTGCAAGTCTAAATCGTCGACTTGTCCTACTCTCCTTGCACCCTCAGGAAATACGTGTTGTTATTAATGGCACGAACACAACCGATGGGACAGGGCTGCGTTATCTCGATCACTATCGTTCGGGATTTTTCCGTCCGATTTCACTAGAACGCGTAGTGTAGAACGCGGAGTCGGCGAACGACGCATCCTTCACTATTCCGTTTATCGGTTAAGCAATTAGCGACACGAGAATCTGTTGGCGTGGACGCTTTTGATCGCGTGTTAAGGTCCCTCCAAGAAATTATACACCGGCCTTTCACTGTTCAAGATTTCAACCACGATGCTCTAGTGGCACAACGGTGAACATTCTTTACCATTATTCGAACAACGAGGTATAATAAAATTGACCTCACTTTAAAATTTTAACCCTCGATCTGGCACAATGGGAAAATTTAATCAATTTTAACCCTGGACTGAAGTACAGTGCAAAATATAGTATAGTATACCGGACAGGATTCTCTGCTTCTACTATTTAGAACCTTTAACCTTGGGTTGCTCATCGGAAAAATATTTATGATAGTATTCGTGTGGAGTTCCACACTGTTCATTTCTGAAACTCTTGAAATTTTTGTGAGACATTCAAGACCACGTGTAGACTACTTAACACGTTGACTGCCGCGTGAATTTTATGTGTTTCGTATGAGTTCAGTGTCGCCAGATCAGGGGAATTGAATCGAATTGAGGGGAATACAGTTACCCCCTCTCTGACGGAGACGAACGCGTCACGTGACCGGGTCGTGATGGAAGCGTGGGGGATTAGCGTCGTAGAAGGGGAAGGGTAGAGTGGGAGTTATTTAATTTGTATATACGATCAGAGTTATTAATGATTATTATTAGTCGATAATGAAGTTTGCACCTTACACTATAATTCAATATTATTTCAGGACGAATATATTAATATTTCTAATTTCATGACAATGAAAACAAGACGTGAACACCACGGCAGTCAACGTATTGATTGTTAAGCGATGTGGGTAATCAGATTAATAAGAATTATCTTTAATTCACTGTATATTAAATGACTTCTTACTTCTTTAATCTTCGGTAAAAGTATCAATCAAAGGGTTGACATTTTTATTAATCTAGGGAATAGTTGATTAACAGAGAGCTTGAAAGCGGTATGCAAAGCGCGCCGCGACTGTAAACTTTCAGTCACGGGCTTATTTTTATTCGTCCCCAACCGCGTAATTCTCCCACGTGGATAATAGTTTCGGTCGTGCTTGTCATTTTATCTGGCGTCGTCTTTCGTCGCCGGTTCCGCGGCGCTGTTTTATTGTACCGCTGTGCACACATGGATGTCCGCCTCTGTCTTTATGCAAACCTTAATTGCTCATTCGTCGGTCCTTGGTTTCGAGTCGCGATCACCAATGGAGCGCATGCACCGTTCGACGGCGAATTAAGGCGCTCTAACTTATTTTTCACGCGAACTTTAGATCACGTCACCGCGCCGAGAGATTTGCCGCTGCGCCGCGCCGCACAGTGGGCAATTCGAACGAAATCGGCGACAAAATCAAAGAACTTTCGATAGAAATGAGATAGAGTGATGAAATTTTTTTTAAATTGAAGCTGAAACTTTGTAGAATATGGGAAAAATAGGGAGATTATGGTATAAACGTTTTTTAACCTTGATAAAATTCGTTAAACTTGTACAATTTCGAGAAAATTGTGGTTTTTCAATCACCACGCGCGGAAAAAATTTTTTAAATACATGCTAAACATCATTTCCCGTAGATTCTTTCACGCTGATTTTAAATCTGGTTTCAAAATTTGTCTACGACATCACGATTTGGAAAAAATTTTTTTTTTTGACAAACAACTAATGCAATCATTTTTTCGTAGAAATGATTTAATAACACATTAGTTTGCAGGTATATCGTATTTTCATATATGGAACACAATAAAAATAATAATAATTAATTTCTTCATGTTTCGTAAGTAACTCAAAACGTTAAAATACTTAATTATTATTATTTTTATTGTGTTCCATATATGAAAATACGATATATCTGCAAACTAATGTGTTATTAAATCATTTCTACGAAAAAATGATCGCATTAGTTGTTTGTCAAAAAAAAAAATTTTTTCAAAATCGTGATGTCGTAGACAAATTTTGAAACCAGATTTAAAATCAGCGTGAAAAAATCTACGGGAAATGATGTTTAGCAAGTATTAAAAAAATTTTTTCCGCGCGTGGTGATTGAAAAACCACAATTTTCTTGAAATTGTACAAGTTTAACGAATTTTATCAAGGGTAAAAAACGTTTTTACCATAATCTCCCTATTTTTCCCATATTCTACAAAGTTTCAGCTTCAATTTAAATAAAATTTCATCACTCTATCTCATTTCTATCGAAAGTTCTTTGATTTTGTCGCCGATTTCGTCCGAATTTCCCACTATGCGCCGCGCCGCACCGCACCGCGTCGCTTGCGATCCTTTCATACTATACGATTTAACACCACGTAGATCTACGGAGCACTAAAACTGATTATTTCTATTGTTTTATACTATCTGGAAAGATTCCTCCAACAATAAAAAAGAATATATAAATAATTTATTTAGGGGTATAATGATTTTCTTAAAATAATTCGGATAAAATTACATTCACCTGTTTAACAAAATCATTCATCTTTTTGTAACGTTTAATGACATTTTTGTATATTATTTATGAAAAACAAGATGTTTAAGGTGCTCAAGTCAGGTGGAACAACCTGTATATTTTTAGACATTTTGTTTATATATTTTACCAATTGTACCTAAGATCCATTTTGTCCCGCAGAACCGCGTGATTAGTTGTTAAAATTGGCGAATTTGCCACGGCGAAGTAGACTTAAGTGCATTAAAAATGGCCGATAGAGCCGAAGGCAACTGCATTACAATTAAGAATGCTTCGTTATGCTCCTGAGATTATTGGCGATGCCCGTTGACCATGTCGAAGTGGAGCCTGTTTTATATTTCCAGTAGCCCGTTGGGAACTGGTTCTCCTGCAATTAAGAGATTCAAATATCTACCCACGGGGGATAAAAAAATTGAATTTTCCGTCTTTCGCATTTTTCCGAAAGTATTCAGCGCATGGACTCATAAATATAGAAGCATTAATTATGTATAAGCTAATACGCGAGCATAAGTGTGCTGAAGAATGATTTTCCCAATGCTGATACGTTTTTTATTCATTTTGATTTTGCACCACTGCATACAGAGTGAATCGTAACAATGGTTTTTATTGTGATTCAAATGAAAAAAAATTGATTAATAAATCGGTATATCAACACTCTTCCATTAAATTATTTTTAGTGGTAAAATACGGTATAACTAAAATTCTGTTCCGTTTTCTGTTACAGGTGAGTTCCGAGATGATTCTTCTGTACAAGGATATTAGCTATCCAATAAAACTGCCCTACCATTGTTGAACTTTTATAAAATAATCAGGTATAGTCGTCTTTCTTAAACATACATTTTTTCTTGTCGTTTATACTTGCGTATGACGATTAATAAAAATTAAATGTGTTCAATTGTATGAAGAATTTAATTTGATATAATATATATAATATTGGTTTTACGTTGATTTAAAACGATTCGTGAAAAAAGTGGAGAACGAAAATTTAATTTCTGAAACGTTCTGAAAATGGATTTACACTCCTGAAAATATTCAATATAAAATATTTGGTTTTCAAATAGAGTAGCCAAATTTTAAACATATACATTTAATTCATTATTAAATCGCGACACATTTTATGTATTCCAACAGGAAACAGATTAAATGTTCTTAATGGAGCATTTTTATCATTTAAAAAATATTGAAAAACAATACGATAAGAACGGTCGAATTAGTAGTTGAACATTTTCACTTTTTTTGTAATTTTCTAAATAAAAAGACTGGTACATATAAACGCATATGCAATTAGCTCTTGAAATTCAGAGTAATGTAACACGAATATTGGACGAGATGCTAAACTTGTTACGATCAAATGAATCCCATGCTGAAATAAATGTACACCTACAGGGTGAACCACTTAACGTAATCAGTTCCAATTATTCTGTTGTTGATGGACCGGTTGAAAACTTTTTTGGAAATATTTGCGAGATCTTCAAGGTCACTGCACTTGTCATGTAATAATTACATTGTCAATTGAAATTGACCGAACAAGTTGAAACCTTTACAACCACGTATAATGGTCATGACCAAAGTTGCTAGATAATTCATTCGAATCGAGGGGAATACAGTTCCCCCTCCCTGTCTCCCAGTACCGGATTAGTCACGTGACATTGTGACACATGCACGACAGAGACGGAACGCGTCACATGACCGGGCGGAAGCGTGGTAGGATGGGAAGGTAGTAGAAAATAAAAACAATTTTTATGAAAAAAAAATTTATTAATCAATCCTCGCAAGGCGGGCGCTTTTGACGACGTTACGGCAGCCATGGACTTTATAAAATTATAAATGAAACACTTCTTTCCAGAACTGTTTCAAGCCCTGCTCTCAGTGCATATAGTTGCGTCCGAATTATTGCGTCTTTATTTTTGTACGATCGAAACACTCGCGAGCACGATAAGTGCATAAAATCCACACTCCATTGATGAGCCGTGACAAGACGTGACAGATTCGACGCTCTCGCGTCGCGCACACCTGTCGAGGACCCTTTTCGCAGGCGGCGACAAGCAAAGCAGAAGCTCTGGATAGATTCAGGTTGATAAAGAGCGTTGCATTATGGATTACCGAGATACACGGCGAGCCGAACGTGTGGCGAAACGTTGATTGAGAGGCGCTGCCTAGCAACTGGTGTCCTCGCAACCTTTTTCCACCCCTCGTGTTGCAACCCACTCGTCGCTGCGAGTCTTGTCGGCTCGTAACGGCTCGCCCCTTACCCGTTATCGAGCTTTCAACCCCCGCGACGACGTCGTTTCACCTTCTGGCGACGATCTTCGATGTCTACCTGTGAATCTTGCTGTCCTATTTCACCCCTACGGCTGAGAGTTCAGCATACTCGTACTACTTAACCGGGAATTCTTGTGTAACTGCTCAGACAAATTTTTTATTCGACTTTCTGAAAGTATGGAACCTTGAAAATGCTTTCCCAAAATAGGAGAATATTTGTTTGCATTATCGATGTTTTCCAAGATACTCGGGTAGGTTGATTTCAATGAGACACCCTGTATACAAAGGGTGCTAAATGGAATTTCCTAATAATCTGCTTTATTTAATGCTGTATGAAAAAGTGTCTGCGAAGAAGATTATATTGTCTCAAGGGGTGCATATAATAGTAGAGAGAATATTGTCGCAAGGTCATTTAGTGAGATATCAAGGTCATTTAAGGAGATTTCAAGGTCATTGATATCTTTTTAAATGAAACCTTGTGTTTTTTCTTCGATATTATTGTAGAGTATCAAAAGAAAAATGCTGTGGCTTAATTTTCATACTTTTATTACTTATTTTATTACAGAATCAAATATGTAAATACAATATATTTACATACGGTATTGTTTTAGGAAATATACTGTAATAGAACGTTCAAATGATAGATGTTCGTCTACCATAACGTTCACATAATTAATGTTCGTGCGAACGGAGGTTCTACTTGCTATCTGCACTTGATATCGTTCGATCGTGCGCGTTCGTGTTTCTTGAACGAGACATTATGCGCAAATTGTAAGTAATTAGAGCAAATTCAGGGAATATATTACATATTCGACAGGGTCTATAGCGATTAATATCGCCGCTTGTGACGTTAATGAAGCATGAACAAAATATAGCCGAGGCGGAGTCACAATAACAGGTATCGCGGATGGCCGCGAGCGTGAATGATAATTGCTGCGTATTTGATAGATTTTATGCCGATCATTGATCGGACAGCTTGTAATCAGCTCGGAAATTGTGTATTCTGTGGAAAATGGGAAGCCAGATATATCCATATTCATTTTAGTAGACATAAATCACGTTACTGTTTGTAAGTTACCGGACACCGCTCTTTTGGAGGAAACGTATGCACATTGTAATGTACACGTTTGCAAACCAATCTTATCTGATTGTTTTAGCCTTTTTATGTTTGTTAAATGTCTTTCGAAACCGTCTTCGACAGTGAAATATTAAAATAGTATTAACATCGGACAAAAGTCGGCACAGTGAATAATTTTCATTGAAAATAATCGTTTTAATGCAATAAACGAGAAATATATTTTTATAGTTATTTTAATATCTAAACATGTTATTTAATAATTATTAGTATATCTTAGGTATTTTATCAGTCGATGACTCTTTTCCCAGATAGTATTTCCTACTATTTTTATTTGTTAGCTTACTACTTTTAGAAGAGGTACTAACGTGATTATGCTACATGCTATATTTTTGTAGATGAATCATAAGAAGTGGTAGCATTTGTAGATTTGAAATAAATAAAAAACGTATTAAATTCTGTCGAATTTCATATTCTAGCATTTTTTAAAAATGATAAAATGCTATAAATGCACAAAAATCCGCAGTCTAATAATAAGTTAATTGTGGTCATAGTAACGGAAGATGCAGGTAATGCATAGTATTAGCACAAAAATTTATTTTTTAATTTAGACGAATAATTGCCACCCACACATATGCAATTGTCATGCTAAGGGTTTTTCACACAAAATGTATAAAAAAGTTTTAGATCAATGAATTCTTGTGTGTCCTTGTCAAATTTTCGGGTCGGATATTAGAAGTTCAATCTTTAACTGTGATCTTTACTCGATCCCGTAATACATAGTACACATTTAAGAGGTTATGTACTTTTTCGTTACGCAATAAACAACGTTGCATAACTGAATTATGTCCACCTTGGTTTTTATTGCTTTATAAAAATGGTAAAATATCAACAAGAGCAAGAGAGACACTTCTAAGTTGCTATGCACTGATGATATTTTTATTTATACAGGGTCGGCCGAAAATCGTAAGACAAACGGACAGGGGATTCCTTATGAAAAAATAAAAAAAAAAAGTAAGATAAAATTTTGTCATCCGATGCTTCGATTTCGAGAAAATCGAAAATATGTATTGTCTGACGCGTCTGACCATGATCAACCAATTCTACTTCCTGCATATACTAAAGCAGGCGAACTTGATCTTTGAACTCGATTTTCTCGAAAACGAGGCGTCCGATGAAAAAATTTTATTTCTTTTTTTCGATTTATTTCTACATGTAGTATCGACCCCTGCTCGGTTGTACTACGATTTCTGGCTCACCCTGTATATTCATTGTGGAATAGTCGGACAAACCGGGGTTAGGTTTGTACCTTTTCAGTAATTAACATAAAATATCGTACCGTTTATGTATATACCGAAATAGTAAAATCAATTAATTTACAACTATTCACAACTATGAATTATTCCCTATTCTGTTACAATTATATCATACTCGGCCTAATGATTTTTATAAAATCTGCGACTGTCTATAACTATCAATTATCCCCTATTCTAGTACAATTCTTTCACACCCAATGATGTTTATAAAATTGTTTTATAAAATTTTATAAAGAAATTCAATTTCTACCGTAGTGCTATCATAATAGTGCTTGCTTTGATCAGTGGGTTTTATTTACGAAAAAGTTATGCTTGCTGAACGTTATTGTTACAAATCGGACATTAAGCACCAATCGAATACATCATTAAAAAAAATTACTAACACAGTGAAACGAACTTCCCCATAGTATTCATTTACAAATGAACTCGGCGATGTCTCAGGTCGCGCATCTGTGCTTAAGTGACGGTACTTCCAGCTTTATGGTCAACTTACGTGCCAATTAGCGTGTAGATTTGCGTAAAGAAAGGGAGGACGTATACGATGAATAGAGTCCAGCAAATATAAATCGCATCACGAGGAGGAGAACAAAGATCGGTCTAGTTTCTCGCGCGTTATTTGTCTTCCGACGGAGAGGTGGCGGACAAAGGGAGGCTATTACACCCCTCGGGAAAGGTGGCTAGGAGTCCGGGGAAGGTAAAAAGCGGAGAGCAAGGGATGTCACACTTGTTGCTGCTCCCTGAATTTCTCTTGGCCTGTTCCCTTCATACCGGGTGACACATATAACACCGGTTCTAACCCTTGCAACATCAACTATTTCAAACTACCACGGCTGGCTCATTTTTCGTCCACCTACAAGATTTTACTGACCATTATTGACTAAATAATACCGTCTCTCATTTTCGCTACTTAACCCCTTGCACTATAATACCGAGTCGGACTCGTGACGAAGATTTCGAAGATAGTCTACTAAATATTCATGCTACTAATTTCGTTTAAACTTTAAATTGAAACAAAATTATATTTTCTTGTTGTTGAAACCATTGGAGACTGCATAGGTATAAATTACATACAAACTTCTTTTTTTCTAAGAAATTAGAAACGACAAACAAGTTCTAATCACTCCAACCGTAAAATGAATCGTAGTGCAAGGGGTTAATGCGCCCCTCGTATGTCAAATTGACTCAATGATAAAACATCAAGTGATATCAAATGATAAATAATTAAGTCTACTAATTATTTTATTGAGGACAAAATAATAGGGAACTTGTAGAAAGGGGTCGTCAGATTTCAACGACCTTGAAATATGTTGTCAAGGTCACCATTCTGAACAACATTTCCCTTTAATGTTTTAAAGAATTTTACTTATAAATGCAGGTGACGTTTATTATTATCTTTGATGTTACTTGTCCTATTATGCCAAATGTAACTCAATCGTAAAGTACATTACAAGCTAATAGAACTATAAAACTTTGTGGATCCGATTTTATATGCACCACCCCGTACATTCCGTTCCTTTCGTCGCGTTTCTCGTGCGTGAAGCATCGCGCCACTACGAAAACGTGACCAGAATTCGAACGCCGGAATTTCGTTTTCTTAACAATTTCATCGCCGAAATCTTCCGGCGAGCTTATTCTTCCGGTTCAATTCCAGCTCTTTTCAAGCTGATAAACTCTTTACTTCCTCGTTATGAACGCGATCATATACCCTTCCTCCGTTTGCATGCTGAATCCGAATTCACAGTTCGAATAAAAATTTTTATTTTAATAATTCAAGGTGCACACTTTCTATGGAGGTTTTTGTCTAATTAAAAACGCCGTCAAAATGACGGATTTCAGATTTTTCTTTCACTATTAGTGAAACTAGAAATTTACTTCTTTATTCAAATAAAAATTACAGTAAACATTAAGTGAACTCGGAATAAATTCAATCCTATTATTATTGTAAAGAAATATACAGGGTGTCCCAAAATTCCTTCAACTCCCTGAAATCGGCGGATCCTGAGGTAATTTGAAGCGACATTTTCCTTTTCGAAAATGTCCGTCGCGGCTTCGTTTAGGAGTTATTAACGAAAAACACGGATCAATCAGAGCGCGCCAACAGAGCCGAAATACGACGAAAGCCGTCCAATCGTGTTAAACATGGCGAATGACGACACGACCTCCATATCAACACGGACGGACCTCGCGTATCTGACCGCGTATCCCAAATACAACGAAAACTGTCCCGACCCATCACGGTATATCCAAAATAACTGAACGATTTAGACCACTGTTTTTATGTCTACTACGTCACGATGTATGGATCAACATGGACGGTTTGCGCGTATCTGCGATGACGAAAGTCCTCGTATCAAGGATTCACAGACCCAGACGACTGCTGGCGCGCCGCACAGTGGTCCCAAATCGCTAAAACGTGGTCAAAACCTCATAACGTATTAAAAAATTACCGGTTCTCTTTGAAAATTAGTATTAAGCCGTTTTTGGAGTCGCTGATCACGAATCTGAACTTGAAATTAGAAAAAACAAAATGGCGGAACCAATATGGTGGACATACACATTAAAAAATTATCGGTTCTGCTTGAAAATTGGTATTAAGCCGTTTTTAGGATCGCAGATCACGAATTTCAACTTGAAATTAGAAAAAACAAAATGACGGATCCAATAAAAAAATTTCGAAAAATATGATTTTTTATAAAAAATTGACATTTTATTCAAAATCTGTTTAAATTTTACAGAAAGACTTAATGCATATCCCTCACAGTTTGACAAGAAATGCAACGAAAACTCATAAAGTACCAAATCTGCATTACAAAAAACGATGGTACGATCAAAAGAGCACTTTCGAGCAGCTAATTTTTTTTGGAATTTCAAGATAATAGTATAAAGTAGAAGCTCCAACAAGTTTTAGCATAGGTCGGTGTGAGTTGAATAACTTCTACTCTAAATCGTCAAAATGTATGCCTTCACTTTTACTCTTTCTTTTGCATACATGGTTATCAGTTAACAATAAAGATTTGGCACTAAAAACTATGCAACTTACCTCCACACTTAAAATTGTGTAAAATAACTGTACACTTAAAATTCGCAATGGGCTTCACACGCGTAAGAAGGTACGGTCTAATGAACTCGAAGTTCGGACCTTCTTGCTGTTTACACCCACTTAGAAACACTCTTAGAGTAACCAACCTAATAATTAAAACAAACCTAGCTAAAAGTTCATTTTTTTAAGGTTTTGGCCACGTTTTCGCGCATTGGGACCACTGTGCGCCGGACCATCTCTACCAACACGCGTCTAGGTCGCGCTCTGATTGGTCGGTGTTTTTCGTTAATAACTCCTAAACAAAGCCGCGGTGGACATTTTCGAAAAGGAAAATGTCGTTTCAAATTACCTCAGGAACCGCTCATTTCAGAGAGTTGAAGGAATTTTGGGACACCCTGTATATAAATACATATTTTTTTTAACCCTATATTTGTTTAACTCTACCGATTAGGGCTCGGTAGTTCCAAGAGTTAAAACTGCTTGATTGCCACGTGAGTCACATACAGGTGACACAATTTTTTTTGTCAAACTTGAAAATCAATTTTTTATTATAGTCTCTTAAGTAAATCTTAGTTTGCCAGGATCTACAAGGTGCAAGACGTTGCGAAAGTAATTGCTGTAGTAAACCTTGCTTCCTCTAGTTCTACATATATTATGAAGTAAGTTGCTCTGATGTAGTGCGACGTTTATGGGCACTGGTGTGGCAGTCAACGCGTTAAATCTTCATTACAGAGTGCATTTTTTCATGTTCTGTGCACTTATCTCAAATCATAATACATATATACATGTACATACATATTGTATACATATTGTATACATATTAGCATACATATTAGTATACATATTAGCATACATATTAGTATACATATTGTATACATGCAAATACATATACATATACATATGCATATAAATTTACTTTTAATTGAATGGTGCATTTTAATTTACGATTATTGAAATTGTAAAGATGCATTCGTGAGGAATTATTCAACAAATTTATTTCTTCAGATATATTTTAAAAAATTGTTAAAAATTTGGATAGATACATTCCCGCTCTTTTCGTAAAGTAATTATAACACTTTCATAAACCTAGCGTTAACTACCAGCAGGAAAGTTGATTTTTTGATTTTCGTCCATAACCGACACAGTGTGAAACGTTCGGGTGCGTGTCTGGCTGATTGAAATCGATGACCCCCAGTGTTGTCGGCTCCGCTCGTTAACGATTTTCACTCGGTTCGTCGCGAATGTAGAACGCTTTGCAATTACGCCGGGCCCAAGAAGACGCGTAGGAAACTTAATCGAGCTTAATTACCGCGAGCCTCTTCTGGCGCGCCATCGGTAATCGTTCGAGCGAGCAGCCCCGGTAAAATCCGTCGGACCCATGATACGCCGATTGAATACGTTCAATTCTCGACAACAGGCCGAGCGAGCAACCTCCGCCCGGTAATCCTCGCCTATTAAATTAATTGTAACCCGAGGAGGTAGACTGCCAGTCGAAGAATTACAAGCTCGTGGGACGTTGAATTGATCGCGCGGCGACGAGAGACAACGCTATTCGCAAATAACTGCGTCACCTAGCGCGAAATGCGCTGCAGCTGTTGCCGGTAAATTGATCGGATACCTGTCTTCTATCCGACTGTCGCACCTGTCGATTTAACGTTAGACGATACTCTCTAATCGAAAAAAGAAACATCGCGTTCGACGGCACGCTCGGCTCGATCGAGCGTCGAACGATGCGCCCCTGGTTAGGGTTCTGGCTCGAAATGCATCATTCTTTAGGAATTGGAAACTTTCTTCTTAGCGAGTGGTTACGTTTCAACGCGTAAAATATTTATTGGGGTATAGGGGAATAGCTGATTAAATGGACGAATGCATACAAAGTGCAATAGGTAGGTTTGTTTTGTTTGTAATTCATATATAATGATTTATGAAGGATTTTAATTGATTCTTTTATTGGAGTAGTTCATTTATTTTTATTTATTTTGAATTTAGAAATTAGGCTTGAAGCGGTATCGATTCCTTGTGACAAAGAATTATGGTATCACAAGCATGTATGATTCTCTGGGTATCAAAAAGTATCGATCCCTAATGATAGTTGCTCAGAAGCCTCGATCCTTTATAAGTACATCTTGGATGGGTTTGTAATCGATACTATCACAATCCTGTGGTGTCGAGTCGACTGAATGACAAGTATTATATACAGGGTGGTCCGTTTAAATAAGAACACCTAAATATCTCTTCAGGTTATTGTGATGCAAAAATTATTTGTTACGTAATGTGCATGGTGTCAATGGACCAAATATTTGGCACGAATATTTTTTTTCCGATTTTTTTCTGGGCATCATTTCTGGATATAACTTTAATTTTCGAGGATCAAGGTCATGTTATTATACATATCTGAATGTATTTTTCCATCAGTTACACGATGCAATAAAAAAAAATGTAGTTATGTACCAAAAAACATCGATGACCTTGACAACTCCAAAAAAATGACCCTCGGAAAAAAATATTCATGCCAAATATTTGGTCCATTGACACCATGCACATTACGTAACAAATAATTTTTACATCACAATAACCTGAAGAGATATTTAGGTGTTCTTATTTAAACGGACCACCCTGTATAATGAAATGTTATGTTTACTAATATCAAGCGTGAGAACGGAAGATAGATTGAAAATATTATATTGGTACGTTCAAAACGGTGAAGACGTGAATTGCGAATGTAACGATACCAATACTACTTGGTATCATTTCGGCACGTATTGGTATCACAGATCGACTACAAGTTCCTTATCTTTTGATACATATCGAAACAACCAAACAAGTACTTAAGTATCGAATTGTTTGAAGATCATGAGAAATTCTTGTATCATGCCCATCACTACTCCTAGGTCCTCCTCGCCAAACTCCTGTGGAGTGTAGGAGCAGGGTGGGGAGATTAGGAGTGTATTTGTATTTGTATAGGAGGCCGTATACAGTGCAGCCAGATGACCGCCGAACGGCGGTCAATTTCTCGGAAATACTCTCCTCCTTTTCCCCTTCCACTATCTTATTCCATTGCCCTACCGTCCGTCCCCCACACTAAGACCGTAGACGCCGAGCTGTGTTGTATATTATTATGTATAATATATTTATTATATTCAGTATTCAATTGTGAGTTGTATTTCTTTAAAATGTGACGTTACAAATAAAACATACTTTCCCAATTTGTCCTGTAGAAGAAAAATGAGTGAATTTATTATACCAGTCTCTTTTATGCAACTATTTTTGAGGAGCGTATGAGGGTTAACAGTGTTAAAATATATTGTGGATTTATTTTTGCGACATTTATGATTTTACTAGAATGCAACTCATTGACAGTACTATTTACACACAGATTTCAAGATTCTTTCAATATACATATTTAGTACGATACGCGGCAATAACCTAAAACCTGTGAAATGTCATGTTATTGTTGCGTCTCCAATGTCTCCATCGCGCACGCGCAACATGTCTCTCATTCCCATTCCCATTCGCCCCACTGAATCCTCGTCGCGCTCTGGTCATCAGAGAGGGGGTACGTCGTTTCACCGTGATTCCCCTCATCTGGCTGCACTAGCCGTATAGGGGCAATATGAAATAGTTAAAAGTGGGGGAACCGGTACACTGGTAATGGGGAGGGGAGGAGAATGCGGGTAAGTGTGTGGAAGGACATGGTACAAATGTTTGACGTCAGGGAAAAATGATTGTAAATCGAATCACTTTTCATGGCCGAGAAATTAAAAAAATGAACTTATTATTATTGTATTAAGGTAAGTGCACCTAACATCGCCTATACAGGTTCAGCGTACCAGCGTAGAAAAATAGGAAATACTTTAACTGGAAAAAATGAATTGATTACGAGGACCACGAATTAATTTGTACACTTAACACAAAGATGGGTTTGGTTGATTAAATACTTCTTGCCAGAGGCACAGTGCCTATTTCAACGACAGCGCAATGAATCATGACTATTAACGCCCGAAACAATCCGTCGGCAAAAAATACTTCGGATGATCGACCGAATAAATCTGGCGAGCTTTTAACAGCGGTGAAGTTTGAATAATGACCTTGTTATGAACACTTTACGCGGCCACGTAACTTTCGCTACTCATTCTGCTATTCACCTTCCGCCATTACCGCCTTAAAAATCTGACTTGTAGCTCCCCGTGCCGGTAATGATCGCAAGAAGCCCGTCGCGTCGTGTACGTTAATTTTCTGTCGGCTGGAAACCAATTAATCAAAGTTCGCTTCATTGAATTGTTTCGAGGCGTCTTGTTCATCGTTCCGTGCCCGGCCGTCGCCAGAAGGCACTCCAGATAATTTTTCATCAATTTCATTTTTTTCTCACCCCCTGATCACACCTGCTCAACCCCCTATGCTTTAGCTCGATCCACTGCGGAACGATTCCGAACACTTAGGCGAGAGCTTAGGAAATTTAAACGATTCGACAAGAAATCAATTTTTGCAATTGATGCAGGCTATTTTTATTTTACATAAAGACCCACAGTTTATTTATATGTATTATTGAATAATCTGCCAGCGAATGGCAAAAAGTGCTGTCTCAGACGTTGAGTGGCGTTACTCTGCATCGTATGGTCCACAAAATCCTGGAAAAAGGTATACAGGGTGTCTCAGAAATGTCGGGATACTTGAAAGAGGTGGTTTCTGTGGTAATTTGAAGTAACTTTTTCCTTAGCGAAAATTTCCGCTTTGGCTTTGTGAAGGAGTTATTAACGAAAAACGCGGACCAATCTGAGCGCGGCTACTACGGACGAATTCCGGCTTGGCCAATACCAACGCCACGGTTAGCGGGACCTGTGCTCTGATTGGTCCGCGCTTTTCGTCAATAACTCCTTAACGAAACCGCGGAGAACATTTTCGCAAAGGAAAAAGTTACTTCAAATGAGTTCGGGAACACCACCCCTTTCAATATTTTCCGACATTTTTGGGACACCCTGTAGTTCGTCAGGAATGTGGGCCGTTTAATCGTTAGCGCGATTCTTTGAATGAAATTATACGGAAGCCACGTTTGCAGCGGCGCGATAGATGATTTAGGGCGGCATTGCACACAGGTAAATGGCGACGGTCAGCTCACGGCTGGCTGCACGTAATTCAACAGGTGGGTAATAGAAAGGTGGGGTTAGGACCAGCGTGTTACCTCGTTTTCCTCGGTCTCATTGAATTTCGCTCGTTTACTCCTTCACCTCACCCCCATCTACTCACCTATCCTCGTTTCCACCCTTTCACGCAACTTCCCTTGAGTACCTCTCTTTACTATCTGCTTTCATAATCAAGGTTTCGTGTCTCGTTAAGCTCGTCCCTGAAGAAGCTGAAGGGCGGTTCTTAATCTGAGAAATTGTTTTATTGAGAGAATTTGTTAGCGAATCAGACACTGAAATCTCCGCGGCACGTAGTATAATTTTATATATTTTTAAACAGCTTTATTCGCTTTAAATTTCGTAATCGGTGAAAGTGGATCAATATAAAAAATACTAAAATTAAGAAGTGGTGTCGGTGCGAATAAACAATTTTCAGTTTTCGGGCTTATGCTTAATCCAATGTGAATGTAAAATATAAAATTATATAGCTAGATTTCTTAAAATATGAGTATTAAATTAGTATCTCATTCGAGAAACGTGAACAGTATGATTCCATGTAATTAATTCCTAATGTTTTTGTATTATAATTAAACTGCGTGTAATTAATTCCTAATGTCTTTGTATTATTATTAGACTATATTAATACTAAATTATATGATAGTAATTTTTCTGTTATTCCATCCTTAACCCTGCAGTGCACGAGTTAAGGCCGTGGAACGCACGAAGAAAATTGTTATAATCCCGAATTCTCGGAATTCCTTCATAAACTGGTATCATATGTATAATGAAACGGCAGTCTTATTAATTAGAATATTGGGTTCGATGCAGGGCTTCCCTTCATCCGTACACTGAAGGGTTTAATAAAATATATATTGTGGTATGTTTACGGTTGCTAACTCATCAGTCATCACGCAATCTGTTGGGGATTCCGGATGCAAGCCATCTACTCCTACAGAAATTATCTCAACGTTTTGCTAACGCCGCAGTTGACTCCATCTGGAGATTAAATGACACAAAGATGCAGTTGTGCATTCCATGCTAGTTCACCGTTAAGATACAGCCTGGTTCACACCGACCAAAACAATGATCATCGACTAAAGATTTTAATAGTTTTATTATTTCATTATTTATCTGAAATCTAGATAATTGGAAATGGATTAATAAATCCTTTAAATCGCATCACAGCTAAATCTAACATTTTATATCGTGATATTGACTTTTTTAATGGTTCGTTACTATCATTTAAGAAAAAGTTGCGTGCGATTATATGATTAATTGTGATATAATGTATTCCTGTAACTGTCAGCATGTCCATTACTATGTAACTTTAGGCTAAGACTTTCTTTTTCTTTTTTTTTCTTTTTATATGAATTTCTTCTATTGTAAACATTTGTATAAAAGGACTTCGGTCCGTAAATAATAAATAAATAATAATAATAATAATAATACTTTAAGTATGAGATTCAAACATATGAAAATTGCAAAACAGCGGTAGAATATAAACAGCTGATATGTAACAATTTATAAAAGTAATGAAACTATCATATGTTTTCATTCCGAGCTCCATCATTAGCAGAGATACAGAGGAAAAATAGATATCGAGAGGCTTCTCGTGCCGTTAATAATGAATCGATCCGAATGATCACACCTATAAACCTAAGTTTCAAGAGTCGCGATGGTCGCATGGAAATGCTCTATAGTCGAGCGCTTTGTCGAAGTAATAAAGGTTTATCGTTCGCTCGCCTATCCTCCGACCCACCGCCATTGGATGGCCGACACTATAGGACCGAAAGTTTGCCGATTTAATTTTTATAGTCGTCAGCGGTAATATCCATTATATGGCAACGAGTTCCACTTGGTTTCCGCTGGTCGTTCGAAAACTGTTATCTGAAAGCACTCGTCGTTCGACTCTCTGTCCTTTTTTTTCTCTCCTCGTCGTCGCATCGGTTCGCGTTGTCAGTGGATCGGATCGATCAGAAAACTTCAAATCTTGACACTAGAGCTATCAAATACCTACAATCAAACTTTCCAGGACAGTGCACTTGTTAGCCCTTAAGTAGCACATTGTTTACTCGGATTACGGAGGTATCGTATTAGGACCTTTCTAAAATATCAATTGTCTCAGATACCTTTAAGTATCCGGTATTGATATAAGAAAGCAAATTTAATTTCAAAGTCAAAATACTCATCGCAAAGATAAAAAGTGCAAGAGAAATCGTGGGTCAAACCGTTCTCTTAAAAAATTATAATAAAGTTTTCTAATTATCAAACTGATTTTATTTATATTATATTTTCGATATATTTCACGCACAGAGAAATAATTTCCAGAGACTCCGTTAATAGGATATTCGAATAAACTCCATCTGATTGAGAAATGAAAATATTATATAAATAAAATCAGTTTGATAATGTTAATAACTTCGCTATAAATTTTTAAAAGGACGATTGAGTTTTGTCCGATGGTTCCTTTGCACTTTTTATCCTTGTGATGAATAGAATACGACGCAGTCAACAAACATTGTTGACCTTTTTGATCTTAAATTCAAGGGGAAGTTGAATTTCCCTTTCAAGATCAGATTGAAGGTCAAAGTTAATTTTGCGGTAGCTATCGTAGGGTAACTGCACCAGTGAATAAACGGGCACCAGTAAATGAATGCTTTTGTATTTTTGTATTTTTTGCTTTTCCATCATTGTTCAATTACTAGAATGTAGTGTTCATTGACTGGTATTTTTTATATTTTTTATTTAACGTTTAATAAAGACAAATAATAATAAATTTCATTTTATTTGTGTTCATTTATTTTTGACAAATGAAGTATAGGGAGCCATTTGGCATATATGAGATTCCTTTAATTCACATATTTTTTAAAAAATAAAATATCTTCCTGAACAATTTCTTAAATGTTGATTCACTGGTGCAGTTACCCTACGATAGCTACCGCAAAATTAACTTTGACCTTCAATCTGATCTTGAAAGGGAAATTCAACTTCCCCTTGAATTTAAGATCAAAAAGGTCAACAATGTTTGTTGACTGCGTCGTATTCTATTCATCACAAGGATAAAAAGTGCAAAGGAACCATCGGACAAAACTCAATCGTCCTTTTAAAAATTTATAGCGAAGTTATTAACATTATCAAACTGATTTTATTTATATAATATTTTCATTTCTCAATCAGATGGAGTTTATTCGAATATCCTATTAACGGAGTCTCTGGAAATTATTTCTCTGTGCGTGAAATATATCGAAAATATAATATAAATAAAATCAGTTTGATTCTCAGTGTAGAATCTCGCTGTGATAGTCGGGACATATAATTTCTATACACCCTGTACAAGTAACAGTATGCACTTTGACTTTTGTTTCTAAACTGTCCTGGATCAAATGAAACATATTTGATAGAGTTTTTCAGTTTCCGAGTAGATTTTTTCCGAGATTGTAAACTAGAAGACCCCTCTTAAATTTGCAATGTTTATCCACCGGGATCGACCACCTAGTTCGCAAGGCGACCTGTGCGACCTGACTAATTCTCGCACGGCGAACGATCGGGCCGATCAGACGCTGGCCGACGCCAGTGGCATTTCTCACGACTGAAATCACGAGCAATTGATCCCCAATTTTCCCTGCTTGATATGCGAGCTACGCGCGTTTCGCCCGCGTGAGGTTATATCCGCGAACACGCGCAGAATGAAGCCGGGCCATCCTCGCAGCGGTCTGGAGCGAGTTGACCCTGGCTGAGTTGCAATTGATCTCAATTAGAGCTCCCTCTCTTCGTTTTCCCCTGCCCTACCCCACCACCCGCCCCATCCCCCGATCCCCCGTGAGCATTTACTACCGTCCCTTTCCTGGTCGCCATCGAGCCGTACCAATTTTTTCTCTGTTTCGTTCTTATCGCGAGGGGTGCTCAATAAACATTGCGAATTTTCAAATTGCACCCCATTCGCAAACTATATGTCTCGATGTGCGTGAAAAATTTTTAAAGTGTTATTCATATCGTGTACAGACGCTATTCTTTAATACGTTGATTGCTGAATAATTAACCCCAAAAATGTCATATAATCAAAGTAATTCTCTAAACTGCAGATTTTTATGTAAATTCAAAAATTTCACCTCGATTGTAAGATACTGGAGCAAAGTGCAAATAAATTTTCTTGATAGACTAGCTAAGCTGAAAATAACGTAATAACAGTTTTAAATTTTTTAATTTAATTTATAAATATTTTTTATAAATCACAGTTTTAAACATAAAACTGTTTTGTCTCTAGTGATCGAACTTTTACAAACATGTTTCTGACACTTTTCTGATTAAAAGGGCACCAAACATGGCACAATTTAAATCATATTTACTTGCTTAGTCCACGAATCATATAATAATGTAAGTAATAATGAAGATATTTGTGCAAAAAATGGCAGTGTGTCATCTTGAAATATATCCAAACATGTAAGCGAAATTTTGAAACCCTTGACCAAGTAATGTAATAATTAGACTGCAGATTTGATGTATTTGTAACAAAAATTAATAAGTCGAATGCAAAACAGTAAAAACATTTAACGACTTTAAATATACTGTTGCATTATTTCCAGCTCAGTAAAATGTTTAAAAAAGAAAGTAAATATCTATGTAACTCCTGTATCGGGCAATTAATGGCAAGCTTTATTTCGCATAAAAATCCGCAGTCTAGTAATAATTGAACCAACTTTTATCCCATAAATTGTGTGAAATTGACGGGTCAGAGTGAGATACCATTCCATATTTGGTCAGTTCCTCCAGGATCTTCGATTACCGCGCGCTCGATCGCGCTCGATCGCGCTCGGGAATTATAATTAAGAAAAATCATTTTCTGCGGTTTTCTGCGTCCATCCCCGGCTCCCTCCCAAAGAACTGTGCAATATCGACGAAGTCGGGTCGCCGGGATCGTAAAAGTAGAAAACGGTGGCGCGGTTGTTATGAATGCATCGCGAGGTAATGGTGTGCCACTAATAGTCGAACGGATCGTTTTTTTTCCTCTTCCTCCCCCGCAGCTTTTGCCTCATCCACCCTCGCTGTGGTTCCTCCTCTCTTTCTCTCTCTCTCTCTCTCTCTCTCTCTCTCTCTCTCTCTTTTCTCTTCCTCTTTTTAAGTTCGAGTTTAAGACGCACGGTTATGCTTCCTTTATTCGAAATTACGAGCTCGGCCATTTATGGCCTATCTGCAAGAAGAGCGTCGCCGGCAAAAACTAGACGATCCTCCGCGCATCTCCGTCGAACATCCGGAAACTCAAAAAGAAGCTCGATGAGAGCGAAACTTTTCGTCTCTGTGATATCAACCGCGTGTCCCCGCTCGAACTTTCGGTTTCGACGTTTTTCTCGGGCTTCCCGTCACGTTCGATGCGACGCACAGTGGTCCCAATGCGCGAAAACGTAGCCAAAACCTTCAAAAAATGAACTTTTAGCTAGGTA
Source organism: Lasioglossum lativentre (assembly GCA_916610255.1). Classification (NCBI taxonomy): domain Eukaryota; kingdom Metazoa; phylum Arthropoda; class Insecta; order Hymenoptera; family Halictidae; genus Lasioglossum; species Lasioglossum lativentre. The sequence goes on along the minus strand of OU744355.1, from coordinate 9,613,452 downwards.
AGTTTTAATTATTAGGTTTGTTACTCTAAGAGTGTTTCTAAGTGGGTGTAAACAGCAAGAAGGTTGCATTTTTATACCTGACCACCAGTCGCAGTCCGAACTTCGAGTTCATTAGACCGTACCTTCTTACGCGTGTGAAGCCCATTTCAAATTTTAAGTGTACAGTGTACTTGAAACCCTATCGAGTTTAATTGTGCATTATGGATCCTGTTTGTGGAGGTAAGTTGCATAGTTTTTAGTGCCAAATGTTTATTGATAACTGATAACCATGTATGCAATAGAAAGAGTAAAAGTGAAGGCATAAATTTTGACGATTTAGAGTAGAAGTTATGCAACTCACACCGACCTATGCTAAAACTTGTTGGAGCTTCTACTTTATACTATTACATATCTTGAAATTCCAAAAAAAATTAGCTGCCCGAAAGTGCTTTTTTGATCGTACCACCGTTTTTTGTAATGCAGATTTGGTATTTTATGAGTTTTCGTTGCATTTCTTGTCAAACTGTCAGGGATATGCATTAAGTCTTTCTGTAAAATTTAAACAGATTTTGCATAGAATGTCAATTTTTTATAAAAAATCATATTTTTCGAAATTTTTTTATTGGATCCGTCATTTTGTTTTTTCTAATTTCAAGTTCAAATTCGTGATCAGCGACCCCAAAAACGGCTTAATACTAATTTTCAAGCAGAACCGATAACTTTTTAATACGTTATGAGGTTTTGACCACGTTTTAGCGATTTGGGACTAATCGTATGATTCGTCGACTGTCGAGGCTTCGATGATTCTTCGTTTACCTTAACCCCCAAGTTTTAGCCCTTTGAGGGCCGAACGACGGTGTATCGTCTTATTAAAAGTGATCGTCCCATTCCAATTTATAAATTTCTAATCATATTATTAGTTTGTCTCGAGAATAATACTAGTTTTGCGAAAGGCAAATAGCATGGGAAAAGATAAAACATTACTGAGCAGATGATCACAGGATGTCTAAAAAATGTCGGAAAACCTTGAAAGAGCTGGTTCCGGAGATCATTTGAAGTAACATTTTCCTTAGCGAAAATTTTCATCATCACACTGCGTATTAAAATCTTGAATTATAGAAAGTTCGTCCAGTTAACGCGCTTCGTTTGGAGGACCAATGAAAACTGTGGCCATTTCGCGAGGTAGCCAACCGACCGATTTCAGGTCGCAGCTCGGAATCGACAGCGACAACGAACTCTTTAATCACAGCCGTCGTGGCCTCGCCGAATTTGGGATTCAAATACCACCGATCCTCCCTTGTTCCAACACCTCGACTAGGTCAGATTCCAATTCCCTATCCCAGCCCTTCATCTCTTACCCTTCTACATCCTCATTCCTCGCCCTTTCTCATGTTCACTGCAACATCGCGATATCCCATCCGCGTGTTCGTCCACGTTAAATCTTCTTCAACGAATACTGTATCGTTGTGACCCGTCTGTCAGAACTCCAACTTAAATATGTGAATAAGACAGTAGCATTTGTAGCGAAGTATTTGTAGAATGGATTCCAAGAGAAATATAAGGTTAACCTTAATATTTGTTGGAAATGTCTTTATATGCGAGTACGTTATTTAATCAACTACAATTTATGTATATACTTTATTACTAGAGGTGTGCGAGAACCCGAAATATCGGGTCGGGTCGGGAACATGAAATTTTTTCGGGATCGGGACGGGTACCCGAAAATTTCGATATTCTCGAATTTATCGGGATTCCCGAAAGAATCGGGATTCTCGAATTTATCGGGATTCCCGAAAATTCCGAGAACCCAGTAATCATTTATATTCGTTTTAATGAATACTATTCATTATCCCGATAAATTCGAGAATATCGAAATTTTCGGGAACCCGACCCGACCCGACTCGACCTCTTCTCGACTCGTCCCGACCATCGGGTTCCCGATATTTCGGGTTCTCGCACACCCCTATTTATTACTAATATAAAGATGCTAGTCTAAATAACGACACAGTGTTTCCGCGTATCCTGTAATTAACTATGTGTAAATAATGAACTGTAGAATGTTGCGATCTGCTCAGACTAGCTGCTTTTACCGGACTGACGACGGTCCTGCCTTTATGCCCTCGCCTGGGCCCTTCCGTCCTTGGGTAAAACCGCCCCTTACGCCTTATACCTAAGATACTACGCTATCGTTGTATTCCAACAATATTCGCTGCCAATATTTTTCACAAGAGCAATCTATGAAATACAATTGATCATATTGAAAAATGTTCACCCTCTTTCTTTATCATGTAAAGTTTATTGTAAAACTTTATTGTATAAACTCGAAATAGTCTCTGCTTGAGCTCGAAAATTAAATATAAGATTAGATTGTCGCGAACGAAATGTCCGATTTTCAACAATAATGTTGAACAAACATTTTCTAAACGAGCTCATGGATCAAAGTAGGCATCATTCTAATCAATATATTTCATACGCGAGTAGTTAAACCTAAAATAATATTTACAATTGTATCTTATTTAAGCAACACTAAAATTATATAATTACAATACTGTTATTAGAAGGAGGTAGCCTAAACTATCAAAATTTTAGGAAGGATTAAACAACAAATTCGTCTACTTTTGGCAAGCTTTGACATCAGGTGCTCCATATTACGAACGTTTAGCTTATTTGAATGTACGCTGGAATGCGGCAATGCTATAACGAACAAGGTTCTAGAGCCAATTAACTCTAGCACAGCCCGTCGTTCTAGATGGGTTACATTAAAATCGCCGACACAGGTTTGAACGACACAGATTCCGTCGACAACAATTCACCGATACTAGACTTGATCGATAACAACTTTGACCGACAAAGGTTTTCATCGACAACGGTGTTAAGTCTAGTTTCTGTTTCTTCATTTTATACAATACATATGTATAGTGGTAGGTCATCCCACAAGCTGTTGAATTGGCATCGGCTGACCTGAAAAAATATTTGGAACATTTTAGTACTTACAAACACTCTATTTGCTTTCTGGAACATTTTGTAGAATTTTTTTCGAAGCGAAACTTCTTTTGGCGGAGTGTAAGCCTATTCGCGTCACGGAAATCGCGACACGAAAATGTGTAACGGAAGTGGTGGGGATGTAGAAAGTCGAGTGGCGCGAAAATTTAAACGGTTCGTTTTAAATCTTACAAGTATTTTATTTTCAAATTATTTTATACTTTTTAGTCCATTTAAAAAACGTGGTCTTTTAAATAATTATTTTTGCTTTAATTATTATTTACGACAATTTCGAATTCATCACAAGAAAATTTGAAAATGCTGCAGCGATAGGATTTTACCGCCGCTCGGTAGTAGGATCAAACGAAAAGGTGAAGAAATGCATGGTTATGTTATGATAGCACGTGCAACTACGTTTACATTAATTAAAGTCAATATAATTAATTATATTACAGAGAGAAGAACACTGGACCATAGCATAATTTACATATCTATGATTTTCAAAACCTACCCTGTGTGGAACAGAATAAATATCTAAGTAAAAGAAGAGGTATATATTTATATAAATTACAAAATTACATTTAAAAAACATACGCGTGGAAAACTACGCGCGGCAGAAGTGAAACTTCTTGCAGTCTAGTAATGTTTAGAAGTAAATTAAGATTGGAAATGGTAAATAATCCTAATGAAGCGACAACAAGATCAGAAACAACTCTCGATGCAGTGTTTGCAAGACATTTAGACAAAATTGAATCAATAATATTTATATCATATCTTAGCTATCACAAGCCAATTGTTTCAATGATAGAATCATAGAAAATCATAGAAAAAATAATCAACGATCATTTCCGATGCAAAGAAGGAGAGCGTATGAGAAAGAAGGAGACATAGTTCATAGCATTTCCCATACGCTCTCCTTCTTTTCGTCGAATATTTTAGATCGTTTATTATTTTTTCTATGATTTTCTATGATTCTATAATTGAAACAATTGGCTTGTGATAGCTAAGATATGATATAAATATTATTGATTCAATTTTGTCTAAATGTCTTGCAAACACTGCATCGAGAGTTGTTCCTGATCTTGTTGTCGCTTCATTAGGATTATTTACCATTTCCAATCTTAATTTACTTCTAAACATTACTAGACTGCAAGAAGTTTCACTTCTGCCGCGTGTGGTTTTCCACGCGTACGTTTTTTTTTTTTTATCGTACAGTTGTAACCTCCAATAAGAGGTTATTCTGCAGTCTGTATTACATACATAAATATTACAATGATAATCTTATGCTAATGTATAGTTAATGTAGTAAGCACATATTTTGTAGAATTAAGATCCATCTCTTGAAAATGATTTATTGTGCACTGAGCACTCTGACAATGGAAATATTTGAACTCTATCCATGGAAATATTTGAACTCTGACCATGGAAATATTTGAACTCTGACCATGGAAATATTTGAACTCTGACCATGGAAATATTTGAACTCTGACCATGGAAATATTTGAACTCTGACCATGGAAATATTTGAACTCTGACCATGGAAATATTTGAACTCTGACCATGGAAATATTTGAACTCTGACTATGGAAATATTTGAACTCTGACCATGGAAATATTTGAACTCTGACCATGGTAATATTTGAACTCTAACCATGGAAATATTTGAACTCTGACCATGGAAATATTTGAACTCTGACCACGGAAATATTTGAACTCTGACCATTGTGGAAGTAGAAATGATAAGATCATCGTTGCTCGATTTTTCAATAGAATCTGACTGCCCAATCAAGCAACCAACGAGGAATTTAATTTAGCGTTTTTGGCCACGTTTTAATTTGGGACCATCGTGGCGCCGGTCATCGATGACCACTGTCAAAGCGTTAATGTGACCGTTGCGCTGGATGGACAAACTGTTCTGGTGTAGAGGCGAAATAGGTTGACGATCACTGTGCTAGGGGCTATGAGAGGAACACGGAGGATGAGCGGGCGAGTATAGGGAGATGTTGGGCGGAGGAGAACGAAGAGGTCGCACGAATACTATAGTACTATAGTCGATCTGCGCGCGAGCAGTCGGGAAACCACCACTGCACAGCCGGCCGTGTCGGCACTGCCGTCGCCGCCGCCGACGCCGCCGCGACGCCCGGCGCCGGCAGACTTTGGGTTTCAGATTAATGGATCATTTTTCTTCCCTCGACTCGACTCGACTCGACTCGACCCGACTCGACGCTCACCTATACCCAGTTTGCGAGCAGCTCACCCCTACGACCACCTTCCTGCACCTTCGAAACTTCCATCTTCCGCTCACGCCAACCCTCCTCTCTCCCTCTCCCTCTCCCTCTCCCATGCCCACCCTTCCTCTCTTTCTCTCGATCTCTCTCCTCTTCCACGCGCTCAGCGCCGTCCCGAATGCATCGTGCACCAGTGCGCTTCGCGATTTTCAATGCGCCCTCCAACCAGCCCGGGGATCGACCGTTCGATTTCGTGGAGGATCTTATTTCTTCGCCTTTTTTTCCACCGTAGCTTTTATGGACCGATGAGAAACCCATTGTTCACCGGCAAGTGATTTATCGCTCGGCAGACGTCGCTAGACTGCGGATTTCATGCATTTATTAGTTTCCTTTTTTTGCTGTACACCGGGCGCCATCTAATACGCGCACCTGAATCACTTCGGCGACGGAGATCGAACTTTTCAGTTGTTCTCGGGGATCAAGGATCTGTAAGCTGTGGCCCTTATTTTTTGAATTTCGATTTTTTCTGGGCTCACTAAACCTGTCACGGTCAAATGATCAGATTTATATTTTGCGATCACTGGAATTATAAATTCTTCAAACTCATATTATAATGAAAATTGTACAAAATCTAAATAAATTCAGTCTTCCTAAGTTTTGTGCTAGATAGGTTTAGTGTGAAGTCTTTTAAAGCTTACAAGGGAACATATTCAGATGAGAATGGCCGATTTTGATGAAACTTATGTGAGATATAGTTCTTCGAAAAATATTTGACACGTTTTTTTTTATCGGCAACCATCCACTCTGAGGGGGTGAAAACAGCCCTCGAAGTCAGGGTTCAAAACCACATTTTTTGAGAAAAGAAAAGTTTGTTAAAAAATTCTTGCGCGACTACATTTCCCATTGAAAAACGCACAATTTAAAAAAAATTCAACTTTTTTCGACCACTGGTTTCCGAGATATCTAAAAAAATATGGTTTTGACTCCCAACTTTGAGGGCTGTTTTCACCCCTTCAAAGTGGATGGTTGCCGATTAAAAAAAATACGTGTCAAATATTTTTCGAAGAACTATAGCTCACATCAGTTTCATCAAAATCGGCCATTCTCATTAGAATATGTTCCCTCGTTAGTTGTACAAAGGTACCAGTGCACATTCTTGGGTCAGTGTCGTAATAAAATAAAAATGATATGACTGCAGATTAGGGTGGTCCTTAGCTATAGGGTGAAAAACTTTTTTTGAGATTTTTCTGCTCCGTGCCTGATTGGAAACTAAAACACAAGCTGTTACATTTTTAAACAATAGTTCTAATCAATTTTATGGATACCATTATTTCCTTCAATTCGACTGATTGGTTTAACTGTATTATATTTAAGTAATATATGATTTTAGTGTAATGCTTGGAGAAACAGTATGTGAAATGAGAAATAATAATATTTAATACTCTATTCATTAATTGGATATAGTTGCTCCCTCAATTATCCAGCACGAGCTTTAATTAATAGTTATTCGATGTAAATCTGAGGATATAAGTGATGAAACAACTATGATTCGTGGATGAAGAGTGAGAAGCCATTTTTGTTATTAAAAATTAAAAATAATTAAGCATTTGTTGTAAAAGTTCGTTGTAGTGATCTGATGTTCTTGAAAAGTATTGCGTGTGATAGCACTTTCCGTTTAGGTACTTTGAATTGTATTTTAAAATATTCGCTCGTTATAGCATACTCCACCTGTTACTAGTTTAACCCTGCGTTACACACGCTAATTTTGCTACCATGATTAGACTGGCCGGTGACGCGCATCACGCAATTAAAATAGGGTATCTCTGCAGTTTACATTTCAGAATATTGCGATAAAATAGTGAAGTATTTTATGACGAAATAAATAAACATGTATGCAACAAGGAACTAATTCTCATGATAAGAAAATAAATATATATTGCTCAATATAAAAATTAGGAGATACTGAAAAGATACATGGACAGACAAAGCTCTGTTATTTTTAATTTTATTCATTTCATAGAAAATCCTAATGGACAAAATTATAAGATTTGATGTGCATATACGAGTCACAAATAAGGATTACTTTTAATTGCTCTTGCTGTATACATTAGGACTGCTGGCCAAAATTAAGTTGGCCTTATTAACAACTAGGAATACAGAAACAAATATTAACTTCACTAGTTGAACATGAGGCTCTAATTGAAAGATACATAGCGCGAGAACGTCATAAATAGCGTAGATAGGAATATAGGAGTAAATCAAAATTGGGAACGATCTCACAGGACGTCTAGAATAATTAATTCTCATCCGTTTCTTATTTCCCCAACTTAATTTTTTTTCTTTTGCTACCAAGTTGACACGGTGACAAAAATTAATATGACGGAGAGACAAACAGTTAAATTTTTCCTTTCAAAATGGAACATGCGATAAGATGAGACAAGATTGAAACAAGATTTTCGACGAAAACATTATTCACTGAACATAACTTTGTTTACGAGTGCAATTATGCGAGGAGGCATAAATTTTTCTATTTAGCGAGATAATTCTCCGCAATATACATTGTTTTAAAAGATATGCGTTAAACATTGCTCGACGAACCGTACTGTAGTATTTGTTTATATCATATAGGAGCGTGTGTCAAGACAAATTTATTCGTACATGACACAATAACCTTCAAGATCGTACAAGGTCAGAAATGGGTAATACTTGTAAACACATTAGTACGAATATTCAAAATGTTTCCTCCATTTCTGACCTTATATGAGCTTGAAGGTCATTGTGTCGTATACGAATGAATTTGTCTTGATTATTCATATTATCTCTCACTACCCCTACAAACCAACCCTTAAAGAAATAAATATTTTCTATAACATAAATGAAGTGATGCTTTCGGCGCACAGGTTCGATCATTAACAATATTGTTAATGATTAACATTCATTTATATTAAAATATTACGATCGATAAAACAAATCAAAAATTTTCTATAACGTAGTTAAATGAATTTTTACACCAGTGGGACGTATATGTCCCAGCATAGTTATCCAGTGGGACATATCATGTCCCACTACCCCTACAAACCAACCCTTAAAGAAATAAATATTTTCTATAACATAGTTACATGAATTTTTACACCAGTGGGACGTATATGTTCCAGCATATAGTTATCCAGTGGAACATATCATGTCCCACTACCCCTACGAACCAACCCTTAAGTAAGTACACCTAAAAATAGATTTTTTGGCTTCTTTGCAAATAAGTACGGTTTTTTCTTTTAAATCGCGAGAAAATAAATAAGGAGTGAAAGAGTTAAAATGCAGGAAGAAAAACCGCAATTATTTTTGCAGCAACCTAACATTCAGCGAGACGCATACGAACAGGATATTCGCATCGCAGACAGATTCATAAATTGCAGGGCGAGCGGCGATAGCCGACGGAAGAATTCGTCTTCGCTGGATCTCTGCGGCCGAGCTAATTCGTGTTAGTGCGCCGCAGAGTGTCCCGAAAAGCGGTCCCGAAGTAGCTCTTATTTCCCCGAAAGCGAGCGTAACCGCATCTCGTTCCCCGGGAAATTTCCCTAGTAAATCCGTGGCCGAGTCACTTGGCCAGCTCGTAAGAAGCGTGCAGCACCGCGTAGAGGGCGGATGAAGTATCGTCTCGGATGCTCGAAAGTCCAAGTGGCTTACAAATCGCGGATTTCCGTCGCGCCGGCACCATTTACGTGAATCCCGTTTCACCCCCGTACGCGGAATTTCGAAAATCTCTCGTCGATGCTCGATCAACGTCCGGAGCTTCGATTCGGCCAAGAATTACTCGGCCCACCCCTCGCGTTTTAACTCCCTTTGCACCCTTCTCCCATCGTTCATCTCGCTACCCCACCCGCCGCTCTAAGGAACTGGCCAAAAAATCGTGCCAACACGCGCTAGCGAGAAATCTTATGCGCCGGATTAAAAGGTTGTTATTAACACGTTCGTCGTCGTGTCTCGAAACCTCCATTCGGCCAAGAATTATTATTTGTCCTTTGAAACCTTTTCTCTCGTACTTCGTTTTAGCGCGTTCGCTGCTACGCTACTGGTCAGAAAATTATGCGAGGGATTATGGGGTTACACACATCTGGAAGGAATATAACTAAGGTGAATTACCAAAATTTTTTTTTTAAATATTATGTCCCCTCGAAAATATAAAGTTTTAACTGGAAATTATGAAATTTGTTAGGCATATCCAAAGTTTCTTTATGTGACTAATTGTACCTATTTTTACATTAGTGTTTATTTTTTATTCGAAGCACAACAATTCATTGATTCTCTTATTACTTTATTATGAGACAGAAAATATTATTAAGAATGGATGCTATGGAATGTACGTACACCTGAAATCTAGAATTTCAAATTGATAATTAGACTGCGGATTTTAACGCATTTATGATGAAATTAACTGGGTGAAATATGAAACATTGAGAAATATAAGAAACCAGTGCTTCCCACAATCGATGCAGAAATGTTAAACGTTTAAATGTTATAGAACGACATGTACTTTCCTATTTAATCTATAATGCAAAAGTTAAATATTTGATTGTTTCCCTTAAAAGTTTCAGTAAGTTAAGAGTAATTTAAATACGTCACTTTTAATACAGTATCTAAAGTGTTACATTTGCTATAATATTAAATTATCGATTCACAGATTGGAATGGAACTTTAAGAGATATCAGCCCTGTTATTTTAACTCGGTCAACGGAAGTCTATTCACGGGACCGGATACGATATGTTTCATAATTCTTTCGAAATTCAGGTCTTAAATTATATTAGATTTTTTAATAAACCACAGAATAAAGTGAACCTGTCTTACTACTGAAGTTTTACAGACAAAAACCGGAATAGTCGTCGGTTAACTACATAAATCTTTGAGTCTCAGCATTCTTACGAGCGCAGTTAGCTGTATGTAAGTCTGGTAAATTTGTTTCCCCCTTTCCTCTGAGAGAGGATAACTCATAATTCTTGTTTGTAACATTACGTGTGAGACGTGCCGAATCATTTTATTATAACATTTTTTCATATTCGTAAATGTATTTTAGGGAAAATACTGACAACGCGAATTTTCTAAGAATTAAAGTGGACGTTACAAGACCTTACATTTGATATTTGTACAAAGTTGTCTGATGTCTGTACTAACCTAGGATTAACATATTAATCCCCAAGCCACCGTTTTCAAAAATTGCAGAAAATCAAAATAATTAAGTGGAACTAAAATCATACAATAGATCTAACTAATCAATCTTGCAACTCTTTCATATCTCATAATTTGTAAGTTATAAATAACAATAAAATTCAGTTTTTTAAACACATTACAAAAACTTCTTACCGTCAGGTGATGTAAAAGAAATTAGTTTACCAGCTAATATGTAACAAAATTTATTAACAAATTGTATTCTGTCGAAATAAGAAATAAAATAGTAAAAGTCAATTTCTACAACTAACTTGTACCTTTGATAAACAGTTAAAATATAAGTTCTGTAGAGCTGTGTCAGTATATTCTTGTCAATTACGACGTTTTTAAACATTTTTCGACATATCACGTAGTGAACTAATCGTTCTATATTCTTACAAACTTCCATTATGGGTGTCGAAATGTCAACACGAATACTTCAGAAACGTTAGGTTCATCTCTGAAAAAATCAATGATTAAATGATTTAACTTATGAATATCGATTCTACGTATGTATCTTTTATCGAGTACATTCCAGCACACAACGAAGACAACGAAAAATTTTTGTTCTTCAGGTTATGTTACTTACGCTTCTCATTATCAGAAACAACACATCATCTAGAGTATATTTGTTTCCCTACATACAAATCCAGTAGACGCAACAAATCTTTGTTCTAACATAAAAAATTGCAAGGGAGCCACCTCTTTTCCTAAACAAAATCGTTGAACTTCCGCCATTTTTCAACCGTCCAGAAGTGCGTAATCCCACAATAAGTTAATTCGTAGAACGAAAACTCCACCGTAACGAGAGAAAGTCTGAACACCGACATTGCCACCGCCGCGTCGCGCCGCGTCGCGTCGTCACTATAGTAGTTTCTCCTCGGGCTGGACCACGAACATTCTCAGCCACAACCCAAGGGGTTGATGCAATCCGATAAATATCGATCGACCGGCCAGCCTTGAGATTCCATTTAATAATAATAGCGGAACCTCGCATGAAATCGGACCGGGGAATAAGAAAGAAAACGGTGACTGGTCAGGGAGACAAAAACCAACATCGAGAGAAGAAGGCGGACGAGAGAAGAAAAAGGGAGAGAGACAGAGAGGACAAGGAGAGAAATAAGGCGGCGGGTTCGGCAGACTCAGAGGGATGAAGACGGGGGACAGAGCCACCGAGCTTTATTTCCCGGTATTAGCATAATAATTGTAGGACTGCACGAGAGTTGCTCAGCTAGGTCTGTAGCAGAGCCAACGCATGAATACCGGGCGGACCTGGACGAACAATGAGAGAAATAGGAGCAGATCGGTGTGTCCCGAAGACGGATACGTCGAAGTTTTCGGGCGGTTTCCAGAATGGCGATCGAGGCTGACCCTTTTTCAGAAGATGGAATGCGAAAGAAGGTTACGGGACGGTGTCCCGCCGGCTAACCCAGTTGACTATCATGTCGCGAATCGCACCCTTCGACAAGATATTGTACTGTTCGCCCCTCGGATGATGGCTACGCAAAGAATACAGTATCAGACTTGTCGGATTAAGGGGGAGCCCTATGTAAATGGCCTGTTTTTCAAGAATTTTTTTGAAGTGAAACTTCTTTGTTGAGGGTAACAATTTTCTGATGTTACGGAAGTGACGTCACGGAAGTCGAGAGTGGCGCGAAAATTTAAACGGTTCGTTTTAAATCTTACAAGTATTTTATTTTCAAATTATTTTATGCTTTTTAGTCCATTTTGAAAACGTGGTTTTTAAAATAATTATTTTTTTATTAAATTATTATTTATGACAATTTCGCATTCATCACAAGAAAATTTGAAAATGCTGCAGCGATAGGATTTTACCGTCGCTCGATAGTAGGATCAAACGAAAAGGTTAGAAATGCATGGTTATGTTATGACAGCACGTGCAACTACGTTTACATTAATTAAAGTCAATATAATTAATTATATTACAGAGAGAAGAATACTGGACCATAGCATAATTTACGTATCTATGATTTTCAAAACCTACCGTGTGTGGAACAGAATAAATATCTAAAATCTAAGTAAAAGAAGAGGTATATATATAAATTACAAAATTACATTTAAAAAACATACGCGTGGAAAACCACGCGCGGCAGAAGTGAAACTTCTTGCAGTCTAATAATGTTTAGAAGTAAATTAAGATTGGAAATGGTAAATAATCCTAATGAAGCGACAACAAGATCACGAACAACTATTACAAAAAAAAATAATGAAGCGACAAGATCAGGAACAATTAATAGAAAAAAAAATAATGAACGTATGTATGGGAAAGAAAGAGACATAGTTAGTACAAGATATTGTACTGTTCGCCCCTCGGATGATGGCTACGCAAAGAATACAGTATCAGAGTTGTCGGATTAAGGGGGGAGCCCTGTGTAAATGGCCTGTTTTTCAAGAATTTTTTTTTTAAATATAATGCGTAGAATGCTTTAAAATTTCAGGTATTATTTATTGATGTTATAGTGTAACAAAAAATATTTTTTTTAAAGTTTAATTGTTAATAATAATGGTGGAATGACGGCTTGAAAATGGCATCCTGCAAATGCGCCGTGCAGCGTACAGTGCACAAAAATGATCTGATACAAAAAAATCCAAATGGAATCGTTAGTTTATGCAAAAACTCTCTGCATGACGTTTTTCTTTCTTTTTAAATTTGCAAAATTGCAAAAATGGCGACGTTTTGAAAAAAAAAACGGATTTTCGGATATAAATGATTGGTAATAACAATATTTTAAATAAATAATTAAAAAATCGAAGCTCGTCATGCTGAGGCCAATTGTTTATAAAATATATATATGAAGTTTCATAAAGATCGAGTAATTAGTTTACGAGCTACGTTGCACGGCGTGCGAAATTTTGCGTTTCGAGAAAAATGCGTTTAAAGTTTGTGTGACAGAAAAATTGTGAGAAACTCTTAACTCATTTTATTTTTAACCGCAGTTTTTTGCTAATCTGCGATTCCGGGGCCATAGGACATAGATCTTCCTCTTTATCAAAATGTTGCATTTAAGCCGTTTTTTCTTCTTTTCGAGAAGCACGAGCCTCTTTAGTGCAATCAAGATTGCGTTGCTCCTGCTCAATACAACTCTTCCCTTTATTTTGAAAATAACGTACAAGAACATCTCTGATAGGTTTCTAACTTTTTTATCGTATTCCTGAGGAAATTTTCTATCGATTTAAGCAAAAAAAAAAAATTGCTAAAAAATTTCATTTTACATAGGACTTCCCCCTTAAGACTTGTCTCCCCACTCTACCTGCCCCTTCCACGACGCTATTCCCCTACACTTCCGCCACCGCACGGTCATGTGACGCGGTTCGCCTCTGTCGTTCATATGTCACAATGTCATGTGACTAATTCGGTACTGGCAGAGAGAGGGTAACTCCTCAATTCAAGTCAATTCGATGCTTATAAAGGTATGGATTATTCTAATCGTATAATTACAAAAAAATTAATCGGTCATATAGAGTGATAAATAATTGAATATAGGTGAAAATTACGACAAAAACTATGTTAAAGGTGGTAATCTAAACTTGCCGAAGAGACAACGTTTATTGTTAGTGAGGTCTGCGATTAAAGAAACGAGAAATTATATAAGAAAGATTAGTGCGCTAATATATGTATATTTATACAGGGTGTTCAACTACAGGTGGGAGAAAATTTAAGAAGTGGTTCTCCATGACAATATAACTCGAAAATGAAGAATAAAAAATTTGCATAATATATTTTATAATATACATATGGACAATTTAAGACTGCAGAATTTCGTGCATTTTTGTCAGAAACAAATACAACAAATGTGGTGATCAAATATCGATATTGTTCCCACTTCGATGTTGATATAATAAAATAATTGATACAGCAAATAAATTACTATTTAACTTCAGTCATTGCAATTTACGTCACGAACATTTTAGCGTAATCATGACGCGAAAAGTTTTTGAAATGATGAAACAAGAACTAAAAATTCCAATCTTTCTTACCTGCCAATTAAACAATTGCTTTTAGCGTTATTGTCCCACCAGACGTTCTTTATATCCGGCTTACGTAGCATCTTAAAGTCGTTCCCATGGCAACAAATGCCTCGGAGTGTGTAGGGAAGAAACTTGGAATTATTCCTGTTTCTTCGTTTTTGCTTTTCCTTATTCATCCTTCTCTTTCATTTTGTTACAGCATTGCATTATTATTAACAGACGTGGCAGTCATTCGAGTTTCCTTGCTTGATCAACTTTGAACTTTTCCTTCTAACTTTTACGTTTTCGTATAATGTACGTCCACGAATAATGTATAATACTATAATTATGTTTTAATTCATCTAGTACATAATTTCTTCTTTTTATTTCAGGTAATGCTCAAATTTCGGATCGTACAACATAAGCCGCGATAATAGAATTGGGGACAGGCGGAATTTCCTTATAGTTGGTTCTGTATCTATAAACAGAGGTGAGATTACCAAATTCCAGTTTATATTTGCATATCTAATTGCAAAGTAAAGTCTATTCTTTCTCATGAACCACTATGAAAATTATGATCAAGCTATTACTTTAGCAGGCCACTAAAGTTACAGTCTAAACTATACAGAGATATAATTAACCCTTCGTAATTTCTATATTTAAACCCCGCCAATTACATATAAAATAGAATAATTCTTGTACTTTAATGTTGAATTTAATTTGTTGATATTTAAAAATTTAAGATCTAGAAATTTTATCTACGGCTGTAGATTCAATAACTATTTCAGATAGTAGTTTTCACCGTTTCAACCTGTATTTATTTTTCTACTCATATGAAAAGCGTATACGGCAATCACATCAGCTGACATTGAAATAAACTTTATTCAAAAGTAAAATTAACTTTGTACCGTGTAATGGTAAATTAATAAATCTACAGGCTATGATAGCATTTTTTAATCAAAACGGTTTATAACAATTTTCATTCTAGAATCATTCTGAAATAATACATTTCGTTATCGATCACCCTATGTAGAAAAACAATACATTTTTCGATCCTGTTACCGTGATACAAGTCTTTCTCGTGATCTTCAAACAATTCGATACTTAAGTACTTGTTTGGGTGTTTCGATATGTATCAAAAGATAAGGAACTTGTAGTCGATCTGTGATACCAGTACGTGCCGAAATGATACTAAGTAGTAGTGGTATCACGTCTTGGATGAAATTGGTATCGTTACATTTGCAATTCACGTCTTCGCCGTTTTGAACGTACCAACATAATATTTTCATTCTATCTTCCTTTCTCACGCTTGATATTAGTAAACATAACATTTCATTATATAGGTACATAAGTAAGTAAGTACTTGTCACTCAGTCGACTCGACCCCACAGGATTGTGATAGTATCGATAACAAACCCATCCAAGATGTACTTATAAAGGATCGAGGCTTCTGAGCAACTATCATTAGGGATCGATACTTTTTGATACTCAGAGAATCATACATGCTTGCGATACCATGATTCTTTGTCACAAGGAATCGATACAGCTTGAACATGCTCAAGGCCCAACACTACTTATTTTAACACGAAAACAGAACGTTTCTTCTGAATATTTCCATTCCATATGATTTTTTTCATTTCATGCATATTAAAACTGAAAAATTTAATAATGTAAAAAATATTTTGAATACTGATATAGCAATTTTTATTGCTGAGGGTTAATATTCGGACACTCTTCGACGCTTCGACTTGCGTCACAGCCAGAGTCGCCAGACCAGGGGAGGGAGCACGAATTGAGGGGAAAAAGTTACCCCCGCCCTGCCAGTACCGGATTAGTCACGTGACATTGTGACACACGCACGACAGAGACGAAACGAGTCACGTGACCGGACGGAAGCGTGGGGGAATAGCGTCGTAGAAGGGGAAGGTAGGGTGTGGACACAAGTCTTAAGGGGCTGTGCGCACCCAACTACCACCACCACCCTTACCACTCACACATCGATAGATCCGCATATACGTATACGAAATGCAAGGGTTTACGGCAAAAGAAACTGACGCCTCAATATTGCAATTAGAAGTTCAGACCCGGTCGATTATGTTTCCTAAGAGTCCTGGCCAGGGTGGTTCAGAGCCCAAATTTCATATTTTTACGTTGTTGAAGAGTAATTTGCAATAATCGGCAGCTCTGACTTGTGACAAAAAGTATTCTGCCGATTATTACAAATTACTCTTCAACAACGTAAAAATATGAAATTTGGGCTCTGAACCACCTTGGCCAGGACTCTTAGGAAACATAATCGACCGGGTCTGAACTTCTAATTGCAATATTGATGCGTCAGATTCTTTTGCCGTAAACCCTTGCATTTCGTATACGTATATGCGGATCTATCGATGTGTGAGTGGTAAGGGTGGTGGTGGTAGTTAGGTGCGCACAGCCCCTTAATCTGGCGGTTCTGATCGCAGCAGTTTGAAAAATGTGATGAAATCAAAGAATGCTACTCAAGAAAATTGACGGATCCGTGTATGGCGTATGCGGGGAGTTGGCATTTCCTGGTTTCGGCCAGGATTCGCCGTTTGTCGACTCATTGTGGCTCATCTTCCCGGCATTCCACTCGAGGAAGGCCGTTCGCCGGAAGTTTTCCCCGCATAACAAATTCGCGGGACGCTCGCTCGGCCGCGCGCCGCGCCGCGGCGTAAACGATGGTTCCTTTATTGCACACACAAGCAGTCCATAAACTCGCCCTATCGCAAACACGATAAAGGTCTCCTCTTTGTAATAGACAATCTATTTTTACGCGGCCGATCCCGCACGCTTATCGCGAAGACACTAAATCGGTTGTTCGTCGACATAAGCACCTCTTTTTGCCAGCCTTCCTACTTGAACACGCTCGCGCGCACGCCACCGACTTCGGATACCCATTTAAACGATCAATTAGCGCTCCTTCACGTTTTTCTGATACGTCCGACAAACAATTAATGACTCGCGCCTTGACCCTGCGCGCGACTCCTGTTACTCGCTTGACGGAATTAGGCGCGAAATTGATGACTCCCGAGGATCTTGCGTACAAAACGCGATTAATATTAACCAGAAAGGGGTAGAATGTTTTTTCGAATTTGAAAACAGCCTCTTCTTTTTTCCTTCTTTAACGTCGCGTCGATGTCTTAGTCATCTTAGTAATCTTTATGAAAAATAAACATTTATTTCTTCTCTTAATAATTTTATTAAGTTAATGGTAGTATTATGAGATTCCTAGAATCTGCCATCTTCACTAGTTTATGGTTTCATCTTCTCAGTTTCATCATAAATGCATAAAAACCGCAGTATACTAGTCATTAGTAGACTGCGGATTTTAATGGAAAATAAAAATCGTATAGATTAATTGCAAGACATAGGACCCAATTGGGAATTTATTTCTCTTTTTACTAGTTCTGTTAAGTTGTAAGAAATATATTGATACTCTTAAATTCTTGTAATCTTTTTATTGTTCGAAATTATACCCACCCATTTTTTCCATAAATACATAAAATCCGCATTCTAGTCATTAGCTATGACTGTGTGTTTCACTGTTTAGATTTCATTTCCTATGCCTGTAGCTTTCATGAATTTTAGTAAATTTTCTCTATCTCAATTTTATTTCAGATTTTATGTGCACTCTTGAAAACAATATATTCTGTGAGAAGAAGTTTGTATACATATAGTATTTTATTTGGAGGATGCTGAAAATACTGAGGTTTATTCTAGGAGCCTTTTATTTATATCAATTTATATTCTCTTTATTTGTAAACTATCAAATATTAAATCTGCAAGTGTATCAATATAATTTATAAATAATGTTTTACTCCGTTTGTATTTTTTTGTGTGTAATGATTTTATTTAGCGAATTAAACATAAAATAAAATATAATACACTGATTCGTCTGCAACAAATGAAACATTGTTGACACGTGTTTTACAAAGAGTATTTCAAATACTATTTATAATACAATGTTAAAATATTTGATATCATAAATTACTAATAAAATGTGATACAATGTAATCTAGGAATTTAATAGTGATATAAATATGTTATTTTTTTTGTAGGATTTAAAAGATTGCTCGTTTAAACCGACCCCCTTAGACTAAAATTAATATTTCAATATCTATTAATAATAAAAAATAAATTTTCTTAAAGTTGTTACTAATTTGCATTTGTTAATGGGAAAAGCATATGTGAATCTAATATATTTACAATTCTACGCGTCTTCCGTATTGACAATAACAATCTTAATATTTCCCGTTATACCTCACCACATTTAGAATATATTCCCCTGCGAATATCCATCTGTTACCGACGTTTTCACTTAATTACGCTACACATTTGTTTGCCATTCTTTTTACAATACACGAAGCCGCGACCGGCGTCGAAGAATTACCACAAACAGAAATCAAAATCGTTATCAACGTCATGAAGTATTTTCTCTCGAAATATATCTCCGTTCTAGCGAATCATCGAAAAATGAAACACGCGAAATTCAAGAGAGTTCCGACGGGGAATCGAATAACCATTTTCCTTATCTCGAAACGGCGTTCGTCCGAACAGAATGTGAAAAAAAAGAAACGAAAGGAAAAAAAGAGAAATACCGAGATGAAATTAATTTGCCAAGGATGCCGTGTACCGGAACCTCTGTGTGCCCCATTTTTCTCTTTTTATCTGTCTTACGGACGAAGAAAACACTCTTGTCGCCGACTTTGCGTCGTCATATCGCTTTCCGCGAGTTTCTCGCATCGTTCGCGGTTATTAATTACGAGGGCGAAAACCCGGACATCATAAACAGGTTCAGTTCCGCCGAGTTCTCCGGGGAAACGCGAGGGATTTTCAAACGTGTCGCGTTCTGCATTCGTCACGTGGAAAATAGATCCCCTTTTCTTTCTCACTGAACAACGTCTTCTGTTTTGTTTTCTTACTCGTGGACGATGTACTTATCTGCAATATTGTTTGAATCGTCGACTGGTGAGGTCTCGTACAGTATCAACAATAGACTGCGGATTTTCATGCAGAATAAAAATTGTTTGCATTAATTGCAAGACGCAGGAATCAAATAAAACTTTATGCTCTTTGGTAGTTTTATTAAATTGTAAACAACGTGTCGACATTCCGAAATTCTTTTCATCTTTCTACTATTTGAAATTACACCCATTTTCAACAATACGTGCATCGCTTGCTTGAGGCGACCACCATTTTCTATTTTTCTATTGCATCTGTCAATTATCTGTGATCATCAGACTGCGGATCTTTGTACATTTAAGCAAAATTTTGCCTTATAAAAATGGCAACAATAAATTTATTCAGATTGCTCATAATTTTGCAATATAAAATAGATGCTTGGAGAAGGAAATTTATTCCATTATTTTCCACAAATGAATCTTTATACTTTCAATAATTGCAATAATGAGCCCTGGTCATTTGACCATGATAGGTTTAGTGTTAACAAACTTAAAAATACTGTTGGGTCATTTCCAACTCATTAAAGTCACTAAGAAAAGAAATGCACGATTCTGTGGCTCCTCTATCTTGAAATGAATGCAGAAAATTTCTATTTTGCATAAAAATCCGCAGTCTAGTGATTATAAACAATTGTATACCTTATTGTCCACCTAGATGCATGAGATCAGTCGTTGTGCACCACGGATCGCGGTGGAAAGATCGTGCAGGGAAGAGGAATCGTTATCAATGGTGTCAGGGTCGCTTTGCTCGTTTTATCCCTGAGTTATTCTAGCATCCGAACGCGTTGACTCCGTTCGAGTGGTCGAGTTTGATCGCAGTGGTTGAAGTAGCTGTTGGCATACCGACATACAATTTTATTGATCGTCGCGCTGCCAGTTAATCCGTCCCAATCATTCTTTTTGTCGAAAATCAGCTTAGGCCATAAAAAAAAGTATTTTACCGTCAGTGCCGAGAGTGCACGGAAATACAGAAAAATGTATCAAATTAGTTGTTATTCAATTCTAATCTGGCGACAAGATGACCAAACATTGCATAAAATGTTAATGGTAAAGAGTTTTGAAGAACATTCCGACGAAAAGACTTCTGAATTTTTTGAAATTCTACTTTCTGATCAAAGATCTGAAAAAGTGTTCGAATTTGTTGAGCGAAATATTGCAGCTACTGTTACATATTTTAATAGTGTTTTTAATCATTTCTGTTTGGTGGTTATATTGCAGAGTAGGATTGATTTATCGAAAAGAACTGATTTGTTGACGTGCGTAAAATTGCCCTATATTTTCAATTAATTGATATCTTCTTACTGCAAAGTCTAGTAGACACGTTTCGAGTTTGATTAAAGTCGACCAGACAGTAAGTTGGCTCACCTGTTGATAATGCGTTAAGATTCTTACATGTGATATATGTCTCAAGTGTTTTTCCTCCGGGAGAGATAATTCTTAAATCCCATAGGGAATGCTTAGCATTACAGCCTTCGGATGCTCTATATTTATCACACATTGATTAGAGATATCCCGGACTTTTTATAGAAATCATTCTATTTCACATTTTGTTAATACAGTGACTCGAAATAATATTGGCACGCTTTTTAAAGGACCTTTCTAATGTTGGACTATACTAGTTGGACTTGTTTGAGAAGTTAGAGCTAGTACATGACGAGAAAAAAAATTTTGAAAAAATTGGTCGGAACAGAGGAAATACTAAAATTTTTGTTTACAATTGTTTTATGTGGGCCTACATTGAAAATTGCAAAATACGTTTTGTAGATCTGTATCAATTGTGCATATTCTGAAATTGTCATCGAAATCGGTCCATTGCGAAAAACATGACAGAATATGTCAGAAAAATTTTCAGAATATGTATAATTAACGCAGCTCTACAAAACGTATTGTTTAAATTTTCGATATAGGCCCACATAAAAAAGTTGTATACCATCACTTTTAATATGTTCTCCCTAATTCCGACCAATTGCAATATTTTCAAAATATTTTTTGCAAGTAAACTAATTGTTCCAACTTCTAAAAAAAATCCAAATCGTATAGTCCGATATTAAGACGTTATGGTCCTTTAAAAAGTGTCCCAATATTATTGTGATTTACTGTAGTTTTTGGAACATGTGAACATTCTTGTTAATTCTCTTACGGAAGAAAATGTCGATGGCATCAATCAAATAGTCTCTCTTCTTATTTCACTGTTCAGATTGCTCGCATATGTCAATGCACCTGAAAGCTCCACGCGATTATCTTATCCGATGGTAGTTTTATCGCATGGAAATGTGTGCACGAGATTCGTGTTTCCGTTACATAACGAATTATCGGGCACGTTGCCGCGATGCGTGCGCCTGTAATTAAGTGAAACTGAAAAACGAACTTGTTTCGACGACGCGACGCTACAATGTAACGCCACCAAAATGTATTGACGCTAAATCTTCGATCTTCGGATAGTTCGGAAAATTTAAATTTTTATAATGTGGGCAACAACTGTGTGAGTGTACCTTTACATTCAGCCGCGCGGCGGAAATACCTGACGGTTTACGACGATCGGTACGGAATGACGACGCGCCGTCGTCAATAAATAATAACAGTTTGGTGACAGGGGCTTGACCTGTCAAGTCGTATAAAGATATTGTGGATCGATGTAATAAATATTATAAATATCTCTAGAATAAATTCTTAAACAAGAGTCGTGGAACAGCATTATAATAAAAAAATTGCACATTATTTTCTGAGATGCATATTCTTTTTTCGAAAATGCTATACATTGTATAAATCCCAAAAATGTACTTCCTTGAAAGGGGTGACTTCTAAGACCATTTGAAGTAACTTTTTCCTTTGCGAAAATGTTCTCCGAGGCTTTGTTAAGGAGTTATTAAAGAAAAACATGGATCAATCAGAGCGCGGCTACAGTTGACGGATTCCGGCTCGGCCAATGCTAACGCCACGCTCAACGAGACCTGTCGCCCAGCCGGGATCTAATAGCCGTACTCTGATTGGTCCGCGTTTTTCGTTAATAACTCTTTAACGAAGCCGCGGAGAACATTTTCGTAAAGGAAAAAATGACTTGAAACAACCTCAGCTATCATCCTTTTTGAGAAACAACAACATTTTTGCGACACCCTGTAGATCACATTGACACAGTTTGTGTTTATTTGAAAATGTATTTTGTCCAGCTAATTACATTTGAACTGTGATCTGCAAAATCGGTGGCACGTCCTTCATGATTTTTCGTCCACGGGCAATTAAGCAATTTGCGAGATGATCGTCACGCAAGAGCGAGACCCGAGACCCGAAATTCGATGTTCGCATGCTCTCCGGCTCGTAGCCGAGTTAGGAGGATTCGGCGTTGGCCCAGGCAGGCGTCGCGACGTCGCGTGGGCGTCAAGGGCATCCATCATGCCTTCGCGTGAATTACCGCCGTTCCCAACCTAACCTGAGTTGTTCCTAAAGAAGCGGCAGATCGGGGGAAAGCTGGAAGAAGGATGTCCGAACTGGATCTCTCACGGTCGGTTCGCGGGCGACGAATTTTCTCTGCTCCTGTTTTGTTCTGGCTGCTCGTCTTTTTTCTTCTCGACTGCTTGTACCTTCGGTTCCCACGTTTTCGAGATCTTTTTTTCGCGATCTCGTTTACTTCCGCTCGTCGCCGCCGGCCAGGATCGACGACCCCCAAGTGATTTCTTCGTCCCCGGTCGCGAAATGTAGTTTCCTTTCAAACGGACGTTTTATCGCAACAAATTAAAAATTTCACCCACTCTTTCTCGTGTAATTCACGAATCTTCGAGTGGACAGTCTACTTTGGAGACAAAGATTTTTGGAAATATTTTCCTCGAGAAGCTAAATATATCAAACTATATGTCAAAGCTTCTAATTCTGGGATAAAATAAATACATTACGTTGTCACAATAGCTTTACATTTACGTTGTCGCAATACATTACCTTTCACAATGTGCATCCAAACAACGCGATTACTTGTTCGCTAATGTTTTATTATTTCTTAATCTTCGTCTTATTTAACTTTTATTTCCTCTGTTAAAAAACTACTCTGAAGAAGAAGATCTCGATAACTAATAATTATTTTACCATTTCACCCCAATACATTTTACGTAGAATAGCTAGAGCAGGGTTTCCCAAACTTTTTCTGCAATGGAACATTCCGCAAACTCGGAAATTTTAACGGAACACAGCTTATTTTTTAGGTTGGGCAATTCCTACTAGTAAAAATTTTATTAAAACACATTATTTATTTAGTCATCATTTGTAAATATAAACTATAATATAATTATTATATTCAATAGGAAGTAGAAGATCTTTAAATGTGTTGCAGTGTATAAACCTTTCCAAATTGTCGCGGAACAACTATTCGGGTTCAACGGAATATAAAAAATGTGTTAATGCTATCGGCGCAACGGGTTCGATCAATTGTTAATGATTAATGACAAATTTTTGCAACTTCAACGTTTCGGTCTAGTTTCAGACCATTCTCAAGAAAACAATTGCGTCTGTAAATTAATTATTCGTTATATTAATACATTGTAAGTTAAAGATAGTAACACTACCAATATTACTTGCTATATGCATGACGAAACAAATTTATTTTATCGAGAAGAGGAAAGAATTTTTTTTAAGAAAAAGTGAAAACACGTGCGAGTTTCATGTCGGGAGATCAAACACTGAAACAAAACATCTCTTGTCTACTACTTTTGCGTTTTCAAGATCAACGGAACACAATTTGGGAAACCCTGAGCTAAAATATCTATGTAGAAAACATTTTCATTTAAGAAAATAATTTGATTGTCGATGGCACATGGACCATTGCACTATAAAAAAAAGCTCCTACTTACAGTGACTCCCATTAATATTCGGACGCTCTTAAAAAAACGATAACTTTTTTGATATTGGACCATACGATTTGAACTTTTGTGAGAAGTTAGAGCAATTAGTTTGCTACATGATGTGAAAAGAAATTTTTCAATATTGCAATTGGTCGGAAATGTAGAGAAAATACTAAAAGTTGCATTTTACATCTTTTTTATGTGGGTCTAAATTGAAAATTTAAAAAATATGTTTTGTAGATCTTTGTCAATTATATGCATTGTAAAAGTTTCATCGAAATCGGTTGATGTGAAAATCGTGAAAAATTGCAATTTTTACCATCTTTAAACGTTTGTAGCTCATTGCAACGTTGACCGATTTTAATGAAATTTTCAGCATATGTTTAATTGATACAGATCTACGCAACGTGTTTTCTACATTTTCAATACGAGCCCACATAAAAAAAATTGTAAAACATAACTTTCAGTATTTTCTCTGCAATTCCGACCAATTGCAATTTTTTCAAAAATTCTTTTCACGTTACGTAACAAACCCGATTGTTCTAACTTCTCAAAAAAATTCAAGTTGTATCTTCGCATATTAAAAAAGTTATCGTCTTTTTAAGAGTATTCGAATATTAGAGGGAGTCACTGTATATTTTAAACCATTCCTCCTTTTCCTTTGATGTTTGTAACTGTACTTGTCACGAAGTTACAGCCTGAAACAATTGCACGAACCACCCTGTATAGTAGACCGCATTAAAAATCCCGCGGCAGTAAGTATTAATTTAGCGAGAGGCAGAAAGAATTCGCGGATGGAGACTAAAGGAAGACATCCGACAGCATCTATTAAACGACGTACCGGAACTGGACGTGGCAGACACCTTTAAAAATTAATACGGGGACACTTTTGCCATCGCATCGGCGTTCGCGGCGCGCACGGTGGAGGATATCGGTCAGAAGTAGAGAATGCTTTCGCTCGAATTAGATCCGGGAGTTCCGGGACTGTCGGCGCACGCCGATTTCGCCACAATTTATACGCGGCAGTATTTTTGCACAATTTGTGCCGGTTATGAGAACGTGGTAGCGCGATGGCTTCGCCGTGAAAAATATAGCTGGAATTTATCGGGAAGACCCCCATGTGCGCTCTCCCTTTGCCTTCTCTATCAACGACAGAATATCCATTATTCGTCACTGTCCCTGGTCCAGGAACGGCTCAACCAGGATAAAATTACGAATCTACCAAAAATCGTTCCGCCATTCTATTTCGGATCCTCGAATTTATATGACTATTTGCTCGTGGACAAGTTCCCTCGTGACGACGCTTGCGACTGTTTCTTGGAGGCTGTTACGTCCGGAATACCCGCGAGAAGTTATTAGCAGAGTCGCCTAATGAGGGGAGGGAGCATGAATCGAGGGGAGAAGTTACCCTCTCTCTGCCAGTACCGGATTAGTCACGTGACATTGCGACACATGCACGACAGAGACGGAACACGTCACGTGACCGGTCCGTGGCGGAAGCGTGTGGGAGTAGTAGAAGGGGAAAGTAGAGTGGGGACACGTATCTTAATCTGGCGATTCTGGCTACAAGGTCGTGCAATATTAAATATTAGAACCGCCATTATATGGACGTGTACACATGAGAGAATTTTCATTTAATAGAATAATGAGTAGACTACGGATTTTTATGCAAAATACAAATTGACCGAGTCTATTGTGAGAGACTGAAGTTAAATAAAATTATGTGTTCGCTTTTAATGACGTTGAAAAGTCAGAAATAATATGTGGGTCATTCCAATGTCTTTTCAATTTTATATTTGACGTATTAATGTTTGCCATAAATGCATAAAATCCGGCGTAAAATAAGTCAAAACAATAGGTTCTATGTCGTTGGTATTAATCCGAGAGGAACTGTATGATTATTATGACAATAAATCTCCCAAGATTTCAATTGCAATATATCTGAATAATGAAGTTTAAACAAACTGGAAGATGTCAGGAATAAACCATTTTTACCTGTCCGGTAGTTTAGTGTATTTTTATTTATTCTCGTCTTCTATAATAATTTAAATGATTCCCAGATCGTTTTATTTAAAATTGTTCCGACCTCGTTAATTCATTTAATTTTGTGGTTGCTTTATAATAAGGATCTATGAGAGTAGATCAAAACATCGATTTTGTTTTCTTAATTTTCAAACAGTTGAAACCCTCTTGATCCATATTTGTTAATATTGAACACGAAAAAATTTTGTTTCATATCTCAAGAATTGACGACCTCGGTGCAAAAACTGGGTAAGTCCAGATTTTGAAAATTTATTTAATTCTTACTTCAAATAATCAGCACAATATGGAAACATACGTAAAATTTCAATAAGCACGATTTTACTAAAATTTGTCCGGTTGCTGCACCAAGGTCTCCGGTAACACAAATTACAAAAATTAATCATGATAATCGTATGTTTGTCCGGAACACACGGCAAAACGTGTCAGAGATTCGATCAAGCTAACTGATTGTTATACAAACCTGGCAAAATCAATCGTCCTTGTTATTGATTGCAGGTGCGCGTTTGTGTGTATCTTAGCTGGTCAGGACAATTCGTCAAAAAGAATTCGCAATGACAACGGTCAGAGTGAACTGACCGATCTGCATAACAAACGTCGATCGTTAGTCAAAGTCGCCACGAGTGATTGAATTTTTCATTCGACCGATCGCGGTTACAATCAATTCGCTATCCGTCGAATTCATTCTTTAATCATGCTGCAACGACCATCGTAGGCATCGTCGCGTGCACACTTGCGCCTCTGCGATTACGTTAAATTTTTCAGTGCAAGTGGCAGAGCTCACTGCCATAGTCGCATTCGAGTTACGAGAGTTTAAAAAAGTCTCGCCGACATTTACGAGTAACTCGCGAAGACAGCGGATGACTCTGGAATTTTGGAAAATTGTGAAATTGTTTGCGCAAATAAAATAATTCATGCTTATTATAAACATATTTTTTCTTCATAGTTGAGGGGTGAAATTGTCGCTTGAAATGATTGCAGTACTTTCTCTCACATAAAACATTTTGAACATGACAAAAGACATGGAAACAAAATACAAATTTTTACTTCTTTTTATATTTGTGAAACTGTGTAAAAATAATTTTTTTTTAAATTCGCCTATTTTCTTTGGATTCATTTTTTGCCGTTTACGTTGTAAAATGTATTTCTTTCAAACGTGGGATTATAAATGAAATAGTAGTGTGATGGTCAAAATTGAGTTTTTGCTAATTTAAGAAAAAATGTTTCTCACATTCATATATGCATAGTAGGAGATCAAATTATTAGATCCAATTACGTAACTTGAGTACTTCCATTCAAACAATGAATTTTCGAATGAAACCCTAGCTACGCCGGATATTTGTTTATTTTTTCATAAAATATTCACATTTAAGCAACACTATCTGCCACACTGAAAATAAATATGTAGGGGTTTAATAATTTGATCATCCACTCTATGTAAATGTTTCAATGTATTATCTTTACGCACTTTCACTGATTAAATATTTATTTTCCAGTAATGTGTTATTTATATTGTAACGATTTGGATCTTTCGATTATTATCTATATATCCTTTATAATTATCTTATAATATATCATATTATTGCAATAGAAGTAATAGTGCCATTGTTGAGTATTCAAAGCTGTGTCTAAGTAATTTATACACGACATTGAGACTCCTTGCACGGAAAAGTCGATTTCAAAAAATTTGTAACATGTGCCATCCTCTCAGACAATCTTTCAATTATCTTTCCTATGCCTTTTAAGTGAATCGTGCTCTATTCCAACCGTCGACCCGACCGTTACACTCGTGCCAGCCTCTAAACTAGTTATTTTTTCAAGCACCACTCTTCGGGCACCATAAATTGCTGCAGCAATGATTTTTTTATGGCAGTTGTTAGGGTCAAACAAGAATGTGCTTGCTCGGTTTCGATAGCCTGAAAAATGCTTTTTACGAAATTGACGTCGTCAATGGTATTGAATTAGTGTGTACCGGGACGTCCGTGCAGATCGGCAGGATGGTCTCTTTTTGGCAGTCTTCGCCGGTTGCGTTCCCGACCGCTATCTAATTAAATACCTCCCAGCAGAAAACGTACAGGACATGGAATACTGTTGGGAAACCATCCTCGCAACAGCGATCGAATATTGACAATACCACGATCGCGGTGAACGTAGAGTTTTCAACACCTTTACGGCCATTATACACACTATTAACCCTTAGCGGTCGGAGCTATTTTAAATCAAAAACGAAAGATTTTTCCATTCCAGTATATTTTCTTTCTATACAATTTTTTTTTCATTTTTTGCATATGAAACTGATTTAATATCTCATTTAATATGCAATTGTCTAGTAATTTATTAAATACGAACAAAAATAATAATGTGAACAATATGTTTAAAAATGGCATAGCAATTTTCAGTGGCGCCTCAGAGTCGCCATCCGAGTGCTAAGGGTTAAAATGGAGGGTGCTGCAAACTGGCTGATTTTTTACTTTGCTAACAATAGATGAGTAGGTCGTCAGAATCTCCTGTGGGCTTTTTGTTAAAATTTCTCCAACCGTAGATATTCTTCAAAATGTCTTCTACTGCTTTGCAAGCTCGCTTCTTGATTTAGCAGGTTGTCTCTTCGAGAAAAATTCATTTTATAAAAGTAACATTTTGTCTGTTTTCATATTCGAGAGTCTTTCACTTATCAGACAAGTCAAGATCTCACACAATTTAATATAAAACACTAATAGTTATATTTATTGTTATTGCACTTCACC
This sequence comes from Lasioglossum lativentre, assembly GCA_916610255.1. Classification (NCBI taxonomy): domain Eukaryota; kingdom Metazoa; phylum Arthropoda; class Insecta; order Hymenoptera; family Halictidae; genus Lasioglossum; species Lasioglossum lativentre. Next base: position 9,584,502 of record OU744355.1, on the reverse strand, counting down.
CGCCAATTAGATTATCGTAAACTACTTCACTGTATCATCGATCAAAAAGAAATTAGCTTGTCAATATAGTAGTTTCCACATCATGTATATACAGGGTGTTTCCGAAATCGTGAAGCGATCTGGTGGTGGTTCTACGTGCAGAAATAAGTCGGAAAGTAACGACGAGTGACATTTTTTTGTTCTACTGTTTATTTTGGTGCCTCAAGGGGTTACACCACCTTGGCGCTCGGAAATATAAGTAGATAAAAATAAACTTTTTTTTTACGCTGCCATTAAGTATATAAAATGATCTTTATTTTACACATATATATAGTAGTTTTATGAACAATTTACAATATTAACGATTAAAAAAAAATAAAAAATGCAGGAGATATAAGCCAATAAGTAGGACCCTCTTTTGAAAATCCTTGCTGATGCTGTACTTGATTTCTCTGTTAGGCATCGTCTAAAACATAATAAATACATTTTTTCTTATTTAAAAGGGTAATAGCTAAAATGTGACGTAGGTAAAAATTAAAAAAATTTTTTTGTAGAAATGACAGCTGCTTGAAAAAAAACTCGAATTTGCATCGAAATTTTGAGTTTAAAAAATTTATAACTTTCGAACATGGCACCCAATCACAAAAATCCTACGTCACATTTTGGCTATTACCCTTTTAAATAAGAAAAAATTTATTTATAATGTTTTAGACGAAGCCTAACAGAGAAATCAAGTACACCATCAGCAAGGATTTTCAAAAGAGGGTCCTACTTATCGGCTTATATCTCCGCCATTTTTTATTTTTTTTAATCGTTAATATTTTAAATTGTTCATGAAACTACTATATATATGTGTCAAATAAAGATCACTTAAGTGTAAAAAAAAAGTTTATTTTTATACCTATTTTTCCTAGCGCCAACATGGTGTAACCCCTTAAGTGACCAGCTCGTGATACGTAGCTGGTGACCACTTGGCATTGGTTTAAACAAATATTAATTTTCACTCAAAGACTTTTCTCAGAAATATTTTTAAAATAGTAGATTGTTGTATGTATATGAAATGTCCGATTTGAGAATGCAAATCCTCTACAGAACTGCGATATTTATCGATAACAGCATCGATAATCACACCTGAACCCCTACAGCGTCTCGCAGCATTATTGCAACGAGTGCACGCGGTGTTCACCGTCGTGCTCCGGGCGAGTTCGAAAAATCGGCGTCCCTAAGTAAACTAACAAAGAGAGGATGTTCCGGCCTGGGGTTCGGGGCGTGTGCCAAGAGATATCGGGAAGGAGGCACGACTACACTCGCGCTTGTAATTCTGCGACAAGAAGACTCGGTTAATTCGCCTCGAGTCTCGCAAGCTGTACCGGCGAGCGGATTCCGGCCGATTGCAACCACTTAAATCAAGGACCTGGACTGGCAGCCAAATGCGAGATCGAACGTTCAATTCGGACGGCAGTGAACTGGCAGCACTGGCCGAAGAAGAGAGGGAAGCACAGAGATACCGAAAAGAGAGAAAGAGACTGAAACGAAAGTAACAAGGACGAGGAAGCAGGGATGGTAGAAAGAAAAAGATAGTTGCCCGGAGAGGAAAGAGAATAATAGGAAGACCGGGCGGAAGTGGATATAAGAGGGAAACAGTGAGCCAATTCGCTAATCCCGATTTCCGATCGCGCACGTCGATTCTTGCGTATTTACGTTAACAGCTCCAATCAGTTCTCTTCCCATTTCCTTGCTCGCAGATACCAAGAACAGGCTCGGTACTCCCGACTCCGTTCACCTCGGCTCGCTTCCTCCTTTGATCGGCCGATTCGCATTCCACTATGCTAGTTCCTCTCGTTCTTTTACCTACCCCCTTTCTTCCCCGCCGACAATGCGCCTCTACCCCGTTCCGAAGCCGCGCGTTACGCTGCGCTGCGCTGTGGCGAACCGTCGCGCATAGAGAAACACACTCGCGCTCCTACTCGGTGGCGACTCCGCCATATTTTAAGGATTTCCGAGTGTACGCGGTTTTCAGGGGACTTCCCGTTTTATCGACCAAACAATTCGATTTCTTTTATCTGCTTTTAATCCCCACGGAATGTCCTTGCCGAACGGGTTTCCAAAAATGTATTAAACTCTGTAGATTTTAGAAGGACTCGAGGTTATAAGTGAAAATGGTAAAAGTTTTATTTCTTCCGGTGGAAGTATGATCAAAATAATTGAAGTACGTCAATATATTATTTTCGACTGATCGAAATGCTTGAAGAATGATAAGCAATTTTTATGCAGCCTCTGATCCTTGTAATCGATGCAGACAATTGTAGACTGGAATTAAAAAAAGGCTGTAAGTGCCAAAGTGAAACTTTATCTTGTAAACAATTTTGTAACCAACTCAAAACTTGTAACCAATTGTCAGGGAACTTTCAGCCTTATTTCATTGCTTTGGCGTTGGAACTTACATCCTTTTTTGCGGAAAAAACAAGGTTTTGAAAAAATGGCACCTACAGCCTTTTTTCATTCCACTCTTCAATTTTTATTTCGCATAAAGATCCACAGTGGTGTACAATAAACCTGCAGACTGTAATAATATTTCTTGCTCGAAACGGCGGATCTTTATGCATAATAAAATTTTTTTTAAATTGCAACAAACTCGAGTGAAATAGAAATGTTTAACAGGTCGAACATAATATAACAGTGTTTTTAAATTCTTGTAGTATTTTTGCTGACTTAGATTGCACCTATTCATTTTTGTCATAAATGCATAAAAACACTTGCATTCTAAAATCGGACATTTCGTATGCAACAACTTAATACTGGAGAAGTTGTTCTAAATTTATGTGACTTGTTTTAGTACAGGTGCATGTATTAATATACTTTATCTTAAACTCACTATAGGAGCTTGCTAACACCAACAACGAATCACCCCTACTCCATAAACTCGATCCGTTTATGTATCACAACTACCGTAAAAAACAATGTCAGATAACGGTTCTCGAAACGCGTATCGTCGACGTATATTGCACAACGAAATAGTGAAAATATGTTCGCATTTAAGGTCAGCGAGGTTGCTCATCACGGAGTCAACAGAGAAGATCGGGAATCTTTTCGGTAGGGAATCGCTGTGCTCCGTCAGACTCGAAAAACCGATTCTCCCGGCAGATAAAGAAACAGATATATCGTGATCTCGCGGAAGCTGAAAAATTTCGTGGTCTGTGTTCTTCTGGACCCCGTCGCGGTAATAGATTCTTTTATCGACTCGGCCCCACAGTCTAGACCTCGCTCCGGTCTCTTTATCGCGGCTGAATTATCGGCAAATAGAAAAGAGTCGGCCAGATATCTCGAAGGAAAGTTCAAAAGTTTATCATGACATAGGTGCGGATAATTGATCGAAGCTCCCTGCGCTTTCCCTCCTCTCGGCTGTTTTCGAACTTTACTGGTTGATGTTGAAGTTCCTGGACGCGCGTAGATCGGTCCACTGCCAGCGGCGCACGGAGATCTCGAAAAGTGGGACAGAATCAGTATCGCTTGGAAATTAAATTTATTCGCGAAAAAGAAATATGATTATTAGAATTTTAAATAAAATACTCGTCCGGATTCCATTCTTTTTTTGAAATACATCTAAGTGGTTAAATATTCTATGACAGTGTTCGTAAATCAACAAAATTATAAAAAAATATTCTAATAAATCATGAATCTCCCAATCATATTGGAAATAGATGGTAAAGTAGGAAAAGATTTAAGTAATCGTCGTTGTTTATGGTCCAATTACCTGAACCTAGAACAGAATCACTTCAATTTAATTTTGTATTTCATATGTGATACAATTTACTTTCTTTTTTTTCAATATATTAATGTAATATTCACTGACCATTCAAATTTTAAGTAAGTCTTATAAAATATAGCTTATTACAAACTTCTCATTCGTTTATTTTAAATACAGAAACAATTGTTTATTGCCCTGATTCAATGGAATTCTTAGTTATATAAATAGTCATATAAATTTTTTAACAAATTCCTACTTCAACTGTCTATCGGAATCCGTTTTCTGTCTGACCAAGCAAAAACAAATAAAAAATGAAGATGCTCGAAGCTCAGTTCGAGGTCCCATTTCTTTTTAAATTTGGGGGCGGGGGTAGCAGCGGACACTTAAGCATGCACTACCGTATTAACGTGTAAAGTCGACGGGTGTTTGTCCGGTTGCCGTGCATCGTGTAGTACCCGGGCCACGGGCCTTTAAACGGACCGTCTTCGCACTTTCGTCGGAAGAACGACTTTCGAGTTCCGTTATCGTGTCGCCCACACGGAAGATAGTGGACGTCCGCGGCAGGACAGCCGGACAAGTGTATACTCCATAAATTACGCGTTATACAGTCCATTCGGGAGCGAGATAACCACCCCCGAACCCCCGTGGCTCCGCACATCGGACGCCCCCATCTTCGTTCAGTTCCTTTCGCTAGCGTACGACCGGCTGTTTCTACAGACTTTATACGGTTTTTGACGAAAGTGCTCTGGGGTTTATCGACGGTCACGAGAGCGCCGACTGCTCCCGCCAGAATCAACGAGCCACTTCGATGGAACCCGTTTCTCGATTGTCCCCTGTCTCTTTTCCCTCTTTCTCTCTCCCTTGCTCCCGTAGACCCCGTGCTACCCAGCAACGGATCACTTTCCTGCTTCGAATAGTATACCGATATGCGAGGAAAGCGTCCGCCGTGAAATTACGGTATTCCCGCGGACTGGGTGTTAGTCGCCTCACGTCGGTGTCGCGTCGTCGTTCCGAGGAAATCGTGTATCGGCGTCCTGTCGAACTTCCCTCCATTTTAGCATTATTGTTATGATTATCATCGCTAGACTGCGGATTTTTATGCAAAACGAAAATTGTTTCCGTCGACAGCGAGAAACAGTAATTAAATGAAATTCTAACCGAGTTTTCAATCATGAACATTTAGGGGGTTAGTCATTCTCAGTTAGGAAATTAATAAGACGACCATAGCGTACCAATGCGTTTAAGAGAGCATCCTTGTTTTCGAGGCTGTTTTTTTTCACCACGTTTTAGGAGTTTTTAGGCTTGACACTTGTAGGCGGAGTTTGTAAAAATGTATGGGAAGAGCTAAGGAATATCAGTGGGGAGACGGGCGTTGCCGCGCTGATCCAATGAGAACTGGTGCAAGGGTTTAAGAAGATTAGTTGTAAACGAAAAAATTGTTTATTAATTTGAAATGCTTCAATAATATGTTTAAAAGCAGTTCCTTCCATTAATGCTTCAAACCTCTCTCGCCTATTCTGATTAACTGAGCCAACGATTCCACTAATTGCAAGATTCTCCCACCACTTCTCTTTTACTCCTCCCATTAGTTTCCTTCGCTCCTCCCACTAGTTGCCTTAGCTCCTCCCACTAGATTCCTTAGCTCCTCCCACAAAATCTTTCTGGTTAATTATAAAAAGCAGTACGAATTATAATGGTGATACTTTCAACGAATACTTTGACCATGACGGAAATTATTAACTTCCTATTAAAATCCACTTTCTGTCTCAGGCAATATGAGAATTTTCGACTTACACGATATTCTATCATTTTTGTCATCATAACAATCATAAAATAAAGAAAAGTAATAATAACAGTTCCTGTAATTTTTTGTATTTGTGCCAGTAGCGTAAATAAATGATGAGATTACAACTAATTGTACAACTAATCTAAATTAAGGGTATAAAGCGAAATTGTATTGAATATCATTAAAATTAATACTGTGTCATATTATAAGGATTTTTATACTCGATGAATGCATAAAGTTCCAATATCTAGATACTACATACATATAGTGAATATAAACATGAAAGGGAATGCGAACCATATCAGAGTCAAAAGGGGGATTTCGCAGACTGGCGCTACTACCGCGGTGCTTTAGTTAAAAGTTCATAACCGAACGACGTGAGCTTTTCAATATATTTTATATAGCTGTTTAGATTGCAATCCAATCACGGATTAATAAATTTTCCAATTATTTTTACTTGAAATACAGCTTCACAGAAGCGGTCAGCAATAGCAATTCCAGAGACGTCTGAAATAAGGCGACACCTCAACTGTTACATAATTTCAGCAAATCAATGAAAAATCAAGTACTGCAGCAAGCGTGCTAAAAATATATGTGGTCTTAAAAATACAAAATAATTTCTGTTTTTGTATTACGAGAACAAAATGATAATTTTCAAAATTCTGCATATCCCTTGAAACATTTTTGCAAAACTATTAAGATTAACTATCATGACGATCGATTCATGGATTAACCTGTGCAACAAGAAACATGCAACTGACCCCTTACTGCTGCAATCCCATCGTTTGAAGATAGCATTAATGCAATACTTACCAGTTTACGTGGCCGTTTCAGATGTCGTCCATCTGTCTAAAAACAGTTGAATAAAAACACCAGGATGCCAGTTCATAGTGTCCGATTGTTAGCTCCGCCCACGAGATCTGATTGGCTGTTTCCCATCGAGTTGAAGTTCGCTCGGTAAACTACCACCGATACGTTCATCCGACAACACGACTCGTCCCTACGTGTAGGATTCCGTCGTGTAACGGCGGAGAGTCGATTTAAAAATCGGAACGACGGCGCCAAAAATGTTCTCATCTTCGGAGCGTACGGTCGATAAGGGCGGAGAAATGATAGAGCTGTAAAATTCTACCGTATAGTCAGCGACTGAACGACTCGAATAGCTCGGATCGTCGTCGTGAACCCTACGAGGTCTATCACCGTACAAAAGGTAAAAGGAATCGGCGATGCGAATCGATCGTAAAATCGCGTCCTCGCCGGTACTCGCGACAACGCCTCGTCAATAAATACTTCAGCTTCTCGATGGCGACCGGCTGCTAGACGTATTCCTCGAAACGATCGGTCAACTTTTCAGCATAAAGCTCGCAGTGAAAGTAACGAGATCTAAGACGGATTTATCCTCTCGAATTTCAGTGCACACTATTCGACCACTACATATATACAGGATGTCCCAAAAATGCTGCACTCCCTTGCATGGGCGTATTCCTGAAGTCAATTGAAGTAACTTTCTCCTTTGCGAGAATCTTCTCCGAGGCTTTGTTAAGGAGCTATTGACGAAAAACACGGACCAATCACAGCGCGGCTTCTGTGGACGGAGAATCCGATAGCCGCGCTCTCGTTGGTCTACGTTTTACTTAATAATTCCTCTGAAAGTTACTTCAAATGGCCCCAGGGATCGCGCCCTTTAAGGAAGTACAACATTTTTGAGACACCCTGTATAACGCGAGGAATAAGTGCGTCGATACACGGGTCGCAACGGTGATACAGATTTTTGTTATCTTTTTATAAAATGTGATGAAGACATTTTCGGATATTAACACATTGATGCTCAGTGGGTTGTTTATAAAATAGGTGGAATTGATTAAAAAATGTTTGTGTCATAAAATAGATTAAAACTTATTCGTTAGCTAATACTTGGTCGAGATAGACCGGAAACGACACAAACTTCTTTCTGAGGTCAATTGTTAAATAAATCGTAGTCAAGTTCAACTCCCTTGATGTAATGTATCGGTCAGTTTCCTTAATGCCACGTTCTGTGTGGAGCGAATATTTCCTTGCTAATTAAGAATGGATTTTTACGGTACAGATATTTGTTACTTAATACTTTGCTGCACTATAAACATGTATGTACACGTACACCCATAACAGCATCCATATACTGTATTATACGACCCATTTTTAGCCATGTTATGCGAACGCAATTCTGACACTATTATTATAGCAATCTGTGTATAATATCATAAATCATGTATTATGCAGGAACATGCAAAGTATATTGAACATTTTCCAAAATATAAAAATTTTTTAAAATTATCTTAAGTATTAAATTTACAGTAGAGGGAGCATATTAATAACAATTCTTTTATGAACAATGTCACGTTAAGAACATTACATCTAGTGTAATCCATGCAATATCATTACTATATATTAAGATCATAATTAGAATGAAATAAAACAGAAAATAATGTAAGGGTGCTAATTATTACTGGCCCATTTAATGTAACAATTTACAAAAAAACAAAGTATAAAAGAAGAAGTGCATTTTGATCCTGCAATGATCTTGCGAATCCCTGGAAAAATCACATTTAAACTATTCAAGAGATGCCTTCACTTTTTATCGTATATTCTCATGACTGACATCGAAACGTCTTCGAAACGCTATTACCCGTGTCTTTTGTACAAGCAATGCTGGAAGATATGAATTATCAAAGTCGATGTCCAAAGTCCAGCTGAACAACCTCCCCGAGTAATACCAATGCCGACGGCATGTCAGTTGTGACAGTTCATATCTCGAGAACAGCTTGTGCAAAACGCACAGGTGGTGTTTTGAAAATGGTACGATATCAGTCACAAGAATACGCAAGAAGAAATATGATGAATCAATATCTTTTCAAGATCGAATATATTATAAAATGATCAGAAGTCTTCCATTCCCTTCAATTTTCATGTAAAACATTCATCTCATCAAAAATTCAGTCAAGTATTAAACCAAGTGTTAAAGTACTAAGCAGTTAAATATCAAGTATTAAACTGGTAAACGCTTATAAAAATAACAACATTGTATTTATCGCGATTTTTCACAATTTTCATGACAACTGATGCAAGTCCCGACATTTTCCATGAATGCATTTTTACAATTCTAATAATTGTCAAATAAGAGACCTGTCATTTGACCGTGGTAAAAGTGTTAAATTTGAATGTGATTAACTAAAAATAAATTATTGTCCATGTCTCACGAAAAAAGACGCGAAAGGCATGCGAGTCAGGTCATACATAGATTTATCGAATAATTGTCCACGAATACATCTTTGCAATCTTAATAATCGCGAATAAAAATATTTCGAACCTATCGCTTTAAAAGTCGTAAAATGTAGGAGAGAGGAGCTTACAAGGAGTACTTACAATTAGATCAACCCGATTTACAAACCATAATTAATTAATATCACCTAGGGTACGTAAGGGAGGTTAAAATTACAAAACACCACACCATAAGTTCGTATAAGAGTGGCCAAGATTTGTGTCCCCACTCTACCTTCCCCCTACCGCCACGGCCGAGTCACGTGACGCGTTCCGTCTCCGTCGCGCATGTATCACAACGTCACGTGACTGATGCGGTACTGGCAGAGAGAGGGTAGCCTTTTCCCCTGAATGCGCGCTTCCTCCCCTGATCTGGCGACTCTGCTTCGTATATATGGGGCGGCTACCAGTACATCTGTAAAAAATCAGTCCGGGAGCTTTTCGAGCATACCGTGTGTTTAACCAATTCAATCGTGCTTTCCTCCTCGGCTGCGCAATTTCGAAAAAGTAATTTTTACTTGCCGCGGTATCGTGCCCTCTTTACTTAAAAGCCCCCCTCTACCCTGCCCCGTTTCGCATGGAAGACGAAGACGAAGGGAAATTGTTATCGCTTCGCGACGCTACTTTCATATTAGGGTAGAAGCTTTTCCGAAAATTTTTGGGAGGAAGTACCGGAGCGCCGTAGCCGATTCAATTTGCCTAATGAACAAGCCAGGAGGAACATGTCTCTGTCCTACGGAGAACAGTATTATAAAACCTATCTCTTGTGACTCAGTCTCCCGGATCGATTCTGTACACGACACGGAACGAGCCTGACAATGCAATCGCCCGTGTAGATTTCAGCTGGTCGCGTTACCCGCGAGCGTAAGACAATAAAGAAGCTGGAATCGAAATATCGATAACGGCGAGACAGTCGGTGAAGAGAGGAGACGTACTTCGGACCGAGGCTCGTAAATTTCGGCGAAATTGAAATTATACTGTTGCAGAGGGAACGGATGGGATAGGGTCCATTAGAAAATTCGTGACACCGCAGTTGTCTCGCTGGGAACGTAATTGCCGAGATCATCCTTCTCTCTACCTTCCTCTGATCTCGATCTATCGGCTCTAGTTGATTGAAAAATTCATAGCACCTTATTTGTTTGGAAAAAAATTATAATAATAATAATAGCTATTCCAAATACGTCTCTGTTTCGATATACACGATTTAGTCCAAGAGCCCATGTAAATTCAACATCTCATGCGTCACAATAAAACTCAGATTCTAAATTCCTTTAGAAAGAAAAATAAAAAATTATTATCGTATGCTACCTAGAGTAATACAAATGACTTTTGCCGGGCATTTTTACGTTATGAATGCAAATCAAAGTGAAGATTCCCCGAAGCAGTATTTTGCGAACGGGGACACGAACGAAATCTAAACGCAGGTTGAAAGTAGATACGCGGGTTATTGTTACAATGAGACAGGGAATATTCAACACACGTAGTGACCAGTGAACGCTCTTTCTGTTCGCAGAACTCCATAAGACACAACCTGTCGTTGCACAGCAGATTCATGCGAGTTCAGAACGAAGGCACCGGCAAGAGTTCTTGGTGGATGATCAACCGGGACGCGAAGCCTGGCAAGTCCTCGCGACGAAGGTAAAACAGTCGAAACGTTGTCTTTCCGACTTGTGCAAAGTAGAGAGTAGTGAAGTGTCTCACGTGTGCCGTTGTGTTTCGTAGGGCAATAACAATGGAGACCAGTAAATTGGACAGACGACGTACTCGCGTGAGGAAGAAGATCGAGGCGCTGCGAAATGGCGGATTGCAACCCGACGCGACACCTAGCCCGAGCAACAGCGTGAACGAGGGTCTTGACCATTTCCCTGATAGCCCTCTTCAACACGGAAGCGGCTTCCAGCTCTCCCCCGATTTCCGGTAGCTTAAATTCAACATTTCCCAAAGAAAAGTTAACAAAGATTATGGATACTGGAAATATACAGGGTGTCCCAAAACGACTGCGTTAAATTGAAATGGGAGGTTCCTCGGGTCATTTGAAGCGACATTTTCCTTTTCCAAAATGTCCGCTACGGCTTTGTTTAGGAGTTATTAACGAAAAACACGGACCAATCGGAGCGCGACCTAGACGCATGTTGGCAAAGATGGTTGCGCTCTGATTGGTCCGTGTTTTTCGTTAATAACTTCTAAACAATGCCGCGGGCGCCATTTTTGTTAAGGAAAATGTCGCTTCAAATGACCCAAGGAACTTCTCATTTCAATTTAACGCAGTCGTTTTGGGACACCCTGTAGAAATATCTGGGTGGTTCGCTAGATACAGTCAGCGAAATAGTTCCATTAAAAATTGCATGGGCCTTTGATTGACGTCGACTGAATTTTTATTTTTTATCGACTGGGGTAGTTAAAAATGCCCTCTAAGTCTCTGGAAGTAATAGCCATACGGTCTCACTCAAAAATGTTCTCTGTCTCTTGAGGTTAACACCACGCTGTCTCACTAAAAAAATGCTTTCGCGAGACCTCCGCGGGTCCTTCTTGTATACCAGAGTTGGGCAAAATTTTCATCTAAATAAAATTTTCAAATAACGAATAAAACGTAAAAAAATTTTCATTCATTATTCGATGGTTCGAATATAAAAAGTATCTTTATTCGACGAGCATCGAATTAATAATTATATTCGACGAGAATTTATCCAACGAATAAAGATAATTTTTTTATACGAAGTGGCTTTATTCGAACTTGGAATAATTTTTTTATCTTTTATCTGTATCTTTTATTCGGAGGCATCGAATAAATTTTTCCACAACTACTGCCAACTCTAATAAACGCGAATCATCGAATAATGAATAAAAATTGTCTTATTTTATATTCGTTATTCGAAATATTTATTTAGATGAAAATTTTCCCAACTCTGTTATATACCATTTATTCCCTCTAAAAACCGAACACGCCATGGCCGCACACGTGCCCTCCAAAACACCGCCATTGAATCGCACGGCCGCTGCTACCATTCGCATCCTAGAATACTTTTCAGTTATTTAAATTTTGTTCGAGATGCCACGGAGTAAATTATTAAATGAGGTGAAGCAGATTGAGATAATGGTTTATAAATCACGCTGATAGATACAATAATATGCAGGGGTCGCTTAAACTTCAGTATACTTCCTACTACGATGAGGTTATACAATATAATACTCGGTGTTGATCTCAAGCTGGACAACGTCCGCAAAAGATTCGGACAAGAGTGCCTAGTTGTCTCTTGTCCTCGCAGATCCTCTTCATCGATACCCATCCCAGCAAAATCGTTAGAATTTCTCAGGGAATGCGACCTCGCCTCAAGTTCTTGTTCCTCGTCGCAATCCCTAAATCTGAAAATCATCCGCTAGGCTATCGCCACTGGGACTCAAGGACAACGAGGACATCCCGGACAGTGTCGCTAGATTAAGACTTGTGTCCCCACTCCACCCTTCCCCTTCTACGACGATGTCCCCCACGCTTCCGCCACGACCCGGTCACGTGACGCGTTTCGTCTCTGTCGTGCGTGTGTCACAATGTCACGTGACCGATCCGTTAGTGCCAGAAGTGGGATCGAAAGAGTCCATATTTAAAGTAATAAATGCGGATGGTATATATTGTTTTGTAACAATGGCAAGACTGCGTCTATTCAGGCTTCATGCAATTTTTATTGTGACATGTGCTTCAATAAAGAATTTAATTCGAAAATCTCCGGTAAAAATATTTTTTTAAGTTGAGTAATGTTGAAAGAAAAATTAGGAACCAGTCCTCGACTGCAATCAGTTCTTGAGCATGTGTTACAAAAGAATTTGTTCGAATTCGTAAAATGAATTTAGTTACAGGCGTTCGAAGGAAAATGTGAATAATGGTAGTGACGTAATATCTAGTGAACCACTTTGTGTACATCATCATTTTAAATAATAGATTAGTTCGACAGATTTCAGTTTTCACTGATTTTAAAGAAATTAAAATGCAGTAGCTATTTGCAAGTTTGATACTTGTTACATATTGTTAGTAAAACTGAGTCGTTAATTAATCAAGAAAATGGATACATAAAAAATTGGTGTGTTTGATGTATACATATATTTGAAATAGAGACATTCGAATGATTTTTTATACTGATGTTTAAATAACATTGAAATTATTTTTTATTCAAGTCCTCGGGCTTTGAGCAACGATTCCTCCTGTGGTCGATTAAGTCCAATCCCGGTGCTCTCTGGGAAACCAGATTGGACACCTACGTACACTTCCTCTTATAGCCCAGAACAATTAGGTATGTATCTTGCAAGTATATTTTATCATTATATTTACATATGCTTGTTTGTAACGTTTAATTTAAAGAAACTGTTCATGCAAAACGATTAAAGGAAAGATATTAATCTATCGTACCACTCAAGAATAAGACCACTCAGGGGTGACCCGTTCCAATAAATATAAATTCTTTCCAACGTATTCCGCAAAGAACATAAAAAGCTTTCAATTTCTTAAAATCTGAAAAAAGCAAAAGTTACGTCAGCACTACGTTCCTAAATTCAATTTTGAGATTATAGAAACAACAGTCGATAGATACTATATTGATCGCTGGATGTCGGATATAATGAACACTAATAAATTAATTCACTCGATACAAGTTTCTCCTACATTTATTATTCAAACAAATTATACTCGTCAAATATTTTGATGACGAACAAACTATCGACTAAATAGTGTTTTCCCAATTCTTGAGAACCATAAACGCATAAAATCCGCACGAACGTTCAACCGTAGGTAAAACAACGTACCGTACGATTTGCATATCAAACGTTTAATCGATTCTCCTATTTTTGTTTGGATGAACGCGAAAGCAGCCGGTAGCTTTGCGGAAACGATGAAACTGGAATCCTATCAAATGTATCAGACATCACCGCCAAGCCACCAGCAGCAGACCGGACCGCCGCCACCTTATTACGAGACCCAATTTCAAAGAAGTAACAGCATTTCCGTGCCAACACCTTCGTTCGCTTTGCAACCAACGCCTCAGACCGCGAGTCAGCAAAGATGCCCAATCCACGGTCTCCAACCGTGCGCTTGTCAAATGGTGAGCAGAAAAATCCAGTCTGCGGATATTAACAAGACCTTTTTTCACAAGTATTATAAAAAGGTATTAAACTACAGTGGAACTCCATTTATTCGAACCATCATTATCAGAATGTCCAATTTATTAATGCTCAAATGTGTCCCACAAAGACGTACTGGTGATATTTTTGTAAACATTAATATATTTGTATAAAATTAGATATGAATAAAAAGTATTAGGTGTAATAATTTTCCGATCAACTTCACACAATCAAGTTGGTCTCTATACGAAGGTGGCAGGTTCTTGTAATTTCTGAACGCTCTGTACATTCTGTACTTGCTGGACTATACTCACAATATACTTTATAGACTCTATAGACTCTATACGAGACGCTCTATACTTTCTATACATTCCACACTTTCTATAACTTCTATATGGGTATCCCTCTATACCCGTTATACTTTCTACTCTACCTGTATAACATCTATACTCTATACTTTCTACATATACTAGCTTAAATTACTATATACTTCATCGCCTCTATCCTTATACTTCATATACTCTATTACTATATAGTTCATCGCCTCTATCTTTATTCTTCATATACTCTATTACTATATGTATACTTCATCGCCTCTATCCTTATACTCCATCGCATCTATACTTTCTATACTATCTACATATATCCTTTCCATACTCTTTCTGTAGTTTCTCTATACTCGTTCTACTTTCTATTCTACTTGGAATCTTTACACTGTATACTCTATACTCTATATTACTATATACCCATTACGCTTTCTATTCTGCGTATACTTCCTATACTCTATACTCACTACACCCTCTATACTAGTCTACATAATAATCTCTATACCTTCTGTCCTCTCTACATATGTCATTCTCATACTTTACCTACAGTTTCACTATAGTATCTGTACTTGTACTATCTCTCTATACCGGCACTTTTCAACTTATGGGTTGTATTAAATGTATAATAGGCTGTGAAATGTAGCTGTACCTTACCCCTACATAAGGAAAGTGATGAAATATTATCTCGTATGATTCATAACAATGTCTATGCAAAATTTTCAATAGATATGATTTAACTGCTTCAATAATTTTTATAATTATTAGAGAATCTGTTTCATTTTAAATTGTTAGATTTGCATTTTTCCTAAGTATAATTAAAGCGAAGAAATTGAAGTACTTGTTATGCATTAATCTGATCCGCTTTCTGCATAAATGCACCGAATGCATAGTTTTCTTTATGTTGTGTAATGTAGATCAGTGGTCGGCAAACTCATTAGTCGAAAGAGCCAAATATCAGCAGTAGACCGATTTAGATTTCTTTTGAGAGCCAAATTTCTTTACAAGAACCCTGTTTTTAGAAGTCGGTTAAAACTATAGGTACACTGAATAAAACTAGATATCTTGCTTTATAATAATCTTAATGTGCTTTTTATTTGAATTTAGATATAACACACTGACTAATTGAAAATGTATTAAAATACTATTAAATTAAAATAAAATTAATTTATTTTAAACAAGCCATTCGTGGAAGAGCCGCAGTTTGCCGACCACTGATGTAGACTCTACTCTGCCAGATACTTAAAATGCGTTCAGACATTAATTCCATCAAACATTATCAAACACGTTGTGAATAGCAAAAACAAATCTGCGACGAAAACTACTGGATCAGCCTAATATTTCACTATTTTTTTGTTCAATATAGACGAACGTATTTGATTGTTTTCTTCTTTCGAAAAAACTGTTAGACCGCAAGTCCAGTGGCATTGTCGCCGTCGTACCAGCAGAGCGAGCCTAGTCCCACAGCTGTGGGCAATAGTCAACAGCAGACTCTGCAGTACCTAATACAAACGCAACAGTGCCAACAGCAGCAACAACAGCAGCAGCAACAGCAACAGCAACAGCAACAACAGCAAAGCGTGCCGACGGGAGCTAGCCCACCGCAGACGCCAACACCGTGTGGGCCCACAGCGAGCACGATGATGGGCCAGTTGATGGGAGCGTTGAATAGCTCCACGATCCTTGACGATTTGAACATCGAGTCGTTGCATGGTGGATTCGACTGCAACGTCGACGAAGTAAGTTTTCATTCTTTCATAGGTACTCGTATGAGTTACTCGACGCCTTTTGCACGCACTATTATTTATTGCAACTGAGAACGTTCCGAATAAATTCGTGATCAAAATCAGAGATTGAAAAGGTTCCGAAAATAACTGTTTCAAACTGTTATTTATCCGTTCCGACTGAAATAGTTAAGAAGAACCGAAAAAGTCTCATAACTAGACTCCGAATCTTTATCAAGATAAAAAGTTTGTGCATCAATTGAAAGACACAAGCGCTGAATTTAAATTTATATTTTTCACTAATAATTTTAATGTAGTTAAAGTATTACTTTATTATTATTAATACTCTTAAGGTCTTTTAATCTTTTAACTGTTTTATATTGCACTTACTCGTTTTTGTCATAAATGCATAAAATCCGGTGTCTACTCATAACTGTTACATAACAGTTACGGTTCCGGTTCTATAATTGTTATTTTTCGGTTCTGGGTTTCGGTTATGCATTTCGGTTATACATATTCTCTATTTAATACTACTTTGTAATAATTTGTATTATTGACGAAGCTGCGGCTAGAGTGTTTTTGTCTATCTCACAGAAATATGTATAAAAATTATGTAATGTAAAAAAATAGGTTCATTAGAGAAGGTGCGATAGAAATTTTGGATTTAGGAATGTAAACAAGAGAGCGCTTGTATAGCTTGTTTTCCGACGTTTATTATAACCGAAATCCAGAACCGAAAAATAACAGTTATGGAACCGATATAATTTCGGTTCTGAAGAACCGGAACTGTAAGCGATATAAGTCAGAACCGATATACGTTGTAACAGTTATGAGACCTTTTCGGTTCTCCATAACTGTTTCAAGAACCGGAATCGATATCATAACTGTTTTCAACCCCTGAATCAAAACAGGCACAAACTTAGAGTTTTAAAGTTACCTATGCTTCCGAAAACAGTTCAGAAGCTACCAAAGTGAAATTTTATTTAGAGAACCCACATCAAGCCTTATTATACAATGTGGTTCAATATTTTAAATTGCTTTCTTCATAGCTTGCTTTATTTTAACGCTTTGTTCCAAGTCAATCGTGTCGCGACATTCTTTACATCTGCCATGGAAAAAGAGTTATACTCTTTTACACATGGAAAGGGAACACGTTGTTGTCGCGAAAGGTTCATTTTGTTCAGTAGTACAGGTGTGTCTGACAAGGGAACCCCGGTGACGGATAATAGGTAAATTCTCAGGTAGATATAATGAACACTTGCTCAAAGTTCCCTCAAATCGGTGTGTAACAATCACCGGGGTCCCCTCGTTAGCTCCTCTAAGCCAGGCCTCGGAATTATGTGCTCGCGACGGCCGGTTTTCGAAGGCTACGCCCCCTTGAGCCGGCCGAGCGTCTCGGTCCCCGTGGCGGCCCACAGTCCTCGAAACTCCTCAGGCGCTTACCATAGGAGCTAGTCGTGGTGCATTAGGGCGACACCCGTGTCAATAGGTTTCCACATTACCGTCGAGGTACTATTGTCAATGCGCTTTTTTGTCAGTGGTACCCACTGTAGGCCTATTTCACTACGTCGCACGATAATTTCGAACAACTTCTGCATAAATTTAAAAAATAGTTTCTAATTGTATTGTCCAAATTGTATCAACATCTGGGATAACTTGATTTTCGCGCACGTTTAGACGTGCTTGGCAAATTGGTTAGATCTACGGGAAGTTTAGACGTAGCTGTTCGCATCGCCGACATTTACATTGTGACACTCTATGGTATGCGGCTGAGCTGCCTCGAGAACTAGGGCCGCCACGGGGAGCGAGACGCGCGGCCGGGTCGAGGAGGCGTTGCCTTTGAAAACCGGCCGTCGCGGTCGCGAGCACATAATTCCGAGGCTTGCTCTAGGCAATCGTGCTTCCTCGAATCGAAATTCGTTGGACAATCTTCTAAGCGAGAGTATCAAATCCGCATTCCAGGTAATAAAGCACGAGCTGTCAATGGACGAGACGCTGGACTTCAATTTCCAGCAGGGTGTGATGGGCACGACCGCGATCCAGGTGAGCGATCGCAATGTCGGGCAAAGCGGCTCGGTGTCGCAAAGCAACATTGTCGGAGGAGCGACCGGTAACGGAAGCGCGGGTGTCTACGTAACCAGCAACGCCGCGACCCCATCTGCACCACCTTCGTGGGTCCACTAGCACTGGCACCCGCCGTACCCGTCACCTTTGTTGCTGGACGGTCAGGTGAAACGCCCGAGGGCCGTCCGTCGCACAGCTCATCCGTGAGTGAAGCATTATTTGTTAGAAGAAATACGCCCGGTCGTTCACGAACGACAGAGTTCTAATCGATCTCACACCGGTGGTCCGTTTCGTCGCAGAGGGACAGTCCTCGCGCTACGGAATAAGTAATCGATTTGCAGAGATCGAAGCTCGGAGAGCTGGCTCACAAGGAAAGGCTGCAAACTCGAGGATTCGGATTACTATCGAACCTCACGGGACTGTAGAAAGCGACGAACTATGGTCGGGAAATCATTTTTCTATTTCGCGAGAGTCTACCCTGAACTGATCAACCCTCAACCCTCGATAAAATACAACTGTTCCCTTGATGTAATAGTGGATTTGCATGCTGCAAAATTAGAGAATGTTATTAGCTAACACCTACAGCAGGCCTGTCCAACTTCTTCTCCGTCGCGTCCCATACGGTCCCCCACTACTTAAGCCTTAAGGGGGTAGGACCCGCTCTAGAGTGTCCCTAGAATACCCTAGAAATCTAGCCGAAAGATGGGTTTGCGCGGTACGGGTTTTCCTCCTTATATCAGCATATTTTTCGCTGGACTAGGGCTCATTCGAAAAAGGAAGGTTCAATGGAGGGGGCTCAGCCCATGATGGCATCCAGAAAACTCATCCAATGGCATAAAAATGGCTTGGATTACATGGCTGAACATCATCAATTTTGGCTTACTTCTAACATCATTTCATATAACAAAGGGGCTGAGCCCCCTTCATTGAACCTTTCGAATGAGCCTTTGTCCTGAGAAAAATATGCTCATATAAGGACAAAAACTCGTACCGCGTAAACTGATATTTCGGCTAGATTTCTAGGGTATTCTAAGGCATTCTAGGTACCCCCTAGGGGGGTCCTACCCCCTTAATGCCATGCACTTTTCGCGATACGTCCATCGACCGTGTCAAGTAGCGGGGGAACGTCACCTCCCACCTTAGCGGAAAGAAGAAGCGGGAGAATTTGGACAGACCTGACCTACAGTACAAATATTTACTGAATGGAATTGAGAGGGAGATAAACACGGAGACTGACCGCCATTAGTAGACGGTGGATCTTTATGCAAATTCTAACGCTTATTTTATAAAAACCAGGATGAGGGTTCAATTCATCAACTAGAAAATTCCTTTGGGTAAGCATAGAGTAGAGATGTCATTAATGTTTGTTACAATACATGCTTTCCTGTATATTAAAAATGTGCACATACTATACATGCATAGAAACCCGCAGTTTAGCTACTAGTCTACCCCCTACGGCAACCCTTCCTTATTTCTTAACCCTTCGGTGCATAAATCGGGTCTGTGAGATCCTTTAATTGAATTTGTACTATTTGAATTTTCTTCGAACTATCTTAGAACTCTCCAATTAATTCTTGTTACACCAAGAGTAGTTTTATGCGTTGCAGAAAGAGTAGCATTATTTCAGAAGAGCTCTGAGTTTTTAGAAGAAATACGCACTGGAGGGTTAATCGTTCTTTTTCTGCAGAACTTATAATTTCAAGGTCAACCGTGTCATGATCATTGGCACGATTTCATCCCTACCCAATAGAATTTCAGTGGACTCATGATCTACAGTCCCAGGATGTTTGATGAATAGTTCGAATATTCGCAGTTGGAACTTTTCGTTGTTAGAAACTGCGAGTTGCCCGTTCACGTATTTGTTTATATATATTTCTATTCAGTTTGCTCTTTAAATATGTAACACCTGTTTTACCTCAACATTGTCGTACGACCTCCTCAACAGGAATACTGACGCATCCACCATCGGTAGTTATTGTAATTGTGTATATTATCCGTATGTACAAAGTCTTCTATTAAATAAAGCCATTTATTGTTAAAGAGGAAAAACAGAAGAATATATTTGCTAGCGTGTTTCCCGCGCGCCACCGAATCGTTGTCTTTATACTTGTACAGGGTGTTTCAGAATGTACGGTGTGCTATCGGGAAGAGACGGTAAACAATATAGACTGCGGATGTATATGCATTTACAGCGAATGTAAATAGGTGTCGCAAAAATTAAATGCAATCGTAAATATATCAACGGAAGTACCTTGCTTTTTTATTTAACGAAATTCCTAGCGAAGAAATTTCGCATTTATTCACGTTTCAATTTTGAAAAATGCGAGTTCACATTACGATCCGCAGTCTAAGTACTGAAACTCGATTATTGTGCCAGTAATTATTCAGCTGGACTAACAAATCAAACGTTTCTGGTTTCCAAGTACTCGTTCTTGTATAAGGTTTCATCGATTAGAAAACATTTTTCTACGTGCAGTACTTATTGCTGAAAGGCAATTAATCTTTTTCCATTGATTTTCAGTGTCGCTTTTAGTTTCGATATATTATCGTTCGAATCGATGCAGCACCAAGCGAATAGAATTTCTTCGAGTTTCCCTATTAGCCACTTTCACGACTACTCGCACGTCTGGAGCGCACGAAAACCTGAAATTCTCCAGCAAACTGTTCCGGTTTGTTTCGTTTACTTATTTCGTTCGGTGAACTGTCGAGTCCGAGATACTGTGCCGTTCTTTTCGAAACACCCTGTACATCGAAATACCGTAAGCGTACGATAATGATTTCCTTTTAACCGTACCTGCTCAATACAATCTTCCGTTCTCTGCGCGTGCACAAGGTGTTCACTCAGCTATCAGACAACGTTTCCCTCGAGTAAGAGAATGTTTTGCTGTTGTTACAACAAACACGGCAGTCTATGTTAATCTTTTACACCTGAATCGTTTCCCGGAAACAAGAATCACCTCAGATTTTTTAATTTTATTACTACTTTTAGGAAACAACATAATTACAATATAATTTTACAGTGGCTTACATAGAAGAGATGAAACATTCTTTGATATTATAAATAAAATAATTGTAAAAATATATGTTAGACAATTGTACTATTTTATTAAATGCATATATACATATTTTTCTAAATAAATACATTCTCGTCATTCTACGTAAATAATCATTAGGTGATAATGATACAAAAAGTAATTAGCTATCGAGATATTTTTTAGTAATTATTGAAAATAATGCTCGAATTCTCCATCACCCTGTAACATTTCATACAACAATTTTCAATTGTTTTCGTGTTAATCCGGATCGCCTAACTCGGATATGAAAACAATTGGAAATGTTTATAATAACCTTTTCATCATTGTACCTTAATATCTTTTTACGAGAATCGACGAGAAATGATTTATCCATGTAAAAAAGAATGCATTTCCGTTTATAGAAAAATTGTTGATTATACAAACGCTATTGCACTTCTAAAAAAATGTGATACTACGGATATCCTCCAAACCTGATGGAAAATTCATTTGTCCCTATCATTTTTCTGTGCACATAGTCATTTTCAAACAGAACAAAATTAATCGATCTTTTATACGTTTATTGCGATTGAACTATCAAGGTTCCATTCTCGAAACTAATTATTCATTGGCCAACTTTGCGCTGAGAATCCTCGATTTTCCAACAGTGGACCAGGATCGCCGAATTCCCCTGACTTTGAGTAGTTCATGCGAACGTGACGGAACCCAATTGTTGTGACCTATTTAAGTTAGCCGCCAGAAAATGAGAAGTTGGACGAAACTCCTGGAGCAGCGGGTTCAAATAAACCATGGGGCCGTGGTTCGAGGTCACTTCGCTCTTTCCAAAAATGTTCGGAAACTAATAAATTGACACTCGCTATTTTGTTTGTTACGGACAACAGTGAAACATTCTCCTGACTGGTGTTTTCTGTGCATGCATGAGATGTGATCGAGGAGAAACCGGACTCCGTTAGTTTCCTTGCGGAGGTATAGATCAAGTTTGAGGGGTTTGCTGATCGCTTGATACTCTTTTGTATCAGTTTGTCATATTACATCGGGCTGCGAATGTCGCGATGTGTGTTATAAACAATTTAGTAGAGTTCGTGTGGCTGTGCGATTTGTCAGTCAGCTTTGAAAAACCGTACGTGAAATTTTTTGTCAAATTGCAAAGATCTGCCATAGTTCAAACTGCTTCAACGATGACTATTCCTTTTAACCTCTTCTTGTCTGCACAAGTGAAAGGGGAGTTCAAATGGCAATGCTTTGACACTGTAAAAGAGGCCCGGGCAACTTCTTCGCTTCTACAGGAATCCCTCTACCAGTGTACTGGTTTCCCAACTATCAACTATTTCATATTTCCCCTTCCTTGCCCCTACAGAGCTTGCTCCTACTCTCCCCAACCTCCTCCTACGTTCCACAGTAGTTTGGTGGGGGGACCCAGGAGTAGGGAGAGGCAGTGTCGCCAGATTAAAACTCCCCCACTCTATCTTCCCCTTCTACGGCGCAATTCCCCACGCTTCCGCCGCGGCCTGGTCACGTGACGCGTTTCGCCAATCGGCTTGAAAAAACGTACGTGAAACGTTTTGTCAAATTGTAAAGATCTGTCATAGTTCAAACTGCTTCAACGATGACTATTCCTTGTAACCTCTTCTTGTCTGCAAAAGTGAAAGGGGAATCAAAGGGCAGCGCTTTGACACTGTAGAAGAGGCCCGGGCAACTTCTTCTTCGCTTCTATACGAATCCCTCTACCAGTAAACTGGTTTCCCCACTATCAACTAGTTCATATTTCCCCTACCTTGCCCCTACAGAGCTTGCTCCTAATCTCCCCAACCTCCTCCTACATTCCACAGGAGTTTGGTGGGGGGGGGGGGGGGGCAGGAGTAGGGAGAGGCAGTGTCCCCACTCTACCTTCCCCTTCTACGACGCTATCGCCCACGCTTCCGCCGTGGCCCGGTCACGTGACGCGTTTTGTTTCTGTCGTGCATGTGTCTGATCCTGGCAGAGAGAGGGTAATTATTTCCCCTCAATTCGTGTTGCCTCCCCTCATCTGGCGACTTTGGCCGCAAGTTCCCGAGGCCTGCTGTAGAAAAAGTTTGCGCGATGAGACGGACGGTAAGAAGAAAATTATTTCCAACCAGGTAAGACATTGCAGAACTGTTGGAATCGGTATATTAACGCAGAAGGAAACAAAATGGAAGTGAAATTTGTTGATAGATCCTTTTTTGAATTTAGTCTGATTTTTTCTATTTCTGGGTAGATTTTTAAACGGTAGGGCATTAGCACGCGTTAAAATATCAGCAGCTCGATGGAAATTGGCAGACTAACACGCAAGAGCATGGATAAGTGATCTGCAAAGCCATCAAATTTGATCTGATACCGTCGCAAGGAAACTGACAGAGTCCGGTTTCGTTTCGATCAGAGCTCGTATTCCGTGTCACGGGAACAACATTGATCACCGGCTGCGCGGACACCTTGCAGAATTGTTCGCTCGGAAATTACCCGATCGCGTAATCGGTTCTCCGACAAGACAGGTGAATATAACAATAGGCAGTGAAAAAAATTCGTACACTTTTCATCAATGTGAAATTCTTCGAATATAGGTAGACATTTCTATATTCTACGATGTGTAATTAAATAGTGAATACAATAGTACTAAGTTTACTGTAGACTATTATTAAAAAAAAAGTAATGGTGGTTAGTTCGAGAGGAAAACAAAGCGCAGATGTATGGTGAAACCTCCATTATCCAAACGTCTCGCTCTACAGAATCTTGAAAATTGTACATTCGTGTAAAAGTGTATATTTTTCGTCGTCGGCGATGCCACTTCGTTGCCGATCGCAATCGAGAACCGCGCGCAAATACTTGTCTTTGCGAACGCGACGTTTCACGGATTCGCGCGGATGATCGGTTGGAAGACGTTAATCGGGAACGAGAGGCATGCGCAGAGATCCGTGGAGCGTTGCGTGCTCGAGACAGAAAATTCGAGAGAGAGAGAGAGAGAGAGAGAGAAAAGAGAGAGAGAAAGAAAGAGAGAGAGAGAGAGAGAGAGAGAGAGAGAGATAGAGAGAGAAATAAAAGCGCAGTGCTTTCTTCCTGCAACTTGAATCGAGTTCGAAACTCCGCGGCACGAACCGATTTCCAACGGCGGCCATCTTGTTTCTGTACCATTTCGAAGAAAGCTCGGGCCTAGAAAGCACTGCGCTTTTTAGGATTGAGATTCAGTATCCTTCGAAGGTTATCTCTAAGAACTTTTCTCGGTGAAAATAATGATAGATGTGCGTACTGTGTGGTAGCGATATTGTTAAAAACATTTTGCTCTGTATTCGCGAAGCGGCGAGAAAAGCTGGTCGTTCCAGTGAAACAAGATGGAGGAAGTGGACGGTTCATTTCAACGATCGGAAACATCGAAATTCGTTCGTTTTGCCTGTTAACCGGGGAGGACTAATTAACGCGTCTTTTTCATTCGAGTGTATCTTCCTAGAAACTTTAGTCACCTCATTATCTATTTAACGAAGAGTTCCGACATTCAATGCTGTCGTATTATTCGCAAAATATTTTTTGAAAAAATATCCCCGGTCAGCAGGTCTCGGTTAGGTAATTAAATTACATATAGTCAGTCACACAAATTTATTTGCATAATTTATTTAACGCAAGCTTCTTCGAGAGAG
Organism: Lasioglossum lativentre; assembly: GCA_916610255.1. Lineage (NCBI taxonomy): Eukaryota > Metazoa > Arthropoda > Insecta > Hymenoptera > Halictidae > Lasioglossum > Lasioglossum lativentre. Next base: position 9,559,796 of record OU744355.1, on the reverse strand, counting down.
AAAGAAAATATTAATATTATACGAGGAACGTGTTTTATTATACTCAGGTATAAATTGTTTAATGTAAAAAATAGTATTTAAAAGAATTTATTGTTAAATAGATATATAGATATATATATATATATATACATATATATTTTAAAAGAATATAAGATATAAAGAATATAATAGTTTTTTGTATGAAAATATTTGTATATCGAATTTTTAATTTAAAACAATTCTTGTTTAAGTTGATCTTTTTCAAAATAAATAGGAGATAATCTTTTTATTTTTTAAAGCATCTTGAAGATCGATTTTTAATTTGCAGTGGAATGCTTAGGAATACGACGCGTGGTTTTGTTACGAACAATTCAAATTTGATCGATTGTTCTTGGAAACGTTTATTATAATTATTTGAGAAATAATTTAGTTTACTTCGATTCGAACGTTACTTCTGGTCATGTAAGGTAATTTGTTGTTCTGCACGAACAATGCCCGAGAAACAGATTTTATTTGCGACCTACATCTTATTTTTATTAACCGTAACTGGTATGGGATAAGTTTAGTAAACTTTAGTGTTTTGTAATTTTTTCTAACTTTAATTTTGAATTTCGCATAATTTCTCGCATTCTACAATATATAGATTTCTGTGGCTGATTATACTCGAATTAAATTTACGAAACGTGATTTCAAGGTGACTCCGGTAAATAAACATTTTCATTTGCATTAGAAAATCACGTGCTCATTTCAGATACGTAAGTTTTCGAGTAGAGTATATTCTTACGTTTTAATATTCCCACTGAAATCGGAGGATTAAAGCGTTTCGAGTGAATAAACGTTGAATTTGTACCGCAAAATTCGAAAATATGGGACCCAGAAGTTTCCCGTCATATACGTCGAAATTATGTTACCCGAAACACACTACTGTCTAAATATTCTCTTATTTATATGTGTTAGTTTGGATAGTGGATGTTCTACTGTACTATTAAAATAAAGTAATGAAATAAACTAATCTATGGTGAATGTTTAAATGAACGACACCCTCCATAATTGAAAAATAAAATCTTTCAAATGTACCAACAAAAATGTTTATTACTTTCACCGTTTTTTCTTGTAGTTTTACATTTTTATGGTGTGACGGACAATATTATCACTTCCTATACAAATATTTAAGACAGAGTGAAAATTATTAAAATCTCTTACAAATTTTTTTATTCATAATTGGTACACAGAAACGGTTTTTATATCTGCATGAAATATATTTGTTAAATATATAAATGATTTCTTTCTAATTAACTTCATAGATTCAATTTAGATATTTAAATAATAGAATCTCTTTCCTACTGTTTTACAGTTTTGATACGTTACTATAATAATTAATAAAGTACTGCCGAGATCTTTGACGATGTTAAACAATGCCTGAATGTATTTGTTAATTCACAATTCTAAGTTATGAATAATGACAGTAAAATATTTCAATGGGCAACCTACTGTAATTATTTTTCATTAAGAATCCAAGAAGAATTTATTTCTAATATGTAACAAGATTAACTGCACGTCAAAAATTCTTCGTCAAAAATTGCTCCGAAGAAAATTCGTTTAAAAAATTGTGAAAAATTCATGACAAAAGACTGATAATCAAATCACCTGACAAGATCGCTCGAAAAAAATTACTTTAGTGAAGGAAAGAAAGAGACGCCACGCCGTGAATGCACCCGCATAACATCGATTCTTATACCAACGAAAAATAATATTTGCGGAGCTGCACCATAACAATGTTCGCCAGTACAGTATTTAATAAATCGTTCGGACACTCTGTGTACGTGCCGCCGTATGTTTGCATAGCCTGTATTTTGTTCGTGATCGGAATTGACTTAGCCGTAATAACTACAGTTCTCACGATGTCGAATTATCGCGAAAATATGCGTACCAGTGCAATCATTTTTCGATCGTTCTAAAAAATATCAGATGGGTAAGTAAATAACTAGACAGCAAATTTGAAGCGTTCGGGAGCAGAACAATTTGTAGTTGACTTACTTCAACATGAAGAACTGTCTTTTCGTCATCTGCACGTCCAGCACCAAAGAAGTAAGTACGATTAGAAACATTGTTTTTTGATAAAATGGTGGATATTTGAGAATAGAGATTAATTTTGTTTCGGAAAATTTGATGTAGGAATTGAACTATTTAATTGTAACATAAATACGTTTGTTCACTTCCAACATCTTTCTTTCATTAAGAAGACTACAAGTGACTGCAATTGTTATTAATCATTGACATGCACTTTTCCAGTAAGTTACAACCAGATTGCGAATTTTATAAATTTATAACACGTAAGGTAAATATTCCTATTTCTGATCATGTCCCGATTTCTGATCAGCACGCATATTTTTTAGTTAATGTAGAAAGTTAAACAAAAAATTATTTTAAATTAGTTCAGTATTTTCGTACAAAATGCTACTTCCTCCGCTGCTGAATGTGTGGCAGCACATTAATAGAAATAAATTTAGTAGGTGTGTCTGTTGTGAAGAAACGTGATGTGTGGTGTTCCCTTACGTTCGAGCGTTTTTGTTTTCGTTGCGAAATTACTAAAAAGTTTACCGAATTTGTAATCTGTTTGGTCAAAGTTTGATCAGATTTTATTGAGAAAGAAAAACCAAACATCAAGATATTAGTTTTTAACAAGTTTTACTTTGTTTTCGCAGAAAAAATTGGTGAGTCGTAATACGGTCAATCATATAACCAACAAATCCCTATTTGTAATCTGATAATTTCAATCAGATGACCACCGAAATAAATAAGATTAGTAACGTATTAAATTAATATTTATTTTATCGTTTTATGACGTTTTATTATTTTTTATGACTTAATTTATTTAAATGATTGTAAGTACATGATTTTTTATTGAAATAAATTTAACAAAAAATAATTATATCGTAAAATTATATACAATATGTGTAAAAATTATGTATTCTCAAATATTTAAATAAATTATGTCATAAAAGATTTACAAACGATAAAATAAATAATAAAATAAACAATAAATAATACAAATTAAAACAATTTATTACTATAATACTGAAAAATGACTAGATTTCTAAAAACTTTTGTTCAATTAATTTTTTATATGAGGATGTTACTCTGAATAGTGATGTATAATATATGATACATATTAAATTAAACAGTATTAAATATGTATCAAAATAAGTAAAGTTAAATAAGATAGTTATTCTTAGATTTAAGTTTTATTTTTCCAAATTCAAATACTGATCATTTCAGTTTTTATTACAAAATATATTTCAGTTTTGAAAATAAAAAGCCTTTTTAAATTTTAAACAGTTTAGCTTATTTGTTTGATCCGACATGTAATTCTAATCATTTCAATTGGAATATACATCGCGCGTGGATATTTGAGCAGAAACTGGGCAAGCTTGTGAGCAGAAATGCGAGTATTTCAATTTTTGGCTGAGCAGAAGTAGGGACATTTCATACTTCGTGTTAAGTAAACTATTATTATGTCAGAAACTCTTTGTACAAATTTTTTTTAAATGCAATTTGTATTTATTTTTGCGATAACAGAACTCTTATGTGATAAGAAATAGGTACATTGACCATACGGAATGCCGAAATTTAAAACATGAGAAAGATTTAAATCATTCAATGTTAAATTCAAATGTTCGGAAAACTCAATGTCAAAAATGTTCGAGTTCCATGAAAGGGGCGGTTCGGGAGGTTAAGGAGTTATTATCGCAAAACTCGGACCAATCAGAGCGAGCCATGCCGTGCGATGATGGGGAGAGCCCGGCTCGGCAGCAGGTTCCGCTGCGCGTAGCGTTGGTGTCGCGCCGTGGTGAAACAATGAACAAGAGAAGGAGTAGAAAAAAAAGGTCTTGTTTGAAAAAAGAGGTAGAAATACCAGAAACGCCTAGCGTTTATGAGTCTCTATTGCTCTATACCTGTCTTACGAAACTTTCCGAAAAAAGGACAGACTTTCTTTCGACCAGTTACCCATCCACTCTGCGTACCAATCAGCAGGCAAAATATCGAAACATATGCTTGCCATAAATTCTAGTCTTACAGCGGTCCCTCTCGAGTCCCCTTTTTTTTGTCTGAACACACCGTCGCGTCTTTCGACACGCATAATGCCCCCCTCCCCTAAACTCTTCAGAAAAATCTTGCGTACAGTCAGTGTCGTTCTAACCGCGATAAAGAGAACATCTCTAAAGACTTGTCAATTATCAATTGTGACTTGTGATTTGTGCTGCAATACAAGTGATATTCCAATTGTTATTAGCGCATAGCTATGTGTACAATAGTGAACAATAGTGAACAATAATAGCGAGTGTGGAAAAATTTCACGGCATCCGTGTGAAATAAACATACGATTTACTTATCGATTAGAAAGTGAAAGTCCGGATCGTTTACTCGACCTGATCGTACGTCCCTTAGCTTTCGGCACTTCCGTACACCTGAAGTCAGCTGTGCAGTTCGTCTCCGAATGGCCCAGTGTCACACATTTTGTAGCAGTAAGTGCATTTATGGGTGAATATGTAAATTTTAATTAATCCTTTCGCTACCACGGACGAGATATCTCGCGCCCCGATAGTTCCCGATAAACGCCTTTTGCGAGATATCTCGCGCCCGGATACTTCCCGCTAAACGCTTTTGACGAGATATCTCGCGCCCGGATACTTCCCGATAAACGCTTTTGACGAGATATCTCGCCACCTAGCACCAATATTTTGACACTATAGACAAATATATTTTATAAGTAACTGTATCCTGATTTGTAAAAGGGAGAAATGAATGAAATCTTTATTAATTTGTTGAAATTAATTTTATTTACTTTCTACATGATAAACTTCAAAACATGGTGTTGCACATAGAGCTACTTCACACTTCTGACAAAAATACCTTGTTTCTTTGCGTACTCTTTTCTTTGTCGTCTGCCCTATTTTTACAGGGAAACATCGAGACTTCAATCGAAGTGGATGTTTTTGAGTGGATTTTCTTCCCTGATATGTATGTGGTGTGCAATGCTCTTCTAACAAACCACGAACGATGTCTTCTTTTATTTGCAAATAACTTTTATTTTCTTCGTGAACGCATTTCCACACCACGAGGGAATTATAGATTGCTATATCTAATACATATTATTGCTATATCTGATACAGTTACTTATAAAATATATTTGTCTATAGTGTCAAAATATTGGTGCTAGGTGGCGAGATATCTCGTCAAAAGCGTTTATCGGGAACTGTCGGGGCGCGAGATATCTCGTCCTTGGTAGCGAAAGGGTTAAATAGATTTCTGCTTCTTCTCTTGTTCACTACTTCACCGCAGCACAGCACCAACGCTTCGCACACCGCCGTGCCGTGACCGCGCTTCGATTGGTCCGTGTTTTTCGATAATAACTCCTTAATAAACGAACATTTTTGCAAAGGAAAATGTCACTTCAAATGACCTCAGGAACGTACATTGTGGTCGAATTTAATTGCCAAATCATGATGCTTTCAAAAATTCCACTGAACAATCCACAAGGGTTGAATAAAAAGCTTTAAACAAAAAGGATAATCAGACCGACACCGTGCAAGCAGGTAACGGTTACAGAATTTGTCTAGGGACTGTAGAGTGTACCAACTAATGCTATAATGCGACCCTGATGGTTATCGAGTGTTAAAAAAACGGGAGCTGACGCGCGCGGTAAACCTGATTCGCGGATATCGAATGTTAATAAGCTGATTCATGTTAATCGCGCTGGTTTTAAACTGGTTTTAATTCGGGAAATCATGACACATAGGGGGCTTATGCTCGGCTCACGTATTTTCGCTTGGCGTTAGTTCGTTGTCGGAGTTTGTTACTGTTTAACCTTTTTTTCTCGTTTAATCGAGCCGCGATTGCGGGTCATTTAGATTAACTCTGAATTTAGATTATAATTTCAAAATGTTTCTCCTCGCTGTCACATAAACTTTCGTTAATAATTGACATACATGTTGGGGGAGTCGTTTTCAAAACGTGAAGGGTTAAAAATTGTTCAACTCCAGGTGTAGTGTCTAAATATTTTGCGATACAATCATAGCTGCGGAAACTGGATATTGTATAATTCCATCGTTATTACAAACAACTTATACTACTATTAGTTTGTCGAAACAGTTTCCAAAACCTTTTTCAATGCTAATCGTAAGCTTTATTTTAGACCTGCAGCAAAACAAAATGATGAATGATTTTTTGCTATCTTAGGGGTAGGTTTATTATTTCGTTCGTTTAAAATTTCTGTGTGTAACTATTTACAATAATATGTATAATAAAAAAAAAAAATAGGTGCTGGTATCTTATGTACGGAATAATCGAAAGAAATTTTACTCGTATTCTGATTGTTATAAAATATTAGGTTCTAACGTGAAATTGTTCGGATGCAAATATAAATATGTTTTTATTTTAACGATTTGGTAATGATTATTAGGTTCTAACGTGAAATTGTTCGGATGCAAATATAAATATGTTTTTATTTTAACAATTTGGTAATGACTCATCGGAAACGTACGTAACGTGATCTATCAAACTGATGCACTGTAAAAGATATCGGAAAATGTATTTTTTTCAGGGCTTTGAACGAGTATGTGCCTTAACGATTTCGGTGCAAACAGATTCGTCAGCGACGCGAGAGATCCGCAGCGCACTATGTTTTCATGACCGTTCTGAAAATTATTTGTCACGTCGCTGCTGTGAAGGAAAACTGTTGTGGGACAACCAGTTCGACGTAATCAATTTCTCGTTAAATTTTGTTTCGTAATGAATCCTCGTTGGATCAAGAAAAATTGTGTTGAACTTGATATCATCAGTAACGATGACTTACGAGCCTGTATATCTACAGGACGGGATTAACGATAGGTACAATTAGGGATTGCAATACCGGACCAAAAATACAATACCGTATTTTTTTAAACGTTGTACCGGTATACCGGTATTAATACAGGTTTTAGGAATTTTCATGAAGGTACAAAAACACAGTTGTTTAATAGAAAAAAACATTAACTAATTTATTGACTTCATATTTTTGAAATGTGATTGTAAAAAACATAATGCATCTATTGAACTGTGATTAAGCCTTGAACGTATTTTCCTGCACAAATTACCTGCAGTTGAAAATGCTCTTTTCGCATCCACGCTGGTTGGTGGTATGTACTGTTAATAATGAGCGATATACTTTCTCCAAATATTTTCCTCGGTGTCCTTCATCTTCTAGCAACTCGGTCTCTCGTCTGACAGTTTTGGATAAATCTATTTTTTGTATTATTTTTGTATTATTGTTCGTGACCATGTTTTTATTTATAGCTAATTGTAATTACTTCTCGAAAGACAATTCTTTGTCGATATTAACATCATCTTCAACGTATTCTTCTGGATAGGTTTGTGTTTGGTTTTCATAAATGTTTTTGTGGAAATTGACGACGAACTTAATTAAATTTGACCTTGTTAGCTTCTTTTCTTCCTTTCCGTTTTCTTTTTTAAAATCGTTATAATTATGTAAATACCTTAAAATATTTTCTAGTTCACTATGCCTTTCCTGTATACGAATTTTCAATGCACTGTATAATTCCTCAGACAGTGGCGTGTCTTGATCATTAAGTGATTGACACATATTTATTGCTGCATTCGCTGTTAATAAGTTGGAATCCTTCCGACATAATGCTTCCGCAGCCAGCTTTATTGGAAGCAGAACTGGTACAGTTTTTGATATTAAATCGAATTCACTATCGGAAAAATTAATTTGTAAATTTAAGTCAATTAATGCTTTCTGAATTGGATTTTTTAATTTCAAAAATCGTTCCATCATTAATAACAAACTGTTCCAGCGTGTTTTAGAATCTAATATTAGCATTAGTTCTTTTTTTATTTCAGTAAGTATATATTTTTGTAAAACGGCATTTTTAGCAGGGGAACGTTTAAATATTTTAACAACTTTTCGAATTTACTTAATTACAGGAAGCAATCCTTGGTAAGTTAATATTTCGTCCTCGTTACTATTATCTGCGTCATATTCAAATGAGGTACTTTCAACAATTGTATTATTATTTTCTTCATTGCCACTCTCTTCGAAATCAGAATCAGAAGTTTCTAAATCCAGAGTATTCTGCTTCTTCTGCTCTTGATTTTGTTGTTATAGCACACTTATTACTCCAAGTTGAATTCCATGAACATAGCACAATTGCTGACTTGCATCAATCAACTTCCCAACTTTTTTCATCACCGTTGCTCCATCAGTAGTTATGCAGACAATATCTTGTTTTAGAGATAATCCATGTTCCTCCAATTTGCAGTTGACTATTTCTACACATTTTATAGCTGGCATACTTCCTGAGACATATGTGCGAGTCCTATATTCCAAATTTACTTTTCTGAATTAATATTTTAATAACGTCTATTTCGTACACTTGTCCATTCATCAAATGTGAGACTAAATTTTGTACCATTTAATTTTAATTCTGTTAATTCTTTTTTCAGAGAATTGCGAACACTGTTACTATAGTTAATAACAGTTCTTCTTATAGTATTAATAGATCTTGGAATATTTGTGAAACCTCTTGCAATTAGTGACTTTCTCAATTCAATTGAAGAACAAAACACTCTGAACGGCAAACCATCTAATGCTGTCATTCTAGACAGAACTTCATCGAAACAGTCATTTTTTTTCTATTGAAAAAATCTGTAATTTGTGATGTCTTTGGTTTAGTAATATCATTTTTAGGTGAGTTAGAATTTGTCTCGGATTCTTTTCTTTTCAATAAATTAATATTATGTAGTGTTTTTAAATGTGTATGTAGTCAACTTGTACTTCCTCCAATAACTGTAATTATCCTTGAACATGTTTTGCATCTTGCCAGCATATTTTTTTCATCATATAAATAGTAAAACCAATCCGAAGTATTATTCATTATGGATAAATGATACTAAAAACATATACATACGTTATACATGTAAATATTTTGAACAATGAGGCATAATATATAATGTGTACTTACTTGTGAAAAAGAAACTCACCAATTTAAAACATATCTAAATGTATACAGGGTGTCCCAAAATGTCTTCAACTCCCGGAAATGGGAGGTTCCTGAGGTCATTTCAAGCGCTATTTTCCTTTTGCAAAATGTTGTCCGAGGCTTTGTTTAGGAGTTATTAACGAAAAACACGGACCAATCAGAGCGCGAGCTAGACACTCGCTGGCACGTTCAGTGCGGCGAGCCGGCAGGCGGTTGGCTGAACATGCCAGCGAGCGTCTAGCTCGCGCTCTGATTGGTCCGTGTTTTTCGTTAATAACTCCTAAACAAAGCCTCGGACAACATTTTGCAAAAGGAAAATAGCGCTTGAAATGACCTCAGGAACCTCCCATTTCCGGGAGTTGAAGACATTTTGGGACACCCTGTAGTATAAATATTTAAAACACTACGCACAATTTCACTAGGACAAACGGAAGAGTCAATTTGTTCGCAGTTGAGCGACAACTGAACTGTGGTCATCGAGATCCGCCTTTATAGGCAGAAAAATGCCTCAAACGTTGTCGTTCATCGCCACAATGTTGCAAAGAATAAAGCGGCATCGATACCACGTCGAAAAGAGCGCAGCGGCATCGGTACCACACCGAAAAGAGCGCAGTGGCTTCAGCAGCCACCGCGGCAATGTGCTATGATCGGCAAGCACACACACACACACATCGTCATCGGCGAACGTATTTCAGATAAGAGTAGATGCCCCAAAAAAATATTTATTATTTATAGCTAATACCGGTATTTTACCTTAGCAAATACCGGTTTCACGAAATTGCAAAATAGCACGAAATACCGGTATTCGGTATACCGGTATACCGGTATTGCAATCCCTAGGTACAATAGAGCCTCTGGCAACAGTATTTAAATTAATTTAAAACCGATTATTTATCACAGAGAATTATTTACATAGAAAAGTGGAAAGTGGGGTCTTAAACATATTAGGGAGTGGAATATGTAGATTAATGCAGGAATGTAATATTAACGAACTAATTAATGTTATACTACAGATTAAAGAATTTATTGTTGACAAGAATGAAAATTTGTACAACTTGTAGCCAATACTTTGAATATTTTGTAATACCTAGAAACGATTAGATGACGACTATTGTATACATATGCTTCTGGTCATACAACTTCTAATATGAAAAATTATTAATGTTAAGCTGTGAAGGAAAGTATTCTATAAAGTTTAATCAATTAATTCTCAATCTGACAAACCTCTTGATAGTATCACTAATAAAATCTTTATACAAAATCGTATTTTTAATAATTATTGTATAATTATCTGAAGAAGGGAAATTTTAAAAAATTTTAGAATAATAATACAATTTTTGTTCATATTTAAGTGTTCTCGCATCTTAAAAAATTACACGTACCATAATTGCATAAAGTTTCCACAGTCATTGATATGTATTTGTTTACTTATTAACAAGAAAACCCTGAATTAAAGAAAGTACCACATAAAAGACGTTCATGTATTAAAAATTACCTTTGTTACAAATGTCTGAACAACTCATAATTTTCTGTTGAACACGTTACTTCGATAAAAATACCGGACTCTTGATTCGCGATCGGAAATTCAACTGTAGTTGCGTAAGTTGTTGATTTTGCCATGCGTAATTCCGTTCACAAAACACTGCGTTGACAACAATCGTATCAAAATGGATTATCGGCCAATCGTAACATTAATTTTAACAGAATAATCGGAACCAAAACCAATAACCTTGCACGTGAAAAATATATATTTTTACTTGTGACCACGGTCAACAACATCGAAATCTCAAATGTAAATAATAATAACAACATGGATAATAACAGGACAGGTGTATGCTTGGCTCGACAATACTACATTCGTCGAAAGCACGTCTACCAATTATAGTATTCAACGCTCAAGTTCTCTTGAACAAATACGGTGTTCTTCGAATATCCGTCGGATTGCTGAAAGCAACGTTAGGTATCCTGGAATGCATAAGTCGCGATGCGTCCGTTGCATTAAAGCTCCTCCTCCCTTCACGGACCGAGAAATATGCTCGTGCAATTTTTGCAAACGAGCCAATTTAGAGCGCAAACTTTCGCTGAGCGACGGAATGTTTGAATAAATTTCAAGTCGCCAGTTTTTCGAAAGAATTCATTGAAACACGCAACAGTTACAAGTTCCGTTTCGACGCTACGATATTAAATGCATACTGTATTAGGCGTTATTGAAAGGACGCCTTTTCGGCGGTCGTTTCGAAAGTTTCGTCATTTCGAGACGCACCGCATGCATTCCTAATGCAATACAATTTTCTCCGGTCGGGTGTCACGCGCGAATACGTAATGCTTATTTAATGCATACATTACTTTTTCCTATCGTAACCGCCTAACGAGAACTGGATCAATTAGGTAAATCCAAACGATTATTATTCGACTGCGGATTTTGTGCACAAAAGTAAACCAGTGAAAATATAGTTATTCCAAAAAAAAGCTTTTTACCAAAAAATAAACAGATCAGGACAGTGAAAATATTCGAAGCATTTAAAAATACTATTGGGTCATTCCATGCCGAATCCATCACTTTTTGCGGTCACCATCGTCGATTTTGTTCTAATTGAAATATGTTGTAGTCATCATTTTGCCGGTTTCGAATATTTTAGAAATTACAAGCCTTCGAATTTTGCGATTTTTGCCCATTTTGAGGAAAATAGGCCACACTTACAAATTTTTATTTCGGGAACTGTTTGTCCGATTGTGCTATACTTTTTTTTGTTTTATTCGGAAAGGATTGGGCTATTATAAAATAATTTTTTCATCCTCGATAATTAACTTTATAATGCTGCTAAATGTAAACAAATTCTTTTTTTCGATTTTGGCCAGTAATGTAAATTTTGAAAAAAATGTGGTTATATTCCCTGAAGTTTCCTCTTCAAAATAAGCCCTTGAACAAAATGGCCAACAAAATTATTTACTTCACGAGAAGTATTTTTCGGTAAACTGTAATTTATAACTATAAACATTGTAACAGTAGAACCAAGAAAACTAAAAACACTTATTTTTAATTAAGAATCCGAATACTTTATGTTTATTTTTCATTGTCAGTATATTTACTATCTTCATTTTTCACAAAATCCGACAATCTTGATATATGTAGATTTATGCTATTTTATACAAAATAAAAAGTTTGTGCATCAATTGCAAGACACTTGAGCCAAATTTATATTTTTCACTAATACTCTTATAATATACTTCTTAATAATATATTAATACTCTTGAAGTCTTGTAATCACCTACTGATATTCATCATAAATGCATAAAATCCGGAGCCCACTGATAAGAAATATGGCGCACGGTTTGTGGAAGATACGTACGCACGTATCTTGCGGAATCACAGGTATAAACATTCGGCGGAACCGGCAGCCTACTTTGTTGTCCGTACCGGAGCGGATAGTATTTACACGGACGAATATCGGCTCGGATTGATATTAGCTTTCGGGAAAATATTTTTCAGCGGTGGACGACGGCGAAAAAACACGCTGCCTCGCTGTTACGGGGTCTAGCATATTAGCGCCTCCGGCATTTCTGCAATTTGTTCGACGTATGAAACGTGTACGCCGTTTCCCGGTAGTTCCGGATCGACATTCTTCCGCATTGTTCGTTTTTGTTTCCACGGCTTTTGACTCGAATTTCATAACCATTTTGTAGCTTACAATAGTACCGGGCTAACGAATTTCGTCTCTCGCTTGTATATTCTTTTCTTTCTCCGTCCGCTCAATTTCTCTCGCTTACATCAAGCCACCTTTAAACCTTATGTCAATGAGCAACATTTTCTACGACATTCGACGATGTTGCACTTTATAGTTTCCTGTGAACAATTAAAAGTGGTACGTAATAGTTTATGTAAAAAAATTGTCTTATTTCATTACTTTCGATAACCAACATTTTTTATGACATTCAAGAACTTAAAAATGTACCATAATTTTACTACTTGTCAACAAAAATATTTACATTAGCGCAACATTTATCTCGCAATTGGTTTCGATGAATTCATATTGTTGATACAAACCATTCGTCCCACTAAAATTATTAAAGTAAGAAAAATATACACACAATTGTTGAATTTTAAATATTCGCAAAAGCAAGGATTTGCGACATTTTATAAATATCGATTTATTACCTAATGAAAATTGAGCAAACTCTACGACGACTACAATATTAATGTATTACTACGATGAAATGCAGATAAACAAAATTCACAAGTAAACAAAAACACGACAATCTACAAACACATCCAATATTATTATTATTAAAATTATGTAACAATTATTGAATAATTATTATTACTATTACAATAACGACGAATTTTGATTTAATATGGTTCTCCTGGAAGCACAGTAAACCACGATTTCACGTTGCTCAATTATTTAAAACATGTAAAACTCCCTGTAAAACTCCCCGTAAAACATGCAACAGAATTATTTTTCATGAATACTTCGTTGTAACACTTGATCAATAATAACCTCACGATTCTGGATCTCGCAAATTGTCTAAATCGATCAGTTCTGAATGAGAATACGCCGTTAAGCGATTACATCACCTTGGCGCTCAAAAAAATATGTATAAAAATTAAATTTTTTTTTGACGCTGCCATTAAGTATATAAAATTATCTTTATTTGACATATATATATATATATATATATATATATCGTCTAAAACATAATAAATAAATTTTTTCTTATTTAAAAGGGTAATAGCTAAAATGTGACGTAGAAAAAAAATTTTTTTAATTTTTTTGTAGAAATGACAGCTGTTTGAAAAAAACTCGAATTTGCATCAAAATTTTGAGTTTAAAAAATTTATAACTTTGGAACATGACACCCAATCACAAAAATCCTACGTCACATTTTAGCTATTACCCTTTTAAGTAAGAAAAAATGTATTTATTATGTTTTAGAGGATGCCTAACAGAGAAATCAAGTACACCATCAGCAAGGATTTTCAAAAGAGGGTCCTACTTACCGGCTTATATCTCCGCCATTTTTTATTTTTTTTATATATATATATATATATATATTATGTTTATACTTTATATATAAATTAAGATTAAAATATATATATATATATATATATATATATATATATGTATATATTTTTGTATATAGTAGTTTTATGAACAATTTTCAATATTAACGATTAAAAAAAATATATATATATCAAATAAATGTCAAATAAAGATCATTTTATATACTTAATGGCAGCGTAAAAAAAAATCTATTTTTATACATATTTTTCCGAGCGCCAAGGCGGTGTAACCTCTTAAAATTGATTCGAGAATCCCGAGTAATTCCCCGTGCAAATTGAATCATTACACGTTTCTCGAAATTCAAAAAACGATCGGTTTAACGCGGCGCGAGTAACAAGCCGTTTCACGACGAAAGTTGCCGAAGAAACTTTTCTGCGCGGCGGACTAATTGCTGGATCGATACGCGACTGATTAGAGAATCCGTAGTCGGGTACCGTTGCGGCCTAACGCGAGATCTAGAAGAGTTGGGTTGCAGTTTGCAGAGCGCATATAGGGGCGATTCCGGCGTGTGCAGAGGTTCGGCTCGATGGATCGATAAAAATCGGGCGATTCTTCAGCGCGGATAGGTAGGTGGAAGGTGTGCAGACGTTCAAGTGAGGCAAAAGGGAACCACTTAGCCGAAACTACAGGAGTCTGGAAGTCAGCAGCTATTCGGCAGACGTCACTGGCGCCAGCGGACTACCTTAAACCTCCCCCAACCCTCTCCCAACCTTCCAGCCCCTCAACCCCTGTACACCGACAATCTCATTCCCCAAAAGCGTCGCAAGAATTATAAAGTTGGTGGAGGAGAGCACCGGGGTGACTTCTTCCCTCGACCACCCACTCCTGTCAGCCAGCCATCCCCTTTCCTCGTGGTCCTCCATCCACCACCTCGACCTAGCTACTTCGTTTCATCCCCTCGCCTCTTTTTCTCTCTGTCCTCGACGCGTTCCCTCTCACACCCCCCCTCCCCCCGGCCGGTTTCTCTTTTCCTCCTCGTTCACCAGTCTCTCTTGCACGTTGCATCAGTATCTCTCTTTCTCTCTCGAACGTGGGACTCCGCTTTTTGCCCCCGCTTCGAACTTTCCAGCACGAGCTGAAGAATCGGTCCCTCGTTTTCGGGGGAGTTTCGTATCGTCGACGGCCCCGCGACGCGGAATCTGCTGTTCCCCGTGAAATGCGACGCGACGCAGGAAGTCGTTCAATTAGGGTCGTGTACCGTGTGATCTCGAAACAACACCGTCGTTCCGCGATCGATGCAAGAACGTACCTTCAACGCGTTCGCAACTTTCCAAAACGTGGTCGAAATCTCAAAAATGAATTTTTAGTTGGAGGCATGTCCATTGTTCGATTCGGGAACTCGGGTGAAGACTCTGTGGAAAAGGTACGATGGCCGTACCATTTATACTTGCAAAATGGTCAGAGTTCAAATATTGTCAGAGTGCTCCATCTAAAGTGAATAATTTTGAACGGACTATATACGAACCTTGTTAATTTCTATGAATAATGTCTTACATGAAGCAACGGGGTTTTTGGAATATTAACCCTTAACACTCTTCCGCTCTCATGCAATGTTCTACTCTGCAGACCTACGTCGGAGATACGAAAAGCGACCTACTGATTTCTGAATGACTGTGAGCTAAAGATATACAGGGTGTTTGGTAATTGGTGGTACAAGCGAAAAGGGGGTGATTCTGCATGAAAAAATTAGTCGAAAATATAGAACAAAATTTTTTCATGTGAGGCTTTGTTTTGGAGAAAATCGACTTTGCATTTTCGCCGGGTACGCGTGCGCTTGATCATGTCTCGTTATAACGGATCTCCCTGTAGATCATTGTCTCGATGGATCATTATCGCAGTTTAAGTTTGTTTTTATCGTACCGAAAAATTAGGAACACACAATGAAATAGGATGTTGAAGTAATCATAAAGTTTATTATTACAGAAATAGCTGAAAATGTTGCCCATTCTGCTGAATACATAATTCTGCTCTTCTAATTAAATTTCTATGAACGCTTTGTAACTTATTCGGTTGCTTTAATGTATGAAAGGCATGAATGATAGTGTTTAGCGGTAAAGGTAAGATTGTAAGATGATAGGTAAAATAAACATTTCCGTGACACCGGAAGTGTTTATCAACATATACTTCAATCGAGACAAAGATCTACAGTGCGATCCGTTATACCGATACATGATCAAGTGCACTCGTACCCGGCGAAAATTCAAAGTCGATTTTCTCGGTAACAAAGTCTCACATGAAAAAATTTTGTTCTATATTTTCGACTTATTTTTTCATGTAGAATCACCCCCTTTTCGCTTGTACCACCAGTTACCGAACACCCTGTATATATAAAAAAAGGAAAAATACATCTTTAGACTGCTTGTTTAGCAGCCATACGAATGTTTATAATATTTATCGTATTATGTGTGTAGAGTACTATAATGTATTAAAACGTCTGTATAGTATTGCAAAATAATCTCTTCCTTGAGATTTAAATTGCATTAAAAAAAAACCTTTAGCACTCGAGTGGTGATTCAGAGTCACCACTAAAAATTGCTGTACCATTATTCACAATATTGTTTACATTATTAAATATGTTCGTATCTATTGATATATGTATGTATGATACATTTAATACTGTTCCGAGAACTGTATATGCGTTCCAGATCCCGTATCTGCGGGACCGTTTCATTGTATTTCGCGGTACCTTTTTTGGATGGAATCAAAGATAGAGCCGCGGCCCTTTGAGTCGCATGCCGACATGAGCGACTCGGTTTCAAATGTTTCGATGAACTACCGAGCTCAGTTAGTTGAAGCTTAGCTTTAGTAGAGAGAGCATCTTATAAATACCGTTTAAAAGATATCTGCCTTTTTATTTCAAAGTTACCTTGCTTCCCAAAAACTAACAGTATCTAATAAATTACTAAACATTTAAGTATTGTACGAGGTATTATATCAATTTCATATCCGTAAAATGAAAAAAATCATATACACTGGAATTATTCTAGGTCGGAAGAAATGTTTAATTTTTCGAGTTAAAATAGCTCCGACTGCAAAGGATTAAACACGAAGGTGTATAAACCAAAAATAATTTTTGAAAATTAATTACAGAATTTCTAGTATAGTCCCAGGGTTAAGGACGTTCTGGAGATACAATGGGAGGCAAAAGTACAAGAAATTCGAAATCCATCAATATATTGGCAATGAAAGCCATTCATGAGTATATTTTGCATTAAAAAAATAGATTAATTTAAAAAGCTTTCGTTTAATTATTGAATTTCATGTTATATTTATTTTTTAATGAAATTGTCTTCATATTATAAAAAATTGTAAGTGACTTTTGCGAATAATTGTACCCTCTGATTTGAACTTCAAGATAATAAATTTGTGATATTCAATATATATAATTACGCAATAAAAAGTTAAAAATAAATATTTAAATAAATTAAAAATACTTCAAAAAGCAATATTCATGGTTATTATTGAGATGACAACACGATAAATTTGACGTTTTGTAACAGTTTATAATTTTTTGCTCTGTAACTGTTTAGTGAATCCTACTAAATTTTGAACATAATTAACCCCTTGCACTATAATACCGAGTCGGACTCGTGACGAAGATTTCGAAGATAGTCTACTAAATATTCATGCTACTAATTTCCTTTAAACTTTAAATTGAAACAAAATTATATTTTCTTGTTGTTGGAACCATTGGAGACTGTATAGGTATAAATTACATACAAACTTCTTTTTTTCTATGAAATTAGAAACGATAAATAAGTTCTAATCACTGCAACCGTAAAATGAATCGTAGTGCAAGGGGTTAATTACATAATTTTTACTATACAGATATAAAAAAAACTGGAGTTTCTAGTTGCGTTTTTTCAAGGTTTAAATAGGGTTTGAAGTGAAATTTGATGAATTCTCCATAAGAAGACGTGTTAAAATGTGCAAACTTTAAGTTGCTATAATTCTTAAACGGTGCAGTGAATCGAACCCAAACTTTGGTAATTGCATTAATTTAGTAAGAATTATATCTTGTCAAATTTGCAAAAATTTTTTTTCGTTTTTATATACCTCCAGAACATCCTTAACGGAGCCTAGTACCCCACGGATGAATCTCCGTCCGATCGAATCGAATAATATATGTTGTATTCCTCCCTTCCCGCATATAATGCTGCTCTGATAAGATTCATCGGGTGTTACCAGAGAGACTGGACAAGCCCGTAGCTATTTATGCAATCGACGCACGCGTTCCTCTTCTCACGATCGAGCCTTCTTTTCCACGGTCAGACGTCGCGTCGCGACATTTCCGCCGATAGGAATGCGTGGCCCCGGGGGCACGCTTTATTGACATTATGGAGGGATCATCGAGGCCGCCAAGTTCGAGTATCGCTCTCGCGGGTCTGGGAACGGGTACGGAAGAGGTGTGTGACGAACGAAACCAGCGCAGCGCCAGAAGGAGGACTGCCTTCCCATGGTGGGTGTTGCTATCGATGAAGGAGTCGCAACGGTTTGTATAAAGTGCGCGGACTGATTTTTTCACAGACATACCAGTAGCCCCATATACATATGAACCCACAGTGGTAGTACGCAATTTTAACCCCTCTTGTGTTACGATGTTCATTTGGTCTTTAGTACTCCGTAACAATAAAAATTTTTATTCTTCGTAGATCAACGACGAAATAAATTATATCTAAAATGAAAATTGAATATCTAATGTAAGTGAAAGATGGAAATAGGACCTCAAAGATCAGCTTTGTACCCTAAAATTACACTAATATTCAATGTACACTAATATTCGGACACTTTTAAAAAGACGATAACTTTTTTAATATTCGACCATACAACTTGAATTTTTTTCAGAAGTTAGAACAATCGGTTTTGTTACGTAACGTGAAAAGAATTTTTTGAAAAATTGCAATTGGTCGGTATTGCAGAGAAAATACTAAAAGTTATGTTTCACAACTTTTTTATGTGGACTCATACTGAAAATGTAGAAAACACGTTTCGTAGATCTGTATCAATTAAACATATTCTGAAAATTTCATTAAAATCGGTCAACGTTGCAAAGGGCTACAAACGTTTAAAGATGGTAGAAATTGCAATTTTTCACGATTTTCACCTCAACCAGATCTACAAAACATGTTTTTTAAATTTTCAATTTAGACCCACATAAAAAAAATGTAAAATGCAACTTTTAGTATTTTTTCTACATTTCCGACCAATTGCAATATTGAAAAATTTCTTTTCACATCATGTAGCAAACTAATTGCTCTAACTTCTCACAAAAGTTCAAATCGTATGGTGCAATGTCTAAAAAGTTATCGTTTTTTTAAGAGCGTCCGAATATTAATTGGAGCACTGTATATCTATAATAAACCTGTAGACTATTTGAAGAGCTCACGGCAACAAACGGTCAGCTCGATTTAGACATGACTGCTCACTTAGATTTTGTAATCGTTCGGAGCAACAAACAGTCGGAGCGACTGTGAACATTCGGGGTAACAATAAGGTGACCGTTTGTTGCTCGGAATTTGTGCGTTATTCGACATTCGCGCAAGGTTTTTTTTTCTATAATTACTATATTACATTTTGTAATAAAATGTATTCAATAGTATTGCTACTAAATAGATATCATCGGTTCGATTTTTGACGAAAACTGAATCGTGGCTGTGAAGATAATACATAGTAATAAATATAGCTTCTTGTAAAAAGAAATGTCTAGTTATGAAATTATGTTAAATAGAATATAAAATTCTGTTCAATAAAATAAATATATCGTTAATTGCTTTATAATGTTTTTAGTCAATAAATCAAAAGTTCAAATAGTTAACCGTTTGTTGCTCTGAACGTATCTATAGGAATAACAGTAATTTTTTGGAAGAATTTCATCTCGTTCGGAGCAACAAACAGTCGCAAACGTCTCATGATATGACCGTTTGTTGCACCGAACTATCGAAAAAATTTGTTCTTTTACAGTCACGTCGAAATCAAGCTGACCGTTTGTTGCTCTAAGCTCTTTATTTGGATTCTAAAGTTTCATATGCACCAACCTAATAGTTGTACACGTTTAAATGTCTAGTGCTTAAGGGTTAAATAGAGTCGGAGCCGGAGCCGCCAGATGAGGGGAGGTAGCTCCAATTGAGGGGAAACAGTTACCCTCTCTCTGCCAGTACCGGATTAGTCACGTGACATCGTGACACATGCACGACGCAGACGGAACGCGTCACGTGACCGAACCATGGCGGAAGGAGAATAGCGTCGTAGAAGGCGAAGGTAGAGTGGGGGGACAAGTCTTAATCTGGCGACACTGGTCAGAGCATTGATGCCATAACGGATTCCCGAGAACCAATATTGATCTCATTACCAGACTGCAAATCTTTATGCAAAGTAAAAATTGTTTGTATAAATTGTACAAAACAGGAGAACATTTATATTTTTAAACTAGTTTAATCTATCTACTGCATTAAAAGGGGGGAGCCCTGTGTAAATGGCCTGTTTTTGAAGAATTTTTTTTTTAATTGTAATGCGTCGATTGATTTGAAATTTCAGGTATCATTTATTTATGTTATAGTATAACAAAAAATATTTTTTTAAAAGTCTAATTGTTAATAATAATCGTGGAATAACAGCTTGAAGATGGCATCCTGTATTTGCGCCATGCAACTTACAGTGCACAAAAATAATCTGAAAAAAAATTCAAATGGAATCGATAGTTTATGCAAAAACGCTCAGCATGACGTTTTTCTTTTTGTAAAATTTGCCAAATTGCATAAATGGCGACGTTATGAAAAAAAACGTGTTTTCTCATATAAATAATTGACAATAACTTGATTTTAAGGCAATTGTTTATAGAATATATATATCAAGTTTCATAAAGATCGGGTAATTAGTTCACGAGCTACGTTGCACGGCGTGCGAAATTTTGCGTTTCAAGAAAAACGCGTTTAAAGTTTGTGTAACAGAGAAATTGTGAAAAAATAGTAATTCATTTTAACTTACCGCAGTTTTTTGCTAATTTGCGATTCCGGGGCTATAGAACAGATTTTCCTCTTTTTCAAAATATTGCATTTCAGCCGTTTTTTCTTCTTTTCGAGAATCACGAGCCTCTTTGGTGCAATCAAGACTGCGTCGCTCCTGCTCAATACAACTTTTCACTTTATTTTTAAAGTAACGTACAAGAACGTCTCTGATAGCTTTCTAACTTTTTTTACCGTATTCATAAGGAAATTTTCTATCGATTTAAGCAAAAAAAAAAAAATACTAAAAAATTTAATTTTACACAGGGCTCCCCCCTTAACCGTTTGAGTCCCAGGAGCAACGCGCAACCGCGCTTTTTTTAAATGAGTATGAAATAAGCTGGGTTTTCTCGGCATAAAATCTTAACAGCGCGATCGCGCTGCTTGGGACTCAAACGGTTAAATTGCATTCACTCATGTTCGTTATAGATGCATACAATCCGCAGTCTACTAAATTAATTAGACGCACCTCGTAATCGGAAGAAAGGAAAAATTCTGGAAAAGGGTAAGTGCAACTGTAGTCGCACAATCAATTAATTGATCCTTTACGAAGTTGCTAGCCGGCGATAATAAATTCAAGCCGCGATCCGACGACTCGACCGGCGCGGCGGCGGTGGCGTCGAAGATAAAATATGTCATCGTCGGCGATGCGAGTCATGCGCCGATAGTTGCCGGGAAAGTTCTCGTTTTGATGTGGCCACGAGAACCGGCCGAATATATGGGAGTGACGTGGCGCCAGGATCCGCGTGAAGAAGGGCGACGCGAAATATCGTCGACGAAGTTTCATGCCTCCCGCCGTTCCCCGATACACGTTGGCCTACTTTTCGACCTCGATTGCCCAGCGAGGCGTGCGTCTACCCATGTGTACGGTGCTTAAGGGGTCTTCCTACTTTTATCCCCATGGAAACTGTGTCATTTTCATAAATTTCTTTTTGGAAACTACCCGATCGACTTTTCCGAAAATTAATATCCACTTCGGGAGACGGTTGAACCGCTTCTCGTATAATTACGAGTCGGACTCGTCATCAAGATCTTAAACTACTAGATACGAATGTTATTCCATACTTTCAGGTCGAAATACAATTCTTGTGTAATCAATGTTTAAGCGCTCATATAAATATACGTATAGAATAAATATTTTCTTTTAGGTAGTTATCATGGATAAAGATTTATTATTAGACTGCGGACCTTTATGCAACATAAAAATTGTTCGCATTGGTCACGCTGAACAGGAGCCAAACAAATTGCTAGAAATTACTAGAAATTACTACTATACTTTAACCCTTAGCGGTCGGAGCTATTTTAAATCAAAAACGAAAGATTTTTCCATTCCAGAATATTTTCTTTCTATACAATTTTTTTTTCATTTTTTGCCTATGAAACTGATTTAATATCTCATTTAATATGTAATTGTCTAGTAATTTATTAAATACGAACAAAAATAATAATGTGAACAATATGTTTAAAAATGCAATAGCAATTTTCAGTGGCGCCTCAGAGTCGCCATCCGAGTGCTAAGGGTTAATAGTTCTAATAAGCTGAAACTAATAAGCTCTTTTTTCATTCAAGCTCTTAAATTCTACTAATTGCCTACTCATTTTCATACAATTATCAAAAACTATTACATACTATTAAAAATACAGTTCTCTCCAATTTCCATTTTTCGAAACACTGTGTATGCCGAAGGGTTAAATAAATTGTTCCGATTTAGTGTGAGTTTGGGCGCTGTGAACGTTAAATAGCATAAAAATTGGTCCAGCTGGCTTCTATCTCACCACTCCATGCACCGAATCAAAACGAGAACCGCCGAGACGCGCGTTTCTCGGGGCGGAGCCGAACGCCGCAAAAATAAAGTAGAGGGTAATAAAACGGTGACGTAACAAACGTAAAATATAGGAATAGTCCCAGTGGTACACCATAATAGGTCCCCGCAATATCCATGGAGATGCGTGGAACTCGTGCGCTCTGTGCAGTTCTAAAATAAGCTGCAAATATAGGCCGGCGAGGAGGCGCTCCATCTGCCCGGCGGAATTCCATGCTCCGCTTATCGGCGTGCACGCCGCTTTTTCTTCGTCTTTTCTTCTTTTCTTCTTTTCGAGGTCCCCCGCCGCGCCCCGAATCACCACGGCGGAATTCTTTCCCCTATTTACCGAGTTAACTATCCGATAATGCCGAGCGAGCCAACCATAATTGGTCCTCGAAGAGAAGCACCGTCTTGGTAACCGAGAGACACATTTCTACTTCTTTTTTTTTTTTTACTGTTTATTGCAATACCGCATCAACGATGCATGCCGGAGATTCGATTTCAGTCTAAGGACCACCGACTTAAAGGGTTGTACCTTTGGCACAATAATCGATTTTTTTAAAATCATTTTTTAACTCTTAAATCGATTAAAATTAGAATACCACCTTTAGGTCGTTTCTTCACTAACATATACGAATTTTTTTGGAAAAACTGAAGAACCTTTTGCAGTAGAATTTTGCACACATATTTATTGGTATTTGAAGTAAATGCGTGATTTTTTAAAAGGAAATATAATGAAAATTGAATGCGTTATACATATTTTTACAATGTTTTGCAATCTTTCCACTGATCGGAAACAAAAAATGAAGGTGTTTATTAATCAGAATGAATGTAATCGGTAGTTTTTGGCTCGAACCAAAAGAAATAAAAAGTTTTGATTATTCACAAAATGGCGGTATTATAAAATTATTACTTTTGATATTCTTCGGCCTTTAGCACTATCAAAAGAAAAAATTGACAGATTTGAAAAACTTTGGTTCGTGCGGCAGCAAGATATGTGCAGAAGATTCTCCCAAAAGACAAGTCAATTGGTCAACTAGAAATTGATATATCGTGGCAAACATTAAAAAGAAGTGGTTTTCAGAAAAAGTTTCGTTTAAAAATTCAACTAACAATATCTCGCGACGCGAGTTGCCTTCTCCAATTGCTTATAGCTACGTTAACCTTACAAATTCGAACAAATCTTTTTGCACACATGTTCTACAACATTTATACTTAAAAAAAAATTCTAAAAAATAATTTTTGATGAAACGAAGAACCAGAATACGCCCGTACAGGACCTAGGAATGTTGTTCGAGGGTTGTTAATACACAGGAGATCACCCAGCGACAGACCCGTCACAGAGTACTACCTGTTGTGGGAGTGAATCGGGGTGGGGGGGGGGGGGGGGGGGGGAGGGAGGAGGGAAACCGGTGAGATAGTTAACAACATTAAGCGGAGAAATCTCGTTTCCGCGTGTTCGACCGTACGAATTAGCGGAGAAATTATTTAAATTATTCGTTTCCAATGGACGGCGGGTCACGGGTAGCTCCTGCGTACACCGGCTGCGAGACGGAGGAGCGACCAGTTAATAAAGAGCCGCTGACAGCGTGACAGTAAAGTAACTTCGTTCCCCGGAATTTAAAATTAGATTCATAAAAATTATTCTAATAGATTCTCGGGCTGGCGGAGTCGCCGCTCCGGGGCAAATGAGGCAAATTCGTTTTGACACGTGGCCGTTCCCGCATTCTTCTCCCGTTCTACCATCCCCCGCAACCTGAAGACAGTCTTCACCTTTTTCCTTCCTCCGTCTTCTCGGGGAACGTCTTCTTCTTCTTCTTCCTCTTCTTCTTCTTAGCGTCCTCTCCGAACGAGAGGAGGACCCCATACTCACGTCCTTGTCTCTTGGTTAACGTCCGCGCCGGCGGAAACGAGGACGTGAAAAGGGAAGAGGCGACGGGTCGGTGGTGCGAGTTATGCAAATGCGACGATAACCGAACGTCAATCAGGAGGAAAGTTAAGTTCCAGGGATAGGGCTGGTCGCTCGAGCACCCGGAGAGACCGAGATGAGGAGACCTCGTCCCGAAGTTTAAGGGTCTGCCTGCCTACCCTCACCGACTCGGAAAGACTCTGCCGCGTTTTTCGAAATTTACCCATTACAACACGATCCTTGCTTCGGAACATCGAATTTTCTTCGTTCTTTTTTCAACACATTACTTGCCGTTAATTTTACAAAATCCTTACAGTTAAGGGGCTGTGCGCACCCAACTACCACCACCACCCTTACCACTCACACATCGATAGATCCGCATATATGTATACGAAATGCAAAGGTTTACGGCAAAAGAAACTGACGCCTCAATATTGCAATTAGAAGTTCAGACCCGGTTGATTATGTTTCCTAAGAGTCCTGGCCAGGGTGGTTCAGAGCCCAAATTTCATATTTTTACGTTGTTGAAGAGTAATTTGCAATAATCGGCAGCGCTGACTTCTGACAAAAAGTATTCTGCTGATTATTACAAATTACTCTTCAACAACGTAAAAATATGAAATTTGGGCTCTGAACCACCCTGGCCAGGGCTCTTAGGAATCATAATCGACCGGGTCTGAACTTCTAATTACAATATTGAGGCGTCAGTTTCTTTTGCTGTAAACCCTTGCATTTCGTATACGTATATGCGGATCTATCGATGTGTGACTGGTAAGGGTGGTGGCGGTAGTTGGGTGCGCACACAGCCCCTTAAGGATTTAAATAGGACACGCATACACGGCGGATAGAGCAGAGGGTAGAAATATGAGCCAGCAAGATTTTGACTGATACACAATACTTACGTTTCTTGTACAGGGTGTATAAAAATTATATGTCACGAATACCACGGAGGGATTGTATACCACTGGATCGATGGAAATCTGTTGAAAAAGTGGACCGAAAAATTGAGTTTGACACTTTCTTTCAGGGTCAAAAAACATTTTATCGCATCGTATAGTAGTCATCGCAAGGAACAAAAATCTCAAAGGAACAATGGGTCTCAAGTGAACCGTTCTCTTAAAAAACGACTTTGAAGTTTCGTAAATGAATTTCTTCCATATGTCCACAGGGTGTCCCAAAATGGTATAAGCTTGGAGGGAATGATTCTATATGAGAAAATAAATTAAAATTATAGAACACATTTTTTTCATTTGACGTCTCGGTTTCAAGAAAATTGTCTTTAAAAATCCGTCAAGTTCGTGTGCCTAATGATCGGACGCATCAGACAATTCCTATTCAAGAGCACGCATGTTCGCTGAATTTTTCAACTCTAATTTCTCGAAAACGAGGCGCCAAATAAAAAAAATTTATTCCATATTTTCAATTTATTATCTCATATAGAATCGTTCCGTCCACGCTTATACCATTTTGGAACACCCTGTAGACATGGAAGAAATTACGGAACTTCGAAGTCGTTTCTTAGAAGAACGGTTGACTTGAGAACCATTGTTCCTATGAGACTTTTGTTCCTTGCGATGAATAATATATGATGCGATAAAAAATTTTTTGACCATGAAAGAAACGGTCAAGGTCAATTTTGCGATCCATTTTTTTGAAATATCTCCACCGATCCAGAGGTATGGAATCCCTCCATGGTATTCGTGACATATAATTTTTATACACCCTGTGCAGGGTGTCATAAAATTATGTCGCGGATTCCATATCGCGATTCTACACCCCCGATTTAGTCGAAAATGACATAAGGAAACCCTCGCAAAATTGACCTTGTTTTTCACGTCCAAGGTCAATTTTGTGGGGGGCTCCTTATGTCATTTTCGACTAAATCGGGGGTGTAGAATCGCATTATAGTGTCCACGGACATATAATTTTGTGACACTCAGTACATTAACTTCAAATTAAGAGCGTTAATTTTTCTAATATTTTTACTCTCATATATCACGAGGTTATTTCTTCAGAAATTGTTAAAACGAATTAATTGAGAACCAATAATTATATTCTGAAAAAAAAAGTTTGAAAATGTGTGATCTTCTATATCAGTTTGCTGTATTCTGATGTAAATACAAATTGCACTGCAGTTATTGTCATTCTTAGTTTACTTTATTATATAATGTGCTGGTTTAGCTGCATATTCGTGTTTAGATGACCAAATTAAAAATTAGCAAATAATTTGTCGTACTTGCCTGTTGTTTTCAGAAGTATCTTGGTCACGATGACACTACCCCTCTTCCTCAAAGTCTGAGGTTAAACGAATCGCTTTAATCTCCGACAGAATTAGTACCAAGGAAGTTTAAATTACGTGGGAAAGAGCTAGTTCTGCTCGTCTTTCTGCCCCGCAGCTATCATTGGCCTCTCTTCCAGTGGCCTGCCAACTTTTACCTACCTAAAAAGTGAGTATGTATAAATTGTATTGGGTATTTATAAATATAAATAGAGTATCGTAAATTTTCTTTTTCAAGTACCTTTACTAAATAATCTATTTTATAGGTACTTGAAATTTGGCGTATATGTCGTTTTACATTTTTCAGCACGATGCTTGTATCTACAGCTAATTAACCGTTAGAGATTTACATTATATAATTCTTTACTTTTTTATGGATATGGCTTCGTCCACTCTGTTACTGTTTCTCAAGTATCTTAACTTGTTATTAGAGGATCTAAAAAGATTAAAGAAATAAATGAATGTGATAAATTTTAACTATGCAGTTTGGGTCTCATTAACCCTAAATCACTAAACTATAATGAATGTCGATGCCACATAAAAACGCACATAATACATACCTGTAAGAAATGCATTGCTAATATAAGATATAGGACATTTGATTAACACTAAACCTACCACGGTCAAATGATCGGTTTTCTATTCCACAGTTATTGAAATTATAAAAACGCTTTCATAGGAAATTACTGAATTGACTTCTTCATTTAAGCACATATTATAATGAAAACCGTACAAAGTGTAAGTAAATTCAATCTTCTCACTGCTATAAGGTGTTTCACTTTTATATGTTTCGTGCTTGGTAGGTTTAGTGTTAACATACAAGGAAATTATAAAATTTATTGTATGATTGATAAAAGTTGTACCAATCAACATATTGCTGTGAGAAAACGGATGTGTTATAGAAAGACTGTAGGTACTATATCTATCGCTGGATGTTCAAAATAATAAATAATAGCAAACACAATCACTGGGTACGATTTAAGTCGGTGTTGGGCACATTTGTCTTAATTGAGGCAAACCGTCCCCGCGATAACGCCTACTGTGCCCACCATAGCGCCCCCTGTCCCCACCATAGCGCCTACTCTCCCCACCATAGCGCCCACTGTCTCCGCGATAACGCCTACTGTGTCCACCATAGCGTCCACTGTCCCCACCATAGCGCCCACTGTCCCCACCATAGCACCTACTCTCCCCACCATAGCGCCAACTGTTCCCACGATAGCACCCACTGACCCGTTCCAGTAAGCGCCGTTACCATAAAAAAGGACATGCTTCAGTGTCGTCTTGCAGTGTACATGAAAGAGAGGTTGGTGGGGAAGCCAAGCGTTTGAGGGCCCCAACCGTGTCCAGCACTGATTTAAGTGATCATTTGGCAAGTTCCCCTAATTCGGTCGCTTCCAGGTTTTACGTGAGTGACATAACTGTAAAGTTCCATTAAATGCAACGCCTTATTAAATATGAAAAGGAGCATTATCACGAAAATTCGTGAGTTCCTTGGATATCAAGCCTCGAATAGCAATCTGTTTTAACTCCTATCAATTTTAACTAATAATATGCATAAAATTAATTTAATTTTCTTCGCCTAAATTACAAAACCGTGGTTGTCACGCACGAACGTATTAATATCTTTTGCGAATTACAGGGGCGCGCAAATGAAATCACGGTCCAAAAGGTCCCGGCAAATGATTCTATCACTATTATAGCTACGAGCGTAATTCTATGAAAGATACTTGATATTTTACTGCGCCAGCGAGTGGGTCTCAGGGAGGAGATACACATCAGAGACTCGCGACGATTAAAGTAGCTGCAAATAACCCCGGTAATCAGTGCAGAAATTAAGTCAATTAGTGTGAAGGCAGGGTCGTGGTCGAAGATCGGCGAAGGCAAAGGGGCTAATTTAAACTTAGTTCAAACGAATTTCATTCCACGGTCGCGCGCGCGCGCGCGCACTCGCTCGCTTTCCTCCCCCGTGTCTTACCATCCCCGTTAAACAAGAATAAAAAGACACGACGCGCTGCTTTCGAACCGGCAGCCATCGTAATTTATGTTTTTAAACGGAAGAAGATTACTCAAACGGCAAATTGCACAAGCGCGGAGAATTATCGTAATCGTAAGTATTCCGGTTTCGAGAGTCGCGGCAGGCCAGACGTCTCCCGTGAATTACTATAGGATGTTCGTACAGGAGACGATTAATTTCTCGAAGAAATAGTTGGTATAACTTCCACAGTAATTGAACCACTTAGCAGAGTTGAGCATTATTCGAATTTGCACAAGTGATATCGGCGCTACAGGTTCGATCAAGGATACAAAAATTAGCAATTTTGCAGAATTATAATTTCAACGTTTCGGTTCGGTTTTGAACCATCATCAAGAAATTTCACACATAAAATGATTGCTAATTTTTCTACCAATTTTTTGGTAATACATTGGTTGGAAGTTGTTGATGAATATTTAAAATTTGAATTTCGCGCCAAACATTGATTTGGTGTCTCTTGATCCTTGACATCTGATTGGCTAGTTAGATCTACGTTGTTTCTCTGTTTTCCGCCTTGACTTTGTCACAACGGTTACAGTCTATTACAGTTTTTAAACCTTCTTACTGACAAGTACCATTTCTTTTACGCTCTTCATTCTGTATTTTTTCACAATTAGCAAGTATGTATATTACCTCTTGTCTAAACCATAAAATTTCCTGCGTTAATGAATAACAGTGTCTATTAAATTTCACAGACGCGGACTTTTCTTGATGATGGTTCAAAACCGAACCGAAACGTTGAAATTATAATTCTGCAAAATTGCTAATTTTTGTATCCTTGATCGAACCTGTAGCGCCGATATCACTTGTGCATATACAACAATTTACGATCGTTAAAACTCAAAATTATTATTCGAATTGTTCCGAATAAATATTTATCTAATTGTAAAATAATTATTCGTATAAATTCTTTATAGTCGAATATAATATTCGAATAAATAGTTATTCATTATTCGTAACAAGTCATTCTCTCTATTTAATCGAATAATTCATCATTATTTATTCGAATATCGAATAATTGTTGATTCTATTTGCTGTTACGTAATTTCGTAAGAATATTTCAGATCAATTTCAACTAATTCCTGTACGAATAAATTCTTATTTGTCGATTAAATTCCTCCTGAAGTGGTCAAAGGAGGAGTCTGGTGTAAACTGTCGAAACTTTGC
Organism: Lasioglossum lativentre; assembly: GCA_916610255.1. Classification (NCBI taxonomy): domain Eukaryota; kingdom Metazoa; phylum Arthropoda; class Insecta; order Hymenoptera; family Halictidae; genus Lasioglossum; species Lasioglossum lativentre. Next base: position 9,529,519 of record OU744355.1, on the reverse strand, counting down.
ACTTGTACACTTTTCAAGAAATTTGGATATCTGTATTTTCAGAATGAAATTGGATTACAATTGACATACGATTTTGATAAAAATCTAGCTTTTAATTCGCGTGCTTATGTAAACAGACAGCGGAAAGGTAGAACGAAAGGGCGGATCCTAACAGGTATAACAAAAGAATGCGATGCCGGTAAAAAAGAATGGGTGGATAAAAGGATGATAGAGAGGATATTAAAAGTTTTAAAAAATGGTCAATATGGCCAATATACATATAAGGGAATGGTATTGATGAAATAGCGGAAGTTGTTCGTTTCACGTTACTGTTAAAAATCAGACATTTCAGCAACTCAATATATTGCTTCAAAAACAATGTTAAATTGTTAAGTTGCTGTTACCTACAGTCAGTCAGAAAAAGTCTTCGTACACCCTTTAAAATCGTTGTTAAATACAACTGTTAGTATTTTCTCTGCAGTTCCGACCAATTGCAATTTTCCAGTTTTTCTTATCGGATAATAAACTAATGCTTTTAATATCCCAAAAAATCTGAAGTCGTTTGAACTAATTTTTAAAAAGCTATTCCTATTTATTAGTTTGAAGTGTGTAGATCTTTTTGACTGACCGTATAGTTTATGGTGAAAGGGCTTAAGGGTTAACTGATCCCTTGTACAGTTCACTGTCCTAGTTGCTCGTTGGAAGTGTACAGAGAACTCGACACGGTGCATATAGTGTTCTTGCAGAAATTCGAGGACTATAATAGGGACGTGGAAAAAGTGGCCCGGTTTTCCTTGGCAGGTGTGTGCGAGACGATCAGATGTCTGTGTATTCTAGCTGCCGGGCACTTGTTGCTCCTCTGGCAAACCCCCTGGGTGTTTACACGCTAAATAAGTGTATACAACAGCACCGTCGACGAGTGGCTCGCTTCGCCACGGTGTTTTCAAAGCGTCAGCTTATCCCACCGTTTCGATCTTCCTGAACGCCAACACAGAGGGACACGTTTCTTCGCGGCAGGATGTTCCTGTTGCGCAGAGTTAGGGAACTTTTTGCCGCGGTCACCAAAAATAAAATAACAAACATTTATTCGTAATTACCGAACCAACGATAAGGCTCTCGCCTCTCATACGTCCTTCATTTTCGCAATCTGTTCCTCGCGGATTAACACTATTTTTACCGAGCATTAAAAGTGACTGGTATGTATTACTTCATACCAAATAACAAGATTAAGTTTATATTTTGCTATTTTTATAATAGTATGTTTAATTTAAAAAATTTAATGAATCATATTTTATGAGAGTCATCATAATTACAACAATTCTAAAACAAATAATCTGGGATCGGTCAATTTGACCTGCAGGGTTAGTGTCAAATAAAATACTTTGATTTTGGAGAATTTTTTAGACTACTGGATTGCCAGCCAAAGTGTTAATAGTTACTATATACTATACCATACTATACTATATGTATACGTTACTATACGTTACTATACTATACTATACTATATACTATACTATGCACTATACTATGCACTGTACTATGCACTATACTATGCACTATACTGTGTACTGTACTGTGTACTGTACTGTGTACTGTACTGTGTACTGTACTGTGTGCTATACTGTGTGCTGTACTGTGTGCTATACTGTGTGCTATACTGTGTGCTATACAGTGTGCTATACTGTGTACACACCATACACGTTAGTATATTAAGTATAGTATACTATAGTACATAGTAATGTGCTACACTATGTACGTTAGTATACTATACTATGTACTACACTATGTACGTTAGTATACTACACTATATGTATACGTTACTATGCTATACTGTACTATGTACGGTACTTAATAGATTAGCGTCATAATTGACTTTCAACTGGCTTTTAATTAATCGCCGGTTAATAGCATCAGACTGATTACCGGTATAATCTCCTGTCATGAAATTATGTAGAGAAATTGAATAAATTTTCAAACACTGAGGAAAACATCGCATGCGATATTATATGTAGAAACATAAGTCAATCATGATGCTAACGTAAAACAAAATTGGTTGTATTTAATTTAATAACTTTTTTTTACTCATTGTCAGTATTATATTCCCTATGTGCCACGCGAATCTTGAATGTACATTTTCATACGCTGGACATTCAGCAAAATTTAATGACTACGTTAACGAACACAATTATGACATCTGCTGCAGTGGAAATTCAAAAGAAATCCATGGACACAGCTGTACGTTACATCAACATCCTGTACATTGTTAAAATGTTTTATCAAATACAACGCATCTCTTTTTTCTAAATATTAAAACAATTTAGCGGAAGAAAGTCGTGGAGTCTTTGCATATCAACATTGCACTACGACTTTAAATAACAAATAGCATAAAATGAATTACTAAAATGATTTAACCCCTTGCACTATAATACCGAGTCAGACTCGTGACGAAGATTTCGAAAAGATTCTACTAAATATTCATGCTATTAATTTCCTTCAAACTTTAAATTGAAACAAAATTATATTTTCTTGTTGTTGGAACCATTGGAGACTGTATAGGTATAAATTACATACAAACTTCTTTTTTTCTATGAAATTAGAAACGATAAATAAGTTCTAATCACTGCAACCGTAAAATAAATCGTAGTACAAAAATCCGCTGTTCAGTAATAAATTTTGAAACATTCATTGAAGTCGGTTCGGTGCAGGGACATCGTCACTGAAGGGGTTAATAGAGAGACGAGAGCGAAAGACAGCATTTCCGAACGCACAGCGGCCGGAAAGTGAATAGAGTAGCAGAAAATGTCGGAAGAAAAGCGCTTCCTCGTGCGCTTGCACACAATGAGCGCAAACGAGCGGAGAGATGTAACAAGCGGAGAGAGTGTTCTCGTGTATACGCCGGGTATGTAACGAGTACAACGAGGGCTCGCGGAAGGAGGATCAAAGCACTTATTTCCGCAAGTGTGTGCGCCGGCAATCAACACGAGCGTGAACCGCTGCGTGACATCAGAACACGCGCGAGAACACGAGTACGAGGACAGTTAAACGAATGCCTTAGTAAGTAGACTTCCTGTCTGCCGTTTATTTTTCCTTTCTCCAGAAACCGAAACAATTTATTACATAGTAAATATTACAAAACAACCATCTCCGCTTTCGATGATTTTTTAATGTGTAGTCGAGATCATCGGCGCGAGTGTCATGGAGGTTTTAGTCGACGATTTCAATAATAAAAGTTGTAATTATGGGAGATTCAAAAAAATAAGTGAAAAAAGAAATAATACTTCGATTGACGGTGGTTACGCGCGGCTGATCATGGCGAGCTAATACTACTTATCGCGGATATAGAACACGCGAATCCGTCGAATTTTGAAACTTGTTTTTAGTGTTAACAGAAAAACTGTTATTTGTGTTCTTTTATATTTGCAATTAGAATTATATACAGGGTGTTCGATTACAGGTGGCAGAAAATTTAAGGGGTGGTTCTCCATGTCAATATAAGTCGAAAATGAAGAATAAAAAAATTATGATTTCGGCTTCGTTATTTATAGTTATGGGTTCCCGCATTTTAGGCGGATTTTTAATTGTTAACCCTTTGCACTCGGAACTATATTAACTCGAAAGTTAACATTTCTTCCGACCTAGAATATTTCCATTTTCGCTGATTTTTTAAATTTGGTGGATATGAAATTGATATAATACTTCATAGAATATACTTACATGTTTAGTAATTGATTAGTAGACTCCGGATCTTTATGCAAAATAAGAAGTTTGTGAATTAATTGTAAGACACAGGAGCTAAATATAAATTTATATTTTTCGCTAATGATTTTAATATAGTGAAAATAATATATTAATACTCTTAAAGTCTTCTAATTTTTGTCACTGCTCTAAATTACACGTACTTAGTTTTGCCATAAATGCAAAAACATATTTAATAATGTAAACAATATTTTGAATAATGGTACAGCAATTTTTAGTGCCGCCTCCGAGTCGCCACTCGAGTGCCAAGGGTTAATAACTAAATAACCAAGCCGAAATCGCAATTTTTTTATTCTTCATTTTCGACTTATATTGTAATGGAGAACCACTCCTTAAATTTTCTCCCAACTGTTGTCGAACACCATGTATGGAAATAGAATTTCCAAAAATATACATATTATGTACTGTACATGATATTTTTCTAATACGTTTACATTCGTTTGTGTTAGGTTTGAATTAGGGGAGGGATTTACACTCTCCGATTTTATTTCGCAATACATGATTTTTAGATATGGATAATTCTACGGATTATGACAATAGATCGGCCTCGTTGAAATCGAATTGCTAAAAATAGTGTCCTTATATTATAAAACATTTATAAAATAGCATATTAACAATCCTTAAGGTGACTAACTACTGTAACAATCACCCTATTACAGTTTTACTACCGGCACGAAGATCATTGCCGATTAAAAACCATTATTTATTTTCCGCACGTAGACTGGTTTCTAGAAGTCTCAAATTCTTGGCTCGCTTACTTACTCACAAAAAAGAAACAATATTATTTTTCTGTGCAAACTTTCTCTTCACCCGCGAGGAACACAATTACACCGTAACAGAGACCGTCGAAATCGAAATATTATTATTGAAATCCTCAGTCGCGTGACTTAACCCGCGGAAAGTAACGTTATAACGAGATATCGCGGGATGAATGGAAACGCAACAAGCTACACGCTGAATGTGCCAAATTGAGGAGGGTCATTTGTTTGATACAAGCGTCGCTGTGGTAACCCATGACAATTCCCCATCCTCTTTCGTCCTGTGCGTCGCTGTCTCGTTTTTTCCTTCTCTCGGGGCTTTTTTTTTTTTTTTTTGTTTCGACGTCGTAATTTCACCGTTGGTGATCGACCTGCACTGGTTCCCGTGATTGGCACGCGTCAATGACAGGAACTGCGGCGCAGTCCCTCGCCATTTCTCACCCGGCCCACGGTGAAATGGTCCACGGTGCGGTCGTCATCGTGCAAAGGCTCACGCTCGAGACTTTGACATCTGTGCCATAAAAGATTAATGGATCATTCGTCTGCTGCTCCGATCCCGATTTCGATTACTCTCTTTCTCTTGACTGTAGCGTGCGTGTATCGCGTCGCTCCTTTCTTTGCCACTCTTTTACATTACTATACTCGCTCGAATTGTTTTGCAGTCGCAATTTCACAGGCGAAAGAACTATTTTGACAATGCTCGTTATACCGGGTGGTTCACGAGAAACAGGCCACCTAAACAGCTCCGTTAGGATTAGAGATCGAAGAAAATGTTAGAGAGGAAAGTTGTACTGTTAAAGGGGGCAAATATGGTGATATAAAAAAATTTTCCGAATATAGTCGTGTTCAAGGTCTTTTGAAGGTCATCGATGATTTTTAAATGGCACCATATATTTTTAACTTCACAGTGTTGTAGCTGATGTCAAGACGAGTTCAATGATGTGGTACACTATGACCTTCAAATGACCTTGGACTCATAAATAGGTATAGTTTGACTACTCTGTTTGATCAACGGAAATTTAATTTCATAAGCCATTCGGTCACATAACACGTATACCGTTAACGGAAGGTGATCTCTATGCGTACACAAACAAGATTATCAACAAACTTACGCTTTTAGAAGAAACATTGCCCATATTTTTAGAAGATATTCCTTTAGAAATTCGTCGAGTAATGTGGTACCAACACGATGGCTGTCCCGCTCATTCTTCACGTACCGTAAGAGAATTTCTGAACAATAAATTTCCAAATCGCTGGATAGAACGTAATTGACACATACTATGGCCAGCTCGTTCACCCAATCTAACTACTCTTGATTTTTTTTGTGGGGAACACTCAAAGATGATGTATATCGCGATCAACCGACTACACCAGAGAAAATGCAACAAAAAATAATTAGATCTTGTAGATCCATTCCAACAGAAATAATTGAAAGTACAATTGATTGCCTTGTAGAACGTTTAAATGTTTGTGTTACTGCTCAAGATCATAATTTCGAACAATTAATTTAGTTCAAATAAAATGATTGCACATTTTGAAGTTATCAATGCCTTATCATACATTTTCTAGTTCAAGGTCATTTGTAGGTCATAGTGTACCACATCATTGAACTCGCCTTGACATCAGCTACAACACTGTGAAGATAAAAATATATAGTGTTACTTAAAAATCATCGATGACCTTCGACAGACCTTGAAAACGACTACAATCGGAACATTTTTTTATATCACAATATTTGTCCCTTTTAACAGTATAACTTTCCTCTCTAACATTTTTTTCGATCTCTAATCCTAACGGAGTTATTTAGGTGGCCTGTTTCTCGTGAACCACCCGGTATACTAAGCGACGCGTTTACGTGTTTTAGTTGGTTTTCGTTTAACTTCCGTTCAGTTTACTTCTAATTTCTCCAAATTTTTCGTTTAGCATATAACGTACAGAGTGAGTCAATTAATTGTACCATTGCATTGCTCTTGTTTTGCAGTCGCCAATACAAAAGTTAAATTTGGAGACTGTATGCTAAACATCGCTTTTACGTGACTGTCATTCTTGATTTTATTTCAAGTCAGTTATCACTCTATCTACCGGAAACTTGTTAATAGGATTTTCAATAATTGTGCTGTATCAAAAGGTAGCATAAAGATGTAAAGAAATGAATGTCACAATTGTTTTCAATAATTTCAATTATGAACCAACAAGTCACCCCAGTAACGTCATTTCATAATTTGAACGAAGATATCTAAGCTTCCTCTTGATACAACACAATTATTGAAAATCCTGAAAATATTAAATTAACCCCTTGCACTACGGTTCATTTTACGGTTGCAGTGATTAAAACTTATTTGTCGTTTCTAATTTCTTAGAAAAAAAGAAGTTTGTATGTAATTTATACCTATGCAGTCTCCAATGGTTTCAACAACAAGAAAATATAATTTTGTTTCAATTTAAAGTTTAAAAGAAATTAGTAGCATGAATATTTAGTAGACTATCTTCGAAATCTTCGTCACGAGTCCGACTCGGTATTATAGTGCAAGGGGTTAAGGGGCTGTGCGCACCCAACTACCACCACCACCCTTACCACTCACACATCGATAGATCCGCATATACGTATACGAAATGCAAGGGTTTACGGCAAAATAAACTGACGCCTCAATATTGTAATTAGAAGTTCAGACCCGGTCGATTATATTTCCTAAGAGTCCTGGCCAGGGTGGTTCAGAGCCCAAATTTCATATTTTTAAGTTGTTGAAGAGTAATTTGCAATAATCGGCAGCGCTGACTTGTGACAAAAAGTATTCTGCCGATTATTACAAATTACTCTTCAACAACGTAAAAATATGAAATTTGGGCTCTGAACTACCCTGGCCAGGACTCTTAGGAAACATAATCGACCGGGTCTGAACTTCTAATTGCAATATTGAGGCGTCAGTTTCTTTTGCCGTAAATCCTTGCATTTCGTATACGTATATGCGGATCTATCGATGTGAGAGTGGTAAGGGTGGTGGTGGTAGTTGGGTCGCGCACAGCCCCTTAATATAAAAAATTTTGCTCCCAGTAGTCGAAGCGGGAAGATTTCGATTTCAGGGTAGTCTGAAGTATATACCGAGTTCGATTGCAGCCTTAGATACGACGCATTAGTTTATCTGTCGCGGATCGATCCGAAGAGGATCGCGGGGCGTTAATTCCTCAAAACCAGTGCGTCAAACCGCACTTCCTCCGCCAGACCGGTCTCCTCTCGGCAAGACTCGGCTTTGGTGTCTCTCTCTCTGCACGTGAATCGTGATTACCGCTTATGTGCGATGCACCGTTGTCGACGTCGGTCGCTCGCACGAACGATTATCGACGGTGTAGCGCGCGTGCGAGAAGCGTTCGTTCGGTCCGCGTCTCTTCCTGGAAAGGATCGGAGATTGGTGACGCCTCAGGATCACTGGAGCAGCATGATCCGATGCGAGGGGTTTGCTCGATCGCGTATTCAGTGGCCTTGATATAATTACATCGGCCTGGTAGCCATCTAAGCGACACTCTTGTCCCGTTAACGACACTGTCTTGCGGCGTTTCCCGTCGACGACGTTATCGACGGCTCTTCTATACGTAATTGCGCGCGGCCGGTTACCAACACAACCGTAGACCTAACTCTAAGACGAAGGAGAAACTCGCGAGAAGTGTGCCTTTCACCCTCGCGCGATGCCAGGAAATTGTCACGAGTCTCCTTTCGGTTTCCTTACATTTTCGTTTCCTCACATTTTTTGCTTTCATTTTACGCTTTAGAACGTTCTTATTTTTTTGGGAATTTTTTTTTAAGGTCCCTTAAAACATACAATCTTGAAATTTTTACCACACATTTATTGACATTTTAACAGTCTCTCAAAATTTTTGCAAACCAAAATAACGAGTTGGATCGACTTTACACCGTTCGGAAGACACTCGTGTGTAAAAAGAGTAGGTTGATGGCGACCATGATTCCGAAGGTTTCGATCATCTGAAATAAAAAAATCAAACGGCATTTTAATTTGTAGACCTGGGGATATCGCCGGTACTCCAAATAATATAAAAATATCGAAAATTGAATTTTTGGCACGGTTTTAAACGTTAAGTTCCAAGTTTCGTCATTTTTTTCGCCTTTTTCAGCATTAAAAAAAACTATAGCAGATATCAGAAATATTTTGGTACGGGCGAGAACTATAGATGTGCTGACTATACCATAAAAATTTGAGCGAAATCCGTTCAGTAGTTTTGAGATATCATGGTCGCCAATATGAAAACTACAGTTTTGAAAAAAACACGTTTACAAAATGTAAACTCAACATTAGTCTGCTATGTGTTGAAAAATTGTCTTTGCTCGATGCTCCGAAGTGCACGTTGATTCGAATGCACTTTCTTCCAGCACAAATTAATGTCCAGCTGATTGTTATTTCACTGGTTATTTATTAATACTTTAATCGTAATGAGGCAAACAGCTGCTCCGTTCTACGTTTATAACAGTCGAACGACTACGAATATCAAAATATCCTGTTACCTGCATATTCTACGAATGTTATAGAAGCAATTTGTGTAAAAAAATTTTTCTATTTTTTGTACTTGCCACATGGGATAACCCACTTAAGTGTCTACAAAAAGATCTTTAGAACTACGTATTTCAGAAGTAGCCGTCATTGTTGTACAGTATTCTAACGAACGCAATGTCTCCTCTTGTAAAATATGAAATTGTCATGGAATAGTCACAAATTCATTGGGTACATTGGAAATTTATTTATAAAATATATCTGAAGAAATAAATATATCCGTTACGTGTCTACAAAAAGATCTTTAGAATCTCAACAATTGTGGAATAAAGAATCCGAAAATTCTAAATGCTGAATGACGCAAAATTAATTTGATTTTCTTCACAATTGATAGGCTAGAGTAGCCTCATATGAGGCCCATTGAAAATGACTACATGTTAGGTATAATGTGTGCTCTTTTGAAATCTATAGAAAAAAGTAAAAATTATTCGGTTCCTTAATAATCAAGTGAAAACGAAAGCGGTAATGAACCACGGATTTTATAAATTCTATTATGAGCGACCCAGTATGTTTGTTCACTTCTTCTGTCTTTTTTCGCACATTGGGTATACAAAATCTACTTCTTCAGCATATCAGGATTCGCTACAAGCTTATGTCTTCATTATTTAATGATGAACAACTATGAAATCTTTAACTACACTGCATGAACTATACATCAGTATTTATGAAAGTGATTTACCATTTTGGAATTTATTTCCAAGTTAATCGGGCACTTAAAGAAACTTTCAGTAACATATTTCATAATATGCTCTTTTAACCCTCATCCGCCCTCAATTTCACGAACTGGATCTGTCCCTCGGTGTCAAATTGACACAGTGGTAAAAGATCAATTAAATGACAAGGTAAACAGTTATTTTTCGATTTTTTTTATTCAAATTGACGAGTTAACATTTACATCTAAGGTTTTTCTCTTATGAGTTTCGCATTAAAAAACTAAAAGTCACGAAGTTTTGGGCAAATTTACCTACAAATAACAATACAGTATAATTTATTTCATGCAAATTTGCCTACAAATAACAGGACAGTATAACTTATTTTTGTAAAACTTTTTTAACGTCAATGTGCGAATAAAACTGTGGGTCCATAAATGATAAGAAAGTTCAATGGTTAACATTACATATGTTACGGGCAATGTGTCTAACGTGGCCATTCTACAGAATGCCCGATTTTTCGGGCAATGTTTATAACTGACATTCTTTTACCCAGATCTAACCCAGACCACGCATATGAGAATCCATGTTTTTACCCGTTTCTGTAATATTTTATATTTCTTTCTCACTCCAAAAAATTGAGAGTGAGTTGTGATTAGGTCGTTGGGGGAGGCGGAGAGGAAGTAATAATACGCAGGAAGTAAAATTGGTTTGTTACAGATTTTCATATGCGTGTTCTGGGTTAGGTCTGGGTAAAAGAATGTAAGTTACAGTCAAAGTACAAGCGATAAAAAATAAACATAAAAGAATGTCAAGTATGGATTTAAGACACTGCCCAAAGAACCGTGAACATTATATAAAATATCCAGGCAATTTGTGAAATACCTGCCCATTATACACAGTTCCCTAAAAAATCGGGCATTCTATAAAATGCCCACCTTAGACACATTGCCCGTAACACACAGTGTGACTCCTACTAATATTCGGACACTCTTAAAAAGACGATAACTTTTTTAATATTTGACCATATAACTTGGATTTCTTTGAGAAGTTAAAACAATCGGTTTTGTTATGTAACGCGAAAAGAATTTTTGAAAAAATTGCAATTGGTCGGAATTGCAAAGAAAATACTAAAAGTTATGTTTTACAACTTTTTTATGCGGGCTCATATTGAAAATGTAGAAAACACATTTCGTAGATATGTATCAATTAAACATATTCTGAAAATTTCATTAAAATCGGTCAACGTTGCAATGAGCTACAAACGTTTAAACATGATAGAAATTGCAATTTTTCACGATTTTCGGCCTCTGACTGCAACAAATCTAAGGATTCATATATCTTTCAATGCCTGTCGTTTTTTCCCACATCAACCGATTTCGATGAAACTTTTTCAATGCATATAATTGACACAGATCGACAAAACATATTTTTCAAATGTTCAATATAGACCCACATAAAAAAGTTATAAAATGCAATTGCAATTTTTTAAAAATTTCTTTTCACATCATGCAGTAAATTAATTGCTCTAACTTCTCAGAAAAGTTCAAATCGTATGGTGCCAAATCAAAAAAGTTATCGTTTTTTTAAGAGCGTTCGAATATTAATGGGAGTCACTGTATATATTTTGGTTAAATAATACATCAATATAAAGATATGATAATAATACTATTTACAACCGGACGCATCTTTGGTCGTCATGCGCAACACCTTATAGATTAGGATTGCTCAATCACATCGATCGATAAAATCGATTCCCTCTTCGTGCAGAGCATGCTGGCCACAAGAACAACTAGCAGATGCTTAATTAAGGAATAAAACAGCATCGCTGCACTACGTTCAAGAGTCCTGTATCGGAGATAAGTATAATCCTCATATTATCAGAGGTCTTTTATTAGGCTACTTTACTAAAACGTTCTATAAAATTATTCGAGATTCTACGGTACAATGGTGGTCGTACCGTGTCCCATATTTGGCTACTCCGTGCGAATCAGTTCCAAAGAATAGCGAGGAAGCACGGTGGGCAAAGTCAGCTAGCGTGTTCGAGGAGGAAGGTGGCGTCGCGACGTCGCAAAACTAACGCTGTCACCGTTGACAAATCTACAACCGTCCTTCGCTGATAAATTCAATTAAATAATTATACTTCACCTCCGGCCGGTGTCCCCTCCGTCGTTGCCACGTTGCAGCGCGAGCCAACCCTAATCTTGAAGACGCCGCGCCGCGCCGCGCCACGCCGGGTCGGGCAACGAACAAGCGAGGAGCCATTTCTGAAGTTTATAGCCGGTCCGGGATCAGCCGAAGCGGGCGAGAAACGGGGAGGGCGGTTCGTCTTAATATAAAGCGAGTTGGTAAGTTCGGCGCAGCCAGCAGAAGCTAACTTATAATGCGATTTGTTTAATCGGCGCCGACTACTTTGTTCCGCGCGGCGTTTTCCGTCGTTCTTCGCGAGGAATGGGCCTTCTTCTTCGGCTTCTCTCTTGTCGGTGTCTATCTTATTGTTAGCCACCTCCTCGCCCCGCCGCGCACCCACCGTTGTGGCGATCTCTGCTGTCGCGCAATCCGTTCGACACTATCCGAGCTAACGTTGCGATTGCACTAAACAGATTCATCAGCACGTCCCACACTGGTCCACTCGCCCGATCTAGCTGTTCATTAATATTTTAGCACTATTTGAAAATGTCTGAAGGTATAATAATTTAGGTCGTTGGATTCGTTTTCAGCTACAATATTATGAAGTCAAAAATACATATTGAATTTTAAAAATTCAAGGTGACTTTAATTATTTATGCAGTAAAAATTTATTTCTTAATTTTTTTGCATTGAAATTTGTAGACTGCTGAATGTTGATTAAGTTTTGTTGAAAACATTTTTTTCTCAGATTATCGGAAGTGTCTGATAATTCGGTAATTATGTGGATGATTGACGACCTCACCGATTTGGATGACCTTGAAATATATTGTCATGGTCACTATTCTGAACAACTTTTCCGTATACATGTTACCGCCGCGCGGCCTTAGTTTCCGAGATATACGTAAAAATAAATTACACTATACCGGGTGGTTCACGAGAAACAGGCCACCTAAATAGCTCCGTTAGGATTAGAGATCGAAGAAAATGTTAGAGAGAAAAGTTGTACTGTTAAAAAAATGTTCCGATTGTAGTCGTTTTCAAGGTTTTTTGAAGGTCATCGATGATTTTTAAATTGCACCATATATTTTTAACTTCACAGTGTTGTAGCTGATGTCAAGGCGAGTTCAATGATGTTTTACACTATGACCTTCAAATGACCTTGAACTAGAAAATTTATGATAAAGCAATAATAACTTCAAAATGTGAAATCACTTTATTTGAACTAAAATAAATGTTCGAAATTATGACCTTGAGCAGTAACACAAATATTTAAACGTTTTACGAGGCAATCAATTGTACTTTCAATTGTTTCTGTTGGAATTGATCTACAAGATCTAATTATTCTTTCTTGCATGTTCTCTGGTGTAGTCGGTTGATCACGATATACATCATGTTAGAGTGTTCCCCACAAAAAAAAATCAAGAGGAGTTAGATCGGGTGAACGAGCTGGCCATTGTATGTGTCCATTACGTCCTATTCAGCGATTTGGAAATTTATTGTTCAGAAATTCTCTTACGGTACGTGAAGAATGAGCGGGACAGCCGTCGTGTTGATACCACATTACTCGACGAATTTCTAAAGGAATATCTTCTAAAAATATGGGCAATGTTTCTTCTAAAAACGTAAGGTATCTTGTTGTGTTTAATGTGCCGGGAATAAAATAGGGTCCAATTATTTTATTATTCAGAATTCCGCACCAAACGTTGATAGTCCAGGGTCGTTGTTTATCCACTTGCCGTAACCATTGTGGATTCGTATTACTCCAGTAATGCATATTTCTTAAATTAACTTGACCATGATTTGTGAAGGAAGCCTCATCAGTAAATAATACGTTACGAAAAAATCGGCTATCATTTCTAATTTGCCTCAAACCCCACTCACAAAAGTTTATGCGATTTTCGAAATCTCTTCCATGAAGTTCTTGATGGAGCGATATGTGATATGGGTGGAATTTGTGTAATCGAAGTATTCGTATGACACTTGCTCGGCTAACGCCACTTTCTCTACTGAGTTGTCTAGTGCTGATGGAAGGATTTTCATTTACTGCACCAAGAACATTGACTGCATTTGCTTCATTTGTTACACTTCTCACTTTCACAGGTCTTTTATTTTCTACACTGCCTGTCTCACGGAACTTCTTAACTAAATTTGAATAGGTAGAACGAGATGGACACCTGCGATCAGGAAATCGGTCTTTGTAAAGACGAACAGCTTCTCGAAGACATTGACGACTTTCGTAATAAATGGAAATAAGATCGGTCTTATGCTCGTTTGAGTAACGCATCGTTAAACGGTTATCAATAAACTGATACACTCGCAATAATTCGATAAGCATAACTGACTCGGCATAAATACCTGTAGTTTGTTGATAATCTTGTTTGTGTACGCTTAGAGATCACCTTGCGTTAATGGTATACGTGTTACGAGACCGAATGGCTTAAGAAATTAAATTTCTGTTGATCAAACAGAGTAGTCAAACTATAGCTATTTTCTAGTTCAAGGTCATTTGAAGGTCATAGTGTACCACATCATTGAACTCGCCATGACATCAGCTACAACACTGTGAAGTTAAAAATATATGGTGCAATTTAAAAATCATCGATGACCTTCAAAAAACCTTGAAAACGACTACAATCGGAACATTTTTTTACATCACCATATTTGCCCCCTTTAACAGTACAACTTTTCTCTCTAACATTTTCTTCGATCTCTAATCCTAACGGAGCTATTTAGGTGGCCTGTTTCTCGTGAACCACCCGGTATATTTAGTAATACACTGGTTTATTAATAATTATGTAATTGGAAATACATCTGCCATCTGTCTGGGTCAGGTCTGGGTTCCTTGGATTCCCCCAATATAATAGACGAGATTCTACTTGAGATGATGTAAGATGGTGATGTGAAACCAGACGTAACCCAGACCTGACCCAAACCCCCTCCCCGCCAGAAAATATAACCTCACCTCTAATTACTCTTCCAATCACCATTTAGTTACCATTTTTTCGAGAATACACTGTACTGGTAACATAAGAATAACCAAAGTTTTTTACGTATATTTCGAAAACTAAGGCCGAGCGACCATAACATGTGTAGGGAAAAGTTGTTCAGAATAGTGACCTTGAGAACATATTTCAAGGTCATCAAAATCGGCGAGGTCGTCAATCATCTGCATAATTACCAAAATAATAATTGACATTACGTCACATTGACAAATCATTATTGTTGACATCTTTCAACATTAATTGTCCAACTTCAACATCAAAATGCGTTTGTTTCTTAAATTTAAAACAATTGAATAAAATCGCCGCGCCAGAGGTTCGACTGCAGTTTAGGCGACACATGCGCTTTAAACAATAATAACTTTTGTACCGGGGCCGAATGGAATGTGATTCTTGCACGATTTCATAGAGAAAAGTACGCTGAACATAATGCACTTTGATACAATGGGGAACAACGTGGAACTCAAAAGATATCCTTTACCAAAGATAGAAAACTTTGAAGATTCTTTTTAGTTTATTGAGCATTGTTATTTCAATAAATTATAAATATTAAATATTAGTACACAAGATGTACTCTAAATATAGGCAAATACTATTCATTTGAAACAAAAATGGACACATAATATTAAATAGGTTCTCCAGGGTATCGATAAGAAACGAGGTAATTTTTTCAGTGACAAATAGAATTCATAAAATGTTGATTTTTAATGCTTGTTCTAATCACAATTTTCAATAAATTTATGACGTTTTATTATTTTTTATGACTTAATTTATTTAAATGATTGTAAGTACATGATTTTTTATTGAAATAAATTTAACAAAAAATAATTATATCGTAAAATTATATACAATATGTGTAAAAATCATGTATTCTCAAATATTTAAATAAATTATGTCATAAAAGATTTACAAACAATAAAATAAACAATAAATAATACAAATTAAAACAATTTATTACTATAATACTGAAAAATGACTAGATTTCTAAAAACTTTTGTTCAATTAATTTTTTATATGAGGATGTTACTCTGAATAGTGATGTATAATATATGATACATATTAAATTAAACAGTATTAAATATGTATCAAAATAAGTAAAGTTAAATAAGATAGTTATTCTTAGGTTTAAGTTTTATTTTTCCAAATTCAAATACTGATCATTTCAGTTTTTATTACAAATATATTTCAGTTTTGAAAATAAAAAGCCTTTTTAAATTTTAAACAGTTTAGCTTATTTGTTTGATCCGACATGTAATTCTAATCATTTCAATTGGAATATACATCGCGCGTGGATATTTGAGCAGAAATGCGAGTATTTCAATTTTTGGCTGAGCAGAAGTAGGGACATTTCATACTTCGTGTTAAGTAAACTATTATTATGTTAGAAACTCTTTGAACAAATTTTTTTTAAATGCAATTTGTAAAGGGAAGCTCAAATTTAATATTTAATAAGTTTTTTTGTCGATTGTTGCATAAATAAATAATAAACATCTATTTTTGTGATAACAGAACTCTTATGTGATAAGAAATAGATACATTGACCATACGGAATGCCGAAATTTAAAACATGAGAAAGATTTAAATCATTCAATGTTAAATTCAAATGTTCGGAAAACTCAATGTCAAAAATGTTCGAGTTCCATGAAAGGGGCGGTTCGGGAGGTTAAGGAGTTATTATCGCAAAACTCGGACCAATCAGAGCGAGCCATGCCGTGCGATGATGGGGAGAGCCCGGCTCGGCAGCAGGTTCCGCTGCGCGTAGCGTTGGTGTCGCGCCGTGGTGAAGCAATGAACAAGAGAAGGAGTAGAAAAAAAAGGTCTGTTCTTTTACCCGACAAGAGGTAGAAATACCAGAAACGCGTAGCGTTTATGAGTCTCTATTGCTCTATACCTGCCTTACGAAACTTTCCGAAAAAGGACAGACTTTCTTTCGACCAGTTACCCATCGACTCTGCGTACCAATCAGCAGGCAAAATATCGAAACATATGCTTGCCATAAATTCTAGTCTTACAGCGGTCCCTCTCGAGTCCCTTTTTTTTTGTCTGAACACACCGTCGCGTCTTTCGACACGCATAATGCCCCCCTCCCCTAAACTCTTCAGAAAAATCTTGCGTACAGTCAGTGTCGTTCTAACCGCGATAAAGAGAACATCTCTAAAGACTTGTCAATTATCAATTGTGACTTGTGATTTGTGCTGCAATACAAGTGATATTCCAATTGTTATTAGCGCATAGCTATGTGTTAAAAATAGTGAACAATGATAGCGAGTGTGGAAAAATTTCACGGCATCTGTGTCAAATAAACACACGATTTATTTATCGATTAGAAAGTGAAAGTCCTGATCGTTTACTCCTACACCTGAAGTCAGTTGTGCAGTTCGTCTCCGAATTGCCCAGTGTCACACATTTCGTAGCAGTAAGTGCATTTACGGGTGAATATGTAAATTTTAATTAATCCTTTCGCTACCACGGACGAGATATCTCGCGCCCCGATAGTTCCCGATAAACGCCTTTTGCGAGATATCTCGCTCCCGGATACTTCCCGCTAAACACTTTTGACGAGATATCTCGCGCCCCGATACTTCCCGATAAACGCTTTTGACGAGATATCTCGCCACCTAGCACCAATATTTTGACACTATAGACAAATATATTTTATAAGTAACTGTATTCTGATTTGTAAAAGGAAGAAATGAATGAAATCTTTATTAATTTGTTGAAATTAATTTTATTTACTTTCTACATGATAAACTTCAGAACATGGTGTTGCACATAGAGTTGCTATATCTAGTACATATTATTGCTATATCTGATACAATTACTTATAAAATATATTTGTCTATAGTGTCAAAATATTGGGGCTAGGTGGCGAGATATCTCGTCAAAAGCGTTTATCGGGAACTATCGGGGCGCGAGATATCTCGTCAAAAGCGTTTATCGGGAAGTATCGGGGCGCGAGATATCTCGTCAAAAGTGTTTATCGGGAAGTATCCGGGAGCGAGATATCTCGCAAAAGGCGTTTATCGGGAACTATCGGGGACCGAGTTATCTCGTCCGGGGTAATGAAAGGGTTAATTATTTCTTTAAACCATATAAGATTTATATAGCATATACATTGCAAATTATACAAATTATGATTACGTTACAATATGCCTTAGTATCTAACTTACAATTACTTTACATTAATTTTGCTAGGTTTCAACTACTTAATTGAAATTAAATTTTAATTGAGCATAACTTAAGGAAATCAAAAATAATTTTCAGGCCTTTGATATCTGGGCCGCATAGAAACGAATGAGTAGAAACTGGGAGACAGTACTTGTATCGGAAAAGCGCTGATAGAAGCGTGTCACGCTCAGCTTCATAGATTGGGCATTGCCAAATAACGTGATTTAGATCTTGTGATTCAGCACCACACTCACAAGCACTGTCTAAAATAAACTTAACTCTGGCTAACGAAGCGTTTAAATTGTAGTGATTAGAGCGGCACCTGTTAACAAAGGTTACAAAGTTTCTAGGAAGCCCACGCTCAGTAAACCATGGCTTACCATCATCCTTATGAAAATATCGGATGTATTCTTTTCCCTTGAACACTCCTTGCTCTTTGACCAAGTTGTTAGTAGATATTCGTGTTTGAATTTTAAAGTCACTGAGAAGATCGGTAAATGGGATCTTAACCCTTAGCACTCGGATGGCGAATCTGAGGCGCCACTGAAAATTGCTGTGCCATTCTTGAAAATATTGTTGGCATTATTATTTTTGTTCGTATTTAATAAACTACTAGACATTTAAGTATCGCATGAGGTATTTAAATCAATTTCATACCCATAAAATGAAAAAAATCATATACAATGGAATTATTCTAGGTTGGAAGAAATGTTTAATTTTCGAGTTAAAATAGCTCCGAGTGCAAAGGGTTAATATCCAACGTGGGCTCTTCGCAGGGCCGTCTTAATATGTGTGGCGCCCGTGGGCTAGCAACAATAATGCGCCCCTTTTCATAAAAAAAATAGGGAAAATGGGTGCGGGGTGACCGGTGAAGATTTACCAAAGATTCAGAACTAGAAAAAGTCAATATTACCAATAAACAAATAAAAATACAAAATTGCCGCCCCAAAAGGTTAGCGCCCCGGGGCTATAGCCCATTTAGCCCTGTGGTTAGGGCGGTCCTGTTCGTTTGTTGCTTCTTTCGCAAGAAGGTCTACCTTCTCATTTCCAATGAGTCCAATATGTGATGGTACCCAAATGAATTTAATAAAATTTTGCTTATTGCTGTTAGATACATAGGTGAAGTACTTATTTTTAATTTCAGTAAGATGATGATTAGTGGAATAACGGAGTGATAGTTTTCGAATATTTTGTATAATTTAAGAGAAGAAAATGCACATTTCGCGCATTCTATGTATCGGATGCATCCTCTAAAATGAGCATGCTAAATCTGAAGTTTGCGAAGTTTAGCGAGATACAGGGCTAAAGGGATCCGCCCAATGTGGCCGTTTATGGCTTACCGCTTCCACTTACGTTAGCCTCATATGCGTGCGCGTCAGCAAAAAGATTCGAAGTCGAGAGTAGATTTTGAAAGAACACGTATTGTACTTTTGAAAGATGTAGTAATTATTATTTTTTTAAATATTCTTAATCGAGAGTTACGATTCTTCGGTAAAATATTTAGCTACTTCGGTGAAAAGTCGGACATCTCGTATGTAACAGCCTGATGCAATTACTAGGAATGAAGGTTCGCTGGTCAACGTACGCGGCGAAGGATCGAGCCACCATAAAAATTTCTATAAACCTGAGATTCCGATTTATGAGACCGCTTCTTGTCGATCCCCCTCGACCTCCGCGGCAATCAATACCGAAAAGATCTATATAACGTATCCAGCAACTCCTCAGCGATTCAATGTTTTTACCGCAACGCTTCGCACCGGAAGCGCCGTTTCTTCCCGCTGCTGTCTCATTCCCGCTCGTCCTCACCAATCTTCCATTGCTCCCGGCCGGAAGGAACCCCTCGTAGCTCTTCGCCGCCTGCTGCATCCCCGTTCCACCCCCGCGCCGCCAGTTTCTCTCTCATCCCCGATCCGAGGCGAAGCTAGCCGAATTAATAGACACTTTACCTTCCCTTTTTGGACAATTTGAGAATTAGCGTCGACTGGATGTAACTCATTCATGGGTAGTTAACGACGACCGGTCTCTCTGGGGTGGGTTGGCGGAGGGAACGTTTTCGGGTGGGATGGGAGGGGGGGGGGGGGGGAGTAGTGGGTCGGCGAGGAGATGGTGGACGGTTGCGCTTAATACGCGGATCATAAGTCCCGAAGTTCTTATACCGCGAGCTGCCCCGTAAGGAATGGCCGAAGGGAAAGAAGCCGCAAAGAAACTCCTAGGGAAAAAGAAGGTCGCGGCCGGATGACGAAG
Organism: Lasioglossum lativentre; assembly: GCA_916610255.1. NCBI lineage: Eukaryota > Metazoa > Arthropoda > Insecta > Hymenoptera > Halictidae > Lasioglossum > Lasioglossum lativentre. The sequence continues at coordinate 9,509,276 of OU744355.1, read as the reverse complement.
ACGATGGCTGGTGTGTGCTGGTGTACCAACCCCTTTGCCGTCACCCCCCCCCCCCCCTCCCTCCCCTTCACCCTTCCCACCGACCGCCCTTGCAGGATAGCGACGGTTTGCCGATGAAGTGGTGGGGAAGGAGAGGCGGCGGAGGTGGCGGCAAAAGAATATGCGGCTGCAAGAAAGAGCCGTCCAATATTTCAGCGCGGGACGATCGCGACTGAGCGACCAGAGCAGCGACCACTTGAAATATCTTGTCGCCGGGCGAAAACTTTCAGACCCCGGCGAACTGAAACATGCTGACGTAACCGGAGAAGATGGCGGACCGGGAACCGGCGGCTCCGGTCGTCGCTGGAACAACCTACGATCGTCGATGGCCACTCCACCGACCTGTCCTGCCCCGCTTTCCTGTGTACGTATTAAGGGGACGCGGTCAGAGGGGAGGGGGGGGGGGGGCGAAAAAAAGCATCGTAATTGTTATAAGACATACATTTAATTAACAAAGAACCCCGCACTAATCATATGGAATATCTATCCCGGTAAAATTGGATTTTTCATATGTTGTACCTTATGATCTACTGAACAAAAGATGTAATGGGCACAAAGCTCAATAATGGACAGTTATCGGAGTTAATTTCAGTGAAACATGACAAATTCGAGCTGCCGAATACTCAAATCTCGGGAAGTATTTATTTTTTGGAAAAATGTTTGAAACAAAAATAGTAGGGTTTCACAAAATCTGTTAGGTGGTGTCATTATTTTTGAATTTTGAATGACCTTGAAAAGGTCTGAACAGAAATCATTCACAAAAATCTTTGCGTGTCACAGCATTTTTGTTTCAAACATTTTTCCAAAAAATAAATACTTCCCAAGATTTGAGTATTCGGCAGCTCGAATTTGTCATGTTTGACTGAATATAACGCGATAACTGTCCATTATTGAGCTTTGTGCCCATTACATCTTATGTTCAGTAGGTCATAAGCTGCATCATATAAAAAATCCAACTGATTTTACCGGGATAGATTTTCTATATGATTAGTGCGGGGTTCTTTTGGTTGAGGATGACTACTATGAACGACTAAAATTATTTTGGCTATCAGTAATCATTAAAAATTACCGGAATTCCTTTTGGTTACCGGTAATCATTATCGATGACCGGAAATTTGATTGGTCACCAGTCGGTAAACATAATCAATGATCGGAATTTGAGGTGAAATCCTACTCTGTGCATAAGACCATGTAACCCAGATCGTCCGGGTTAGGTGAATTATGATTTAGCATGTCATGGTCTAATTCTGCCTGTTCTATCTAAATTTTATGAACATTTTGTTGCTCCTGCAGCTAGAGATTCTCTCAACTTGAGGTTCTCTTCAATATTTCTTCTTTCTTCAATGTCCTCAATTTTTTATATATTTTTTAAATTAACTACTTTCTCGAATCATTTTTGATTTGTACAACGACCTCACAAAAGTTGATCTGCAATTTTTTATCGTAGTTACTGTACATGAAATATGAATCACCGGCATTGCAATTACGAGGATGTGAATTTTTTAAATTGTTCAAGTTACAATTTAATGATTCGGCCGAAGATTACGGTGAAAGAACAAAATGAAACAGAAATATGAATAATTGAGATTACGAAAGGGTAACTTGTGCAAAATTTTTCCATCTTTGACACCGTTACGAAACTATCATAATCTACCGAAAAAGTGAGTGCATGCGCAAATAAAAATCTTCTTGGTATCAATTTTACGGGAATATTTCATCTGCGCCGGAAGTACATAAAAGGAAGAGCGCTAATACAAGTTTCTACGTTCCCATTTTTTGGTGCATTACTCATCACGACGAAATCGAAAGCCCTTCCCATGTACCAGTCCTCCTTACTTTTTCCCCCTTATCCTCCCTCATTGTAATCCGTACAAAACCATAAGATGTTCAAAAAGGCTCTCGCACACTTATCAAACAAACGAATCGATTTTCTTCTAATTTTTCTCCTTTAATCAAAAGCCTAGAAATGTTAAAACAATGGTTTTCTGAACCAACGCAGGATTAACCATTTGCACTCGGAGTTATTTCAACTCGAAAATTAAACGTTTCTTCCGACCTACAATAATTCCATTCTACATGATTTTTGTCATTTTATGCATATGAAATTGATATAATACCTCATACAATACTTAACACTAAACATACCCAGCATTAAAAGTGTCTGGTAAATGTTGCCTTATAAAAATGGCAACACTAAACTTATTCAGGTTATCCGGAATTTTCAATACAATAAATGATTGAGCGAGGAAATCAATTTCATTATTTTTCATAAATGAATTCTTACAATTTCAATAATTATGAAATATGAAACCGGTCATTTGAACGTGGTAGGTTTAGTGTTAAACGTTTACTAATTGATTACATACGAACATATTTAATAATGTAAATAATATGTTAAATAATGCTACGTGGTTAATGTTTAGTGGTGCCTTAGAGTCACCACTCCAGTACTAAGGGTTAATGTAGCAGTATTTTATTTAGCATTTTTCCCAAAAATAGAAAATAATGTTTTCTTTTATTTTTCGTAAATACTTATTGTCATACAACAGCTTTTTACCATTTCTCTTCATTAACGCGCATGAACTTGAATATTCTGTATGATTCCCGGAGAACGAAACACCTATGTGTCACTGTTAAATTTGTCAGTAGAAAAAAAACCGTTGAAAATATCTGTTAAACTTTTATAATATATGAAGGCTAAAATACGATGCCACAGATTCTTCTTTGGCATTATGTATACAATAATGGATATGAAATCAACTTTCTCAAATTTTTTTACAATTAGAATACTCATGAGGACGCACGCACATGTATATAGTATTGTATAACTAGACTGCGGATTATTATGCAAAATAAAAATGTTTTGGATTGATTGTGGGCAGGAATAACATAAAAATTGATTTCATCCCTTGAAATGACCGGTTTTATATTTTCCAATTATTGGAATTATAAAAATCCATTTATGGAAAATAATTTGTCCCAGTATCTATTAATCTATTATATTGAAAATTACAGACAATCTCAATTAGTGTTACCGTTTTTATACGGCAATATTTACTAGATACTTTTAATGCTTAGTACGTTTAGTGTTAAAAATAACATTACAACATTCTCGAATTTTTAAAATCTTTTACCGTTTTATATATCACCCAATCAATTGCTTCATTAATGCATAAAGATCTGCACTCTATATATAAAAAATACATAGTTTCTTAGGTAGACAGATAGATTTCTTTACACACTATACTTAGTCTTTTACATACATGTTAGTTCTGCAAAATCATCCTGTAGAGTTTCCTATATCGTTTCATGAATATTTCATGAGTACGTGTATGGGGTGTCCGAGTTAAAGAGGAACGCATAAATATTTCCTACATTTTCCCTGATGCCCGCAAGTTTGCCACCTACTATATAATACGAATATCATAAGAATATTTCAGAAAAAAAAAAAATAAACGATGGATTGTGACAAAAAATGAGTCCAAGTGGATTGCTCCGTCTACTTATAAAACACTATTTGGCGGACTGAGGATCACAGTTGTGTAAGTCACATACATGGTATTTCGAGTAAAATAATGTTTTGTGACAAAAAACACATCTACAGAATCAGAAAATTATTAAAAAAATCGAATTTAATTCAATCTACATGCGAATTATCTAATTATACCGATATATTTCTAAACACTTTGATTAGTAAGGATAATGAGTACACTAATATTCTTAAGAAACGAAATTTTTCTATTAATTTCTTGTTCAGAAATGTATATTGTATTTAACGAAAGCAAAATTATTCATTACAACCTTCCGTGTCGTCATCAAACAGAGGACTATTGAGTTCAAAGAATGGAATATACTTCAATATCAAAGAAAACCCTGGTACACGGGGAGAATTTTATCTCGAGAAACCATTGTGACCATTAACAGAATTAGATCTGGCCATTATAGTCTCAACTTCTCTTTACCTAAAATCAATGTGGTAAATAACCCTGGCTGTCCATGTGAGCATGAGACACAAGATATAGATCATGTCTTATGGCAATGTCCTATACATGACACTCACAGATTGAAATTCATAATCAGCCTGAGATTACGAGGTTTTTTTCTTCCCATGTCATGCAATGTATTACTACGCAGACCTACAAACACTGTATGTAAGATCTTATGTTCCTTCCTGAAAGATTGTGGATTGCGTATATAACGGACATAACGCTACTAACACGTCCACCACAAAGTAAGCGCCTCCAACTGATATGTACTTATTACATTAACTATACAGTAGCATAATATATAATATTATACAGGGTGGTCCACGCAACTTGCACACCTATAATAACTTCCAACGTATGTGTTGCACGAAAAAATTTTGTATATAGAAGTTGCATGGTGTGAAGGGGTACGTTATGTAGTGTATTTACCTAAACGTAATAATTAACGAGTAATTGCACTTTATTTCCTGAAAATTTTCTTCGCGTAATATGTTAAGGAGCTGTCCTGCGGAAATCTGTGATAAGGTTGAATTTCTAACTTGATGAACTTTAGGGCTAATGAAGGTCAATACTTTTTTACTCAGAATTCGACATTCTTCCATATTTTGGTATAAAAAATATAGTATTCCATTTAAAAAAAACAAAGTCGACCTTCAAATCTCCGAAACGCTTCCACCGGTAAAAAAAATAAATACACCACATAATGTACCCCTTCAAACCATCTACATATATACAAAACTTTTTCGTGCAACGCATACTTTGGAAGTTATTATAGGTGTGCAAGTTGCGTGGACCACCCTGTATATGTAATACAGACTGCAGAATAACCTCTTATTGGAGGTCAGTTATTGAAACTCTTATTGGAGGTTTATTCAGATAAAAGGATTAAAAACAAAAGAACATGTTGTCATCTTTCAGTAAAGAATGAATTCATCGAAACTTCAGAATTTCGATTGACCCCAATGATGTAACCTTTACACCTACGAATCTCTGCCCGCCATACGTATAAGTTTCGTCGCGGTGTATAGTTCCGACAGAAGCGGCGAGAGCTGGTAAACCCGCGAAGGGTTAAGCAGCGACTCCTCAGCGCAGCGGTCCGAAGCGGTGGCCTTGTAATTTCGCGGGGCGGCAGCGTAGAACGTAAAATATGTTAAGTGGTCGGGCATAAACGACCCTGCCCAATAAAATCCCGATCCTGTGAAAAGTGGTGTGTACGCGGAAGCCGGTGTGTCGGTGTCTCTGGTTGGTCGTCGGGCGTGAGTCGAAGGTCGTGGCAGGCAAGTTAGTCGAAGAGGGAACAAGGTCGATACAGTCGATGTGTAATGTGGCCCGATATCAGCCGAGGCCGAATAATGCTGCGGAGGTGAGAGAGCCGCGCGTCTGGTTCCGCCGCTTAGGGGTTGAAGTGAAACTGAGCTCACGGGGACGAGAGCGGGACGTCGTCGGCGCCGGGACGGCGCGCCACGGCGCCACGTGGCCAACCCCAACACCAACGAACCGGGACACCCACACATCCACCGGGAACAGCTAAAGAGTGGAGGTAACCTCCCGCGTCCTTCTTTTTCCTCTTCCCTTTCCTTGCTTTTACTCACACTCGCGAGGACAAGCCCCACACACGCCCTCCCTCCCTCCCTCCCTCCCTCCCTCCCTCCCTTCCTCCATCCAGGACTATCTCAAATTGCCGGGGATATCGCGCTCCTTCTTTCTTTCTATCGGTGTCCATCCCCTCCTCCGCCCTCGCGAACAGTAGAACAGAGGACCAGATATGTAAGAGAACGATTTCTCGATAATGGTCGTTACTCTAACTCGTAGGATGTATCGGATCATTTTTTTTAACTGGCCGGTCTGCTATAGCGTGGCAGCTTTTAGGACTTTCCGAGGACTCTTTTTTAACACTGCCCTGTCACCCGTACACACGGTGACTCGCAGTAACATTACGACACTTTTAAAATGACAATAACGTACTTAACCCTTATTGTTTCCCTTCTGTTTCAGAACTCGTTTCAACATCATGCAATTCAATTACGTCTCCATACGTAGCTTTGATAGCCCACGCAGAGCAGCTAAGAAACACAATTGTTGGTACACGCCATGAAAAATGTAATTTTTTAATTTTTACTTGTGCACTTTTTATGAATCATTTCTTCCTTTGAAAATGTCCTCTTGCTAGCATAAGTGTAGAAAATTGATGAATCATGATGGATTTTTGCCATTCAGTTTTTGTTATATACATGTATTAAGTAAATTGCTCCGATGATGTTAAATTTCTACGGATACTGAAATGCAATTGTTGGTACGTACCATAAATAATATAATTTTTAAATTTTTGCTTGTGCACTTTTTATGAATCATGTCTTCCTTTGAAAATGTCCTCTATTGATAATGATACCTATTGCTAGCATAAGTGTAGAAAATTGATGAATCATGATGGATTTTTGCCATTCAGTTTTTGTTATATACATGTATTAAGTAAATTGCTCCGATGATGTTAAATTTCTACGGATACTGAAATGCAATTGTTGGTACGTACCATAAATAATATAATTTTTAAATTTTTGCTTGTGCACTTTTTATGAATCATGTCTTCCTTTGAAAATGTCCTCTATTGATAATGATACCTATTGCTAGCATAAGTGTAGAAAATTGATGAATCATGATGGATTTTTGACATTCAGTTTTTGTTATATACATGTATTAAGTAAATTGCTCCGATGATGTTAAATTTCTACGGATACTGAAATGCAATTGTTGGTACGTACCATAAATAATATAATTTTTAAATTTTTGCTTGTGCACTTTTTATGAATCATGTCTTCCTTTGAAAATGTCCTCTATTGATAATGATACCTATTGCTAGCATAAGTGTAGAAAATTGATGAATCATGATGGATTTTTGCCATTCAGTTTTTGTTACATCAAGTAAATCGCTCCGACGATGTTAAATCTACGGTTACTGAAATACAATTGTTGGTACGTATTATGAAAAATATAATTTTTAAATTTTTACTTGTGCACTTTTTATGAATCGTGTCTTCCTTTGAAAATGTCTTGTATTGATAATGATACCTATTGCTAGCATAAGTGTAGAAAATTGATGAATCATTATGGATTTTCGCCATTCAGTTTTTGTTGCGTTAAGTAAATCGCTCCGACGATGTTAAATTTCTACGGTTACTGGTTTGGCAGTCAACGCATTAATTTCGGTATACTTGAAACTTTAATGACAATCCGTTTGTATTTAACTCACAGAATGTAGAATTAACTCGCGAACGGGACAGTCGTGGCACGTGCGGTGCACATAGAGATTTGCCAAATAGGATAATTGTAGTGCGTGTGCGAACAGGATAATTGCGCTGCGTAATACGTATCGACAAACTTATGGTGTATGTGAGCAAGAGTATTAACGGCACTGTGTTAAATATGAACACACTAAAATGAATTTCTGTTGATGAATATTGTTGAAGCAAACTGTCATTAAAGATACCTCGAAAAAGTAACAAATTTTTTAGCATGACACGTTAGCCTAACGAAATCGTGTTCAGCAATAATAATCTCCTTCTATTTAGATGTAATAATAAACCATTTTTTAGCGTAATCATCAATAAAACAGGTAAAACTGTTCGTGTTGAACGATAATAATCCCTCTTTATTTAATAGTAGTACTATTTCATAATATGGCGAATAAAACACGTAAAATTGTTCAGCTTGTGTTCAACAATATTAAAAAAAATTGTTGCTTCTCTATCAAAAAGTTGCTCGCATAAATGAATACAAATGTTTATTAACCCCTGTAGTTTATTTGATTGTAATACTATTTCATAATATGTTCGAGAATTAAACACGTAACACTGTTCAGCTTGTATTCAACAATGTTAAAAAAATTGGTGCTTCTCTATCAAAAAGTTGCTCGCATAAATTAATAAAAAACTAACACTGTTCAGCTTGTGCTCAACAATATTTTTAAAAAATTGTTACTTTTCTATCAAAAAAATTGATCATATAAATAAATACAAAAGTTTACTAACCTCTGTAGTTTAGTGTAGTTAGAGTTACCATTTATCAGAGAAACTTATTAGCAAGTCGACTTAATTATATGAACGCAGAATTAACTGTACGAATTGCTGTATATTATACTAATTTATACATTCCTATCACAGCGAATGTAAATGAATAAAAATGGCATTCTTTCCAAGTTGAATTGGCTCGAACAGTGTACTGGAGTTTTAGAGTAATTTGGTACTTTCGGATTCTCCTCGACAAGAGGAGGATATGTATGACAATGTAACGTCTAACCATAGTCGTCGCAATGATCTATGATTCACGAAAAATTTGATTGTCTTCGTGCACGTGTATTTTAGCGTCGACTGTCAATCATAGTTAGAGTGTTTGCCTACGTGGATATGCAAACGCTCATCTAAGAATACATGTACGTCTCGAGGTTCTATTGCATTCAGACAATTAGATCTACGGTTAATTAGACCGTCAGACGTTTCTGCAAGTAGCTCCCTTAATATTTTTCGGAACAGTGTTTTTTTAATTCATTCAACGTCTCGAAAATAGAATGATTCTAACGATTTTCGGATATGAAACCAGGAAACGAAAAAATTAAAAAATTCTGTTTTGTAACAGACAGCATCGAACTACTGAATAAAATTAGCTAAAGGCTTTTAAAATCTCAAAGTTTCAAGTAAAATATATATATATATATTATAAAATAACAAAACTACAAACAGTCTCAATCGTGCATGCTCTTACAGCTTAGATTTTACTAAATACTCAATAAATACCAATAAAATTTTTTGTAATAAGCAATTATTCGCAGTATCATTCGAATAATTTTGCAATTGATATTTGCATAAGATATTTTTTTTTCATATAGAATGTTAATGATTAAAATTACCACCGATAATCTGTTGGTATACGGCAGTGTTCTTGCGGTCTTTTCAAAATTTTTGTGTTTCGCTTTTCTGAAAAGTTTTAAATGTCACCACCAAATACCATGTTTGTCAACTTTATATATTGTTACACTTTTTTCAACATCCTTGTGCATCAGTGTTTACCGTTTACTTCAGTCTACCGGTAACCGTCATACGGTACACTCGCAGTTTAAATAATACATAATAGTATGACTTATTTATTCAGTTTTAACCATTATTCGATATCAAATTTCGTTTGACATTTTAATTTATAAACCTGTTTTCCACAGACGCAATCACTCGATTCTGAGGAAACGTAAATCGATAAATTTTTGCAAATAGGCTTCTCAGTGTATTTCCCTGATCAAACCCAGCGCCGAAATCATTCTCGTTAAAGCATAAAATATTCGAATAAATAATGATAAATGATTGAATTAAATAGAGGGAATAACTTGTTGCGAATACTGGACAATTATTTTAGATAAATATTTATTCGGAACAATTCAAATATCGATCTTCAGGGATCACCATCCCCTAAACACGATTCCCCCGAACGGGATTTAGTCGAGTGACTAACTCAGGTTGCAAGCAGAAATACAGTGAGTTTAAAAACCGAATAAAAGAAACAGGGAACAGTGGTAGTTCGCAGGGCTAACAGATCGCGATCGAATGGAGAAAAAGGGAGTGAGAGAGGGTGACATGGAGGGGGGAGGCTGGATTCGCAGAGTCGGAAATGTGTTCTCTGAGAGAGCACGTGGTCCGAATAAATATGTCGGACGCGCACGTGCCAAAATCCGCGGAGCGTGGGCGGGATCGTAATTTCGCGCGGCGACGATTTTTCAAAATCAAACGTAACCAAAAGCCCATACGATAAATCCGCTGGTGTTTCTCTCTGGCAGCAGGCGCGTCGCGTAAACGACACGTAACTCAATGTAATTCAATCGGCCTCGCATTTTTGCTCACGTTACCGCCGTATATCAGCTTGCAGATCATACATCGACAGCGTGGCACCGATGTGTGTTTTCCCTTTTTTTTTTTTTTCGTTCGTTTTCGAAAGGTGGCGGGGACGTCGGAGTAGGGGGGTCGATGCGGGGGCAGCGGAGGGGGAAAAAGGTACAGGGTGTCAGTGATAGATAGAAACGACGCTTCCGATGGAAATTAAAAATATAAAAAATTGTCCGCCTCGTAGGGTGACGCCGCGAACCGAACTATTTTTTAAATTAAATTCTGCCACTTTCAACGGTATTGGCATTGCCAGCCAACCTCGCAAACCGTTCGTCGCAGTTTTTCCGATGGCGATCCTGATGCTACTTCTTTCCAACGTGAGACGTCGAAAACTGAAGTAACGTTGCCAGGTTTGTGTAACAGTCTGTCGTGTAACATGCAAATTTAATGTCTACGCTCGAACCATTTATTCTGAGTGCTGTGTGAGCCTCCGTTTTTTTGTTTAAATTATGGAATCGAACATTTTACGTGTACTGTATTGTGAGCGTTCATTTATAAACACGATTTAAATCGTCTTGTTAGCAAGTGTTTGATGGTAATTTTTAAAGAGAAGCTTCAAATCTATGATTGATACAGTCATGAAAATGATTTTCTTATGTTTTCGTCGTGTACCCCCTTAGAATAATATAAATTATATAATAAGTAACAGTTAATTATTACACGACCCCTTTTTACAATAATAGTTTGAAAATCCCCATTTTTTCGAAAGTCTGTTTAGTGTTCAAATACTTTATACAGCCACTGTATTTTTTAAATCGTTTAATCACGCAACATATTTCTGACAAAATCTCTTTTACTTAATTTATTCTTGCGAATATCTGCGGTTGCGTAAACATCCTAATGAACAGTCTAGTTATAATTAGTCTGCAGAGTTTTATGGATAATAAAAATGTCAAATACAAGTTTCTTTCTCCTTTTAATAATTTTGTTGTTGTCACTGTTTAATAATTTGCTTGCTGAATTTTCTTATAAATGGATAATATAAGACACCTGATAATTTTGTTCTACACAGTTGTGAAGTAATTGAAAGATAAAAAGCAGATTAATTTCAGCTGTACATTTGATTTCGGGACTGATTTGTTGACGAAACGATACCACTGCTAAGTGCCAATCTGAATGTGCAGCGAAGTGATATTTTGAAACGGTTGGTAATTGTCTGTGATACGCGTTATTATATTTAACCACCGAGTGTCTATTCCAATTTGGCAGTGACCATATATTTTGTTACTAATTTTAACCACAGTTCCATTTATATCGAAATGCCTATTTTGACTGTCTTTTTCAGTAACCTGAAGCGATAGGTCTAATCGCTTGTCTATCTAACCCGTGAACGAAACGGTACTGTTATCCTCGTGTTAATATCATTGTGAGCCATTAATGTAGTTTCTTGGAGCAATTAGTCGTTTCGATTGCCCTTTTAGAACATTTAATAGGCGTTCATATCTCCTAACTTCCTTAAACCGTACTCGTTGGACTAGCACGTCTTATAATCAAAAGTTCAGAGTTATTATGGTTGACGTACACGTTTAGATACGCGATGTTTTATGGTCAATTAAAGTGTAAGTGGTTTTCAGCAGCTTTTATGAGGACTGAGATACGTCAGGCGAAATTTATTTTGACTAATCATTTATAAGTAAATATTTGGAATAATGATAAATTTTATTTGGCAAGTAATGCATTTTCATTCATGTTTTTTATTTGGACAATTAAATGATTTTAAGGCTAGGCGAATAATTCGGAAAATAATACATTAAAGAACTGGACATCTGAAAATTTATTTGTTAATTGAAAATTTGTTTCTCGAATACTGAAAGGTGTTGCACGGCCAAAGAATGCCACGATTCTTTAAACATACCGAGCACTTTTTTACAGTTTATATTGCAGTTAAATAAGGTACAAAACTTCACATCAATCGTCGGTTGACTTTTTTGTGATTCTCATATAAAGGCAGCCTAGTTTTTTGATCCGTCAGAGTACCTTAACCCCATAAATGGACACCACTGTATATGGCGGTACCAGACCCGCCCATATCCCCCACCATACTCGCGCATGCTTGCTATAGATATCAGAAGAATTACTTTAGTTGTGGCCCTCTGTGATTTCAATGTTCACCAGAATAATTATTTCAATGACAAATGCAGCTGCCATCATAGCCACAGATATGCTATTACTCCTCAATAATATTAAATTTTCCTATGAAACAAATTTTATTAAATTATTATCAATAAAAATTCATTGAACAGTCACTGTAGGATTCTGTATCGCTGTGCTATGTAAAAAACATATGTCTTCATTGAACGTAATTAACTTATGCAAACCTGCAAATAGATAATTTGCTTCACATTACGTGTCCCTCTATATGAAACAACTTTTGTTTAAATATTTTTGATGTTATCCCTCCCGAGATATTTCGATTTTTAAATATAAAGAGGACACCTATACAGGGTGGTTCACATTTTCCAGGTTGGAAAAATGTGTATCAGATTGACAGGGCCCTTTTTGTAATAAACGTTTTCACATTTTTTTCACATGTTTTGATATTAACACTTTGTAGTCGGAGCTCTTTTAACTCGAAAATTAAACATTTCTTCCGACCTACAATAATTCCATTTTATATGATTTTTTTCATTTTATGGATATGAAATTGATATAATACCTCATGCAATAATTAAATGTTTAGTAATTGATTAGATACCAACATATTTAATAATGTAAACAATATTGTGCATAATGGGACAGCAATTTTTAGTGGTGACTCAGAGTCACCATTCGAGTGATAAGGATTAACAATAATAACCCTCATACCAATTGATTTTTCAGATGAAGGACAATGTTATTCTGCCATTTCAAACTTTCAGACTTTTATTTCTTTATACACGGTGTTAGGTAACTGGTGGTACAAGCGAAAAGGTGGTGATTCTACATGGAAAAATAAGTCGAAAATATACAACAAAATTTTTCATGTGAGACTTTGTTTTCGAGAAAACCGAGTTTGAATTTTCAACGGGTACGCGTGCACTTGATCGTGTCTCGTTATAACGGATCTCACTGTAGATCGTTGTCTCGATGGATCATTATCGCAGTTTAAGTTTGTTTTTATCGTACCGGAAAATTAGGAACACACAATGAAATAGGATCAGGGAAAATGCTTATGCTCTCGGCGCAACGGTTCGATCAATTTTAAACAAAATATAGCAATTGTGCTAGTTAAATTAAACCTTCAACGTTTCGACCCTTATGTGGGTCTTTTTCAAGAAAGAAGAAAACTGCGTCTGAAAATTTTTAATTATATTGTAATGACAACAAAATTAAATACAATATTCTTTAAAAATTTCATAAAGCAAGTGAGTAATTACAATATAATTAAAAATTTTCAGACGCAGTTTTCTTCTTTCTTGAAAAAGACCCACATAAGGGTCGAAACGTTGAAGGTTTAATTTAACTAGCACAATTGCTTTATTTTGTTTAAAATTGACGAACCGTTGCGCCGAGAGCATAAGCATTTTCCCTGATTTTAACAATTTACGATCGATAACTTTAACAACATTATAATGAAATAGGATGTTGAAGAAATCATAAAATTTATTATTACAAATATTGCTGAAAATGTTGCCCATTCTGCCGAATACATAATTCTGCTCTTCTAATTAAATTTCTATTACATGATGGCAGACTGATAGCTACTGATAGTGTTTAGCGGTAAAGGTAAGATTGTAAGATGATAGGTAAAATAAACATTTCCGTGACACCGGAACTGTTTATCAACATAAACTTCAATCGAGACAATGATCTACAGTGAGATCCGTTATAACGAGACACGATCAAGTGCACCTGGCGAAAATTCAGTCGATTTTCTCGAAAACAAATCCTCGCATGAAAAAATTTTGTTCTATATTTTCGACTTATTTTTTCATGTAGAATCACCCTCTTTTCGTTTGTACCACCAGTTACCGAACAGCCTGAATAAAGAATATAAAAGTGTGAAAGTTTGAAATGGCAGAATAACATCGTCCTTCACCTGAAAAATCAATTGGCACGAGGGACGGAAGAGGGTTAAAAAAATGGGATTCTCAAGCAGTGTAACTCTTTAACGCTTCCTCGTGAAGCGACCAGCACTAATTTGTCGATATCCTTTCTCGAGGACGCGATACATTCGCGTGCGTCGGAAAGAAAAACAGAGAAAGGTTGTACGGGAAAGGAGGCGAGAGGAGGCATCGAAAAAGGTAGGTAGAGGGAAAGGGAGAGGGAAAAAGCGGGTAAAAGTCGGGGAACGCGTCGGTCGGGTACGTCGCATCGCATTGGTATTTTGCCAAAGCGGCGGGACGATTGGTTGCCGTGCGGCAAAGTGGATCAGCCGGTCGCATAAAACTCGTCCCGCACCGGAGAAAAATTCTAAAACGCGGCACAGCGCTACGCTTGACCGGGAAACATTGCCGCGTGGACACTTTTCTTTTGCTGTCTCGCCGCATTCCCGTCCTCATAAACAAAGTAATGACACACGGACGCGAGCAACCAATTCCCGGATTTCGACGCGCCCCCGTCCCCTCTTCCCTGGACAGTTGGTAGTCGTGCGCGAGCGCGTACATGCATGTGTACGCCAGAGAACCCGGAACCAACCCCCTCGGAACCCGTAAAACGAGAGGAACGCTGAAAACCATCGGCGAAAACGGCCTGAGGCGTCCGTGTAAATCACGGCGACGACGTCGACGACGACGTCGACGCGGAGGGGCACGTCTGCTCTTTCTGTGTCTCACCTACGCTACGCTACGGTACGCTACGCCGCGCCGCGCACCGTCCCATCCCACGCTTCCACCGGTCTCGTTACTCGTTAAACAAAGCTCACCGCTCGACAGGACACTCTCTCCGTCCCTTTCATTAACTTTCCGATCGCGTTTTCCCCGTTTCACAGCTACCACGGGCCCCCGCCTACTGATGATTCATTGATGCTCTGTCCTAACTTCAACCCCCTGACTCCAGTCCAAGATATCAATATTTAACCCTCTCGTTACGACAAATTTGAATACATGCGGTATACGGTAAATATTCAACAATATACGGTAAACGACAACATTTTTCAGAAATTAGGGGTGGTAATGTGACCCCTTGTAATTTTTTACATAAAAACAGAAATATTTAGCGGAGAACATTATAATTTGTTGGGTCTTCTGGATTTACATATGTAGCGAAAGAAATTCTAAAAGTTAATAATCCATGGCTGAAGTCTTTTTAATGGATCCTCTATCAGCCATTTCAATTTTAAACCCCCAATAACGTCATCTAATACTTTGAGACTAGAATGAAGATTTTGAAACTTCCTTTCAGTGCAGTGCAATGATTGAAAATCTTAGAAGAAGAGGAAAATGTGGTCCCCTTGTATTTTTTATATTAGAACATTTAGCAGAGAACGGTGTAATTTTATTGTGTCCAGTGGATTTCTATTTAGAGAAATAAATTTATACCGTAGTACAGATTTTAAAAGAATTCCCCGTATCGCTGAAACATAACGCTACCTCCACAGGGTTAATATCACCAACGAAGCCACGATAAAAATCTCTCGAACCGGTTATTTTTTCAGAAGCGAACAGAATACGATTTTAAAAAGGTGGAAAAACATTTGCATTGTGGAAACTAGCGGAGAGCTGAACTGTATATGAAGCACCATTAATAAAGTTCTATTTAAGGTATGTAATAATAATGACATTGGCTGCTCGCAAATATTTCTTCTGGGGAGCGAAGATTGTCAAATACGCCCGAAAGACGGCGGCCGTCAATATGCACAAGAGTCCGCAGTTTATTTTACAATCGAAACTGAACCGTATACTTTCTCTATTAGCTATAATGGACTATGAATTATTCGAAATTATCTACGCATATTCATTGTCCTTATGATTGTTCAATTTAACAATGGAGCAGGGTTGTTTCGACACAAGTCAACAATCACTGTGTCCCGCGTTGCACTTCAGAATGGTGCGCTGGCCAGTTATTATAATGTATATAGTGACTCCATTAATATTTAAAAAGACGATAACTTTTTCAATATTAAACCATACAATTTTCATTTTTTTGAGAAGTGAGTGCAATTACTTTGCTATACAGTGTGCAGTACTATAAACTATAAAAATTTTTTTGTTCAAAAGTTATTAAATTTAGATTGTAATGCAAAGAACTTCCAAGCCAATTACAATTTAAAAGACACAGTTTTCGCTATTGCGACTGCGCGGTGAAATGTAAAAAAGACAACATTGCAAAGTCTATAATAATCTAACTTATGACTTCCAGTTTTTATAAATATGGTTAAACACATTAACATTGTTATGTGAAATTTCACACATAAAATGATTGCTAATTTTTCTACCAATTTATTGGTAATACATTGGTTGGAAGTTTGTTGATGAATATTTAAAATTTGAATTTCGCGCCAAACATTGATTTGGTGTCTCTTGATCCTTGACATCTGATTGGCTAGTTAGATCTACGTTGTTTCTCTGTTTTCCGCCTTGACTTTGTCGCAACGGTTACAGTCTAGTACAGTTTAAACCTTCTTACTGACAAGTACCATTTCTTTTACGCTCTTCATTCTGTGTTTTTTCACAATTAGCAAGTATGTATATTACCTCTTGTCTAAACCATAAAATTTCCTGTGTTAATGAATAACAGTGTCTATTAAATTCCACAGAAGCGGACTTTTCTTGATGATGGTCCAAAACCGAACCGAAACGTTGAAATTATAATTCTGCAAAATTTCTAATTTTTGTATCTTTGATCGAACCTGTAGCGCCGATATCACTTGTGCATAAATTGCAAAGTCTTTGCGAAAATTGTGGCCCAATGTTATGGGGATAATACTATTGAAGAAAGTGAAAAAAGTTTAAAAAGTGAATCTAGTCACTTTATGTACATTACTGCATAGTGCATGCAATACAAAATGCTGCTTCGAATAAATAACTTGCAACGATTGCCGGGAAAGAGCCAGCCGACTCAGTCGGTATGGCAGGGATTCGAAGCCTCGAATAAGTAGCCCGGAGTTTGAGAGTTTCGCGCCGGGAATATAATCGTTACACGCTAATAAGACTTTCAGAAGAAGTAATGATTGAGTGGATTGAATATGACAAAGACGAACCTATCGTTGAAGAGCTAACCGATGATGTAATAATTGAAAGCGTGTTGATACCGCGAACAGCAAAAGAAGTGCAGAGTGACGAGGAAGATGTTGGTATCAGCTCATGCCATATTTCTTGACGTGAGTGAAATGATTTTTCAAAATAACAAATTTAACTGTACAAAGCAGGCGGATATACAAACATTGTTTTAAAAAACTGAACTTATATTGTATAATATAATCAGTACATATCTTATTTTTCTCAGTAAATTGCATACACCATTGTAATTGGTTTAAAATTACTTTTATCACTTCAACCTTATTACAGACGTAGTCCAATAATACGGAATAACTGGTAAATCGGCACTGTTGAAGTTTCAAGCATGCAGGATTATCGAAATTGCACAGTAAATATTTTGCTGCTCGGATCTCGGTAATTAAGGAGACATCAAATCATTATGCGCTTGTTTGAGTGCATATTGGAATTATCGATCCGCTCTCCACTCGAACTGAGAAGAGTGGCAATATTTCTTCGACACGTGTTTTATATTTTTACCAGCCCATAGTCATTCGTATTTTTGGCAAGATTTTGCAGAAAATGGTAACTTAGAATTTTTGCAGCAAACGTGTTGTTTGATCGTAAACTGATAGAATTTTTGAGGAGTCTGCATTTTCAACTGTGAACAATTTTATATTGAACATTTTTTGAAAACTTATGCCCACCTAACCACGGCCACCAGTTCGAGGGCCGTTTAGGGAACTCTTCTAGCACAACGGGTTTCGAACACCGAAAGACGCCGCCCACTACGCCCCAGTGTGACTCCGTGGAGCAGAGTAATCGGGTCCATAAGACGACAATCCCCCAGCTATCCCCCGGCGACCATCAAGCCTGGGACCATCGAGCCTGGGACCATCCCCTGTACTACTGTACATACTACGAAACGGGCAGCTTTCGCGCGAAGCTAGCGATAGCGCCAAAAGTTTCCGGCCGCTATCGAGTAAGCGCGCTCCTCGGTCCGACGATAGTCATCGTGCAGTTCAGTAGAGGGCCTCGCCCTCGTGTTCAACTCCAGGACTTGAAGCCGTACACCCTGAAGGGAGACTCCCAGAAAGACGGATCGAGCGAGAGTATAAGTAGCGACGAGATATACACCTGAGGCAGAACTGATCACGATGCCGAAGCGCACGGACAAGCGGTCCGCCCGCCAACAAAGCTTCAGCGATCTCTCAGTAGAGACCTGGCTAAACCCGGAAAACATCCAAACACCTGGCAGCCCGGCCATCCGCATTGCACGGACACCGGCAACGACCGACGCCGAGGTTGCTCAGCCCAAGCCAGCGGCCGTGCTCCCAGCGAATGCCATCGCTCCGTTCCACTGGAGGAACCACCGATCAGCCTGGCGTTCGGTGCCAACGTCGTCCAGCCCGGACGACCACTCATGCAGCTAGCATGACTGTCGCTCGTCGCACCAGAGTAGCCATCGGACGACCCTACTGTTGGCTGGTCAGTCAGTGGTCAGGCCCAGTGTCGGCAGGTCGAGAAAATCGAGGGGAATACAGGTACCCCCTCTCTGATGGCCAGAGTCGTAATATGTGACACGTTGCGCGTGCGCGACGGGGATTGAGTGGGACGTGGTGTTGGAATGGGATAGTGGAAGGGGAAAAGTAGGGGAGTAAATGAGTCCGGATTCGGACTCAACTGGCGACACTGGTCAGGCCCAGGCTAGGCCGCCCAGCCGACGTTCCCAGATCCCAACCAGGAAGAGCCCAGCCATCCCGGGGGATATCTGGTCAACCTACCGGAACCCGGTACCCGGAAATCCACCTACGGCCAACCCGTAAACAGCAACTGGCCCTACAACTCGGCCAGACTAGCCCCAACGACCCCTAAGTTCAGATAGGTTAGGTTGCACAGTTAGTAGTAATATAGGTTAATTTAGGTTAAGTTGTACAGCTAGTGGTAAGTTCCGCGAATCCACGGGGATGTCTCGCGCCCCAAACTAAAATTGTTCACAGTCGAAAATGAAGACTCCTAAAAAATTATATCAATTTTCTTTAAATATCCGTAAAAATTCAGTTTATTCGGCTACCATCTCCTGCAAAATCCTGCCACTTATGCGAATGACTATGGGCTGGTAGAATAACAAAACACGTGTCGAAAACATATAGTCAGACTCTCGTCAATTCGAGTGGTGGGCGGATCGATAATTCCAATATGTAATTAAACAAGCGCATAATGATTTGATGGCTCCTTAATTACCGAGATCCGAGCTGCAAAATATTTACTGTAGATTTTCAATAATCAGATGTGCTTGAGACTTCAACAATGCCAATTTACCAATTATTTCGTATTATTGGACTATGTATGTAATGAGGTTGAATTGATGAAAATAATTTGGAACCGATTACAATGGTGTAGGCAATTAATTGAGAAAAATAATATGTGTATTGTTGTGGTGACAAGTTTACAGTGTGATAGGTGATAGTAACATTGTATTGTTTATTGCAGTCAGCGAATTAAAGAAATTTTTCAATGCATCGGAACCCTCACGCCAAATTATATCATCTTGCTCGTCAGTCCCCACTTCTTTTGCTGTCCGTGGTGTTAACACGCATTCAATTATTACATCAGCGTTTGAGGAAGTTTCCCAGATTGCCAAATCTGACATGGTAGAATACAAGCAGAGTCAGCTAGCAGATGCAGGCAGCAGATGCAAGCAGCAGATTTGAGGTTACCGATCGAGTTAGTCGGTTGGTACCTTAGACCATATATATATGGTCTAAGGTTGGTACAGCGCTTCCACCTCTTCTGTTCTTACACCACAGATGAAATATAGGAATAGACCTGACATCCAATGTATTTTGGTGTTAGTCGGTTTTGAGCGATCCACAGAGGCCCCATTACCATTCGGTATCAACACCCAACGTTACCGATAAAACACGATTTCTGAGCATTATTAGCACGAAGAAAACATTTTATACTCCATTCGCATTACGTGAATTTAATATTATTTGGCGGGAACAAGCATACGTCATGCTTCCTTGGAACACAGGTTCTCGGCATAAATGTTTTCCCGGTCAGCCCACGATCAAGCGACAATGAAATGACGATCGACGGTCATTGTTACGTCGCGAAATCGAAGGGGTACCTGCTTGGGGTTGAGGCGTGAGGCTACCTATTGAAATTGTAGTTTCTAAAAACAGTGGCATCGTTGAACAAGCCCTTTGTTCACGCCTTCACGCTGCCAATCCTGTTAACATTACTGAATATATGTTTATATAAATATATATGGTAGCAATGGAACTAAGATGAAAAAAGGCACTTCCTCCATGTTGTTGACTTAATATGACTAATATTATGCATTTTATTCAAGTTCGATTTGTATTGTTTGAGAACACAGGTTAACCATTGTCAAATACAGGAACAAAAATAAATTTGATCTATTGAAAACTCATCTATTCGATCTATTGATTTTCGGATCTATTGAAAACTCATAATCTGACAACGTTGCATATTTCAGACTCGACAACGCTGTAGAAGTTTGACAAGCCGAACCCGAGTGACACTGGATCTAGTTCTCGAATTCACCGTTGTCAAAACGTAGATGACGCTAAAATCACTGGCATTTTAAGGTGATGGCATTACAGATTTCTATGGTTACCAAGTTCCATAAGGTGTCAGGTCTATTCCTATATCTCGTCTGTGCTAAGAGCCCCCTACCATTTCAGTGTCGCGCCCTATGTTACCGATAGTTTGCGGATTTAGGCGTAATAGCACAGACGAAGTGTAGGAGTAGACCAATCACAATATGGGCACCGACGAGTCTGTGGTGGCCTTCTGCACCGACGAGATGCCGAGAAAACACGGAATTATTCGAGTGACACGATCACCGACGAGATACTATTAAAGACCGCCAGCCCCTGTGCTATTCAGCGAGACCAGTAACCGGGCGCGACCGGGCGCGGGGATAACGTGGAACTTACAGTGATCTGAAATACCACACCGCTAAAAGTTCCACAACCGACGAGTATCTTCCACGCTCTCTACCTAAATAGAACAATTTTTTGTGAACCACGTAAGACTGCGGCAGTGACGTAGGTAAACAGATTTAGTACCGCGGATAATTTATATTATGATAATATATTTTAATTTTATGTTTATATTCTCTCGACTTTCGTTTAAACCCAAATGTTCCTATCATAAAGTGCGATCCACCACCCTGAAACGTTCGAAAATTCCAATAAGAATGCATAGTACGGATCATGACGTCACTAGTCACACTGTCTATTGGTATGTTAGTGGGACAGTTCTCGGAACGTGACGTCTCGAAGGGAATTTATGTTCCTAGGTATGAATCCGATGGACCGATCGCCGAGCCTCCCCCCGCATCGGTCCCATTTCTCTCCACCAATTAAAAATTCGCTAGATTAGCCTTCCCACCGCCGCGCCGCGCCGTACCTGCGACTCTCGCGGACCCAAGGTTTTGGACGCAGTATCATTCGTATAATGAGGGTGAAAAGATGAACACGCGTGAGTTTTTGTGAGTGATCGTGACACTCGCGTCGTTTGTTATCGAGACGCAGAAAGCGTACAAGTGAACGACGCAATACGGTGACCGTTACGTGGTGAGTACCGTTGTCTTGTTTCATCCGCTTGATAGGTATCAAGATTATTTATTTGGATTCTCATTATTTTTAAAATTAATTCTGTATTTAAGTGAATTATGTATTTTTCAACGATTTATATATTTTCTGCAATCGTGTCATTGCCTTTCGCGATAATTTTCTCTTGGATCACGACAATCGATTTAATTTAAACGAATTTGTTATTTGTGTTCTATCGTGCAACAGAAATCTAGTTTATTTAGTTTTGATTTTACATTGTAGTACTTTGTTGAGGTTTGAATCTCGCGCTTTACGAATGCAGCGTGAAGCATGTCGCGATCGATCGATACGCGATCGATTCTCCCTGCTTGCCGTTATCGGTCGTTCCTGCGATCTTTCTCTCACGTCTAATTTCTGTCACTTGCGTGCGAACGATGGTAAAGTGTTTCTCTTTTCTACTGATTCAGATTTATTGTTTGACGGTTGATCGATTGAATTTAAATAAATTTGTTCTTCCTGTTACAGAGCCAAAGGGAAAACCATCCATCAATCCATCCATCCTTCAAAAGATATCACATCCGCTTCGAGGTGGAGAAAATGTAAGTACTAACATATTTATTTGTATAACATTCATTCAGTCACAAATTAAAATAGTAAGATGTCGTTGTGCCCCTTCTCTCTCTTTCCTCCCCTGGTATTTCATGAAATCTTTTATCGCGCAATAAAAACGATTCTCGGAGAAATACTTTAATATGTATTCAATATTTTTAAGGGAACTTTCGGGGGGGGGGGAGGTTCCCAATATTTTTCTTACATGGGAAGTAGTTTTTGTTTTTTTTTTTTTACATTTGGATACCTGCCTTCTCGCGATAATTTATTCTTGTGTCTCGACGATCAATTGTATTTATATTTTTAATTATTTATTTATTTTCCGTTCAAATTAATTTTAATTTTATATTCAACTTGAATTATTTATTTCCTATTAATTAGGATTTAGACTTGGACGATTAGTCGTTTGAAAAATTATTGAGTTTATTCTTTCAGTCACATAGCCTGTGTGAGAAGGATCCATCGATTCAACGATGATATCGATAGCCGAGATCGATATAGTCGAGTTTGAGACGCAACGAGTTGTACTTTCTTCAAGCAGCAGAGAACGTGAGTACCAATATATCTTCCCAATTAAACTTTGTTATTTAACATCTTTTTTCAAATTAATAAGGAAAAATTAATAGTCTTCAATTATTACTTCACTTTCAATTTATTGAAAAAAGCTATTAATGAAACTCCTTCATTATTTAATGCACGTAACAATAGCTTCTAATATATTTTTTCATCGCAATGAAAGCATTGTTCACCAGGATTACAAATCGTCAATCCTTTCGATCTTTCCCTAAATTTTTTTGCGGTATAATATGTATAAATATATAATATAATGATGAATGGTTCAAGATTCAGCTCTCTAAGTGCAGCCGTTCTCGGTTGATGCCATTTTCCCCATTTGGCCTAAGTCCACAAAATTACTATGATCACTAATTTCGTCACAACTTTTGAACGAATCGACTTTTTGGAATGAAATTTGTGGGAGAACCTTCCCGCAGAATTTCCGCGTCGAATGGTTTAATTTCCAGCTTTGGTTGATCGCTGTCGCTGGTCTTTCAAGTTCAGCGCTCGTTTCGCCTCGTCGCCGGTTATTCGAGCTGGCAAAAATTATTCGAAGATTTTTTCAACGGCTTCGAATAAAAGATGAAAAAATTATTCAAAGTTCGAATTAATCCGCTTCGAATAAAACAAATTATCTTTATTTGTTGAATAAAATTATTTATTCGATACTCGTTGAATAAAGATGCCTTATAATTCGAACCTTCGAATAACGAGTAAAGTTAAAATATGTTTTATTCGAATCGTTATTTAAATAATTTTTTTCTAAATAATACCCAACTCTGATCTATTTCAATAAAAATTTTCCCATCTCTGCTTCTACAGTTATATATTATATTAATTCCTACACGTTATTCTATCTCAAACTGTTTATTATTCACATTTATTCACGTTTATTATTAACATATTTCTGTTCCCACAGATCGATTTTTGGAACAATTATGTATAAAAACAAGTGAAGGAAATAATGCTCGTTTATGAAATATTTTTATATTAAAAATTGAGGTATCTCGTATGAAATTTGAAGATATTTCTTGGAATTTTTTGTCCTCGATATTAATTTTGATTTCAATAGTTTAGAAATCAACGCCAAAATATTGTCTGAAATATTTGAATACGTTCGTCGGAGAATGTAACATTTCATGATAACCGATATGGTTCCTTGATGATTCACCGACAAGAATCTCCTCAGTGGGCTTCTACACTCTACACCGACGAGATGCCGTCGGTGGCTTTCTATTTCTTACTCCGACGACAATCGACAATATATCCTAGAGGGCGTAAGAGAATCTCGTCGGTGCCAACGCGTCGCGACGAGAATCTCCTCAGTGGTCTACTACATCGACGAAATGCCGTCGGTGGCCTTCTGTTTCTCACTCCAGTCAGAATCTATCCTAGAGGGCGTAAGAGAACACCGAAATATTTGCGTCTCACCAACTCCCGTAAGGCTGGTAGCACCGACGAGATACTGTTAAAGACTGCCAGCCTTATGGGACATCGCGTCGTCAAACAAATTTTTGTAGGAAATTGGTAGTTCGTTACTGTGGACCAATGACGAAGCTTCCCGCTTTCCCGACTATATTTGATTTTTAAATTCGTGTTAGGAGGAATAAAATGACTCGCGATTATAACACCAACAATAACAATAACTTTATTCAACAACAACCTCGTGTGAGGCAAAGGAGATGTAGCAATTAAAACAACAAAGTGAAATAACAAAGTGTCTCGACAGCGAGCTCGAGTTTTGCTAACGGTTGATGCACGAGTGATCTTTTCAAAGGCGTCTCCTCTCCCAGGCGTGGGAGCAGGGAGACGAACCTCGAACGTGCGCTCTCCCTAGGCGCGGCCTAGGGGAATGGCGCACTAGCGACAAACTCCCTACACACTCCCCCCCGAGTGTGTACGGGCAGAGTTACGCACGATACATTCTCTCTTAACTTTAAGACACGCTGTATACAATGGGTACGCAACTAGTTCTACTCTACAAAAAGTTCTTAAATCTACGCGACAATTTCTACGGAAATATGCTCGCATACTTACAACTAAACCGACGGAGTGAAACTCACGGTTTTCCTCCGCGCGTATGTTCGCGGCGCGCTGATTTGAATCGCGCCGGATGGTTCGGAAGACGTAGTTTCGCCTTCATCTCGAACGTAATACGCGGGCTTCACGTTCTCAACCGATACCGATCGTGGCTTACCACTTACCTCGATCTCTATCACGCGATCGCTTGGACGACTCACGACTTTAAATGGGTCCGAGTATGGACGTTCAAGCGCTTTCTTGGTGATGCCGGCGCGGAGGAACACGTGTGAGCACGTATTTAAATCTTGAAACACAAACGCGCGCTTTTTGAAGCGTTGTGCAACGGGCACGGGCTTAACCTTACGCATGTGCTCTCTAAATTCCTCGATGAAACTATGCGGGTCTGCAGGACCCTCATCGGGAAGCACGAACTCTCCTGGAATTCTGAGCGTCGTACCGTAAAGATACTCAGCAGGCGATGAACCCATGTCCATGACGTTGTTTCGCAAGCCAAGCATCACCGTAGACAATACGCGTGACCAATCTGAATTCCCGTGGCACATAATCGCGGTTTTAAGGCATCGGTGCCAACGCTCAATCATACCGTTTGACGCCGGATGAAACGCGGTCGTACGGATTCGATGACATCCAGAAAGCTGGAGAAGCGCTGAGAATAATCTCGACTCGAACTGACTGCCCTGATCGGTTGTTAGGGTTTCAGGAGTGCCGAACCGCGAAATCCACCGATCTACGAACGCGCGACATACCGTAGTAGCCTCGATGTTCGCAAGCGGAACTGCCTCTGGCCATCTAGAGAATCGATCAATCATGGTCAGGCAATAACGGTAGCCCTCCGAGATCGGTAACGGACCGATAATGTCCATGTGTACGTGTTTAAATCGTTCGTCGGGAGCTACAAATTCCGCTGGTTTCAGGTGGTTGTGTCGCGTGACTTTACATTGCTGACAATCCAAGCACTCACGCGACCACCTCACGATATCGCGGTGCATTTCGGGCCAAACGTATCTCTTACGGATAACGCGATCGGTGACCTTTGCACCCGGATGCGCAGGTTTGTGAAACTGATCAAAAATCAGCTTTCGCGACGGACCCGGTACGTACGGACGCAATACCTCCCCCTGCAAGTCACACACTATAGCGATGTGTGATGGACCCCACCGAATTTGCCGTAACGACAGCGAATGATCGGAAGAGTTCAAGAGCTTTTTTAATTCGTCGTCGGATTCCTGAAGTTTCGCGAGTTCTTCCAAGGAGATATCAGCAGCTAAGTGCAACGTATCCACACGCGACAACGAGTCAGCTACTACATTCTCAGAGCCAGGGAGGTGTTCGATATTTGTGGTGAATTGTGAAATTAATGATAACTGACGCAGCTGACGCGGTGATGCCTTGTCAGCGCGCTGTTGGAAGGCATAGATCAAGGGTTTGTGATCAGTCACAATTATGAAATTACGACCTTCTAGAAAATGTCTGAAGTATTTCAGAGATTCATATACAGCGGTCAATTCACGGTCATACGCGCTGTAATTGCGTTGAGATGGAGTGAATTTTCTAGAGAAGAATGCTAATGGCTTCCAATTTTCTTTAAACTTTTGTTCAAGAGACGCGCCCATCCCAAAATCAGATGCGTCGGTAACGAGACGCGTTACAGCATCGGGAGCAGGGTGAGTTAATAAGGTCGCATTAGCGAGATCAGATTTAACTCGAGCAAATGCTTCCTCGGCTCGTGAAGACCAAACTATCTCTCGTTTATCATTTTTCTTTGAATCGCAGAGGTACTCGTGCAGGGGTGCCTGCACGTCTGCGGCGTGACGAAGACTGCGTCGATAAAAATTGGCCATGCCTAAAAATCTACGGAGATCTGACACCGTTTTGGGCTTAGGAAAGTCCTGTACAGCCCTGACTTTATCGGGGACGGGCGACGACCCGTTCCGATCTACCACATGCCCCAAAAATTCAATTTCCGACCTGCCAAATTCGCATTTGGTCAGGTTCAAACGCAGTGAATGGTCCTGCAACCGTTGCAGAACAGTGCGGAGATGACCCTCATGCTCCTCACGACTCGAGGAAGCAATAAGGATATCATCGATGTACGCAAAGACAAATTCCAGATCACCGAGAGCACGGTGAATATATCGCTGAAATGTTTGCCCGGCGTTTCGAAGACCGTAAGGCGTGACATTATATTCGAATAATCCGAAAGGGGTTATTACTGCCGTTTTTGCAACGTGAGAAGGCGCGACAGGAATCTGTTGGTATGCCCGATGCAGATCGAGTTTGGAAAATATCGTTTTATTGAACAGACTTGTGGAATAATCGTGAAGATGAGGGACCGGATATTTGTCGGGAACGGTCGCCGCATTCAGGCGACGGTAATCACCGCATATCCGCCAACCCCCGTCCTTCTTAGGTACCAGATGGATGGGACTAGCCCATGGACTGCTGGACGGCCGACAAGTTCCGTCAGAAACGAGTTTCTGAAATTCGGCTTTTGCTACCTGCAACTTCTCGTAAGTCAACCGACGCGCGCGGTCAGCTATGGGGGGACCCTCAGTAACAATATGGTGCAATACATCGCGCGGCGAGTTGCAATTAGACTGTGACGGTCCTAAAACTCCCGGAAACTCGGAGAGAATCCCCGAGAAAGGAGAAGCGGGGTTTACCGACTTCACGTTCAGCACCGGCGACGGTTTTACCGTACCGACGGTAGAAATCCGCGTCATAGGGTCGATTAATTTATGGTTACGCAGATCGACTAAGAGACCGAAGTGCGTTATAAAATCTGCGCCTATGATCGGATACGGCACAGCGGCGACACAAAAATTCCATGTAAAAACGCGACGAAGGTTAAGATTAAGCGAGAGACGCTTTTCGCCGTACGTCTCGATGGTAGACTCGTTAGCTGCATCCAGCTTAAGATCAGACGCGTGACTTTTAGCGGCCTTAGTGACCGGTAGCAAAGAAATGTCCGCGCCCGTATCAATAAGGAAAGTCAGACCAAGGTCGCGGTCACGGATAAGGAGACGATAAGATTCCGTACCTAGCGCACTAGCCTCCACGCGGCCAGTACGGATTAGTTTTCCGCTTTCCACAAACACGGCTTGATACAATAACGTGCATCTTTGCCGTACTTCTTGTGCAAACGGCACATGGATACTTCCTGGCTCTTGGAACGCGCGCGCGATGCTCGACGACAAGAAGTTCCGCGATACTAATCGCGAGAATTCCTCATTCCAAAGCTCGCCAATTCCGCAACTTGCTTCGCGAGGCGGTCAATCTTCAACTCGAGCTCGCGAATAGCTGAGTCACGGGGAGAAACGGAAGATATCGCGGGCGCGCATGAGCCCGATGCTTCGACGACTTTGTCGGCCATTTCAGCGAACTTCTGAAGATCGATTACATTAGACATGGCCAAGACAACCCTAATCTGTGCAGGAAGCTGTTCCAAGAACAATGCACGTATGACCTCATCGCTGCATGAGCCGTCGTTGAGATTCCGTAATCTCATCAATATCTGAGAGGGTTTTCCCTCGGATAGAACCTCCCCCTTAAGCAACTGGCGCAGACGCGCTTCAGCCGACGTAGAAAAATTCGAAATAATACGCGCCTTGATTTGATCATAAAGATCGGCGGGTTGTGGGTTCGTAACCTCCTCAAAAGACAACGCGGCGATGACGACATCGGCCATCGTCTTTTGGGTGGTTATTCTAGACGATGCCAACGACGATTCGACTTGAATAAACCATAGCTGAGGATCCTCCCGGAAGAACTTCGGAACCTTCGGAACGCGATACGAGTCCACATGTTTTGCAAGTAAAGACTGCAGGAGATCGTCCTGCCCCAAGGATGGGTCTTGCGAGGCCATTTCGTCTACTGGCGAGTAGAGACGCGAACTAAACCTATCGTAAACTAAGAAATATCGCGACCGGAACGCTGATAGACGCGAAGATTATATTTAATTATATACAACGCGCGCGCTTAATAGTCCTTTTTTAACACAAATAAAAAAACAAAAAAAAAACAGAAAATATGCCTGCGAACCAATGTCCTCCCGAATGACAGCGTCCAGGAACAAGCGGCTTCGGAACGGCGTAGGTGGCGAGACAGCAACAATGGCTGCTGGAAGGCGTCCTCCACTTGTAAGGCGTCGGCGTGACGCTGGTTTCGGCTCGGCTGCAGCAAGTTCCTCTGAAGCGATGCGTTCCAGAGGAGGTTGTTGTCTCGGGGAAGTCCCAGACTGCGTGCTGAAGATACGGCGGCGACGAATCACGTCGGGGTCACCAATGTAGGAAATTGGTAGTTCGTTACTGTGGACCAATGACGAAGCTTCCCGCTTTCCCGACTATATTTGATTTTTAAATTCGTGTTAGGAGGAATAAAATGACTCGCGATTATAACACCAACAATAACAATAACTTTATTCAACAACAACCTCGTGTGAGGCAAGAACAAAGTGAAATAACAAAGTGTCTCGACAGCGAGCTCGAGTTTTGCTAACGGTTGATGCACGAGTGAGCATCTTTTCAAAGGCGTCTCCTCTCCCAGGCGTGGGAGCAGGGAGACGAACCTCGAACGTGCGCTCTCCCTAGGCGCGGCCTAGGGGAATGGCGCACTAACGACAAACTCCCTACATTTTGACGTTCTCTTACGCCCTCTAGGATATATTGTCGCCGGAGTAAGAAACAGAAAGCCACCGACGACATCTCGTCGGTGTAGAAGACCACTGAGGAGATTCTTCTCGGTGAAAAGGTGAATCATCACGGAACCATATCGGTTATCATGAAATGTTACATTCTCCGACGAACGTATTCAAATATTTCAGACAATCATTTTCAGATATTTCAGATATCAAAACTAATATCAAGGTCAAAAAATTCCAAGAAATATTGTACGTAACACTTCAAATTTCATATGAGATACCTCAATTTTTAATATAAAAATATTTCATAAACGATGAGCATTATTTCCTTCAGTTGTTTTTATACATAATTGTTCCAAAAATCGATCTGTGGGAACAGAAGTATGTTGAAAAACAGAGTAAGACTTTACTGTAAAAAATTACGTGGAAAAAATGTCAAGGGAGTGCTTGTCGACATCGGTGGTAAAAGGAATTATTGTAAATATTAACCAGTTCGAAATAATAAATTTATCAGTGTATTGTGTTCAATAAATTAATGCGTGCGAATGTTCATGGTTTAAAAATTATTCTGTGCCTCGAGTTTTATTACCTACTTTTACTAAAAAAACTAGATAGCAAGGTGGTCAAGGGAGTGCTTGTCGACATCGTTGGCAAAAGGAATTGTTATAAACATTAAACAGCCAGAAATAATACATTTATCAATAATTACTGTCACGGCGATCGAAATCAATCACCGCGCAGCGCAGGTGCGCCTGAACTCGGCGCGCACTCTGTTAGTCAGACGGGCCAGTGATTGCGGCAGGAGCGGTGGGGCTCCGCGACCAGGAGGATCTGCGGAGGACCGGCGGAGGACCTGCGGAGGACCGGCGGAGGACCGGCGGAGGACCAGGGACAGACCTGCGAGTGACTGACCAGAGGCTAACCAGAGGCTAACAAGTGGTTTACTAGCGATTTACCTGTGATATACCAGTGCGATATACCAGTGTGATATACCAGTGCGATTTACCAGTGCACTTTACCAATGCGCTTTACCAATGCGCTTTACCACTTTATCAGTGTGATTTAAACAGTGCGATTTAACAGAGTGATTTAACAGTGCGATTTAACACTGTGATTTATCCGTGCGGTTTATCAGAGCGGTTTAACAGTGCGGTTTAACAGTGCGGTTTAACAGTGCGGTTTAACAGTGGGATTTATCAGTGCGATTTAAACAGTGCGATTTAACAAAGCGATTTAACAGTGCGATTTAAACAGTGCGGTTTATCAGTGCGGTTTATTAGTGCGGTTTAACAGTGCGGTTTAACAGTGCGGTTTAACAGTGCGGTTTAACAGTGCGGTTTAACAGTGCGGTTTAACAGTGCGGTTTAACAGTGCGGTTTAACAGTGCGGTTTAACAGTGCGGTTTAACAGTGCGATTTACCAGTGTGATTTACCACCGGGCTGACAACCTGGCTGACAACTTGGCTGACCAGTCACTGACCAGTCACTGACCAGAGGCTGACCACTAGTCATCCAGCTGACACAATTTCAACAATGGTAAGTTAAACAATTTTCTTTTTAATTGTGAGGGTTGTCCGCTTTATAGCACAGGGTGGGCCAAGGGTTCTACAATGCTTTTGTTGATTACCCTTGGCCCTCCTACAACAATGTTCTGCGTCAACTGTTAATTCAACGTACACCGTCGTTTATTATTTCTGATATAGTAAATGAAATTTCCGTCGGAACTTTCAGTCTTCTCAAAATGCATATTTCTGATTTAAAATTGGTATTCCTCCGATCGGATGTCCCTCAGGGGCTCACTCACGGATAGGGAAACCGTGAGTGAGTACGGGGTGTCGCGTCCCCGGGGCAACCCGAAGCGCTTGTAGGCCGTACTCGTGTACGGGGTTCATATTTTCATCTCTTCCCATTTTGATCATCGTTGTTTCTATTTCTAACGTCGAAGAAGAGGACACATCAAACGAAGAGGACACATCGAACGAAGAGGACACACCATCGAAGACTGCGGCGTATTTTTAAGTTAATTATATTTGCTGAGCAATTATTGTCTTAGTTTCACCCCCGAACCAGAGCCTTCTGCTCTGGTTCATGTTTCTTCTTTGCAAATCAAAGCCTTCTGCTTTGATACTTCCCTCTTGTGCGACTTAGTTTACTTGTCGGCAATAATTGCTCGATATGCGTGCGTGCGTTAATTATTAAGATTGTATATCCTCGTTTGTAAATATGTCGAGTAATTATTGCCGTAACTTCACTTTGCTCGGCTCGTTTTTTTGACTCCGACACAGCCTTCTGCTGTGTCGGACCTTGCTTGTATGTACCAGACCAGTTGGTAGCGGTATTCGGCGTTGATACATCGAGAGTGGGTGGCTGAGAGGCAGTGTTCATCGTGTTACACTGTTAAGTGAAAAATCCTCTCTTCTGTAATCCCACCCGAGTTCACCTCAACGATTGTTCGTTGCCTGGTGGCAGGTGGTTGCTAGAGTAAATGGGATATCGTTTGAACACGTCTCTTGGCCATCGCTCTTGGTGAGGACACGTCGGGTATCGTTGCTGGCTGGTGTTTGGCTGCAAGCATTGTACGCGTCGCGTCACCCGCGAACAGAGCTCTCTGTTCTGGTTCGCTCTTGTTTCTCTCTTTGAAAGAATCAGAGCCTTCTGCTCTGATTCGCCTTTGGCCTCCCGTGGATCGGAGACTTCTTCTCCGATTCACACCTATTTTGCTCCGCAATAATTACTCGACATACTGCGTTAATATAAGATCGTTGTTGTTAGGAAAGGGAGCCAGAAGGAATATTGAATTCGTTCCGACTCCCTTTCCGGGTCTCTTGCGCAGCAACCTCCTCGTGGTGAGACCTGGGCAATCGGTATTATCCTCTATTTGTAAGAACTTCTAGTATCTTACAAAGAGTGGATAATATCGAGCTAATAGCTGCACATTTAGAATTTCCGATAACATTGTATAGTAGAATTTAAGACTTGCTAAATGTAAAAACTTGGGTATTTAATTGAATTGAGTGTGAATTTACTATTAGCTAGCTCGAGGTGGGTGAAGGGTACTTCAATGATTCCTTTCTTTAGTCTTGGCCCAACCTTCAACAATTTAACTCCGTCAATTGCTAATTCAACGAACACCGTCGTTTATTATTTCTCATATGTTAATTGAAATTTCCCTCAGGGGCTCACTCACGGATAGGGAAACCGTGAGTGAGTACGGGGTGTCGCGACCCCGGGGCTACCCGAAGCGCCTATAGGCCGCACTCGTGTGCGGGGTTAGTTTGGCTCTCGTGAGCTGGTTAGATTCGCACTCGTTTGCGATATATGCAGGCCGTACTCGTGTACGGGTTTTATAGTTTATAGTTGCATCTCATCGCATTTTGCCTCATCGTCGTCGTCAGTATTTCTCGTTTTAAATTGGTATTCCTCCGGTCGGAGGACCCTCAGGGGCTCACTCACGGACTGTCTCTCTGTCCGTGAGTGAGTACGGGGTGTCGCGTCCCTGGGGCCCCGATGCGCTTGTTGCCCGCAACTCGGGTTCGGGGTTAGCTTGGCTCTTGTGAGTTGGTGGGTTAGCCTTGAACTCGTAGGTGCGGGAATTTGTTTTATTTATTGTGTCTAATAATTATTTTAGTTTGTTTCAGCTTTTAGGTTTCCATCAAGGACGAGGACATCAAGGACCAGGACCAGGACCAGGACATCGAGGAAGACCGCCGCGTAGTTTTTTTTTAAATATAGTTCGATTTGCCGAGCAATTATTTTCTTAGCGTCACCCCCGAGCCAGAGCCTTCTGCTCTGGTTCATGTTTTGTTCTTTGCGAATCAAGGCCTTCTGCTTTGATTCTTCCCTCGTTTTCCGATTTAGATTTTTTGCCTCCATAATTGCTCGGCTCGCGTGCGTGCGTGCGTTAGTTATTAATGCGTTATTTTCAACGACGATAAATATGTCGAGTAATTATTGCCGTAACTTAACTTTCCTCGCCTCGTTTTTTTTCCTTCGACACAGCCTTCTGCTGTGTCGGACCTTGCTTGTATGTACCTGACCAGTTGGTACCGGTATTCGACGAAGATCCATTGAGAGTATGTGGTTGAGAGATAGTGTTCATTTCTGTATTCCACACTCTCTTTCGGTAATTCCACCCACGTTCACCGAAGGTGGCAGGTGGTTGCTTGAGAAGTGGGATACGATTTGAACACGTCTCTTGGCCATTGCTCTTGGTGAGGACACGTCGGGTATCGTTACTGATTGGAGTTGGGCTGCAAGCATTGTACGCGTCGCGTCACCCCCGAACCAGAGCCTTCTGCTCTGGTTCGCACTTGATTCTCTCTTTGAAAGAATCAGGGCCTTCTGCTCTGATTCGCCTTAAGTCCCCCGTGGATCGGAGACTTCTTCTCCGATTCACACCTTTTGCTCCGCAATAATTACTCGACTTTTTGCGTTAATATAAGTTCCTCGTAGTTAGGAAAGGGAGCCAGAAGGAATATTGAATTCGTTCCGACTCCCTTTCCGGGTCTCTTGCGCAGCAACCTCCTCGTGGTGAGACCTGGGCAATCGGTATTATCCTCTATTTGTAAGAACTTCTAGTATCTTACAAATAGTGGATAATATCGAGCTAATAGCTGCACACTTAGAATTTCCGATAACATTATATAGTAGAATTTAAGACTTGCTAAATGTAAAAACTTGTGTATTTAATTCAATTGTGTGTGAATTTACTATTAGCTACCTCGGGGTGGGTCAAGGGTACTTCAATGATTCCTTTCTTTCCCCTTGGCCTAACCTTCAACAATTTTTTCCGTCAACTGCTAATTCAACGAACACCGTCGTTTATTATTTCTCATATGTTAATTGAAATTTCCCTCAGGGGCTCACTCACGGATAGGGAAACCGTGAGTGAATACGGGGTGTCGCGACCCCGGGGCTACCCGAAGCGCCTATAGGCCGCACTCTTGTGCGGGGTTAGTTTGGCTCTCGTGAGCTGGTTAGATTCGCACTCGTTTGCGATATATGCAGGCCGTATTCGTGTACGGGGTTTATAGTTTATAGTTGCATCTCATCGCATTTTGCGTCATCGTCGTCGTCTGTATTTCTCGTTTTAAATTGGTATTCCTCCGGTCAGAGCTCCCTCAGGGGCTCACTCACGGGTAGAGAGACCGTGAGTGAGTACGGGGTGTCGCGTCCCTGGGGTCCCGATGAGCTTGTTGCCCGCAACTCGTGTTCGGGGTTAGCTTGGCTTTTGTGAGCTGGTGGGGTTAGCCTTGCACTCGTAGGTGCGGGAATTTGTTGTATTTATTGTGTCTAATTATTAGTTTAGTTTGTTTCAGCTTTTAGGTTTCCATCAAGGACGAGGACATCAAGGACCAGGACCAGGACATCGAGGAAGACCGCCGCGTAGTTTTTTTTTAAATATAGTTCGATTTGCCGAGCAATTATTTTCTTAGCGTCACCCCCGAACCAGAGCCTTCTGCTCTGGTTCATGTTTTATTCTTTGCGAATCAGGGCCTTCTGCTTTGATTCTTCCCTCGTGTTGCGATTTAGATTTTTTGCCACAATAATTGCTCGGCTCGCGTGCGTGCGTGCGTTATTTATCGTCGTTGAAAATATGTCGAGTAATTATTGCCGTAAGTTCACTTTCCTCGCCTCGTCTTTTTCCTTCGACACAGCCTTCTGCTGTGTCGAACCTTGCTTGTATGTACCTGACCAGTCGGTACCGGTATTCGACGAAGATCCATTGAGAGTATGTGGTTGAGAGATAGTGTTCATTTCTGTATTCCACACTCTCTTTCGGTAATTCCACCCACGTTCACCGAAGGTGGCAGGTGGTTGCTTGAGAAGTGGGATACGGTTTGAACACGTCTCTTGGCCATTGCTCTTGGTGAGGACACGTCGGGTATCGTTACTGATTGGAGTTGGGCTACAAGCATTGTACGCGTTGCGTCACCCCCGAACCAGAGCCTTCTGCTCTGGTTCGCACTTGATTCTCTCTTTGAAAGAATCAGGGCCTTCTGATTCGCCTTAAGTCCCCCGTGGATCGGAGACTTCTTCTCCGATTCACACCTTTTGCTCCGCAATAATTACTCGACTTTTTGCGTTAATATAAGTTCCTCGTAGTTAGGAAAGGGAGCCAGAAGGAATATTGAATTCGTTCCGACTCCCTTTCCGGGTCTCTTGCGCAGCAACCTCCTCGTGGTGAGACCTGGGCAATCGGTATTATCCTCTATTTGTAAGAACTTCTAGTATCTTACAACTAGTATCTTACTTTTCGCAAGTGCTCCTATACAAAGTACCACCGGTCTAGTTTTATTGAATATTTGCGGGACTAAATCCATTTACCTAGTTTTTTGAGCAAATGTTCTATTTAGGTAGAGAGCGCGGAATCACCGACGAGTATCTCGTCGGTGGTGGAACTTTTAGCTATGTGGTATATCAGATCACTGTAAGTTCCACGTTATCCCCGCGCCCGGTCGCGCCCGGTTACTGGTCTCGCTGAATAGCACAGAGGCTGGCGGTCTTTAATAGTAACTCGTCGGTGCTGGTAGTCTTTAATAGTATCTCGTCGGTACCGCCAGCACAAAGCAAAAAATATCTTCTATAAAAAAGGAAGCTATATTGTTATCTAGATTATCTATTATCTAGATTATCTAGATTATCTACTATCTAGATTATCTATTATCTAGATTATCAAGATTATCTATTATCTAGATTATCTAGATTATCTATTATCTAGATTATCTAGATTAAATGTCCCTGACATATAAATGTCCCTGGCGTATATATGTCCCTGACGTATAAATGTCCCTGACGTATAAATGTCCCTGGCGTATCGTCGTGTGTCGTGTATCGTGTATCGTCGTGTATCGTGTATCGTCGTGTATCGTGTGTCGTGTATCGTTGTGTATCGTGTATCGTGTATCGTGTATCGTGTATCGTGTATCGTGTATCGTCGTGTATCGTCGTGTATCGTGTATCGTGTATCGTGTATCGTAGTGTATCGTGTATTGTGTATCGTCGTATATCGTCGTGTATCGTCGTGTATCGTCGTGTATCGTCGTGTATCGTGTATCGTGTGTCGTGTATCGTGTATCGTGTATCGTGTATCGTCGTATATCGTGTATCGTGTATCGTCGTGTATCGTCGTGTATCGTCGTGTATCTTCGTGTATCGTCGTGTATCATGTATCGTGTATCGTGTATCGTGTATCGTGTATCGTGTATCGTCGTGTATCGTCGTGTATCGTCGTGTATCGTCGTGTATCTTCGTGTATCGTCGTGTATCGTGTATCGTGTGTCGTGTATCGTGTATCGTGTATCGTGTATCGTAGTGTATCGTGTATCGTCGTGTATCGTCGTGTATCGTGTATCGTGTATCGTGTATCGTCGTGTATCGTCGTGTATCTTCGTGTATCGTCGTGTATCATGTATCGTGTATCGTGTATCGTGTATCGTGTATCGTGTATCGTCGTGTATCGTCGTGTATCGTCGTGTATCGTGTATCGTCGTGTATCTTCGTGTATCGTCGTGTATCGTGTATCGTGACTTCGTATCTCACGTTCTGAAATACCGACTGTTCAAAAAACCAGAGCACCGACGAGTGTCTCGTCGGTGCCGACGCTCGCCGGTGCTGGCGGCACCGACGAGATACTATTAAAGACTACCAGCACCGACGAGTTACTATTAAAGACCGCCAGCCCCTGTGCTATTCAGCGAGACCAGTAACCGGGCGCGACCGGGCGCGGGGATAACGTGGAACTTACAGTGATCTGATATACCACATAGCTAAAAGTTCCACCACCGACGAGATACTCGTCGGTGATTCCGCGCTCTCTACCTAAATAGAACATTTGCTCAAAAAACTAGGTAAATGGATTTAGTCCCGCAAATATTCAATAAAACTAGACCGGTGGTACTTTGTATAGGAGCACTTGCGAAAAGTAAGATACTAGTTGTAAGATACTAGAAGTTCTTACAAATAGAGGATAATACCGATTGCCCAGGTCTCACCACGAGGAGGTTGCTGCGCAAGAGACCCGGAAAGGGAGTCGGAACGAATTCAATATTCCTTCTGGCTCCCTTTCCTTACTACGAGGAACTTATATTAACGCAAAAAGTCGAGTAATTATTGCGGAGCAAAAGGTGTGAATCGGAGAAGAAGTCTCCGATCCACGGGGGACTTAAGGCGAATCAGAGCAGAAGGCCCTGATTCTTTCAAAGAGAGAATCAAGTGCGAACCAGAGCAGAAGGCTCTGGTTCGGGGGTGACGCGACGCGTACAATGCTTGCAGCCCAACTCCAATCAGTAACGATACCCGACGTGTCCTCACCAAGAGCAATGGCCAAGAGACGTGTTCAAATCGTATCCCACTTCTCAAGCAACCACCTGCCACCTTCGGTGAACGTGGGTGGAATTACCGAAAGAGAGTGTGGAATACAGAAATGAAAACTATCTCTCAACCACATACTCTCAATGGATCTTCGTCGAATACCGGTACCAACTGGTCAGGTACATACAAGCAAGGTCCGACACAGCAGAAGGCTGTGTCGAAGGAAAAAAAAACGAGGCGAGGAAAGTGAAGTTACGGCAATAATTACTCGACATATTTATCGTCGTTGAAAATAACGCATTAATAACTAACGCACGCACGCACCCGAGCCGAGCAATTATTGGGGCAAAAAATCTAAAGCGCAAAACGAGGGAAGAATCAAAGCAGAAGGCCTTGATTCGCAAAGAACAAAACATGAACCAGAGCAGAAGGCTCTGGTTCGGGGGTGACGCTAAGAAAATAATTGCTCGGCAAATCGAACTATATTTAAAAAAAAACTACGCGGCGGTCTTCCTCGATGTCCTGGTCCTGGTCCTGGTCCTTGATGTCCTCGTCCTTGATGGAAACCTAAAAGCTGAAACAAACTAAAATAATTATTAGACACAATAAATAAAACAAATTCCCGCACCTACGAGTTCAAGGCTAACCCACCAGCTCACAAGAGCCAAGCTAACCCCGAACCCGAGTTGCGGGCAACAAGCGCATCGGGGCCCCAGGGACGCGACACCCCGTACTCACTCACGGACAGAGAGACAGTCCGTGAGTGAGCCCCTGAGGGTCCTCCGACCGGAGGAATACCAATTTAAAACGAGAAATACTGACGACGACGATGAGGCAAAATGCGATGAGATGCAACTATAAACTATAAAACCCGTACACGAGTACGGCCTGCATATATCGCAAACGAGTGCGAATCTAACCAGCTCACGAGAGCCAAACTAACCCCGCACAAGAGTGCGGCCTATAGGCGCTTCGGGTAGCCCCGGGGTCGCGACACCCCGTACTGACTCACGGTTTCCCTATCCGTGAGTGAGCCCCTGAGGGAAATTTCAATTAACATATGAGAAATAATAAACGACGGTGTTCGTTGAATTAGCAATTGACGGAGTTAAATTGTTGAAGGTTGGGCCAAGACTAAAGAAAGGAATCATTGAAGTACCCTTCACCCACCTCGAGCTAGCTAATAGTAAATTCACACACAATTCAATTAAATACCCAAGTTTTTACATTTAGCAAGTCTTAAATTCTACTATACAATGTTATCGGAAATTCTAAATGTGCAGCTATTAGCTCGATATTATCCACTCTTTGTAAGATACTAGAAGTTCTTACAAATAGAGGATAATACCGATTGCCCAGGTCTCACCACGAGGAGGTTGCTGCGCAAGAGACCCGGAAAGGGAGTCGGAACGAATTCAATATTCCTTCTGGCTCCCTTTCCTAACAACAACGATCTTATATTAACGCAGTATGTCGAGTAATTATTGCGGAGCAAAAGGTGTGAATCGGAGAAGAAGTCTCCGATCCACGGGAGGCCAAAGGCGAATCAGAGCAGAAGGCTCTGATTCTTTCAAAGAGAGAAACAAGAGCGAACCAGAACAGAGAGCTCTGTTCGCGGGTGACGCGACGCGTACAATGCTTGCAGCCAAACACCAGCCAGCAACGATACCCGACGTGTCCTCACCAAGAGCGATGGCCAAGAGACGTGTTCAAACGATATCCCATTTACTCTAGCAACCACCTGCCACCAGGCAACGAACAATCGTTGAGGTGAACTCGGGTGGGATTACAGAAGAGAGGATTTTTCACTTAACAGTGTAACACGATGAACACTGCCTCTCAGCCACCCACTCTCGATGTATCAACGCCGAATACCGCTACCAACTGGTCTGGTACATACAAGCAAGGTCCGACACAGCAGAAGGCTGTGTCGGAGTCAAAAAAACGAGCCGAGCAAAGTGAAGTTACGGCAATAATTACTCGACATATTTACAAACGAGGATATACAATCTTAATAATTAACGCACGCACGCATATCGAGCAATTATTGCCGACAAGTAAACTAAGTCGCACAAGAGGGAAGTATCAAAGCAGAAGGCTTTGATTTGCAAAGAAGAAACATGAACCAGAGCAGAAGGCTCTGGTTCGGGGGTGAAACTAAGACAATAATTGCTCAGCAAATATAATTAACTTAAAAATACGCCGCAGTCTTCGATGGTGTGTCCTCTTCGTTCGATGTGTCCTCTTCGTTTGATGTGTCCTCTTCTTCGACGTTAGAAATAGAAACAACGATGATCAAAATGGGAAGAGATGAAAATATGAACCCCGTACACGAGTACGGCCTACAAGCGCTTCGGGTTGCCCCGGGGACGCGACACCCCGTACTCACTCACGGTTTCCCTATCCGTGAGTGAGCCCCTGAGGGACATCCGATCGGAGGAATACCAATTTTAAATCAGAAATATGCATTTTGAGAAGACTGAAAGTTCCGACGGAAATTTCATTTACTATATCAGAAATAATAAACGACGGTGTACGTTGAATTAACAGTTGACGCAGAACATTGTTGTAGGAGGGCCAAGGGTAATCAACAAAAGCATTGTAGAACCCTTGGCCCACCCTGTGCTATAAAGCGGACAACCCTCACAATTAAAAAGAAAATTGTTTAACTTACCATTGTTGAAATTGTGTCAGCTGGATGACTAGTGGTCAGCCTCTGGTCAGTGACTGGTCAGTGACTGGTCAGCCAAGTTGTCAGCCAGGTTGTCAGCCCGGTGGTAAATCACACTGGTAAATCGCACTGTTAAACCGCACTGTTAAACCGCACTGTTAAACCGCACTGTTAAACCGCACTGTTAAACCGCACTGTTAAACCGCACTGTTAAACTGCACTGATAAACCGCACTGATAAACCGCACTGATAAACCGCACTGTTTAAATCGCACTGTTAAATCGCTCTGTTAAATCGCACTGTTTAAATCGCACTGATAAATCCCACTGTTAAACCGCACTGTTAAACCGCACTGTTAAACCGCACTGTTAAACCGCACTGTTAAACCGCTCTGATAAACCGCACTGATAAATCACAGTGTTAAATCGCACTGTTAAATCACTCTGTTAAATCGCACTGTGTGACGCAAAGGATTCGCAGTGGTAGGTTTTGGAATTAATAAGGATATCTGGGAACACAGGATATATTTTTCGAAAAATTAGTTAACAAGTATTAGGAAAGTGGAGCTTTGTACAAAGGTAAAATTGGACGAAGGTTAGCAACGAAATTCTAGATTGACTCTAAATTCAATATTACACGATTCCTCCATCAGGCGTCCGGTTTGTTTCAACCGTACTCTCCTTCTGGGGAATCGGTGATGACTCGAATCTCCTGAATTCTCCTGTCCGTTCGGCGGCCGGCCTCCATGGCCGTCCTCTCCGAAGCGTACAGAAGAACCAAGGGTCCTATCTTACAACGATAGCTCGGATTTGCCTGGAGACCTCTGCTCGTTCGGCGGCCGGCCTTCATGGCCGTCCTCTCGGAAACGTACAGAGGAACCAGGGTCCTACTCTCAAACGACGACTCGGATTCGCCCGGAAACCTCTGCCCGTTCGGCGGCCGGCCTTCATGGCCGTCCTCTCCGAAACGTCCAGAGGACCCGGGTGATCCTACTCTCAGGCGGCCAGGAAGCTACCCTGTACTCTCCTCTCGGCGGGCGGCCGGCCTTCATGGCCGTCCTCTCCCGGAAAGGCGTCCAGGTGCAACCCCTGTCCTCTCCTGGGCTGCTGGGCGTCCGATAGCATAGCTTCGTACTC
Organism: Lasioglossum lativentre; assembly: GCA_916610255.1. Lineage (NCBI taxonomy): Eukaryota > Metazoa > Arthropoda > Insecta > Hymenoptera > Halictidae > Lasioglossum > Lasioglossum lativentre. The sequence goes on along the minus strand of OU744355.1, from coordinate 9,467,660 downwards.
TCCCAAACCTAAGGGCGGCCGTGGTCTTACCTCGTCCTCTCCCAAAGGCGCAGCGAAAAGTGCCCGCTCCGCGATACTCTAGCGGTATTTATATCGTTTCGTTGCTAACCTTATCAACAACGCGTTACTAATGAATTTCGAAGTTTCTCGACTCCAGGGTCTTCTAGAAGATTCGGCCACGGCGCGATTCTTCTGTCGTTCAGGGTGGTGCCGAGGCGCTCCGGCGCCCCTGAGATCGTCTCGTTACAACTGTTTAAATCACACTGATAAATCCCACTGTTCAATCGCACTGGTAAATCGCACTGGTAAATCGCACTGGTAAATCGCACTGGTAAATCGCATTGGTAAAGCGCATTGGTAAAGTGCACTGGTAAATCGCACTGGTATATCACACTGGTATATCGCACTGGTATATCACAGGTAAATCGCTAGTAAACCACTTGTTAGCCTCTGGTTAGCCTCTGGTCAGTCACTCGCAGGTCTGTCCTTGGTCCTCCGCAGGTTTGTCCCTGGTCCTCCGCCGGTTCTCCGCAGGTCCTCCGCCGGTCCTCCGCAGATCCTCCTGGTCGCGGAGCCCCACCGCTCCTGCCGCAATCACTGGCCCGTCTGACTAACAGAGTGCGCGCCGAGTTCAGGCGCACCTGCGCTGCGCGGTGATGTGAAACTGTCCCCACTCCAACTAATATCGATTGATTTCGATCGCCGTGATAGTAATTATTGATAAATGTATTATTTCTGGCTGTTTAATGTTTATAACAATTCCTTTTGCCAACGATGTCGACAAGCACTCCCTTGACCACCTTGCTATCTAGTTTTTTAGTAAAAGTAGGTAATAAAACTCGAGGCACAGAATAATTTTTAAACCATGAACATTCGCACGCATTAATTTATTGAACACAATACACTGATAAATTTATTATTTCGAACTGGTTAATATTTACAATAATTCCTTTTACCACCGATGTCGACAAGCACTCCCTTGACATTTTTTCCATGTAATTTTTTACAGTAAAGTCTTACTCTGTTTTTCAACATACTTCTGTTCCCACAGATCGATTTTTGGAACAATTATGTATAAAAACAACTGAAGGAAATAATGCTCATCGTTTATGAAATATTTTTATATTAAAAATTGAGGTATCTCATATGAAATTTGAAGTGTTACGTACAATATTTCTTGGAATTTTTTGTCCTTGATATTAGTTTTGATATCTGAAATATCTGAAAATGATTGTCTGAAATATTTGAATACGTTCGTCGGAGAATGTAACATTTCATGATAACCGATATGGTTCCGTGATGATTCACCTTTTCACCGAGAAGAATCTCCTCAGTGGTCTTCTACACCGACGAGATGTCGTCGGTGGCTTTCTGTTTCTTACTCCGGCGACAATATATCCTAGAGGACGTAAGAGAACGTCAAAATTTGTTTGACGACGCGATGTCCCATAAGGCTGGCAGTCTTTAACAGTATCTCGTCGGTGCTACCAGCCTTACGGGAGTTGGTGAGACGCAAATATTTCGGTGTTCTCTTACGCCCTCTAGGATAGATTCTGACTGGAGTGAGAAACAGAAGGCCACCGACGGCATTTCGTCGATGTAGTAGACCACTGAGGAGATTCTCGTCGCGACGCGTTGGCACCGACGAGATACTGTTAAAGACTGCCAGCCTTATGTGACCTCGCGTCGTCAAACAAATTTTGCCGTTCTCTTACGCCCTCTAGGATATATTGTCGTCGGAGTAAGAAATAGAAAGCCACCGACGGCATCTCGTCGGTGTAGACTCTACACTGTAGAGTGTAGAAGCCCACTGAGGAGATTCTTGTCGGTGAATCATCAAGGAACCATATCGGTTATCATGAAATGTTACATTCTCCGACGAACGTATTCAAATATTTCAGACAATATTTTGGCGTTGATTTCTAAACTATTGAAATCAAAATTAATATCGAGGACAAAAAATTCCAAGAAATATCTTCAAATTTCATACGAGATACCTCAATTTTTAATATAAAAATATTTCATAAACGAGCATTATTTCCTTCACTTGTTTTTATACATAATTGTTCCAAAAATAGATCTGTGGGAACAGAAATATGTTGAATAACATTTATTCCGAATAATAAACAGTTCGAGATAGAATAACGTGTAGGAATTAATATAATATATAACTGTAGAAGCAGAGATGGGAAAATTTTTATTGAAATAGATCAGAGTTGGGTATTATTTAGAAAAAAATTATTTAAATAACGATTCGAATAAAACATAATTTTAACTTTACTCGTTATTCGAAGGTTCGAATTATAAGGCATCTTTATTCAACGAGTATCGAATAAATAATTTTATTCAACAAATAAAGATAATTTGTTTTATTCGAAGCGGATTAATTCGAACTTTGAATAATTTTTTCATCTTTTATTCGAAGCCGTTGAAAAAATCTTCGAATAATTTATGCCAGCTCGAATAACCGGCGACGAGGCGAAACGAGCGCTGAACTTGAAAGACCAGCGACAGCGATCAACCAAAGCTGGAAATTAAACCATTCGACGCGGAAATTCTGCGGGAAGGTTCTCCCACAAATTTCATTCCAAAAAGTCGATTCGTTCAAAAGTTGTGACGAAATTAGTGATCATAGTAATTTTGTGGACTTAGGCCAAATGGGGAAAATGGCATCAACCGAGAACGGCTGCACTTAGAGAGCTGAATCTTGAACCATTCATCATTATATTATATATTTATACATATTATACCGCAAAAAATTTAGGGAAAGTTCGAAAGGATTGACGATTTGTAATCCTGGTGAACAATGCTTTCATTGCGATGAAAAAATATATTAGAAGCTATTGTTACGTGCATTAAATAATGAAGGAGTTTCATTAATAGCTTTTTTCAATAAATTGAAAGTGAAGTAATAATTGAAGACTATTAATTTTTCCTTATTAATTTGAAAAAAGATGTTAAATAACAAAGTTTAATTGGGAAGATATATTGGTACTCACGTTCTCTGCTGCTTGAAGAAAGTACAACTCGTTGCGTCTCAAACTCGACTATATCGATCTCGGCTATCGATATCAATAATTTTTCAAACGACCAATCGTCCAAGTCTAAATCCTAATTAATAGGAAATAAATAATTCAAGTTGAATATAAAATTAAAATTAATTTGAACGGAAAATAAATAAATAATTAAAAATATAAATACAATTGATCGTCGAGACACAAGAATAAATTATCGCGAGAAGGCAGGTATCCAAATGTAAAAAAAAAAAAAAACAAAAACTACTTCCCATGTAAGAAAAATATTGGGAACCTCCCCCCCCCCCCGAAGGTTCCCTTAAAAATATTGAATACATATTAAAGTATTTCTCCGAGAATCGTTTTTATTGCGCGATAAAAGATTTCATGAAATACCAGGGGAGGAAAGAGAGAGAAGGGGCACAACGACATCTTACTATTTTAATTTGTGACTGAATGAATGTTATACAAATAAATATGTTAGTACTTACATTTTCTCCACCTAGAAGCGGATGTGATATCTTTTGAAGGATGGATGGATTGATGGATGGTTTTCCCTTTGGCTCTGTAACAGGAAGAACAAATTTATTTAAATTCAATCGATCAACCGTCAAACAATAAATCTGAATCAGTAGAAAAGAGAAACACTTTACCATCGTTCGCACGCAAGTGACAGAAATTAGACGTGAGAGAAAGATCGCAGGAACGACCGATAACGGCAAGCAGGGAGAATCGATCGCGTATCGATCGATCGCGACATGCTTCACGCGGCATTCGTAAAGCGCGAGATTCAAACCTCAACAAAGTACTACAATGTAAAATCAAAACTAAATAAACTAGATTTCTGTTGCACGATAGAACACAAATAACAAATTCGTTTAAATTAAATCGATTGTCGTGATCCAAGAGAAAATTATCGCGAAAGGCAATGACACGATTGCAGAAAATATATAAATCGTTGAAAAATACATAATTCACTTAAATACAGAATTAATTTTAAAAATAATGAGAATCCAAATAAATAATCTTGATACCTATCAAGCGGATGAAACAAGACAACGGTACTCACCACGTAACGGTCACCGTATTGCGTCGTTCACTTGTACGCTTTCTGCGTCTCGATAACAAACGACGCGAGTGTCACGATCACTCACAAAAACTCACGCGTGTTCATCTTTTCACCCTCATTATACGAATGATACTGCGTCCAAAACCTTGGGTCCGCGAGAGTCGCAGGTACGGCGCGGCGCGGCGGTGGGAAGGCTAATCTAGCGAATTTTTAATTGGTGGAGAGAAATGGGACCGATGCGGGGGGAGGCTCGGCGATCGGTCCATCGGATTCATACCTAGGAACATAAATTCCCTTCGAGACGTCACGTTCCGAGAACTGTCCCACTAACATACCAATAGACAGTGTGACTAGTTACGTCACGATCCGTACTATGCATTCTTATTGGAATTTTCGAACGTTTCAGGGTGGTGGATCGCACTTTATGATAGGAACATTTGGGTTTAAACGAAAGTCGAGAGAATATAAACATAAAATTAAAATATATTATCATAATATAAATTATCCGCGGTACTAAATCTGTTTACCTACGTCACTGCCGCAGTCTTACGTGGTTCACAAAAAATTGTTCTATTTAGGTAGAGAGCGTGGAAGATACTCGTCGGTTGTGGAACTTTTATCGGTGTGGTATTTCAGATCACTGTAAGTTCCACGTTATCCCCGCGCCCGGTCGCGCCCGGTTACTGGTCTCGCTGAATAGCACAGGGGCTGGCGGTCTTTAATAGTATCTCGTCGGTGCTATCTCGATCTCGTCGGTGTCAGATGGTAAAGCACATTGTGAATAGGGATGGAGTGCAAAATCGATAACCGTGATTTATCACAGTCACCGACGAGACCGCCAGCCCCTGTGCTATTCAGCGAGACCAGTAACCGGGCGCGACCGGGCGCGGGGATAACGTGGAACTTACAGTGATCTGATATACCACATAGCTAAAAGTTCCACCACCGACGAGATACTCGTCGGTGATTTCGCGCTCTCTACCTAAATAGAACGTTTGCTCAAAAAACTAGGTAAATGGATTTAGTCCCGCAAATATTCAATAAAACTAGACCGGTGGTACTTTGTATAGAAGCACTTGCGAAAAGTGACAGAACAATAGTAGTTCGAAGTAATCTTATTCGCGTTAATTCAATAATCAAATGAACCAGCTTGAATAATAGATTTTGTTTTGAGGGAAGGTGATACTGCAAAATGGAAATATATTTGAAATAGTCATTGAAATTGATTTTCAAGATCTTTATTGACAATCTTCCAATACACAAATTTTTATATTTAGCAAATCTTAAATTCTGCAATACAATGTTATAGGAAATTCTAAGTGTGCAGCTATTAGCTCGATATTATCCACTATTTGTAAGATACTAGAAGTTCTTACAAATAGAGGATAATACCGATTGCCCAGGTCTCACCACGAGGAGGTTGCTGCACAAGAGACCCGGAAAGGAAGTCAGAACGAATCCAATATTCCTTCTGGCTCCCTTTCCTAACAACTACGAACTTATATTAACGCAGTATGTCGAGTAATTATTGCGGAGCAAAAGATGTGAATCGGAGAAGAAGTCTCCGATCCACGGGGGACAAAAGGCGAATCAGGCAGAAGGCTCTGATTCTTACAAAGAGAGAAACAAGAGCGAACCAGAGCAGAGGGCTCTGGTTCGAGGGTGACGCGACGCGTACAATGCTTGCCGCCCAACTCCAGCCAGCAACGATACCCGGACGTGTCCTCACCAAGAGCGATGGCCAAGAGACGTGTTCAAACGATATCCCATTTACTCCTAAAACCACCTGCCACCAAACAACGAAACGTTGAGGTGACTCGGGTGGTATTACAAAAGAGAGGATTTTTCACTTAACAGTGTAACACGATGAACAACAGCCTCTCAACCACCCACTCTCAATGTATCCACGCCGAATACCGGTACCAACCGGTCTGGTACATACAAGCAAGGTCCGACACAGCAGAAGGCTGTGTCGGAGTCAAAAAAACGAGCCGAGCAAAGTGAAGTTACGGCAATAATTACTCGACATATATACAACGACGATATACAATCTTAATAATTAACGCACGCACGCAAATCGAGCAATTATTGTCGGCAAATAAACTAAGTCGCACAAGAGGGAAGAATCAAAGCAGAAGGCTTTGATTCGCAAAGAAGAAACATGCACCAGAGCAGAAGGCTCTGGTTCGGGGGTGACGCTAAGACAATAATTGCTCAGCAAATATAATTAACTTAAAAATACGCCGCAGTCTTCGTTGGTGTGTCCTCTTCATTCGATGTATCCTCTTCGTTCGATGTATGTTCTTCGATCGATGTATCCTCTTCGTTCGATGTATGTTCTTCGATCGATATATCCTCTTCGTTCGATGTATGTTCTTCGATCGATGTATCCTCTTCGTTCGATGTATGTTCTTCGATCGATGTATGTTCTTCGATCGATGTATCCTCTTCGTTCGATGTATGTTCGTCTACGTTAGAAATAAAAATGACGATGATTAAGATGCGACGGGATGAAACTATGAACCCCGTACACGAGTACGGCCTACATACCTCGCACACGAGTGCAAATCTAACCAGCTCTCAAGAGCCAAATTAACCCCGCATACCAAGAGGAACTTATAAAAGTTCAGAACCAAATTTCAAGTATAAATCGAGTAACAAAAATGACGATAATGAAGATTCGATGAGAAGCAACTATAAAACCCGTACACGATTACGGCCTACATACCTCACACACGAGTGCGAATCTAACCAGCTCACGAGAGCCAACGTAAAGCCAGCTCATGAGAGCCAAACTAACCCCGCACACGAGTGCGGCCTATAGGCGCTTCGGGTTACCCCGGGGACGCGACACCCCGTACTCACTCACGGTTTCCCTACCTGTGAGCGAGCCCCTGAGGGAAATTTTACTTAAGATATTTGAGAAATAATAAACGACAGTGTATGTTGAATTGACATATGACGGAGAAAATTGTTGAAGGTGGGCCAAGGGAAAACAAAGAGTGTTTTGAAGTACTCTTGACCCACCTCGAGCTAGCTTATAGTAAATTCACATACAATTCAATTAAATACACAAATTTTTCTATTTAGAAAGTCTTAAATTCTACTGTACAATGTTATCGGAAATTCTAAATGTGCAGCTATTAGCTCGATATTATCCACTATTTGTAAGATACTAGAAGTTCTTACAAATAGAGGATAATACCGATTGCCCAGGTCTCACCACGAGGAGGTTGCTGCACAAGAGACCCGGAAAGGAAGTCAGAACGAATTCAATATTCCTTCTGGCTCCCTTTCCTAACAACGACGAACTTATATTAACCCAGTATGTTGAGTAATTATTGCGGAGCAAAAGGTGTGAATCGGAGAAGAAGTCTCCGATCCACGGGGGACAAAAGGCGAATCAGGCAGAAGGCTCTGATTCTTTCAAAGAGAGAAACAAGAGCGAACCAGAGCAGAGGGCTCTGGTTCGAGGGTGACGCGACGCGTACAATGCTTGCAGCCCAATTCCGGCCAGCAACGATACCCGACGTGTCCTCACCAAGAGCGATGGCCAAGAGACGTGTTCAAACGATATCCCATTTACTCCTAAAACCACCTGCCACCAAACAACGAAACGTTGAGACGGCTTGGGTGGTATTACAAAAGAGAGGATTTTTCACTTAACAGTGTAACACGATGAACACTGCCTCTCAACCACCTACTCTCAATGTATCCACGCCGAATACCGGTACCAACCGGTCTGGTACATACAAGCAAGGTCCGACACAGCAGGAGGCTGTGTCGGAGTCAAAAAAACGAGCCGAGCAAAGTAAAGTTACGGCAATAATTACTCGACATATATACAACGACGATATACAATCTTAATAATTAACGCACGCACGCAAATCGAGCAATTATTGTCGGCAAATAAACTAAGTCGCACAAGAGGGAAGAATCAAAGCAGAAGGCTTTGATTCGCAAAGAAGAAACATGCACCAGAGCAGAAGGCTCTGGTTCGGGGGTGACGCTAAGACAATAATTGCTCAGCAAATATAATTAACTTAAAAATACGCCGCAGTCTTCGTTGGTGTGTCCTCTTCATTCGATGTATCCTCTTCGTTCGATGTATCCTCTTCGTTCGATGTATCCTCTTCGTTCGATGTATGTTCGTCGACGTTAGAAATAAAAATAACGATAGTGAAGATGCGACGGGATGAAACTATGAACCCCGTACACGAGTACGGCCTACATACCTCGCACACGAGTGCGAATCTAACCAGCTCACGAGAGCCAACCTAATGCCAGCTCATGAGAGCCAAACTAACCCCGCACACGGTTTCACTATCCGCGAGTGAGCCCCTGAGGGATATCCATTCGAAGGAATACCAATTTTAAATCAGAAATATACATTTTTAGAAGATTGAAAGTTCCGGTGGAAATTTCAATTAGGTTATGAGAAATAATAATCGACGGTGTTCGTTGAATTGACAGTTGACGGAGAAAATTGTTGAAGGTGGGCCAAGGGTAATCAACAGAAGCATGTTAGAACCCTTGGCCCACCCTGTGCTGTAAAGCACATAACACTCACAAATAAAAATAAAATTGTTGAGACTTACCATTGTTGAAAGTGGTGCAGGTGGAGTAGACTAGTCAGCAAGGCGAATAAACACTTGGCAGCCTCTGGTTAGTCACTGGTCAGCCAGGTGGTCAGTCACTGGTAAATCACGGGTCAGCCAGGTGGTCAGTCACTCGCAAATCACTCGTAAATCACTCGTATATCCATCGTAAATCACTCGTAAAACACTCGTAAAACACTCGTAATTCACATGTAATTCACATGTAATTCACATGTAATTCACATGTAATTCACATGTAATTCACTTGTAATTCACTTGTAATTCACTTGTAATTCACTTGTAATTCACTTGTAATTCACTTGTAATTCACTTGTAATTCACTTGTAATTCACTTGTAATTCACTTGTAATTCACTTGGAATTCACTTGGAATTCACTTGTAATTCACTTGTAATTCACTTGTAATTCACTTGTAATTCACTTGTAATTCACTTGGAATTCACTTGGAATTCACTTGGAATTCACTTGGAATTCACTTGTAATTCACTTGGAATTCACTTGGAAATCAAGCACTGGTAAATCTCTGATCAGTCACTGGTCACTCCCAGGGTGGTCTCTGGTCAGGCTCTGGTCCTCCCCAGGTCCTCTCCTGGTCCCGGCGCCCGAGCGCTCCTGCCGGAATCCCTGGCCCGTCTGACTAACTGAGCGCGCTCGCCGAGTTCAGGCGCGCGCACCTTTGTAGCGATGCGCAACTCCCCCCGCTCCATCTAATATCGATCGATTTCGATCGTCGTGATAGTAATTATTGATAAATTTATTATTTCTGTCTGTTTAATGTTTATAACAATTCCTTTTGTAACGATGTCGACAAGCACTCCCTTGACCACCTTGCCATCTAATTTTTTAGTAAAAGTAGGTAATAGAATTCGATGTACAGAATAACTTTTAATCCATGAATATTCGCACGCATTAATTTATTGAACACAATACACTGATAAATTTATTATTTCTGGGTGTTTAATGTTTATAACAATTCCTTTTGCCAACGATGTCGACAAGCACCCTCTTGACCACCTTGCCATCTAATTTTTTAGTAAAAGTAGGTAATAGAACTCGAGGTACAGAATAACTTTTAAACCACGAATATTCGCACGCATTAATTTATTGAACACAATACACTGATAAATTTATCATTTCGAACTGGTTAATATTTACAATAATTCCTTTTACCAACGATGTCGACAAGCACTCCCGTCACATTTTTTCCACGTAATTTTTTACAGTAAAGTCTTGATCTAACTCTTGATCTTACTCTGTTTTTCAACATACTTCTGTTCCCCCAGATCGATTTTTGGAACAATTATGTATAAAAACAAGTGAAGGAAATAATGGTCGTTTATGAAATATTTTTATATTAAAAATTGTGGTATCTCATATGAAATTTGAAGATATTTCTTGGAATTTTTTGTCCTCGATATTAATTTTGATTTCAATATTTTAGAAATCAACGTCAAAATATTGTCTGAAATATTTGAATACGTTCGTCGGAGAATGTAACATTTCATAATAACCGATATGGTTCCGTGATGATTCACCGACAAGAATCTCCTCAGTGGTCTTCTACACCGACGAGATGCCGTCGGTGGCTTTCTGTTTCTTACTTCGACGACAATATATCCTAGAGGGCGTAAGAGAACGGCAAAATTTGTTTGACGACACGATGTCCCGTAAGGCTGGCAGTCTTTAACAGTATCTCGTCGGTGTCCAGGCTAAAGATGATGTAGGTTCTGATCTAGGCTAAATCCGCGAACTATCGGTAACATAGGGCGCGACACCGAAATGATACGGGGGCTGTTAGTGCTCCCCGAGGCCTAGACGGAAAAGCTCATAAGATGTAATGTCTGTACTACGGACTTTGAAGCTTATGGGGTAAAAAATTCCCGCTATTTTCTGCAATACCGGTGGAAAGTAGGAAGCGTACTTCCCCTTGCGGAGCAGCAACGTCGTCGAACTGCCGGGCGCAGGAGCAAATGGTACGATCGTCCTACGGGTTGGCAATTGGCAGGAGTTCAGTCGGTGCCAGTCCCGAAACGCGTTCAGGTCTGGACATCTTGCGGGGCTTGATCAGAAAAAAAATGGCAACGATAATGTGCACCTGATAGGGCAGTCCATTCGTCGGCGAATCGACTCGGTGTCTCGAGAAAAACGGCACAGAAAAGCACGGGGCGTCACGCGGTTAGAAGGGCCAATTTTGAAACGGCAGTTGTCGTCGCCGATCACTCTCGCTCGGGATCCTCGAGAATCCGTGGCAATCAGGCGGTTGTGATTGTCGGCTCATCGTTTAAATAATATATTAACGAGCCCGCTAGCTTTTCGGCCGCGCGGTGTCACAGTGGTGCGTTCGATGTTAGACGATTTCGGTGGCACACCCGTGACCAATGCTCCCTCGGGATAAAGGTAAGCGAAACACACCTGTCAGCTGATTCCAATTTCAAAGGGTTTGCCGAAATCGACGGTGTGCGGCTCGCCACGCACCGCCTATCACTTTTTGCTCGATGTTTTCCGCCGACAAATATTAGTTACGTGGGACGCCGGGCTGGCTTTCGGTGTTCAAAGAAACCGCTTTACGCGATAGCGGAAATAAATCGATAGCGGTAGACAGAAGTCGACGGTTAACGTATTTGATTTATTAATACGAGTGGAAGTATGTCTTGTTTAATATGTAATTGCTGAGAAATGGGGGTAAAGAACTGTTCCGTAGAATTCGATTAAACAGCTAAGTAGTATGCAAAAATTCGTGGTCTCAGCAATGTCGAAAGGAACCGGTGATTAAAAATCAAGGTAGCTGGTTGTTTTTGTAGAAAATGGAGAGAAAGTTTGAATTAAAAGTTCGTCTCTGGGGAAAGACAGTTTAAAAATTCATCGAGCACGCGTACTCTCGTTAGAAATAGTCGGCTTGTCTGACTATTGCCGAGCATTTCTACTTACACTGTACTCCGATCTGTGTTCCATCGATCTTACTATCTCCTATTTGAATAAATTACATCGAACCAGTCTAGAACACGAATTATGCAACAATGTATTCATAAACAACGACACCACAAGTTACAGACAAACAGTAGACCGTAAGGATTGCATTACCATTACTGGCAATAATAGCACGTAGAAGCTGAGTGCACCGGTGCTGGATGAATAAGCGTAATCGGTTTTCTCTTAAAAAAAGAAGTCACTTTACAGGATTTACTTGCTTTTACATAGAGAATCAGTTTCCTCGAACGGAATTGCTAACTAACGTGTTTCGTCCTCGATATTCGTTAATTTTATTTAATTAGAAACTGGAAATGAGAACGAGATGCGAAATTAGGTTACCTTAATAAGTTGTTGAAATAGCAGCCCCGTGCAATTGCTGCTATCATTAGTAGAATGTTATTTTTGAAATATTCAAATGACAAATGTCCCGTATATCGAACGTTTCCAGTATTTGTCCATCAAACCGATCGAAGTACGACATGCCAGCAGAGCAATTAAATTCCTCACGGACATTGACTCAGCTATTGCACGTTACCTCGCAGCTAGACGAGACACGGCAACCGAAATTAATTCATGGATCACTGAACAGATCCTAACGAGTAGAAAGTAAAATTCTAACGAGCTCGTATCAATTAATCGTCGTAATACGTGCAATGTCTTTAGCGCGGATTAATGAATTTTTGTGGTAACGAGCCGAATACAATCTACATATTTTGGATCACGTATACGTCAGAAGTAAAATAGCGTGACGTTGGTCTGGAAATTTGGAAAAATGACACACGTGTTTCTAGTTTCTGTTCTTTAGAACCCAGTTACACTGTTTATATCAATCGCTTTAGTTTATTACAAACTGTGAATGACGTTGACTCCAATCATTTCATTTTTCTGGAACCAGTTGAATTTTCGTAATTAAAAATAGAATTTTAAATTATTTATGTATCCGAATAAAATGATAGCTATATACGATAGAAATTAATTATTAATTTTTGAGAGTTTTAATCCTTTTATCCTAATAAATAAATGTCAATTTTTATTTTAATATTGTAAAATATTTGAAATGTCAATAACAGATAAATTAAAGTTCTTTTTCAATTTAAAAAAGACTGATAAATCATACTTAGTATGTTCGAAATGTTCATCACCAGTCTGATTGTACGACTAGGGGTTACAATGTTTCGCCATTTTTTTTTGTTTCGACTAGCGCTGCATTTTTAGTTATAAAATAACGAGACAACTTGTTCATAAAAATGCTTTGCCGGTGGTACACGTATCCCCACGCGAAGGATACATGAACATTTTCTTCGTTACATCTCCGTTGTAGCAAAAATATGACTGTCGCGAGCACGTCGCAATTTATGATAAACCGGTATACCTTGAAAGGAAAATGAAGAATGAAATATTCAGCATACCTAAATTGTCTATGGGAAAGGTAGAGTCAACATGTTTCCCAAGAAGCTTCGGTTTCAGGGAAATCGAATTTGAAAGTTCGTAGAGAAAAGCTAATGTGTCTGTCCATTCTTCACTGTTTCTACTTACAATAAATATGCATGGTTCTGAGATATTATATTCGCCTCGCGACTACGAAACGTTGCGAAAGGACGATGGCGTTGTTTCTTCTGAAAAAGAGCAGTACTGGGAATAGAAGTAATACATTATGCAATGTTGTTGTTCTTTTTTCCCGAACTTTGGTTTGTATAAGAAATCCATAAGCAGCATGATAATATTCTTTACTTTGTGTTTCCACAGAGTAGCAACGCTTATTGAATATTCATAAATGCTTTCTTACGTTCCTTTTGTATATTGTAAAACATGTAACGAAAAATATACTAACACGTTGACTGCCACATCGATCATTGGTAACACTATTCTTTGACTAGAAATTAATTTTTATATGATGATACATAGATTCCAATAAAATAAATTTTATTAGGATTTCTAGAATGCAAAAAGGTTAAATTAGCAATTATGAGAAATTTTACCTTTTATGGTGACATATTCACAGGAAATAAATTTTGTTAGAATTTTTAGGATGCAAATCCGGTTAAAGTAGAATTTTTAACTTTCCAACTTCGGTATCATTAATTAAGTTATTCTCATTCTGCGAGATATTTCGGGTTCATATTAGGCAGTCAACGCGCCAGCGAAAATTTCATATCTATTTGTGGCGTATAAAATTATTCGATGAAAATTCTGATAAGATCGTGAAGCAAAAAAACAGCCCTTTTCCATATTAAAGAAGTTTTTGTTTCAACGACACTTTTATTTACATTTTAGTTTCCAAGATAAAGTAGACGAGCGTAATTTGAATTATCCATTTTTAACTAGTTTGAGATGAAAGTATTTCGAAGTTCCACCATGGTGTAACGAACTTGCATACGAAATTCACTGCGAGCGTATAACGAGGTTATAGTTCACAGGGAAAGTGTAGTATAATAAATAATTTATCAGACGAAAGAGGAAATTATTTTAATTAATAGAACAATAATTTAATAATTTATTAATAGAAGTTGAACACAAACTACAAATTTAATTACCGCAGAGACTGGTGAATATGAATCGAACTTATGCATTCAAAGCAGCAGGGCAAAAACAAGGTGGATCAACTCGATAACGAAATTGCAAGAAAAACATAAAAGAGTAAATGATAAAATAAAAAGTGTAATTAGTATCACATTAATATTCCTCGAGTCATAATGAATATGTATAATATACGTTAATTTTGACAATAACATCTCTATGACGAGTTCGATCATTGCATTTGTCGTCATCGTTAATGAACAAATTGTCCATTTCAAATAAGTGAATAATTATAACGATAGACGCTTGTTTTGTTTAGTCGAAGACTTTTTGCCAGGAATGTACACCTGTATCAATTTTAATCTTCGCAAAAAAGAAGTCTTCTGAAGTTTGAAAAAATTCTGCCCGTATAGATCTCGATCATATCCGTCGGAACTAACATAGGGTTTCGAGAACGAGTTAACTGCCGGAGAACGGTCTGGCGAGCAGCTTCAGTAAAATCGGGACAGATATTTGCTAATCCAACGAATAGCGGAAAAGGGAGATCGGCTTTCCAGTTTTCTGGTCTCGAAACTCATCATTCGCCGATGTTTCCTCATGCTTTTCCTTTCTTTTTCTCCGAATAACTTGTAATCCATCATTGTGTCCGCGTTACACAAAGTGTCCTAGGGATCTGAATCTCGAAGTACTGTCTCTCGTTGAATCGGTTCCAGATAAGAGGCACAGATCAGAATTGAATGGACGTGTGCTGCGACCCATTTCACTCCTGTCGTTATTATTTATTCGTTTCAGTTATATTCAGAATTGTTTGTAATAAATCTTCCGTATTATAATCTATAAAGTTTTAGCGAAGAAACGTTCAGCTCTTTATAGATAGTTTTTTTTTATGTTAACCGTTTAGTTCTGAACTGTTATAAGACAATGGGAAAGAGATGAAATGTTTCTATGGTCCACTTGAAATATCGATTGACACTTTGCCAAGGATATGAGTGTTCTGAAGGCATAGGCGTCGCGTCGCACAATTCCAATCCGGCGACAATTGCGTCTCGAAGGACATCGTCCATTTTGCAGAAAATCTGCGTGAACTGTACGAACAGTGACATATTTTAATAATCTTGATTAACCCTCGGTTGTTTTATTCGAGTTTTTATTAATATCGAACATAATATATTATTTATACACAGATTAGAAAAGAAAAACATTATACAAGATCTCACGACAGTCAAAAACAATATCAAATGTAATGTTCAATTTAATATTCATAGTAATATGATTTTATCCAATTATTTAATATTTACTCAAGAAATAGAACATGCAAACATTATGCAAGTTCTCAAACAGTAAGCACAAATATCAAACGTAATGTGCTATTTAGCGTTGATGGTAATTTGAATTAATTTATCAAAGCAGCTTATTAATTTATTAAAGTACAAAATGTTAAATTCGAGTACTTTTAAATTTTAGTTATAAATTAAAATGCAAATTAAGTTTTGAACTATGCATTTTCTTTCTGTATTGAAAGTAATCTACATAACTGTATGTATACAACAATTACATTTAATTTAAAAGAACTTAGTGGAATGATCTATTAAGAAAAATTAGCCCCTTTCGGATTGCAAGTGTTATTGCTAATTGATTTATATAGAATTTATTGCAATTATTATTTTCCATGGAAACGATAAAGTTTGTTTTTAGTACAGGTTGTACAGTATTTAGTAGTTTGGAAACTAGTCGCGTGAAATTATTCAGATGAGGTGAATAGTTGCATAGGAAAAGATTGCAGAGAGCCCAGAATATATATGCATTAAAATATTTAATATCATCTGCATAACATGAATATATATTAGGCGAGATTAATGAAGCTAAAGAAACTTTATGACGAGCGAAGTTAATGCGTCTGACTATTAGCGGATATATTCACTTAAACTGAACGCTGATGTGTCTCCTTTTCATCGAATTATTCTCTATCGTAGCAGCCACGTTTAAATATTGGTGAATATGAAAAATGTAATCGGAATATTAATTACTTTTATCATTCGAATGATCTTTATGCATTTATGGTATTTGCTAATTCATAAAATATAAGAACACGTTTAAATTAACAAAAGTTAATCTAATGTATATTCTATTTAAAAAATGTCTCATTCATTTTAGTTATTGTATAGTAGACAAGACTATGGTTAAAATTAATATAAGAGTCGATGATATTTATATTTTACTTTTAAAATTTTTCCTTTATGTTAGTTATTAAAAAACAATGTGTTTAAATGAAAATTTGCACTGTACTACAAATACATTGCAGCAATTAAACAAGAAAACATTTTATTTGAAAATTTTCTCCTTTATTTCAGTTATTACCAAATAATATATTTAAATGAGCATAAAAATGTGCACTGTACTACAAACACATTGCAAGACAATTAATTAAAACATTAACATGAAATACAACAAATTTTCAAACTATATTTTTGAAAAAGCACATCAGAGACAAAATTGGTTCTGTACATTTCGTCAGTCTCTCAATAGAGAACTAATTAATTATCTAACAGGAAATGAAAAAGTAATAGATCAAACGGATGAACTTTCAGCAATATCATGTCTGTTCGCTTATTACAATATTATTCCCCAAAAGCTTCGATAAAATATTGTTGAAATATTGTATGTTACGTATATGGAAGATAATTAATTAAATATTTCAAATTTCACTGAATAATAATATCACGTTTTTACACATTCGCATGCATATTCATGCGTATGAAGTCTGCAGATTCCTCAGCAATGAAATTGACGTATCGATACGAGGGAAAAATTCTAGGAAACTGAAAACGCGAGATCGGTGGGTATAGTTGTTTCCTTCTTGACCGGTCGAATGGTTAAATACTGTTCTCGTCGTGTACGTGAAAAGACACCAATTTCCTCGAGAATTCTCGCAGGAGCCGCGAAAACACGCGTAAACGCGGCGGAGGCACGATCAGCTTCAGAATCTCGCTGCCGGCGGGAATTTCACAATTTCCGGGCAAATCCAATAATTTCCTCGTTCGAGACGTGTTCGGTCGCGAGAGCGGGGAACTCGATGAACCTAACGATGATAAAATGGATTTAAATTGCACCGCGTGCACACCTGCACGACAAATCTAGCGTGACATCGTCCGAGGAAAATTGGTGGGCCTCTGGGCTCCTACTTTCGCCCCCGCAAAAAGAGTTACGCTCCTTGTAATTACTTCTCGCATCCTGTGCCTACAATGACACATCGGCCCTTCAATTTTCTTCCAAGTCGATGGTACCCAAGTAGACAGATCCATCAAAGTCTTGGATGCTCGCGTTGGTACACAGCCTGAAATTTCTAAAGCGCCCATGTCTTCAGTAAATTCTTATTGCTCCACATCAATGAAAATTTTCTTTTTGGTATCGTATTGAAATTAATTAAAGAAAGCTTATACGTCGGTTTAAAAAAAGTAAATACACCATTTATTTTTTAAAAAAACGTGAAACTATAAGATAGGAAAGGAAATACGAAATTTCTATAAAGCCACTTGCATTTTTCATAAATAAACTCAATCATTATTCCCATATTTATATGTTAATATAATTGGTGTAACGTTCATTTTGTTGACTACCGCTTCGAATGCAAACAGAAATGAAGTGACTGTAGAAATTTCGATTGGTGGTGATTAGAAGTGACCCCTAAACTTGATTTTAAAAAATGAATCCGAAATCAAAAATGTTCTACTTCCTCGAATGTATTCCTAAGGTGGTTTGAAGTAACTTTTTCCTTTGCGAAAATGTTCTCCGCGGCTTTGGTAAGGAATTACCAACGAAAAACACGGACCAATCAGGGCTCGGCTACTATGGACCCGGCTCGGCCAATTCCAATGCCACGCTGTAGCCGCGCTGTGATTGGTCCGTGTTTTTCGTTAATAACTCCTTAACGAAGCCGCGGAGAACATTTTCGCAAAGGAAAAAGTTACTTCGAACGAACCGGGGGAATCACCTGAAGGAAGTAAAACATTCTTGGGACACCCTGCATGCTGTACGTTAGTCGTGACTTAATCTGATGGAAATGATGCAAATGGACTGCGCAAGACGCTTTGTGCACGGTAAAGAAAATCTGTTGGAATCTTATGAAAAAGATGTATAATAGGACGATCTTTCTGCTCGGACCACTTTCGTTAAGAATGCAAAGAACGGATTAGGATTGACGGAGCTCGAAAGATTCTGCATAATATGGCCCGAGTGTTTTAAGCGCGCTTATAGACAATCCCATGCGTTAAAATACACTCGGAGCCAACAAGTCCAGACTGTTTTAATTATGCAATGTGTTTGGAAAATATGGGACTATTTCTGTAGGGAATAGTAAGCTCCATTAATTAGTATATTACAAATGGTAAATAGCTGTTTGAAAAATTACTAATGACCGTGTAATCTCATAAGAAAATGATCCTAAAAGGAATTTCCATTAACCCATCCTATGCATTATTATAACTGCTGAAAAATATGGCGTAAAACGTCACTCTCAAAGAACAGTGTTTGTAATAATAACTGTGTCATGTTTGTGTTACACACTTTAATGGTATACCAAAAAATAAGAAAAAGCGAAGAAGTTACACGAACATAAGTAAATAAAATTATTGATGTTAGATGTCTTAATTTTGCTACGATCTTTTTTTTTACCAAAATAACAATGAACAAATTTTAAGAGATACCTTATCGCCCACTCCCTTTCAATCTTGAAGTCCAATACAAGAAATTATTTAATAAAAATTAATATCGAACCTTGAAAATGTATTGTACAAACTCTAACGTATACAATACTCATCAACAATTGATAAGTAAAGTTCGTAGCAAATCGATTGTCATTTTTACGTGTAGCCATTTCTAGTGTTTTCGCATCGGTCTGACCATTGCATGCTGTTTCTACTTGAAACGAGTAAAGACAGCGCTCACTGTTGTATTGCTTATTATCTTCTAATACGTCGATTATGATTTTAGAAGAATTGCTTGCGAATACCTTTGGGCCAATGTTAATAGGACCGGGCACGAGTAGAAATGGTCAGTAGTTATTATTACGATTAAAGTTATTATCCTTTATTATGCAGCCGAATGGTTCGATGGCTCTGATTTGTTCGTTCGATTACAGCGAGTATTTCTCTTTGATACCACAGCGATAGTTCTGCTGCGAAAGAAGCTCGATAAACGGGGGTGGAGGAATGGGGGGATGGGACAGGACATGTTCACCGAAGTGTGAAATTTAAAAGTTACCATTACAGACATCGAGCGAACGCGCACGACAGTGAAACGCGACACTGCAAACTCGAACGTTAGGTTGGAGCCCATTCAAACTCGATACTCCCTTTAGAAATAAAACCCATGAAACCGAGCGGCCCGGCCGGTACCATTTTTAAGTTCGGCGAGAGCTTTAAAAGCTGTACACCGGACGAACGAGTTTTTCAAACAGTTCGAATTAAACGCTGCCGTCTCTACAATGTCTTTGTCATCGGCAGCCGCTCTCGGATATTATTGAAATCAATTTTTCCACGGTGCATTGACATCAGTACGAAGCCATTATACAGTTTTATTCGGTCCATTCTGCCGTTTTAATTGCTAGCATTCCAATCGTTTTAATTAGTGGACTGCGAACTCTTGCGTCAAATATATAGGGTGTCTCAAAAATGTTCTACTCCTTCGAAAGTATTCCTGAGGACATTTGAAATAACTTTTTCCTTTGCGAAAATGTTCTCGGCCGCTTTGTTCAGGAGTTATTGATGAAAAACACGGACCAATCAGGGCGCGGCTACTGCGGACGGATTCCGGCTCGACCAATGCCAACGCTACGCTCAGCTGTAGCTCTGATTGGTCCGTTTTTTTTCATTAATATCTATTTAACGGAACCGCGGAGAACATTTTTGTAAAGGAAAAAGTTACTTCGAATGACCACAGGACTCACCCCTTTCAAGGAAGTACAACATTTTTGTGACACACTGTAGAGTAATCCATTTTCAGCTTTAGGATTTCTTTAAATGAAAATTTTCTCTCTTTCTAATAATGTTCTGGAGAACTAAATTTTCGTTTACTCCACGCATACCTTTCGTCTACACATTGATAATTTTCTACTTAAAATAAATTAATATAATCCATGTTTATCGAAGAGTTTAACAAATATTTTCCTTTCTAATTCAGACGTTATTATTTCAGCACTCTCAGAAAAATGAAATTAATTTTGCATCGAAGTTCGTCTATTTTGAAATAATTAGTCAGATAATTGGTCATAGAAATGAAGTGGGAATCGGAATTAACAACTAGAATAATTGTACTAATGGCCCCGGTAAAGTTCGACGCAGTAGCGAAACAGTGACGTTGATAACGATAGTAATAATGACGATTATAGCGGCGCTAATAGTCATTATTATAGTAATAACAATAATGAAATTTCAGGTAGGAGAGGAAGACAGTGATCTCGTCTTAGAGGACAAAGGGAAAGAGTAATATGGGGAAGGACGACAAGAAACGCATCACGCAACGTGACGGTGAGTGTTCGACAAAATTGCTGCTCATCCTTGCTATTATGCTTGTTCGATAACGAGCGCTGCTTTTTCGATAATGACGACGAAGATGGAGACAAAATATATTTTCATCTATGAAAAATAACAAATGTCTCTTGCTACATACACACATACAGCCCTCAAAAATGGTTGAGTGCCACAATACTTTTCAAAAATAACAGTACAAAGAATTTTCACAATATGATCAATCAGTTTGAGAAATTTTATACTTTATTATTTATATTGTATAAAAATCTTCGGAAAAATTTCTTTAAATAAAAATCGAAGATGGTCTAATGTGAATCACTTAGTAGAATAATCATGCCAAAACGTATGAAACGAAAATTTTGAAAATCCACCAATTAATTTATCAGTGAAAATACAATACAGAAAACATGTTTGTGAAAAAATTGAAAAGTTATACATTTTACTCAGATTTTTCGCAAAATAAACCGGACAGTCCGGAATGTTTTGCAAAAGGCTACGTTTCCGAGATATTTGCAGTAGAAAATTGTGAAGGTTCAGCTTCCGGGGTGCGCCGACGTTTAAATTCCAGGCGGCTGAGCGCTCGGTCACACGAACACGCACACTGGTCAAAGAACAGAGGCTGACACCCCTAAGTTGGGACTTTTCCTGGAGCACCTAGTCACAATTTTTGCAATTTTTAAAATACTACCTTTCCTGTTAGTGAAAATGTTTTTATACGACCATAAATGCATTCACGGTCTATGACACAAGCCAAGTCTTGCCTTGCTAAGTGTAACAACGTTACCCGCCAGTCTCGTCAACCGGAAGTAGCGTATTGTGGCCGACTGTCGACTTTGGGTGAAAGAAAAGCCTAACACTAAGTATTTCGTCTTCTTGCGAACATGGAGGTTTTTCTGGCAATAGAGACTGACGACCGTGTCCTAGGAAGCCAAGCACCGGATGTACCTTTGAAAGTTCTTGTGTCCAAGGGTCCAATTACGTAGAAAGTTAAAGAAAGTGTAAAAACAGAAATGCCAGCGAAGTGAATGCTGCGACGCCTTTTTCTTGAGTCCACCATCAATTTTCGAAACTTGTGCACAATAGCTTTTACCTTGGTATTCGCGATTGCTTCATTTTTCAGTTTGTAGTATTTTGAAGAAAAAATGTGTCTGATTTCAATGAAATTTAAGTATGATGTAGTTTGTTAAACAGTATTTGACACATATTTTTTTGGATTAAACTTCACCTGAGGAAACCAGAAACTTTTAACTTTTTTACATATATTCCTGTAGATTTTTACAAGAGAATGCCAAACATCCAAGTTTTAATGTTAGAAATCCACTGATTCAAAAGTTATGCTTGTTTAAAGTTCAACGATTTTCACGAGCGGAGCCGCTAGAAGGCAGCACAAACACGCGGTAACATCGATAATGTAGAGCGGCTATCTTTGAGATGTACACTTTGTTCTGGGACAAACTGTCATCGAACACTAATTAAAATATACAGAATCATATGCTGGATCTCAAAGAGAAGGTATAGTCCAAGTTGGTTGGTGGGAGAGCAGAGAGGGCTGTCGTCACACAGGCCCGGCCGGCCCGACTACGCTTGGAAATCTCCGTTATCGACATCAGCGCGTGCTTGTGGTACCACCTAGCGGCTACGCTCGTGAACCGACGCGCAACGTCACAACATACCAACATGACGGCGCCCTTGCCTGTCAAAAACGGTGGAAATCGCTGAACTTTAAACACGAATAACTTTTGAACCAGTGAATTCCTAAGATTAAAACTTGCATTTTCGGCATTTTCTCGTCAAAACCTGCACGATTATATAAACGAAAGTTAAAAGTTTCTGGTTTCCTCAATCATTTCTTCAGTTTAACCGAAGAAAATGTACATTTTACACACCCTGAATATTGGATGCGTCTCTAAAGTGACCATACTAAATCTCCAGTTTGTATAGTTGTACAATGTTCATAATTATTCCTCTACCTTCCCTATTGTATACCATACAAATATGAGATTTAGTACGCAATGTACAGTATATGCAAATTGCACATTTTCTTCTTTTAATTATACTGGATATTGAAATATGTCGAACATCCTATCATTTTCCCGGGCGCTGTAGAAGGAGGAGGTATTACAATGAAAAAAGTGAGAGAAAGGAGCGTGAAATTCGAGGTGAACGAGCATCGGTGGCAGAGATAGAAGGAAAGACAATAGCCTTGGGAATCTTCGGTACAGACGGCACCTAGACACACCTGACGCGAGACGTCCCTCGTCGTCGATCTGTTATTGGGATTTCTGCGCGTGCAAGACCTGCTGGAGAAACTGCTCGGTCACGACCTCCACTGTTGCTGAATTATGCGACATTCTCCGCGGAGCAGATCCAATCACATTCCGTCAGACGTTTTAATAACAAGAATAACGCGTGACGTTGAGCCGAGCCGGGTAAAACGTACGGTGCGAAACGTGATTCGTGGCACACACCAGGGGGAAGCAGTTTATCAAGGAAACTGATCTTGGAAATTCGCCAAGCATACCTCCGTTAACAAGAACATTAACACAATTAATTTTTGTTATAGTATTAGGTCATCCCCGAAGTAATGTCGTTTTTTAATCTATTTTTCAACGAAAAAGTTCATGTGTTTTTCGAGAATGCCATAAAAATTTCATTAAAAATATTTTCAATTAATATTTCAACTTATCGTTGAAAAATAGGTGAAAAAACAACATAAGTAGGGTAAAATACTATTTCAGATAGTAAATACTACGTAACCCAATGTATTTTAATCCTCGGATAATCCGAGTTGACGGAGTTAGCTCCATTTCGACCAAGAGTTCTAACCATTTCATTTAAATTGTAATCTTTTACCAGCAAATTTGAATGATTAACAATCTATATTCAGTAGAACAAAAGGATCAATAAGTAAATATAATAAAATTCCAATGTATATGTATTCCACATTTAAAAGAAAAATGGAAGCAACGTTTCACTATGGGTCCATTCAGGCTCAATATTTGCCCTGCACGTTACAAAAATCATATTAAAATTAATGTTACTTAAATTATATAATATACAGGGTGTTTGGTAATTGGTGGTACAAGCGAAAAGGGGGTGATTCTACATGAAAAAATAAGTCGAAAATATAGAACCAAATTTTTTCATGTGAGGCTTTGTTTTAGAGAAAATCGATTTTGAATTTTCGCCGGGTATGCGTGCACTTGATCGTGTCTCGTTATAACGGATCTCACTGGAGAACATTGTCTCGATGGATCATTATCGCAGTTTAAGTTTGCTTTTATCATACCGGAAAATTAGGAACACACAATGAAATTGGATGTTGAAGTAATCATAAAGTTTATTATTACAGAAATTGCTGAAAATGTTGCCCATTCTGCCGAATACATAATTCTGCTCTTCTAATTAAATTTCTATGAACGCTTTCTAACGTATTCTGTTGCTTTAATGTATGAAAGGCATGAATGATAGTGTTTAGCGGTAAAGGTAAGATTGTAAGATGATAGGTAAAATAAACATTTCCGTGACACCGGAAGTGTTTATCAACATAAACTTCAATCGAGACAATGATCTACAGTGAGATCCGTTATAACGAGACGTGATCAAGTGCACGCGTACCCGGCGAAAATTCAAAGTCGGTTTTCTCGAAAACAAAGCCTCACATGAAAAAATTTTGTTCTATATTTTCGAATTATTTTTT
Organism: Lasioglossum lativentre; assembly: GCA_916610255.1. NCBI lineage: Eukaryota > Metazoa > Arthropoda > Insecta > Hymenoptera > Halictidae > Lasioglossum > Lasioglossum lativentre. The sequence continues at coordinate 9,443,245 of OU744355.1, read as the reverse complement.
CATGTAGAATCGTCACCTTTTCGCTTATACCACCAGTTACCGAACACCCTGTATGCAGGGTGTTCGACTACGAGTGGGAGAAAATTTAAGGGGTGATTCTCCATGATAATATAAGTCGAAAATGAAGAATAAAAAAATTGCGATTCCGGCTTGTTATTTAGTTATTAACCCACAGCAGTCAAGTGGCGATTCTGCGGCACCACTAAAAATTGCTGTACCATTATTGAAAATATTGTTTACATTATTAAATATGTTGGTATCTAATCAATTACTAAACATCTAAGTATTCTATGAGATATTATATCAATTTCATGTCCATCAAATTTAAAAAATCAGAGGGAATATCTAGGTCGGAAGAAATGTTTAAATTTCAAATTAAAATAAGCTCCGAGTGCAAAGGGTTAACAATTAAAAATCCACCTAAAATGCGGCAACCCATAACTAAATAACGAAGTCGAAATCGCAATTTTTTTATTCTTCATTTTCGACTTATATTGTCATGGAGAACCACCCTTTAAATTTTCTCCCACCTGTAGTCGAAGACCCTGTATAAATATATTTTTTACTCGAATAAGTTCTTTAAATAAGTATTTTATTTGAAGAATATTGAAAAGATTTTTTTGAAGTTCTATGGCCTATATTTTAAATAGAACTTGTTAAAAAATCTCATAATCCTTTCGATCTCTGAATGGAATAGACGAAATGGAAAGGTAAGGATCATATGTGTAATATTTCGTTGGCAATCATTTTGTGGGAAACTCGGCAATTGTCCAGCTCGTTATTATTCCCTTGAATGCTTATTGTGCGAAAAGATGGCAGGCCGATGCCGCTTTCGGCAGCAACAATCCGGTTGATTGGAAAGGAAACGTTTGCGGGCCCTTAACCGTTGAATGTCCTTGTTATCAGTGGGACCCATAGTGCAGGGAAAGAAAATGGAACACGCGAGGCGACGCAAATACCGAGAGTCACGGTACACGCTGAAGCGTCACGTCGATTTTCCGAAAATTTCCCTTTCAGCGGTAACCGGACGATCTCTTAACTGTGGACGGTGTCCACCATTCCGCAGAACTGATTAAACCGATTATGCGTGCCTCGTTCCCACACTCTTCTAATGCGAAAGCTTGATGAACCCCGATACAGCTCATGCAAATCCGATTTGGCCATTTTGCTCGTTCCGATGAGTTTCGGTCGTTTCCTAAATATCATGGCAATCGAAGTGCGTGAAAGTCGATGGTTGCTCATTCTCCGTAAAAGAAATAAATAACAAAATGTAAAAAGATTTCTCTCTAACTAAAATTAACTTTGAGAATTATTTAACAAAGTTTCTTCTACTAAATAGAAATAGCACAGTGTTTTGATACAATCAAAATGCAAATACACTGTATTCGAAAATGGAGCTGTTACGCACGATGTTTATTTATTGCATATTTTCGTGAGAAATCGATACCGGTTGCTGGACATATTTTAATTTGAATTGTTTTGATAATTGCGGTGAACAGATAACGTGCATACACTTTTCTCTATCTTTATACCGAATAAGGACACCCTGCAGTTAACATTAATCTGTTACATATATTTGTAATTGTTTTTACCATTTTAATACTTAATTTTACATATTATTGCAATAAGATAATACCTCTGAAAACGTACGTATTCATAAGAAATGTAACTTTCAAGTTGTAATAATTAAGTTTTGAAAATAATTACAATAAATTGTTTAAATGACGATGGACACGATTCAGATGTAAAAATTTACGGTATACTAACCTTCGTTGGATAATTTTGTTTATCATTGCCAGGGTTCACTTCAGATTCGAAAATTTACTTTGTTATTATAGGATTCTTGAATTATTATTCAAAGTAATAAAGTAATTGGAGAAGAACTCGTTGCATTGTCAAATAAAATTTAGAAATTGTGTTACCTCGCTGAATTTCTCGTGTCGTTCTTAAGTTTAATAAAAAGTGCCTAAACGTTTGTTCCGTGAATCAATTTTATTAAGCATGGTTGCAGACACAGATCAATGTACGAACATAACAAGTCGGTACCATTGAATTTGTTTTACAACATAAATTACTTGTTAGTTCTTCAACATCGAATTAGACACTCGCATTTCTAAACACTTATTACGCACATTACACAAGAAAGTGTTTAATTATATTACAAATAAGCTCATCGTCGTACTCTAAGCAGACATCCATACATGCTGTTCCAAAATATCAAATAGAAAAATATGAGTTTCATTTCTCACTAGTACAAGAATACTTTTCGTGATTGCTAAGCATAATTAACTATACATGAGGCACCTACCACTTAATACATAAAATACGTGAAACAGATACTGCACTTGGTCTCGCCACTTCTCGTTGGAAAATTCTCTCATCTTCCGGAATTTCAATAAATTTTTAGAGCTTTGTCATTAAAGAAATCAAATTTGAGGTGCTCATTTTCCTGGTCAAAATGCCCTCTCTCACCATTATTAATTTCCGATTCATTCAGATATTTTGAAGCGACGCGCGGCATTGTTAAATGTTTAAAAGATTATCCTCTGTGTGAAACGTCCATTTACGTTTTCTCGAAAACGCTTGCTAATTCGACCTAACAACAAAGAGAGCTTTTCACTCGACGCGTTACGGAGATAAAATATTTTCTTTTAAATAACATCGCTAAAGCGAACAACGCCTACCTACATACATATTATATCACATGTGAAAAAGCTGCAAACGTACAACTCGAACGGCTACGTACAAAAAGAAAAACAGAAGAATTATCGTTAACGACTCCGTGATCGTTAAACGCGAAGCGAGCACGCTTAATTGCACGTGCGTCCACGACGCGAACAGGTGTCGCGCTATTGTTCATTTTCTCTCTCTGTCTCTCGCTCTCTTTTTTTTCTTTGTCTCGCGCACACTCACACCCTCTCTCTCTCTCTCTCTCTCTATCTCTCCCTTTTACGTTTCCCTTTTATGGCCATATTTTTGCATGCCAACTGACTTGACAACGAAGCTGGCGATAGCCAATAACGATCGGTTATTCAACTCCGATATTGGCTCCCATCGGAACACAATGTTACTTCGAAAATCTCAATGAACGGGTGTGCGGCCAAATAAATATGCGAAAACACCGATAAACCAAATTGCATTCGTCGCGCAATAGTCCCTCCGCTCTTTGCAGAAAATTATTTCTTTGAAAGTTTCAACGCTCCGGACGTCAAAATGGCGGCGTTATTCTCGGCAAGTTCCGAACGGAAAACTATGAAAAAAAAACAATGTAACCATTGGGACCTCTTGACTGAAACTTTTTTACATCCAACAGTTTGCCAATGCTAAATGGTCTCTTTAAGATTTTTATAGTTTTAACCCACGCAAGACGGATGCTTTTGACGATTCATTTAAATTTTTCTGCAACCATCTTTTTTACATACTTTTGAACCTTTTTCTTTGAGATGTATGGTTGATATTCTTATTACATATAGTCCGTGGATCTTTACTTAAAAGAAAAATTGTCGGTATCTATTGCAAGAAGGAATAGTCATATTAAAGTCTCGTTTTTTCTTTAATCCCTTGCACTGTATTTTATGCTACGGTTCTAGTTTATATCTATTTTCTGTCTTATTCCCATTCGATGAAAATTAATGACACACCTGTTTAATTAATGTTGTTCGAATTCTCCGTCACGAGTCTAACTCATGATCCAACTAAATAAGTTCAAAATAATATAATAACTGGACATTCTTAAATTCTTTTAAGCATCGACTCGTTGTCGTCAGAAATGTGTAAAATCCACAGTCTGCGCACAATATAAATAGCTACTGATTTGAATGGGTTACCTTTTGAGGTCTGAGTCAAAATGACCCCAAGTCCATCCGAGAGTTTACCAGTATTTTTCTTATTCATTAAAGCAGTGCAGCATTCCAAAAAAAGTTGAAAAGCGACAATTGAAATACAATATCGTTCGAATGATACTGCGAATGGTTGAATCCCAAAAATGAAGTGTACAAATCGATTTGACTAATTTTCGGAGAGCTGGCAATTAGCGCGTTACAAATCCACACCGGTTGAAAGGGCTTTCGCATACGTGGAAACGTGGAACGGTTTTCATTCGCGATTCTATTATCCAGCATAAATTACGATTCTTTTACGTCAACATAAAATTCGTCAATTCTCGGATTACTATTGACATTTTATCGAATAGCTCGATTCAGCTTCAACTTCAACGCCTCGAGCGACGATCCTTGCGAAATACTATTCTAATGGGACTGGCATAGGTCCTTTCCAGTAATTTGCATAGCCCTCGCATTTCTTACCGGCTTATTCCCCCGATGCCTCTCCCGCTAATTTTTCTTAGCCGATCCCATCGATTCCTGTTGGCTCGTCCCATCAATTCCCCTTAATACTTCCCTCAGCTTTCGACTTCGTTCGATCCTACACGAAGTGCGAGTCCCGGAACGCCTAGAAACGCCGGCCATCGTCATTCTCGTCGTAGAACTTATCCAGCTCCTCCTTGGCTGCTTTGGCGACAGACACCCTGCAAGGATTCGGGTCCCAGTTGATCCCTGGACAACCCATGGACTCGAAGCACGTGACCAAACGATTGGTGTTCGACGGACAACAGTTCACCACAGCCCAGATGCAAGGTGGAGGACTCTTCACCGGCGGACGCCGAGTAGGCGATGCTGGGAAATTCGGCACGGGCACCCCCTTGCGATTCGGATTAAACCCCTGCAAACAAACAGCATTTCTCAAACAGGGTTTACAGTCGTTTCGAGAAGTGGCCCACAGGCCATTTTACAGAGCTGGGAAAAATTTTTGTGAAAAAATATTTCCAATACTATTTTAAGGGGGGAGCCCTGAGTAAAATGAAATTTTTTAGCATTTTTTGCTTAAATCGATAGAAAACTTCCTTATGAATACGATAAAAAAAGTTAGAAAGCTATCAGAGATGTTCTTGTACGTTATTTTCAAAATAAAGTGAAGAGTTGTATTGAGCAGGAGCGACGCAGTCTTGATTGCACTAAAGAGGCTCGTGCTTCTCGAAAAGAAGAAAAAACGGCTAAAATGCAAATTTTGATAAAGAGGAAGATCTGTTCTATGGCCCCAGAATCGCTGATTAGCAAAAAACTGCGGTTTAAATTAAAATGAATTACGATTTTTGTCACAATTTTTCTGTTACACAAACATTAAACGGGTTTTTCTCGAAACGCAAAATTTCGCACGCCGTGCAACGTAGCTCGTAAACTAATTACCCGATCTTTATGAAACTTGACATATATTCTATAAACAACTGGCCTCATCTTATTTTTTATTTAAAATAAAGTTATTATCAATAATTTATATCAGAAAACACGTTTCTTTTCATAACGTCGCCATTTTTGCAATTTGGCAAATTTTAAAAAAAGAAAAACGTCATGCTGAGCGTTTTTGCATAAACTAACGATTCCATATGGATTTTTTTTTTCATATCATTTTTGTGCACTGTACGTTGCACAGCGCCAATACAAGATGCCATCTTCAAGCCTTATTCCACGATTATCATTAACGATTAAACTTTTAAAAAAATATTTGTTGTTATACTATAACATGAATAAATGATACCTGAAATTTCAAATCAATCCACGCATTACATTAAAAAAAAAAAATTCTTGAAAGACAGGCCATTTATACAGGGCTCCTCCCTTAAACACAATCGTTGTTCTACAATTTAAATAAAATATTATATGATAATCTAAAACGGGTAGACACCCTATAAATTTAAAGTTGATAGTTGCAGCGGATTCTGAGAAATATGTACTCGACGTTGACTGATTCTCTATGTACTGAAAAAATGCTCACACCCGTTAAGTTGAGAAACTGGGGGTTGGATGAGGGTTGGAACTCGGCGAGAGGGGTATGTAACGAGAGACCCGCATGCCGCTTTTGGTTTGCCGAGGGTAGAGAGCTGTGCTATTACGGAGACTGATGCACACGTAACATTGTGTAGGCTGACACTCGCAGCGTTCGGTTTAAAGTAATCTTTATTGCGTCGCACCGGGGGCTAGGAAGCAGACGGAATGGGTCTCACCGTGAACTCGATATCTTCGCCGAAACCTGTCCTCGAAACGATCCCCGACGTAGGCGCACGAGCTTCGGGGCGGATTATTATCCTGGCAATCACCGGGAGCGCGTTCAGCCTAGCCACTTCCTGCCGCCTCCATTGCTCTTTCTCGGCTCTAGCACGCTCCTGGTTTTCTCTGGCCTCCTTCGCACTGTGAAGTATAACAGGGGGAGCACTATCAGGCTAGGCCCGAAAGAGGAAGCTTATTGTGCGCGATGCGATCAACGTGTTTGCGTCATTAACATCGCCCATTTCGTACCACCGTGCCACACGGTGATCAAAACGTCGTTCGCACGACTTCGCATACGAGCCGCTTATTTGGCAAATCGATTATGGCGGCATTCTGGTTTTTCGTTTTCAAAAGATCGATTTTTTACAGTTTCTTTAAGTGTTGCAGAATACGTGTGCAAAAGGATTTGTTTGATTTCGTAAATTGCACTCCCAATCAAATAGTTGACACACGCCGATTTTGATGAAACTTATGTGAGATATAGTTCTTCGAAAAATATTTGAGACTTATTTTTTTTTATCGGCAACCATCCACTCTGAGGCGATGAAAATAGCCCTCGAAGTCAGGGGTGAAAACCACATTTTTGAGATATCTAGGAAACTAGAAGTCGAAAAAAATTGATTTTTTTCTAAATGTGTATTTTTTAATGGGAAATGTAGTCGCGCAAGAATTTTTTAACAAACTTCTTTTTCTCAAAAAATGTGGTTTTGACACCTGACTTCGAGGGCTGTTTTCACCCCCTCAGAGTGGATGGTTGCCGATAAAAAAATACGTGTCAAATATTTTTCGAAGAACTATATCTCACATAAGTTTCATCAAAATCGGCGTGTGTCAATGTTCCCTTGTTAGTAGAAATGGTAATTTTGTACAGGTGTCGCGTGTCGCGTCGGGATGTTCCTTTATATGGTTACTGGAGCTGTTACTTCGGGTAAACAAAAATTACCCGAGTACCTGGGTATCTCATAAATAAACTGCGGATCTTTATGCAAAATAAAAATTGTTTGCATCAATTACATGCTAAGCGAATACTCAAATAAAGTATACGACGCGATGGCTCAGGTAATACAGTATTTTATCGATAAATGTCCCAAATGTCTTACACATAATTGTCCCTGAACTGTCCCCACTCCTGCGGGGTATACCCCGTGAGGGGCCCTAAAACTCGAGAGACCTCGGCCGCCGAGAAGTGTAACATGATACGAGTCGGGTATATCGGTGTGACACCAGAAGACCACTACTAATCCAATAACAAAACTTCTTTATTTTTTATTATTTTTTTATGGAACTTTCACGAACATATTCTTGATATTTTCCTAATGAAATTGATACCAAAAATGATATAATTCCGATAGATATGTTTATTTTACATTTCCGTTTTAATTCGTTCGCAACGGGTTAATGAAATCCTTTTATTAAGAGGCAACCGGATAGCTACAAAATTATTCAATCGACTTTCCGATTTGTTTCCGTTAATTTTTACACGGTACTCTTTATTAATGTTAATTTCGTTTTCGACAACAGACTACGTCACCCAATAATAATGGAGAGAACATTTCGAGTACCGTGGAAAAATTAACGGAAACAAATCGGAAAGTCGATTGAATAATTATATTATGTAGCTATCCGGTTGCATCTTAATAAAAGGATATCAAAAACCCGTTGCGAAACTTCCATCGCACATAAATATCATCGGAATTATATCATTTTTGGTATGAATTTCATTAGAAAAATATCAAGAATATGTTGGTGAAAGTTCCATAAAAAAATAATAAAAAATAAATAAGTTTCGTTATTGGATTAGTAGTGGTCTCCTGGTCTCACACCGATATACCCGACCCGTATTATGTTACACTTCTCGGCGACCGAGGCCTCTAGGTCTTCGGTATTCGTTTCTACGTTCGACAAAAGTCAAAGAATAGTATCCCTCACACATAATTGTCCCTGGCCGGACCCGTGGTTGGGACAATTATCGATAAAATACTGTAATAGCTCTTGTAACCAGTTGTGAAACCTCATGAGATACTCGGGTACCCGAGGACACGGCTGTCTTATGAGATCTCATATACCCGGGTAAAGGCACTAGCTCTAATTGTTATACACGAGGTGCAAATTTTGTCTCTGTCTAAAGAACAATTTGTTGACATTAAGTTGTCATCACAAATGACCCAAGCCCGCATGAAAACGCTCTAAATGTTTGCCAACGGTCGCCACAACGTTCTACGATGTAATTAACTAATTGGCTTGAAATTTTACGCGCGCGTTCTAGACATATACACACATAGTTTATAGCTTGAATGAAAATTACAGAAGCATCTGTATTACTTCCTTGCAATTGCAAATTGAATTCGATAACGATGTCTGTTCTTCTGTTCTGTCGTTTCATTCTGTCTATTTCATTGCGAACAATTCTATTACACAGTGCTGAGCGATAATCGTTTCTGAACATGAATATATGGAAAAAATTCATTCTTATGAATCTGTAAGTTTCTCTGAAATATTAATCATATTTTAGCATCTCGTAAAACAAAAATCTACTGATCTACGAATTACGCGACGAAACTACATAACTTTTAATGGTCAGTTCGTGGTCCAAAGTCAAATTGTTACTTTCGATCCCGACCAGCCGTACCTCAATTTTGGACATCTTTTACAGAATCCGATCACCCCTCACGGTCGACCGTGTCGACCATTTACCTGTTCCCGTCGGTCCTTCGCCTGTCATTCTCCTTCCTTCTTCTCGCCTCCTCCAACCTTTGCATCTGACTCCTGCGCTCAGCAGCTATCCTAGCGTTGTTCGCGACTAAATTGGCCGGAACAAGGCTCGTTTCCTGCCTCCTGCTATGGTCCTCAAACCGTCTACGATCCCCGTACGGCGAACCCATATTTTCCAGCGGACTCGTTCTTCCAGCATGCTCCTGGGCCGCCCTCCTTTCGGCTTCTATCCGTTGCCGTTCCTCTTCGTACCTTCTCGACTGTAACCTCTGGATCTCCAGCTCCCGCCTCCGAGCCGCCTCCCTCAGTCGTTGATCCTCCAGGCTTTCCCTTTCTCGGATTCTCTCCTCTTCAGTTTTCCGAGCCATGTTCCTTCTCCTGGCCTCGTCCTCGTACCTTCTGGGTTCGACGTTCGCCGTGGCTGATGGACCGTGATCTCTTCTGCCGCCTCCGATGCTGGGGTACCTTGATCGGTCGTCCCGCCCGGCCTCTTGTATCTTCCTATTGTACGTCATCCAATCGTTGGAAGCGTTCCTGGGGATCTGAACTGGCTGATTTCTCCTGATGTACTCCTGCAGTTTGCGCTCTTCTTCCAGCTGCCTCCGATTCGCCTCTTGGGTCCGTCGATCAGCGGAGCCACCAACGTTTACCGGTTGGTTGCGCTGTATGTACTCCCGCAGCTTTTGCTCCCGTTCCCATTGTTCCCGAGGTCCGTTCTCATTAGTGCTGACCGAAGCGTTCGACGGCTGGCTTCTGTCCCTTGCCTGATTTCTCCTCTCTTCCTCCTCTTTCTGATGCCTCTTCAGCATCCACTCCCGCCTCCTGGCATCCAGCTCGACTCTATCCTGCTCCTGCTGCCTCCTCCTGGCTTCCTCCTCGTTCTGTCTCCTCCTGGCTCCCTCCTCGTTCTGCCTCCTCCTGGCTTCCTCCTCGTTCTGCCTCCTCCTCGCTTCCTCCTCGTTCTGCCACCTCCTGGCGTCCTCCTCGATCTGTCTCCTCCTGGCTTCCTCCTCGGTCTGTCTCCTCCTGGCTTCCTGCTCCTCCTGCCATCTTGGTCTGGGCGTAACGGTTTCCTGCCTCCACTCCTGTGCCCTGTGGAAAGCCTCCGGTCCCCTTTGTTCTTCCGGTCTCCTTTGTTCTTCCGGTCTCCTTTGTTCTTCCGGTCTTCTTCGTTCTTCCGGTCTCCTTTGTTCTTCCGGTCTCCTTCGTTCTTCCGGTCTCCTCCGGTCTTCCGGTCTCCTTCGTTCTTCCGGTCTTCTTCGATCCTCCGGTCTCCTTCGTTCCTCCGGTCTCCTTCGATCCTCCAGTCTCCTTCGTTCCTCCTCCTCCCTTTGATTTCTTTCTGCCTCGATTTGAAGACGTCGTCTATGCTCCTCCTCCTCCCTTTGATTTCTTTCTGCCTCGATTTGAAGACGTCGTCTGTGCTCCTCCTCCTGCTGCTGCTGCCATCTAGACGACCGCGAGTCCGGCGACACTCTGCGCCTTTCTTCCTCCTGCCTTTGTGCCTGCTGCTTCTCGTAATCGCTCCTGATCCTGTAGATGTCCACGTTAGTTCGATTCGTGATCTCCCCTCGCAATTGACTCTCCTGCTGCTTTCTTAATTTCGCCTTTTCCAAGGACTGCTCATAGAATTGCCGACGACGTTGGTTCTCTGTTTGCAGCTCGTCGCTAGTCAGCACACCTTCGTTCTCCCCGAAACCCCACTGCCGTTGGTTCGAGGGGTCACGATTCTCGAATGGGTCGTTGGTGATCGGCTCCTTAACCCACAGGATCTTGCGCATCTGATTAGTTGCCCTTTCACCGGTCGGTACGTCGGTGTCTTCTGATTGGACGCTTCGCTTTATTTTCGGGTAGCTCCGACTCTCCTCGGACTTACGCTCGTTTCGGACGGTCATGGGGGTCATAGTGGCAGAGTCTGTGGTTGCGCTAGACTCGCCTAGATCCCCACGGACTGGTAGTTTCTCCACGCGTTTCTCGCTGTCCTGGAATAGGAAATAGTGTTATTTGAAGAAAAAATTTTTTACAGATAAATTTGTTATATTTGCAACATTTTTCGAGAAACCAAGGTGACCTTGAATTCCTTAATTGGAATAGCATTTGGAATGAACGAAGCATGGATGCAGGTGTAGCAATTGTCGTGTAACTATTTCAAATGATTGATTCTGGAGGAGGGTCAATTCGTACCTGAAACTCGGCGTACAAAGTTGCTTCCATGTCCCCCCTGTTCTGCTTCATCCCCTTTGTCGTGGTCTCTAATTTCTTCAGCTTGAAGAGCTCATCCATCTCTTCGTACTTCTCCTCGGACAGATCATAATCCAGGTCCAGAGTTATCGGGGTCACCTCGGACCACAAATCACTTTCTTGATCCTTGCTCACGGAGTCAATAGATCTCTTTTGTCTTGATGCAGCTAATCCCTCGCAGCCGACTTGCAGTTCTGGCACACCGCCGATGCTGAAAGGGTCAGTGTTAGGAGGTGTATCCGAGCTGTGATCGTCGAACGAGTTTGACTGTTTGTGGAATATCTTTGGACTGGCCGTCTTGTATTCTATAGTTTTGCTTTTCTCGTTGCTCTGGATGGTCTTCTTGGGCAACTTGCTTTTGCCATTCATCGGCAGCTTTGATGTGGGCATCGGGTTAGGCAGCAGACGTTCTCGAAGCAGATCCAACTTGTATATCTCCACCGAGCCAGGTCCTTGATCCTGGAACGTGTCATCGGCTACAAAGGGATCCTCCGACTGAGGCGGTGACTCGTGGGGAGGTGATCTTGCCCTCTCCGAGATTTCTTGAACATTCGTATTCTGATCGAGCAATTGTTGGCCGGCGTATTCGAGGAGCTGTTTATCTTGCAATAACGGCGAGAAGTCCTCCGCGGCGCTATCCTCCAACCGAAGGTGCAGCAAATTCTTCTTCAGGTGCTTCAGAAGCTCGAGATCCTGCGGGTCTGAAAAATGAACAAGTGCCCCAGTCGAGTTAAAAACTTTCATCGCCTCTTGGTGAAAACACTTAGTAATTCAATCGAAATCCCTTTTCGTAAATTCTCCTTTGCCACGGAGTTTAACGCCTTGTCAGAGGATTTTATACATTCTGTGTGTTTTAGATTTCTCTATAGACAATGTATATTTTATATCAAATAGAATACTCCGTGTTATATTAATAAATAATTTATAGTTTATTTTAATTATAAATTTATTATTTATTTATTTAAGACATTATTATTGTAATAAAGAATAATAATATTTATTTGGAACATCAAACGAAATACATATTTCCATGTAGTTACATAAACATGCACGACCAGAGGTTGATATTCGAAGCACTCCCTTTAAGAATTAAACGATATTTCTTGCATCTCGACATTTCAACTCCATTCAGAAAGGAACTTTTCAAGTTTCCAGCGGGTTTCGTAATAATAGATTGACGAAGTAATATTCCAGGCACAAGTTTCAAGTCGAAGGGCACGAGTCTCGAACCAAAAGCTACATTCAACAGTTTATTTTGAGCTACTTGAATGGGTAAACAGTTCCCATTAGAGCTTATTGTATTGCTGAACGCGATCGTCAATCGCAAATAAAACATTTACATAATTTCTTCGTTTTCTAAGAACAATATCGACCGTACTACTTTTTATAAATCAAATATTCTTTTCAGTTAAAACCCAACGCGATAAATAAAATTCCATTTAATTCGTACCCCCTCGAAATTTTCGTAGAGAGGTACAAATGTGCGCGAACGTCGGTAGGTCTGTAATTACAACCGAAATTAATGCTGTAAATTGCATCTTGCGTGACGGCCGACCTAATTCGCCAGAGAAAGACTCATTGGCGGTCCTAAGTTACCGGCGTTACGGACTCTGATCAACTTACCACGCTTATCCGTATCATTCCGTTGGAGAACCTCATTACCCGTCCCTATGGCCTCGGAATAATCGACCTCCACTATCCTTGATTCACACAGGCTAGTCCGTACGGGAGCAGTCGCGTTATTCGTAGCACAAATGAGAAAGTAACGACCGTACATGCAAAAATAGCGTGTTCCGTGTCGTCGCGCCACTGAATTCGCAAAGTACCGTTCAACTTTGTTGTCGGCAAAAGTAAACTGCCGCGAACGTCGCCATTTTCTTCAATTTTGTACCATATCTTTTCCAATTATTCGCAGATTCTATATTAAGCTAATCTTTCAACGAATCTTTTCGTCTCAATTCTGCATTGCAAGTGGAAAAAATATAACAGACAGATAATACTAATACGACCAGAGTAAGAAATCAACTTTCTTTTTATAAATCAGAAATTTTGTCGATCGTAAATTGTTTTTAACAACTTTTGGAATAATAATATCGGCGCAACGGTTCGATCACATTCTAACCCTATATACAGGGTGGGGCGCCACATTTTGCCATCTAGATTTACGTCATTATTATTACGCATAGCAAACAATGTTTCAGATGAAGATGAATGGTTTTGAGAGGGACACATTCTGATGGTACATTTTTTTTGTAGGTGGACGTGTAAAGGACATATGAAAGTCATTAATATTTTTTATTGCATCAGCTGATGCTCCTTCATATTCTTTACAAAAAAGTATTAATCTATTTGTGTAAAAAAATCATTAGTTTAGGAGATATTTTAATTCTAATTTGTTAGGAAATCTCGACTTTCTGGTCAATATTATGAATTCAATGTTATAATGTAGTAGGAGAGCAAGAATTATCAGTGTAAATATTTACATTTTCAATTACCAACACAAAAAATGTAAATATTTACATTGAGAATTCTTGCTCTCCTACTACATTATCACATTGAATTCATAATTCATATTATTGACCAGAGAGTCGAGGTTTCCTAACAAATTAGAATTAAAATATCTCCTAAAGTAATGATTTTTTTACACAAATAGATTAATACTTTTTTGTAAAGAATATGAAGGAGCATCGGCTGATGCAATAAAAAATATATGATTCCATTTAAAAAAATATTAATGACCTTCATATGTCCTTTACACGTCTACCTACAAAAAAAAATGTACCATCAGAATGTGCCCCTCTCAAAACCATTCAACTTCATCTGAAACATTGTTTGCTATGCGTAATAATAATGACGTAAATCTAGATGGCAAAATGTGGCGCCCCACCCTGTATAGCTAATATGTAGTAAACTCAAACGTTTCGATTCGGATGTGAATCTGTGCGTCCTAAGACCACGTTTGCTATAGAATTGTATTCTATTAGAGGAAAAGAAAGGTGGTGTTTCGTCCAGGACCCGCTAGTCCTGGAACCGTTCGTCGCAATTCTGCATTGCAAGAGGAAAAAACATAACGGATAGATAATACTAATATGACCAGAGTAAGAAATCAACTTTCTTTTTATGGTCTGTATTTTAAAAAAGTATACCTAAAATCCACTTATGGCCATAATAAAATGCCCACTCCTCTTCTATGCAAGTCTGTAGCCTATTTTTCCAATTATTTTCAGATGCTCTATTAAGCTAATCTTTGAACGAAACCTTTCGTCACAATTCTGCATTGCAAGAGGAAAAAACATAACGGATAGATAATACTAATATGACCAGAGTAAAAAGTCAACTTTCTTTTTATGGTCTGTATTTTAAAAAAGTATACCTAAAATCCACTTATGGCCATAATAAAATGCCCACTCCTCTTCTACGCAAGTCTGTAGCCTATTTTTCCAATTATTTTCAGATGCTCTATTAAGCTAATCTTTGAACGAAACCTTTCGTCACAATTCTGTATTACAAAAGCAAACAACCACTCAGTATAGTTATGCAAATGTAGTAGCAAATTTCCATACGTGCTATAATCACGAAGAACATATGTTGACTGAAATGTAACCTTTGTTTCCTGGAACTGCGTCTAATAGTGTTTACATAGACCAGAAGAAGGTCGTGCACGGGATATCGGGCAAGGTCATATCGGACATATGTTCATATGAACTGTGTTTCTTATTTCAGCGTACTAAATCTATCCCCGAAGATACGCCCACATTTTCGGAAACACCCTGTATGAATAAATATCTATTAAACCTATCAAGCAAGGTAACAAATTTCTATTTTATTCGCTGAAATTAAGGTAGAAAATTTTGCATAAAGATCCACTAGGTGTAACGCAAAATGCTCCTCAGCTCAAAATGGCCACCACCAAACTCCTTAATGAAACAGTGTGAGATTAAATTTTCGAAACGTGTTTTAATTGCGTCTCTCCTATTCGTAATAAGCTCCGGCGGTTTACGTGTCCTCCATCGATCACGCTTTATTTCCAGCGACAGCAATTTACATCGAACTACGGTGGAAAATAGTGAAGCGCCGCCGACAGTGCTTACAAACGTACACGCAAGTAGACACAATCCACTATGGTCAGGCGCAGAGTGAGCGTCGCGTCGTCGGTATCGCATACTACGGCCGAAGAATCGTTTAAAAATCGATTTCCACGAGGATCAGGCGTTTCGCATCATTTCATTTATGTATCCCCATATCATTTGTCCGTTCGCGCGACGAATCCTGCGTGTCACTCTGTCTACCGGGGACGAGCATGAGATAGCTTCGGTGAGCAAACTTGCCGTGCTCCTACCGATTTTCACTTAGCCTCTGTCGCCAATTTTCCTTGGCTCCTTCGATCGATTTCCCTCGGCCTCTCCCACCAATTCTCCGCAACTCCTTCCGCAAGGGGTCCGATTCGCACGGTAAATCTAAACGCCTCTCTTTCAGCCGCTTGACGAGCGGAGCTCGTTACCCGTCGTCCCGTGCAGTCGAATCTGCGGCGAAACGACGCAAGTCACTGTTTTCTCAACGCGAGGAGCAACGGCTGGAACCGAGCAACGAACAAACTTTCATTCCCAACGTCTCGAAACTGGGAGCGTATACCTTTTGTTGTTTCGCTGTGCAATACGGGGATTCGAGGGGGACCAAACTCTCACAGAATACCCGGACCTGAATCCTGTCGAGCACCTTTGCTCGGAATTAGGAAGAAGGATTAGAACATGTTACGTTTAAGGGGTTACACACACCACCTTGGCGCTCGCAAAAATATGTATAAAAATTAACTTTTTTTTTTACGCAGCCATTAAGTATATAAAATGATCTTTATTTTACACATATATATAGTACCTAGTTTTATGAACAATTTACAATATTAACGATTAAAAAAAATAAAACATGGCGGAGATATAAGACGATAAGTAGGACCCTCTTTTGAAAATCTTTGCTGATGGTGTACTTGATTTCTCTGTTAGGCATCGTCTAAAACATAATAAATAAATTTTTTCTTATTTAAAAGGGTAATAGATAAAATGTGACGTAGGGAAACATTTTTTTGTAGAAATGACAGCTGTTTGAAAAAAAACTCGAATTTGCATCGAAATTTTGAGTTTAAAAAATTTATAACTTTCGAACATGGCACCCAATCACAAAAATCCTACGTCACATTTTAGCTACTACCCTTTTAAATAAGAAAAAATTTATTTATTATGTTTTAGACGATGCCTAACAGAGAAATCAAGTACACCATCAGCAAGGATTTTCAAAAGAGGGTCCTACTTATCGGCTTATATCTCCGCCATTTTTTATTTTTTTTAATCGTTAATATTGTAAATTGTTCATAAAACTACTATATATATATATATGTGTAAAATAAAGATCATTTATATACTTAATGGCAGCGTAAAAAAAAAAGTTTATTTTTATACCTATTTTTCCGAGCGCCAAGGTGGTGTAACCCCTTAAGCAGAATCTGGAAGAAGCACTTTTTTAAAAATGGCACAAAATAGGTCCAGAAATCACAAAAAATTAGTGCATTCAATGACTAATCGTCTGAAAGCTGTTGTAAAAAAACAAAGGATTACATACTAGATCAGATGTTGTAATAAATTTGCAAAATCGTAAGTGTGCTAATACTTTTCCGCTGAAAACGGACCTTTATTTCTATTTTATTATTTTCCTCTGATTCGTAGGATAATTAAACTTTGAAATTGTAAGTTATATTTTACGGAAAAAGATGATACATATAGGAAATCGCATTCTTTACAGATTTGCAGAGAATTTTATGTAACAATTATGTAACATTTCCCGACAAATCTTGCTATTGAATCTGTATTACATAAGCTCTTCCAATTAACTTATTAGTTAGGTATATTTAACACTATTCACTTGCAAAATTATACCACAAATTCCACACGATTCAACGGGAATAATAAATCTTCTGAACTGTAAATAATCGATCGGAAATGAGTTAAATCACGAGGATCAAAACTGGTTTAAAGATATTCTATCAGGATCATGAAAAATGTTTAACTGAAGGTCCTAAATGGGTACCTAGAATCCCGGTTATGAGCAGAAGAGTTAAGAGAAAAGTTCTCTTGAAATATTGCAGAAATATTGCCAACTCGCATCGGTGGTTATACAAGTCTTTGTAAAGGCCGCCACACACGATCCGTCTTGTCATCTCTTTGACTTGTGCAGTCATAAATAAGGAATGCAAAATGGAACACAGTTGAACCTACTCTCGCTACGTGCAGTATATGGTATTTCTTGTCAGTTTTAAAGGAACATGGCTGACCTACGGAAACTCTGGCTGCAGTGAATATTACTGTAAAAAAAAAAATAAAAGTAAAAATGTGGTTACCGAGGAGAGCAGAATTAAGCCATAATCAGTTATTAAACGAAGTAAGATTAGAACCTAACAGAGAACGAAAGACACCCTGCATGCTGCGGATTGTCAGTGGTCAGTAACAGAGGTCCCTGTTTCACAGGCAATGGTGCGTTTAGACCAAACGAACGAATGCTCGTTCGCCCCCCACTTCAACAAATTTGTGCTCGATTAAACCGAACGCGAGAGAATGTTTAAAAGAGCATGGACGGATTATTCACACTCCAGATCTCGCTCGGTCGAAATCAAAATTATGTATTGAACTGAACATTCGGCGAACGTTTTATTTGTTTATATTTATAAAATCGAGTAAGCACTCTTCGAGCACTCTGAACCTTCAGCGAATACTTAAACGAGCATTCGCCTATAATCGTTTGAATTTCAATTTTGTCGGAGTGGGGACAGAGCATTCTTTTGTTTAATCCACTATATAAACGAATCTGGATCCTAATCCGTTTAATGTTAGATAGACGTTAGATAGACGTTGTTAGATGTTGGGTAGCCGCACATTATTATTTACATTACATGGAAAAATCGTAGATTCTAGTCAGGACGTACTGTTAGACCCAGGCAGTGACGTCACACAGGGGAAATTGAGGGGAATGCAGTTACCCTCTCTCTGCCACTACCGGCTTAGACACGACGCAGAGGCAGACGCGACGCGAATTGGGTGCGCGCATCACGTCACGTGACCGGTCCGTGGCGGAAGCGTAGGGATACTCGCCGCCCGAAAAGGGGGGAATGGCGTCGTAGAAGGGGCAAGGTAGAGTGGGAGAAAAGTCTTAATCTGGCAATACTGGGCCCAGAGCGGAGGGCCCACGTGTCATCGAGCGCCTGACCATATAGCCTCTGGAAGTGCACGTTCTAACCAGATAATATTGAGGGTGCACTATAATAGTCATGCTACTGTGGCGGCCTAGCTTCCTACTCGCGCCACAAGAGGAACAAGTAGTTAAAAGAAAGACCTTTCCCGCTAGTACTCGACTCCTCAATGATTTGTATATATACCGTCCTCAAACGCCTTCCAACATCCCAACCATCAATTAAATTTACTATAAAAATTTTTATTAGAATTAATCCCAAAATTAATTTAAAAAATAAGGCTGGGCCCGCTAGATAGCCTTACTGATGAGTCCTCTAGCGGGTCTAGGACGAAACGCTCCTTTTTACTTTTCTCTTTCATTTATATCATGCTCCCACAGTACTATAAACATCGGGGTCCGGTACCTATAGAGCTGCGATACTAGCGATTAGTATAGTCGTACCCTAACAGTCGCAAAACAACTGAACCTACCGAGGAATCTACCGGTGTTAGACGACTTCCTCGAGCTGATCGAGAGGTCGGCTTGATCAGCGGCACCCTGATCTTTCCAATAGGAGCTGATCGAGATGCTGACCGGCTGATTCTTCGCAGGACTCTGTCCCTTCGGTTGCAGGCCGGCCGAGTCCTCGATGTACTGATCCTCGTCGGAGTCGTTCAGAAACTTCGAAAACGGCTGGTCCTCCTCCGTACCTCTATGGAGTCCATGGCGGTGCGAGATCAAAGGGGCGTATTGATCGGGAGTGAGGCGAGAGGGGTGGAGGTTGCTAGCCCCCACCATCGCTACACACACCGCTAGCCAGACCGTCGCCGGAACCACTGTCATCCCCGGCAGCATCATCCTGCAATCAAACGGATATTCTTCGTTACTACTGTTTCCCTCTCGAGTGAGCAAAACGGCCGCGAACCTCCCGCGCACAAGGGTCAGTCGAATATTAACTGGATTCTACAACTGCGTGGTCCTCCCTGTATACATCGGATCGAGCGGGAGGATCAAGCAGGCATGCCATGCGACGCACAGCGGGGTTTTTGACCCGAAGAGCCGGACAAAACTATCGTAAAATTCGCTTAGCCTTCAAGTTCTCGTATCTTTGCTGAAAACCACTCGAAATTGACAAAAGAAACGTCATTTCGAAGGTTGAAGTTTCTACTTTTTGAATCTTTATACCGATTTTGTCTACACGGATGTCTAGGTGGTAAATTCCACCCTTAAAGTAAGTGTATCAATCTGTAAATATTTCTTCATATTTTTCAAGTGCAATGATAACCGAACAATATTTTTAGTAATTTGTAGATATACGATTGAGAAGTTTCATGATTTCCTTTTAGAATAAGTCACAATTTAATTTGAAAATAATTTTTAACAAAGACATCTTCATTTGAAAAAGAAGCTAATGTATTATAAAACAATCAATCTTAATCTTAGTAAATTAACTAGTAAAGTTAATAACATATTATAGATTTTAATCTCTTTATGTATCGAAGCAATTAACAAGAAATAGTAACAAGAAATAGTAACAAGAAATACTAACACGAAAAATAAATAGAAAAAATATGATCTAAATAAAAAGAAAATAAATAAGAACAAGAAACTTTTTGTCATTGTCTCTCGATTTTGTTCGGTGAGTGTATAAGAGCGAGTCATCTCACCCGGGACTGCTATATGAACCGTCGGGAAGAAGGGTTCACGGTGCGATGGTCACGAGATACATCTGTAAATCTATTCGAAGAAAAGCAAAATGGCGGTTGACGTCTCCGGCAAATCGATCTCCGAAACTAGACACACCATGACCTTTCACTCGCGTCTCCGCTAAACGGAATCACGTTCGTTGTTGCACACGAAAGCCTATCGATTTCGGGACACTCGACTGCCGCTCGTGGAAACGGGTCCCAACCCTGTCCGGCCCCCTTAACGCGAACCCCTCTTATTAGATTCTGTTCTCGTTGACGAAATTCCCGATCCACGCTTTGTGAACCTGCTCAGCCGCTGACCCGGAGAACAGAGAAGCAACAATCGGTCCTCGACGCGTTCGAGGTGAATCGAGTGATCTTGACACACTGTCGCTGCCAAGTCGACACCGGCTAAACTTAACAACTCCCCTCTCCTCCCTATCCCGAACCCACTGACTTCTTTGGCTTCGCTGGCGAACGCCCCCGCCCCCGATACACTTCCGACAGACGATCATCGTTGTTGTCTGTTAACGCAACGATCTCGCACAATTTATTCAGCCACCGAGAGCGTCTCGCGCGACGTTTTCGCGTCTTGCTGCGAGATGAATTAACAGGTTCAGCGTTGCGTGGGCCATCGGAGATCTTCGCTTCCGGTCTGCACGTTTCGATGCGGAAGCCATTATTGTCATAACCAGCCAGCGGATTTTATGTATTTTATCACCAAAATGTACTGATCAAATGCGATACTGTCAAACATTCAATAAATTTAAGGGGCACATTATCAAAATGTGCTGTCTTCGGGAATTTTTTAAGGATAATTGATAGTTAAAAAATTCTAGGTTTTTACAGTGCTCTTAACGTAACTCTTTACTTTATCCTGCATTTTTCTCAGAATAAAATATTGAAAAATGACAGAGTTATTCTCTGTCTTTGGAAAAAATTGAAACGTCTGAGATGACAAATTTTTTAGTCTCAAACTAAAAGGTACAAAAACTCGCATCGTAATTAAAAAAACAACTGGTTTAATATTCAGAAACATGTAACATTTTCAAAAATTTTCTTGCTTTCTCGATATTTCTACGCGTTTAAATCAAGGGGGCATGACCTTTTGAACTCTCGCAGAATGAGTACATTTCCCAGATTTTTTTACAAAACAACGCCTGGTTAAAAAGCTTTCACATCTTTTTTATTATGCTTGAATAATAGCGTGATGTACACACACGAAGGGCTTCAGCTTAACCAAAACTTTTTCGAAAAATACGAGCACATTTACAGAAGTTCATTCATATTATACTCGTATGCCATAGTGAGAACGTCCACAGTTCATACGACAAATGAGAGTAAAATCTTTGAAACATTTTAATTATCTATTACTCAATCTTTCTATACAAAAATGTAAACAAGAAATATGATGGCATTTTTTTTTTAAAACATTTAAAAAATCGATTTCCTTTGGAACTAGAAATGACTAGTCAGTGTAAAAGAAAGAATCTTTTAACAAACGTGAAATGTTATTAAAATCCTGCACCGAAATTTCAAAGTTAATTAGCCGAAAGTAGTTCGAGTTTTCAGAACCACCATAAAGGGAAAAGTAGTTTAAAAGGAGCCAAGCTGTCAGCAGCGTCAGTTCTTTGAAATCCTACGTCAGACTTGCTTTATAATATTTTTAAAATATTAAATGTGTAAAAATATGTGAAAAATCGATCTGCACAAAGATTATGTTAACCAGCTAAATGAACTTTTCAATCGTCAAAAGCGAGGAAAAAACATTGTCCTTCTATTCTAAACTTGATTAGGAGACAATGTGTTGAGGCAATAATTGTCAACCGATGATTAGTATTACGATCTAGCGTAGGTGAGGGTCATCGCATCTCAGCCCATTAATTCGGCCTCAAGACATCCTGAACTGTGGTGCTTAGACAGCTGTGAGCAACATGCGATTGAACCTTGACTTACAAGCATTATTTGCTATTATAGATCTGATGTCCGTGAAACGCAACACAATGTACAAAAAATGTCTACTAAAAACTTCAACATCTTCGTAAAAACTTGATTATCTATAGCATCATTAACATAAACTTCTGAACACAAAGAAGAATAATGAAACGTGTGCTATCAATACAGTTCCACGCGTAGGGTTTTCAAAATATTTAAACGCTTCATAAAGTTTACTTCGTAATAACATAATCTTTGCACGCAAATTAGATCAGAAATATTGATTTATTTAATATTCTTGGTTTTATTTGCGTGCAAATATAAAGAATAGTTTTCATTTATAAAAGTACAAAAAATAATAAGGACAAAGTGATTTTCTATTTAATTTTATTTAATTGAGTACAAGCAATATTGTCAAGTTTTTTAAGCAGAAATAAAAATGGGACTTGAAATTAATGTTACTGCAAAATTTGACACAGCATTAATAAAGATTGTCTTATATAGTTTTGTCATAATTATAGTATAGTGTTGAAGAAATTCTCCCCAAGTGTACTATAGCACATAGTACACAAGAGGACGAAATTCTTTTGAGTAATATAGATTTGTATGATTTTATATAATGCCTCATAGTATTGTCGTGGAGTTAGGTCTACACACTCGAAGATTCAACTGCAGCTGGCAGCTGGCTCATATGCTCGTCAGCAGTCACTGCCAGAAAATTCGCAGATATGGGAAAGAAGAGGCACACGTGTGTCCGAGCCTCCTTTGATTCAGAGTTAACTGAGAGTGGATCACTGTAATGTTACTGACGGTCGACGAAACTCTCGGTTGAATTTCCACGTGCGTAGGAATCGGCAAAGCGAAATTCTGGCTTCAAGCCGTCGCAAATCTTGAATCGGTGAAAAAGAAATTGAGAAACGAAATATCCGATATCTCCTCTTTTTATGATTCGAACTTCCATGTCTCTGCGTTTTAAATCGAATTAAATTTAAATAGTAGCTTAATCGCCAAGCATTAAATTACTGCATAAAATTTCCGAATAGTACTAAATACGTCTGATTAATTAAAAAATCAAATAAAATCATGAAGATATATTGAAATATTATAATGAATAAATTTATATTGTGCATAAATATTTAATGTGAAGAATAGCATATGCACAAATTTGCATAAAAATTCGCAACATAGTTTTATTACTAAACTGGGGATCGTTATAAAATTTTTTGGATTGCAAGAAATAGAAACCAAATGAAAAGTTCTTTCTTCCCTTACCAATTTTAATAGTAAGAAAATAATCAATTGACATTCTGACGTTTTTTTAATCTTCCTAATATTTTAAATTTCATCAATTTTGTTATTAACACATATAATCTGAAGGACTATGATTACAGTTTCGACTTCTCTTCGTCTGTTAGATCTCATTAAAATTTCCTCAATACATCACGGTGACGAAGTGTCTTCTATCTTGGACAAAGAATTGTGTCAAAGGGTGACGCAACAGTCGGTGCATTTAATGATTTATTAGCGTGCATCGGTGCATCTCGAGTTAGCGATCGAACACTACAACTGTGATCTGTGCTACGATAATTAGTACTTTGCAAAATACTCGACCTAGAATGTTCATAAATTAATTGCTGTTAACACTTTCTTCTAAGTTGCCTCCTCTTTTAAATTGAAAACTTTAGAATTTTCGTTCCATTAGTATGTATCATCGTACAACGGTTCCTTCGAAGGCTGTGTCTTCGATAACGACCAGTTACCGGTTGAACGATCAAATAAGTAAATTCGACTAAAGTCGAAGGTGGCAAGTTCGTTCGATTATTCAATAATATAACTGTCTTTATTCCTCGAGTCGAAGAATATCTAACCATGTTCGGGCGATCATGAGTCAGTGACTCAGTCCACTCAGAGACAGAGATAATCGCCCACCTGGATCGCCAGTGACCCACCGTAATTACGTGATAACGAGCCGAGATGATATCGTTGCGCAATCATTTCGACCGCTAATAACACAGCTAATTATACAACCCCCTCCCCCTTACCCATCAATGAAAGGAATATTTCTCTTTAAATCTTAGTTAAAACCTTGAAGCGTCCGTCTTCTCTTACGAAAATCCAAATTCGAAATCATTAACAATAATTCAAATGTAAAAACCTTCCTGTCTATGTATTTAATTAAATAATTACATATCAACATACGTGCAGCGGCATGATTACAATTAATTATTTCACTGACAATCACCACGACCAATAGTAATTAATATTAGCAATGTCAATTATTATTATTGATATTAGTTGCATATATTCGGTCGTAACAGAAATTCGTTCGGTTGTCTACATGGGTATCTTTTTTTTCATTTATTAACAAAGTAGACACATACAATCAATCGATTATAAAATCGTGGACTGTAAATATTTAGTATTTAATCACTGCATTTGTAATGAGTAGGAAGTAAATAAAATTAGAACATATTTGTTTCCCAGCTAGTTTATGTTGCAGCCCATTGTAGTTAACGAAAATGAAATTCGATTTAGGAAAATGTGTTAGGCCAGAAATTAATTTTTAATGATAGACAAAGAACTATGTCACCCACATATAGCCGACATGTCAGTTCTATAACTGACGCGGTAATTGCCTGTTGCGTCCCTGTTTTCGGAAGTGGCGCTCAAGCATTAATATTTGGATAAATATTAAATTATAGTCATGTTTGCGGACGACAGTTATGAATGTACCCCAACTTGTAGTGTACGGCGCGTGCCAACTGATCAGTAACCATTGCCATCGAACGACGAAGTCAAGAGGGGAATATGGCCGCTAAGTGGTGTACGACAGCTTATGGTAATAGCGAATGATCGGTCAGTTTTTAATAACTGGTTTAATAATTTTTGGGCAAATTTATAAATATTGCATTTATATTTGCTCTCTGCATTTTTCTCTGTTCCTGTTTCTATTCTTTCTTATATTTCCTAATAAGTTATCATTAAATATTTCGTTAATGTTCATGCATTATTTTACTTCTTTCTGATTTATCTCTGAATAACTAAACTATCAGCTGGAATATAAATGATTAACAAGAAAAATATTTTTATACAAATATCTCATAAAGAAACAGGACTTCAGATGTTCCTATCGCAATTTATGTGAAAAGTTAGTTATCTAGAGTCAAGAACACAAATACAATATGGCTAATATTGGTAATCTGGTTGTTGATGATCAACGGTGGAACGACTAATTTTAACCATGCGGTCGGATACGTGTTAAAACTTCCTCCATGTGCTGAAGACATTGGCCCTAAACGACCCAGAACCGCCCGGACGAAGATGAAGCAATTATGTCACTTCAAGCTAAACCAACACTCTAGCAAATCTAAACAAAATATTTTCGTTAGAGAAACGAAACTTACTAATTGCACAACAGTCAACGTTAAAGTCGTTAAAAAAGAATTTGTCTTCGATCCTGATTGTTATAAAACGACACCCAAAAATTAGACTATGCCTAAATATCTACAATCCACAAAATGGCGTAAATAGGAAAGGAATTCGTTGACAAAAAAAAAGTGCTAAAACTTCCCCGCTGAAGACATTAACCCCAAATGACTCAAGACGGACCGGAGAGGATGAAGCAATTATGTCTCTGAAAGCAAAAGCAATTCCCCCAGCAAATCTAAACAAATGATTTTCATTAGAGAAACAAAACTTTGCCATTTCCGTTGCATCCGGTTGACGACACTCGGACCACTCCGGTAGCCAAAGAAATCTACAGAGCATTAGAGAACCTAACTGCGCAACTCGAGAGAGAGAGAAGGTGGGAAGCCGGAGGTGGATTCTAGCGGCACTTCTCTCGCATCTCACCACCACATCTCCGAGGATTGCTCTTTTAGAGAGATCTCGCGCTGCAGGGGTCCTCATGAGCACGAGAGCTCGCGGCACGGTAGACTGAAATGCAACTGCATAACTACGAATATTGAATGAGCACCTTATTAAATGGGTCGGGCTTAGATCGCTAGCTGCCGGAGCTCTGCACAGTAAACTTCTCGGTTTCACCGCCTAGCTCTGGTGACTCCTCCCTCGGCTAGCCTCTAATACAGTAGAACCGCGTATAACACCGATTCCACCACGGATTGCTACTGCCAGAACCGCGTGAAATACAATCTTAAATAGCACATAGGAAATACAATCTTAAATAGCACATAGGAAATACTATTTTAAATACCACATAGTAAATACTCTATTTTACTTGGACATACAGTGATTCACAGTAATATTCGAACACTTTTAAAAAGACGAAAGCTATTTTAACCCTCAGCACTCGGATGGCGACTCTGAGGCGCCACTGAAAATTGCTATGCTATTCTTAAAAATATTGTTCACATTATTACTTTTGTTCGTATTTAATAAACTACTAGACGTTTACATATTACATGAGATATTATATCAGTTTCATGTACAACAAATGAATAAAAATTGTATAGAATGGAAAAATCTTTCGTTTTTGAGTCAAAATTGCTCCGAGTGCAAAGGGTTAAGATTAGATCAAACGATTCGAATTTCTTGGATGCGATAGAAGGATTAGTTTACTAGATGAATTATTTGTTGAAAAAATTGCAATTGGTCAGAATTGTGGAGACAATGTTAAATGTTACTTTTTTCGATTTTTTTGAGGTGTAAAAACACCTTTTAGTATTTTCTCAGCAATTCAGACCAATTGTAATTATTTCAAAATTTCTTTTTCTCCTCATGTAGTAAACTATCTAACAGGGGTGGGCGGATACCCGGAAATTCGGGTTTGGGTCGGAACCCCAAAATTCGTGATACGCGGGTACCCAGAAATTTCGGGTATTCGAAGTCGAAATCGGGTCCGGTCGGGAACCCGATAATTTCTATCGTCCGGTTACCCGAATATCATCGATTTTCGGGCTCCCGAGCCTACCCGACCTAACCCGGACACTACCCGAAATTTCCGGGTACCCGAGTATCACGAATATTCGGGTCCCGACCCGACCTGAACCGAGGTTCGGGTCCCCGAAATTTTCCCACCATACTATCTAACTATAAAATATTAAACAATAATGTGTTTACCTATATGAGAAAATTAGAAGAAAATTTTAATACCATAACAAAGTAATGGAACACTATTGAATATTTCTAAAATGACAATAAGCATTGCCATAAAAATATTTGAATCTCAATCTCAAATCAGTTTTTGATTTGCTCATTGTGTACAAAAAAACAAATATATTCATTTTTATATTAATATTTTCTTTACATATGATATATTATATCATCCACTTTTATTATTAATGGAAATATTTTCCACATTGAAAATATGAGTAATTGCAATGATAAATGCTTGATTTGTTTGATCAAATACTTTTTGCCAGAGGTAGCATCTTCGAATATAATACGACAAAAAGGACATTTGAAAAATCAATTATCTAAATCTTTCGAAACTTCGCGAATGTGTCCAGTTCATTGAACAAACTAGAACCAACGGCAAATCAATATTTTCTGTATTTTTTCCTTTAGACGGTACCATTGTTCTATTTTTCGTCCTAGTTGAAACGATAGCCAGGCTCATGCATATTCCGAATCTTTTCGGTTTTTTTAAATTCGTATAACTGCAGCAGTCGCAGTCGAGTCAACCATGGAGCACGATTTTTTCGAGGCGCTCCCGCTTAACTGATACAATTTCAAATGGAATCAATAGTTTTGCTTTCAAACAATTTCTAGTATTCCTGAAAGACACGTTAATAGGCCCACAAAGTTTAAAATTTGTATGTTTTGTAGTATTATTTTTACAAATCGTACATTCGTTCGTAATGGTACAGTCCAAATTATTATACAGTGTGTGATCCAATTATTTTTCCCACAGTAGAAAACAAAAAATATTGTATTAAATAGTTTTTGAAATTTCCAATATGCTCTTCTTCAAAATCTCATCAATCTTTCATTTTGTTACAGCCAGCCGAACAAAGGGAGAGGGAGGTATGTACATTAATATTTTCATTTTAATATAAGTATTAAGTATACATATAAAATAAGACTAACCAGTGATTATTTCATAATTGAATGAGTGTCTAGAAGGAGGACATATGTTAAAAATTTTCCGAAATGAATTTTTCTATGGAATGAGTGCCAATTTTATGTACAAATTACTTTAGGAATGTGTTATTTTATAATTATTCCATAATAGAATATGACTTCAGCCGATTGTTTCATTGCTAGATAGAACAACGAGA
This sequence comes from Lasioglossum lativentre, assembly GCA_916610255.1. NCBI lineage: Eukaryota > Metazoa > Arthropoda > Insecta > Hymenoptera > Halictidae > Lasioglossum > Lasioglossum lativentre. The sequence continues at coordinate 9,415,114 of OU744355.1, read as the reverse complement.
TGTTCATCCATACAATTTTTGAAAGTCTTACAGACCGTGGAAGAATTTTGTAATAGATCTTTCAACAACAATAGCAATTTCAAACCACCAATTCACCCCTAGCAACATAATCTAATAATTTCCTTAGGGACTGTTACGAAAAAGATGATTTCTAAGCTTCCTATCGATACGGCAAAATTATTGAAAATCTCATTAACAAATAAAATCTTCCGATAAATAAAACGTGTCACTAATCCGAACAGACACATTTCTCTAAACTGAAATTTTACAAAACTTTGAAAGAGAATTTTTTAATTGCCTATGTAAAAATGAAAACTGCCTGTGTGTCTGCACTGTGTATTGCCCAAACAAAAATAGTTTCGCGCGTCGCCGCGTTATTTATGGTCATAGTTACAAATCGAGTACAAAATGACGCATATGGCAGATATTGCTCCACAGAGGATCAGAGACATTGCAGGTACGTGTGCGTTCCAGCAGGGCCGATAGGGTTAAGGTGGAAATTAAAATGCACGAATCCCAGTCTGTGGAACATGAATGGGAGTCACGCGTGACTAGGACGCGCGCAGGATGCAAATTATAGGACGATTATGAATTAATACATTAGTATCGGAACGCGGCAGGCAGGCGTCTGGATTGAGTATTGAGCGGCGTTATCGCGTTAGTAGCGAGCGAGCGAGCAAAATAATTAGAACGAGCCGGTGTGTATAAGCCTATTTCTGAGTAGACGGATAACCGTCGCGCCGGGGGACTATTAGCCGATGCTTAAGGTGACGGGGCTACGTCGGGGATCCGAGATTGCTAGCGATTCCTTTAGAATTGACCTTAATTCGATGCTTAACGGCGAACGGAGTCGAGCGAATTTTATCGCGAACAACAGCCCAATAAAACTTCCTGCGTGCCCGTAATTAATTTCATCAAAACTCCGTAATCGCGTCCAATGATGTCGGTAACGATCTGCGAGGATCGACCTCTCTCCTCAAACCTTTGAAACTCATTTGTACATACGGTACGTTTGGTTTAACTGTTTGGTTTATCTGTAGCCAGATAAAAAATTCGAAAAAGAAATTTGTTCATGAAAAATGAAAGTCACCTTAATTTTTTAAAATGGCACTAAATATTTTTTAGTACATAATATTACTGTTAGTGTCAAGACGAGTTCGACGGCCAAGTATACTATGACCTTGACATGACCTTAAGAGCAATCAATATCTTGAGCTATATCAACAACTCAAGCCTGACTTACTGTTAAGACCTCACTATAAAGGTCATGTCAAGGACATAGTATACTAGGCCGTTGAACTCGTCTTGACATAAGCAATAATACAGTATTTTATCGATAATTGTCCCAACCACGGGTCCGGCCAGGGACAATAATGTGTGAAGGATACTATTCTTTGACTTTTGCCGAACGTAAAAACGAATAGCAAAGCCCGAGGGGCCTCGGTCGCCGAGAAGTGTAACATAATACGGGTCGGGTATATCGGTGTGAGACCAGGAGACCACTATATACTAATCCAATAACAAAACTTTTTTTTTGTATTATTTTTTTATGGAACTTTCACCAACATATTCTTGATATTTTTCTAATGAAATTGATACCAAAAATGATATAATTCCGATAGATATGTTTATTTTACATTTACGTTTTAATTCGTTCGCAACGGGTTAATGAAATCCTTTTATTTCGAGGCAACCGGATAGCTAGAAAACTATTCAATCGACTTTTAAATTGCTTTTTTTACGTAAATTACAATTACGAATTGTAAATTACTTTCGGGTGAAGTAACACACAGTGACAGAACATTTCGAGTACCGTGGAAAAACTAACGGAAACAAATCGGAAAGTCGATTAAATAATTTTGTAGCTATCCGGTTGCCTCTTAATAAAAGGATTTCATTAACCCGTTGCGAACGAATTAAAACGGAAATGTAAAATAAACATATCTATCGGAATTATATCATTTTTGGTATCAATTTCATTAGAAAAATATCAAGAATATGTTGGTGAAAGTTCCATAAAAAATAATAAAAAATAAAGAAGTTTTGTTATTTGATTAGTAGTGGTCTCCTGGTCTCACACCGATATACCCGACCCGTATCATGTTACACTTTTCGGTGGCCGAGGCCTCTCGAGTTTTATGGCCCCTCACGGGGTATACCCCGCAGGAGTGGGGATAGTTCAGGGACAATTATGTGTAAGACATGTGGGACATTTATCGATAAAATACTGTATTATGTAATAGAAATTTCAAACTGTTTAAATATCGACAATTTCGCGAGACTGGGAATGTTTGAATATTTTTTGGATCCTCTGTATATACTTCTTTCGTTTTTTGGATCCTGTTATTTCAAAAACGTATAAAAAAAGAGTTGGTTGTAAGAATGATTCGCCGTAAGAGGGATAATGAATACCTGTGGCACCGCACATGTTTGCTACCCGGAAACAGATAATTAGATTAATTATAACGGCAAGTAATAATAATGTTTCACCATTGAAGTAGCCCGTTGCTCAAGCAGGATGTACTTGCTAGCGAGAGGCGATCAGCAGCGAACTGATTGAAGGTTGACGGTGGTCGAGACGAGGGGAAAAAAAAAGTGTTGCCTAATTAACGGGAGCGGCAGGCAGCGTCGTCGCCGCTAATCGGTAGGCGGACTCGCGCCTCAACCGCTAAATGAGATTACTTATTAACAGCGGAACGATTTGCGCCGGCTGCCAGCGAGTGAGTAAGGAGGGTGACGGTCCCGTTCGTTCGTTCGTTCATTCGTTCGTTTGATAACGAAATTGTCGCCGCACTCGGTGACGAGAACGAGCGAAACGCTGCCAACCTATTGGCACTTCGACTTACAAGCGTTTCCCTCGCAATTGGAAACTGATAAAGAAAAGGAGTACAGTAGTACTTGGTTAAAGGGTGTAGCCGGATAAGAGGGTCAAAAGTGCCCGTAAACCAAATTGAATTTGCAGTAGGCCATTCGATAGATTATCCAAAGAAAATACTTTGTGCCAATTTTCAACCCTACATTTCAACACGGGGGTAGTAACGGGGTGACTAAAAAAATCAGTTTTTTCCGCAATTTCCCTTATCCTCTTCAATTGAAAGTTCTGAAAAAAATCAGACATATGTTAGCTATTAGAATACACATCTACGAATTTTTTCAAAATTTTTAGCTTCGAAACCAAACATTTTTGGGGACGTACACTTCTCGTAGCCACGTTAGTCTTTCTGTTGTTCCTAATGTAGCAGCGGTTCATTTAATTTAATCGCCAGAAACTGAGTAACTGAATGATAATTTTGATACGCTGGGTCAGAATAGACCCAGGCACCGCCGAAGGGTTAACGGAGTAATTCTACTTTCAGTAGAATAATGGGGAATTCCAAACGGATTTATAATTTGGTTAAAACAGCATTAACAATATTATTTACATGAAGGTAAAATAACCTTTGACCGAAGCATTAAATGGAACGGTCTTTTCAAATGCCATCTGATTATGAAAATAGTTCAATTCGCAGTATTTTCTCTTAAGCCATTTGAAATTTTCCCCAGGCCTGAAAGGCGTCCGGCTCGCAAGGGTTAATTAAAAGTTCAGATAGATGCAAGTTTCCCGGTGAGCGATCGCGATAGCTGGGGCCACGATGAACGTTACCACTTTGTTCGGACGATTCTTGTCCCGATAAAAAGTTGTAGTAACGTCGGCCGAGCCCGGTAATGCGTGAATTTATGATTGTCCCATTATTTGTGGTCGACGCTTGTCCCTCCCCGCCACGCGTGACCTCCATGTTGAAGCGGGGGAGCCAGATCCGTGCATTTCAATTTCCACCTTGAATCGCGTTCTCTCCTGCTCGCCCAAACAGATCCGCTTGTTTCTCTCCAGCCGTGTGTATTTTAGGACGGGAGAGAAGCCCGGATACGAAATTGCATGTCGCCAAGCTGGAGCTGCACGCCGCTGATGCTGTACGAAGCTTACGTTAATGTGACCACCATGTTTATGCACCCGGCTACCATTGCTTATCGCGGCCAAGAATAATTGTTCACGTAGCAGTATTTCTGCGCGGAATTAATGGAATTTCGACTTCTCGCGACTTCGCCAACTCACACGGGATGACATCGCTTACAGATTCAACGAATATGTGAACGGGGGGTTAGGGAGACTCGATCTAGGCAGTGAAGCTACGAGAAAGTGGAGGTTGTCGGGAAAAATTACTAGACGCCACCTTAGACAGAAAGTAAAAATGAACACGCAACATAAAATATCTGAAAAAATTGAGAACATTGCTTTCGATAATATCTCGCTACAGAATTTTTATAAAACTGGTATCTCTAAAACTTCCATGAAAAATGTGTATTTTTTTTTTGGATTTTCAATGTTTTTAAATATGTTTGCCTAATCCGAAAAATCTGAAAAAAATACACGTTGATGTAATAGGATGCAACTATCATAATAATATAAACGTAGTCACCCGATAACTTCAATATAAAATCAGTAATTTTAAGTTTCTGGAATTTTAAAAAAATTGATTTTGCAGTTACAAAAAATTCGGGAAAAAATCACAGTCGTGTGTGTCATTAGATAGAATGTTCATGGATTTTTTCATAATTTTTTATTCAGCAGAACAGAAGAAATAATTCATTATACCATGCTCACGCTATGACTACCCTTGCGGTAGGGGTACCGACATGGATCTCGTAAAAAAAATCAATTTGGTTTGGGGGTATATTTGACCACCTTATCCTTTTGTTGAAATTGTACCATCTAGAAACGTTTCTGCTGGTAATGAATAGTTCAGGGGATAATTGTGTGGATGGATGAAAGTGGGACACCCTGTATATATGTTACCCAGTCCCGTAGTGATCATCCCGCGCAATATTATTACCGCGAGGCTGTCCTGTTCAGGAGGCTATCAATTACACAGCTCATTGCAGCTATCGCGAAGAGATGCGCAGAGAAAGAGACCGTGAAAGTGAGAGACTGATCGTAACAAGACTGTGGGAAGGTGGTCTTCATACTCGAGTAATTCGGTTCTCGCGCAATTCCCTCTGCGACCAGTCATTCCAATTTCCACTTACAACATTGTTAGATCGAGCGACGTTCGCTGCGATAGCAATCTGCATTGAAAAATAAAAATTATGACTTTCAAACAAACTCTAGTCGAATTTTCCGGGAAATTTTCCGGGGAATTTGATGATTAAAAATGAATTCTCTTGTCAATTTTGTTTTAAATTTCGGTTTTATGTTGCAGAATTTATTAATAGATTATTAACAACATTGGGTATAAATCTCTGTGGTTAAATTTTGTAAAATATCTGTTTAGGTAATTTAGTATATTTTTCATGTGGCCCTATGAAAAATAGTATAATGTTCCGGGTTAATTTATACGGTTATTGTAACTTAAATAAAAACAGTAATAATCGACGTTCTATTTTCATGTATAATGATTAATGAGGTTTTTATCACATTTGAAACCTGTTAGAATCCTTGACGAGTAAGCAGGTGTTGCCTTTGATTCTACTTTCCATAAATTAATACGTAAAGGCTATATGTCCATGAAACGTCGTAATCTATTCCTTTATACACAGCCCATACTTTCCTTTTCCGTAAAAAGGAGCAAATATCCAACTTAACTGACAGTCACTAATTACTGCTACAAAAAATACCAATATCCTGCGTTAAGGCATTCTGATTAGCATATTTAAAAAGAGGAGCGATGAAGAAGCTTTTTACCGATGGTTTATTCACGGGATAGTGAAAAACATCTTTGAGATTGAAATTTTTTAAAAATACATTTTTCTAATAGTTCACGAAAACCGGAGAAAGAGAAATTCGTGGATAGAAACTGAAGTCAGACTGAGAAAAAAATACATGAAACATTTTCTAAAAATACTGTGTTTCACTAATAAATGTTACGCTAAAACTAAAAATATATGAGTTATTTCTCTATTACTCTAACGTTGGGACTGTGATCAACGCGAACTCAGAATGGTTTGTTCAAAATGGTGCTGCAGTATGACTAGCTCAGCCACTTTGTAAGAAAGAGAAAAATGGAAATACAGAATTCCTCAGGATTTGGATAAAGACTATACTTCAAAATTTTCCAAGCAAGGAAAACTTGCAGAAGAATTCTACGAGTTTTACACACCCAAAGTGGCTCACCCCTGAAATCCTCGAATGTTCTTTCCCGGAAATGTGATTTCAATACTTGAAGTTTACAAGAGGAGCTAGGAAGAATCGTTGGCATGAGCCAACGAAAATTGGTAAGAGGAATCGTGGAACACTGATGGGAAGAGTTGGAGGAGAAGTTGTGAGAGAAGGACTATCCAGAATTAGAGGGTGGAGCTAGATTGAAGTGGTGAAAGATGAGAAGCGGTTGCAGGAAGTTCAATCAATTATATGACGTCGATAATCATAATTTAGCTACCGTGCCTACAGTAGAACCTCCATTGTATGAACGTTCTATTATATGAATACAATACTGTGTGTACCTGAGTGTACACGTAAATATACCAAGTGTTTATATATTTATTTTTTTGTACGATGAAATTCCATCACTAGACATAAATCTGAAATAAGAGAAATTAAGATCCTCAATTATTAAAATTAATAAATGGAGGAATAAATTTCTATTCAGCTCCAGTTTATTGCAATTCACGTAGATCATTTTTATTTTGTATAAAGATCCAGAACCGGAAATATTAACAATTGAAAAAATAATGTGATATAATTATGAAACCTGAACGTGGGGAATGAGCAACAAATCTAGCACAGAAATATGGTATTGCAAAATGAACCGTCACCAGCATAAAAAATCGAAACCGTGCCGCTGAAAAATATTTATAGATATATTTAAACAATATATTTAAACAAAGACCAACTACTGTACTGCCTTGCAAAATAATTGTTGAATAAGGAAAGCTTCGACGATCATGATCTTGGACCACCGTTGCTACTTCAAGAACTATGAATTACGTTAGCCCTACCTTCTTCCCTGTTTTGATGGCGCATGTGCAATACTGGTCTCAACAACGCTTGGTCGAGTAATATACCTATACTACTCCGTAAACTGACAATGTTCCGTACGTGTATGCACGCGAGTTTGCCCTCTGTAACGGTGTCATTAATAATACTCGAGAACAGGAGGATGCATTGGCAGCGAGCGAGACTGAGAGCCACGAACGAGACACGTTGGCGAGGGACACAGACGTATCTACTGTTCTGCTGCATCATGCTAATGCTCTACTTTGCATACGCTGTCTGAGTTAGCATTGTTAGTGCCTGTCCATCCATTTTGCTAATCTAGAAATGCCGAATAAATGGGATTTTTATTAAATTATTTTAACCCTCGAATATGTATATATATATACGTTCCTCAGGGTGAAAACTCACCTACTTAGTATTCTCACATACTGTAAAATGATTAATGTCCTCCGATGTCTCTGTGCGAGACATTCTTTAAAATCTGACACTATAAATTAAACATATTTTGTTGATTTAAAGTGTTAAGCAAAAATAGGTCAACTACTTCTGAGGAGCCTATGAGGATTAACCCATTGCCTTAAAATGACGTCTCAGAGGTGTCATCGGTTTCTGACACCACACTTGATTACTTTTCACTTTCTTTTATACTTACTTTTTTTTATGTAATAACAAGAAAGTCAATTTACATTAATGTTACTTCGTATATTCATATACAACGTTATTCGAAGTTTGCAAACGATGATTTGTACTCTTCGTACGCCACAAGAAAGCTCCTGGCAGAAATTCGAAAGGAATGCAGCAGCAAGCCGTCCGATTGGATCATTTTACACGAACTTTCGGTTCTAGCCGAATTATCGGCTAAAGTTTGTGATGTCAAAACATAACCATTGGCTGTAAGCGAGGACCCCCTTTGCCCCTGTGCCGTCACGAGGGACTTCTTGTGGCATTCGAAGAGTACAGAGTCCCCGGATTAAGACTTGTGTCCCCACTCTATCTTCCCCTTCTACGACGCTATCCCCACGCTTCCGCCGCGGCCCGGTCACGTGACGCGTTTCGTCATTGTCCTGCATGTGTCACAATGTCACGTGACTAATCCGGTGGCAGAGAGGGAATAACTTTTCCCCCTCAATTGGTGCTCCCTCAAATGGCGACTCTGGATGTATAAAATGTATTTTTCAATTTGTAAGATATGTGGTTGATTGGCTCCCGAGATACTATGTTCGGAAAAAGCTATTCTGAGAAAATCGGATTTAAAGCTTCAGGTACTGTTGGTGGATGCATACAAGTAATTACGATTAATCGGCTATTCCGGAGTCATACAGGATAATACAAACTATATAATGCCTCTGGAGAGGACTGTATATGTATAACGTAAAGGCATGAGGTAGACAACTATGTGGTACGATGATGCGCTGATCGGCCTTTACCATGAGCGGCAAGCACTCCGATTTGTACGCACTCGAGTACCCTATTAATTTCCGTACTAGCATTGCCAAACTTTCGAATTCAGCTGCGATGCTTTGGAAACGGGTTTCTGAAATGTTACACTGTAACAACACACATTAAAATAATGTTTACAATCCGTCAAACTGACGAGATCCCTCAACTTTTAAATCAGTGATATTTTAATTCTGAACAATTACAAAGATAGTAAAAATAAACAAATAAAATTGAACTAACAAAAAATTCGTTTGATCAATGTGAAAATATAGTGTACACCGCCATGATCTATTTGACACAATAAAGTGAAAGAATTTTTGTTTAATTAAGAAGAAATGAACGTACTGAAAAACGATAGGGAACAAAAATGACGAATTACTGCAACATCTCCAATTAACAAAATAATTAAATAAATACAAATAAATAAGTACAAAAACATTTTAGTCGTCTGTCTGCAATCCGAAACCGTGTTTTCTAAATATTTGAGTGAATTTTCAATGAAATCAGAGACGACAAGCAAATGGATTACAATATTTACCACAAATTTTTTCAAATAATGGACACAGCCAGTTTCGATACTATACAGAAATTGAGAACAATTGGAGTCAACGATTGATCCAAACGATATCCCGCTTCGAATCGGTTGAAATGCTTATGCAACTGTTACAGTAAGTCAAGAATGATTATGTAGTTTGTTCATTGATCCAGCTCGCGCAATATGCGTACGATGTTCGCGTCTTGCGATTAACGTATGTATCTATCTGCAACGACTCGCGATTCGAAACACGTGTGTATGTAGTAGCATTGCCATCCAAGCGACAGCAAATCGGTCGCTCGTTTGCGCAACGTGACACAAAAATCAATTGAGCAATTTAAATCGGTGTGCCTGAGGCGCGCATACAAAACAATCTGCAACATGACTAATTACTATCGACTTTTTAACGACTAAACGATTCGAATAAGTGAAGCCATTGGTAATTGCATGGAAAAGATTCGTCGCACCGATTTCAACGATCTTGTCACCGGATTGCGAATCTTTATGCATACGTACACATTTAAAAAAAACAAGACTGCATTTATAGTAAACAAATATTAATGACATCTCTATAGTTACTGTGATAAAATTTTCTAGTTGATAAATTGAACTTGATTCTCATCCTGCTACATGAAATTTCGAATTTGCATAAATATCCGTAGTGCATTTTTTACTCATTGTTAAAAACTATTGACTAACTTTATGTATACACTGAAATCTGCCTTAGATTTAAATCAAATTTAATTTCAACAATACGCACAAAAGTATTTGTAAGAATATGTATTAAATGTTTAGAGGTTGTACGTATTAATAATTTGCATCACACAACGAAAACAATAATTTCTTTTAATAAATAAAAAAGAAGTAATTACTGTTTAATATTTATAATGTGTCGTGGTTATCAGTAAAAAACAATAGGAAACAGCATTATATTCTATGAAAAGGGAACCAATAACGTACTAATGATGTCATTCGAATTTTGATGAGCTAATGTATCGCAATATACAGGGTGGTCCACCTAAATGTGTACACCGAAATGTAGCCACCTAAATATCTCCTTTATTTGTGATGACATAACAAGTGTTTTTAATGCAATATAAATGGTATCACAAGGTGAATTTTTTGCAAATATTTTTTTTTTCTCAAGATTATCTTTTCCGGAGTGTTCACTTTCATTTTCAAAGATTAAGGTCATTTGAAGGTCACGTTATTATACATATCTGATTGTATTTTTTGCTCAGCTACACGGTGCAATAAAAAACGAATGCAGTTATGTGTCAAAAAAAGACCGATGATCTTGATAACTCCGAAAAAAATTACCTAGGTGGAAAAAATATTCGTGCCAAATATTTGGTCCATTGACACCATGCACATTACGTAACAAATAATTTTTGCATCACAATAACCTGAAGAGATATTTAGGTGTACTTATTTAAACGGACCACCCTGTATAGATACATAATACCTGTCGTTAATATTAGGTCTATTTTTTCCAAGTGAATATAACGTAGGATGATTTGTTAATTTTATCACTTCTGTCACTTTTTATTTGTAAATATACTTTAATTTATACCAATGTGAATCCTATGACGCAATAACGTGAAAAAATTAATGACTGAATTAAAATGAAGGTAATATTGTCGAAACGTTACATCCTCTCGGATTTTGATGAAATTCAAATACGTTGTCAATGTCATAATTCTAAACAACTTTTTCCTTTGGAAGTACATGGTGGTCTCTTTTAATTTCAGAAATATTCGCAAACAAATGTCAGACCCACTGTTGCGAATTCTGTTTATTTTGAATGACCGAATTTGTTCTTTAGGGCAGAGCACTGCCATAAAGAACAAAGTTGATCATTGAAAATATACGGAATTTGCAATAGGAAAAAACATTAAAAAACTGTCACTACGCATTTTGACGTGAAACGTCTTTAAAATCAGGTACCAGTACAGAAAATGCAACGTTCAGACCGAAACGAAAACGTAAAATTTAGACCGCCACGAAATAAGATCGATGAAGTCAGCTGCAATTCTATCTTTTGGTACACGAAAACGCGGGGATTTGTGTGTGTATAGAGCGCGGTGAAATCTACAAACTCTATACACAAACATACGAATCACCGCGCTATACATATACACCTAGCAGTGGTTCGTGTGTTTGTGCATAGAGCGAGGTGATTCGTGTGTTGTGTACAGAGTTTGTAGATATCGATCGATTTAAGTAATAACAAGTGTATTAAAAAACAAAAAGGTTTCACGTTAAACCGACGGCCGTGCGTCCCGACACAGCCACACCTGATTTTTTTATATTTTACATATTTTAAGATCTAACCTAGACCTAACCCAGACCAAACAAAGTCAAATGTTATTACACACCCTCGTGGGATACTCGTGTCGCGTATAGCAACTTTAAGAAACTATTTTTGCGAATATCTCGTAAACTAGAGCTGACCGCTATACAATATACAGGGTGGGGCAATAACTATTAGCACCTCAGATATCTTCGAAACTATAAGTTTCACAGAAATATTTGCTGAAATAAAATTGTACAGTACGTAGGGGGCCATCCGGTGGCGATAATAGTTTTTTTGCAGGTGGATGTACTTCGGACATTTGAAGGTCACCTCCATTTTTGTAAATGGATCGGTATGTATTGGAAATGGGTGTTAAAGAAAGGCACACTGGTACTTGTATTAAAAATAAATGTCTTTATTTTACGGCGCAGGAGGAAGCTCTTTACTAAAGGAAGTTTCAGCCTCAACTGACTCTTAGAGGAAAAACCGTTGGAACCCCAAAATGGCGAATAGGGTCCCCTCATATCTCCAGACTGTTTAGGTTAGCCCCCCACAGTCCGGCACTTGATACAAAGTATATACTGAATGAGTTACCTCGAAATCTCTGTTTAGAAACGATCCTGAAAACGTTCCATCGATACATCGTAATCTCTATTTAAGAATACGATTCTGAGAATGTTGATTTAGTTTTGATAATTCGACAGTATGTTTTTGCTTCCGTATCATGATAGAGGATCTTAAACGAGCTGGCCATGATATTGCACCGCCGCGTCCAATCCAACGATTTCGAAGTTTTTCATCGAGTTCCCTTCGCGCAATCAATGAATAATGTGCTGGACATCCATCATGTTGATACCACATGGTCTTCGTGTAAGTAAAGGTAACTTTTCTAGCAACACCCAATGTATACCAAAATATACTACCAAAACCGTAAGTATATCGTCTTTCTCTATTTTCTACGACCTTCAATGATCTTATGTAATAGGTCGTTGAACTCGTTTTAAGATCCTCTATCATGATACGGAAGCAAAAACATACCGATCCATTTAAAAAAATGGTGGTGACCTTCAAATGTCCGAAGTACCTCCACCTGCAAAAAAACTATTATCGCCACCGGGTGGCCCCTTCGTACTGTGTAATTTTATTTCAGCAAATATTTCTGTAAAACTTATAGTTTCGAAGATATCTGAGATGCTAATAGTTATTGCCCCATCTGTATATGTACTTCCAAAGGAAAAAGTTGTTGAGAATGGTGACCTTGACAACATATTTAAAGCTCATTGAAATTGGCGACGTGGTAACACTTCGACAAGTTTGTCAAAATGAGAAACAATTAATAAATTGAAAAGCAAAGAATCTATGTAAATGAAATTAACATAATATCGTATATTATTAAACATATAGTAATGTGTTGCAATATTACGGCCAACAAACGATGTTTTTTTTTTACTAAAAGCTAAATACCCATGCAATAAAGATAAGGCGAATACGGAGATAGCCAAAAACACATTTGTCCCGCGGGTTTATGCTACATCAGATAATAATGAGAACGAAATGTCAGTTATGATCTCCAATAGACTCGGCCGATAATTTCTGGTAATAACAGAATTTATGTCATTGAATAACGATGCACATAATGATGTTCATACGACTGCTGAACATAACATAAAATCAAGTCGAATTAAATGATAAAATAACAAACAGTACTAGACTGCGGTAAGCAACATACATAGCATAATTGAGAATAAACATAATTTCAGTTTCATGCGTTGCCGATAACGGTTGTATTGCAACATTTTATTCAAGTAAAGCTGCCTCGAATCACTGATGTAGCTTAAACACGGCTTGTAACTATAGGCGAATGGATTTAACAGTGAACAAAGCGATGGTCGCTGAAAGATACGAAGATGGTAGCATTCAGAATGGTGTTGGAAACAATTTCACCTTCACATTAGTGATCTAATTCCAGACAGACCGAAAAGATTTTTCGAAGTGACTAGTTATAAAATATTAATTACATATATTATCCATTATGTTCGAATGATATTGATTGTTCACTATGTGTTCAGAATTACCATCCAGGAATTGTTCTCATAATTACTTTAATCTCTACGGACGATTTTGGTTATTTCGTGGCAATTATAATTAGATCCGTTCAAATTGTAATGTATTATTCTTTTACATATTTTTGAGCATACTTTGTTAGACTGGGCCCGGGGAACTTCTTCCCCGTTGCCGCTTCACGACTCTCATTTCCAGTGTACCGATTCCCCCACTATCGACTATTTCATATTGTCCCTACCTTGCTTTGCCTCGCGTGATCAGTATCACCGGATTATTAAGACTTATGTCCCCACTCTACCTTTCCCTTCTACGACGCATTTCCTCCACGCTTCCGCCCGGTCACGTGACGCGTTTCGTCTCTGCCGTGCATGTGTCACCATGTTACGCGACTAATCCGGTACTGGCAGAGAGAGGGTAACTTTTTCTCCTCGATTCGTGCTCCCTCTCCTCATCTGGCGATTCTGGTTAGAACACCTCGTTTTAAAGCACTAGAAGAATTTTAAAAATTTAAGAATCTTGACATATTACTTTCATTTACCTCCAACTAAAATGAGAAAAAAATGTTTACATTGCACAAAAATCAACAGCGTTATAATTAAATATAAGTCGTTTTGTTTAGAGATTATAGAATGCTGAACACAAGGCACGAGAAAGAATTAACTCTATGTGTGGTCTCCGGTTTAGCCAGGGACATAGATAATGGAAAATTATGTTCGGCCACTTTCATTGAGCTAACAGGTGGTCTCGTAAATTGGAGCTCAAAGAAACAGAAATCGGTCGCTTTATCGACCAGGGAACCCAAATACATAACACTCCTAGACGTTAGCGAAGAAATATTGCTTACAGATATAAAATCTAAAAATTTCTATAGGAAATCAGAATAAAAACAAGCATATTTAAGTAAGCTTACACACTTAATCACAGAATTGAGTGTGCCTACAAATCGAAAGCACGTTTATTGAAAAATTAAGAATTAAAAATAAGCTATTTTGTGCAATTGTACATACGTTGAAATTTTTACCTAATCGTTTATATAAAATAACATTAAGCGCGAGAAGAGAAACAAGAGAACTGGAAGCGAAACACTTGAGATGAAAACAAATGATCGTCAGTAAACAGAATTCTTGCCAGCAATCAAACACGATTGATGTGATAAATTATCGAATGTAAAATAGTAGATTTCCGATGGCAATTACCTTTTTCAAGCGACTACGTCTCGAAGATTGAAGATTTCAAATTATAGGAATTCTACTGTGAGACAACATAAATTTTTCACTGCAAAGACACTGTGTACTTCACCGAGGTTTACAAATTCTCATTAAAATCGAAATTTTCGGTATGGACGACTTTCTACGTAAGTACGCGCAATTTGCATCTCATCAAATTATGATAATTACTATGAGCTAATAGCAATCAACTCTTTGATCACAGAACGGTTGCAAATTTAAGCAATTAGTATCGTAACCTCGTTACATCATACACTCCTTTCAAGGTCTCTTTTACAGTGAAATGTTCAATATCGTCATTCAGGTATAAAATAATAATTACGAATTAATGCGTTGTTATTCATTATATACAATATCTGGGGACAGATGTAGCATGTACAATCTGTTTATTGTACATACGTTGTACATACGTTGTCATACGTATTTAAAGACCACAAGCTTTGCAAATAAAAATCATTATAGAACTAAATATACAGGGTGGTCCACGCAACTTGTTCACCCTCAATAACTTCCAAAGTATGCTTTGTATGAAAAAACTTTTCGAGAAAAGTTGTATGGTTTGAAAGGATACGTTATGTAATTCATATACCTTTTTTATAAGTGGAGGCGTTTCGGAGATTTAAAGGTCAACTTCGTTTTTTAAATGGAATGCTATATTTTTTATGCCAAAATATCGAAGAGCGTTAAATTTTGAGTAGAAAGTACTGATCTTTATTAGCTGTAAACCTATTAGTTAACGAATAATTTCACTTTGTTTCTTGGTCTTTGCAAAGCGGTCTTACGGAAATCTTTGCTGGTATTGAAACTTTCAAGAAACAAAGTGAAATTATTCGTCAACTATTAGGTTTACGGCTAATAAGGGTCAGAACTTTTTTACATGCATAAAAAATATAGCATTCCATTTTCAAAAACGAAGATGACCTTCAAATCTCCGAAACGCCTCCACTTACAAAAAAGTATATGAATTACATAATGTATCCCTTCAAACCGAACAACTTTTCTCGAAAAAGCTTTTTCATACAATGCATACATTGGAAATTATTGGGAGTGAACAAGTTGCGTGGACCACCCTGTATATTTAATAATAAAGTACTTACTAGAAATAGTATTTATACAATTTACCCAGAACTAATAAAAAATTATGAAACATAGTGTTTGCTTCTACTTATACTTAATATTCACTAACACTTACTTTCATGCATGAATGTGATCTGCTTGAGAGAAGACACGTTATTATTGCTCATAAAAAGCCATTGCCTTTCTCAGTATTCGAGCACAGACACTCTAACTGTGAACACGTCAAATCGTAGCTGTTAAACCTGTTCCATCAACCTCACGACTGATCCTGCATTTGCATAAAACATGGAAATTTCACAGACGCGCATCGTCGTAGATAAACGATGTCTTACGCAAGAACTTGTCGAAATTCGTCGGATAGAATTCCCATACAAGTTTACAGCTAATTCACCAAATAGATTCGTTCGGATTTCCCCAGTATGACTTCATCGTCTCGTGTCACCTTGCCGGGTACGTTCCAACGCCTCCAATTATGCTTGGAGATACAGTCGGAGACAAAACGATAGGACACCCTATTAATTTATTCATTTCCGTTTCGTAGATAATTGGTCATAGTTTTACACTGTTTTTGTTTATTTGGTTCAGTTGGGTAAAACTAAAATGTTGGTCCGCGTGAATTTATCTAAACAAATGTAAATTTTCAAGGCAAATTAGCGGAACAAAATGATAGCATGTTTAAAAAAATGGAATGTACAAAAAGAGTCTACCAGTTTTGTTGAATATTCAACATGACGTAGAGCCTGCTTTATTTTCTATCACGGAAATTATTAGGCAGAGATTTGTATAATTTTTTCACTGTTTTCTGCCTTGATCGGCGCCATTCATGTACAATACATTGTTTTAACTCGTCAAGTGTTACCGCACAATATAATTGATTTCCTAAAATGTACATTTTGCTCCCAAATATATGGAAACCTATCATATGGAAACGCAAAGACACGTAAAGGTGTCCTATCATTTTGTCGCTGACTGTACAAAATCTTTCGTAGGAATCGGGCGTCGCGATCTCCTCTTTTTGTCCTTTAATTGTTATTTCCCCTCGTTAGTACTTACAGCGGCAGGCAATATGGTTGTCGGAGTCGTTGCAATCCAGTTCGATCGAGCTCGCAGTTAAATATCCGGGCGTTGCACAACGCAGGGAATTCTGTTCGACATCGGGGCAACGAAATTTCACGGCGATTGCCGGAAACCGAACGATCGAGGACCAGGAAAATAATCGGATTATACGACCGAGCACGTTTCCGAGTGACGGGTCAATCTTCTCGGTACAACATTGTACTCGATCCCGCCACTCTTACCGACCTCTCCAGACCGGGGCCTCTCGAGTTGCGTCAATTGCGAGTCTCTGCGAACTCGGCTAATTCGATGCGAATCACCGAGATAGGGTGTCGGAAGTTTTGCTTAAGGGAGTATTCTGCTTTTGAACTTTCAAATCGATTTTTTTCGCAATTTCTACGAGTGCTGTTCTTGAACGTGTGTAGAAAAGTATTTGTTTGAATTCGTAAAATTTAGAGGTGTGCGAGATATCGAAAATGTCGGGTCCGGTTAGGTCGGGTCGGATCTTCGCTGACTACCTATCATAATTAAAAAGACACCTAAACTAAGCAGCCTCAGAAATCGAATTTTTTCTATGAACTTAAATCTATTTCAATACTAGAAAAAGATCAGAGGAAGATGTGAAAATCTGGTGGACACCCTGTATAAACGTATATACACATTTTTATGTATGTGCAGGGTATTCGACTGGATGTATATATGTATGTAGATGCTTCAGGCAGTGATTCTACGTGCCAAATAAAACGAATGGTAGAACCCGAGTTTTACGACCCTGGATGGATGAAGAAGACAATCCTCATGTTTTTTTATTTTCGGTGCAATTTCTTTATTGTCCTTTGCACTGTGCAAGCGATTGAAGAAAAGGATTACACCATTGCACCTTTCAAACGTACTTTGCATAATTCTACTGTATTGTTTGCACGTTTACTGCACATTTTGGTACGTTTTAATGGCCTGAACGTCTGCAGACTATCCAATTTTTATTTTTCTTAGGTCTTTCAAAATTGCATCAACTTCTTGGGTTTTTACTACATATGTAATTTATTTTGCTATTGTTGTCAATAATTGTCGATGAAGTTTTCTATTTTCTCTTCTACTTTGTTTTTAAATAAAATTCGTCCGTATTTTGTAATAGTCGTCACTAGAATGTGAATTCAATGAATTTACTGAAATTAAAATTATTGAAAGCACATTTTTATTTAATTCCTGTCCCTTACAATACGCTTAGAAATGTTCTATTTTGCATAAAAATCCGCAGTTCATTCATCACTATCTTCGAAAGAAACAAGTTTATAATAAAAAAAAAATGATAAAAATCGTGCACTACTGTACAATATAAAAATAATAACAAATGGTACGTTAATTAAAAATTGAAGCCGATTCTCGTTCCGCAACAGCCTCTTGTAAGTTCCAAGAAGGAAAAGTGCTGAAATGTGTTCCGAATTAAACTTACATGATCAGCTTATTAAAAATGGAGCTAATTAAAAAATAACACATTTCTCCCCGTTCTTTTAAAGCCCGTGCGATCTAATGTCCAGTCTACTTTGCAAAAGAATTGTCCAAATGAAATTCTGCGTCCAGTTTAATGTTCCACGTGACGCCATTGCTCCTTTTTACATCGGCTTCGTAACTTCCCCTCAACAAACTGGAATAATGCAGTGTCGTCCGAGTAGAATGGCGGGAATGAAGCTCGAAGGACTGAATGTTGACCAATTATCAATTAATTCGATCTTGTTACCGGGCAAGCGTGATGATAGCGGCGTCTATTCAGGGGCGAGTCAGTGAATACTTTAACGGGGCTCAATATGGCGTCGCTTGTACATCATTTTAGTATATCACGTGTGTAATAATTGGTTCTTTGTGGTGCACTTTAAACAATTTCAGCCGGGAAACATTGTAAAAATAAACGAATGGAATTTTGAATATTTAACGAACACCCTTCGGTGCTGGAATTAATTAAATTGAACTTCGGGAATGCTGTTTGTTATTTAATATGTAATTCATGTCTCTCGGGATGTTTATATTAACTAAAATTATTCGTTACATAACTGTGTAACATTACAAAACAAAACATTTAATTATCCGTTCAATTTACGAGTTACGATTGTTCACGGAAAGTGTTTGATCACTTTAAATAGAGAAAATAAGTTAAATATGGACAATTTAAATATTTGAAATAAAAATATTTTAAATTCTTCAAATGATTAAAGTACTGGATAAAAAATTGCATTAATTTAATTTACAATATAAAATCAACTAGTCCCATTAGAAATGTACTTTAAATTTTAAATTGTGAGGGGGTAAATTCAAAATTAATTTTAGTGAAAATATCTTCCTTTTAATTATCAAACTTACAACTTTATACAAAATAAAGTGGTTGAATACTATCGTGACCAGTGTACTTCTTCATGCAGAATCATCCCCTTCCAGTCATGAATTTTGGTATATCATGCACGGGAACCGCACATCGCAGTTGCATTCGATAGTTACTGATACAAGCAGCCGTTGTTAAACGAATAAACAACCAGGAATAACCAAACACATGGCTGACGATGATGCTTCTTCGTCAGAGTTTAAGTATACAGGATTCCGTCACCGTGGCCTCGCCGGAAGTGTCATCATGAGGATCGCAAGTCCGTTCTACCGGGTTCTATACCGTCGACGACGCATCTACTTTACGAGACATTAAATAATATCCCGTCCCCGTGTACGGTGATCATCGTACGAGAACAAATTATGGCATCGACGAGTCAGATTACGCTGACGTTACAGATATGCTCACTGTTATTGCCAGATCCATTCGACAATCAAATCGACTCGTTCGAAAGTTCCATTACTTTACAACTACATTCAATCCTCGCAAGATGGACCATTTTTACGATTTTATGGCTACCATAGAAAATTAAAAATGTGTAACGTTTGTAACCCTGGGTCGAAGTAGACCTATATGTATATCGTCAACCGTGGGTTAAGAATTCTTTTTTACTAGTAATATTTTAATTACTATTTCGAATCCTTTTTATTTGAAATACACTCAGCTCCGAGCAAAATTGAACAATTCCCCATAACTACATTTTTACAATTTTATTTCCATAAAACTATTTCAAGTGCTATTTTCGATACTTTTTATTTGGAATTCACCGAGCTCCCCAAGCAAAGTTAAATAATCCCCCATAAATGCATCTTCATAATTTCAAAAATAGTGCATTAAAAAGTTTGGAGTCCATCATTTTAACGAGACTCGTAGCTCCGGTGTTAACTATAGTCTAACATAATTACAAGACTAACTTGGACATGCAGTTTTACAAGCCCTGTTACAGCCCCCATGAATTTCAACCCTCCCTGCCATCGTCATCAACTCTGTCGTTCCTAGTCCTGCCAACAACGTCCCCTATGCTTCGCCACCGTAGCATGCATGATCACATCGTTTTTATGCCGAAATAAGGGCATACTCACCCTTGTCGTACGCCCTCTTTCTCAACAGAAAAAACCCAGATCTACGGAACTTTGTCTTTTATTACTTTTCCTCGACCCTTCCCATGTGAACGTCTTCAAGTTACTCTTGAAACTACGCTGAAAACTAGGAAATGTTTTCCACGGTGCTACTATTCTGCGAGGGATGTTTCTCAACTTCTTGAGTAAACAGTCTTCGTTTCATTAACCTTCCGTCGGGCACAGTACAAACATTATACCTTCGAGCGCAATATATCAAAATGATCGCGGAATATAACTTGCCTGAAATAATAGACGAAGTTCTCTAACGCCATAAGGTTTTCACGTGAAACGTCTTTAAAATCATAACGAAACATACGAGTACCAGAACAGAAATTTGTACCGTAACAAAAAGGTCTATATCGTCTTGCCTTAAGGGGCTGTGCGCACCCAACTACCACCACCACCCTTACCACTCACACATCGATAAATCCGCATATACGTATACGAAATGCAAGGGTTTACGGCAAAAGAAACTGACGCCTCAATATTGCAATTAGAAGTTCAGACCCGGTCGATTATGTTTCCTAAGAGTCCTGACCAGGGTGGTTCAGAGCCCAAATTTCATATTTTTACGTTGTTGAAGAGTAATTTGTAATAATCGGCAGAATACTTTTTGTCACAAGTCAGCGCTGCCGATTATTGCAAATTACTCTTCAACAACGTAAAAATATGAAATTTGGGCTCTGAACCACCCTGGCCAGGACTCTTAGGAAACATAATCGACCGGGTCTGAACTTCTAATTGCAATATTGAAGCGTAAGTTTCTTTTGCCGTAAACCCTTGCATTTCGTATACGTATATGCGGATCTATCGATGTGTGAGTGGTAAGGGTGGTGGTGGTAGTTGGGTGCGCACAGCCCCTTAATAACTCCCCAAATATTTGTTTCAGAGACGTAAGTGCAGTGTCATATTTTACCATATCTCACATTAATGTTCGAACAGTTGTTACGTGTGCAGACGTTTCCGTTTGTGACTCTTGACCCTTCCGGAGATATGTGCCGGAACAGAGAAAGGGCTATTCAAGAAAGGGCTTACTCAAAATTATAAAGAACTAGGGCTCTTTTGTCGTAACATAAATTCCAAGAATCTAAATCTAATCAGTAGTACGTGGCCCCCACTATCGTTTAGGTCGATTTTGGTGCTATATAAGGGACATGGATCCTCTTATTAATGGGGTGTTTCAAGTGAACTGAACGCAGTACGAATAGTATCACGTCGCGAATCAGTTCGGGTAACCAAAGTCCTATTCAAGCAGTTTTACCAGACAATACCTATAACAACAGTATGATCGCCCACACATTTCTCGGTGCGTTAAAACTGTGTGTTAGATACTAGACAAACACGACATCGTTTGGACTATCTTTAATAAGATTATAATTTTTATCGTAACATTACGTATCAATAAAAATTGTTCAATTACACACGAGTTTGGACTCATTTTCATCGGGAAGATCTCTACAATTCATTCGTATTAAAAATATTATTCGTATTATAAAAATATGAAAGTTTAAATTGTCAATAATGCTTGATTCCTCAGGTGCTTACAATGTATGTATGCTGGTGGTCGGTCGCTGTCGCTGGTCTTCCAAGTTCAGTGCTCGTCAGGCCTCGTCGCCGTTTATTCGAGCTGGCAAAAGTTATTCGAAGATTTATTCGAAGGCTTCGAATAAAAGATGAAAGATAAAAGATGAAAAAATTATTCGAAGTTCGAATAAATCCGCTTCGAATAAAAAAAATTATCTTTATTCGTCGGATAAATTCTCGTCGTATAAAATTATTTATTCGAGCCTCGTCGAATAAAGATACTTTTTTTATTCGAACCTTCGAATAATACGAATAAAAATTTTTTTATCTTTTATTCGTTATTCGAAATTTTTATTTATATAAAAATTTTGCTCAACTCTGTCCAATAGTTGGTATTTTACGACTAGTTAATTTCTATAAGATACGAGTCAACATTAAAAATCAAACAATCCTAGGTCACGCATAACTTGCCCAAACCTCGGCTCTTAACACAGTAAAAGAGAATATTTTCAAAAGCGGATGAAACGATTGTTAGTTCTTTGAGAAGTTAGAACAATTTACTACGTGACGCGAAGAAGAAATTTTGAGAAAATTACAATTGGAGCCACGGAACTAAAATGTGACAGATAAGCGTTACCTACAGTATAAGGTGTATGTATGTGTACAGTATGATAAATGTTTTCAATTCTTCTGAATATCCTCCATTTGTATAGATATAAAACAAATAAGTGTAGTTGAAGCGTGGCAACTATGTAGCAACTGCACCTAGCTGTTTTGACAAGGGGAAGGTAGACTACCATTCTACGAGAAAACTTGCACTCTCTCGTGCTTCACATTTTCGAATTTAATGAAAAATGTTCCACAAGGAATAAAATGAAGTATCAACAGGAGTGCTTCGAAGTATGCTTTTAAACACTATAAAACGTTTATGCGACGACCATTTACTTGGTAACGTACGAAGTAACGAATTCTTGTTTACGATGCGTTGACGTGAATTTGTAAAGCATTACGATTATGGCAAATACAGTTTAAGAATATTTACAGTTCAGATGCATTCAAAGTATATCTACTAAGCTGTTTTTGCATAAACTATTAGTAGACCATTATTGTTCGTGAGAAAATCAAACTAAAAACAGTGATAATTTTAATAATAAATAGAAACCTATCCCGGGAAGCAATATAAATAATTCATTAATATTATTGCAGTCCAATTTCCCGTATCCGAACAGCCACTATCCAAGTATTATCCAAATTATTAAATGTTTACTAAAAATGTCCTAAAAGATGCCAACTAGATTCTAATTATACCAATTTAGTATAAAACTCTGTACCGTCACATATGTTGAAAATATTACATAATTTATTGCTCACGAAGGGGCAGAGCTCATAAATATGTAAACAAACCATCAGGCTTTAAACTTTTTATTTTAAAAAATTACATTAAGTGGCAGAACACCGATTGTTCTATTCTAAAAAATTGTTTTTCGCACACTTTTATTCGTTTACTAACTTAGTTGACTCTAGAACTGCACAAATTAATCAACACATTCAGAACACACTGTCCATAGTCATGCAAATCGTGGAAAACAACGATATGTTGGTACGACAATAGAACAATACAAAACAACATGCACAACGCAACAATTGGAATGAAAATCAATGGGAGTGCGCACAAAGGCGATGTAGCACAACGCGCAATAATCGACTTATTTTACGTGAATAGTACCAAAATATTCGGCACAAACATAATATGAACGTAATTCAATATCAGCTAGTACTAAAAACATTCGATATAGCATACTACACGCTCGAAAACATGTTTGAAAACGAGAATCGCAAATATAGGAGTGCAATGAGAGAATAAGAGAGAACATTTTTTCATATGAATACTGTATTTAGAGGAAGTAGTATTGTGTAAATATGTGGAAACTTGTTCACGAAATTTGTGTGAATAAATGAATATACACTTCAATTTTATATTTCATTTGTGAAATATCTACTGGGTGGGGCACCAGATATTACCACTTTGATTTACGTCATTATTATTATTATTATTATTATTATTATTATTATTATTATTCACAGCGAGAAATTTTTGGACGGAAATTAAATGAAGAGCTCAGGGCAACAAACGGTCAGCTCGATTTCGACGTGACTGTAAAAGAACAAATTTTTTCGATAGTTCGGTGCAATAAACAGTCATATCACGAGACGTTTGTGACTGTTTGTCGCCCCGAACGAGATGAAATTCTCCCAAAAATTTATTGTTATTCCTATAGATACGTTCAGAACAACAAACGGTTAACTATTTGAACTTTTGATTTATTGACTAAAAACATTAGAAAACAATTAACGATATATTCATTTTATTGGACAGAATTTTAGATTTTATTTAACATAATTTCATAACTAGAAATTTTTTTTACAAGACGTTATATTTATTATTATCATCTTCATAGCCACGATGCAGTTTTCGTCAAAAATCTTAACGTACCGATGATATGTGTTTAGTATTAATACTATTGAATACATTTTATTGCAAAATGTAATCTAATAATTATAGAAAAAAAAGCTTGGCCCGAATGTTTACAATTGCTCTGAATGTTTGTTGCTCCGAACGATTAGAAAATCTATGTGGCCAGTCACGTCTAAATCGAGCTGACCGTTTGTTGCCATGGGCTCTTCAAATGGTTTCAAGAGATGAACATACTGGTATTATTAGGTTTTTTGTAAGTGGACGCATCAAGGACTTATGAAGGTCAACCTTGATTTTTTAAATGCAACCATACGTTTTCTTATAGACTAATCAATGGGGCTTTTCATTCTCTAGTGTTTACCTAGAGTTAGTGTTAACCTAGAGTTAGTGTTAACCTATGTATGTCGAAAAATTATTAGTTTACAGTTTTAAAATTTTACAATTTTAATTTACAATTTTAATTTAAATATTCCTCAGAAAACGTTGTTGTTGCGGTAATATTGGCATACAATGTTATCATTGGTAAGAGAGTGAGGTTTTCTTAACAATATTTAAATTAAAATAATTCCCAAGCTAATCATTTTGCGTATATTATTCGACGTTTTCCAATTTCGATTAGCTATTTTCTCGCGACGCGAATATTTTAATATACCCCATACACTGGCGAGAGCATGCACACTTTCATGCAAGGATTTTTCCTATTTATACGCGTGCCACTGTATGTTTTCCTACAGAGAAAAACAAATGAACACACGCTGCTTTTCCTTGAGCTGAAATCTTCGCGGAACGAGGTCAGAGCGAAGTCCAAATCAATGTTAACACGTGTAAGAGAGTCTGTTTTATATTAGCTTCGTGTCAGGTTCTTGAAAACCTCATGGTGGTATCAATAAATCAGTAGATATTGCAGCGTTCGACACAATTCTCCATAGAATTGAAGGATTTAGTAACTGAAGAGTCCGACGCGCACGAGTGTTGGAACACTTGTACATTAGGGTGGATCTTAGCCTTATACCTGGTTAAAATTTTTTTGGCGAAATTTTTTTCACGCCCCCCTCCAAAATTGTGCCATTAGGTAAGAAAATAATTCCTGCAAAAGATGAAGTTAATCGGATAAGGGGAAGACGTGGCACGTTCACATTGAAGTTGCGAAAAACATTAAATTTTATGGGAATATTTGAAGGAAAGAGAGACTTCTGATCATGACTAAATGTTCTTCTTGTGTAAAAATATTGATTAAAAACGTACCAAAATGTAATATATTCAATATATCAATTAACTAATTATTTTACGTATTTTATTGAAAGTAGGTACCAATTCTTTTAGTTGTATTCTCATATTAATTTAAAAAGTAGAGAAATTAACGATCGACATAAATATGTTATATTTAATCAGAGTATAATATTTTTAACTGGATGTGGTGAATATTACACTATATAAATATAAAAGTGAAGAAAAGAAAATAGAGCTATTGAGTTTAAATACTTTTTAATATATAAAAATTTTTCATTAATGTAGTCTGATACAGTTTGCGTTATAAACTGTTTTTCTTCTTCATTTCGCAATAGTACATCGTTAAATTCTTGCATAAGTTTGACTTCTCGTTCTGCGAAATCATTAACTACAGCTAAATTATGTACTATATTTAAGCTTACGTTATAATTGGGATCACTTTGCCATTCTGATAATTCCTTATTTATAAAAACTAAGGAATTTGAAAATCTTATAGAAAAATTTAAAGTTTTTTAGAAATAAAGGCTGCAATGTTGCTACCGACGTACTCATTTACATTATTTGAATTAACTACTAATCTTTTTACATCATAAACGGTATTTAAAGCATTTGTTTTTTTTTTATATGATGCAGAATATTGGGGTGAGAAAAGGCTGGCGCTACAGATTCGGATGTAAATTACCACAAATGATTACAAAATTTTCTTAGTGCTACGCGACTTACTTGGTCATTGATGACACTATACGCGTATAGACTTTTTAAAAACTCATGGTCTTGTCTTGAAGCCTCTGCAACAATGGAATCTGACTATTCCATTTTCTTCATCCGTTGATAATGTCAATTGATCTCTAAATAAAAATATTTTTAAAGAATATATAGCCTACGCTATCCATCTGATTTGGGATGGGCGAATTAGAGTTATTACTCCAATTGGAACGCGTCGTTCTCACCGGTATTACGTTTAGCGAAAATGGACTTGTTAACGGGAAGGTGGCGGACAGAACTTAGACAGGCTAATTAAAGTGAAATAATCTTAATTCGTACAAAGTACACTTGTACTTGAATGCATGTAAGGAATTATGATATTTTTGGAGGTATAAAATATTTAACTTGAATTTTCAATATATTAACACTTCACGCTCGGTGTGCAACGTCATCCCGATGTCCGAATGATCTAAAACTTTGGATATATCATTTTTTTTCATGAAATGGAACAATATTAGGGGGAGGGCCTGCCCAAAATTTCATATTCAAAAAATAAGGTCCACCATTATATATATACAAGATTTCAGTGAACAAGCATCGATATATTATCATTAAACAGCTAATCTATGCAAAATAAACATTTTCTACTTGGATTGCAACAAACTGAAGTGAAATTGAAATTTATTTTCTTGCTTAATATGTTTGATGGGTTGCAAATGTAACAATATTTTTAAATGCTTCTAACTTTGCGTTTCGATCGACAAGGATCAATTTTTAAACTCATTTTTTGTTGAGTGATTTGTAAAGTGATTTTTGTATTACTAATACTTTTTAACTTTGAAACCTGGGTCGTAGTAAGACGTTAAAATTTGCATTCTATATCTTTTCACTTTTTAAATAACATTTTTTAATTTAGGTAGCGCTAAAATTATGATGGGCACTCAATCAATTAATGGGGCACGCAATTTCATATCGAAGTTGCAACCTTCCTCCAGACGCCTATTGACTGTTCGTATGTGCCAATTATATCTCCACGATGACTTCAAACATCTACGACTGGCCCATAACTCGTTTCATTTGTTTTCATACGGAGATTCTCATAAATTATAAATGTATAGCGTTCAGCAATCTGGTCATACGCATTAGCTTTTAAATTTCGGTTTCGTTCTACAGGCTGTCTGACTCTTACTCGAGCTCTCTCAGTATCTCATTTGCTCGCGATAAAGTCAGAGGAAAACAGTATTTGAAAAAGTTCTTCATGGAGAAAAATATTATCTTGAAAAGTTCTTCTCAAAGTCATATTTATCAAGATTTCTAGTTTGTTGATACTCTTTTGAGTTGGACTACGTGTTTTTATCACGCGGAAAATTTATTTTAACCAATTGTATATTTTTAATCATTTTTTATGAGCGTTGGTTTAGAAATTTTAAACATACAGTATTTTATGGATAAATGTCCCAAATGTCTTACACATAATTGTCCCTGAACTATCCCCACTCCTGCGAGGTATACCACGTGAGGGGCAATAAAACTCGAGAGGCCTCGGCCGCCGAGAAGTGTAACATGATACGGGTCGGGTATATCGGTGTGAGACCAGGAGACCACTCCTAATCCAATAACAAAACTTCTTTATTTTTTATTATTTCTTTATGGAACTTTCACCAACATATTCTTGACATTTTTCTAATGAAGTTGATACCAAAAATGATATAATTCCGATAGATATGTTTATTTTACATTTCCGATTTAATTCGTTCGCAACGGGTTAATGAAATCCTTTTATTAAGAGGCAACCGGATAGCTACAAAATTATTCAATCGACTTTCCGATTTGTTTCCGTTACACTCTTTATTAATGTTAATTTTGTTTTCGACAACAGACTACGTCACCCAATAATAATGGAGAGAACATTTCGAGTACCGTGGGAAAATTAACGGAAACAAATCGGAAAGTCGATTGAATAATTATACTATGTAGCTATCCGGTTGCCTCTTAATAAAAGGATATCAAAAACCCGTTGCGAAACTTCCATCGCGCGTAAATATCATCGGAATTTTATCATTTTTGGTATCAATTTCATTAGAAAATTAAGAATATGTTGGTGAAAGTTCCATAAAAAAATAATAAAAAATAAAGAAGTTTCGTTATTGGATTAGTAGTGGTCTCCTGGTCTCACACCGATATACCTGGACCCGTATTATGTTACACTTCTCGGCGACCGAGGCCTCTCGGGCTTCGCTATTCGTTTTTACGTTCGGCAAAAGTCAAAGAATAGTATCCCTCACACATAATTGTCCCTGGCCGGGCCCGTGGTTGGGACAATTATCGATAAAATACTGTAGTATACAATGTGATACTTGCCACGTGTTTGATCAATCTTTACGATGCAAAGTGTATTAGTGCATATCAATATTAATACGACATATTTTGAAAAGATGAAAGCAATCCATATTAACAGTATTAATCAAGAACTTTCCCGTAGAGCAATAATAGATGAAATGTTATCCTAGGATTTTTTATGCAACTATTTCCGAGGAGCGTACATGGATTAATAAAAAAAAATTATGTCACACGAAGCGTTCAATTCGTAAAGTTAGCAAATTACTTATTGCTGAAACTAATATTTCAATGAATGCTAACTGCGCGTTCGTTATCACGCGACTGACCGAAATAACGAATAATGGAAAGGACGAATAGGCAGCGGCGAAAACGGAAGCAAAGGAAACACGTCTCGGCTCTATCGTTTCGCAACTGTCAGACGAGGCGACCAATTCACGAAATACTTGTTTATAGAATACCAGCAATGTTCACGGCACAGTTATCATAGTTATCAAACGCGCCAACGACGTGGGTACAGTCAATCAAAAAAGTCCCCGTATACTCCCTAAACAGAATATTTTTAAAACGAGTTCAAAAATGAGTTGAAAGAGTTAAGGGACTGTACGATAAGTTCTATTTAAAATGTGAACAATAGGACTTTTTAACAAATGTTTTCATAGTATATTTATAGATACACTTTCATTTGCAAAAATGACCGTCTCGGCTTTGTTATGGAGCTATTAACGAAAAACAGGGACCAATCAGAGCTCGGCCACAACGCGCGATTGCGAGGAGAGTTCGGCTCGGCGCAGCGGCAGCTTCTGCTGAGCGTAGCGGTGGTATCACGCCGCGATTAAGCAGTGAACAAGAAGAGCAGAAATTGATTTAATTAAAACTCACTTCTACTGCCGTAAATACACTTGCTTCTGAGAAATGTGTGTCACCGGGCTATTGGGAGACAAACTGCACAGCTGGTGGTAGATAGTAGGTATACGACAGTTTCAGTTTCGCTTTCACTTTTTTTTCGATAAATTAATTGTATGTTTATTTCACAGAGATGCCGTGAAATTTTTCCACACTCACGATAACTGTTCACATTTGCCAATACATAGCTCAAATCACAACAATCAGGTAATATGATCACAAGACTGCGGATTTCATGCATTAGATAGATATAGATTAAAATAATTTAAAAACACCAATATATTATTTTCAACTTGTTAAAATGATTAAGGTAAGAATCAAATATCTGTCTGGCTCCTGTCCTTTTCTATAGCTATAGCAGCAGCCAACTTTTATTTTGCATTAAAATCCACTGTCTAGTTTTTAGTTTAAACATGACTATTAAAAACACATATTAACAACCGTGAACATCGAATTGACAAGTCTTTATACAGATGTTCTCTCTACCGCGGTTCGAACGACACTGATTTTACGCAACCCTTTTCTGAAGAGTTTAGGAACAGCATTACGCATGTCGAATGACGGGGTGATCAGAAAAAAAAGGATACGAGACGGACCGCTGGAAGACTAGAATTTATGGCAATCACATGTTTCGGTTTGTTTCGGCAAATTGGTACGCAGAGTCAATGGGTAACTGATCGGAAAAAAAGTCTGTCCTTCTTGTGGAAAATTTCTTAAGGGAGGTATAGGACAATAGAGACTCATAAACACCACGCCTACCTAACATTTCTACCTCGTGCTGGGTAAAAGGATAGGCCTTTTATTTCTACTCCTTCTCTTGTTCACTACTTCACCGCGGCGCGACGCAACACCAACGCTACTCTCAGCGGAACCTGCCGCCGAGCCGGAGACTCTCCCAGTTAATAACTCCTTAACACAGCCGAGGCAGACATTTTCGCAAATGAAAATGTCAGTTCAAATGACTTCAGAAACCGTGGCGTATACATATTGTATATTATAATTGCACCGCGGTTCTTTATATGTATATGCATTTATAGCAAAATTGAGAGATGAAATTCAAAATTGTAGGAAACTTTTGAAAATTGAAGATGCTAATATAAGATTTCTCATCTATTAAAATTATTAAGGGAAGGGGGAGATTACGATATTTCCGTGGCCCCTTGTTTAAAGGTTAAATTTGTGTTCTTGGGGTTATTTTAAGAAAAAATGTATATGTCACAAGTATCGAATGGGCCTGGTTAAGCTGGTAAAGTAGATTTCCTGTTTTTTAAAAATCTGCAAATATCTCGGTAACATTGCGAAATATGGCAAAATATCAAGAGACCTTTTTTGTAGAAAATTAAAATTCCAACAATTTATGTCGTATGACATTTTTTTATCAGCTGCGCAGTTTCCGAGTATATTTATATTTCGGTGAAGTTGCAGAACAACTACCTCCCCCCTCCCCCCCCCCGAAATAATGGTCGGGGGAACGTAAAGGCTCCATTCATAACTGCTAATACGAGACTCAAGAAATGTCTATGTATTAAAAACTCAATTAGCAGTTAATATTATTGATGTATTAGGTTAGATTAGGTCTGGGTTAAGTCTGGGTTATTTTAATATCATTTTAATGTTTCTTTATAGGAAATTCAATTTCCCACAAAAAAGGTCTGTATATATTTTGCCACATCTCGCATAGTTTCCGAGATATTTGCAGGTTTATAAAAAACAGGAAATCTACTTTACCGGCTAAACCAGGCCAATTTGGTACCTATAACATATACAGTTTTTTTCTTAAAATGACCCCAAGAACACAAATTTAACCTTCAAAGTAGGGGCCACGGAAATCGTAATTGTGCCAAGGGAAGAAATAACATTCTATTTAGTTCTTACCCCTTGCAACCGACACAGACAATTTTTATTTTGCATAAAGATCTGCAGTCTAATAAATTATAATATATATATATATATATACAGGGTGTCCCAAAATGTCTTCAACTCCCGGAAATGGGAGGTTCGTGAGGTCATTTCCGGGAGTTGAAGACATTTTGGGACACCCTGTATATATATTACTTATAATGCAAAATAGCAAAAACATAAGAAAAATTTAAGACTCTCGTTGCACTATGTTGGAAACATTAAAATTCTGAAGGGAAAAGTACATTTGTTTTTTTTTTGGATAATGATCCGCAGTTTATTAATAACAAAAAACTGTGATGCATGAAGGTTGCAGTGACATTTGTAGTGCATCTATATAGGTCGAATTTTCGTTCAAAAAATTCCTGGAAGAAAATTATTTATTGCAGTTTATTATTCGTTTGATGTGGAAATTTTTTTCTTACAGTGGTATGAATTTACAACGAACATTGCGTCACGCGAATGTGAAAAGACACAAATATACAACGTGGAATCAAAACAAAAAAAAAAACATAAAACTTAATACCACGAA
This sequence comes from Lasioglossum lativentre, assembly GCA_916610255.1. Classification (NCBI taxonomy): domain Eukaryota; kingdom Metazoa; phylum Arthropoda; class Insecta; order Hymenoptera; family Halictidae; genus Lasioglossum; species Lasioglossum lativentre. The sequence goes on along the minus strand of OU744355.1, from coordinate 9,383,346 downwards.
ATAAAACTTTGCCGAGAGACAGAGAAATATATGGCGCGAAATATATTTGGTATTCCGCGTACAAAAAATTTATATTTTTGTGCGATACAACGATGTTATGCATGCCCGACATCGGCCATTGAAATATTGATATACATGTGCTCTAAACTCAACAGTTTATCGACGTACACAACTTTTAATTAACCGAAGTTGCACTCCGCGAATTAATGGAATAATCGTAGAGGTTAAATTTATTAAACATGCACGGAATTGAAAATTGAATACGCGGACGACAATTTATTTTAAAATAAATATGTAGCTTGATACCTCTTGGATTAGAATTGACTGTTTTATTGAACTTTTTGATAAAGCTATAATTATTTTATGCAAGAACTACACAGATTATAATCTTTTAAAATGTAGCAATAATTGTAAATTAATTTTTTATATAAATCCTATATTTCTTACAAAACACTATATATAATGTTTCAATTGTCTCTGTATTAATATTAAAATAATGTTTCTATTATTTTTTAAATTAATTTTTTACATAAATTCTATATTTATTGTAAAACGCTAATGTTTCAATTTTCTTTGCAACCATGAAGAAATATTTTTCCCATTAAATTTCCACTAATCGTATGTATGATTTATTACTCAAGGCGACGAAATGATCGTACTGTCCGCGTTTCATTGAGCGTATGCTCACTATCGAACGCATGTGTTCAGTATAAAGATAATTTAGCTGATCAAATAACCTGGAGGAAAACAATTGCTATCTGACGGAAATTCGAGACACTGCGGCTGACGAGTTTTTGCGGCTATATGACTCGATTGTGTACGATTTAACACAAACATTTGTAATTCAATACTTGTCTCTGAGAAAACGAAACAGTAGTACATCATGCTATATGATAAGAAGCTATTGCTTTATTCTCTTTCATTTTTCTTGCTGTTATCTTCAAATACATGGGAAACAAGTGGCGTTGCAAGCATCGCAGAAAACCATTTTATGTATCAGATTTACAAATCGCTATTTGATCGATTATGTGTTTATTCGAATATATTTGATATGCTGATGCAAAAGAGATATTAAGTAACTTTAATAAATTTTAATATATAATAAATCTAATATAAAGCTTGATCTTCTATTTTTTATATCTTGTATCTGCACATTTATTATAATAATTAATTTCATGACATTCTTCACAACCTCATCTACCTTCTATTTCATCAAAATATTTCTATTTGTAGAATCTTTAAATAAGTGCGTGTTTTGTTACCATTTTCATGTAATAAAATTATTTTCGTACGTGTGACTTTTACATACAAGTCTCACAAAAATAGTAATTCATAATCACTGTAAATTGTTCGACGTTATTTAGTCCATTAAAAAATATAAACATGTTTTATTATGTTATATTCTTACAGCTTACCAAATGTAAAATAACTGTTACACATCTCGCAATACCAAGCCCTTCAGCAGTGCCCATAATTACAGTCTAGTTGTTTTTGTAACATAATTACTCTCTGTTCCCGACACGTAGTTAATTTCTTCAGTTTAATGCTTGTTTGAGATTCTTTTCTGTCACCGCTCTACTCAGCGATGCTGATTACTTGAGAATTCACTTCGGTATGGTTAACAGACTCTTCGCGACTAACACGTACAAAATAAAAATATCGTGCATCAATTGTTCGCGATTAGAGCTAAGTGAAAAATTTTTTTTCTCTTTAACAATATCAATGAGTTGAAAATGATACAATATTTCCAAATTTTCTTAATCTGTACACTATTTTAAATTACATATACCCAGTTTTGTCCTAAATGCATGACATCTGCAGTGTACTCATCAGTTCGGATAATCGAGGTGCTGCTATATCGCGAATTAAACAAATACACGTGGTCCGAATTGCATCGTGTTTGGTATCATTTCAATCAGAAAATCGTCACGGATGTATTGATGAAAGTTTCACAAAAAAATAATCAGTAGCAACAGTGCTTTGCGATTAGTATTTTCTCACCGATATGTGAATGCTTTGTTTACTCGTTATCTTTTTCTTCGTCATTAAGAAATCAAAGAAGAGTGTCCGTACACAATCAACATTTCGGTTCTAAAATATTCACATATACATTGCTGTGATTTTCATATGGATGGTTTGATTACAACCTGGTAGTATCACTCACGACAGAACGCCGTTCTCCGCCTCATCGAGCCTCATTTAAACGCGCGTGAGCCGTGTTGGGCCCGACGGTGTCTCGTTAAGCCCACGAGGTTTCGTCGATCACGATAAACGTTGGACGATCGCATGTGCCATATTCACCGTCGAATATTCGTGTTCAGAAATAGTGTGCCCGTGTAGCAGGGCGACGCGCAGAAGCAACGGAACGTCAGAATTCACTCTCGTTACCGAAGTTTCGAGCTTTTCCAACGGCACTGAACGCTATCCCCATAAGCCGTAAGATAGACCCCGCTGTTTTAGCGGCAATCCAATTTGCCCACGATCGATGCCGACGTCAGTCAGCCACACGTTTCTGCCGGAGCTACCGAGCCGCCGATAACCCTATCCCGAGCGGAACACAAAATCTTTTTGCAGAATCTGCGAGGGACGCTTGCACATCGCTACCCCTGCCGGAAACCATTTAACACGCTGACCTGGCCATCAGGCCACCGTAAAACTTCAACGAAATCCAGGAAATGTTTATCCGAAGTGAAACAAAAATATTTCCTTTCATATTTTTGGAGTGTGAAATGCAAACACATAATTACAAACGCTAATGTTCTACCATTATTAATCCATGTGTAATTTCTTGGTAATTTGAATTCAGTTTAAAAAAAATAATTGAGTACTATAATTAGCTCTGTTATTGACTACGAACACATCTGAAAAGTTTCAAAATAAAATATTTTTTCTTTAAAGTGATAAATTTCAAATATACAGGGTGCCCACCTAGCTCTGCCACCCCTCTGATAACTTTGGTATTTATATAGATACTAAAAAAAATTTCGAGAATTTGGATGGGACATCCTGTACTCTTCTGTGAAGTTTTGTCTTCCAATTAGAAGACCCCTAAATATTACCCCCCAATTTTTCCAAAATATGTATTGGGATGGTACAAAAGTTCGTAGCGTTTTTAAATTAAAATTCAAAGATGAAATAAAGATTCATAGATTTATTCAGTAAAATATTTTTAACTTATCTTGTTATTGAATTAACCTACGAGTAAATATCTCAATTTTACCTTTGAATTTTAATTTGATAATTGCTACGAACTTTCGTACCAATCCAATACAAAAGTTGTTTTAAATAAAACGTCTTATGCATTATATGAATAATAACGTACAAAAATGGAATTATAAATGTATAGAGTAATACCTGATTTCTCGATATATTCCGCACGTCTTATCATCGATCAGTTAGTTTGTCAATTATGCTTACTGAAGGAAACTGTACATGTGTAACAATAGTTGTAAAGGGTCATTGTCTCGCAACAATGGAGGACGTGGGGGCAAAATGCGCAAAACGTGATTTTCGGTATAATTGTGTATCGACATCGACTATATCGGTTCGAATGCATAGAACATTATGACAAAAAGTCTTCTATACACAGACGTACAGTCTTTTGTCTTTACAACAAAGCTACTGTCTTCTCAATGAGCCCTTGAGAGAGACTATAGTATTCATGACACCGAGTACGCTATTTTTGAAGACAATAGCCAATAGTTGACAATATGTTACGTATTAAATATAACACTGTAGCCACTAAGCGTTAAAATTATCGTTCAAACTGTCGGCTCTCACTGTCAGACAAAGTTCAGACTTATCTGGAAAGAGGATACTAGCGCGAATTCGTTAGTAATGAATATTGATGCAGTTTCACTCACCTGTCAGTTGACACCATCCTCCAAAATTTGCCCGGTCCTTTAACTTCTTAGCAGATACTCTTACAATGTCACCAGAAAACCTTCTCCTGAAGGACAGAACTAATTACTATACTACAATAATAAAACAATTTAAAATTTAAAGCAATACAACATACGGTGAATCAAAATAGTAATAGCACACTCTTTAATTGTGATAATGTCAATTTAAAAATAGCATATTGATACAATATAGACGTTTCAGTAGTTTATGATGATTGTATAACTATTTGATCATTTAGATTATGAGCGACATCGTTGAATAAAATGCTAATTCTTACAAATGAATTTTTTTTTAATGCATAATTTCTACACATGTCAGCAGTTTGTCAATACCTTTTATCTTGCAACATCTTTCTTGTACAATGTTTTATCGAAAATTACCAACGTTCGTAACTTACAATTAGCATATTATTTCAATGTTCACGACATTCGAGTTGCTTTCAATAGTATAACAAAAGAATGTTTTAAATGAGTGCATTGGTATTAAATTAAAAGCTGACAGATATAAAAAGTATTATGAACAATTAAGCTGCACCATATATTTTCTTCATAATGTTCTTAAATTACAAACTAAGAAAAATCCAAGTGATATGTTATTCCCACTTTGATAACAAAATTCCGGATTTTTATGCAGAATAAAAATTGTTAGCATTAATTAGAAGATATAGAAGCTACGTCTATTTCTAATAATGTTAATCAGTTGAAAATAATACAACAGTATTATTAGATTCTTTAAACGTTTTTTTTTTGTTTTGAAGTAAATGCACAAAATCCACAGGCCAACTATACTACAATAACGTAACTTGTTTTTTAAATTCTTAACTTCGTTCGCCATAAATATCATTGATGTTTCCAAAACAAACGAATCTGTTTCGTACTAAATGCAACGAAAGACCTCCGAGAATTAGTAATACAAATATTTATGTAGAAATGCACGAAACCAGTCTGGCTCGAGGTACACAAAGGAATTTAAATTAAATACATACTTACTTTGGCCAATTTTACACGTTATGCAGCTATGGAAATTCATTTGTTTTGGAAACGAAGATATTGTTGACAAGATCGTAGAAAACAATTCAGAAAACAAATGAAATTATTGTAGGAACATATTACTACACTATAAGAATATATTACGTAGGTCCAAAAATTCTTCTAAATCGTAACGTGCTCGCTTGATGATGTTAAAAAGGATGAATACTGGAACGATATAAAAACAGCGAAATTATGTTTTTACTTATAGTTTCGCATATTTAACCACACCATTTATTTGATTAATACTCTATTCTGAAGTCGCATTATGCACATTATTTAAAAACGATATAGACTAAAAGAAACTACACAGTTTAAAAAATACGAAATAATTCCTGTCATAATAAAATTCATTTTATAAACACGTTATACCTTTCAAAGTTTTCATGTGTGAATTTTTTATTTAATACCGATGTACTTTTGTTCATTTTTTTTACTGTTAAAATATTAGTTATATTTAACAACTCTATTTAGTTAACAACTCAAACATACTAAAATATGTATATTCTATCAATATGCTACTATTTTAATTTAGATTATCTCGAGAACACTATGAGTTACAATGCGTCGAATTAATATTTGTAAACCCTTTTAAGGAGAATAACTTTTTCAAAAATTGACCAAAAGATATATATAGCTACAGTACTTAAGTAATTAACTATTCCTTAGCTACGTTTACTAGATGACGTGAGAATGAAATTTTTTAAAAATTATGTTTGCCTGTATTTATTGCGATTTAAAGAGTTTATGGACATATGTCGGATGTACACAATCTGAAAATTTGGCAAATATAATTTTCTCGATAAGAAATGTCCAATTAAAGACTAAAAAGCAACCCTCAGTATTTTCTCCATAATTGCAACAAAATGCAATTTTCTCATAATTCCTTGTGATCTACCAAACCAAACCTGCTAACTTCTTGAAAAAACTCAATGAATTTTAATCCACTTCTGAAAAAGTAATTCTGTGTGAAATAGTGTACGAATATTGAGTCACTGTTTGCCAATACTTTCTTGATTCACAGCAGGCGTACAATCGAAACACTAATCTGAATCTACAATTCGGTGTCGATCGAGGCAAGTTAGTTTGAAACTGAAAATCGCATAAACATATCACGCACACGGTGTGTTTACCGTTCACTGTATGTCTCCTCGAGACAAGGGCACACGAGGGCCGCGCGACTCGCTCTCAGAATCGAATCGGCGACGACACGGTCACAGATGCATCCGATCGCGGTCGACGCATCACTGGCCCGGCTAACATCCTCGCGATTTATAAAGCCTCGTGTCCGCTCCTCTGACTTTGCCGCGTGTCGTTCGGTTCGTTATTATTCCCCTGCCAGCCGGTTGATTCCCCTCCCAGCTCTGGGACCAACATTCTTCCACCCACCGCGTGTTACACGCTCGCAACGGTACCGACAGATCTCATGTAGATTTCGTTCGCGCCTCCTCTTTGATCCTGCTGAGCACATCCTGAGAGATCGGACCGTCCGAGGGATGATTTAAGGGTGCATTGTTCGCTGGAACACTGTGGACATAATCGGAACAGTGAATTGGACACGGCCGTATGTACGTAAAACCGAGAGTAGCAATTTTAGAGAAACAGTTTTCTTTTATTTGCTGGTTACGTTGCTTCAACATTCCAAAAAGGGATTCTGGTTTCGAATTTTTAGGAATTCATGCAGGAAAACTATTCAACCTTCCGCAGTGGAATTTATTGGTATTTGAAATGTGCGTATGATTTTTTTAAAGTAACAGTAATTGAAATTACGTGAGTTATGTATTTTTTTATAGAATGTGTCTACTGATATAACACAGAATATAGAGTTATACATTAATCAACACAAAATTAATAATTATTTACAAAATGGCAATATTGTTGGTGTATTCTGATCATTAACAACTGGGAGATAAAACTAGAATAGTTATAAATAGACCACGGATTTTTATATAAAATAAAAAGTTATCCAAACAAGAAACAGAAGTTAGGTGAAAATGCATTTCCTTTTTTAAGAGTTTTACTAAGTTAAGAGAATGATATACCAATTTCGTTCAATTCAAAATCGTTTTTGTCAAAAATGCATAAAATTCGCAGTCTAGTTATAAAGTTGAAAAACTTTCAATGTGAGTTTTGGATTTAAAAAGTGTTAATTTATATAAATATACATATACATTCTTCGAAGTTTAAATCATATATACGATTATAAATTCTTTCTCTGTGTTCTAATTAAAAATTGTGAATTTTATTCGCTTACATTTCATGTGTAACAACCCGACAATAAATGTACTTTTAAATAAACAAGTTACTGGGATGCTACAAAGCATCGATTTAAAGAATATCGCGACTAGAATTTTAAGAGGCAGTTCGAAGATTAAATTTCATTCATCGAGAAAAGGATATATGAGAGTCGTTTCATTTATCATGGCGCTTTATTCCTTTGCCACTTTTTCATCTCGCAGATTCGAGACGTCCTTTTATGAATGGTGGCACGATTCACGGTATCTAGATCATTACGGCGCGCGGCACAGACATTTGCACTTGTACGCCTGGTTATCTGTTTTCCGACAGAAAAGAGTTCGTTGCTGCTCGTCTGTTTCCTCCCATGCGTCATCTTGCGTGGGAAAGTTTGTTCAACAAATCTCGCCGGTGGTTATCTCAGTGCTGTCTGACTACGGTGCGCCTCTCTCGTCGCGAAACTTACTGTAACATGCAAATATTGACTGTCTCTTAAACATTAATATCGTTGTACCACAGGAAATCAAATAGTACGGATTGAAAACTTCAACTGCCTGGTTACCTTCTTCTTGTACCCTTAAGTGGACTTTCAGAATATACTTTAAAAATTATTCAATTTAAATTATATTTAATATTATATGTATACATATTTAACATTCGTCTCTATCGAAATGGTACATAGAAACGTAGTGAGATACTGAAATTTCAACCAAATCCACAAAATTATTAATAGTTGTAAATGGTGTAAGTCAATATTTGAGTAGTATAGTATAAAAATTCGCTAGGCCCATTTTTTTTAAATGTTGGATATTTGTTTATGCTTTGTTGGCATTCCTGATTAATTTTTCAAAAATGGCGAGTTTTGATACTATATTACTCATTTGTTTCTTTGATTTAACACCATATCTTAAGAGTTTAATCATCATTAAATAAAATAATTGTAATATAATTTTAGCCTTCGATATTACTGCATTTTATACAAATTTTACTTAATATCTAATTTACTTAATTTAATGTTTACATTAAATGGCTGAAATAATTATATTAGCATAAATTTAAGTGTTAAACATTAGGATTAACAACAAGGGTTAAACATTTATCGGATGAGTGACTAATTGCATTGGACTCGGCTGGTGTGTCTGTCCATTACTCGCCGATTCTACTTATCAGAATCGAAAACCTATCCGCAATAAATTCTCGAAGTAAGCCCCCGTAAAATCGGGACACCCTATATGTAAAGGCAGCGAACTTTTCCCGGTTCTCGTAGTTCGTAGCTTCTGCAAATCCGGGTTTATTTATGCACATTACATATGAGCCAACACAGTAGCACAGCACAAAATCGATTCGTTTCACCGATTCTCCGCATTTCTCTTCATTCCGTTTTTTACGGAGCTGCAGCAAAGACGAGTTACAGGAGTTCATTATCGCTCTTCATGCTTCGAAAACCGTGTACGTGTTGTCCTTGTGCCGTTTATTGGTCGGCACAGAGCAGAAAATGTCAAACGAATTTCACGGGAATCGGAAAACCCTAAGGGAATTAGAGTAGCTCGGGAAAATTTTAAAAGAGATAAATGTTTTAAGGAAATTCTAACACAATTATAGACGATTTTGGTTTGTTCGGGAAATAAATTGCGGTGCACAGTGTATGAAGATGATAGTTTTACTTAAAATGAACTTTCGTAGTAAAATAATTTTTATTATGTTTTATAACAATTTTTCAAACGTTTCTGGACTTCCGGAATTTATAAATTTAAGATTTTAAGGAATTGTTATTTTTTCTGAGTTGTTTAATTATTACAAAGTTTATGTCACGACCAATTTTTAGTACAGTATTTTATCGATAATGAGACCAGGAGACCACTACTAATCCAATAACGAAACTTCTTTATTTTTTATTATTTTTTTATGGAACTTTCACCAACATATTCTTGATATTTTTCTAATGAAATTGATACCAAAAATGATATAATTCCGATGATATTTACGTGCGATGGAAGTTTCGCAACGGGTTTTTGATATCCTTTTATTAAGAGGCAACCGGATAGCTACATAGTATAATTATTCAATCGACTTTCCGATTTGTTTCCGTTGATTTTTCCACGGTACTCGAAATGTTCTCTCCATTATTATTGGGTGACGTAGTCTGTTGTCGAAAACAAAATTAACATTAATAAAGAGTACCGTGTAAAAATTGAAGGAAACAAATCGGATAGTCGATTGAATAATTTTGTAGCTATCCGGTTGCCTCTTAATAACAGGATTTCATTAACCCGTTGCGAACGAATTAAAACGGAAATGTAAAATAAACATATCTATCGGAATTATATCATTTTTGGTATCAACTTCATTAGAAAAATGTCAGGAATATGTTGGTGAAAGTTCCATAAAAAAATAATAAAAAATAAAGAAGTTTTGTTATTGGATTAGTAATGGTCTCCTGGTCTCACACCGATATACCCGACCCGTATCATGTTACACATCTCGGCGGCCGAGGTCTCTCGAGTTTTATGGCCCCTCACAGGGTATACCCCGCAGGAGTGGGGATAGTTCAGGGACAATTATGTGTAAGACATTTGGGACATTTATCGATAAAATGTACTCGTAACTATACAGTTAGGACATTCTCAAATCCTGTTTTAAATAAAATATACGAATTGGCATACTTATACTATGATCAAATTAGATTAGACCATGAATCTTTATGCAAAATAAAAACATTTTACATCAATTGTAAAAAATGAGAACCATGTGGAAATTTCGTTTTTCCTTTAATAATTTTACTCGGATGAAAGTCATACATCGTCATTCTTAAATTGTTTAAATTCTTCTACTCTTTTATGTTCCAGATATTCATTTTTGTCATGAATGCATACAATCTGATATGATAAAATGTGATAAAATCTGATAAAACATCTACGCTTGTAAGTAGTATATTGCATGATAAATTAAAAATGTTAATCGCACCAGCGCTGCGCAGCGCCCTAGATATAACAGATTGGATATCTGAAATATCTTTCAGTTTCAATTAAAAGAATTTTAAAAGTGAAGATATCACCATAACTTTCGAGATGTTGACAAGTTTAAAAAGAATTCTTGAACAGCTATCAAAGTTGAAAACGATTAGAACAGAATTCCAGCATTACCAGATAATTTCGAAAGAGTTTTAGAAGAACGTTTGTACAATTACAAGAATTTCACGTCGAAGGACTTGAATTCCGTTAGAAGCAGAAAGTTTGAAAATACTCGAAAAAGTATTAAAGAATTTCAACACAGTATCGGGAAGCGTGCATAGAAGTTTAAGTTTGATCCTGTAACTGATTTATTTCCATTCATTTGGAATCTAGAACGGGTCGGTTCAAGCGAGAAAAAATTCATTGACCTGCAATTAAAAGTAGTCACGAACAAAACTTCGATTACGTAAAAGTTGATCGATCGTTTCTCGAGCAGGAATTATCGGATGAATGGAGATAGGAAGCGAGGTAGAAAGAGTATATAGATATAGTTCGACACAAAGAGGCAGAAAAATAGACAGAAATAGAGCTAATTATCTTCCGGTAGGTAATCGTTGCGTTGCTCGCAATTCGAAGTTAACCGGGGAGGATAAGTTTTTAATGGCTGCTTGTTTCACTTCCGTCAAAGTAATTAAGACGTTCCATTGAATCGGGACACCCTGTAGATACATGCTCTAAAAATTCCCCCGGTTCGAAAGGTTAAATGAGCGACCGTGCTCGCGTTGTTCGGTCACGGCCAATCGTAGACGTGGAGATACTTTTAATAATTCATTCACAACCGTAAACTGAAACGTAGCGTTGACAGTCCGCAATCCGATTAAATCTATTTGCCGCGCCCGATGCAATCGCGAGAAATCGGTTCAAGGTCGTCATACCATGGAAGTGGAGACCGAAGAGGAAAGAAGTATGGAGACGACGACGACGAAACAATGACGCGGCCGGGAATGATCAGTAAACGTGGAGAACGCAGACGGGTTTTTAAAGTGCAAGGTCGACCTAACCTTGCAGTCGCACTTGATACTGCACCCGCTTAAGCTCGCTCTCGAATGCGCGTGGTGAACCGATTATTCGATTGCGCGAATAAGTATCAATCATTTATCGTAGCGGTGACTTAAGGTAGCTGTCATGAGCGTTGTTCGGCGACGCGACGCCAAACTGAATGATCACTCCATCGTTCGCGATAGCATCTATTCCATTATAATATGAGCTAACCGAAGGACAACTGATACTTTTATTATTTCGAAACGGATGCGAATTTATATAATTCCTCAAGAACGACATCTACACTGATCGTCCATCAGAAGATGGCAATGATTTTAGTGGAGCGCAGGGGGTTCTGCGAGACCCCACTCTTACGCTTAAGGGGGTAGGACCCCCTCTAGAATACCCTAGAAATCTGAGCGAAACATGGGTTTCCGCGGTAGGTGTTTTCGTCCTTATATGAGCATATTTTTCGCTGGACAAGGGCTCATTCGAAAGAGGAAGATTCAATGAAGGGGGCTCAGTCCCTTTGTTATATGAAATTATATGCATATATTTTGTAATATAAGTGTTAGAAGTAAGCCAAAATTGATTGTTCAGCCATGTAATCCAAGCCATTTTTATGCCATTGGATGAGTTTTCTGGATGTTAACCTTCCTCTTTCGAATGAGCCCTTGGCCAGCGGAAAATATGCTCATATAAGGACGAAAACCCGTACGTCGCAAACCCATGTTTTGCCCAGATTTCTAGGATATTCTAGGGTATTCTAGAGAGGGTCCTACCCCTTTAAGTTCTGGCGGGAACCGTCGACATAGGCGCTCAGCGTCACCATAAGCGATTCGGCCAATAGCGGAAGACGTGTAGCACGGAGTAGGGATATCACGTGGTCCCTACAAGTGTCTCACTGCCATCTGCTGATGTACGATCAGTACATCCTATTGACTTCGAAGAAATTTCGAAATTGATTATTCAAATCAAATATGAAAAAATTATCAGTTATCGGGATAAAAACAATTTTGGAAAGCATTGTCTGAAATGACAAAATATCTCGAAAATCATTTTTTACCACTATACCTCAATACTTTTTCGCGTAGAATCACGAGAAAACAATGTAAAAAAATATGTATTTCTATTGATGAAAAAATAATGCAATTGTTGACTGCACAAGGACCACTGCACTTCTAACAAACAAATGGTCCTACGAATGTAGTGCTCTTCGAACCATTCATCTTTGACATTTTTCTGTTACTGCATTGGTAACGGAGTTATAACCCAAAACAATGGACCACCCAGTACATACAATGAATAAACAACAGGTCAGTATGCAATTTTCTCCCAGGACGTTTTTGCTGTGTTGTCAAGCAACGGGAATTAAAGTAGTAATAGCTGGGAGATACGGCACTGTGTAAATAAGGAAAGAGATAGGGGATGTTCTGGCGCCTCGATCTCCGTAAATACGCTTTTAGGGGGATTGTGATACGTCTTTTTGTTGAGCACACGCGGAAAACATTTTCCTATTTCCGGCTGTTTAAGATGCAACGCACGTCCGCATCGTCTAGTGCCTTTTCCCCGGGAAAGCCGTACATTAGCGGCGTTTACGAGCTGCGAATCTTTTCCCCAAATATGGCCACTATAATTACACGAGCGGAATTTATGGACGGGCCGTGGGGGCTCGGTGCACATCCCTAAGCGAAATTACGTCACTGTAACGTAATAGAGTGCGGACGTTTATGTTCATTCTTCTGCGTTCAGGAATTCATTTTCGTCAAATAACTATTACGAAATTCGTCTTCGCTGTCGACATATTTCATTGGCCCATGATAAATTCGAGGAGCTGCAGAAGGGACTCTAATGTACTGAAAGAATTATCGAGAAGGATGTTAGCTGTGTGACCAGTTTGAAAACGGACACTTTAGAAAAGATGTTTGTGTGACGTTTATTGGATTCTGCTTAGGATTCCGAATTAGTCGAAACTAATTTTGCCTCTAAAGGAGGCACCCTTTTCGTCGATTTCACACTTTTCATTTATTTCCTTGTAACTGGGAAGCTAGAAAACATATCGGTAACCTGGCCATTTTTGGAAACGTTTAGAAAAATTTTTAGAAAATTCGTTTTCGTCATAAATGCATAAAATCCGCAGTCTACTAATTACCAACGGATTCCTTCTCGCTGCGTCTTAATGACGATTACGATACTGCGTGGTCCATTCAGACATTCTGATTGATTCGAGAAATTGAAGATGGCGCGTGCGCGATCATTTTGCCCGGGAGTGTACCCGCTGGAAGAATGTTTGCTCTCGAGCATTTATAGGCTGAAAGGATATCGAGAGACCCCATTAGGAGGACTACGGACGAGCATTAAGGAGCAACCGGCATATCCTCGGAAGACTAGTGTGACGCAACGAATCAAGACCATCAAGAAAGCTGGCTTCTTCTCCTACGCCTTTTTCCCCAAGGCACACGGGCGCGGCGTAAAAGCAACGTCGAAATGCCGGAACGGTATCTGCGACATCTCTCCGAGCCCGTCTGTTCTACTTCTAATTACGGGAAATCCGATTTTAATTACACGACCATGGAGCCAGGTCCTCGAAACGGAAGAAGTCGAGGAATGATAAGATGGGGAAAAATCCTTTTGCGCGGCTCTAATGGACAGCAAACAGAAGGGAGGACCGCCTCTCTGCCTACAAAGGAATTACACTATCTTTTTCTTTTCTCTCCTTTATGCGATCCATTCTTCATTCGCAAGGACGCAAATGATCAAGCGCTTACCACATCGCGGAAGAATGATCCTGAACAGTTACATTAACAGCTTTTCATTTTTACGACGCTACAATTGCGCGCTCCTTGATGGCGGCATCCAGTCCATACACGGAAACCTTACCACACACAGTAATTTCACGATAGTTGTGAAAACTTCGGAACGGAAATGTCACTTGTATTGTCTACAGACAGTTGTATTCCTTGATCTCTACTATTGTTGTTGAACTGTTTTGTTTTTAATTATTTTTTACAAAATTTTTATCGACATACTCTGGCAACATTTTTCTGATTCAAATGACACCAAACACGACGCAATTTGGTTCATATTTGCCTGTTTAATTCACGATACAGTGGAACCTCGATTATCCGAACCAGTGATATCTGAATTATCTCCCCATTTTTATTATTCTCCTTTATACATGCTATAATTAAGAACAACAGAATGTCTAATGTATCTACAAAAAGTACCCTCAGAAACAAATTTCAAGAAATAATAAATAAACATGGCCCTAAGCGTCATTAATCGTATATATAATAAGCTTCAAATAATTTACTGAATATTCTCGTCGAGGTTCATGGAAATACTCACAATGTAGGAAATGTCAGAACTGTCCAGTGAATCTTAAAATTCATTGTTAGTGCTACCGCTGCCATTTCTTAATAATGATGCGTGACCAAGGAGTTTGAAACAATCTTCTGCTCGTAAATCATAGCCGATACGTGTATGCGATTATACGTCCCGCTGCCAGGATCCCCATTAGCACGATATTTGATACACAACCACGCGACTAACGGCCGGATCGTTTTCCTGGATAATTAAGGAGACGATGCCAGGTGAAGATAATTCGAGCGACTATACAATTTCAGTCGTACTCGGAGTAATTTCTGCTGTGTCTGTTTCGCAGCAAAAGTTTTCACACTTAGAGTGTAACTTGTACATTCCCGTTCTCAGAGGCAGAAACGATTTTCCAGCTATTAGAAATGCATTAAAATTAACAAAATTAAACGAATATAAGTGTATCGAGACATCGTCACCCAGTGTCGCCAGATTAAAACTTCTCTCCCACTCTACCCTTCCCCTTCTACGACGCTATTCCCCCTTTTCTGGCGGTAAGCATCTGCACGCTTCCGCCACGTACCGGTCACGTGATGTGACGTGATCCGTGCACCCAATTCGCGTTGCGTTTGCGTCTGCGCCGTGACTTACCCGGTGACAGCATAGAGGGGGTAACTGTATTCCCCTCAATTCGTGTAAATTCTTCTGATCTGGCCATACTGTTGTCACCAATTCATTTTTAAAAATACTATTTTGCATAAAAAGGTTAGAAGCCGAGTCCGTGTGGTCATTATTATGATCTTTCCAATTTGTTTAAGCGGCGAAATTAATTTTTATTGAGCTTCTGCTACAATCGATGTAGAACATTTTTATTTTGCATGAACATCTGCAGTCTATTTATCGCACTGTCTAGCAATAAGAAGCAATAGTACGACGTAATTGATTTCCAGATATTTATTAAAATTTTACAAGGTTGGTATAATTATGCCACTGTACTTGTTTCGAAGTCCACCAGTTGCTCAGAAATCTTTGCTCGCGATATAATTAGAAACTAATTAGAGCAAGTTGCTCTGGAATGTGGCGAGCCGCTGGCATGAGCCGCAAAAAAAAATTAACAATCATTTTTAACATGGTGCGGTAACCGTCGCTCATGTACGGATAAGATAATGCCCGCAGCTCCACAATAGCTACCGTTCACGGCTAGAAAATTCCTCTCGGGCGGTTTTTCCAGCATGCAAACAGTGACTCGGAGAGGACGATAAATCCATTGATCAATTAAAACTAGTGTTCTCTGATTCCCAGTATCGAGGTCGACCCAGCGACCCTAGTTGCGTGGAAACGACACAAGGAAAGACATTTTTGCGGAATCACGTCAACGGAAAATCATCCTGAATTGCGCAAACCTGTAATTAACTCTCCATCAATAAAACAGAGTTTAGCAATTCGCACCACTAATACTTCATCGTGTTAACCTAGAACTTTGCGAGGATGTTGGCTAAGCTAATATTTGATTGCTACTATTAGTCGAGATAACTTCCAGAAGACAGCTTCATATCCGTCGCTACTAACTTCCGGGAATATTTTTCTTGTAGACTAACGGTAGTTGGAATAATCACAGCTATTTTAGTAATTTCGAAAATGTCAGAGAGTAACGAGTTTTCACTTTCGTTAAGGCAGGAATGTAACAGAAATGAAAATTACTACAATAACTGCGTACAGATGTTACAAATATTCGATTAATAATCAGATTATCTTTATGTATAAAAGAGGAATAATATCGCGAAAATAACAGCGAATTATACTCTGCAATAATCATGTTCCGACTAAAGTCGCCAGATGAGGGGAAAAGTTACCCCCTCTCTGCCAGTACCGGTAGTAGTCACGTGACATTGTGACACGCACGACAGAGACGGAACGCGTCACGTGACCGGGACGTGGCGCAAACGTGGGGGGCTAGCGTCGTAGAAGGGGAAGGTAAAGTGGGGAGACAAGTCTTATCCGGCGATTCTGGTTCTGACAGTATGTGAAAGATTACCGATTGTAAGAACGAATACCTATACATATGTATACACAATATCAGTACGTTCGAACTTGTGTGAAAATCGTAGCAACATGTTTTGAGGGAACGTCAAACTGCGGAATAAGAAATCATTTTTCAATTTATGTTTGCACAAGGAAAAGGAAAATCCATATACCGAATTGATCCATATTTTCCAGAGCACCCAGTGCACGATGTAAAATGCTTTTCCCTTGAACTTCTTTCTCCCATTCAATGCTGTAGAGCATTGCCAGCTGCACGCAATAAACTTTTCCTCCCGTAACTCCTCCCTGTTCCTTCTTCGTGCAACATTGTAATTAGTCCTTTCTGCAGTCCTCGGGTAATCCGTTTCCATACTTTTCTCACTATCGCTTTCAGTCTCCCTATATGCAGTATTCCCATCACTGTGAATCCAAGGCTCGTTCGGCATCCGCCCACTTCAGTTGCCTTTTACCCCTACAGTTTCTTTATTTGCTTTTCTGTTTCTCCGTCTGCGAGCTCCTCTCCTACCAGGTTTACTTACACTCTTACCACCCTATCTTCTCTCTCAACACGGTGTCCCGAATCTTACAATAAGTTCGTAAAGCGATCTCACCGTTTCGCCATTTTTACTCCGGTTACCACGGCTCTTTTCTCCTCTCTACCTCTTTTTAGTTGCATATCTTTATATTTATCCTTCCGATCCCGCACTTTTCATTTCCTACTATCTCTACCCCGTATTCGCTATCTTCCCTTTTGCCTCGCAAAGTTTCTTGAGTTATGCTCCCCGCGTCAGATATTGCTGCGTGCACACTTTGCCCGTTTTCCACCTTTTTATACTACTATCTTCATATATTCCTTCTTCCCTTACTACGTTCTCCCCGGCTGAAACTTTCGTATTATACCCCTTATTTCTTCATCTTTATTCTTCCTCGTTCCAATGCTTCTTTCATTTGTGATCTTAAGCTGCTCCCATTCTCCTTTTGTGTCCCCTTCCTCGGACATTCTACGCCTTATGCTGTCTTTGAACCTTTCTATATTGTCTGCAACCGGGCATATTATTTCCTTTCTACCTCCCGCCATCCTGTCGCTGCAATCACTTCCGATGTACAGGGTGAAATTGAAGCAGCCATGTTTATCTGAAAAAATCTGACACGGTTTCTCGTGAAAGGAACGTTGGGAAAATTGTTTTTACTTATCTGATCACAATTGGGAGTAGTGCTTGCGACTGCAGAGCTTTATGCAAAGCAAAGTATAACGTTTGACCATCAATTACGAGACACTGGAGTTAAGAAATGCATGTAATCCTTCATTAATAATTTTAATATTGAATAAATTTAATATTAAACCTCACGCGGTCCTTTGGTCATTTCAAACCAATTAAAAATTTTTTATCGTTGTATAATTGGTTTTTGATACGCATTTTCGGTTCTGGAGAAATGGCAAAGGAGAGATGACGATTAAATAAAATTCAAATCATAATTATCTGATTGTACTTCTATTAAGTATAGATAAAGAGTTTAATAAACTAAATTTGTTTTGTAAATCTTGTAAATTTTACAAAGGCAATTAGTTTCTACATATCTAAAGTTTAGAACACGTGTTAAACACGTCTCCACGTGTTGACGTCTGTAACTGATTCGTCCTTTTAAAATCGATGGACAAATCGTTTATGACTATTACTAGAAATTCACAACCATATGTCTGACAGTGACATTTTATAATATATCGATTTCCTCTTACAAATGGTTGGTGATCCGATTCCGTTCTGTTGTCGACACAAAGCTTCTCTATCTTCTCCGAAGCTGCTGTATTGATCAGGACATAGTCAATCACAGTTGTTCTTCTTCTTCCTTCAAAGTACACTGCCCTTCATCTCCAGTTAACACTTCAACAGTCGCATATTTCACTCAAGGACTTTCGCCTTACCGATGGTTTCTCTTGCATAAGTTCTAACTGTTACTTAATCTGTATCAAATAATTTCGATCCTCTTCGCAATGCACTTTTTGTATCCACTTGTTCATGTACTTCACAATTTCTTAAATTCGTATCCTCATTTTTTAAATATACATTTTATAGATTCACATCTGCATTTTTAAAATTCATATCTACATTTTTTTAAATTCATATCTACATTTTATAGATTCACATCTGCATTTTTTAAATTCATATCTACATTTTTCTAATTCATATTTTCATTTTCTAGATTCACATCTTCATTTTTTAAATTCGTATCTACATTTTTTTAATTCATATTTTCATTTTCCAGATTCATATCTTCATTTCTTTAATTCCTATTTTAATTTTTTTAATTTGTGTTTTAATGGCGTGCAGTCGTTTGCAGTACAGTTCCGTGGATGCAGTAGAATGGTACAAAAAGAGCACATAACTGTGTATCACGGAGCTTCTTCAAATGGCAATGGTATATTGCAAGCTCTCGGAGAATTTTTAATGTTGTCTTGTCTTGTAGTTAATTTTTACAGCTCTTTAATTTTTCTTTTGGTAGAATATATTTTACAATTCACAGAATATTAAACGTGTAATTAATTGTGTGAACATTCTATATAAACTAATAATGTGTTTCCGATTCTGTAAACATATTATTGATATTCGTGTAATTAATAAGAACACATAATTACGACGAATGCTGCGAAGTCAATTTAAACATGAATTCGTAATATGAAATAATACTATTCTGTATTCACTTTGCTTTATTGAGGGTAGTAACGCTCCTTGTGTTATGAAAGGAAAAGTAATTATTTAAAGTGCTTTATATCACTGAATATGTTTCCATCTAGACGAGTTAATGATATAAATTTTAGTTTGATCATAATATATTATGCAGTGACACAGAAACTGTTTGTTACCATTTGTATTATTCCATATCATTGTAGATGCCTGTTGGTAATTTAGGTGGACTGGAAGAAGATTAATTTATAAATTATTTCTCCTTTATTTTTACATCAGTTTGACAGCTGTTGCTAAGAATATAATAATAATTTTATTGCACTGACTGTTCATTTTTAATGACATATTATATGTACAAAGATATTTGAAGGCACTTACTAGAAAATAATTTGATTGCCTATCATTAGAATTAGAACAATGCCGTGTGACTTGACAAGTGTCGCATTAATCACCGAGTTTTATAATTCTGCATTTGTTAAGCACAACTCGTAAAACTGCATTCCCAACGTTTGCTATAAAACGAAAACTATGTCATCCATGATGACATTCATTAGTGATACAATTCTTGTGGTAACTATTCAAATTGACAGCATTTAAATCTGTCGATGATTTCGAGACCACCAAGTCGAATGAGTTACTCACGACCTTCTGCTCTATTTTCAGTCTAAAACATGCTCGAATTGAGTCATGATTTCGTAATTTTAATTCGTTTGAATAATTCCAGGGAAGCGTGTGACGTTATTAAACACGCTCTTCGTTTATAGCTTCAAAACGTGCGGCCATGGGAACGGTTTCTAGAGAAACACTGCGTAATATGTGATCCATTTTCACTTTCAGCTTTCCGGCACGAACAGCGTCTATTCGTCATCGATTTAATCATCCAAAGTATTGTATAGTGAACAACGAAAGTTCTCGAACAACAGATATTAGTGTCTATTAGAGCTTGCAAATGTTGAAAAGTGTTTGCTCCAACTAATTTCAATTATTGACTGATTTTATCACTCGTTGTACAGTAGTGTTTCGATACATGTGAAAACTTTGGGACCAAAATGTCACTTATTATAATGTACAGATACTCGATCTCTTGTAACTAGGGTCAAACGTAGAAAAGGATTTCGCGTAAAGAGAACTTATTTTTAATTATTTTTTTATGAAACGTATTTGTGAAATTTTTCTGATTTAAATAAATGCAATTATGACATAATTCGCAGCATATTCGCTTGTTCAATTCACGATATAGTACAAGCTCGATTATCCGAACTAAGTAATGTTTGAAATTGCATTTTCACAAAAATTTAAAAAGTTTTAGAAAGTAATAGTAATGGGACAATTCTACTTCAAAGTTCGTGTTTGCGGCAAGTTTCTTTTTTAAACAAACTGTACGTACTTCGCGAATCTTCGCCATCATTAAAAGCAGTTAAAAAGTAATAGCTTGTTGGCGCTTAAACGCGAGTACAGCGTACTTAATGAATAAATAAGTAATCGTTTGTTGCAGCGGGCACAAATCTCGTGGGGAAGTTTACGCAAAGTGTCCGGAAGATCGTTCAGGATGTGAAAGACGAAGGAACTTCAAGTAAGTTTTCGTTAAACATTTCATGGTCTACGCCTGAAAATAAACAGTATTTAACGTTCAACAATTTCTTGTAAGATTAACATTGATCTTACCAAAATATATTCCTGCTCGAACGAAATTGTTCATACGAAATTGTTTATTTCCGTAATAATAAATAAATAGTTCTGAAAGACTTATGTACTGTTGAAGTATAAAAATAATTTTATACAGAGTAGATTATACAAATAGATTACTGCACAACGATACGCTTCCATTAATATGTGATACCCTAGTCAAGTATTTATGATTCGTCTGTAATTACTGTGAGCTTATAGCCATTGCAATTATTGTTCGTTTAGGTGGCCAAACCAAAGAAGAGGTAATTGAGACGAACAAAAGATTAAGAGTCGTTAGGATACGTCTGGAGGGTAGCTACGAAATCGTGAGACGTGCTCTCGTCGATCTTATGTGCAAATACACAAACAGCAAGCAAGTTCGCAATGTGTTTCAACGCTACAACCTACTGAAAGTTATGATCAAGGTACTTAATTACACAATTAGAACAGTATAATTGTAGTTTGTCAAATCATAATTTCTAGGTTATTAATAGACTACGGATTTTTATGTATTTACGACAAAATTAGATAGGTAAAATATAAAACAGTAAAAGATCAGAAAAATCTAAGAATATTGTTACGTTGATTTTAATGTGACAGAACTGTTAAGGGATGAAATGAATTTTTATTTAATTCCTGCTCCACAGAATCGATGCAGATCATTTTTATTTTGCATAAATATCCGCAGTCTAGTTATCATGTTTATTTAGTCTTTCCCATCATGTAGTTTCAAAGTAAAGAATTTCATTTTCAAATATTCTTTTGAAGACCTGGTCCTTAACTCTTCTTTTCGAATAATCTCCACAAAATAGTTTTGTTACAACTTCACGTCTAAATGCTTCATAAAATGACAGTTGTTTGAATGTTACCTCAACGGATAATATTTCCATAAAATAGAACGATAATTATCATTTGAACAACAAAGGTATTAAGAGATTACGCGAATATTATTTTGGTCTGCTGTAATTCTTGTGCAGAATATTTGCTACGAATTCTACGGGAGTTCGTTTCGTTGGTTAAATATTAAAATAATCCAAAGGGGTGGACGGTCAGGAAATTATTGATCGAGCTACGCAAAATTGGCTGTCATTTTTCGGAGTAGTGGCCATCGTCAACTGTATCGTATATGCGAGTTAAAACCCTATTTTGGGGTCGCTTGCGAGGAGATTAGGCCCAAGGGGTTCACGTGCCTAACGAACCCATTAATTGCTACGACGCGTCGGTTCTACGGGCTTATGATACGTCAATCACTATCGGGGCCGGAACGCTAACGGCGCACATGCTCGCCAAAAACTATGAACTAGTAAAACAACTTCTTAATTACAAAATTAGTTCACTTTTGAAAACATCGTTTATCAATACTCTATTAAAAGGTATCAGTTTTCTACACTTCCAGACAAAAAGTCGGGCTCGGTATACCAAACAAAAATACAACAGTAGAATGCACTAAATGCATTTAATAATTTTGTAAGTGTACATAAATTTCTAAATCCATAACAGTGCAAATATTGCTAAAATTCAGTAGAAGAAAATATAAATGGTTTTCCAACAACAATATAACGCTACTTCGTTATTCTATGTATAACGTTATTTCATAAAGCTTGCTTTATT
Organism: Lasioglossum lativentre; assembly: GCA_916610255.1. Taxonomy (NCBI): domain Eukaryota; kingdom Metazoa; phylum Arthropoda; class Insecta; order Hymenoptera; family Halictidae; genus Lasioglossum; species Lasioglossum lativentre. Next base: position 9,360,888 of record OU744355.1, on the reverse strand, counting down.
TTATACTGGTGCCATTTATTCGTTTTGATAACAAATCCTTTTTTTACCCGTTCTATTGTAATACTGTTCATTACACGATTGGTGTTTTATGAACAATTGTAAACTATATTGTGTATACATAGAATTTAATAATACGAAACTCTATTTACACTTTAAAACTATCATATGGTCTGGTTTTTTTTTTTAAAGAAAGCCACAAAGTCACAATAAACAATAGGAATGGGGTGGCAACTATGATGACTTCAGGTATCTTCTTTCGACAAATAGACCATAGTATGAACAGATAAGGGGAATTTACTCGAATTGAAAAAGTTACCGTCTCTATACCAGTACCGGATTAGTCACGTGACATTGTGACACATGCACAACATGGCGGAACGCGTCACATGACCGGTCCGTGGCGGAAGCGTGGGGGTATAGCGTCGTAGAAGGGGAAGCTAGAGTGGGGACACAAGTCGACTCTGAGTATAAGATCATAAAACCTGCCTGACAATATGTACACGAGATACCATACAATATTTATATATGTAAATACAACTCGATACCATACGAATCAAGATACCATAAAATATAATTTATGTTGTAGACATATGTCTAACCATATTTTGAAAATATTATAGAAATTAAAAATTGTACCATCTTCTTGTCCAGAAGTGTATTCTTCATACTAAATATTTATAAACTTGTGCTTTAAATACACCAGCAGATTTAAAATACTCGTTTGAAAGTAAGTTGAAAGCTTTTTTAAACCAATACTCAATATTTCTCTGAAGCGATCCTTTAAGATTAACTTGTACACCATCTTTTATCTTGGACGTCTTCTTATAGCGGCAAGTTCTTTAGAAGCTTCACTTCTAAATGTTCTTTACAAGTAAAGTTTCCGAAAGGTCCTTTTAGTTCAAGCTATACCTCGGATTCAATCCTTTCATCTTCTCCGATCTGTCCAATCGCACAGCCCAAGCTACACCACCGTGCATCCATGAACAGCCATTCCTCTTTGACACAGGAATAAGTATACTAGAAACAACTATGCAACGTGGGCGGTACTTTTACTTTTCCAGGATGTGATCATGTTAGAGGCACAATACTGGACACTGATCGACATACCGAAGCAGGAGAAACAGGAAACGGTGCCAGCGTTTGTCCTCCGCGCGTGCTCTATCATGGAGAAGACTCTTAAAAGCGGCGAGGGTGTGAAAACCAATGCTCGCTTGGCCGATGGCTCGGAAAACAAACAACTGGTCGAGAGACTCGAAAGTGAGCAGAAATTCTACATATTGCTTTAACCATTCCAGTGGTCCATAAGTACGAAAACTGGAACAATAATTAAAAAAAAATTGTTTTAGATATATTGAAAATTATTGTATACTAATTTGATTCATTGATATCTAATACGCGTGTCTGAGAAGTTCTTTTCGATTTTTTATTTATAACCGAGAAAATTCAAATGACCGACAATTATATTTTTATAATCAGTTCCGAATTGTTTAAGAAACTGAAAATATGACTATAAAGTAGTACAATAGTTTCTCAATAATTTCAATAAGTATTTTCAAATTCTATAAATATTTTCTCTGCTTTGTATTTAATCCAGTGGTTTCCAACCTGGGAGGCGCCAAAAGCCTATTATTCTGTTAATTGTAGTTTTCAGTTTTTTTTTTTTGTAATAAGGTTTTTATTATTTAAAACGTGTCTATACTATAGTATCTATTAAAAAAATAAAAGGCAGAGAGGCGCGGAAAAAGATTTATTTTCGAGGAGGCGTAGTAGCATAAAGGTTGGAAACCGCTGATTTAATCTACTAATTTTTATAAAAAATGAATAAAATCTGCAGTCTAATTATAACTACGATGAACGGCTAAGTTAAGTAAATTAGGAACGGGTGATAATTAAGTAACAAATATCAGTCTTCCTGAACCGTTCGATCCTCAAGAGAAAAAATAATGTTTCCGTCGAGTGATAATTTATTAAGATAAAGATTTATTTATCAACGTCGAACTCTGGCGTGAAGATTAATGTATGCTCATTTATGTGAACACGAAACAGGTATGTCAACGGTGCAGATCGAGTCGGAGAACACGCAGCTGACTAACGACCTCTACAGGCTGCTAAAGAGATACGCGGGCCTCAGAACTCTGATGCGAGAGCTAGAGGTACTTACGGTATTTATCCTTTCATTCGCAACAGTCCTCAAGACTCGATAAACCGATAAACAAGCTGCCGAAGGCTTCTTTCGCCCAGAAGAACCTGACAGGTCAATTCAGCATGCTTCTTGCGGTTTTATTGCTACACACTTATTCAATAAGGTTGCTCTTGTTTCCGCTTTCTCCAATGTTGCGGCTGACTTTTATTACAAAAGACTACTTGATGAAATATTGAGTGACAAGACTCGTTATTACTTCTACGATCGGAGAATTTATCGAGATGTTTTTCCACTCTATTAAATCTACAAGGTGTCCCACGTAACTGCCGCCACGATTTTTCGGGCACTGGCCAGATAAAAAAATTTTGGGAACAAAATTAATTAATTTTTAGTCGGCTACAAAACGCAATGGAAAAAATGCAAAAAAGAAAGTTCATGAAGGTCACCTTCACTTTTTTAAATGGCACTACATATTTTTTAGTAAATAATATCATTGCTTATATAAAGATGAGTTCAATGGCCTAGTATACTATAACCTTGACGTGACCTTAACAGTAAGCTCTTAACAGTAAGGCAGACTTCAGTTGTTGATATTTCTTTCGAGAAATCAATACCTTGACCAATTGTATCAACAAATCAGTCTCATAAAGAATAATTGTGTAGCCTGAAGCTAGAAGCATTTTTTCACATTATCTTGCTGCAGGACAAAACGCAAATTGCATTATTGAAAAAAAATATTTGCGTTTTCTCGAACATCGCGGACCGCAGTGTTATGAATAATTAGATGATCAATCTTTATGTATTTTTTATGAAGTTCATAGGATACTCTAATTTGAATGCAAATTATGTATTATCGGATATTGTAGCTTGATTGTTCAGGTTACTACGATTACATGTTTAACTTTCCGACAAAAATAAAATTTTTCTACAAAAAAAAAACTGACGATAGCAACAAATTATGAAAAGAACTTATTAACCACCTTATGCTTCGTCAGTAAACAAAAGAGTAATTAAATTACTTAAAATTTAATAATTTCGTTTATATTCATACTCATTTATTTGGAAATATGAATAAATCAGAAACACGAAATTGTAAAACTGACTATATACTCCCAAGGATAAAATATTCACAACGTTTGTTGTTGAATTTTTTTACGTATACTGCTGTTTTCGCTTTATTTGTATTTTCATGCAAACGAAGATAAAAATATCGTCATTCTTTGGGAGCTGTTCAATTTTAATTCAAAAGGGTACACTTGGTATAATTATTATTTTTCTGTTGAAATGCAGTACCCAATATGGAACACTTATTGTTAGTATCAGAGGTTGAGTTTAATGATGATAAGATTGTGGATTTCATGCATTTACGGTAAGAATGAGTGGGTGAAACACAAAATAGAAGAAAAATCAGATAAATTTATTAGTGGAAGATTGTGTACAACTTATTAAAATGATTAAGAAAGGAAATCAATTTTTATGTGTATAACTGCCTTTTCATGTAATTGATAAAGACAATTGTTATTTTACATAAAAATCCGCAGTCCAATTATCACCATTATAATTGCAAGTGATGCAGTAACGATTAGAAAAGACTGAAGACATTCACCTAACAAATGCATTTTCATCGAAGGTACATCTCTATTTTTGGCAAGCTTTTAAAATCAAGTGTTCCATGTTAGATGCGGTTACCTTAATCAAAACGATCCTGCTCCGGAACAGTGTAACTGTTCCAGTGGAGGATGGAACGCGAATTGAACGTCGGGTTCATTAGCATTTCCCGGTAATTAATGCACATTTATGTTTGCCCCGCAGGAGGAGTACTATAGTTCAAAAGTGTATCCAATCTTCCCACGTTATTCCATGTTGAAGGACATGATAAAGGACGTCATGCGCAACTCAGACTACATGGAGGTGTGCCACGAGGTAGACCAACCATAGCAATCGGACCCCCTCCGCCGTTCGCCACGCATGACCATATAAAATTTTGCCTCGAAAATGTGATCATTGTGGCCGTCGGTGAAGGGGGTGAACCAAACAATAGGACCCTGGACGGGACGTTTTCGCCGCAAATACGAACGTCTCTCCACACGGATATCCAAATACCATAACTAAAATACCATAGGCTGATTAGCACTTTCACTACCAACTGTCGCCCAATTGCGGATCGCGCAGAGTTTGGTCCAGACCTAAGCGTCGATCAACGCGACAAGATAATAAGAATCCCTCGTCTCTTCTTTTCAATATTGTCATTTTCAATACTTGTAATATTATATAACAACCGGATGGCAGTCAAACGTTCAATCGACTCGATACTAATTTCTACAAAACGATTTATCTCTCATCCTTTGACACGTTAATCGCGGAGCTAATTTTGTCCCGCTTTCCATTTCACTTTTTATTTAAAATTTTATTCAATTCATTTGCTTATCTAATTTCTGTTTAACCTTCGGACTTCTGCGAGTCCTACGCCTATGCCACAGTCATTTCTGACTCACACAGATATTTCAGTAATACAGTTCTATTCCGATATAAAACGATGGGTCAGGACCGATTTTCGTCCTATTTCGGATGAGGGTACCTAGGAGTCACGAATGACTCCGGCATAGCATACAGAAGGTTAATTTGTTTCCATCAAATGTTTCAAGACAGTGCACATATATTTTTTAATGTTGTATGAATTGTATATTATTTTGTAAATCCGATACCATCCGTCCCCACGGACTGACATAGCGTTTAACGTGTTAATTGTGCTACGTTTGTACTGCAGATTTTATGCCACTATAGTGATCCGCTAAAAATGTCCAGAAGGGCGGTAAGATGGCGGTGAATATCTATATTTGCATGAAGTCCGGTTGCATCGTAACTCGAGAAAGAGAGAACGTATGATTATAACCGGAATATTTGTACTTAAGGAACACTAATTCTAATTACTTATCGTTTAAAACTAAGTAAGGCGAGGAGATTTTCTAGGACTCCTTCTTGCGTTGGAGCGAAACCAATAATATTTAGAAATGATAGATAGTTGTGAGGTAAATCGCTGAGGTTCTGTTACTTGGTGATTCTATCGCTCTCGGGATTTTTGAGAATACTATGATAGTGCGATATAGTTCTATTAGTTATAAGTTTGTAATTATTTTGACTATTATGGCCCGATTGATTAGGTTTCTTTGTTATAAATTTGTAGTCTATATTGTTTTGTATGCTGTAGGCAAAATAGATGTATTTTGTTATAGTAGCGAATATTTAGTATGTTGATTATAGTATCGTAATCAGACCATAATAGCCAAAATGTCTATGTCTATCACAGTAAATATTAGACTGTACATATATTTTGGCCATAATGATGAAGATAGTTATATTCAAATGCGATTATATATGCGTATTATTGTTATCGTTATGGTCAAAATAATTATTGCCGTTTCTTATTGTTCCTTGCAACTATGGACTGGCTGTTGGATGCATTTCTTTTTAGCCGATTCACATTCCTCTTTGTAATTCAAACCATTTGTTACATTCATTCAAATTCTTTATTCGAATTTCAATTCGAATTTTAAATAAGTTTGTAGTTACAAAAATACAATAATTAACCTCTAACATACCGAAAGGGTTCCCTAATACATATCTTTTTATAATACAATGCTTGGTATTGTTTAGATAAAAACTAAGACAGAATTTAGAAAATTGGTTAAAATGAGTTTCAGAAAAAAAATTGTCAATCCCTGTAAAGGTTTCAAAACATCTTTCCAGCTTACAATTAGTGTGCTAGGGATTAGAATGCTGTAATGTAAAATTACTTGTTGTATCGTATAAGAAAAAGGGGAATCGTTTTTTATCAAAAGATTCGTACATAAGAGAATTTGATATCACAAAGAAGAATTTTTTTGCAAAACTAAGATTATTGCCACTCTTGTCCCTGAAATTGCACCAACCCTTAACGGCCAGACCCTAAGTGCACAAATGAACTTCTAGTCTGTAAAATCTACGCAGAACAACAAGTAACAGAATCGAGTGCCAAGATAGAAAGGAGACCCGATCGATCACCTTAGATTCTGATCTCGATCAGAATAGCCGCTTGCACGATGAAACACAAAACACAAATTTGTACCGGCGCGGATCGCGCGGTATTCTTATAGCAGCTAACGTTGTTCGTAAACGAAGGATAACAGCCGAGTATATTAGATTCGTAATTCTAATGTGTGCATTCTTATAAAAATATGTGTGTACGCTTGTGTGAAGATGAAACTTATTACGAGAACATTGTAAGTACCTTTCGTTTGAAGATGGACCCTGACGTAACAAAAATATGGCGGTCCGACTGACTGACAAAACTTCTTCTTTTAGATTTCTTTTTCTTTTATAAAGAACTCTGTAAAATTCAGCAATCTTTGATATAACTAAAATTTATACGATTGGTAGCATTATGTATAGTTATGTGCGAAGATTAACTTCTTCGTTTACTTCTTTTTTAATTGTTTGATATTACATGTAGAGTAAACTCCCATATAACGCGATCAAAAAACTGTTTAAAAAAGTTGTATGTATGTGTTTTATGTGACAGTAAATATATTTAAAAAGTACTTAAACAGACTGTACACTTACTGCCGCAAAAGATACAAGCACACAATCTTTTTAAACAATTTTCTAGTGTAGTGGTATAACGTTTGTAACAAAAGCATTTTTAATGCCAGACGTAAAAAAAATAGTAAAAATCACGTCCTCTTGTTATGGCGGGGTAAATCTTCCGCGTGACTAGACAAAACGATACTCTTCTTCGTGCTATTCATCGGCATTAGTATTGTCAGCTAGTGAACTATTACACACGTCTCGCAAACTACATCTTTTATACGACCGAACAGATTTTGCTTCGATTACGCTGCAGAATACTAAATTTATCGTTAAGGATGTGGTAATTTAATGATATCGTTGATTAATTATTAATATGTACGCGGTAACCCAAAAATATGAGACCACCCAGAACATACTACTCCCGCAAATACAAATCGAAAAACATTTTACCGATTTAAAAGTTCGATCAAAATCGTGAAACACTTAAAAACTTCGTTCTTTAAAATATCTCGGAAGTCCGATTATGCTTGTGTACTGGTAAAGGATATTTCGCTTTGTGTTTGCGTTAGGATTATGCATATTCTGAGGAGTCTTGTAGTTTTGGTACACCATATGTCTATGTGTGTGTATATGTGTGCGTATAACTTATACGATATAAGCAAGTCAGTGTTATTGTGCATAAGTTTTCGAATTCAGAAAATTGACTTTCAATCACCGTGTTATATAGTTGTGCCATAAGAACACTATAGGTTTTATGGAGGACCCATATTATAGATACAGGTCTGGTGTTAATTGTTTATTCCTTAACACATATCCGATTGCATGACTAAAATCAGTCATTTTAATTCCGATTACCAACGACCCAATGACTAATATTAGTCATTTATGTCTTGAATTCAAATAATTCATGAACATGAAAAATATAATCATAATTTATTAGAAAATGTAAGAAAGACCAGGAAGATGACTGGGAAAAAATGCCGGTTGGATATGTGTTAATAAGTGGACATGTTCGATATATGTGAAAGTATCATTGAAAAATCTTAATTGATTTTTAGCAAATCGTGTCCCTGTCATCCTTAAGTAGACTGTCAAACAGCCTCACTATATCATGGAGATAGGGACGTGTTTATGGAAAGGTTATAGTATATTTTTCAATGTTTCGTCACTTTTTTAACCTTTTCATATAACGATATTATCGAATTGCAATTTAATTTGAACAAATTTCCGGGCCTGTTCTCATTTGTTTGAAGTTTATTTAAAAACAAGTATATCAATTGCTATGTTATAATAGAGGGTAGATCCTCTGACGTGATCATTCAGCTATTTTCGTTGTTAGTGGATCGATCAACATTTTTTTTGTCAAAGATTTCAAAGACCATTTTACATTATTACTTTCCTTACATCTTTGTGAAAAAATAAATATGTAGAAGAAACCAATTGTCATGAACTAGAAGTGGGTGTCATCATTGTTAAAGATCATTAACTTCCTAACATCGTATCATCTATGAGAAAAGAAATTTTAATCGCTTTACTAATAACAAAAATAATTCAGATGGTCACGTTAAATGATCCACCCTGTATATGTATATATGTATATACAAGGTGTCCCATTTGAAGTTTCACTCGCAATTATTTCCTAAACTATAACTCGTTGAAAAAATATTTCAAATGATACTTACTCTGTTTCGGGGGTGACATCTTATGATCGTGAATTTTAAACGGCGCCAAATGACCTTGAATGACCTTGGTAGACAAAAGTGTTGTAGCTCAGTGAATTCGTCTCGGGATAAGCTACACGCTTATCTAAATAAAAATATACAGTTCCGTATCAAAAAGTAGCAGAGGCCACCTTGGAATCTCGGGTGCACGTCCACCTAGAGAAGCTTAGTGACTATCACAAGATGCCTCCTCCGAAACAAAGTGTTTTATTTGAAATATTTTTTACAATGAGCTATAGTTTGGAAACTTCAACTGGGACACCCTGTATACAGAGTTACCATTTGTTAAACTTGTACTCGCGTTGAGATGTACTCTGAACTTATTGTTAGTGAGTGAATGTGTACTTGACGTTTTGATCTGTGTGTTGTGTCTATATAATTGTCTATATAATTAAATATAATTTTGTAGAGTGGGCGGTAGTTGCACTGTCCAATTATCTCGAGTGCCATTCAGGAGGCAGTGTCCTCGGCAGTGTGACTACCGCCTACCACGAACGCGCGTGTATGGGAATGAGGATCGTCACGGACAAGTCCACCATGGAAGGGTCATGGAAAAACCGATGCAGGTGAGTCTATGGAAATTCACTTGCAAAAAGCTCTTCTTGGAAAAGGTCCTCGGATAGAGTGGGCCAGGTGACATAAAACACTTGGCACTCTAGTGTCCGTTGTGAGGCATTTGCCAGTTTATTGTTAGTGTCAGAGGTTAATCAGCTGCACGTAGTCGCCAAATTGTTCAATCGTTAGAATCCTCAACACTCTAAGTGCCGAATGTCAACTGCTAAAATTCGGACAAAGTCACTATTGAATTGTTTAAAAATGATCGTCATAAAATTAATACCACCGAATATTCATTCATTAATACTGAAATTAACTGGATTATAATGAAAGCCGAAAATTTAATTATCAAGTAACTGTTGTTAACAACGATAATTGCTTCTAAATTTAAATAATGAAACCGAAACAAAAAAGTGGAAATTTATTGTAATGGCTGCTACTACAACCCTTTTGCATTCTGAAAGTCTTTAAAAAATCGGTTCATTCGAATACATAACAATAAAAATGAATTTCTGAATCTGGTCCACAATTAGTGTCGCTCATATGTCACCGACACGACGTGGCACTTACCGTGTTAGAAGTACTAATAAAATTAGGATAATTTCGAGCACTGCAACCTGTAGGGACTCTGACCCTAACACGTTACTTGGGAGTAACAGACATATCGTCATTATCATATTTGCATACATACAGCGAGTGTAAAGACACAGTCACATACATGTACTGACACATATCCATGTATACGTACGAGAATGCTTGCAGTATGAAGTTTAAAGATATATTTTGAATTTTTGTATAATGAAGAAAAATGTCTACTTCCAGTAATAGGTTTTTTGTCTTCAGCATAGTTTTTGCTCCTAGAAGAAGCTTCATTTAAAACATTTTTGTTACTGTTTACTTATTTCATTGGCCAGGAGATTCCTTATTGTAAAAATACAATGAAATAATTATTCATACACTATGAATGCATCCACACTGATGCACTGTTCCTAGAAACGGAAATTATTTATATTAATTTTATTAGTAGCATACGTACGTATACAAACAGATTATACTATATTCTCTGTTGCGATATGCTATTAAAACGCGTTGTCTCTTCTAAAATTAAAATAATGGTCGCATATACCCACAACTCAAGAGCCATATCGAATAGTTCTCATTTACCTTGGAGAAATCTCACGAGACCAACACAACTGAATAATATATTACATTACTTTATTTTCAACAAGACATAATTACACTAGTAAACAAATTTTATGTAATAAAATTTGCTAACCAATCAGTATTCGTATAAAAGAAATCATAGAATACCGCCATTTTTGAAACGTAACAAACGTAAAAATGGATTCAATTTATTAACTATCATCTGTCGATAAAATAAACATACTTTCATGCAAATAAAATTTTGATCTACATATTCGATGTGGCCAGAGAATACATATAACGTCACGTCATTGCATATCGTAATTTTGAAAAATGTTGAAATAATTCAAACAACATCACACTTACGTTACGACAAGAATTTCTGCTTAATAGGATACGCTAATGCGGATTCCACACGAGACGAATAACCAATGATCGCGTGATTTCAGGAATCGAATATTTTCTCGCGAGAATATTTATTTTGTTACACGCTATTGTGATATCGGCTTTCGTTTCGAACAAGACACACAAACAGCCTTTAAGAGTCTATTCCGCGTTTTACCGTTAAGACGTAATCGTAATTATAAAGGAAAAGAGTGTAAATAATAAGTAAAGGAAATAATCCGCGTAAATAATATGTAAGACAAAATGGCTGACAGCTCGAAATCAAAATGCAATATGTAACGCGTGACACACATTGAGACCACACGAGGGCTCACTGTCTATCTGTGGTCCCCTTTCAATGTGTGACAAGGCATAGTGACCCATACACATCCACACCTACACTGATCCTTTGTATGTAATATCATTGTTAGACTACAATCAAAACAGCAAATCGACCCTACGATCCCGGTGCCTGGGTTTTTGGAAACGTAACAATGAAGAACATTTCAGAAAATATTTATTTATTTATGATACATAATTAGACTGTGGGTTTTATGGATTTACAACACAAACGAGATGGTGCAATTAAAAACAGTAGAGACATTAAAAGAATTTAAAGTCATTTTCAATTTGTTAAAATCATTAAAGAAAAAAAAATTTAAATATACTGTTTGCTTCTTGCAATTGATGCAGACAATTTTTATTTTGCATAAAGATCCGCAGTCTAGTAATAATGAATGGTATCGTTTGCAAAAATGTATAGAGTCTTACAACTCATATAGTAAAAATATTAAAATTGATAGAAAATAGTATACATATTGCAAATGTATACACGTCGATAAGAACATAATCACTATACTAACATAAGAGAATAATGTCTTCAATTCAAACGTCTGTTTGTACAATTCGATTTATCGAGCTTCATACATATATGTAATACGGAAATTCAATTACCAGAGAGAAATTTGTAGGTGTATTTTTTAGACAAATTTAATGAAATAAAGTACAAGGAACGTGAATGTAAGTATAATCACGCCCAGGCACCGTCATTTATGTGATCAGGGGTAGAATAGCGACACTATAATACAATTTCGTAGACATGCCAACAAATACCCACAAAAATGCTGGGTACAGGCATACAGAGAAACAGGAGACGAAGAAAATATTGTCGCATATGAGATAACTAAATCGAGAAAGTAATAATTCATACCCTTATACAAAATCGTAATTTTGACATATTTGAAAATTAACATTTTACTAAAAAAGACATATTTTTTTACACATATTATTTCTTAGTTGCAAAGTAATGTATTTGTAGTCTGCATTTCGAAACAAAAGATTTATTGCAGGCTAATTTGCCAATTTGCTTGTCGTTATTACCAAAATTTTAAAATCATTTTTTTTCGAACAAAATTTACAAAATGAAATTTCAATTGTATTTTTCGAATTAAGAAAAAGGTTGATTACCTTCTGATGAAAATAAAAAATTAATGGGTAATGATTGACTAATACCCCCTCCACTGGGGGCATACCCCACGAGGGGCCGAGAAGCTCGATCCAGCTTAAATCAAGACTTTACTGTACTTTACTGATCCAAAAATCACTATGCAAACTTTAGATCAGTAAAGTACAGTAAAGTCTTGATCTATGCCGGATCGAGCTTCTCCACCCCTCGCGGGGTATGCCCCCCCCCCCCCCAGTGAAGGGGGTAAGCGAATTTACTAAGATCGTACAGCTCGCTCCGACTTATATCAAGACTTTACTGTATGAAGAATTGCAGAGAGAATTGAAGTTACTGATTAAAAATGAAGAACCGCAGGTCTGTTTTTTCGAAATGCAGATTATATAATAGTAATGAAAAAGTAAATCGAACTTATACAACCACTATTTCTGGTGGTCTGAAAACATATAAAATTCGTAACTATAGTATAATTGAAAGATTTCTTTCGAAAATTAAAAGAATTCGAAAATGTTGTCCCTAGGATCACGTTTTGCTCCAAAGATCAAAATTTTCCGGCAAGAACGATTAGAAACGTGTCGATGTTCATTGGAACTGGAAATTCTGCAACGCGAAGCAAACAAATTGTCGAGAATATTTTTGTCTGCATCCAGCAAGTCTACACTGAAACAATTGCTTCTACTGACTGTTTAGGATAGTGCTTTCGACGTGGATCTTGTCTAGATGTTAGTTCGTGACGTATCACATTTGAAACAAGCACGACACAATGAACGACACTACAATTAAAACAAAGTGCACTTTATTCTCTACCAGCACTTTCTGATTTTGTTATTCGGTATAAAAAAGATATTTTTGGCTGTCGTTTTATTGCGAATAAAAATGAATGTACTAATAAACAATCCACCGTTTTCGTAAGAGGATATCTTGAGCCTCGATGGAAATAAGTATTTCATATATCAAACAAAATAGTGGATTATTTACAGATACATTTGATATATGAAAAAAATTCAGAAATAATCAAACATTCGCGAGCGAATCAAAAACTGCGCTAATCAACATCCGAAGATCAAAATTGTGCGAAATGCAGGATCAAATTTCTGTCCAAAAAAAAAATATATGAATTCCCTGATATCGATTTATCGTATTATATTTATATCATTAATGAATTGCGGATATTTCTGCAGTTATAATATCGAAAAAAAACATTCATATAGAGATAAAGCATTGATATACAGGGTGTCCCAAAAATGTCTGAGAACCTCGAAAGGGGTGGTTCCTTAGATCATTTGAAGTAACTTTTCCTTAAAAAAAATTTCCGCTTCGGCTTTGTTAAGGAGTTATTAATGAAAAATACTGACCAATCAGAGCGCGGCTATGTCTCGACGACAGGTCCTGCTAAGCGGCGCGTTGCCGTTGGTCAAAGCGGAGTCCGTCCGCTGTAGCTGCTCTCTGATTGGTCGGTGTTTTTCGTTAATAATGCCTAAAAAAAACCCGCGGAGAATATTTCCGCAAAGGAAACAGTTACTTCAAATTTCAAATGGCCTCATTAGTCATCCCTCTCAAGGTTCTCCGCCATTTTTGGGACACCCTGTATAATTAACATACTTGCATTTCCTACCGAATTTAATACACAGTCAAAATCACAGTTTTGTTACACTGGAAGTTTGGCGATATTTTATAGTATTGTCCCTTAAAATTTGTCGTATCTATTATCAAAACATGCTATACACAACATTATACATTCCTCAATTTTTAATTTGATTTCCCATACAAGAAAATGTTATAAATGCAGAATCTTCCGCAGTTCAATTATTAACAAGACCAAAATCAACCTAACGATTGCTAAAATCTATACAAATTATAATTAAGTTGTTTTCTATAAGTCGACTGATCAAGCTCTATTTACACTAAACCGAGTTCACACAATTCGTTGCAGATTGGCGGAAACGCGCGATAGAAGGGACTTCCGGCCCTAGATCCGTTTCTATGTATATGAGGTGCAGCGCAGTGTGCATGATAAATGCACGTAAAATCAGGCTAACGCCAGACAGTATCGATTAGAACGTTTATGGTAATTTATTTAGTCATATGATATTCATTTTACTCATCGAAGATGATTGCTAATGATATGCTAAAAATTGAAGATTGACAATTAAGGAGTCCCTAATACAATACATTTTGTAAAGACAACAAATGTCTATACATATTTCTATATGTAATAATAGGGACTATTGTTTCGAAGTAAATTATTAAAATTCACTTTCATTCTTTACACTTCTTTTAAATACAGTCATTAAAAGCCCTATTAATAGACTTTTGGTAGGAAATTTACTGAAGTTCAAGATTATTTTTGACTTAACAACAGACTTATCGTTACACTCTGGATCTTTATGCAAAATAAAAAGTTTGTGTATTAATAGCAAGACACAGGAGCTAAATGTAAATTTATATTGTTCACTAATAATTTTAATGTCGTGAAAATAATATATTAATACTCTTAAAGTCTTTTAATCTTTTCACTGTTTTAAAGTGCACCTACACATTTTTCTCATAAAATCCGGAGTCTACTTATCATAGTAGGATTAAGTTAAGATATTTTTGGCTCTGATCTTCCTACACACGATGATATTTTCTATGGTGATGACATTTTTAATTCGTTTCAATTCGACACAACTGACGCGAATGATTTCATGCACATCGCTTTTGCACAACGCATTGTAATTTACATAGAAACACACCCAAGAACGGCAATCCTTTTCTCATTGTTTCCAGTCGTCGAGAACGATTTGTGTGGGAACTCGGTGCACAAGAAAGATATTTACAATCACAGTTGATATTTTTTAATACAAACAGTACATACTTAGACCAATTATCGTATTATCGTAAGGCGAAGCTAAGATATAATAACGTAAAGAAAAACGTACATGTAGCGAATGAGTAAAGCTATACTCATATGCAATGTCTTTGAATTGATGAATATAATATCAAGCGTGCTCGCCTTTTCCACCAAATTAGGAGAGTGCCAAAATAGATTTTGAGAGTTTTTGCATTGTGTGCCCGGCGCGAGATTATAGCGTTCTACAGAGTGCATATATATGTATACATATAAACATAAGTGTTTCCATAAAATTTTTATATAGAGTGTTGTACAGAATGTTAGATACTCGTTTCACTGGGGCGATCATCGTTTGCGTTTCAAGCTTCTATTCTAAAAAGAAACAATTAAATATGCGTTGATGTCAGAGAAATTTTCCAACAAAAATTGTTACAAAATACTCTTGCAACAAACAAATTTTAGATTGAAATTATGAATTATGAACCACTTTAATTAAAAAATATGTGCGAAATTAAAGCGATACGATCGCTTCAATGAAATAGAGATTAACTAGCCTCTAAGAACAGCCATGATTATGATAAACGTATACAGGTGTCCGATATGAAAGATCTATTTAATGTGTTTAAATGGTGTGCGTATATGCTAGGCATACTAGTCGTGATAATTGTTGTATTAAAATGCGTACTGTAAATGGTGCTTTGGTTTCTATAAAATTACATTTCTAGTAGTGCCATCTGACGATAGTTTATTTCTGTTGCTGCTCATTTTAAACTTCACTTGAAACACACATTTTACAGATGAAATAAAACATCAATTTTTCAATTTCGTTTTAATACTTCAAGTATACGATTAAAATCTGTTGCACTACTTATTGCAGAAGTCTTTATCAAAATTCTTTGTGTGGGAAAGTTACAAAAAGCTGTTTAATCAACAGAATCTCCTGAAATCGTTTTGAGGATAAGACTTTTTACACATTTTCAGTTGAATTTTTCGTAAAAAAATACTTTCCATTTATGCCGTTTATGTCGAAACACACCGGGTGGTAAATATAATACGCAGAGTGCGAGTATGTTCGCGTATTGAATTAGATATAGCGACGGTCTCGTAGCGTAAACAAATTTGTACGTGACGAGTCGAAAAATGTCAATTTGCTCGAAGATGCGTTTTTATAAATATCGGCCGAATTATCGAACATTTGTACACTAATCGACGAGGAGACACTTTTGCCCCGACTAACAAAAAAAAAAGAAACCAACAGTGTCGTTCATCGCACGGAGATCAATTAAGAAATCAAAGGACCATTAACCGCTGATTCTCTAATTAAGTGTACAATAACTACGTTGCTCGGCCGCTATTCAAAAACACACGGTTCCCCGTGAGAGCCGGTGTTTCGAGATCCCATAATCTCTCCGTAAGAGCGCACTCGCGACACCATTAATGAAAATGTCGACCAATCTATGTGTCCAGAGCCACTGATCGTACGCTTTCTGGCACAAAGTCTAAATGATTTTCTTCTACAAATCAGCTTTAGAACATTAAGCTTTGGGCATGTACCGGTAAGTTACATAGATGTAAATTTCTACAAGAAGAAAATATATACATATATTTTGACAGAAGCTTCTCGAGGAAGTTTCGCTGTGTGTCAGGTGTCCCAGTGAACACTTCCGCCATTTTCATTCGAATAAACCGATGATTAGACTACGGATCTTCATGCAAAATAAACAGTTTCTACGTCTGGTGCAAGAAACAGGAATTATTAGGTTGTCCGAACAGTTTCTTTCGCGATGTGTACGTTTAATATCGTTAAATAATAATTTATTTATATAAACAACGCGATCAATTGTTCATTAATGTTTTATTTCCTAAGATTCCTCTTACTTAACCACGTAATTTACTTTCTCGAAACACTACTGTGAATTTTCATTATCTGCATTAATCGAAAGTGACACGAACTTTTGTGACAACCTAATCTATTCCTCCTGTAATATTAAAATTTTATATACTTACGAATTTCTTCCGTCGTTCAGTCATTTTAGTGGATCGAAAGTACTATATTAATATTCTTCAATTCTTTTAATCGTTCTACTGTTGCAGCTGCTCATTTTTGTCATAACTGCAGAAAATCCGTAGTCTACCGGTGACTCTAACTCAGAAGCGCTCGCACTGTTTCTTCATCTAAAATTCGTCAAAGTTCGCTGGACTTTTTACTGGTACACCTATTTAGAGTAAAATTAAGATTAATTACGATATCTTCGTGATCGTTCCTTCGCGAATCCGCGTTGCAACTAAATTTAGTAAACGAGGATTTTCGGTCCTCGCGATGTTTTTCGTCACCGAAGACACGCGAGACCCTGCGACGTAGTGAGAGGGATAGTATGTTGAATTGAGTATGGACTTAAATAGTCACTATAAATATTTGACAAGATGATAACTAAATAGAACTACTGAATCGGAGATTGTTTGCGATAATTCTGTGTGTGTGTGTGTGTTTAACGAAACGTATTCGAGAGTCTCGACTGTGTACGATCAAGACTGGCGCGTTTTTCCCCAAATTTCCCTTGAGTATTCCCAGCTCCTGAGGTTTCCCTGCTTCCCTTGATCCTGGTTATCCTGTGTGGCATGGAAGAATGGTTTGTGACATGGGGGTGATTATTTAGTGTACCTTGAATGTGTCTATAGGAAATTTTTCTTTTCATTGTTTGATTCCACGGTATATGAATTCGATTCTCCAGTAGTTAAACCATTGTCATAAACCAAGCGTCATTTAGCTGGATATCATTAACCCCGGACTATTGATTTTATGCAATCATAGCGAACACTGCTTTACAAAAGAGAATATAACGTAATTTTTAATCGGATTTAATCTTTCTATTTTCTTTTATAAATTAAATTCTGTATCGAATTAACAGTTTTGTGAAAAGCTGAGATTGCATAAATGTGTACTGTCTATCCGTGAACTTCAGTGCTGTCCACGATTTGAGCTCCCTAGATCAGGGGAACTTCCTCCCCGTCGTCGCCGCGCGACCCCCACCATTAATTTTCTGGTCTCCCACTCTTCCTAACTTGAGTTCATTTCCAGAGCCCGGGAAATGGTCCGCGGGCCGCACGCTATTTCTTTCAAAATCCTATTCGGTTCCTGTGTCCTGCAATTAATACAAACAATGTTTATTTTGCATAAAGGACCGCAGTCTAGTAATAACAATCGTACGAACAATCGTGGATTATAAATACCATAAGTGAGAGCACTAAAACGTGACGATTATACTTAACACACTCTGACGTGTAAACAACAGATCTAATTATATGTACAAGTACCATCGTACAAAGTAAAATCGTATCCTTTAAAGGCAAAAGCAAAACGATGAAGATCCGATTTATTCGCTAGCGAAAATTGGACAGCACTGATGTATCGATCGAAATTTGGATCGTTGGTAATATTGGACGTGTAGTATTTGTAATATGTATGTAGTCACGTACAATAGCCGAATAGTAACGTAGCTCACGACATAGCGATAGGAAACAATATCCTGTTTCGTAATCAGCCAATGTTTTCGATGTCTTAATAGCCGTTTGATCAGAGGAACAGCATTTGAACAAGCGAATTGCCCGAGTTCCACTGTTTTTATTTCTCACGTGACCCAGCTAAGAAAAGTTTCGTGTAAAACTTTTCCAAAGTGCATTGAAGGCTCCCAAGACCCTTAACCCATTAACACTCTTTTATTTTGACGATACCTTTAAATAAAGAATGTTCGGTTGGAATATTCCAACTTCCTGTCGCCATTACTTACGAATAAAAATTATGGTGTCATCAAAATAACACTGCGCGTCAATGGGTACTCATTTTCATTATCTGTTTTATTCGCAAAAACTAGCAATAGTTAATAATATTCATCTCACAACCAATGAAAACGACTAGCTCATTGTTTGCGTTCGATTTCATCCCTGTTTTGCTAGAATGTCCTATATGAATTGTTTGTAGATTTAGTAAGATCACGAAATGCTGAAATTCCTGAGAGAAAACTTGAAGAGTGTGTACAAGAGGAATGTTCAAGTAGTCTCGTGAAATGTCAAAGCTTTAAAAAAGAAATCGACGCCCTATAAAGTGAAGCTGCATCCACACCGAAGCAACATCGAGCAACTTTTTGCCGCCTCTTGTTGCCTTCTTCTTCTTTTATTCGGTGTGGACATAGGTTTAGATTTACAGAGAACGAAGATTGTGTGACAAAATAAAAGACGTATAATTTTAGGAGTAAGTAATTCGAAGTAGGGGAATATAGAGGGGGCTAGAAGAAGAAAAATACATACAAATAGAGACAGGAAGGTATGAGAGCAGGGAGGGGAAGATCTACGACAGTGCTGGGCATGGTTTGGGCCCCTCAAACGCTTGATTCCCCCACCAACCTTTTTCCATGGTAACGGCGCTTAATGGGACAATGGGCGCTACGGTGGGAACGGTTTTGTCTCAATTGAGGCAAATGTGCCCAGCTCTGATCTACGAGAAATGTAGAGTGAAGAAGATGTAGTAGATGAAATGAAAGAAAATAAGAGTAAAGGGATACGAAAAGTAAATATAAAATCATTAGCTTTGTTTTGTCAAACAATACTCGTGGCATTAGTTTACTCTATAATTTATCCGACTACTTTGATTATTTCGGCTCGTACGAGCACCGGCTTGGACACGCCTAATTTAAGGGACACGGGGCGAATAACATCGCTGCTAGTCAACCAACTAATTTGTAGTTTTGTATCAATAGTTAACCGAAATGGATGTATGTTAGCAAACGAGGAGAACGTGTGTTTGTAATTGCGTTCCTAAAACAAACTGGCCGTCACAGTATATGTACCAAGAGTAACGCGTACGTGTATGAACTGGTGTTCAAACAGTAAACAGTTAGCAACTATAGATCATGCTAGATTAGTGGACCGTGTGTTAGATGTTATAGTGTCGTAACACTTAGTATTTACACTTTCCTGTTTATGGTAGTTCTATGTCCTCTGATGGAGAAATAGCAAGTACTTAAGCGTGATGCCAGGTGTTCCCTCCCGATAGCCCTGATGTTTAAGACGTTAAACGATCGTTTAATTGTTCGCGGGCTCGTTTTTTAGTCTTATCAACTGTGTAGCATGACGTGCATGCCGATGTTATTTTGAGGAGATCGACAGTGCGTGCTTATAGGGAGGGAATACTATAAATAGTTACAAAATGTAGATTTTACTCCATCGATTTAAATGAAACTGTACCCTACGATGTATGTTGAATGTAGTACCTCCATTTTATCTAATACATCTGTGTTACCGCTACACTTTCCATAACTATTGGTTGTTAAGCTTTGTTAATAAAATTGTTTGAAATGTGATAAGATCGTCAATTACAATTTTATTAAAACCACCAATCGAATCCTATCCTTAAAAAAAGCAATTTTAGTTTTTAATTGACGAGTTTATCGATCGTCAGATTCTAAATTGTTGCAATCACTTTCCCATCGAACTTTCGTGCAGTAGGAAAAGAACCCTAATTGATTTAATTTTTTAGGTTTTAACAATCATCATTTAAAACGTAATATTTTACAAAACGTGCTCCGATACGAAACTAGGTATAACAATAACTTTATTGACATGTGCTTCTAAATTGATAATTTTTCAATTATGAGGTACGGTTCCATAGATGGCTCTGCATTCGTCTGGTTGTGGTAAGGTTGGAGTCTGGAGCAACTGAAATCTGCACGTCGCACAATCTGACGCGAACAATCGTACACGTGTACTACTGACGTGTACCACGTGTCTGGTATTCAAGACATATACTAGATAGAACAGAACATTTTGCGCAATAAAATATACGATACTATTGCTTTGCTTGAGAGCACTTTATGCAAATAACAGCTAGACACGCCGAAACGCATAACGAAAAGAAGTACTTACAAATCTGAATTGTGTGGGAAATCCCTGCAAAGACATCAAAAGACACATGGCGCGTCAAGTCCATATATTTACATCTAAAGCACTCTAAATCGCCCAGTCATTCAGCGCCCATTATGAAAATAAGATGACTCCAGTGTTGTATTTACAATTTAATAAAAATACTTTCACCTATTTGTATTCCTTTTCTTCTATTGTCGTTAAATTATAATAAAACAAAAATATCAACGATCGCGTTTAACAATAGACCTATATAAGCGAAAATAGATGTATTATAATTAAATGGCAATTCATATTTTCGAATAATCGTCAATTATATACACTATATATATAGAACTGTATCCCTAGTTCCTGTCATTATCTAGGGCTGTAGCCACTGATAAATAAATAAACGTATTACATTTGCTATCGTTGAATTTAGACAACAATGTCAATAAATAATTAACTAGATATTCTAAATATTCGTAATAAAAGTAACGCTTTCTCTAAAGCTTCTCATATCAGGTTCTATCAGATCTGGTTCTATGAAGAGTCGTCTGTCCGGTGCCAAATATTCAGTAGCTAAAGCTAACTTCCCATTGTGCTATTCTATTCTTTCCTAATCATAATCTAGAGATCCCATTTCAACTATAAACATATGTATACATATATATACTGCCACAGAACTTCGTGCAATAGATGAGGACGTTTCTCGTACATAACATCCCCCACAAAAACAAAAATTAGATAAATGGGCATTGCATTCAACGAAGTATACTTCCACATATATATCAGTGACTTCCAGCATCAAGTGTTCCAACCTTAGACCATTCTAAGGTTCCCACCACGGATTCATAATTATGGTTCCCAAAGAATAAAAATTTAAAATGATAGTAGAAATTTTAATAATTTTTTTTATATTATTAGTTATATTTATTGGTGGTCCCAACTATATAAAGAATTCTTCATATATATAGTTTTGATTCAGTTACTAAATTTTAGTAACATGTTCACGTTGTTAGCGCGTTAACTGCGACAATTAAAATTTTTAATTTATCAAACTTATATAATTTTAAATGAAATATTCCTATTTTCTATAGTAAACGAGTATTAATTTTTGTATAAATAACTTTAGAAACCAGTTTTTTAAGGTTAATTTCCAATCTGTCAGTTTGATCATTGGTACCACTACTGTCTAGGGATATTTCCATGATTTATCTTGGTAACATAAATTGACGATCAACTCCCGGAGTATGCGCCGTAGCTTCATTCGTTCGGCGACAATGGCGGCAGACCTTGATCAGTTTCAACAGCTTTTAAACACACTTCTTAGCACAGATAACGATGCCAGAACACAAGCAGAGGTGCGTACATGTTTTCTAATTTTTATATATATATTTTTCATGTATTAATGTTTCTAACAACATATGTATCACGAAATGAAATACTTCAATCCCCGAGCACGTTGCCAACGTGTTGTCAGAGCTTGCATGTGAGTGGCATTCACCGATTAATCATGTTGAATTCTATTTGTAACTTGCAGTGGCTTGTACAATATCGGTGTGCACTGTTACACGACCGAATGTACGGCGAAAATAATGCGGAAAAAAGAAGAATACTGACAAGTGTTTAGAACAACTTAATAAAATCCAAAATGGTGTCTTGCAGAAGCATGCACCCCGCCAATCTTTTACTAAGCTTCATTTCAGTTCCAATTCAACTTTCGTATAAATTCCTTGATAATCTAATGTATAGATCATGTATTTTCAACCTTTTCGTTTATGATGAAGATAGGCAATTTTCATTTTCGCTGCAGACTATTTGAAACAACACAAGTTCTTGCTAAGATTGATAATTTGTGTATTCGCTTTCCCGCCTACACGCAACCGTTTTCGGCTCGATTTCCGGCATTCCTGAACGTGCTTTGGATGCTATAGGAAGTACATTCATTCACGCGAACGTTAATGCGCAATTATACTGACTTTCATGCTGCTTTACAATTAATGTCTTTTTATCCATCGTATATTTTGCAATCGTTACATGATCTAAAATAAAATATCGGTGAAACTCAGCATTGTCCTTCATTATGAAACATCATGTGCCCAGTTTCTGCTGTAATTTCGTTTTTACATACAGCGTAATCATGTTTTAAAGTAATACCTCAAATGCTTTTAAATTTTCAAGATTACAGTATAAATTATTACCGGTTGCTAATAATTTGAGAATACTTCATCCAGTAAAATACATATATTTTAGGTATTAATTGTTAATATAAGATTAACTAATTTATTTGTGTAAGTAATTAATGTTTGTCTTATCCATAAGATATATTGTTTGATATAATTATGAATGTAAAATATTTTAGGAGGCATATAACAATCTACCCGTGGAAAGTAAGGTGACATTTCTCTTAACATCATTGTGCAATGCTACCCTTATGGAAGAAATGCGTGCTATGGCTGCTGTTTTATTACGTCGATTGTTTTCATCAGAGTTCATGGAGTTTTATCCAAAAGTAATTATGCAATACTTTTTATCTTCTCTACAAAGATTTGTACATATTAAAAATATCGAAATGTAAATTAAGGTACCATTCTTCGAACTCGGATTTTAATTGAATTCATTTACTTTTTATACTTTTATAAAATAGACGTATGGTGATAATCATTACTTTTTAATAGATATAGAAGACCAAAGACTAAAATAATTTTAAATCACGTAATACATTCTGAAGTTTATGCCAACAACTATTGCCAATGAGAATCTGGGCTTTCTAGCTTATGAATGACAAATCATTGTCAAGTTTTATTATGTGTTATCAATTCTTTATGAAATTCAAATACCATATTAACCATACATAAGTCGCATTAGTTATGGCAACATTACATTTGATGCAACTATATTAACTCATTTGCATCATAAAGAAAAATGAAGAATAATGCTCTTATCACCAATTTTTTAATTTATATTTAAATAGAACAATTTCAATCAGTAAAAAGATATTTCATTAATTTGTATATATTTGTTATACATACCGTTAAATACGAAATGGCAAATGTATATATATATATATATATATATATATGTGTGTTAATGATGCAAATGAGTTAAGACTTGTTGTCAAATATGTGTTTCATGAATTGAAGATAAAGGAAAAATTGTCTAAGCATTTTTTCGTAATAGTCACACTAATTTTAGTATAATTGTGCTTTAGATTCCACCAGAAGCACAAGTTCAGTTGAAAGAACAAATTCTATTATCCGTTCAAAATGAACAAACAGAGACTATTCGACGTAAAGTTTGCGAGGTTGCAGCTGAAGTCGCGCGAAATTTAATTGATGAAGATGGTAATAATCAGTGGCCAGAATTTCTGCAGTTCCTATTCCAATGTGCTAATAGTCCTTTGCCAGCACTAAAAGAAAGTGCTCTTCGAATGTTCATGTAAGTTTGCAATAGACGCATATTTTCAAAAAACCAATTTATGTATTCTTACATTATATTTTCATGCAGATCCGTCCCAGGCGTTTTTGGAAATCAGCAAGCAAATTATCTCGATCTTATTAAGCAAATGTTACAGCAATCTGTCATGGACTCTACAAATTACGAGGTAATTCTAATAAAATCTTTACAAGATCTATTGACGCTAGAGGTGTGCGAGAACCCGAATACGTCGGGTCGGGGTCTCGAATATAACGGGATTCCCGAGAATCTCGGGTTTCTCGACCCGTCCTAACCATCGGGTTCTCGCATACGTCCAATTAATACATTCTTATTATTTCATATGGGAGACTGATACACGAGACTTGATTAGTTAGGCGTCTCGTTACTTTGTCTTCCTATAAAAATAGTTGCCTTCTGATGACTGTAACTTGTGAAGATATAATTTGCAGACAGATACGGGGCATACAAGAGGTTGTTTCATGTATCTGTCAGACTTTTAGATCATTTTTAGTTCATATAGGATAATACAATGTTTTCAAAGACTCATGTAAATAATATTATGAAAATAATGAATTTTATTATGTAGGTCAGATTTCAAGCTGTAAGAGCAATTGGAGCCTTTATCATTTTGCACGATAAAGAAGACAATATACAAAAACATTTCTCAGAACTACTACCCGCAGTTGTACAAGTAACTGCTCAGTCAGTAGAAAAACAATCGGATGATGCTCTCTTAAAAGTTCTGATCGATTTGGCAGGGTCAACGCCGAAATTTCTCAGATTACAGTTAGAAAACATAATGGAAATGTGTATGAAAATATTTTCTAATGAAGAAATGCCAGACTCCTGGAGACAACTGGCGTTAGAAGTATTAGTAACATTATCAGAAACTGCTCCCGCAATGGTACGCAAAGTAGGCGGGAAGTATATAATATCTTTAGTACCATTAGTACTAAAAATGATGACGGATATTGAAGAAGATGAAAAATGGAGTTTCGCTGATGAAATCGTTGACGACGATAATGACAGCAACACCGTTGTTGCGGAAAGTTCTTTGGACAGATTAGCATGTGGTTTAGGTGGTAAAACAATGCTACCACAAATTGTACAGAATATTCCTTCAATGTTGAATAACAGTGACTGGAGATACAGGTCAATTACTTTTTATTACTATATTTTCATTATTTTATAGTTTCATAGCCGTCACAGATATGTCAGCGTTTATATGCATTTTGCAAATAATTGCGTTACATCTGTGATAGAGTAACCTATGAGAATAGCCTCTGTTTTTGTCTATCGTTCTGATAGATAAAGATTAGAGGTTCTTGTAGGATGTTCTTCCCAGAGAGTTGACAATAATTTAATAATATTATTGTCATAGTTTTAGAACAAACATTATATTATTTTCACTAGAGGTATGCGAGAACACAAAAATGTCGGGTCGGGACGGTTCGAGAATTTTAGTCGGAATCGCAAAATTTTCGGGTTCTCGCACACCTCTAAATTTGAATATTCTATATGAAATAATTGACGAAACCGTATAATAACACTAAATCTTTGTTTTTAGACATGCAGCTCTTATGGCAATTTCTGCAGTAGGAGAAGGTTGTCATAAACAAATGGAAGCAATATTACCTCAAATCATGGACGGAGTGATTCAATATTTACAAGATCCTGTAAGCGGAGCCGTAATTATAAATAAAATTTGAAGTCCATGAATAGAGTCAGCAGTTACGTTTCGTGTGCAAACATAATAGCGTTACATTCATGGCAGAGTAAAACATAAGTTCGATATTTGTCTTACATTGTCGTTCTGACAATGTTTGTACTAAAATATTGGCTTATGAGTTCCCGAGAGTTGACTGTTTTTAAATAGTCATAGTCATGGAACATACAAATTTGATATTAAAATATTATATGCTATTAAAACCTTTCATTTGTTACATCAATTTTCTTTACAGCACCCTCGTGTAAGATACGCTGCTTGTAATGCAGTAGGTCAAATGTCAGCCGATTTTGCACCGATATTTGAAAAGAAATTCCACAATAAAGTTATTCCCGGATTGTTAATGGTTTTGGACGATAATGCCAATCCAAGGGTTCAAGCTCATGCAGGTGCAGCTCTTGTGAATTTCAGTGAAGATTGTCCAAAACATATATTAACACCGTATTTGGATGCTATTATGGGTAAACTGGAATCAATACTCACGGCGAAATTCCAGGAATTAGTCCTAAAAGGAACGAAACTTGTTCTTGAACAAGTATGTATATCAATTAGATTTAACCAATTACAGTAAAGTCGCGATCTAGCTACCATCGCCTGTTGTGAGCAGGGATAGAGATCATGAAGGGAAACTATTTTTTTATAACTGTGTCGACCGCGCCGAAAGTACAAAGGGACAGTGCCGAACGTAGAAAAGGACAGCATGTAAACGCGGACCGCGCGGCTGAAAACTTACTCCATACCGTCAATTAAACCACTAAATACAGTTGAAATTGTATCGTGTTTAGTGTCATTTTAATCAGAAAAATGCCACAAATAAGTTGGTGAAAGTCCCATAAAAAATAATGGAAAATAAAGAAGTTTTGTAATTAGATTAGTAGTGATACACCGATATATCGGACCTTGCACACTGCTCGGTGATCGAGGCAGCTTGAGCTCCTTGGTTCCTCGCGGGGTATGCCCCTCAGTGGAAGGGGTAGGCGAAGGGATAGAGATTGTGGAGCTCTGAGGGAGTTAGATCGCGACTTTACTGTACGTAGTAATGTAGTAATCTCTCTAATTGAATATTTTTTTTTTTTAAGGTTGTTACTACCATCGCGTCGGTAGCTGACACATGTGAAGAGCAGTTTGTAACATATTATGATAGATTAATGCCATGCTTGAAGTATATCATACAAAATGCAAATCAGCCCGAACATAAAATGCTTCGGGGCAAAACTATCGAATGTGTAAGTCTTATAGGACTTGCAGTTGGACCTGAAAAGGTAATGTATAGCAATGATTTATAATCAATTGTGACGTTGCGAAATTATCGATTCATTTAAACTTTCGAAGACGTTAATACTTTTGCGATCGTGTAGTTTATTGCAGATGCCAGTGAAGTTATGGATATGTTATTAAAAACACATTCAGAAGGAGATCTTCCAGATGACGATCCACAAACAAGTTATTTGATATCTGCTTGGGCACGGATTTGCAAAATTCTTGGTAATTTATTCTGTTTCCATATTAAATCAATTCTTTTGAGTGATGATTGGAATCTGAGGTTTCAAATTGTGAAAGAAGAATTTAAAATAACAAATTTATCTCCTTTAGGTAAACAGTTTGAACAATACTTACCACTCGTAATGGGTCCAGTTTTACGTACAGCAGCAATGAAACCCGAAGTTGCTTTACTCGATAACGAAGACATGGAAGGCATAGAAGATCTGGATTGGGAATTTGTTTCTCTTGGAGAACAACAAAATTTCGGAATCAAAACAGCTGGACTGGAAGACAAAGCTTCTGCCTGCGAAATGTTAGTTTGTTACGCGCGAGAATTGAAAGAAGGTTTTGCAGAGTACGCAGAAACAGTAGTACGACTAATGGTTCCTATGTTGAAGTTCTACTTCCATGACGGTGTTAGATCAGCAGCCGCTGCGAGTTTACCGTACCTTCTTGATTGTGCCAAGATAAAAGGTTATAAAAGTTACATAACAACATTTTTGAACCTTAATATATTAACCGTTTGAGTGCTACGCAACGCGGTGGAACTTCTATCGGTCCACTTATAAAAGTGCCACTGTATCAGTAAATGATATTCGACTGTTGATGCGCTGCGGTAAAATTCCAGATTCTAATGTTAATGATATACATTATCTTAAGAGGTTTTTATTAAATTGAAACTTGGACTCCCATTGTCTTCACGGCAGCTAAGTGTTATTCATCGAAACTAACTACTGATAGAAACAATTGGCATTTTCCGACAAGATTTTTGCAATGAACGATTTCTCGTTTTTATTCAAACGGTTAAGGTAGAAACAATAGGTTGGTACGCTTGAACACCTGTAACAACTGCATTACAGGTCCACAATATCTTGAAGGCATGTGGGCATACATATGCCCAGACTTATTGAAAGCAATCGACACGGAACCAGAATCTGAAGTCTTGTTGGAATTATTATATTCTTTAGCTAAATGTATCGAAACCCTCGGTACGGGTTGTTTAGGAACGGAACCCATGGCTGAACTCTTACGTATATTGGATAAGTTACTTAATAAACATTTTGAAAGAGCAGTAGCCAGATTGGAAAAACGTAAAGATGAAGATTATGACGAGGTAAGATATTATACAAATGTATGTATGTTTGTTTCCTTATATTTGTTTGTCGCAAAAATTTATGAGGAAATGTGATACAATTAGCGGTGTGCAAGAACCCGAAAATGTCGGTCGGGTCGACAATTTTATTTGGGATCGGGACGGGTTCTCCCGAGCACATTCGGGTTCTCACACATCTTTAGATAGGATTTTACATATATCTTAGTCGTGAATAAATATCAATTTTCATGTTTGTGTTAGGTGGTCGAAGAACAGCTCGCAGATGAAGACGACGAAGATATATATACACTCAGTAAAATAGCAGATATTTTGCATGCTCTATTTATGACTTACAAATCAGCATTCTTCCCATATTTCGATCAAATTTGTGGACATTTTGTAAAATTATTAAGTCCCGATAGACCTTGGTCGGATCATCAATGGGCTTTGTGTGTTTTCGACGATGTGATCGAATTTGGTGGACCCGAATGTGCAAAATATCAAGAATATTTCCTCCGACCAATCATACAATACGTGTCAGACAAATCAGCAGAGGTCAGACAAGCAGCTGCTTATGGTTGCGGGGTTTTGGGGCAATATGGAGGAGAGGCATTTGCACAAGCATGTGCAGAAGCCCTACCTAGGTTAATGGAAGTTATAAACGATCCAGAATCGAGATCTCCAGAAAATGTTAACCCTACTGAAAATGCTATTTCCGCAGTCACAAAAATTCTTAAGTATAACAACAAAGCAATTAACGTTGATGAAATACTTCCACATTGGTAAGTTCATATTGTAGTGTTTAGAAAAATTTCTAAAAATTCTGTCGAGTTTAATTGAGAAATTTATAGGCTGTTATATATATTTTTTAATATTAATTTAACAAAGTTAATGCAGTGTAGTTTTTTTTTTTGGAGAGAAAATATGTTAGAATAATTTGTTCAACTATTGCCAAACACTCTGTGTATCCGACAGGTTTCTGTTCAATTGCTAGGACACAAATGTACTTAGAGATTCTAGAACATTTTAGAATTGAATAGTTAATGATTATCAGAACATTGTTATGTAGTATTATCGTAGCAATAATGACTTTTAATGAATATTGTATTTTTATTGTTTAAATATAGGCTCTCTTGGTTACCAGTAGTTGAAGACGAAGACGAAGCTCCCTACGTATATGGATATCTTTGCGATTTGATCGAATCAAATCATGTAGCAGTTTTAGGTCTAAATAATGCAAATCTACCTCGGCTAATAAGTTTCTTCGCTGAAGCACTTCACAGAGATGCGGTACCTACAGACAATCCTGTCAACGGCAGAATTCTTAGTATCGTTAGACAAATACAGGTACGTTGCATTAAGATTCATAGAATTCTTGACATCAATCATTGTTGTATTATAAATTATAATTTCTACTACATGACACATGTACAAACATATTTTTTATTTGTTTTAGAACAACGAGTCTATGTTCCAAGCATGCATAAATGCATTAACAGCAGATCAGCAACAAGCATTATACAAAGCACTTAGTGCACAGCCTACTAATTAGCCATTTGTTTTTTATCCCCGAACTTAAACGCCTTAATATAAAAGAAAAAACACATTTGCTTTAATAAAGCTTATCGTGAAAATCACAAGACTTTAGGTAGCTACATTATACCTATGGAACATTTACTCCAGCCTAATTATAAAAAGAGACACTACCGTATGTAACTATTTGACACGACGCGCATATTTGTTAATTGTATTTCACTAATAGGTACAATAATTTTCCCATTTTTACTATTCGGAATTGCAAATTAATGACACGAAACTTACGCTCATCACCACTCGGTGAGGTGTGATACGTCGCGTATAAGTCTAGGAGTGTAAACGTAATTCAAACGTATAAGCGAGCTCGCATTGACGAAAAATTTTGACACCTGATTTTCAGTTTGCATCACTCGTAAGAGCAATTACAATAAATGGATGTACATATGTGAATTTATTTTCAACGCAGCAAAATTAACACGTTATACTTCCCGCCATTGACAGCCGAACGATGCTAAATTTTTTTTTAATACAGCTTTGTAAATTGCATAGTATTTTTAAATATAAATGATAGCTTTGTTCCGCGAACATTTCAATTTTGTTCTTTTGTCACTGCGATCTCTAATTCGTCCCAATTATTTGCATTCTGAAACTGTTTATTCGGCAGAATAACGAAACTGCAAAAAAATGAAAAATAGATTGGAAAAACACCAACTCATTGCCACAGGATAATGGCAGAACATATTGTGATTTAGGTATTTTATTATTAAATTTAGGTACAGTAAATGTTATTTAATAATAATATCGATAATATTACAGCGTTGAAGTTAGATGGAGCCGTATACGAATGCCTTTTAAATGAAACGTAATGAACTTCGAAAGATTTTGTCTCTGATAATATCATCATACGTGGTATATTATATTATATCGTCTCTCGAACACTTTCCCGACTTCAAATTACAGGAAACTTAAGTATTTTCAGTTTAATGAAATTTTATTTGATTTTGTAATTTTACAGCTACTTTATATTAACTTATTACGCTTATTATTTAGCTGTAATTTTGCACCCGTTTTATTATCGCGACATCTACAGATGAAAAATGAAAAAAAAAAAGATAATGCTGGGCATTACGTTTCTTCAACATTATTGTATAACAACCAATATAAATTGTAAGGACATCAATGTTACAAATGAAATGACTGAGAGGAATAGCGAAATTACAACTTCCTGTTCTTGTTGCTATTTATTTATACAAAATATTTACTATTGCATGCTAACTTGCAATAGAAAATATACATCATAAAATTTGCGGCTAGTTGCAACATAAAATCCCTCAAAAAAAGTTTTTTATTACGACATATGTAAGGGAATAGAAATAATGCTCGGACATTTATTTGTATATATATCAAAGTATATAAATATTAAATAAATACATAACGTTGAATTACATGAATGTAATCATCATTGATGAATGATAGATACTGTCTCAATTATTTCATAAAGATCAACATACAATATGTGAAAAATACAATGTGTGGGTGTAAACAACTATTTAGTAATCAGTGAAGGACTTTTTATGCTATAAACTATAAGCAGTGACAAAACATGTCGACGCAAAATCAACATAAAAAAGTAAATTTATTATTATATAGAAATTATTTTAAAGTTACTACTAATTAAAATAAACCTCAGCTTTTTAACTAATTGTTTTATTCCACCTTTAATGATGAAATTTGTTTATAAATTAGGAATAAAATATTTTCAGGTTAAACAGGATAAAAAGACAGTCCAAAAATGTGTAAATATATATGCATATCTACTAAAATTCAAAACAGTATTCCACTGTTACAGTGGAGCCGTCTCCAGACTTTCATTTAAATTTAATGGATATGTTACGAACATTGCTTCCTTTTCCGCGTTACATTACAAATGTAAACTCGTATAATTACAAAATATTGAATAATGCATGGTTTATCAGAGAGGAATAATATTTCTCTGTAGATCACTTAAATGTCAAGTCATTTCTTTATACTGGATATGCAAATACAAGGTGCAAAGAAATAATGAATGGTTCAAGGAAAAGAGAGATGCCTATTGTAAATAAAAATGATTTGAAAGTACACAACGGCATTTTCCATTTAAAATTGAGGTTATGAAACGCAATTGATTTTGAAGATTATTCACTATGTATTTATATTCGTAATTGCAATAAAAGGAAACTACAAATAATGAACAGATTCGTTAAAAAAAGTTCTACTTTATGATATTATATGCGCTTGTCCAATAAATATTCTATTTTCTGAAAAGTTAAACTTGAACAGGAAAATATATCATACATTTTTTATGAATTTCTATATGAACAATCAACCATATTCCACTTATGAAATTATTTCCGCTGCACCCTGTAATCTACAAGTATTTATCAAGGTTGGATAGATCGTATCACTTTCACACAACGCATATGATTTATTTATTTTTATGACTGTATATGATCTCGCGTGTCACATGTGTACCGAGTAATTTTGCTTCCTACGTATCATTTTCTGAGTGATAGGTCAGTCGACTACTATGGCAATTGTATATGTATATAAATATACAAAGTTCCTTTTATTATTCACACTTCCTTATCAAGTAGACACAACATAGATTGCAACGTCTCAGTACTGCAATTCCTGAATTATGTCAAAAAATAATACATATATATATATATATATATATATATATATATATATGGTAGCTGATACAATTAGGTTTGGCTAACTGAGTAAATACTATAGGTGTGTCCAGATATGATAACAAAAAGAAGATAAATAATACATCAACACATTTTTTAAACGTTGATAATTCTAAATAATCTATATATACATTCTGATACATACATGAATTTAATATGAATTTTATGTAGTCATAGAAAATGTCTTATCAATTATATCTATGATTATATCTGATTATATATATGCAACTATATATATATATACATACATGCAATTGTACTGTATTCTATACCTGCAAACTTGCAATTTATTTCAAAATAGAGAAACAATACATGTACGTAGAATGCATTACGTTGCACTGTGAAAGCATATTTATACATGAATCTATAGATTTAATATTTTTATCGATGTATCAATAATGCTACAGTAGAGGTATATATTAGTTAAATAAAAATTTATAGCTGTTATAGCGAAACTTTTATCACGCGTGTCATGAAAATTTCCAGGAATTTATTTCATACAGTTTACATAATTCGAGACACTTCGTGATGCGATTATTTTAATAGTATATACTACACGAAATTTCAATTATAACTTATTCAAATCTATTCGAACGAAATTTCAAATTTTTAATAATTGAACGTTTTATCACGAAGAACGTATTTACGATATTATTTTCTTATGTAACAGCAAGTTGAAGAAAGTAATTTTATTATGTACTATTTCTTTTTAATTAAATGTATATACATATATTAGTTATGCGCATGTGATATTACAAATATGTGACGCCTCGCATCATCCGATATTACGTCATCGTTCTCCCTCTCTTTCATAACTGACAGTCATTTTATCGTGGAACTCCTTTGTGCCCACATGTCGGTGCACATCAAGCTTATTTCATAGAATCGAGTGACATTGTGAAAAATTGAATATTAGTCGTAATTCAACAGTTAGAAAGCATACATAGTGTACCTCTTATTTACGAAACGTACGTTCCTTCAAATTGTGAGAAAGTTTAAATTGTATTAATTCTTTTCCTTACAGCGCTTTTTAGGCGGCAATTTTCAAATTGATTTTTCGTGTTGTGTCATGACAACGTTATTGTCACATATTTTATTTTTTTAATTTAATAATATCGATAAAGTGTATATGTATACAGTCAGTCACATAATTGATGACACACACTTTAAATCAGAATAACTTATATTTATATATGGACCAAACAACTTCAGGATTTTTGTCAAACTAGATTAAAAGAAAAATTACGTTTAGTCTGAATTACGAAACAATAGTAAAAATTGCTTTTCACAACTTTCTTATCTGAGCTTGCAACGAAAAATTAAAAAATGTATTTTGCAGATTCATGTATATAAGTTATGTATATATACATGCTGAAAATTTCATCGAAATTGATTCATTGGTTTATGAATTATAAATGATTAAGAATGGTGAAAATCGCTAACTCATAAACGAATTCATCAATGTCGACGAAATTTTCAGCATGTACGTAACTTATATGAATCTATAAAAAATGTTTTTCGAATTTTCGTCACAAGCCCAAATAAAAAAGTTGAAAAAGCAACTTTTACTATAGCCTTTTCGTAATTCAGACTAAATGCAATTTTTTCAAAATTTTCATTACATCTAGTAAATTAATCAATCTAGCTCGGCAGAAAAACTGAAGTCGTTTGGTGCATTTATAAAAAAGTTATTCTGACTTACAATGTGTGCCATCAATTATGAGACTGACTGCATATTAATACTACTACATAGTAATTCTGATAAAAAGAAATGATTTAAATTGGAAACTAATTTAGACTGACATATGTGACCATTAATTGGATTAACTAGTCTATTTGAAGTAAAGATGAAAAACGAAAATTTCTGATTGAAGTAATTGATGTTTTCATGCTTTTATTTTCGGCAGTTGTGAAAACAGAACTAGATTTAAATAAAGCTGTACGGCTTCTTGTCCTCAATCGTAATTCCCATATTCTTTTAGCGCAGAATACTCACACACGTAGACTTTATTACCTGGGATTCACAGTGCTGTTATTCGGCCCTGGTTGTGTATTGAAGCGCGTGCAGTGTGCAGAATATCCACGACAAGTGTCGTGGCGGGCGTCTGCTGGCTCAGCTGTTAAATAGTATGTAATAGTAATATTAAATGTGAAATACCTGGTAGACTTCGTATGAACTTTCACCAGAATTTACACCGTCAAAGTGTTTCGCAAAAATTCATCAAAGTTAGAGTTCAATAAACTTCTAACGGGAACACTTCGATTTTTCGTCATATCCTATTACTTGTCCGTGTAGTAGTTGCACGTAACAAAATAAGGGCGTTAAAAGGTTCGTGTCGTTCAACTGATTTTTGAAAAAATGAAAAGGAAATTCTTTTAATGACAGACAGCACATACAACGACGGACTATCGAAAGCCGGGTCATCAAGTCACTTAGTTCTTCACGTTTCATGTATCGTTAAATTATTATTACGTTGTAGACATTGTATTTGTATATATAGTCACGCGTTTTTGGTTACGTTTTGATTCGTGTGTATTTATGTATGTATTCGTCTTTTATCAAATTTTTAATGTATATTCCTAACATCTGAATTATTTGTGCAGGATGGATGAATATTTATAAATTCGTTAAAAGAAACAATGCATAATAACGCTATTTAAATATAATTGATTTACAAAAATTTTGGCATTCCCATAAATGGTTCTAGCAGATTGAACACCTATTCACAAACAGTTTATAAAATTACAATGATTTATAAATTTAGAGCTGTACGATGAAATTTATTCATAATTTTAAAATAATCTATGATAATCAGGTAAACTTTCAATTTCTGTACATATCATTAGATATAGTTCATTAAATAATGTTTAGAAATATTTAAGTAGAAATCATATTTTTGTAAATATTTTTGGTTTTTCTATTTTTAAGTTATCCTTTCTACTTTAGTATGCTATGTTTATACGTTATGTTTTCTATGATAATAATATAAATCTAATTGGTTTTTACTTTGAGACATTTATGGTTTTATATTTCAGCGTGTACACTCAAAGATATTTGGTCGCTTGTTCAATGATCAATGAAATTGACTTCTTTATCGAAACAAAGCGTGAACGAATGATAGAAGTTTTATCTAGTTAAAGTTAATCATACAGCTAAAAGAAAAAGAAATGGTAGGACTACAAACACATTAAAATAGATTTTATTTTTTATTTTAATTTCTCTTGTGAATTATAAATGCTATGAGCAATCAAACATTTTTGAGCAATAGTGTATTGTAATACATTATTTTCCATGTATTATTAAATTATTTGTCTTGCATTACACATAACTTAAATCAGATGTTTTATGAAATAATTATTTTAAACGATTGACATTAATAATAAATATTTTTGTATTATTTAATAGGATTTATATGGTCAGAGATTGAAACGGTAGAAAATGTCTAGAAAACGTGCTAGAGAAGAAACTATGTTAAATTCTACGTCATACTCGATTATTCAAAACGGAGAAAGTGCATCTTGTTCTACAGAAGACTCGCAAATTTATCCTGTAAGTATACTTTAATATTTCAATAAATATTTATATATGTTTTACTTGCAATTTAATTAAAAAAATAACTTGATCACATGTTACTACATTTGTGTTGTTACTTGTTATGTAGCGTGTTATTTTGTTTTGTTATTAACATATGGCCCCAGGTTATATTACACAAAGTTCTTGATTAAATACCTCAGTTCTTTTTCTTTTTGATAATACTAACCTGTATCAGTTAATATGTTCATAATCTAAATCTGTATCGTTATAATACCTTGTTTCCTAATGTATTCGTATCAATCAATATTAAGTTTATATACAGGTCAAAATTTATCTGTAATCATTCAGAGATAATATTCTCTTTAATGTCAAAGTCAAAATATGGGAGCAAGTACTTTTAATGATAATGACATGATATGATGCAAGATCATCAGCATATCTAGTTGATATAATACCGCAGACACCTCATTGTGCAAATAATCTTGTTATAATGTCTAACACAAATAACTATATTAATAAAGCATCTAACAAACCTGTGATATGTCTTGCAATGTATTTTAAACAAAAGTGTTTCGAAAGGAAATTTCATTATCCATAGCTAGGAAAATTATTCTTCACTCTACAAAAATAAGCTTTGCTGAAAAATTAAAGGAATTTACTATAGAAACAGTTTGATATAAAAAGATATAATTGTTTATAAAGTACTTCTTTTTTTTTTTTAATCACCTTAACAGTTGGTGACAATGACTTGGGGGACCAACAGGACATCAAATAATGAATCAGATCAAATTTCACTGAAAAAACATAATAGTGAAATTTCAGTTTGCTACAAAGAACTTCCAGTGAGTTTAATATTTTTTTTTTTTAATAATTTTAATAATTTTTATTGTAACTTATGATTAAATTTATATTTGTCAATTTTCTTTTTAAACATGAATGAATCTGTTTCTATTGTATCATGTTCGATATATAGTAAAACGAAATATATAAATGAATTATTAATTATTTATTAAATAAGTCAATACTACACACTGTGGTTCTTTAAACATTAGTAATTGCAGCAATGATTTCAATCAAATGTTTATTTTTACTAACGCATTCATTGTCATTACAAATTTAAAGCTTACCATAGTACTACATATAAGAATTAATGTAAAGTTAAATTTCAATATTGAATTATATTTGCATGTTGTTTTACTCTTTTTTATTGTAAAATTGAATCAATGAAAAGGGTTGTCTAGTTGGTTAAAGCTTTTCTTTCATACGAGCATAATGGATCGCTAATAGGTCAGGTGATTTTTTTGTTTATGTAATTTAAGAAATTATATCTTCAATATTTTGTAGTGTCTATTATTTTGATATTGCAGTAATAATATTTTATTCCAGTCTATATGCAAGGAAGCCCCTTTCAGCGATGATCCTGAAGCAGTCGCTGAAAGAAGTGTATGTGAT
This sequence comes from Lasioglossum lativentre, assembly GCA_916610255.1. Lineage (NCBI taxonomy): Eukaryota > Metazoa > Arthropoda > Insecta > Hymenoptera > Halictidae > Lasioglossum > Lasioglossum lativentre. The sequence goes on along the minus strand of OU744355.1, from coordinate 9,323,189 downwards.
TATAATATTCGTATTACATTGAAAATGGCAAAAAGTGGAAAAGGTTAGTTTAACTGGTTGTCAGATGAGCAAAAGCTTCAGAATTTTATTTGAAACATCGGTAAGTAACATAATCTTTATTTTAGCTCCTAGGAAAGTCAGGGTTTATGCAGATGGTATTTATGATCTATTTCATCAAGGACATGCACGGCAGCTCCTACAAGCAAAAAACATTTTCCCAAATGTGTACCTTATTGTTGGAGGTGAGTATGACAAATATAATTTCATTATAATGTACTCAATTTTGCTGTTAATGCATAAAATCTGCAGTCTAAATATCAATTACTTTAAATTAAGTGCTGTAAATGAAGTATCTCGCGAAATGCAAAGAATTGTAGAATATGTGTATGTTTGGTTCTGCAATGAAAATGGAAAATGAAAATGAAAATGGAAATAAAAATAAAAATTAATGAATAGTACAAATATGCCAAAAATCTTTTTATTTTACAGTTTGTAATGATGAGCTTACTCATAGTAAGAAAGGTAGAACAGTGATGACTGATGGCGAAAGGTATGATGCAGTAAGGCATTGTCGATATGTAGATGAAGTAGTCAGAGACGCTCCATGGGAGTTGGATGATGAGTTTCTAAAAAACCATAAGGTATAATTGACCATATAATTAATTCTCATTTTCTTAAAACTACAAATATGAATTGTTAGTAGCGTGATGATGAATATTGTAGATTGATTTTGTTGCGCATGATGATATACCTTACATGACGGATGATAGTACAGACGTGTATGCTGCTTTGAAAGCAAAAGGTATGTTTGTAGCTACACAAAGAACAGAAGGAGTATCGACATCAGATATTGTAGCCAGAATAGTTAAGGATTATGATATTTACGTAAGAAGAAATCTTGCTCGAGGTTACAGTGCCAAAGAACTTAATGTTTCTTTCCTCAATGTATGTAATAAATTCTGCAGTTGTGAAACATAATGATATCATTTTATACTAAATAGTATCTAATTGCAGGAAAAGAAATTTCGGTTGCAGAATAAATTTGATGATTTGAAAGATAAGGGAAAACGTGTTATGGAAAACATTGGTGAAAAACGCATGGATATGATTAGCAAATGGGAAGAAAAATCTCGAGATTTTATTGATGCTTTTTTGTTACTATTTGGCAGAGAGGGCAGATTGGTGGGTATTTGGTACTCATTATTAAAGTATTATATATATTTTTTAAACTAAATCGATAATTATTGGAGGTGTGCGAGAACCCAAAAATTTCGGGTACCCGATGGTTAGAATGGGTCGAGAATATTCGAGAACTCATCGTCATCCCAACAAGTTATTAGATAAAGTTCTCGACCCATCCTGACCCGACATTTTCGGGTTCTCACACATTTCTAATAATTATGAACTAAAATGTTTAAAATGTGTACGTCAAATTTTATTGTATATGCGTGTACACACATGCATGATTGTTATGTACTGCATTACAGTAGAATTTTGTTATTGCAAATTAATATAAATTTTTATATTTTTCGTTATTCACAGTCAACAATCTGGAATGAAAGTAAAGGTCGTTTGATGCAAGCACTATCTCCTCCTGCAAGTCCAAAAAGGGATGGCAGTCCAAATAGCAGTAATAGCAGCAATAATGAGGAAGATCAAACAAGGTACATCTCAGCATTCAAGTCAATTGATTAATATGCAACACCATATTATGTACCGCTTCCATACGAAAACCTTCAATACTTCACATCACCCACTTGCAGCATGTTATGTTAGTATACTATCCTACATTGTAAAATCAATTAAATTAATAGTAAGTAATAATGTGTAATTTCTTTAATGCTTGTTACTAACACTGCCGTAATCGTCGAAGAAAATTTGAACAAAAATTGTTCATCCTGTATATCAAGGCCATTAAGGTTTTTTCATTTTTATTAACGAAAAAAAAATTAATTTTTGATAATTGGGTACATATTTTATATTGCACAATTTGAAAAGCTGACAATTATGCAAGTGAGAAAAGCGTGTTCAAAGTTTCTTTATCTTTCTGCTTTAATCTAAACATTATATGTTACGAAACTTTGATGTGAATTCAGTGTAAATATAAAATATGTTAATATATGTATATCTGTTTCTTTTAAATATAAATGTGGCTAATTAATATACTTATTTTACTTTACAGTCCACCACCAAAAAAGACTGGCCGTTTTGAGTTTTCAGGAGATAATTATTATTTAAGTGATGACTACAGCGACGATGAAGAGGCAAATTTACGCTCCAAATGATAATATACTTTCTCACATTAGTCTTCTGACCAAAAATAATATGCAATTTCTTTAAAAATATTTAGAGATATTTTCATATAGCTAAGTGAACTGCTGATATGGATTACAATGCTATGCTTCATAGGCTTTTGTATAGCATCCCAGATAGCCAAGCGAATCTCGAGCAGAAATCGAGCAGGGCGTGCCGGGGTCAGGTATCAGGATTTTTACGGGTCGAACGTCGCTTGAACGGGCTCAAGGCACACGATGACTAGAATCTGACCCAGGCATTTATGACCGTGTGGGCTCGTAAACTTGCCCCGGCACAAACCCGGCACAAGCTGCCCTCGGCACGTCGGTCCTGGTTTCTGCCAAGTTTTAAGTAGGTCCCAGATTGTAAAGGGCAGCACGGTCGCACTAATGTGGCATAAGGTACTTCAAATTTGGCAGAAACCAGGACCGACGTGCCGAGGGCAGCTTGTGCCGGGGCAAGTTTACGAGCCCACACGGTCATAACTGCCTGGGTCAGAATCGAGCATTTTGGCTATCTGGGATGATTTCATACTGTTCACACCATACAACTACCTGTTAGGACATAGAAATTTAACCAGATAATGAATTATAATATAAAGATTATAATATGTATTTCACATTTACACTATTACGTTTAGACATTATATATTATTTAAATCTTCTGTTGCAACTATCTAAAAAAATGTCCAGTATCATAACTTGCATTCTTAACTCGTAAGTTCCTACCATTAAATCAGTTTTATTATATATTTTGAATTTCATACTCTATTAAGAAGTCAAACAGTATATTATTTTATACAGAGGACTACGTTCATAGTTTAAATGTCGAGTTACTAATTTTTAATCATTTTCAATTACTTCATTACTAATTTTATATAACATTTTTTTACAAATTACCTCGTAATTTATTACTTAAATAATGTTACGTACTTACAGTCAATATTATTACTGTAACATGTATTAAATTACATTTTGGATTTTCAAGTAAATGACGATATATTTATTTTATGATCGTCTAATGGATGCAAGGTGTTAAACATGTTCAATGTTGTTTATACGAAGATAGTATCAATGAAATCATTTATTTCTTGTAAAAATTTACATTTGTAACTTATTGATACCATTAAAATACAAAGATATGGAGGAAACAAAAAGTTGAACAAATGTCAAATGAATTTTATTTCAAGATATGGAAATAATTACACAGAATATAAAGTAGAAAAAATCAAACATTATTTTAGAAGTAATTGTCTTTATTTAATCAGTTACTAAATATATGGAAAGCTTATTCAATTATATTATTTAATATTTTGTAATTTAGAAATATTTTTTACGATATATACAGAGATTGTATTATTATGTTATTTATATGTAGTAAAATTCGTATAAACTAAAGTTGATGAAATTTAGGATACGTGAAATTACATTGTTTAATGTATAATGTAAATGTTGTCAATGTATGGATCGCGTTTTGATAATGGTGCTTTTATTTGAAGATACTTGAATACAACAACCCTGGAATGGTGCAACCATTTTTGTACATTTAAATCGTGCAATAGATTTATAAAATTTTTGTATCAGTAGCAAATATTTTTTAATATATCAATAAAATATATGATCAAAATATTTATTTTTACGTTTCGGTGTGTAGTGCACAGAATAATAGTATGTATTTCTCGCGCGAATTAGTTGCTTTGTTAATAGTGTATAATTCCAGGGCTAATGTATAAAGTTATGTACTTTAGCGTAAAACTGAAATTGAGCAAATGTGAAAAATTTATAATGCAAAATAGATATACAATTGTAAAAATTTATGCGCTTCTGTTTCGTAATATGTACCAATGGTGCCCGAATTCGACATTTTTTATTTATGTTCAGCATAGATTTCTTCAAAGCATGCAGAGAAAACTTTTTCAATATGTTAATATTTTTTTATTGAAATTAGTATTGAATAAATTCGTAGCGTATGTATAATAATGTTCTATGAGCATAGTATTTTTGACATTCTTTTTAACATCTCTCCATTTAATAATGATTAGATACGCACATTTTCACGAACGGCAAATCAAACTTATTTCATTGAGAATTTTCTGTAAAATACCAAAATTTGAAACAAAGCATAATTCAATTTCAAAGTATTCATATGTACATACTATGTATAGATACGAGTCACATTTGGTTAAATATAGACAAACAACTTAAGCAATAGCTGTATTGTCCATGTTATTTATGTGAAAGAATAAAAAGCAATAGAATTTATATTTCAATAAGATATTACGAATTGTTTGCAACTTAATTTGGATAGTTCCAATCTGTTGCATATTCAATATAACAAAGATAAATTAATGTATTTATGAATCATACATGTAAATCATAGTTTATATATTTATATCCTTTAAATATACATTTAAGTAAATGGATGTTTCTTTTATTATAAGTGTTCATTAATATTTTCATTCAGAAAAAGTCATTTGTATTGTCAACTACATATATATTTATAATGTAAACATATTTCTTTTTAGAAATATAATAAACATCAAATGAAGTTTTAATATTTTTAATTCATACAGAAATAAGTTATACTTTGCATAATTTTCGTAAACACCAATAAAATCAATATATCTTTTTATTACCTATCTGATAATTGAAATAATCAATTCTAATTATTCAAATAATTTAATAAAGGAACATAATAAAACCTTACAATGTTGCCAAATTTTTCAATAGAGATCCATTTATTTTCCCGTTTTAGCTATACCAGGCTATACTTAAGTGTAATTTTATATTTGATATATTAATGAATACCGACGTGCGTTACATATTTAGTAATACATTAGTGTGCCATACGACTGTGAAAATATTATTAAGAATAAATAATAACATACATAACAAAATGAAGTAATTGGTAGTATGCGACACAAGTGGCGTCATGTTTCTGACGGCGATAACTTCATGTTTATGTGGGTAGTGGGCTAGTGGGTAGTAACGTCTGGTAACATAGTAACGGCGCGTAGAAGCTCAACGAATGGTTTGTTCTTCGTTCTACTATTTACAGTCGTTTAATAATAATAAAATACAGTCTTTCATCGTAGACTGTTGCGCATTTACGTGCGCCGTCAAATCCTATTGCAAAATGTAGCTAGTGTTTCCTGTATTTTAATATCAATCACAATCTACGAGTCTCTTTGTGAACGATAAAGCGACTTGTTCATACTAATCTGAAGTGAGTAGAATTTATTTAGTGCGCGCGTTATATTTACGAGAAAGGCAGCAACATTTTAGCAATCTGTGAACAATGGAAAGTGGCTAAAGAAGTATGTATATACTAAGGAAGAACAACGGAGATAAGTAGAGAAAAATGCTTTGCCGCTGCCACTGATAATTGCGTGGACGTGCAACTCTATGACATTTGTGTCAAGCAGGAAAAAGCAGAACGGACCACAAGGCTGTCATATTCATGATGGATTTTAAATAAACATTGACGGTACAAAGTGTTGTTTAGTGCCAATATTCAAACATATATACAGTCGCATTGTTATTAATGTACGTTGGAGTTTTCTACTTTGTTAAGAAAGAGTGATACATTCTGTACTAATTGACAGAATATATATTTCTGGATTTTGTTTTCACCTTAGAAATATTGTAAACGATTTTGTAGTGTGATTGAGTAAAAGTAATTTAAATTATAAACATTATAAACTAGTGTTCATTCTAAACTATCGTAGTACTATTTTAAATGTCAATTTAGAGTAAAACGAACATTATATTACTTTAATAAATTGGAATAATATCATAAATTATAAATTCATAAAATCATAAATTATATTACTTTGTTAACAAGTTATTTATTGTTTCATTAGAATGTTTTGTGTACCATTGTACAAATATAGAACGACTACTCGTAATTTCGATACATAAAATTCAAAATAACGAGTTTGGGACTTAATAGATGATTATACCAACTTAATAAAAGTATTGAATTTTGATCACGTCACATAAATACTAATGCGACTGCGAACACATGCGTGCACAAGCGTCGGTATGATGTGTCTAGAGGTGCGCAGGTACCCGCTATTATGGGTTTGGATCGGACCGTCAAAATTCGGACGGGTTCGGCCGGTTACTCGTGACATACGAATACTCGAGTAACCCGTCTGTTTCGGGTAGCCCGAATGTATCGGAAAAAAAGACAAAAATATTGAATTATGTAAACGCAGTAATTGATTTTATTTGTAGGAATGTTCCATTTTTATTTTAAGTTGCAACGTAAAAAACATAATTCAGATGAAAATATACTTTACAATGTTTAAAATATAAAAGAAAATCCTATTTTCCAAAAATACATATAATTTTCATTCACTAATTGCACCAATTACAATATTTACTTTTACAATGTAAAATCGTGAAATGCATAAAATAGCTACAAAAAAATTCGTTACTATATATATTTTAATATAATATATTTAAAACGCATATATGTGTAGGTTTCACAAATATAATTTGTACAGACTTACACTTTTAATTTTATGAGTAACCGAATATGAAATCATTAGTTTCGAGCGAAAGTATCGGAATACCCGAAAAAGATGGATTAATCCGATACATTTGGACTACCTGAAACTGTCGGGTTACTCGAATATGTATTCGTATATTACGGGTATAACTGCCTGAGCCCGCCCGATTTCCTCCGACCCGACCCGAACAATCGGGTACCCGACGCATTGGACACACACTCCTAATTGTGTTCAGAATGTTCAGATATGTGAGAATACATAAACAACTTTTCCTCTCCAACGTCTCGCAATTCAAGAGGCGCAGTGTGACATTAGGGAGGTCAGAGAAAGATTGTCGTTGCTTTAATTGGTTAACAAGTTGGTGCTGCAATAGTGCTGCCCTCGCAGTCATAGACAAAAAGAGATAGCGGCGAGTGAGCAAGAGAGCACAATGTGAGCAGAAAACATACACTGTGTGATAAAAAGATAGCACATCTTGCATTTTGTAAAGTTTTGTAGTAAAAACTGGTAAAATACATTTTCCATATTATTAATAGTTTTTGGCATGGCTGTATGTATGACATGCTTAATATTGTTCAGAATATTCACTTAGACAAATTTTTATGACTGCAAATGTAAATTTTGTATCTCACCAATGGGATAAAATGATAGCACCACAAAATCTACGCTTCTAAGTTGTACGTAAGGTACTGAATAACAAGTATCGAACATGGAACATAGTTAATAAAAATGGGCAGTGAAATTTATACTATATCTGCGGTACAACTATTATGGGAAAATGAACATAAAATTTAATACTGGAAAAATTAATAGCATATGCCACAAGCGTTGCTGAAGATAAATTAATTTTCCAACATAAAAACACTGTGGTTCATACTGCGAAGTATGCTCTCCTTAAAAAAATTCAAATTTTAGAATTAATTAGAGGAATTAGAAATAATTAGAGGAATCTTGTCAGGGTAGTATACAAAAATAGCAGTCAATTTGAAACAGTTGAATGATTTTAAACAATATATTCAAGAGAAGTGGGAAAAGATTGACTCGGAAAAGTATTAAAAGATTATATAAACCTTCCCATAACAGAACCACCAAATGTAAAGAAGGCGCAACAAAATATAATTTACAAATTCGTTAAAATTTTAGGTTTCTATACACGTCTGCTATCATTTTGTCTTGTCAGATTTTAACAAAAATGTTATTTTTGTCAAATGAAGCTGAACAGGTGGGTAAAATCCAATTTGATTTTACTTATGTTCTTAAACGTACCATGAAGTAATGTATATAAACGAATTTCAGTTTAAATGTGAAACTAAATAAAAATCATGTAAATCATAATGTGTGCTGTCATTCTGTCACACAGTGTATAATGTCTAATCATCTGTATAATGTGTGTAGACATACAGACGAGTGGCATAGCTTGTCTCACTCTATCGCGCGTGCGTGCACGATCTTCTGCGCATACGCTGGGCTCGTGAGCCCCACTACAAGCACGCAGTACGAAACGGAAACATCGTCGGAGGCGCGTGCTAAGTTTTGTTCAGCTAACGCTAAAGATACGTGTGCGAAAAAGGGAATGTGCACGGACAAAATGGTAAAGTGAGACAAGCTGCATTGTCTGTCCGCAGCTCATGTGATGTGGACATTCGTGCATAAAAGCTTGCTTTGTTTCTGTCTTCCTCGTTCATCGGTTTCTCCCTGTCACGAAGGCCTGCGCGTGATTGGATGCGCAGTGGAATGGTGGGGCTAAAAAACGTGATCCCAGAGAGATCGCCGAGCGCGACGTTGCAGAGGCAATGCTGTATTTGAGTGGTTTCTCGCGTACTGTAGGATCTATGAAAAAGATTCACGTGGGGGACCTGTTCGGGACTCGAACTCTGATATCGTTTGTACGAAGCAAAGGTGCTATATAGTGCGCCATCGGAACCAACACTGTTTTCCCTTATTTTTTCTGGGTCCTTCCTCTGGCTGGATATTCGCCCATAGGAGGCGCTCTGAATAATCAGTGCGAAGAAGAGTGTATCTAGATACAAGTGAAACGATGTTGTAACTAACGGCCAAAATGGAAGAGCAAAGCGTTCACAGCAGTATCAGTGATATAAATAGTGAAGAGGCAGTTAGAAGTGAGCGTAAGTTCGTTAACATTGTCGTTTTTAATATTAACGCTTGTGGGCTGGTGTTCATTGTATTAGTCGATACGTATAAGTTAGCCAGCAGGATGAACTAACCCTACCTCACTCTTTATCAAAACTCACGCGACAATACTCGTGTCTTATATCTGTCACCTATCCTGATCCATATATAAATTCAGATTTGATATCCGTTACCTTCGCCATGTATTCTCGTATTATGTTTTGAAGTTTACGCGGGAGGAATGTCAACGGTTCCTTATAAATACGGCCTTGACTTATTCTCCAAAATTACGTCAGAATTGAATAATTTGTCACTTTCTGTCCACATTTATTAGACTTTTTCGTAGACCACTGTATTCTCGTTTTATGTTTACCGTATTTTCAATATTTATATTTTAGCGTGATTTGAAGATTAATAAATTAGCACCTTAGGGAAGATATTATGTAAAATATTGTTTTTTATTTAGTTTCTGTAATTATGATTTCACTTTATCTATCCATAAACGATTAATCATCGAACAGTAAATAAAACGTCACTTTAGATATTTAGGGCTTAGATATTTTTGTTTTGTTTGGCTTAGTCATTTTTTGAGAGGTATTTAAAATATGGGAGTAAAAGGTATAAGGGAGTTGTTTGCTGTCCATTGTGTCAGATAAGATTAGATATACAACAATATCTGTTTACTGCAGTCATTGTTACCAAATTTGAAAAGATTGCTTTTATTGTCATAGCAAAATTAGTCACTCTTTATTCTAATAATCATTTAGATTTCAAAAATGTCATTCAAGAATATTATTAATACTACAAAATATATTTAATGGCTGTTTTTATCATTTTCCCCTAGAAAGCATAATATCATTAAGCTAGTTTATAGACAATTTGTATAACACCATCTTTTTCATATTATTAGTTTAGTGAATCTAACATAAATTATTCAGTTTTATATATTTTAAGATATTGAAAACATTTAAAGTATTTTGTTAACTTGATACAACTAAACTCATCTTTTTATATTAAAAATTTGATCAAATCTATCGGTTTGGAATACTGTAAAAGTCATTAATTAAGATCCAAAAGCTTTTTATGTAAAAAAAAGTTTTAGTTAAAAGCCTGTGATTGTCAAGGGCTAGTCACTTAAGTGGTTAATAATAAATTTATTACAATAATATTAGTCTCTTGTAATAATATTGTACCAAGTAAATATTTTTTAATTTACAGCTGTGATTATTCCACGGATAAAACGAATATGCTTAATCGGTGCAGCTGGGGATGATCCAGCACTTGGTGCTGCTGCTCAGCAGTTTAGTGTACCTGTTCTCACATCGGAAACTGGTTTAGAATATGTAGAAGATACAACATATTGTACTTATTTTATATTAAAAGAGTTCGAGGGACTTGAATATGATGCTCTTCATAAAAGTGCTCATAGGTTTGTTACAATTTTCTTCATGTATTTTTTAATTCATGAAATATTCATCAAAAGAACCTGACTTTTGGTTGTTTTAATTAATTAAATTATAGAATATTGGGACCGACGGCGCTTCTGCAATTGGCAGAAAGAAAGGACACACTACCTAGTATTAACAGACCTATGTATACACAAGCTATGGTAGGCACGGTGGTAGTATTTACTGGATTTAGGAAGAAGGATGAATTGGTTAGTAACAAGCTATGGATTTATATTTATTAGATTGCTGCATATAAAATGTCTGATTTTAGAATGTAAATATTTCGAAGTGTTTCAATCGAGAAGTACCTTTATAACCTACAGGTTTATTTTATATTGTTTCAAGTTACAATGCTAGCTACTTAACACTCTGACATTTCATATGCAACAACCTAATATTATATTATGGAGTACAAACACAAGGCATTTTTATGATACTGATTTTACCATTACAGACCAAATTGATCAACATGATTCATAACATGGGTGGAAGTATTAGAAAAGAAATGGGTGTAAAAGTGACACATCTCATCGCTAATTGTTGCGGTGGAGATAAGTATAGATATGCAGTCACATTTCGGGTACCAGTAATGTCGATGGATTGGGTGACAGCCTTATGGAATGCCAAAAACGATATTTCCATTTATGGAAACAATGAAGAACTGGTAATAGTACCATCCACAATATTTATTACATTTTTGTTTTGATTATTTTTAGAGGTGCGCGAGAACCCGAAAACGTCGGGTCAAGACCGAGTCGCGACCTGATCCCTTCTCGACTTGTTTAAATTATCGGGTACCTGACATTTTCGGGTTCTCGCACACCTCTAATTATTTGATGCTATATAGAGAAAAAAAGTACTGCATTATGATGATAAAATTTGTTTATCTTCGTATGTTATTTTAACTAAATATTTTCTTAAGCAGATCACTGCTTATAAGTTGAAGCCATTTTTTGGTGCAAAAGTATGTTTCTTTGGTTTCCCCGAAGAAGAGAAACGTCACATGTGTGAAGTTTTGCAACAGCAGGGCGGTGAACCTACTGAAATTGACGATCCAAACTGTACGCATGTGGTGAGTCCGAAGTAAAATATTTTTTGTTTAACGTATATTATTTTTCAGTGTATAACACGAGCATTATACATTTAACATACAAACACAATGTATAAATGGTCATTGCATTCTTTAGGTAACAGATGTAGGAAGTGGTGAATACAAGAAACGCAACAATGCTTTTAACACGCTACCATACACTAAAAATCCTCATTACATTCCACATCAATACACAAAACCAAAACCATTTTCCTTTACTTATTACAATCCATATACTAATACTATCCCTAACGCAAAAAAAGTAAATCTATCACATACCTGCAGTACTAATTACGCGACGATGCAAACGAAATTGAATAATAAATATTTCTCGCATGGTTTTTCTTCTTCTTTGCCGCATTATTTAGACTATAAAGAAAACAGATTTAATCATTCCAATTCAGATAATATTAGTCAAGACTCGGCTATTTGTATGGATGATAATTTGTACGATGGTACAAATTTGCCAGATGAGTCTTATATGTCAGAATTTTCTATTCCACGAGCTGATTCGGGCATTGATATGTCTTCACTAAAGTACAACATAATGCAAACAAACGGTTTAATTGTATCAGGACAAAATAATTTTCCTGTAATGCCTACAACATTGGACATGCATTCTGTATTTTCATTTTCATTAGCTAAGAATGAGAAGAAGATAGAAGATAATATGTCCCATATTTCGAATAATAATACTGGTCATGAAAATGTAGAGGATGAATTAAGATCATATTATTTTAAATCTTCTACACTCTGTAAGAAAAGAATCACTTCACATGTAAACAAACATTACTTCGATACCAAAGCACAGTTGTTGAATTCTTGTAAAAGTCCACAGTATTCGCAAAGTTCTCTTTCTCTTAATAGGAAACTCATAACTCCTAGACGGTATATTAAATGGCGAAAAGTGAAGTCTTGCATTGCAATTCATAAACTTGATTCTCCAGAAAAATGTAAATTTAAGAAAGTTTATTCTCAGCCTAATTTATTAAAACGATTCGACACGGAACTTAATGATTCTCTTTTCCATAATCCTCATACACCAATGACAAAGAAAAAAAGTTTTTTGAGTACATGTAGATTGAGTTCACCTGTGTTGTCGAAGCTTAGTCACATAAATTTACCAATGTTTAAGAAGTATGTACTTGTTAGTCCATCGAAAAAGACGCCAGAAACTCATCCAAGGCAGAAGTATACTCCTTTGCCTAGTCCCCTCCCTGAACCTGCGAAGGTAGCAAAGTTATCAAGTACTGAATGTGATTTGAAAAGTACGTTTACATCATGCGGAAAATATTCGATTCTTTCTTCGAAAACTTGCGATTCGAAAGATGATTATGCGAAACATGAGAAACCAGAGGACAAACAATTATTCTCGGTACTTTTATTTTTTTTTTAATGGGATTCGTAGTTGTGGAGAAACTATAAAACGTAGGATTTGGAAAGGAAATATGGGGTACGACAAACAAATGTAGAAACAAAGTATTTATTGATGAATGTTTTTTTTTGTACGTAGGTTTACATATTCACTGGTTTAGACATAGTAGACCGTTCTATCTTTGTGATGTCATCCCCTGTGTCGTGTTAAACTGCATATTTGCAGGCGTGTTACCGTCGACAGTAATTTGATATCCACATATTTGCACTCCTAACGCCTTGTTCCTCCAAATATTGGTGCTCCACTTTATGATGCATATTGTGTTATTCTAATATTTCTGTTATACTACTAGAAAAAAAAAAATGTTTAAACTAGAGGTGTGCGAGAATCCGAAAATGTCGGGTTGGACGGTCCAGAATTTTATTCGGGAACGCGACGGGTTCTCGAAAATTTCGCGATTATAATGTATCGGAATTTTCGGGTTCTGGCACAGCTCTACCAAAAAGTCATTGTCCATTAAATGTACCAGTGTCTAAAAAACCTGTAAGTTACTGTAAAATTATAAGTTACTTTCATTTTAGGTTGTGGATGAATCAAATGTAAATGCATTACCAGATTTGGCGTCTGTAAGAGCCCATATCGTGAAAGCTGAATGGTTTTGGACATCTGTGCAAAATGAAGGAGCGGCTGCTGAAAAGGAGTATTTATTTGAAGATGTACGTGTATTAAGATTGTTGTATAAATTTAGCGTTTAATAGTTGATTTTATGTCCAGTATTTGGAATCTGTTCTATCGCCAACGATATCAGCTAGACGTGATAGTCAGCAAACAACTACTCCAAGTACAGCGTCCACAAGACGAAAACGTAAACGACTAGCAGAAACTTTGTCTAGTTTGGTTCAAAACGGCGCGGATTCACCAGCTCTGCATAAAAGGCGATCCAGCATCAGCGATGCCGGTCTTTTGAGTGTTAGTGGAAGCTTTCTTGACTGTACAGCAAGCCCAGATAAGCCATTACTTGACGGTTAGTTATTTGGTTTTTTAAGTAAATTTTGAGCTTGTTATATTATTTCATTTTTTTAATTGTAACATTCCTCAACTATCATTTCTTACAATTACTGATTGTCATAGACAAACTGATTTAACATAGACGACTTAATTTTTTTAACTGTCCAACATGCATCTTCCCTTCTTTTGTGGTTCATTTATTTTGCTCAGTGGATTGGTATATTTGATTTAATTATTTTTCTTTAATATTATCTTACTAACAACACGCATAAAATCCAAATTTTTGAATTTAATCCTGATCCGTCCCTCGTTTCAATTTGACAGAATTTTCACATAAAGGGTCATGTTATTCTGCCATTTGTAGAACAATTGATCTGAAATTTTGTGACTTTTTTTTTAACATGAAATATATACAGGGTTTCTCGTAACATGATGACTTCAAATAACTCGTAAGTTATTTGTTGTACCATTGTTTCACCATGTTTTATCATTGTGTCAATTTGACATACGAGGGACACATTAAGTTGCAAAAATAAGGGACGGATGAGGGTTAATACTTCTAATAATAAGTAAACATTTACATGAACCATGTAAAGGGGAAGATAATATAAAATTGAATTATTGATAACTATCAGATATTCCAGAAGTGGAAGCTGTGAGTACAGACAATTCAAGGAAAAATTTATCGCCGCGTCATCAAGTTTTCTTAGAATTAGTGCAAACCGAGTCAAATTATGTTGGCATTCTCAGTACAATTATGACGGTAAGTGCATCTTCGTCCTGTTTTATAATTAGAAACACAGTAAATTGATATACTCAATTCGTTCCAGTTGTTTAAATCACCATTGGAAGATCTCATAGATAGAAGTGATGAGCTATTAAATGGTACAGAAGCTAAAATTATATTTGGTAATTTTCCACCCATTTATGAAGTCCATAAAAAGATGTTAGAAGAATTAAGATATAGTGCAACACACTGGATGGAGGACATTAGTATAGGCAATATATTTCTAAAATTTGCACCGGACCTAGTCAAGGCATACCCACCGTATGTCAACTTTTTCGAAAATACAAAGGAAATGCTCGACCAATGTGATCAAAATAAACCGCGATTTCACGCCTTTCTGAAGGTTTGTCAGACAAAACCTGAATGTGGCCGACAAAGCTTGAAGGAGTTGTTGATCAAACCAGTACAAAGGTTACCCAGTATTAGTTTATTATTAAATGGTGAGTGGTTTAATTGTTATTAGATACCTAATTATAACCGTACCTCGGCACTTATATTATTTATTACAGATATCCTTAAACATACGAATAAAAATAATCCAGATCATAGCGCATTGGAATTGTCGATTAGCAGTATTAAGGAAGTCATGACGTATATAAACGAAGATAAAAGGAAAACCGAAGGCCAATTAGTTATGTTCGACATTTTCAATGAGATTGATAACTGTCCGCCGCATTTAGTGTCTTCACATCGATCATTTATTGGCAAATGCGATGTGATGGAACTCGGCGAAGGTTTGAGCGGGCGTGGTGACCATTTAGTCTTATTCCTCTTTACTGATACACTCGAGATTTGTAAAAAGAGATCTAAAGCCTTCAATTCACTAAAAAGCCCTAATACAGCAAATGGATTGCATGCGACCAAATTAAGTCAAGGGAAACCATATAAACATATTAAAATGTTATCACTCAGTACAATAAAAAAAGTTGTGGACATACGAGAAACTGACGGTAACCTAATAATATATATTATGTCGCCGGTAGATAACGTATTAAGATCAACTTAAATTATGATGCTTCTTTTTGACTATTATATTATGTAATAAATATTTCTATTTGCAGAATGCCATAAAGTATTTGCCTTAATGGTAAGAAGTAATCAAGAGTTAAAAGAAAAATTATTTTCATTTACGATTACTGACGAAGAAGTAAATAAAACGAATTATTTACGAACTTTATGCAGGCAAATGGCCAATACAGTATGTAAAGCTGATGCGGTAAGTTGTAACGCATTTTCGCAAGCACTTCGTTTTCATTTCATTTTTTTATCATTGCAGCAATATTGTTCCGTTACAAATGTTGGTTATAACATTTTTATCTTTTTTTTTATGCGCAGGACACGTTCCTGATATGTCTCGATTCGCACCAACTTGAAATTGACACAAGTGATGTAGCATTAGGAACTTTAAGTAAAGCATTTAAGTAAGTAGTGGAAATTAAATCTGAATTTGCTGTACAGTTTTAATTTTGTAAGTGATTCTACTCCTCTCAAGACTGTAAGTACATTTTTACAAATTGCACGTAACATTTATAAAAAAAAATATTTCCGAATTTTGAATTTTGTACCACAAACGTGTCTTTTGACTACTACTTGCATAATACTTACAGTTTTGTAGAGACATGTTTCAAAAAAGTACATATCGGTCTCTAGTTAGAAAGTCTTTCGGTAAACGCAACAAAAATAAATAGCATAATTGCATTATTACTAAGTTCTACTAAACTATAGACATATTCTTCAGTTATACTCCTTTTTGATTACGTATGTTACTCTGACTCTGCTTAAAACGTATTATTTTGTCTGTTTTTTACTTTCATTGACTTATACATATGAGTTTAAAAATCGAATGCCAATATATAATACTTTATCCAAAACTTTTTCAAATTATTTAGCGTTAGTTAGCTTTTTATTTGTATGTTCACTCCAATAAACTTGACCAACATTACAATAATAATTGCAATTTGTCAAACATGCTTAATCGAATAAGAATGCATTCAGAATAAAGTTGTTGTATTTTTAATATAAATAGTACGTACTTTTGCATAAATATCGATAAAAACTCATTAAATAGAACATATATTTTTATAAACAGTATACACAAATTAAGACGGGAAAAGTTATTTGGTGCTCTAAACTGTTTTTCTCCTGTATTGCATGTTAACAAAAAATAATGGGGCGACGACTCGTTTGGTTGCAGGAGCCTATTTCATAATTTTTACCTGGAGTATATGGACCCGTATGTGTTCCTACTCAATAGCATGTGTGAAACCACGTTACATGTCCCACTACCGTCAGTTTTCGCACCAGGCTGATTATCTTTTTTTTATTCGCTTTGATCCTTTGTTCCTTGCTTGTACAAATAAATCTATTACATTTTGAACATTTAGAATTATATTTTTAAATAGTTTAGCGAAAGAGAATAATTTGACCAGTTCAAGCGTAATATAGATTTTATATCAGCCTGTCACAAATTATTAACATTTTATGATAAAAATATTTAACATTATTTTGATTCAGACATTCATACAACTTACAAATTTACTTAAACGCTTTTGGTTTACAGACAATGAAATTTGTATCTAAAAATGTTGTCCAGTTGAGCCCTATTTACACGTTTACACACTTGTAATGTAGATTGGCACTTGTATAAATCTATTTGATAGTTCAGCATGTAAACATTTAGTTGTCTATGATTTGGCTTTTGCATGTACGTTAAAATTAACAATTAGAACATAATATTTACTTGAACTGGTTTGTTAAGGTTTGGGGTTTCTTTTATTTTTACGTTTGCTAATTCCTTTAGTTACTAGAAAGTTTATTTCCCTCTACTTAGTGTACAAAGTCATGAAGTTAGTACGTCATGAAGAACTGTTAATATTTTTTATAAAACAACGAATGTAACAAAGTGGGGAATAAAGTTTCAGTTAAGCATTACTTTTTTCTCTCGATGATTAGATTAAATAAATTTGTAACGAATATTTTTCTTCAGATTTGCGTCTCGTACAAGGATGAAAGTCGGCCGAGCGTTTAGTTTTAACAAAACCCCAAGTAAATTGAAAAGAGCGATGTCAACGATGATGTCACCGTTTGGATCAACGAATAGCCTGACGCCCGCAAGTCAACAGCTTGCACAGATGCGGCTAGCTAGTTGCAACAATATTAATGTTAGTTGACTTGTTTATTATCGCATGTGTTTTGCTTACCTATACGCTTATGCTTTCTTTGAAATTTCTCCTTGCTTACTTTGGTTTCACGACAGGAGAATGTTATTTCTTGAATATGATCTTTTAACACGAGCTTACTTCCGTAGTAGAAACCGCTTAAATGCATGGCTGCAAAACTACTCGTGCTTTTAATTAATATCTTTTTTCTTCTATACATGTTGGCAGTATAACATTTATATAAATATTTGATATATTGTACCTTTGCATATTTCCCAACGCTTAAACGGAGTAACAATATTTCTTTCTTTTTATCACGTAAACGCATCCCGCGAATGCTAATAAAAAAATTAATTTATTGTATACACGCACATTATTATATTATACGATTTTCTTATGATCATTTTAATACATTGCTGAATTCTTTTTATTTCGTGAGTTTACATTAATTCATCCATAGTGTATGTCTTTTTGTTGGCACAATTTGTTTCGGTACAAGAACAATTGTAAATCTCATGTTTATGACGATTCAATGTTAATGGATAAATTTTAATTCTCTACCAAGTAAGTATGTGTAGTGCCTTATTTTATTAAATGAGTATTAAATCATGAAATGATGAACGAATCGAAAACAAATTGGAAATGTCATCCTTTTAACGTCTTCTCTCGTGAAAAGGAGTAGAGTGGAGGATTACTAGACATCTACTTTCAACATGCAAAATTCGTTTTAGGAACGTGACGACACGCAATGTTTCGACTGGATCAAAATACTTCGCGTCACAACTTAGATTGAAAATTCCGTATTTATCTCGTTTATGAACAAAGCAATATCCCTAGAATGAATTCTACAAGTGTTGAAAATGTATATTTTTACAAAGTTAACTTTGCTTTTATAGAGATATTTATAGCAGCAGATATTTACTTTCTCTTTCTTTTCTTTTTTTGTTTTTGTTATAGCTCTGAGTAGCAAAAAGCTCAAATAGGCTGGATCCCACTTTGTTGTTTTTCGTTTCCTCTTCTTTTTTTTTGTAAAATATATTTGCACTGAAAAAACTACGTGTACAAGCATTTTTTTTTCATTACACCTTTTTAATTGCATGTTCTATCAGTTATTTTTTTAAATTAGTTATATTTAAATGTGAATTGGATCTTGTTTGTTTGTCATACATTTTTTTGCTTTGATAAGTGTGGTTCTGTTCTCCTTTTTTTTTTGTTTTCAAACGCTGTAGGAATTTTTTCCAAAATTGTGTATATGACAATAGGATAAATAGATATTCGTATATCTTTCCAGGAGCTGGGTAATGGTGGTTCAGGCTCGCCATCTAGAGATGATGTTCTAGTAGCACCCATGTCGGTTCAGCCGACACGAAAGGCCAAATGCAGTTCCCTCAGTATGGCTTCGTTAAGAAGGTTGTAATTAGTATGTCAAAAAGCAATGCAATTTTTCCTCTTGCTGCTATTGCATAACCACATTTGGTCATCTTGTCCATTGTTATTGTGCCTTAAATTTCTTTCATTTTGTGTTTATTCGTCTTCTAAAACACAATAGTTAAGAGATCCATATACGTAAATATTGTTCGCATATTGATATAAGCATATCAATACACGGATGCATAAAATCATTTGATTTTGAGTAAATGTAAAGACTGGATTGAAATTTCTAGTTGTATGTATATTTAAAACAGTGTAAAGTAATTATTACTAAATAGAATGTAAATGTGTTGTAGAAGTTTATTAATTCATTTGGACAGACTCAAATGGAGTTTTACAAGTAACTTGTTGTAATTTATGTTATGGATTAAAATACTCATGTTGGTCAGGAAAGCCTGCCATAACACATTGTGAAACGTGCATATTTTACAAGTACGGTAAATTCACTGTTTACGTTTTTTGCGGTTCATATTGTACCAATAGTTTGCAATCACTTTTTTCTTGGTATCATGATCATTCTTAAGCATCTAATTACTGTCTTAAACTATTGTAGAAACGACACTAACAATGGTGCCCATTGGCATTACTTACGAGGTCATAATAACTAATTTAATATGTAGCTTAACTAATGCATATTTATTTAACAATTTTAGGTTTTCATCCTTCGTAGTTTCATATAATAATAAATTGAACGTCCTTGCTTATTCTTTTGGTTTGACGCAATACAATATTTGTATTTAGTGTTTTCTGTCAATATTTGTTATATATATGAATCTCTTCACCAACTCGATCTATATTTTTGGACGAAGTTCATTTCAGAATACTAAACGAAACATGCAATCAAATTGAAATATGTGTAGCGTTTGTTTACGATAAGAAGAGTTGGTGTAGTTTTTTGTGTTCTATATGCGTCCATAGTCTTTTTGACATTTGCTTTGTTTATCCTCCAGAAATTGTTCAGAGGAAGTCATGCAGGACAAATCCGATCTTTGAAGTACAGGGCATGAGTAATACGCAAGTATGTTGTACCTATTTCTTTGATGTCAGTGAATGGTTTGTGTAAGACGGTAGAGAGGCTTCGATACGCGGATGGGAAGATACGAAACATTTGTGCAAACGACAGATAAATGATAAAAGACGTCTGCAAATTTTCTAAAAAACGAAGTTCAATTTTCTACTTGCCTTGTGCCAACAGAACCATGTGTGTTTTATAAAGAAAATGTACATTGCCATTTATGCTTTAAGAAGCTACAATTATATTATATATATTAACGACCTACTGTATGTAATACTCTACCAGTCGTTAATTTTTATATGTAATTCGAATAATTGAAGCTCTTGTCTCAGGGAGACAAACGGAATTGGATTTACAATAAGGCAAAGAACATTACATTTCCAGTGCTGTAATACATACGCCTGTAATATATAGACACTACCTGCATATATATAGATATACAAGGTTAGTACCGAAGCTTAGTGTTGAGTCATCAAGCTGCCAAGTGTGTTCAAGTCCGACAGAATTGTACATTGCTTCAAATAGGTCTTTATTTGTAAATGTAATTATAATTTAATAAGAGGAACGATCGACAGAATTGTAATGAGTGCAACGCACGATCAATTACATAAGACGAACATCTTCTACATAAATTTGTTCTTCACGCTACGATCTATGTTATATGAATTGAATCTCCTTACGTATCAATGAACGGGATTGGCTTGAGTTGCTTGGAACAAGCTTGAATTCGGCTTCGGCTTGAATTGGACCGACCCTGCCTGTTTCAAGTAATTCAAGCCAACCCGCAGGCTTGAACGCGCTTGGTGGCTTGATGACCCAACACTAGTTATGGGTTGGAAGGGTTCAACCTATATTTAGACACCGGGGAGCAGTGCGCGAATGCGCATCATGTTCACTCCTGTATGCTCAGTATAGCGTTCATAATTCGGCGTGGAGTAATCTTGCCTCCAACGAAGGACGTTGATTACGTGCCTTTATATCGTGAGTGTTGAATGTTGGTACCATAGTCAATACCTAATCCAAAGGCGAGCTAAACATGATCCCCTATCAGATAGATACTTCATGTATGTCGAAAGATATGTATACATTCAGATCGGATCGGATTCAGATCATAGTCGGAGATTTCAACCATCGAGAACCATCGAATTGAGTTATCAATGACCCAAGGAACTTGAAATTGAACTGTTTCTGCTATGGTTCCATTGCCACGGTTAATGTCCGTCGCTATATTAAAATTCTTCTTAGCATTCAGCGACAACCTTCACGACTACGCGGTATTAGCGATCAGTCCATCTTATCCTTTTGGCTCCTGGTTCGCCTTGTAGCTAGAATATGGCACTGGCTTCAGTGAGTTGCATTATTGGAACACCAACTTGCGCAGGAGGAACAGGGAGAGCAACATACTCCTTCCACCCGATAGAAGGTAAATCGTTAAGTTGCCGAGCAATCTAGTTTACTTCTAGACTCCTTCCCGGGGAACTCATTTGAAATAGCTCTAGACAGGTTCTTATTCCCAAGCACAGACGATAGAACTGTAAGGAATCATCCTCTCGTAGTCCGGCTCCGAACTGGCCTTTCGCTTTTTGGAGCCTGAGGGAGTTGTCATGGTAGGGATCTTGAGAGGTATACTTGCTGGTGTCAGCAATTCGCACACTTTTTTCCCGGGGGTTTTCCTTCTGGATTGCGTCCTGATACTCGTCAAACAGATCGCCCATTTTTCATTTTTTCTGAGAACTTAACGCCTTGTCTTCATGGTGGGCGGTTCTTCCTCAATCTTGTTCCCCAGAAGGATTAGATTTTATTTAGTCTGCTCATCTAGTTCCATCTTGGCCCTCGTATCTTTACTTGTTTGTTGTTCCTTGATTCGGGTTTCATCAGTGCGCTTTTGCAGAGTTCCTGTACCTGTCGAATTTGATCGTATCCTCCCAGTGTCGTCGGTACTAACCTTGTCACCAACCGCAGCATTCGATTCGCTTGCGTTCAGCATAATGTCTGGGTTACGGCTTCTTAATCAGTCGTGAAATCGTATATACAGTCTGTTTACTAGGAGCGTTAGAACGATATCTAAAAAAGTAACACAGATTTCTTTCGATATAAGACGACCATGTTTTTCTCGCAACAAGAAAATCTCTATCCCTTGTTCTTCTTTTGAAGTGTTCCGCTCGACACTGCTTAGTGCCAGATCGAGAGGGTATGTCATATTCTATCCTTTTCTCTATCGGCTTACTCGAGAACAAAGTGAGGCATAGGTACCCTCAGACTTATAGCGAAAGAAAACTGTACATACACGAAGAAATCTTTCTAATGCTCTTACTGAGCAAACTGTATATACATACACACACACATAGTATATGTATATGTATGCATATACATTTTTGTGCCATTGTATCTAATTTGATAGATGTATTTAGAGTTTATTACAGTGCCTGAAGACAATTCATGGTTTTTTGAAGTGAAAAAAATAAAATGTGTGAGGATAATTTATTAAATTAACAGTACTTTGTATATTTCTTGTCTAAAATTTAATATAGCTGCCATGTTTGCTACAGTCTCGATTTCTCAATGTGAACTATATTATGAAACTATGGCTGGGTCATCTTTCTACGTTTATATTATAACAGATAATTAGATTTCAAAATTATATGTAACAGAAAATTATTGCTCCATTGGAAGTAGCTCATACAGGTTGCAGTATGCTCATTTCTTTTACGATACAATGTATGTACATACGTGCATAAGAATAAGATTTGTTAAAAGATGATTACAAGAAGACAAGAGGAAGAGAGATTCTGAACATGCGAATGTGAATACTTTTTTCTTCTACATATTAAGCTATTAAATATCTAATAGTTGTAAAAGGTCATAGTTCACTAGCGTTACTTCTAGGTGTCCAATTATACGCTTATAGTAATTGCTGATTTTTTAAACATATACATTAAGATACGTAATTTGTCATTTAGATTACAAGATATTTTGATGTCCACTCTTCGAGGATGTAAATGTTTCTATCCATGTGTTACATTAATCTGACTGTCCGTCTGTAATATTTATATAACCGTTTATACGTCGTTTGAACCATATTAAAAGTACATGCATGTTTCAAAGTTTAGTCGAGCATTCAACGTTTTGTGAAATTTATACTACAAAAATAGGGTATTGATATAAAGGAAGATCGCTATTTTCGTTGTTGTAATCTTTTCGATGTACAATAATTGTTTCTGAGAAACATTACTTTACGTAGAGTTACATATTATCTATAGTACACAAAATATATTTGTATATATTCCAGCTCAGTGAGAGCAGCCTGTTAAACAAACATATCACAAGTCAATTACAAAATGCCTACACAGTTTCTTATCTCGGTTGTAAATACAATCTCTTAGAACACATTAGTTTTTCCTACATTGTACATCATTTATTAGTGATAATAACGATAATTGTAGTATCACATTATTTCTTTTTATTTTCCCGTTTTCTTTCACGAAGTTTGAATTTGTAATCAATTCAGATAAGAACACAATAGAATTTATTTTTGCCAGAATAAATAGATCATAGGTTCCCACGTGAACATTGAGAAAATCTAGTAGCTGTTCAAATTGAAATTTCGAATTATCTTATAATTCTTTATCTTCGATGTAATCTTTTACAAATCAAAAATTCCATGCACAATTACAGTTGGAAATTTTGATAATAAAGATTTTCAAGAAAATTTGGGAAAGGTGGTTGTGAGTCAAAAATGTTTGGGGAATTATGAACTGTACAAATTAAAAGAAACAATTCTCGGAAGCTTTATAGACATGTATGATCTTACGAACAAAGAAGTGGAAAACGTAAAATAATTTCTGCACAAATGTCGATCAATAATAGTGCGTGATGATTAAGTCTTATCGAGGATATATATGTAACATATTCTAATTTCCTACAGACTTGAAACAATTTTTTATAAAATATAAACGTCAATTATAGTTAAGAAGTCCTTGTGGATATAACAGAGAACTGTGTTCCTTGCAATTTTTATCTCTAACAGCTTCGACAACGAAACAAGTTGAAGAATTTAGAATAATATCCACGTTTGATCTAGAAGGTGCATATCTGAAGTAGAAGATTGCAAGGAAAGCAAACGATAATTTGTTAGTTCTTTACAAGGACTGACTACGTACGTTCTTGCCTTTTTAATATTTACGCACAAAATCGATTTAAACTAATGTGCCTTCGCACGGAAAGGACCACTAAGAAACTAAAATTTTTGAAATATACTGGCGTGAATGGAAAAGAATCACTTGAAGTGCGTTCTTGCGTGAAACCACGAAGGCTCTGGCAGCACTTCGTACTTCATCTTTTAACTTATATTAGATTTTTAAGGGCGCTATGTCGTACAATTTTCATGAAACGTTTTTCTGGCGCACACTAATCTCTAGCACGATGTATAGACATATTTAAAATAAAAAAGAAATATATTACAGTATAAAAAGAATTTTCTAATCGTTTCAAATATTTTCACAATGTGACAATTGTGAAAGTGTTTAATTTTAATAAAATGAACTTCTTCCCTAAATTGTTTTTGAAATCTTACATTTTTAAATCCTATTATTAATATTGTTTATTGTTAACCCAAGGGAGATGCAAGTTTGAGTTGGAACTCATCTCTGAAATGTTGATATATTTTCTTACGTCTACTACGTCGTGGTAGAAACAGTCGCGATTAAAAAATAATGTCTGAAAGGGTACGGGTCATGGAACCTTCCGCACAAACATTGTTGGACTTGAGTTTTATAATCGCGGTGGCTGACATTTTCCCTTCTAACGATAAGTGTGGGGAAAATTCCGTTTAGTGCAGAACACTGTATATATTGCCGATAAATAACATGTAAGTGTAGTATAGCGTAGATAATGTTTTTTACTACACGCGCAAGGATATTATAATACTTGTAATTCGCATATAGTCGTTACTATTTATATGATGCTGTAACTGATTGTATAAATTTACTCTTTATTATGTAAACGGATGATCAGTGCTTTTTTTCTCCCCGAAATCTCTCGACTCTCGTGATCTTTATCTTTATGCGTCAGCAAGAATAATTCAAGAAAATAGCATTTAAACAAATAATGCCGTCAGTGACGATATAAATGTATCTTTCTATATTAAAATTGTTTGATTTGAACGTAGTATTTGATTTTTTAATATCGTTATTTGCAGAGATTTCACTGTTTCAGATACAGCCCACGTATGTCATCATTCTTATGTCTAAGATAATTTTTTTTGTAAATTTTTGGACTCACGTTAGGAAATTTATTTTAGCGTATTTCGATAGGTGGATGCTGACACTATGTTTATTATTATTTACAAATGTATAATCATGAAGTACAATTTTCTGAATTAATTTTTTTCATCGACCCCATCAAGGCTTGCTTCCCCCTACATACTCTATTCTAATGTCTACTAAAGTATAATGTTGGTAGCAAATCAGCCAAGGAATGGGAGAACTGGGTAAATAATGGCAGGGATTATGCAATTCGTGGCAAAGGGGATCGTCTACTGTGCGTTAAAATATTTTATAGGGTAGAGGGTCGAATATAAAATGTTCCATAACATCGTATTGTACATAAATATATTTATGTTCGCAGATTAGCTGACATATTGGCGATGTCATGATAAAAGAAAGTTGGCTTTATTTGTCACAGCTGTTTAACCAACATCATATGAGATGTAAAGTTCATCCTTTTAGGAAATATAGTTTCAGTGAAATTCAAAAGTTCCTGGCCAAATAGATATTTCTCACATTTTGTATTCTGAAAGCGATGTTTAAATAAACTTTACTAAACATGCAACGAGCAAAGCAAGTATAGTACAACGATATAACAAATAATTGAAACTTTATTATAAAATTGTGTTAACCATTGAGTAGATATTGGAGCGGCACAGGCCCGTTTGAATATGCTGATAATTATTTGATGTATATTAATGTATATGAAAATTCCTCTTATGCGATCACCAGAGACCGCGGATTTTATTTGGTTCTAGTAATTTGCAAGTGATGCAATAAATATTTATTTAGTGATCATTGGATTTCAGATTTTGTGCATTTACGATGAAAATACATACGAGTAATGTAAAATAGTAGAAAAATGATTAAAGAAATGTAGAAATCCAAAAGAATTAAAAAAAAAAACTGAAGTTAATAAAGAAAGAAAGGATCTTCTATTAGGCTTCTGTTTCTTACAATTTTTAGTTTGTATATCGATCCGTAGTATGGTGAATACTTTCGTCTCGCAATTATTTGATATAATGGAGGTTTCACTGTACAATTTGGCACAAAAGTATGCATAAGTGTGATCTGTGTCGTGCACACAATGTACGCGGCGACATTTGCATCCGAAATTTCTCAGAAACTCTTCGTCCATTTTATTGCATTTTCGGGTTTGAAGCGAGATGGAGTCGTGGCGGTGCAACGGAATTCTCCATGGCGCAGTTGCAATAACCGAGACAACCATCAACGAAATGTCGACCGTTCGTCAACCGCAATACGCATCAACCTCGTTACCACTGTGCGGGACATTCTTGGCGTCGCGACAGTGGCCACGTTTCCGGTGACTAAATCAGTTACTCTCGCTGTCCGCGCTTCCTGCTCGGATATTCCTGTTCGATATGAACGTACGAATATCTCTGCACATTTGCAGTGAGTTTGATTCGCGAGATCGGTTTCTCAATTTCCGCTATTTGCCCCTCTGCTCCCGTTCACTTTCATAATTTAATTTAGCGACGCCGTCTTTAGCACGTTAAGTTCCAAGAAATTATATAAGATCATTTTTACATAAACCGTTATTTATTATAGACTGCCGATTTTATGCATTTATAACAAAAATGAGTTGGTGTAATTTGAAATAGTCCAAAGATTAAAAAGATTTGAAAATGTCAATGTATTATTTTTCTAGTAACTTATAAGATGTTTGTATTTTTAAAAATAAATCATTCATTTTAATAGATACATCTTTGTTTTTACAACGAAGCATAATTTTAAGGGTATCAAAATTTAATTACTTCTGGCAATTAAATTAAATGAACAGCTGTTACATTAGAAACAACAGAAAGACTGTCGTGTCTGCAAGAAGTACATCAAAAAATATGTGTAAAAAATTTGATAAATAGAGCAGTGAATAGTTCTAATTATTATCAATGAAACATAGTTTTAAGAATGTATGTAGTTGTAAGAACGGTCCTACGTCCGAGGGTGAAAAATGTAACTCGTATAGAATATATTAACTTTTAGGGGTTAAAGTATAATAAGTTTCTCCTTCGCCGCTTATCTGTCGGAATGGTAAAAAATGTAAACATGGTACACGCGGACCCGATAATAACGAAAACAGACGTTGAACAATTTTTCTGCGAGAGATTAATGTGTACCTGGTAAATGCACGATAAATTTTGAGGTCGTGGACATTTTACGCAAAAGTTTTCTCGCTTTCCCCCAAGGACGAAGGAAACAATTTTCCTCTCTTTCGTTCGATGAAATGGGCACGTATCTGTATCGATCAAACGTGAGAACTTGTAATTGGTTCGTGCTACGACGAAAAAAGAAGATGAAAGAAAAGGAAACTGGAAAAGGAGAAAGCCTGCAAGTAACGCGATAAAAAGAAGTTGGTACGGATAAAAAGATGGACAGTGCGAAATAAAGGAACGCGTCTCAAATTGAATCCTTAATTAAAGTCGCTGTCTGCCGTGTCGAAGCTATCTGTTTCGGTCAAATTTTAATAAACGCCCCTATTATTGGAAGAAGTTATACTCTTGTAATTCTTACGATCGATCATCTTCATCCTCGTCACTCAATTTGTATGCGTTAATTCAGATAAAAATTCCATCAAAATGAAAGATGAAGAACAGCTATCTATTTTTTTTAAGTTTATTAATACTTGTCCAGCGCACGTGTCAATTTTAAATATTTTTTCTGATTCTGAATAAATAGTAAGTTCTACACATCGTTTTACTACTTATACTTTTATAGAATCAATTTACAAGTCAATCATTTATCTTTGTATTATATTGATTTTTGCTATTGTGTTATATTTATGTTATTTTATATATTGTATTTATGTTTGATCGGACCGATACATAGTCTGTACCGAGCCTAAGTTCTACTAAACGGGAATTCACAATTATCGAGAGGACAATTAGAGAAACGACAGAAAACGAAGACAAGAACATTTTCATTGGCAATTTGATTAACAGCAGCTTGTTACCATCTCGCAACAAATATTTTGCATTAATCGTTTCTGTTGTGCTATAGATTTAATTAATTTCTGAACCAAGTTGTACCAGCTTCCGCGTATTGTGTACATTTCGGATCCCAGGTGATGAAGTTCTGGAGTTATGTGGTCGCTGCCACGAAAACTAACAATGTTTGTGGTGACATTTATTAACTGTAGTCCGGCTATAAATTGTGTAGAATTGTTGGTAAACAAACGCAACAGTGCAACACGATCGAAAGTTAAGATTGTGCAATTTACAGGATTCTGGTGCATCGTTGAGCATCTACCGGTACCGATCTACCGATGCGTAACGATTTACTGCGGCACAGCCGTTTCGAGAATCAACTTAATTACGCGATGGCGAGGCGAATAATTATTCCGGCGAAAAATAAGGCAATACTAGTTGTTCCACTTTCTGTGTGTAACGGATCCTCAACTCGTTAATTCACGGCGCGTTGGGAGTCGCGCACCAATGTAGCGAAACAAATACCCATTACTTAATCACAAGATCCATCTCATAAATTGTCGGCGAAACTCGCGTTTTGTAATTATTACTGCAAGGAACGCGTTGGTCTTACATATTCAGTCGACGAGAATTGCGATCCCCTCAATTAGTAGCAGAGCAACGGAATTGGTGCAATTCGTCGATTTGCTCATAAACATGACGGAAACCAACATGAAACGAATGAAACTAACATCACACAAATTGTCCTTTGTGCACAAATTGTGATGAAAATAATATAATAGAATCGTTTGAAACTTATAAAATGAGCAATATAAAAAATGTAAAAATATTTTCATTTTAGTACACCCAAATTTCTTCCACACGATTAAATGAAGAAACTAATTTTATTCTAGCTTATAACTGGACTCCGGATTTTATGCATTTATGACAAATATGTGTGGGTGCAATTTAAAACAACGAAAAGATTAGAAGACTTTTATATTATTTTCACTACAATAAAATTATTAGTGAAAGATGTAAATTTGGCTCCCGTGTCTTGGAATTGATGCACAAATGTTTTATTTTGCATAAAAACTGAAGAACATTTTTATTTTGCATCAAGACCCACAGTCTAGTTAAAACTATTATAATTATAAGTGATCATGCACGAACGATTGGAGAAGACTGAAACTTTTGCATAGATCTGATAAACCTGCCGCAGTTATTCGACAGTGTTGGTTGTATGCGTATCGTTGTCATCCCGAATAGGTCACGGAGTGCTTTGGCCTTACGTAACCGCGTAAAGATGAAAGGGAAGGAAACACGTTATCAGAATGGTTAGTAGCGAAACCGTGGTAACTGACATCGATTTTCGCCGGGGTTAGAGTTTTGAAGGCCATGGCTGCGATGGAGGCTGCGATGGAGGCTGCGGTATTCAATTCCCTCTCATTCATTCCTTTCGATTCTTTCCATTCTCACCCCCATCCACACTCCGCAGTTTCTCTCGCGTTTCTTCCCTTGCCCACTTCCATTTCCCTTTCCCCGGGATGTCAAAGTGTGTCAACATAAAGTCTCATTCAATCTTTCCTCCTTTCTTCTCGGCGATCTTCTCTATTGTCACAGAGATGATGAAAAGGTTCGTTTTTTAATGAAAGTGTGGAATGGTCTATTATTGAAGAAATATTGGGCGAGCGTAAAACTTCTGTTTGTACGGATTACAGAGGCACGGGCTCAAATTATTCCCAGATTGAAAGTTCTCATCTTTGGGCCAAATGATCTCTGACCCATGCAGATGTAGAATGCTTCTATTAGCTCGGCGACGGTATTTCAGCTGGGCTTCTCTAGGCGGGAAATTAACCGCTGACCTTCTCTCACTCTTTTACACTCCTTGCACAGTTTTGAAACAACGAATTCTTTCAATTGATTCAATCATAATTGCGTGATTTTCGTCATTCACTGATCATAACTAATTAGTTAACCACGGATTTTATGTGTTTGTGACGACAATGAATATGCACAAACCAGTGAAACGGACAATTTGAAAAGTCGATTCTATTATTTATGAATTTTGGTGATATTATTTAGATATTGTACTGTAATTCATGTAACGAACCTACGTGGGTCTCTTTTAATCAAGGTTTCCATCATTTTTGTATTTCATTTTCAAGTCTACTTTGGTTTTCATTCCTGCGATTGATTTCGAAAACCAACGTGAAACAGTACTCCGCGAAAGCAGCACTGATATTACGGATCGCAAAATGACCGAGTTTAAACTTTTAGAAGAGATATGCAGCAGACCCTCCATTATATGAATTATTTTATTGAATACAAATTTAAATAATAAAACATAATAAATTTGAATTTTCTTTCAGCTGAAGGATAACTATTTTTTTCTAGAAAAATTCTTCGGTCCACATATTTTCTTTAATGGGAAATAGGTATAATTAAACACGAATGGCACGAATCAAAAGGTAGAAAGCAATTTATTAAATATACCAATCTCTGTCCCCAATCGAATAAATTCAATAAACTCTATAAAATATTGAATATTAAACAGAACTGGTAAATTCTTTTTGTATATTCCATTTTTGCCGTATTGATTTCCCTCAGAAATTTACATTTTTCTAGATGAATTCATGCGGAGCAATAACATTTTAGTTTTACCAGCTGAACCAAATGAACGAAAATAGTGTATTTGTATGTACAAGAAATTTAATTTATTTTATCTAATGAATACAAATGAACAAATTAATATAGGGTGCCTTACCTTTTTGTCCGCGACTGTAGATGTTTTTGCAGGGTTAAATAAAGTATATGGCAGCAGTCACATTTAGTTGTTCGGTGGGGAACAAGTGCGTGCTCGTTGCCTTCGAGCCAATACCCATTACTCTGTTAATACGGGGCGCAAATTGTCTTTCCTGCCGGGCCGTGTACCTACACGTAACCTCCGCCATAACAAAATTACAGCTATAATCGCCGACAGCATTATTGCTACAACGTTCTAATTCAGGCGGGGACTTTCACATAATTATGCAGGCATCCCTTTCAACGGTGGATCGGTGGCCGCCTTTATCGACGGATATTTACCGATGTATTTATTACGAGCACGCGTCAACAGCAACATCCGCGCGCTCGTCGCGTCGTCACGGCACAAAGGCGGCCGGGCCCACTTTAATGAAGTTTGCAGTGGCATTCATGGGCAAAGGATTGCGGTCCGAAACTTGCCCGCGCATTTCCAGCTGGTCGACCTCTGCTTAATCCTAAATCAGAGAACCGGGTAATTCTTGCTGACGAACTTCTTCTATTTTCGGGCCGAGTTGGGTTCCTTTTGCTCGCGGACACGGTCGGCCATTAATTCGTCGCCGCGTCGCCGACCGACACTGAATTTTTCAATTACCGTTGCCCGTATTATCGATAATCGAAACTGCTGCACTTAATTAAGGACCACCGGATTATTGAACGCGACGGCAAAACCTGGCCCGGTATGGACAAATATTTAAATGTGGAAACTGAGACGTCTTTAGCATGAATTAACAATGAAATGTGAGTTTGTAAAGAAAACTTCACTTTCGAAATATTATTGTTTAATTACTTTGAAAAAAAATGTCCATTGCTCTCTATGCGTTTACCCCATTCAACACATAAATTCCAATATGGCGGCTGAAAGGTTTAATTCAAAATAAAGTTACAATTCATTAGAAAAGCCACGAATTAGTTTTTGTACCTAATAGAACACGAGCAGTTGCATTTTAAAATAGCAGTTTTATTAATCATTCTTTACAATTGTCTCCCATTTTATAACAACCGCAAACATTTTTCTAAGTATCATCGTTTACAAAATAATATTTTCTTGGCAAAAATTGTGGGTGAATAGAAAGCCTGTCTCTTTTGTTACGATAAAAATGCGAAAAATATTTTAAATTTCAAATTTTTCTGGCACACACTCGCTCAATCTTGGGTACAGTCTATCTCGTCCTTTCTTCCTGATCTTTCGTATAAGTAAGGAATGCTACGGTTTCATGCTGTCGACTGTTATTTATTATAAGCCGAAACTTATTACGACCCCTCACGCTCATCCATTCTGAGAATAATGTATCGGTTGTAAATGCCTCTTAGGGAATATTTCCATTCTCCGGGGGTCGAAAAATCGATCTTCTCATGGCATTTCCTTAAAATGCATGTACATACCAAGTCATTTACATAAAAAAACGCGCGTGCAAGTCGCAATTCCATGAAAATGCAATATTTCGAAAAATGCCCTTTTCTCGAAACCGTATTTTCCAAATTGGCTGCCACGATCTCTCGGTATATTGAACGAATCAATTTCTTTGGAATTTTGCGTCCATATAAAATGGACTTCGTTTTATCCTCGATAGTAAAATTATGCCAATATCCGAAATTGTTTTTTTTTTGTCGCCTGATAAAATTTTCATCGACATTTTTTCTTTCACTGCCATTTGACTGAAATAGATTTTTCATGTAATTTTCGCGAGGAAAGTGACCGTATCCATTTAGATTAGGCTTACTTACGATTTTTAGCATAAGAAAATTAACAGTACGAGTACAACGTAAATACTTTATTAATATAAAAGTGAATTGCAAACTTTTACTGTATATTCTTGAAACAGTTGATGAAATGAACTGAAATTAAAATCACCAAATAATTGATTTTGTAAAATGAATGTGCTCTTTCGACTGCATCATCATCATCGTGTGGAGATCACGACTAGGAATTTTTCATCTTCTATACCGAATTGATATCTTCATAACTCCTCCAGTTCACCGTTCTCGCATTCGTCTATATTATTTGCATTCTCCTTTCCTTTCGGTTAAAGTTTCATCGATTGTCCTCTCACTGCTTTGTGAGCATGCTTGCTGACATATAGTTCTCGTATCTAGTTAGACGTATATGAGTCCCAGATAATAAATGGAATGGCGTCACTTCGACGGTTCGACTGAATCCATAGTGGATCAAAAGAAATTGGCCCACTCAATTTCTTTGAGATGATGCCAATTGCAAAGATAACATATTGATACAATTTAATTTTTTCAGTACTTTGTTCTACACCAAAATATTATGCCAGTTTAGAAATATTAATTATTTACTGTTGAAAAATAATATACAAAAATAGTATATTTTTATTTCATTTCTGTTTCTTACAATTACCTAAGAAAATGTTTATTCTGCATAAAAATTAACAATACATAATAAAGTACTAAAAGAACCGAATCGCATCGACATGCCACCCTGGCGACTTGGACTACCGAAAGGATGAGAGTGTCAATGATCTTTTGATCCGCAGCACAGTTTATATATCTGTCTGCTTCGTCGAGGTAGCGACACCGTTTGTTAGGATCTCAGCGAACACATTTTGCCGAGCAGGAGTATTAATATTCGGTTTACCGGCTCTACCACCCGGCCGTTTCCTCGTTCTACCCCCGTCGTTGACGCGCTGCGCTCGATCTTTCCTTTCTTGCAATATTCGTCGAAAGGCTCCGAACAGAATGCTGCACCTCTATCGCATACCAGACGGCGCGGCGTGGATCTTCGAACACGATGGCCTGTGATTCCAATGGTTGCAACACCTCAACGGTATCGATACATCGCGTGGGATGGCGGCGGCGTATAGCCATACAAATTTCTTACAGGCATCCACCGCGACAAAGACGTATCGGCGCCATATTTTTCTATGCCAGGATGTAGGCGATGCAGTTTTGGATGATCCTCTTTGCTTTCGAAATGTGTGTTCGACGTCGGTCCATGCATGATTGTTTGGAGCAAACTAATTTGTTCCCCTTTAGATTATCAATTAACCTCTTCGAACGATGGACAGTACGTAAACGCTCCTTCGTTGTCCAAAGGCCGGGGGTTTGAGCGGACAACGAGCGTGCCCCGACATGCTTTTTGATTTATGACAGTGATGGGCACGGTAGGGCAGAGTTGGGCAAACGCTAGTCACAATTATGATTATTGACTAATACCTTCATAAGCTTTACAAAAGTGACTAATGATTAATGACTAAGTAAATACATGAGCATGACTATGAGTAATGACTACATAACTATTTGAGCGTGATGACTAATGACTAATGACTAAATTTTTATTAAGGATAACTATTGACTACTGACTATATTGGCATAACTAATGATTAAATACGCAATCAGAATTTCACTATGACTAATGACTAAAAATGGTTATAAGTTGAAATAAGACATAATATTAACAAAAAAATATCCTATTAGTTTATAAACATATAAAGTACAGATTATGATAAGTTATGCTGACTAGAAAGGAAAAGTTTTCCTTTTCTTATTTAATTTTTGAGAAGACAATCATCGCACAATAGTGACTAATGACTAAAGATTGATGACTGATCATTTAAACTAATTAATGACTAATCATAACTAACAAGCAATAACTAATAACGATTACTTAGAGTTGTGACTAACTAGTGCCATGTAGTTATGACTAACTAATCAAAAAAATTTAACTGATTTTTTTAAGTTTTGACTAACAATCAATCAGACTATTAGTCATTTTCAATTATTAGTTGATTTTTGCCCTACTCTGCGGTAGGGGCCCCTGAGTTGCTTACTTCTCCCACCAACCTCGTCAGCTATGGAGGGACGTATGAGGGGGGAAACGGAGGCATTGGAAGGCACGAGGCACCGATGCGCAGCGAAGGTTCGCGCCGCACAAAAGAGTAGTTGGTGGGGGAAGCTTCTTGACTGCGGCAGTCAAAGATGCCCATCACTGATTTATGACTACGTCTAGATATAGCGCCGACCGGACCGCGCCGAACGAGACTTCAATAGATAGCCGAACACAGAGAAGGAAAGAATGAAATACGAATCGAGTGACCGAAGCGTGCCACCGTCGCCGGCACAGTTTAAAGATCCGCGTGTTCTCACTGGACATAATGCCAATTAAAAATGCTTTATTTTTCATTATTTTTTATGGTACTTTCACTGGCATGTTTCTGTCATTTTTCTGATTAGAACAAGACCAAACACGATACAATTTGTCCCATATTTACTCTACATGTGAAGCATAATTTATAATTTATCATACATTTAACACATGCTATATATAGCATATGTTTAAATAAACAACTTAACATCTCGAAAATATGTTCTCAAAGGATTATACATACTTGAATTTTGCAAATTAACGGAGTTACAGGGCACGCTCGTTGTCCAGCGACTATGTTTTGACATGAATTTGTCCTCTTCGTACAAGATGCCTCCGTTAAAGCAAGACGACGGCTAGTTTTGCATTTTTATTAATTCATTTTCGATTCAATTAGACTTTAGTGAAACGGCTAGTTAAATTACAAAGGAAAGCAAACTGTCTGGCTTTAGAAAACTCCGTAACAAATTTTAAACGACTAATTATACATAATCGAAAAAGAATAAGAAAAATAATCACTAGAAACTTATTAATAAAAGTGTTAGCATCGTATTGGTATTGTAAACATTACAGTTTTTCTTTTTTTTCACTCGATATCCTCTTCCATGTCCTACAGTACTCCATACCGTCAATGAAACCACTAAATAAAGTTGAAATTATATCGTGTTTGGTATCATTTTAATCAGAAAAATGTCAGAAATAAGTTTGTGAAAGTCCCATAAAAAAATTATGAAAAATGAACAATTCTATCATTGCCATATCATTGTGAGAACACGCGGGCCTTTGAACTGTGCCGGGGACGTCGACTGTTCGCGCCTCTTTCTTTCCAATACGCTGTTCTTAACATTTCCAATACGCTGTCGATAAAACCACTTAATACAGTTCAAATTATATCGTGTTTGGTGTCATTTTAATCAGAAAAATGCCAGAAATAAGGTAGTGAAAGTCCCATAAACAAATAATGAAAATTAAGAGATTTGTAAAATCGATTCCTCGAGTCAATGTTGTGGTGTTCACACCCATATACCCGAGCCGACATCAATCGTCTCCGCCCTGCGGAGCGACTCGGCGTTGACAGGCAGTGGAGTGGGTAGGCACTGGACAACGAGCGTACCCCTGATTCAGGACAACGAAGGAGCGTTTACTGTAATGTGAAAGAGATGTGCATGATTTTTATGAGAAATCTGTCCCCACTATCAAGAGGTGTTCCCCTTGAGAAGCCCGGAAGGTCAAAGCAATCGCATCTTTTTATTTTTAATTATTTTTATATGAAACGTTTACCAACATATTCGTCGTATTTTTCTGATTAAAATGATATGTACCGAACACGACGTCAGTCGGAGCATATTTGATTGCACAATTGACGATTACAGTAGAACCTCCCTTATTCGAACCGATGTCACCTGAATCCTCCATTATTTGAATACGTGTTTCATACGTATTAAGATTTAATCTAGCTGTGAAGCTAGGTATTTAACTGCTCTATTATTCGAACAGTCGTGTACCACCGATTGAGTTCGGATAATCGAGGTTCTACCTTATCGTGGATTAAACGGGTAAATGTGATACAAATTGCGTCGTGTTTGGTGTCGTTCCAATCAGAAAAATGTCACAAATATCGTTACACACAATAAGTAAAATTATCTATTAGTTTTTCGACGCAGGTTTCACTAAAAGATATAAATTCCTCCACACTTTTGTCAAGCTGTTCTATATGGTTCCTCGATTTGGGGGACACGAAGAGACTTCAATGAGATTTTCAGGGGATCGACAACTATTTCAATTGATATACAAATCGATGGCCACGAACTAGTTGACAGATGGAGTTTTTCTCCTTTGGGACCCCTCTAGGTTCCGTCTTAGAGGAACTGACCGAGAGTATAGTCGGGTTTTAATTTATTCCGCTACAAGCAGGAGTTTGAAGCAACTAGAACGACATGTCAAATTTGTAACGTGACAGTTTATACGGTGCATACACTGTACCGGCAAGTTTCGTTGATGGGGTCAGGTAATCCATTTAGTCAAGAAACGCCCAAGAGAAGAACCCTTTGCGGTCAGATCCGTCAAGGTAATTTCCAAACATCTTCACCCTCATCCGTGCTCCGTGTCAATTTGACGCACCTGTCACCAATTCAGAATAAATAGTCCACACCTCATTATGAACGCTGTGTCGTAAGTAATCTTACTTGAAACTTATTCCAGTTTACTTCAACTTGTCAATAAAAAGGAAAATGGAGTTGATCGTTTATATCTATGATCGTTTATATCTTCATGCATTAATTGAGCTTTAGAGTATAGGATTTAAGTATTTACCAGAAAACAAGTCAGGAAAACAAATTTGAAAAGTTCAATAAAATAATGCAATTTAACCGATGTCCTATACTCTATACAAAGACTTAGTAATCAAAACTTTAAACGGCAATATCTCGAAAGTGAAAGTATGTGACATGCGGTGTTCTTCCTTACAACCACTGAACCACAGATATATCCACGATATTAATTTTTTATTGCGTTAATTTGGCAGCTAAGTACGAACTAAGGTGGATAAAGCAATTAATAGGTTGTCCTTGAGTATGAATTTATTATAAATTCTAATGTTTAGCGAACCACTGATATTCTGAAATACAGGGTGTCCCAAAAGATGTATATTTAACAGCTGATAACTTACTTAATTTTCGCTCCTTCCAGGTTTAATAAAGTGGTTAATTTTCAGATTCAAAGTGTCTATTTTTGTTGGAACACTCTTTATTACAGGTACCGGTTCCACCACCACCTGTCTACCGGTTCGCCCACTACACACGTGACTACCATCTCCCCAACCACCCCACAGGAGTTTTATGGGGAGGACCCAGGCCCAGGAGTAGGGAGAGGAGTCTGCGATTTTGTTAAAAGTAAATTAAATAGTAGTATTTAAGTCGATCAATTAAGACCGTATACAAGGATGGTAGATTGAACATTAGTCATACTTGTGATTGATAGATTTCAAGAAATGTTTGATTTTTATAATTCTGAGCTATTTCTTCATCACGTTAAAACTTTTTACGATTCTTCAGATTTATCAGTTTGAACGATGTTAAAAAAATTTTATGGAAGATTTTAACGCGACCGAGTAATGGGAAGACGTGCCTTATGGCTCTCAAAGTTTTAATGAAATTATCCATTTGCCTAACAACTTTATTTTCCCTCTCGTTTACTGGCTTGTAATGGATCGTTCAAGACTCCGTCTTGTAACGGTACCTTAAGTTACAATAACTCTTATAGGGGTTTTACTCGTCAATGCGAGACTTCATTTCACGTTTAAATTTCGCGGGAGTCTTGAAAACTTCATCTGAAGTGTGAAGTTTAATCTTATGGATAATTAAAGTGAATACACGTGTACAAATTAACAGAATTTCATCGAGATCTAGATTCTGTTGGATCTGTACCCACAGTTGCAGTATTTTTAACCCTTTCGGTACGGAGGACTTGGCCGTGGTTATACATTCGTGGGACGAGGCAGTTTTCCGCGAGAGTGGTTGCCCTGGACGGCAGGGTTAGCCGCGAAAGCATGTTTTGCGACATTCATAGAAATCTCGAGCGTGATTGACACTAAACTTTTCATTCGGACCGTGACAGTCATCGGTGACTGACGCGGAATTTAACGTGTTATATATATATATATATATATATATATATATATATATATATATGCCGGATATATCCGGCGCTCGCCCACACAGGTCATCAGATGGATGCCGGATATATCCGGCGCTCGCCCACACAGGTCGTCAGATGGATGCCGGATATATCCGGCATCAGTACCGAAAGGGTTAAAAAGCAGTTTTATGCAATATTATTATCAGAATTACTTTAGTGCCTAAGTTTGTTGTTGTATTCTGCTGATTAATCATTTCTTTTTACTTTTTTTACTTTTAAAAATTATATTAATTATCTACGCGAGTCTTTATTTTACAATTAAAACACGGGAAACATGTAAAAGTTAATCATGTATAAATTAACATACAGAATCTTTTATCAATTATTTCTTCTAAAATGTCTTCTACTACCCATGGAAGTTTTATTTGCAGCATTTTTGTTTTCAGAAACATAGAACATTTTCACGGCATCAATTTCGTCCACAAAAATAATGAAAAAAAAACTGTTCTGTGTTAGTATCTGCCTGTAGTGGTCTTTGTAGTTTGACGAAAGTATTGCAGGGTTGGATTCAGGAAGCAAAAACAATAAAAAGACCCATATACTGGTATGTCCAATATGACCGTGTGTAAGAGTTACCTGCAATACCTGTAATCTATCCGTACAATACTCTTCACACATCTCAAAACAATCTGCATATCTTATTGTTTCCGGATTTGCGTAGATCCGGGTAAATGGACGACGCAAAAAATAATTCCAATCCGATTGATAATTTCTCCATCGCGCTTGCACGTTCGAAAAACATATTTTTAAGCAGGGCTCGCAATTATTATATTGAAAAATTTTTTTCGTCTAACAGAATCACACATTTTATTTATGAATATATGTAATAAAAATCTTCGCACAGAGAGAGTGTAACACATACCGAGAACCATTTAATATATAGAATTGCAACAATATTAAATGATTATTGTAGTTCAATTTCAAATCGATTTATCGTCTTCGAAAGTGCTTTTAAACTTGTTAGATTTCGCGTACCATGTTTAGTCAAATAAAATAATCGTTTTATAAAATACTAAACGTGGGAATCTAACAGTACCGAGAACAAATGCACGGTACCATCGTTAAATGTTTTCTACTTTTATTAATCCGCAAGGCGTGCGAACAAGAAACGCGAAAATTCTCAACGTACACGGCAAAAACACACTTTACTGGCAATTCACGCGACACAAAAAGAGAACTTGCATCGTTCTCGTCACGGATATACGGAAACAATATCTGTCCACACACGCCCTTCTGGAATCGAGCTGTTCGACCACCTACGAGCACTGTGGAATACGAGCAAAAAGAGAAGAGAGCATTTTCTGCACAGTACAATCACAATTGTCAAGTAAAAACTATATTGAATCAATTCCGTATAAATAATAAATACAATTTCGACCAGTTTCCCAATTTTCATTGGTACACAGTCTCTTTTTAAAAATGCAATCAATTTTTACATCGGCTCAGCTGAGTGGGTGGGCGAGATATTGCATACACTAATCAATTGCAAACAGGTATATCATAGAATCAAAATGTAAATCTACGTGTATTATTCATGCTCACGGAAAATAAACTTTATAATTATCATCTTCATACGAAAAACACAGATTAGTTACACAGTACATAAATAGCTACTACACATCACGTATGCGACATTCGTCTCTCTGTTAAAAATCATGATCTCTGAAATGCTTCAATTTGTATACAGCCCTGCTGATATTAAATATTTTATGAAAGCCTGTAGAAGATTAAAAAATTTATCTTACAGTT
This sequence comes from Lasioglossum lativentre, assembly GCA_916610255.1. Taxonomy (NCBI): domain Eukaryota; kingdom Metazoa; phylum Arthropoda; class Insecta; order Hymenoptera; family Halictidae; genus Lasioglossum; species Lasioglossum lativentre. The sequence goes on along the minus strand of OU744355.1, from coordinate 9,282,393 downwards.
CTATTAGAATTTTTAATAACATAGTAAAATTATAGTAGTGCAAATCAATTTTCTAATATGTATTATCAAATAGTGAATAAAAAATAATTCATTGCCAAGAAATGATGTCAGAAAATAACAATTAATTATGATTAGTTAAAATAAATGGGTGTCGTATGTGTTTGCAAACAAAAATGTGTATTTGCTAAATAGACACAAACAAATGAAAATCTTTTTGGTGGCTTGGTTACTGGCGCAAATACGTACCTAGAGGAGACACTCTTAGCGTGGAAAGGTTTATTTTCGACCCTAACAATAAGTGCGTACCGTATGCGGCGGAGTTCGAAGAGGCAATAAAATTGACGATTGCCAGACCCTCTCTTTAGTCGTCAAGGACAGGGTCCTCGGTATCTACGTGTTTCTTGGAACGGACTCTTTCTCCCGTACCTTGAATGTATACAAATGTTCTTTGTCCCCTCTTTTTCCTTCAGCTCGTTCACGAAAACGAAGCAGCAGAAACCATCTGACCGTCGCGTCGCATCGTTGTCGTCGTCGTCGTAAACACCTCGGAAAGTTTCTGTTTTCGTGACTGTGATAACTTGTGCATCTATTTAATCTGTGATCGAAATATCGTTTTACCGTTTTTATCCGATGTGTTATTGTTATTATAGACAGTGTTGTTAGTGTTATCTCGTTACATTGTTGTTATTAGCTATCGGTTTTTCTTGTTACTAGTGAAACGTTGTGACACGTTAGACGCGATTTACTAATTTAATTAGAATCGCCTCACGCCATTTACTTATTGGACCATAATCACCTCACGTAAGTAACTAATTCCATCATAACCATCATTTTTTAAAAAAATAAATTAAAATATTTTTTCTTTAGTAGCGAATTACGATTATATTATATTATTAAAATAAAATATCAAGTTGAATATAATGCAAAAATAAATCCTCCCCGACGGGGAATCGAACCTTTTTTTTTTTTTTTTTTTCTTTTTTTCAAAAAATTTTTATTTGCTTAATATTTACAATATATACAAAGAGGTGCAAATAAAAATACTAAAAACTACCTTATACTATCTGGGGTTATATAAAGTTAGGGCTATGATAAACTCGTCGCTCTATGTCACTATCTTATATCCTAATTACCTTAATAGATTTTCGACGTTTATATATTATTAGTCTTGTCGTTCAGTCTTTTGGTGGCAGGTAAAAATAAGAAAATAAAAAAAACCCGCTTAGATATTGGTTGTGTGTGTGTGGCGTGAATGTGTGTTTATGTGTATGAATGTGGAAGTGTAAATGTAAGTGTGCGTGTATGTGAGCGAGAGAGGGAGCTACCCTTTAGCTAATCTAGTTAATAATTTGGAATTATTATATAACTATTTTATTGCACTAATCTTATCGGCTAATGTTGCACAAACTTATATTTATTAGGAACGTTATGGAGATCTAGTTTATTATATTTTATAATTGCACAGGCGATTGCACTTATATCTATGACTGTTGTCGATGTTTGCAATAAACTTATCGATTATTGTTTCCGCGCGAGTTTTTAATTCTCCTGCGTCTTCTAAGTTCGTCAGCAAATTTGGCGTCTTCCGTTAGCCACCAGTATATCTTGTTTAGGCGGTGAAAATCATCTCTATCTCTGTCCGGAATGGTGGTCGAATATTTTAGTAATGGAGGGTTTGTGGAGTGGTTGTATCTGATGGTTTTGTCTGATTTATGTCTTGCTGCGTGGTAAATTATTGGTCGGTTTGCATCGTCTTGTATCAGTCCTAGTTTGTCAAGGTGCGTAAATGCCTGTGGCGTGAGGTATCCTGTGGTTAAGTTAGTCTCTGTATTGTTTGGGTCTGTATTTATTAAGTCTGTCAGTATGCTGTTTTCTATGTTCGGCATATTAGCAAAGTAGTCACGTGTTAGTTTAATTAGGTGGTTGTCTATGCGTGGGATGTCAGCGGTATTGTAAAGCGTTTTATTGTCAATGTATCTGTTGGTCTGCGTGTTTCTATAAATATGTAATGCAGCTCGGAGGCAGTGCCTTTCAAATTTACGTAGTTTTTCTATTGTGGCCGCGTTTGAATTCCACCAGATCGGGGCGGCGTATGTTAGCAGAGGTCTGATTAACAGTAGGTAGCAGATTACTTTAGCCCTATGCGATAGGGACCTATGGAAAAATAGCCTACAATACTTTCTAAATAAACTAGTTGCTTTTTGGAGCTGCGTCATAATGTGCGAATTAAGCCTAAGTAAATAATCTAGATGCACACCTAAGTATCTGACACATTTCTTGTGTTGTATAATATGGTTGCTATTAGGGTTGTGTATTTCGATTCGGAAGTTACGGATATGGAATCGTTTGGAGCTGTTTATGTATCTTAGTGGTTTATGGAATAGTATGGTTTCACACTTCGAAGGGTTAATTCGAAGATTCCACTCCAGGTAGCGCTGGTTTGTTTTATTGACTAGGTCTTCTAACCTCTCTTGTATGACATTCGGGTGCTTGTCCGCTACTAATATGATGTAGTCATCGGCGTATGCAGCAAAATATGTGCTGTTACCGGTGTTTAATTGGAACAAATTGGTTATGTTGTGTGTAAATATATTAAATAGTATGGGGGAGTTGACCGTGCCTTGTACTAGTCCTTCCTTTATAGTATATGTAATTGTAGAGAGTTGTTCGCCGTTCCAGGTAATAAAGTGTCTATTGGTGATCATATTCCAAATTAGTTCTGTCAGATCAGGGGAGAAATTGAGGTTATTCAGGATGTATAATAGACCATTTATCCATACTGAATCAAAGGCCTTTTCAATATCGATAAGGCAAGCACCAACTATTTCGTTATTCTGAAGGTGCAGAGAAATATCATTTATTATTTTATGTACTGCATGTATTGTGGAGTGTTTGTGCCTAAAGCCAAATTGATTATTGGGGATGATTTTATTAGTTATAGTGTGATCAATTATGGCATTATGTATCAGGGCTTCGAAGACTTTGCTAATTGCTGGCGTGAGGCTAATGGGCCTGTAGCTGGCGACATCCTCTGGAGGTTTCCCTTTCTTGGGAATAGGCAATATTTTCGCTGTTTTCCAGCTCTGAGGGAAGTACCTATGATTTAAGCAGTTATTGAAAAGGATTGTGTATGCTGCTATGACTATTGGTGGTAAATGTTTCAAAACAATTGGGGGGATATTGTCTAGACCTGAGGAGGATTTATTTGGGAGGTATTTGAGAATATAACCGGTTGTAAAGGTGCTGCAAAAGAATGAGCTGTCAGTATTACTTGGGTTTAATGCTGTATTATTATCTGTGAATACAGTTGCTGTTATGTTATTAGTGCGGTTGTTAGTGAATGTGCTTGTGAGATTATTTGCTTCGTTGTCTACTATTGCTTTTAGTGGTGTTGCTGAATTTGTATAGCGTGGGGAGTTAATTCTCTCATAATGGGCTCCTATTATGTTGAGAATATCAGTTGGGTTTTGTATTACATATTTGTTATCGTAGAAGATGAGTTCATCCCTGCGACAATTGCCTTTGTCTAATAAGGTTTCTTCATTTTTATGTACGGATAGATGGTCTATTTTAATCTGTGGTTTGGGTCTAAAGAATTTGTTTATTTTGGGAAAGAAGGAATCTGATACTCTATAGTCTATTGTTTTGATAAGGGAATCCCAGTATTTGGTGTATGCTTTGGCGTACTCAAGTTTTAACAAGTAATTTACTATTTCTATTAGGTTTTTAAGGTGTATAGTATTAGCTTGACGTGTGCTTGTGTGAGTATTGTGTTTGTATAGCCTGTGTAAAGTAGTTAAAAGGAAAGATTTGTATTTGTGTAGTTTCTTAATTCTAGTATTAACGTAATTTAGCACATTGTCTCTGGGCTTATATTTAGGTACTACCTGTTCTATTGTATGTTTAATTGCTGCTTCAGTCTGTGCGAGGTGGAATTCAATTTCGTCGATGGACAGGTTTCTATTTTGCGGTATATTCAGGGTGAAGTTTCTCCTTAGTTGCTTAGTGAACTGTTTCCATTTGGTCTTCTTGTATATAAATTTAAATTCCTCTTGTGGGTTGACTGTTTCTATTGTCTCGGTGGGGCTGAATGTTAGTAGCAGTGCACGGTGATCACTGTTGTAGTGCGTTGTTGTGATTTTATTATTAGTGAGGTCCGTTATGTTGATTCTTTCGTCTAATATACATAAGTCCAGATACGTGCCTGCACTGGGGAATGTTGGTGCATCCGGAGGGATTATTTTAGCCCTATATGTAATTGCTGCGTTAGCTTCCCAATTGTTTAGCATGGCTCCTTTCCTATTAGTTGCTCTGTCTCCCCATTTTATATGTCTGGAGTTGAGGTCTCCGGCGATAATGTAGTGGCGGTTTGGGAGATGTAGCTTAAGCTTTTCGAAGAGGTGATTTAATTCTGTGGTGTACATGGTTTTGTCTTCATTGTTGGCGTAGATGGCAATTATGTAAAGATGTTTATTATCCTTTTGAGTAATTTTCGCTATGGTGTATTCGATTATTTGATTATCCCGAGATGATGGGGTGTGGATTATTTCGTGTTTAATATTTCTTTTTATTACTATAGCTGTGCCTCCTCCAGATTTACCATGCTGTCGGTCGTTTCTGATAATACTGTAGTCGGAGTATTGTAATTTGTACTTGTGGCTAAGTTTAGTTTCGCAGATCAGAGCTATATCTATGTTATTATTGTGTAAGAATTGGTACAAATCGTATCGCTTACTTAGCGATATTAGGGAGTTCACGTTTATTGAAGCAATTTTTATTTCGGCTATTGTCGGAGGGTTATGAGGGATATTAGTCATCATTGATGTCGAAGGCTTCATATAGTTTGTCTATTTTGATCGTGTTGCTGTGAACTACTTGTATTAAAGTACTAAGTTGCTCATTTATTGTTGACGTAATCATTTGTTTCATTTGCGCCATGATGGATGCGGTATCTAGGGTTTGTGCGTTGTTACTGACGCCCAATTTTGCATTCTCTTGAGGAAAAAGATGTTGTACATTATTGGATTTTGATTGCCATGCATTCCATATAGGAGGGCCTGACTGTTTAGCTATATTTGGTTTAGAGTTGTATTGTGGGTTTAGCAACTTTTGTGTATGCGGGTTTTGTGGTCTAATGGCTTCTTGTATTTTGTGTATTCTGTCGTCTCTTTTCTGTTGACGAGCTTGCTCACTATCTTTTTTCACGTCTAATGTAAATTGGTAGAAGGGGCAGCCCCGGTATGAGGCTGGGTGCCCATGGCTTCTACAGTTTATACAATATATAGAAGATCTATCGGCTCCTATTGGAACTTTGCATTCTCCTGGGCCGTGTGGCACATTACATTTTACGCATCTGTATCCTAAATTGCAGTTTAAGCTGGTATGCCCAAACCGCTGGCATTTTTTGCATTGGTGTAAGTCTTTTTTCCTCAACGGTTCCCATTTTATTGCTTGGTATAATATTACTTTTGTTTTTATCAGCTCGTTGATATTACTATCACTTGATAGTTGCACGAGGAAACTACATAAATCTGGATTGTTTTTGTTGAATTTGATTTTGGATATTTTTATGATATTAATGTGCGGGATTTTGAGTTCGTTTATTTCTGTTAATATATCTGCTTCTGTATAATTCCCATTGATCCCTTTGAGGATCAGATTTTTAGGCCTGAGGTGCTTTGGGGTGTACGTGAAGTACTCCAGATTGCAGCTCTTCAGAATTACTTTGATCTTTTCAAAGGTATCGATATTATTTATGAGCACGGTGTGCTCGAGTGTCTCATATTGCTTAATCGAAAATTCATTCTTGGGTAGATTCGATTTTTTAAGTATTTCTATTAATTTGGCGATTGTGATATTGCTTACATGTATCGGTGGCGGTCTCCTGCTAGTGTTCTTAGCGGGGTTGGATATTTGCAAGGATTGCTGCTGCGCATCTGGTGTAGGGCTATTCTGTATATCATCGGGTGCAGTTGAGGTATTCGGATTCGCTTCATCCATATACAGGCGGCTGAATCTGTTGCTGGTGGAAGTTTGCGTACTAGGTATATTCGTTTGATCTAATCGCATTTTGTGCGGTTTCTTGGGGTAAGCCCAATCGCTGTTTCTAGTGCTTTCTTGTGATTGAGCCAGTGGTCTTTTTTTATTTAGGTTCGGCGCAATTGGAGATGGACATCTATTAAATTCTTTTAGAGCAGCTCTGTATAGTTTTTCTACAGTTGTAGGTTTGGCCATGTTTAATCTTGGTGGGTATCTTGGTGCTGCGTTCTGTTGTTTAGGTTCCGGAGTCTGGTTTTCTTTATTTTGTGTGCTGCCAAGGCTATTAAGTATTGTAGTGAGAGCATCGTCGGTATCCATATTTGTTTCCTGGTCCATATCTGTGGTTTTTTATTTCCCCGCAGCCCACGCGGCCGTACAGGGCCGTCCGCAGGGGGGGGGGGGAATTGTATATTGGCCTGAGTGGGCCCCAATATGGCTTGCCCTGCGCGTTACTATAAAGGAATTTGCCAAAATGGCTGTTCCTAACCTATTCGGCTTCGCCGGATTTATTCTGCGTTTTTATTAACGGGAAGGCACTGGAGGGCCTGAATTTATTGTCCTACGCGAACTTAACGGTCTCAATTATACGATATAGGGCCAGTAAGCGCGCTACGAATTCATTTACTTTATTTTTTTTTCAACAAATCTCACTCGCGTACCGTAACGTTACTATCGTGGTCGACGGTCGCGACACCTCCCCCCACGGGGAATCGAACCCCGGTCTCCCGCGTGACAGGCGGGGATACTAACCACTATACTATCGAGGATTTTGATGACTACTTTTTTTTATAAAACGTACAAATATTTCATTGTCAAATTGTTTATAATAATTTGGTTTGTCGTGATCCATATGTCTATTGTTGATTTTAAAATTAAAGTGGGGGTCCAAATATGGAATATGGGAAACTTAAGAACTAATTATCACTAATATGTCAACTAAATATCGCTATTATTGGATGTAGGTGTATTATATAATTATATTTATACAGCTGTATTACATTTTACATTGTGTAACCAAGACAGTATAATTATTTACAACTAATTGTAATCGTACAGAATTTTTATGAGGTATTGTTCAGTTGAAGTGGTCTTGTCAAATAGGAAATAGTGATATGAAAAAAATTCAACATAAATTTACTATGTTATAAACAATTTTGCGGTCAACTATTTTGTCCTACACAATTTACAGATCCATTATCCATGGCCGCGACCATTATTTTTGTAACACTTTGTACTAGAATAGTTTCTACTAGTAATACATGGAATGTGCATAATTATAACAATTATTATCAGACTATGGATCTTTATGGTTTTATAAAAATTAACTGCATTAATCGCAATATACAGGAGCTGAATAGATATAAATAATTTTAATTAGTTGAAAGTAGTGCAATAATATTTTTAAATTCTTCAATTGTTGTACTGCTTTGTATTTGGTCTATTCATCTTTACAGAACCAGTAGCTAGATTGGACCTAATTTCCAATTAGGCTACTCTTAATCTTATTTAATTGAAAAATTCGTTGGGAAGCATAATACAAAGGTGCATTTACTACTTTTAGCTACAACGAAATTCAATTTGGAAATAGTAAAAAAATTAAGATCTTCATTCTTACATGACTCTTTCCTTCTTTCAAATACGCGTTAAGTAATCTAATGTACGAGTAAATCGTCCAACTGATAATGAGAGAAACGTTTCTCCGACAGTTTCCCGATAACCGACTGATTCGTTGGAAAACTCTGATAAAAAGATTCAGAAATCTCACTTTCACCTGCAGTAATCTGCTGTCAGATCTATTTCCCTCGGTTCAGCAGCCAGATATGTACTTTTTTTATTATGGCGAACGTTTTGGATCAAGAAGATCATACCGTAATATTGAATGCATAAATAGATTCGAATCTTATCGAGATATTACAAGTATAATAAATCACTGTGACTGTAGCCACTTTTTCAACAAAAATAGACTCCGAACTTTATACATTTTATAGATTATATATTAGATTTTATAGAAGTATAGTAAATAAAAACAACTATATTACTCTCTTATGGGTCATCTTCATCTCCATTCTTTTCAAGAGCTCATTTTGAAGGAGAAACGTCAGGCAATGTAACCAAATTTTTTTAAAAATTTAAATCACTGGCCCCTCATCGAAAAAACGTAAAAAAAGAATTTGTTTACATTTTTCGACATTATAAAGTTAATTATCGAGGTTGAAAAAATTATTATATAATGACAATCCTTTCCGAATAAAACAAAAAAAAATGTAACTCAATCGGACAAACAGTTCCTGAGATAAAAATTCGTAAGTGAGGCCCGTTTTCGACAAAATGGGTAAAAATTGCAAACTTCGAAGGTGTCATTTTTTTAAAAATTCGAAACCGGCAAAATGATAACTTAAACCTCCCCTAATTTTACATGGACTACAACATATTTAATTTAGAACAAAATCGACGATGGTGACGTCAAAAAGTGATCGATATACATGGAATGACCCTTATACAGGGTGGGTCACAAAGTCACCATATATTACCACTTCGATTAACATGACTATTATTATTCAGGAAAGTGGTTCACGTACGGTTGAATGGTATCAAGAGGGCCACATTCTGATGTTAATAGTTTTTGTCTGTAGGTGGACGCGTAGAGGACATACGAAGGTCATTCACTGTTTTAAAAATAGAAACATATATTTTTTATTGTACCACTTAGTGCATCTTGATATTCTTTACAAGAAAGTGTTAACCTACTTATGTGAGAAAATCATTTTTTAAAGAGATATGAGAGGTTCATTTCAAATCCTAAATTAGTATTTTCTGTTTCTTTAGTATAGTTCTTTTTATTAAGCGCTTTACATTGAGTTTTACATTTTTTATTATATGAAACTATACTTGTTACAGGGAGCAGATAAAATGTGGTACAGGACAAAACTGCGAGTCGACAAAATCAGATGAATACAAAGGGCGACGCCAATGTGAAAAGCAGGGAGGTAAATGCTACCAGTGCAGGCGGCAGATAATAAGTTTGTAAATACACGAAATAAATACTTCATAATTTGCCTGCGAGTTCCGGGAACACGGGAAACCATCTATGATAAAGTTTTAATTTGTTGTTCCAACAAATGTTTTTTATTTTCATTCCTAAAAATGACGAGTTACAAATTAAAGTACCTCATTAACTGTTTCAGCCCAGCATAGGCGTGCCACGGTCGCTGTAATTGTCGCACCTTGGACCGGCAATGTGGCCTACAAAAAGCAGAACCGGAATTTTTTAACAACAGCACGTCACATGGAATTAAGTCGGAGCCGTAACACGTTATCTATACGCGCCACATTTATGTCACTGACATATACGTGTAGGCTGGAGAGAATGTCGGTGTACACAGATGGTGTTCAGCGCAGTTAAAGACCTTCTGACCCTTGAGCTTATTGTTACTTCAAACTGTAAGCCAGGTAGTTGAGGTCATAAAAAGACCCCATCTGCCTTGCACATTTTTAAGAAAAAGTAACATCGAAACAAGCATAGCAACAATCTCTCCGAAAAGCCATTACATTATAGATCCCAAGTCCGCATCTGGCGGCCAAATTCAAGCCATCTTCAAGTTTTGTTCACCCATGCATTGTTCGAGTCAGGCGCTTTTCGGACTTATTGCTGGATATGCCTCTCACCCAGGCCACGCGGATTTCCTGCATCGGTCACCCGCAGGTACAATCTGTATCTTTATCTTTCAGTTTGCATCTTCTTGCGAATAGTTAAAATTATATAAAATAAACTTATTCCTGTGCACATCAATAGGAACATGATGATCACTGTGAAGTATGTATTAATAAAAAGTGAGAAAATTTAGGTACACATCCTTTTTATTGTCTGCATTAATTGCAACATACAGGAGCTATATTAGACATTTCTTTTCTTTCTTAATAATTCAACTCTGTTGAAAATAATGCAACAATATTTTTAAATCCTGTAAGTGTGCTCACCGTTTTGGATTTGATTTACTTATTTTCGTCATAAATGCATAAAATCATTAGTAAATCCAATGTAAAAGATCCTGATGTAGGATAAATTTTTCTTAGAAGATCGTGTAAGCGTTTATTTACAGTTGTTTATAAAGTGTCACGGAGTCTTGTTGCGACACTTTCTGCCGTCGAACTTCTCGCAGTTTGAACAGAACGAGTTTCTGGTTGTTAGGTTCTGATACAATGCAACCAAAATAATTTAGCAACTTCCGCGGCGTTTGCCTAACTTAAACTTTATTGAACATGCGACTTGTCTTGTGTGTGTGTGTGTATCTTGTCCTGACACTTCGAGCCTTCTCTCGCGCGTTGTTCCTTTAACTTGATCCTCGTGTGCTATTTACGTACTTGTTACGTTGACATCTGCTGACTAACATACGTCGAATCAACGTTGACATTGATCTAAATCTAAACACATTTATGTTTTACATACACGTTTTAAATACAAGCGCTCATTTTCAGTGACGTATCATTGTCTTCTTACTTCAACAAATATTCCATTTTATTGTATTATAATACCTCTATCCGTATAAGCTGTATTATATTAGGCTGATTAATTTTCATTTCTAGTAACAAATTGTAGTTTATCAATTTATTGCATTTATCGTTCTACATATAAGCTGATTATACTCGAGCTACTTGATAAATGGCTGCAAGTCACAGCAAATAATGGCGAATACATAATTGATTAAGATATAATTGTTACTGATTGTGTTGATAAATTGATCTATTAAACCGAAAATTATTTATGACTGGACCTAATAAGTACACTCGATTGTGACAAAATTATTTAAATTTTACTCGTCTCGTGTTACATTCCTGAAAATATTTAGGATTGAAAAATCACTTATTGGATTAAATAAGTCGCATTTGTTTTTTAAAACAAAATTAAAATTACGAAGAAATTACACACGGCCCAGGTGCATTTTCTTCAGGAAAAAAGAACTCGCTGATTTATCAGCACCGCTCGAACTTCGAAATGTTGTTGAATTTTCGAGTGACCGATCTTCCCCAGTTAGTCATAAAAATACCGAAATTGTGCAACCATGTGGGGTACGTGGAATCGATTTTATGTGGTAATGATGCCCTGATGGAATCACCTGCTCTGCCGCCGGGAAACGATTTGAATTACAAATACGTTCTCGATAATAGAATAAATGTTATTTGGTCGAAAGCCCGATTAATCTGGAAGTTCGGAAGTGCTGCATGCCTTCGCTTCATTGTGCGCCACAAAATTCGTTTCCCACTTTGTTAATAGCGCTGATAGGAATGACGGGATGAGGATACTACTCGGGAATGCGATTGTGTCTCGCCGCTGCGCCGGGACAATAGCCTCTCCTCACAATTCTACGAAATTCCAGCAAGCCGTTCGATAAAACGTTCCCTTCGACGCGTCTGTGTCTGCGCAAAAATTTTGCATTTTTGACGTCCGCTCAACACAACCCTGTCCGTTCTTTTCTGCAACATTGTCTCGCAGTTTGACGTTCGAGCGGCAACACAGAGTCGCTAGATAAGGGAAGGGAGCACGAATCGAGGGGACGAAGGTACCCTCTCTCTGTCAGTACCGGACACATGCACGACAGAGACGAAACGTGTCACGTGACCGGGCCTCGGCGGATGCGTGGGGAGTGCCGTCGTAGAAGGGGAAGGTAGAGTGGGGACACTGTCGTCATATAGAAATTTCATAATGTGATATGTCTGGTTAATACTATGGCAATTTTCGAAAATGATAATTGAATTATTCGACTTATTGATTAATTTAGCCAGGGATGTCATTATCCTATCTTTATTTCTCGGCATCTCATTATCTCGATCATTAATCATTCTAACAGAGGACAGCTATTATACCATGTTATAGCTGTTATTATATACACACTAATTATGATATATTAAATAACTATCATTATACGTGTACGTAAAGCTGTTATATAATAGTAATAATAGTTATAACGTGTCGCTTATTTCTATGGATGGTAGAAAATATTTTTAAGAAATTTTTATTGTTACAGAAATACAATCGGATTATACATATTGTGGAGTCCATTACAGTTTTCTCAAATCGTAAAATTTTAAAACAACACTGCAGCTATTTTTTAGGCTCGGTAGCTAGAGATAATAAATAAAATAAGTACTAAATTTAATTGGAAGTGTGAAGAAAAATATTTATTTCTGTTCAGTGCGGAATTCGGACGGTTTGTTCCTCTCAATTTGGGCATTGGTGCTGTATCACCGATTGCTATGCGAACGAAATGCACTGATTGATTCCTGCCGAACGTTGCATTTCCCAATCAGCACCCTCATGATTATTGAGGCCTATTTCCTGTGGTTCTGCGTGAGGCCTATTTCGGAGGAGGAGTGGGGCGATACCCGACTCTGTCGACGGCGACTCTCGAAAACTTGAAACCGTACTTATCGGTCGGAAGTGATCCTTCGCAGGGACTAGATTTATGGCACGTTGTAAATATAAGGCGGCAAGAAATTAACATTTAGGCGATCTCGAGTGGTCGCCGAATGAGGCAATAGTTTGCTTAATCTCCGAAAAGCGTCCTAGTCACTAACGTACCATAAATACTGTCCGAAGGAAAAGTCCACGTGTACGGTTCCTGTGCGACAGAACAATTTCCAAAAGGCAATTATTTAAAACACATTAAAATAGTAAAATAAACTACCGTGTAGCATATACAGTGACTCCCATTAATATTCGGACGCTCTTAAAAAAACGATAACTTTTTTGGTATTGTACCATACGATTTGAACTTTTTTGAGAAGTTAGAGCAATTAATTTACTACATGATGTGAAAAGAAATTTAAAAAAAAATTGTAATTGGTCGGAATTGTAGAGAAAATACTAAAAGTTGCATTTTACAATTTTTTTATGTGGGTCTATATTGAAAATTTGAAAAATATGTTTTGTAGATCTGTGTCAATTATATGTATTGTAAAAGTTTCATCGAAATCGGTTGATGTGAGAGAAAACGTCAGGCAATGAAAGATGTACGAATCCTTAGATTTATTGCAGTTAGAGGCCGAAAATCGTGAGAAATTGCAATTTCTACCATCTTTAAACGTCTGTAGCTCATTGCAACGTTGACCGATTTTAATGAAATTTTGAGAATATGTTTAACTGATACAGGTCTACGAAACGTGTTTTCTACATTTTCAATATGAGCCCACATAAAAAAGTTGTAAAACCTAATTTTTAGTATTTTTTCTGCAATTCCGACCAATTTCAATTTTTTCAAAAATTCTTTTCACGTTACGTAACCAAACGGATTGTTCTAACTTCTCAAGAAAATCCAAGTTGTATGATCGAATATTAAAAAAGTTAATGTCTTCTTAAGAGTGTCCGAATATTAGTGGGAGTCACTGTATATATACAGACTAATAATATCTCTGTATGTAATAATGTATCGCATAAATTTGTCACTGTAAAGGAAGTAAAACAAGAATTTCACTTTGAAACATCTAATTTTGACATGTTGAGGTATTTCTGTTTCAAAGCAGAGTCACTAATTAACTTAATTGGATCCTCGTGGCAGCATTTCAAACCATTCCAAGCTCGCATTCGATTTGATAATTTTCTCAAAGAGTACTTATTCATTTGTAAAACATATTTGAAAAACACTGCTCTACAGGGGCAAACGGAGTGCAATCGTACTGCTAAAACCCGGTATGTAGTCTCACAAAAGTTCACTCTCACTTACATTTAACTGAAGTACTATTAGCAGAAACAGTTCGAAACGAGAAACCAGACAGACCGATAGTCCATTTGTTGCGTAAATTACTGAACCCTTGATTATCCTCACCTGTTTTCCTTTCGACAACGTGAGCTACAATAAATTACACCATTCTAGAGACGATACTTCGTGTATCCCAAGATTTACGAGTTTTTTCTTGTATTAATTCTGTTATTCTGATTTTGTGTAACTTTTATGGACATTGGTGCGACGGTGAATGAACGTGTTAAAATAAGAAAATATAGTAGATGACACATTAATTTTTTTATATTTTTCATGATAGTTCATATTATCTTCGTAAAGCATTAATGAAATTATTGGATTGCTAAAGTTGGTGTCCGATTTTCAAAGATCTCAAACCCTTTGAAGAAAAACCATGCAGTTGTTACAAAAATGAAATCCACTTGTAAAATGTTGGGAGACGATTTTTTAAAAATGGCGGCGACTGCATAATTGATTAATACAACTGTTATTTAAAAATCTAACCATTTGTGTTTCAGTTTCAAGTTGGGCACAAACTTTTGCGATCATTTAATACAGGCCAGTCCAAATTCTTCTTCGTCGCGAGTCACACGGTCCCCACCATCAATCAGTCCGTTCCCCCACCCAACCGTCGACTGCGTCCAATAGGGGGGTACGTCCCCTCCCACATTAGTGGAATAAAGAAGTGGGGGAACGGACCAAATGGACAGGCCAGACATATCTAATACTTGCAAAAGTATTTGTATGTGTAATTTTTAATCCGAAAATGTTAAATTGAAAATTAAGAAAGGAACTGGCATTTTAACATCTTCCAGATCTTCTTAGCGCACAGGTTGGAAAACTATAGTGCGACTAGCTTCGCTAATATTTTCTGGCAACCTTAATATAGGTGCATTCTAACTGCTCCATAAACGCGCGCTCGATCATTGTCAGACGTGTCAACCTCGAAACGCATTCTTCGCTGAAGATATTGGCACTCGGTCGGAGTGCCAATCTCTCAAAACTCCTCCGGTCCGATTTTCGTATTTTTTTCCTGCATAGAGCGCTGGATCGCCTCGATGAATAAGTTGTGGATCCAAAGACGTCACGGAACAGCTCCGAGAGTCTAATAAGACGATATCGCATTGTATATTTATGACTCGGGGATTTTCGCGAGGTGGAAAGTTCGTCACGAAAAGGTTTCATGAAACATTTAGATTCCCCGTGCAAATTTTCAGATTTTTCAAAGTTTACGAAAGCTTCGAATCGGAAACGGCAAATGATATTTGCATGTTCGACGGCGTAACCGTTTGAAATTTCTATTACGAGGTTCGAGGGAAGCCTTTGATCGGATCGATCGTTGTTCCATCGCATCGTGGAGAAATAACCATCGACCATACACCCCAGAAATTTCAATCGTATATTCCTTAAATATTTTCGTCGAGTATTACTTCTGTGTTGGGCTATGGTGAAACGTGTCAAAGACGATATACCATTTATTTTGTAAAGCTTCGCAAGAGATACTATCGTGCTACAATATTCTTTGTGAATATATTTTCATATATTTTTCAATCTTTCCATATATTTTTTTACCAACTTCGTCGAGATCAACGATAATCCTCCAGTCGAACTTTATACAAATACACTGATATGTACCTCGATATATGTGAAAGAGATGGGCACGATATTTATGAAAAATGTATCGCCACACTTAATTATTTTTTTATAAAACGTTCAACAAACACGATACAATTCAGATAATGTTTACTTGCTTAATTCGCGATACAGTAAGACCTCAGAAAAATGTCGCGAATATATTGGAGAAAGTTTCGTAATTTTTAAACATTTGTACACAATTAATTTAGCGCGCAATGTAGTGAGAATCGAACCTGAGATATGAAACACGTACGAGACAAATCGTTTTAGACCAAGTTTACGATACGGACGTGATCCCTTTGTTATTTTTAAGATTAGGATTTCTCAAAACACGTAGGTTTGTTGTTTATCAGTTCTCTCCTGCAGAGAATGAAAGATTGAAGTACTTTTACGTTCGAGCGTATTTCTTATATCTTTACGAAACTGATTTTTAAGATTCTGCCAATGAAAATCAGTTTATAGCAACATTGTTGAAACCACTTTCGATTCTATATAAAAATTGATTACTCATTGTGTATTGTTCGAAGCAGTTTATTTTTCAATCTACGTATATAAAATTAGTGTTCCTCGTTGCACGTTGTTCAAAGTAGATTATTTTGAATTCTACATAAGTAAAACTAGTGAGATTAAAAAAATTACATCTCAATATAAAGATTTTTGTTGTTCTGTATCGATTTATTCGCAAAACTTTTGTAAAAACGTAACAGAAACAGAACATTTCTGGTATGCGTTAGTGGTGTATGCCCATACAGCGTGTATTTTCAGCAGTAACTACGGTTCACGTGATCAATGATCCGTCGAAGTAATTTATCTTGCTTAATTTCGACATCCCCCGCCCATATTCGCATCAGAGTGAAAGGTAGGAGATCTTCATTCATGGTTGCGAATACATGTCTAAAACCTCCGCAGTTGAGGGGTTAATCAAATTCTTGTACCACAGAGTTACAACAAACATCACATACAATTTCCATGTTTTGGAGAAACACGAAATTATTTCTCTTTCGACATTTTATTGAGACCATCATAAGATAATATATAAAAATAATAAATAGTACCGCATATGTTCGATTAATTTTGTGAACCGTCGATGATATTGTCGACAAATACATATTGTATTCTAATTTTACCGACAATAATAATGCCAAAACATTTTTGTTTTAAATAATCTTATTACGAAACGTATTTTTGACATTTTTCTGATCGAAATGACACCAAACACGACACAATTTGTCTTATATTTACTCGTTTAATTCACGATGCAGTAGATCCTCCATTATCCGTACTAATAAATGGACAGGATTAAATACTTACCGATATAAACAAGTAAATATGCTCGAAATCATGTTATGCCCAGTAACATGGTTACTGTTTCTGACGTTTCTGAATAAAAAAAAAAGGTTCTGACGTTTCTGAATAAAAAAATGTTGGTAAAAATTTCATAAGGAAATAATTAAGAACAAAAATGTTTCGTCATTATCATTACCATCGACTACTACAATACTTGCAAATAAAACGATCTTACATATAAGACGTGCACGTTATATGTATTATTATGCATTTACAACAAGAAAGAATAAATCAGATTCAAAACAGTAAAATCGTTTAAGCTTAAGAAAAGAAATAAATATGATCTATTTAGCTGCTATATTTTGCAACTAAGACAGATGATTTTTATTTTGCATAAAAATCCGCCGTCTTGTTACAAGTGATTCAGATGTTGCAAATTCACGTTTATGTGGATGCGTGTCCGAATATTTTCGCGGGCCACCATAACTCTTCTGAACGATCCTAATGGTACATTGCGTATCGTGTTCGAGTGCGAAGGTTTCGTTGTTATGCCAGGTAAAGCATGTAGGACAATACCGAAGTGGATTTAACGCGCGCACCTAACGGAAGTCTAGATACCGGATTATTCGAGCTTCTGAATAAACAAAGGCATAGTCGAGGATTGTTGCTGATAACATTAATGTCACGTACCACTCCTAGTATTAACGGATGGACAGCTTGAAAGGATTACTAACGGTTCACAGAGATGAAGCGCTCCGTGGACTGAAGGAACGCTTTCCCACTTGCACGACGTACCGATAAATAAACTGCGGATTTCATGCGTTTACAGTTTTCATGCATTTCATGCATTTTTTCAAACACGCAAAACCCGAAAAACTGCAACCGAATTCGCTTTTTCAAAAATCCAATAACATTTTCGATCGAATACACGAATTTTTCTATCGAAATTAGACTGAACTATAACTTAAACATGATTTTTAAAAACGCAACGCAGGTAACTGAAAAGTCGAAAAAAATCTGATCATTATTTTTATTCGGAGTATAATCAAATTCTCATCAGAATATGCAAATCTTTCCTCGATTTCAGTCTATCGAAATTAGACCGAACTAACTTGAATATCATTTTTGAAAACACATAGGTCCTCAAAAGTCGAAAAAGTCCATCCACTGTCATACACCTAAAGCCTCGTACAAATCTGAACAGTTCGGCGAACATTGCGCCGCGCATTTCGCCGGACGGCGAAAGGAACAATAGTTTTAAATGCACGCGGCGTTCGTGGCACCGTCAAAACTATTGTTCCCTTCGCCGTTGAGCGCAATGCGCAGCGCGATGCGCGGCGAAATGTTCAGGTCTGTACGAAGCATAATAATTTCAATTTAATGATGTTGAACTTTTAAACACGAAAACATGCGGAAAGCTTCCTGGCCAACCCAATGTACATACTACGTATAGTATAATCATGGAGCATATGTATTGTGTTATTTATAATCGGCACTCAAGAATAAAGCCGGAAAATAAAAATTGGCAAAGTTTATGGGAAGTCGGAATTTTCAGGTTACAGAAGTTGGCTCGTTAGCCATACTTCCTGGGTAGGGATTATTTGTGAACTGCGGCGAAGTAATGCTCAAGTGTCCGGGTCCTTGGCCCTTTCGGCTTCGAAGTTGAGGGAGTACGTTCCAGCCGCAATTTGAGCGACATTTGCCCGCCCGCCGTCGAGAAACACTTCGCGGTCAAATATTTGCGAATCGTACTTACGTAGTTATTTACTTATTAGTTTCAATTAGACTCTTCGCGTCTCCTTTCCGTTACTGCGCCTAGATCAAGAAGTTGGAGCAGCGAAAGCGTCTTTTATTTTCTATTTAGCGAGTGGTTTGATTTTTAACAGAAAATTTATTTATCAATTTGCATGAACCTTTTCAATATACATTAATTAGAAGCCTTTAATAGATAAACGCCCACGAATAGATCAAATATATACGTTACCATGTCGAATAAAAATGGCTGAGCATCATGAAATAATTTCCAGCACTGTGTTTTACTTTTCCTGGACGGTGATTATTGGCGAAATATTTTCGCGCGCTGGTGTGGGCTAATTAAACTGCATGTACGAATACTCCTACTGATTGGCAATCGGCTCGAAAGACCAAAGGCACGGTCGCGAATCAATCCGCGTGGCTTGTTTTGTCATTCCACCTGGGATTATAGGTCCTAGTTTCCAGCGTCGTGGTAGGCGTTCTGATTCCAAACTATTGCTCGCTAAAATGACATCGGCCAACTTGTTTCAACCTGCTGAAGTTACACATAAAAGTTCCAGTCTGTCTGCTATAGCCAGGGACAAAAAGATAGGTTATTGATTTGTTAATATTTATATAGTAGATAACAAATGAACTTTCTTCTGCACCGTTTTACTCTGTTTTTGATTATTTAGTTCAGTTGCTAAAACTAACATGTTGCTACGCATAAATTTACTTAGAAAAATGTGAATTTACAAGGCAAATTAATTGGAACAAATGATAGGACATGAGTTTAAGAAAAGGAATGTACTAAAAGAATTTACCATTTCAATATTCAATATTTCGTAGGTGCTCTTTTATTTTTCATTGTGGAATTTATTCGTTCGGGCAGAGATTTGTATATATTTTTTGATTGATGTTCAATGCATTGTTTCGTCCTACTTGAGGACTACAATGTTTACGTCTTTCTTCATAACATTTCTTAGGAATGGATACTACCAGATTACGACTTGTCTCCTCACAATACCTTCCCCTTCTACGACGCTATTCCGTCGTGCATGTGTCACAATGTCACGTGACTAATCCGGAACTGGCAGAGAGAGGGTAACTTTTTCCTCTTAATTCCAGTTCATACCCCTGATTTGGCGACTCTGACTACGCACAATCTTCAAAGATATTCGCAGCTACGTGTACAATATAATTTATTTACTAAAATGTATATTACCTTCCGATATCATGCGGAAACACAAAGAAACGTACAGTGTTCTATCCTTTTATCCCTGACTGCAGGATAAAATGTAAATTCTCGCAAACTTTTAATTAAATTCGATGTCGTTCCGCACGATTGGGGATTTGATATAAAAAATACAGCTCCTTCTCCACTGGGAATAAGCGAATATTCGTACGAGATTGATCGCCATTTTGACATCGACCGATGTTAATATTGCAAATGTTGGCTAACGATCTTACTCCTCGTACTCGAAATATACGACGCGATCATTTTCGTACTTTATCGATCTCAGGATTGCAGGTTTTTTTGTCTTGTGCATGTACAGTGTGCGCGACTGTCGAAACTGTTATTAAAAATTCAAGGAAAAATCCAACCTGGTTTTTGCATTTAGGTAACCATAAATGTTAAATGTATGCAAAATTTGTATCTTCTTTAGTTTTGCTTCAGGTTAGCTATGCACCATCCATTCCTCAAAACATTCAACCTTATGTGTCTCCACGCTCACAATGGCAACCCGTATTCAGTTATCTCAGGACACGTATTTCTCAAGCCCTCATTTCTGTAACATCTTAGCCACACTTAACCCCTGGAGCGTACACCTCCACATTAATCACAGTTAATTTAGAATGTAAGTATTCAAGTTGGTATTATACATATACAATTTGCAACACGGCAAACTGAATACCTGGGAAACCCTTCTAAGAGACGTGAATTGTAAATGCGTGTCAGCTAATTCCACATGTCAGAGCGAAACAATAATATACAACAATTGTACATGTATCAATCAATTATACAATAATTGACAGAGATCTACATCAGAACGTATTTGTTAAATTTTTAATACAGGTCCATATCAAAAAGTTGTAAAATACAACTTTCAGTATTTTCTCTGCAATCCGACCAATTGTAATTTTTTCAAAATTTTTTCCGTGTAGTAAACTAATTGTTCTAACTTCTAATAAAAAATTTAAGTTAAAATTTATTTCTGCCTTAGGAAGTTCCGAATTAATTTTTCTCATAATTTTTTCATACGCGGTCCATCTCGATAACTACTATACAGGGTGTCCTGAATTTAAATGGCAAAACTTCAGGAGCGTGTAGGGAACCGAAAAACTAAGACAAAAAGTCTTCTAGAGATTTGCTCGTTTTTGCTTCGTTTTGGAGAAAATCGCAAAAATTCAATATCTCGATGTCAGTTGCTCTCTTGAGTTGTTGTATACACTTGTATTTGTGATTGTTTTGACATGGTTGTGTGAGTTATGACAATGAGATATGTAAACACTTGATGGTATCCTTTACATTCTTGCTTGCTTCTATGATTCCTTAATCAGTCTTTAGTCAGTTACTCAGATATTTTGGAGTGAATAGCTTCAGCTACAATGCCGCCTACATATTCTAATGTTGAATACGCTGATATAGTTTTCGTGTACGGTTACTGCTAGATGTAATGCTTGCATTGCTGCAAGAGATAAATAAAATGTAAATAAATAAGTACAAAAATTAAAACTTGTTTTGTTTCTGTTTTTGCGATTTTCTCAAAAACGAAGCAAAAACGAGCAAATCTCTAAAAGACTTTTTGTCTCAGTTTCTCGGTCCCCTACACGCTCCTGAAGTTTTGCCATTTAAATTCGGGACACCCTGTATAGGGAACCTACGCTCCTTTATGGAGGTTCAAAGACGCATGGGGCCACGGTATAGAGATTAAATCTTATACGATAGGGACCGTATTGCTCTCGGACGGTGATTTTTAAACCCGTTGCATTCTTCAATTGAGAGTATCGCGAAAAAATTTGTACGTCGACTGCCCTCGAAGGTTCATTCGTGTCCCAAGCGAGCCAGCAAAATCTCCTGAAATTTTGATAAGACCTCTGGGAAGGAAGCTGGAATCTTAAGACGGACAGAGCCGGAATGGTTTCCCGTTTACAACGTTTCCGCGGTGTCTGTTTTTTGATCGGCAACCGAGCAAGTTCGAGTTTCTGTGTCACGTAGGATCGTCCACTGGCCAACGAGACGATGGATTCGACCAAACATCTCGATAATCAATTTTAACCAATCTCGTCAGGACATTTCTTTATTACTAATTTTTAGCTTCGTGCTCTGCATTTGTTGCTGAAAATAGTTGATTCGATGTCAGTTCTCGCAAAGCTTATTCTTGTTCCAAACAAAATTTAAGTTTGACCTTCATCTTTGGAGCTCAAGGTCATTTGAAGGTCATGTCACAAAATATATGTAGTTATTTAAACAAACAACTCCCGCGGGATATTGACCAGTTGATACCATTCTAATTACAAATAAAAAATTGTTTACTTTGTTGGTATGATATTCTGGAGGTTACACTCAAATGAGACACCCTGTACAGTAGGTATGGAATAAATATAAATTTTTTCTTCTATGACATTATCGAGCATAAAGTAGATTTAATTATTTCATCGAGCATACAGTAAATTTAATTATTTTATCGAGCATACGGTAGATTTAATTATTTCATCGAGCATGCAGTAGATTTAATTATTTTATCGAGCATAAAGTAGATTTAATTATTTTATTCTTTACAATTAAGTACTATTAATTACCGTCTACGGGTAACCGCAGGTTGAGAATTTTCTTCTCACAAGCTAACATTATTACATAGTGAATGATCTTAGGTTTATCACCTACCGCTATTGTCCGACTGCTTTTGCAAAATCCGATCCTAATTGTTCGCGAGATTCCGAGCCTGTTGCTCGAAACTTCTTTCAAGCTACAAGACCTCGAGCAACTTCAACTATACAAGAATTTGCGTTCCTCGGAATAGAGTTTTTTTTAAATCCCACACTAAGAACTTCCAAACACACAACAAAGATAGTAAAGATTTTCTCGTTTCTAGAAAAGACGAAGTTATTCCGATGTTATCAATATCATGCCGAACTTTGGCTAGACAATAAAAACAGTGGCTGTAACTATCGGATTCTCTCCCAACGTTTCTTATGCAAATTCAATTCGAATCCACGCGGAATACAGACATTATTATTATTACGGACTATTGCCGATTTTATTCCTATGTTAATCGCGGTTTGATCATCAGTTACTCTGATTTGCGAATTTAATGCACTCACTGCGTTATTGATCTTCCAAACTTCGGTGGAACCAGACATTTAATAAAAGTAGTTGAGATTTTCAATTTTCTTTTGATTATTTATTAGATTATTTAGTAGAACAGGCAAATCTTTTTTCATTTCAAATTATTCATTATTATTATTTCATTTTATTTCTAATTATTTCCGTATGAAATTTTCATCAACATATTTGTGACAATTTTCAGATTAAAACGAGATCCAATATAATTCGGAGCATATTTGTTTGATCAATTGACGATTCAGTAGAATCTCTATTATCCGAACCGACGATATCTGAATTCTCCATTTTTCTCGAATACATATGAACGTGTTTTAAATGTGAACAATTAACGCTGTAGCTTAGGTAACTATCCTATTATCCAGACATTTACGTTCCACTGATTAGTTCGGATAGTCGAGGTTCTACTTTATCGTCGATTAAACAGTTAAATATAATCCAAATTGCCTCGTGTTTGGTATCATTTTCATCAGAAAAATGTCGCGGATGTATTGTTAAACGATTCATAAAGAAATAATTGAAACAAAAACAGTTCTGTCACTGGATTAGTATTGTGTAGTTTTGTTTACTCGCTATCCATTCTTACGTTCCAGCGGATAAATATCAAAGAATAGTACTTACACGAGATAAGTGACACATTTCGGTCTGGAAGTCTTCACATATATCAAGACATTACTGTACATCGAGTTCGACTGTCCATCGTCGATGCGGGTGTTAAAGATCGATCGGTCGGGACTGGTGTGACGGTTTTATTAACGTGTGAAAAGAGGGTAGCCGCTCATCCGAGTTTGTCGCGGGCAAAGTGGCACGATGGCCATCGATATTCTTCCTTTTTTTCTTCCCTCGGTTCCCTATTTTTGTCAGCGGTATCCTATTCCTTCCGAGCACTCGGTTCTCGTTGGCGGCTTCCATTGATTCGTTTTTGCTTGTTCCCATCGCTCGCATCCCTTGCCCTCTTACTTCGTTTTTCGTTCTATCTGCCGAGCACAACTCAACTGGCGGCTCCTTCGACGAAGATCAACTATTTACTTCACGGCCTCTTAACCCTTGTGTTCATACCCATTTCGGACTTTAAACTATTTTATTTATAGATTAGAAATATTTAGATTAGAAATTTTCATAGTTTTACTAAACAATTCGCGTGTTATGATTAGACTGTGGAGCTTCACGAAAATAAAAATTGTCTGCATCGATTGCAAGATATAATAATCAAATAGGATATTATTTATTCTCTTAATAATTTTAATAGATGAAAAATAATATACAGCGTGGGGCGCTATAAACAGGTCACCTAAATAACTCGCTTGTTTTTGAAGATAGAAGCTAATGAATTAGACCAAACTTACTTGGTATCGAGGCGCTGGTAATCTGTTGTTACTAATATTTTTATAGGTGGAGACGTCAAGGAGATATGAAGACCAACTCTGTTGTTTTAAATGGAACAGTATGGTCTTTTATTTACATTGTGATAGTCTGTTTTCAAACGAATGCAAAATGACCTATTATGAAGGCCGTTCAAGGTCATGCAAGGTCAACTGCAATAGAAAATAATTTGTCCGAAAGCACTCTTCAAATACTTTTGTGTGTTCTCTGGTTGTTGGTATGCCGCTCTTGTAATTATTGATAAGGGTCACAGAACATAAACAAACATTCAATCACATTGTACGCTTATCTGTTTCCAGAAATGTTATTAGTAGTTTGACTACCGATTAGAATACGGTTTTGTAATATTCTGACACCTGTCAATTTCTATGTGTACCGCGGAAAACTAATAACCAAAGAGTTGACATGCAAAAACATGCTCGGAAAAGAGCTTGCTCTGTAATAGATGGAAATGAAATTGATCAGACAGTGCCATCAGTATTGCTACGTTTTAGACTATGTATCCATGTTCAAGGTCGTCATTTTGAACACATATACTAGCAGTGAGCACGTAAATAACATGTTACATGTAAATCGTCGAAGTGTTCGAAGAGTGCTTTCAGACAATTTATTTTCTATTGCAGTTGACCTTGCGTGACCTATAATGACCTTCATAATAGGTCATTGTATTCATCTTGAAACAGACTATTACAATGTAAATAAAATACCATACTGTTCCATTTAAAAAAACAGAGTTGACCTTCATATCTCCTTGACGTCTCCACCTATAAAAATATTAGTAACAACAGATTACCAGCGCCTCGATACCAAGTAAATTTGGTCTAATGCATTAGCTTCTATCTTCAAAAGCAAGCGAGTTATTCAGATGACCTGTTTTGAAGCGCCCCACCCTGTATTGACACCTCCAAATTTTGTTAATTGTCGTACAATATTAAATTTCATGTACTCAATTTTGTCTTAAATGCATAAAATCCACAGTCTAGTTATGATTGATCTCTAGTTGTTACCGACTGGGCTAGTTAGACATGCCTTTGTTTCCCTGATTACAATTGTTTTCTTCATTAGTGTTTCTAATTGTTGTGTACAGTTTTGACGCCAGGCGGTGGCCCCCACTTTTACACTTAGGTTCTTGTGGAAACGGTCGACATAGGAGCTCAGCGTCACCACAAGCGATTCGGCCAATAGCGGAAGACGTGTAGCGCGGAGTAGGGGTATCACGTGGTCTCTACAAGTTTCTCACTGCCATCTCCTGATGGACGGTCAGTAGTTTTGATAGAGTTTTTTGTAAGTATTGTACAACATGTAAATATTTTTCTTTAGTTATATAAAATAGTATACATGTTTCGATTATTTCAATTTTCTTCAACATGCCACGAGGTAAATTATTAAATCAGATTAAGATTCTAATGGAGAAATTGCCTACAAAATAAGCAGGTCTCATCATGTAGTCAATAATTTTGTTAGTATTAAAAATTTTATGTGCTGTGTCACATTGAAATGTATTAGATTCTAAATAATGGTCATTGGTGGGTGGGTACTCCGGTTATGTCTGAAATTTTTCTGTTATAGACAATATAGTTAATGTCTACAGACAATGCTTGAACATGTCGCGCTGATAACTGCTATCAAATCTGTAGCTATTGCAGCATTCATCAGGAAATCAATTGAACGAGCCAACGGTAATTGTACAGGTAGGAAGGGAGACATTTCCTGCCGGAGGATGCACGTTTCGATAAGTATGTACATAGTAACTACATATACTGTCGAACGTCACCCGTGTATAACGTACAGAAAATCCCAAAGAATTTGCCTATAATATGAATATGAGAATATGCCTATAAAAATTAATCTAAAATTAACTACTTTAGTTATTAAGACTATTTTAATGATAAGACTGTGAATTTTATACATCTATGACAGAAATTTAAAATAGTAGAAAAATTGAAAGAGTTTAAGAATATTATTTAAGTTTATTAAAATTGTGGAATGTGGAAATAAATTTCTATTAACTCCAAATTATATTTTCTATGTATGTCTTCTCTAAACCCTTTTCTATAAATTTCAGCTCTTATTTCTTGCAACAAATTTTTATTTTTATTTCACTAATCGGGAAGTTTTTGGTTTTTCGAATATGTATGGGGAAAATTTGTATTGGAATAGATTTATTCTAATTTTTCAAGTGTTAGTGCTTAAATGGAGAATGTTTGAAATCTCATCTTTATGTAAAATTTATTTATACGAATTTTGGACACCCCATATGAAAACCTTTGAGATTCAAGATTGATTGGCATGTGATTAGCAAATGATGGTTCTCCATTCTCCAATTGTATCTTCAAACGATCACGTGATCGTTGTAGTCTTCGAGGGATCTAGAAAATTTAGTAGGTATTTAGTAGTACGTAGAATTTTGTAGCTGACTGTAGCACCTGAAGGATCGTTACTTTTCGAAACAAGGAAGGCACCGCGAACGGAAATCGATTAGTCGAATCAATTACTCACGTGTGTCGTTTAGCAGCTCAATTAGGTGTCCGCCACAGCGGTTGATGCTTCACAGACTTGCTACAAAGCAGGGACAGAGACGTTAACTATCTATTACCTTTTATCTCTAGTTATCGATTACAATATGTAATTCATGGTAAATAATTTCTGCTCAAAAGTTTCTTGCAGTGATAAACGCAAAAATTGCTGATTTTCCAAAACTGCATTACGATTTTGTGAATATTTTTGTGCTTATCAGGCAAAGCAATAGGAGAGACTTTATTTTAAAAACGGTAATTAATAATAATAATAATATAAACGTTATTTTAAGAAGAATGTTACCGAGATCGTACAATTCTTTTCTACTTACTAATGGTTATTAATTTCGTAAAATATTCTGATAGAAAGAATAGAAGAATGGAAAAGTAAAAGAAACAGAAGAAAAGAAATATTTGTCATTAATTTAATCCGTTTGCGCTTAATTAAAGGTTAATCACAGAAATCATAGTACCGTAGAGATAATTTGCTAGTATTGCGAACAATTTGCATTGTTTACTAGCAATTCGATAAACTAAATCTACTGCGGTTTACCATATTCCATATGGGTAATACAGGATTAGAACGATTGGTTCTGTTAGTATATTCAGTCGCCATATAAGGCGCAGATATCACTGCAATTTGACACAATGTGATTTCTTGTAATTTATTATTATACATATATATTTAATAAAACAACAAAGATGGCACGTGGTCATTAATACCAAAGATAAATATTTCGACGATTGAATTCTTGTAACAATTTTCCAATAATATTTTATTCCAAAATTGGAAGGAATTAATTTCTGCACCCAATTATAAACATTTTGGTTACTGAAAATTTTTCTCTAAATGTTGTTTTTACAACATATAAAATTTGTTATATCATCCTAGGTAGTTATGATTAATAAAAACAATTAATATTGAGCATTCTCTATCATTTATGCGCGTTTGTATAATTAATCCTTAGCACTCGGATGGCGACTCTGAGGCGCCACTGAAAATTGCTATGCCATTTTTAAACATATTGTTCACATTATTATTTTTGTTCGTATTTAATAAATTACTAGACAATTACATATTAAATGAGATATTAAATCTTTCGTTTTTGATTTAAAATAGCTCCGACCGCTAAGGGTTAAAAGCCAGGTACTTTGCCGATACTTTTGCTCCTAACTGTACATGCGTATTCATTGTTTTCGATCATTATTCCTGATTTTTCTTTTTCTCATTTGGAGAATCAATCCTATAAATTTCTACCCGAAAGGTTAACATTTAATAGTTGGAGATGTCACGTTATCTGTGCAAACGACAGCGACTGAGCACAGTTTGCGTCAAAAGTGACGATTTTATCGGCCCGTTACAGTTCAAAAGACAAACTGTGACACGAAGTTGCGGGCGAGTCGGTTATAGCGCCGCTAGCCATGAATTGTAAATCGATAAATTGATTCGTCTATAAAAATAAAATCTCTGAACGGCCCGTTTTCACAGAGCAGCCTCCGTTCCTCGGGATCCTCATCCGACAAGGTCGTAGATCGACGGTAAGCGATCGAGTCCACAATGTAGACGCGAGTTAGGTCATTAGAGTTTCATAACTACTCGAAATTAAGGTCCCGTTCTTGGCTCCTCGAGCACACGCTTCGTTACTCTCAATACGATAGCATCCATCGAGGACTCTATCCCCCCGCGCCGCTTCCTTTTCGCTCACTCTTTCTCTCAAATGAGATTCAGTTGGAAATTGCGTCATCCGTTCCTGCAAAATCCACCTGGATCAGTTCGTCCGTCAAGGAGAGATCTTCCACCAAAGTTCCAATTACAGGAACATCGCGGAAGAGTTGTCATGGGCATGCGCCTCTGCTAACGAAATGATTATTACTAGTGATGGGAGTGATCCAATTCTTTCTTATGATTTCTAATTAAGGGGGTAGGACCCCCTCTAGGCTGTCCCTAGAATACCCTAGAAATCTGCCCGAGACATGGGTTTGCGCGGTACGGGTTGTCGTCCTTATATGAACATATTTTTGGATAAGGGCTCATTCGAAAGAGCAAGGTTCAATGAAGGGGGCTCAGCCCATGATAGCATCCAGAAAACTCATCCAATGACATAAAAATGAATTACATGCCTGAACATCATCAATTTTGGCTTATTTCTGTAGGGCTTTTATAAAAGTCGTTTATTACATTGACGTGTTGTTCGGTTTACAGTCAACGTGGTACTGCTCGTATGTATCTTGTTATAACATACATTCGATGCCTTGGCAACAGCCATGGATTATAAACTATTACACTTCTAACACTTATATTACAAAATATATGCATAATTTCATATAACAAAGGGGCTTAATTCCCTAATCAAATGCTTATATGAAAAATGTTTAAGTAATTTGTGAGTATTCAGTACAAACTATGAAAATTGTTAACATTTGGTTAAAATTGTGTTAAATCCATAAATTATGGTTGAAAGTAGTGATAAGAATGATGCAATTTTCAAGTAATTCACAATTAAAAAATCACAACCTGTGTTCTATGTACATTTTTCTTAATTTTCTACAATCTACAGAATTATATACAGAACATTGTGCTTCACCTTACAAAAATATGAATAAAATTTGGATCTTATTTCATCGTTTCACAAAACCGCGATGGTATATTTAGTTAGTTTATTTTCGGAGAAGCACTCTGAATAGTATATTAAATCCACGTTCCCGTAAGAAAAAATAAAATTAGACCTCGTACTTCCGATTTTAGAGTCGGTGTCGCATCGATGCCAAAAGCGGATCAGGCCTGGCTTGTAGACGAAAATATCTTCTGTGAACTGTTCTTGTAACCATTGCATTTACATTTAGCAAATCAATGTGGATCGAGTTGAGGTCTAATCAAGGCTAAAGCTTATTTTTACCACTTCCTATACTGGAAACAGGGTTTTAAATAAAGATATAGAAGCATAACCCTAAGTCACAATCAAACCAACTGTGGAGACATTCGAAGAATTTAAAAATATTGTTATACTATTTCTTCTCATGTATTTCTTATTTCGACAATTTTAATGAGTCAGATAATACTATAGCAATGTTATAAAATTCTTCGTATGTCTCCAAGTTTTGTAGTCACTTATTAAGTATTTTTTTTATGCGGTGCTCATGCCACAGATAAAAATGTATTTCTTCTTTCAATCATTTTAATTTTTATTTAACTGTGCCTTGTAATTGACTTGGAGAATGTTTCTCTCGCATAAAGAGCAGCAGCTTAATAATAATGAACTGTTGCAGTAAATATTATTATAACAGACTGAATAGCGACACGGCGCTTCTTACTCGAGTTTTGCTCGGAATAAACAGTTCGGTACTTGACGCTTTGCTCGAGTCTCACTCGGTTGTGAGACTAAGCTCTGAAAGGGTTGAATACCGCGTGTATACACGCGCCCTTCGGCAGCATTTAGATCATGTTTCTGTCCACTACTGGTTATTTTCACTTAGTTAGCAAATATGTATATCGATCGATGGAACTCAGACAACATCGTGGCTTGATCAATATTTGCTGCAAGTAGAATTAGATAGCAATAGTCAGACGCGACATTTAGCAGTATCCCTAGCACGTGGATGACTTTTAGAATATATGTATGTCATCTGAATCCATAAAGTTCCAAGCAATGAAATAAAATATGTAATCTCTTTTACTATTATTTATTATTAGACTGCGGGCTGTATGACGAGTCAACAAAATGCAGAACTTCAAAAATATTAGAGGTACGTAGGAACACATAAAGGATCATCAAGTGAGAGCTATTTAATTATACAGGGTGGTCCGTTTAAATAAGAACACTTTTTGGAGTTGTCAAGGTCATCGATGTTTTTTGGTACATAACTACATTTTTTTTTTATTGCATCGTGTAACTGATGGAAAAATACATTCAGATATGTATAATAACATGACCTTGAAATGACCGTGATCCTCAAAAATTAAAGTTTTACCTAGAACTGATGTCTATTGAGATCGTAGGCTTTGACCAAGACTCTACATCAAGAGCGTGAATGTAAATAAACATGTTTACTGTCACAATACTGATGATACCTAACGATTTGAAATTTCGATCAGTTTCAATTTATTTATCCGTGTATCGACGTGCTGTTTGAAATGAATTACTCAATGCAAGAGAAAGTTGATATGGTCTTCATTTACAGTAAAGCTGATCATTGTTTTAGGCAAGCAGTTAGAATGTATAAAGATAAATTTCCAGACCGTAATTGTCCATCACTTTCTACTTATAAAAAGTTGATCAGTCATTTTCGTGAAACTGGTACTGTTGTCAAAAAGCGTGTAAGAATCAGAACTGTTACGAACGAAAGAAACAAAATAATTATTGTCGATAAAGTTAACGAAACTCCACAAGTGAGTTTAAGACAACTCGAGCGTGAAACTGGCATTTCTAAAACAAGCATAATACGGATATTGAAAGAAGAAAAATTTCATCCCTATCATCTATCGTTACATCAGGACCTTCACGGAACAGATTTTGTAAATCGAACTTTAATTTTCGAGGATCAAGGTCATTTCAAGGTCATGTTATTATACATATCTGAATGTATTTTGCCATCAGTTACACGATGCAATAAAAAAAAAGTAGTTATGTACCAAAAAACATCGATGACCTTGACAACTCCGAAAAAAATGACCCTTGGAAAAAAATATTCGTGTCAAATATTTGGTCCATTGACACCATGCACATTACGTAACAAATAATTTTTGCATCACAATAACCTGAAGAGATATTTAGGTGTTCTTATTTAAACGGACCACCCTGTATTTTTCC
Organism: Lasioglossum lativentre; assembly: GCA_916610255.1. NCBI lineage: Eukaryota > Metazoa > Arthropoda > Insecta > Hymenoptera > Halictidae > Lasioglossum > Lasioglossum lativentre. The sequence continues at coordinate 9,250,913 of OU744355.1, read as the reverse complement.
ACTTGTACAATCTGGAAATAACGAAGAAAAAATATGGCAGTAGTAAGCAGAGTCGCCAGTCGAGGGAAAAAAGTTACCCCCTCTCTGCCAGTACTGGATTAGTACTGGATTAATACTGGATCGTGTCACGTGATCGGGCCGTGGCAGAAGCGTGGGAGAACAGCGTCGTAGAGAAGTAGCGTCGTAGAATAAAATTTTTATTTTTCGTGAAGATTCACGTGCAGTTTATTCATGAAGTTCGTCTGCGATTGTGAGAGGTCGATAACGGTCGGAAAAAATTGACAAAGTTAGTTCCACTGCAACGTGAAACATGTTTTCGCATAGATAGATACATAGGTCCCCACTATTTTTTTTTATTGGACGGCTAATGTATAGGTGCCCAAACCTCACGGGCACCCAGGTCGTATACCATGCGTGGCTCTAGACTGGAATTGGTTGCAGAGTCGTGTAGAGCAACTGAATGCAATATAGTGCATTCGATATTTCTACGGAAAGCCAAATTTGTCAGGTCCTTGAACAAATTGAACAATATCGTTATTGAATAATAATTTCTTTCATAGATTTATTATGTCGTCGCAGAATCTCGGAATTATTCTTGAGTGGTACAAGCAATATTTATTTCGAAATAACAAGTAAATATCGTATTTATCGCTAGGTATTGTACATAATAAATACCGGCAAATTAATTATGTAGAATTTGGGTGATCGGTCGGCACTCGGCAACTTTCCTTTAATGACGCCATTAGAACGAAAGCCTGTCTGACAAGATGTTTGGACGTTATCTAGCATTATCGACGAACTTGTTAGTAACATAATTACAATTAGCACGGGCGCCCGATGCGAAAGACAGAATTCTGCAGCCTAGGGAAATACGAGTCGAAGTAATTATCCGAATATCCCCGTCGCTGACTCCGTGGCTGAGGAAACTCCCGCAAGGGGAACCGCGGAAAATTTATCGATTATTCGGGGCCCTGATGAAGCTTTGAAAACAATCGGTTGCTGCAACTACGAGTCTACCTAACGCCCTCCTCTCCTTCTCTCGTCCTCTCTCCTCTCTCTCTCCTCTCTCTCTACGGCCGGATGATCCATCAACTGTTCTAGTAATTAACGAGCTACTATCGAGCTTGTATCCGATTCGACGGCGACTAACCTGTCACTTAATTAATCATATTTCAATTAGAATTACGCTCACCGTTATTGCACGCGGAACTCACTATTTGGCGCAGAGATCGAAACCCTTGGCGAGCGTATACTGAATGCGAGTACGCATATATTTCAGGCAAGATTCGGATCCACTGCGAAAGAACCTTTAATTTTCTTCGTTCAGTGAATCATTCAATTATTACTAGACACGTTTATTGCACGTGCAGATTTCCAAAATACAAGAGAACGTGCATAGGAATATAAATTGATAATGTGTTTCATTTCATTTTTACCAGGGAGAATCTTAATCAACGATAGAAATAATATTTTACTTTTCATAAAATTCGGTATAAATTACCACTCGGGTGAAATCCGACGAACAGACTGCCGAGCTTTATGCAAAATACACCCCACAACAATACATACAGTGGGTGTACAAACTAGTCGTACACCTTTTAAAAACGCATAACTTTTTGAAAATTCGACCCAACAGCTTGAGTTTTTTGAGACGTTAGAAGGATTAGTTTACCAGCTAATGTGTAAATAATTTTTTTTTTTATTTTTATTAGTCGCTATTGCGAAGGAAAAAGTAAAGGTCACGATTTTTAAATTTTTTATCTGGGCCTGTAATGATAATTTCAAACATGCATTTTGTAAATCTAAGCAAGTTATATACATGTACAAAGTTTCATTAAAATCGGTTGACGCTTAGAAAAGCTATAGGCATTGCGACATGTAAAAATCTTTGAATTTAGGGTTTGCGAATCATTTAAATCGCGAATTCTTACAATTTTTGTAATTTTCAATCATTTATATTTCATTAACAACTTTGATCGATTTTGATCGAACTTTGTACAACTTACTTATACCTACCAAATGTACCTCATAAATTTTCATTACAGGCACAGATAAAAAATGGAAAAATCGTGACTCTGTCAGGCATAGATAAAAGAAGTTAAAAACCTTACCCTTACCTTTCTCTTCGCAATTCCGATCAATAGCAATTTTTAAAAACTACTATTTACACATTACCTGGTAAACTGATTTTTGTCCAATTTTAAAAAATTGTGTCTGTTTTAAAGGGTGTACCACTTTTTACACGTTTCACAAAGGCTATAGCCGGGTTTGGTGGTGAAATTCGCCCCCGACGAGTTTTTAATCCAGCTTTGGCTATTCGATAGCCTACCCAAAAAGACCCCGATCTGCCAAGTTACAGCCCCATATCTCATCTGCAGGGGTAGTTATTGAGGAAAATCGAAAAACCAGTTTTTGGCCCATTTTCCCTATTTATTGACAGTTAAAAATTCTGAAAAAATTCTGACACATTTTGAATACTAAGCCACATATTAGGTATCATTTTTAGATTTTTCCGTTGCAAACTCTGGTTGAAAACGCGAAAAACACGAAAAAACACGAACAAAATCGAAAAAATGCAGATTTCATATAGAAATCGGAAGAGCACTACTCCAGATTTAATTCAGAAATGAGATATTATCATAAGTATTATGCTCAATTTTTTTCAAATCCCTGAGAGTGGTGCGTCATTATTGAAAAAAATAAAAACCGTTTTCTTCGACGTTTTTCCTAAGTTATACCTATCTTCTCTGAATTAAAAAAATATATTATGTTATATTAAACATTCCTACGTTCAGAGAAATATTTTCCAGACTTTAAAAGTTGCGTAGTACAAAAAACGAAAATAATACTAAGTCGTTATATGCGAATATTTCAGCGGCTATAGTCTCGGACTGCGGAACCGCTGATGACTTTTTGGACCAGGTGCGAATCCCTCCCGGGTCAATCTTTTTTATTTGTTTATCAGATGTTTTCTCGCTTCCTAACCATATGATTGTTGTTAAACCATTGTAAAAATATTTTTTAACTATTATATATATAGTAAACTATTATATTGTGTATAATTTAGGATTTTCCGGTCGGAGGACACTATAAATCCTAGTACAATATAAATGGTCACGTATCACTGTACAAATAAACAATTTATTTATCAAAGAAAAATACATGTACCGCTTTGATAGATTCATGCTTTAAATTCTCACGAAGATGTTCATCGAAGGACAATGTTACTTGCAAAAAAAAATAAACATTTATTCCAACGTGCATACACGTACGTGCTCAACCATAAACACAGTCCACCGTTTTTTAAATCTTTATTTGTACAGTGATACGTTACCATGTATATTGTACTAGAATTACCGGATAAAATTGTTAAAGATCATCGTGTAACATTAATTGATAAAAAATATCGACGAACGTACTGTCATAGAAATTGTTCAAAAAATATATGCAAATATATTCTAATCACGTTCATGAAGTTCTCTAAACCATTTATTTTTCATACCACGTCAGATATAAAATTTTTTAATGGAAATGTATGTTTAATAGCGTTCGAGATTCAATATCTAATTAAAGTATGTATGACAATTTATTATATGGATTTGACTAACAATACTTTTTTTTTTGTTAGCTTAGTTTTAGTATTCGAGTCAGATTTTAAAACAGGTTTAAAAGAGATTCCAATCAGATTATTTGTTACTTATATTAGGTTTGGTAAAAAAATTGACTTATATTTAAGAAATGCATTTAAAACTATTTCCAGATATAAATAAAGGTCCAGCTAGAAAATTTCGCAAGAGTGATAAATTAGTTACGAACCAATAACTGTTGGAGTTGTAACATTCGATTTCCTGACAATTGATGTGTCCTCCGACCGGAAAATCCTAAATTATACATAATATAATAGTTAAAAAAATATATTTACAATGGTTTAACAACAATCATATGGTTAGGAAGCGAGGAAACATCTGATAAACAAAAAAAAAAGATTCCCGGGATTCGAAATCTGCATTTTTTCGATTTTGTTCGTGTTTTTCGCGTTTTCAACCAGAGTTTGCAACGGAAAAATCTAAAAATGATACCTAATATGTGGCTTAGTATCCAAAATGTGTCAGAATTTTTTCAGAATTTTTAACTGTCAATAAATAGGGAAAATGGGCCAAAAACTGGTTTTCCGATTTTCCTCAATAACTACCCTTACAGATGAGATATGGGGCTGTAACTTGGCAGATCGGGGTCTTTTTGGGTAGGCTATTGCATAGCCAAAGCTCGATTAAAAACTTGTCGGTGGCGAATTTAACTACCAAACCCGGCTATAGCCTTTCCTCGAGAACCGAAAATTTCTTTAAGTGGCAAGATATTTAACAACTTATTCGTACATCGTCGATGGTATAGTTGTTCGCGCGGATTTTCGAAGGCAACGGTTGAATTGAGATAGGTACTAGTGATGTCTAGCTGTTCGATTTATGACGTACTCCTGTGATGTACGGTTATCACCGGTTTTTTCGCGTTATTCGTTGTCAAAGTTGGATAGGTTGGCAACAAATTTCGGTGCTGCATGTTTGACGTTTGACGGGGTTGCGTACATTGTTTTTCATGCCTTGCAATTCGCGTATCCTACGTATCAATCTACCTCGCAATCATTGTATCGAGAGCCCAAAAAAGCATCGTCCGCGCGCGGCAACCGAATATCACAAATGTTTTTACAGCACTCCGGTGCCGTCGACTTTTCACGTAATTCAATCACCAAGCTAAATTTTGAGCATTAATTAGATCGGTCAATATAGCTATGAGGGGACCCAACTCGGATCACCTTGACCTTCACATATGTTGTGAAAGACAACATTCTGAACAACTTTTGTCAATATAACCATACGTTGCTCGGACTTAGTTTCCGAGATAATTAATTTTAAGTTCACCCTATATACAGGGTCATCCGTTTTTAAACGGCCAAACGTCAACCAGCTATAGAGGGCCCCAAATGGAACAAAAACCAAGATCCGAAGGTCATACAAAAAAGTTGACTTAATAAAAAAGATGCCCCTATTTATTTTCAACCAAACAAAGGAAAAATCATCAAGATACATAATTGCAGTTCTAATATATTTAACCTTAAGTGAACGCAAAAAATGACGGGTTTTTGCAATTATCTAAAAATCAAGACCGAATCAAAAAAAGTGTTAGGGGTGAAAGTTGTTTCATTTGGGGTCCTCTATAGCTGGTTGACGTTTGGCCGTTTAAAAACGGATGACCCTGTATGTATAACGAGAGTGAGATACTACTCCTGGATTTTCGTATGCGTGGTCGGGCCGGCCCTCTCCGTCCCTCCACAAACCTAACCACAACCAGTGTCGCCAGTTGAGTCCAAATCTGGACTCATTTACTCCCCTACTTTTCCCCTTCCACTATACCATTCCAGCACCACGTCCCACTCAATCCCCGTCGCGCACGCGCAACGTGTCACATATTACGACTCTGGCCATCAGAGAGGGGGTACCTGTATTCCCCTCGATTTTCTCGACCTGGCGACACTGACCACAACTCATTCTATTCGCATAATGTTTGCATTCTAGCTGTCATCCAGAATTTGATCTACTAATGGAAAAATCATGCAAATAGAATAAGTTGTGGTATGGTTAGTCTTAATTACTAGATCAAATTCTAGATGACAGTTACAATACAAAGATTATGCGAATAGAATGAGTTGTGGTTAGGATTGTGGAGGGGGCGAAAATCGGAAATATGCGTACGCAATACAGAAAATTCAATTCAATACTAGCAATAGTTTTTTGCAATGTTCTTGAAAACTATGATCGAGCGACGGATAAATATAATGACAAAAGTTGTTCACCTTGACAACATATGTGAAGGTCAAAGTGATCCGAGGTGGGTCCCCTCACATCTATATTTACCATTAGAACAACTACTTCCAGAATTATTTATTGATTTACAATGCGTACACGAATCAGGTTCCGAAAAGAGTTGTGTTGTTTTTTTTTCGAAATCGTTCGAAGCAAAATTATTCAAATGTGCCTGAAACAAAAATTGTTCGTTTTTACGAGGTTAAATTCGCGAGGCAATTTTGGTAATCTGGGAATTACCGAGTTTTCGAAATTTTGCTGGTTTGCGAGCATATATTCTCTGACCGGTGGTGTTGTTTGGCATTAGATTGCTGCGCAAGCTCGGGAAGTGTGTGAAATTTGTTGAATTATGATAATTTATGCAAATACGTATTTTTCTAAGGGAAAACAAAATCGAAATCAATGATAATTGAGTTTTCTTTAGGAGTAGATGGTATTATTAACAAACAACTGTTAGTAAAGTTTGCATTTTGTTGTGAATTTTCCGACGATTTCCATGCACTATAAATGACCAAAATACATATGTTAAATTCGAGTATTTACTTACTGTCATCAACATATTAATGATGGTACTTTGAATATCATGAGTGACATAAGTTTCAAAGAAAATGTCGTACCTGTCCAGAAATTCCAGTAAAAATAAGAAATAAAACGATTGAGCATAAAGCGTACAAATAGCATAAGAGGCTACCTAACCTGACATCACAAGTATGTGCTCCAATATCTTCAGCCCTCTTTAAAAAAGCATAGAACGCATTACAAGGAAACATTTTCAGAGTAGCTATTGATTTTATCTCGCATGGCCATCTATAGATAATATTGAATGATGAAAATAGTATGTAACGTCGAGTGGTATAAATAAAAGTGCAACAACTAAAGTTAGAAGATAATCGATTTTCTGAAGACAGTCGAGAAAGTGTCTCCAGACGACTTAGTGCTACATCTATTTGTATTTTGCATTTTACGATCATTCAAACACGTATTTTCGAGAATGTTTAACAATTTCATATATATTTTTAGGACCTCCAGTTATTTATTACCGAATCACACTGCAGAGGATGCATTTGTTTATCCATTTAGGATGCAAGAGGTCTGCAGAGTCCAGGAAAATGCAGATTTTATAGTTATTAATAGAATGGGAGTACATTTCTAAAATTGTACTTTTTGCAAATAATGTATATGCTTTTTCATTTTTTTAAAATTTAAAACAGATATATAAATATTAACACTAGGAAATACTTTTTTTATTATAAATACACACCATACATTAAGTGTGCAAATTAATTCAATCACCACAATTACAGTCAATTTTTGTTGAGAGTAGAATGCATTTTAGTTTGTAAAAAATGAATAAGTTCACGAAGAAGGGATTACGAATTAATTTGTACACCTAATACAAACGAACGGAAGTGTGGACGGCGTTAAATGGTTTTAAAACGAAAAAAACGGGTACACAGATTTATGGGATTGGTTAGGTTATTGTATCTTGGTAAACGAAGTTTTCTTGAGCCGGGCGTGAATACAATAGCTTACTGGATTTCGAATGTACGATTCGAATAATGTACGAGTGAATGTAGCACGTGAGTTGCATGCACACGATTGTTTCAGGCGACGGGGATTGCGTGGTTTAGGGTTAGTTGTTGTTGAAAGGAGTGCCCTTTCGTTCCTTCGTGCTTCTTTGTCTTTGGAATTGCGTTGCGGTGCACCAAATCCTTTTTTATTTTCGACCATCGAAGCTTGTCGTCCCTCATTTGTCGAACTTAATTTATTCTGCGCGTGTCAAATTAGCAGAGTTGACAAAAAATCAATACGATGGGAAGACAATTAAATTTACATGACAGTCTTCAATTTGAACTGGCTACTAGAAAATTCGAATTCAGATGGAATATTCGTTGGATCAAAATGGACCCGTCAGCTTCGGGTTAGAAATGGAGAATTTGAAAAATGTATCAGCGATGAATAAGGAATATTATTAACAACCAAACGACTGCCAATAAACTTTTTTATAAACAATAACGATAATTATACAATAGATGAGTTTTCTTACGATTTTGTTACATTGCAATGACGTTGACTCGGTGCCATTTTTCATGACGGTCTTAAAGGGTTGAATTTCGTCTAAAATTTAATAAAAGTGGATCATGGAGAATCTAATTTCGGCGTGTGATTGGATTGAGTATTGTCTGGCAAAGCAGCGTGGATGGTTTGAGGGAGGAGTCAATATGACAGAACGGATACCCTCCTTTCCCTACCCATGAATCTTCTCTTTCTACTCACACATCCGTCTCTGTCTATTGATCGTCTTTGCCATTCGTTTCCCTTTATTGTGAACGCCGCCTAAAGCTACTCATTCTGCTTTGTCAGACAATAATATGTAATTTGTTTTTGCTTGTGGAAATCGTCACTTAAATAAAATAGTTGTTTAAGGGGTTGCAAACTACTCCGCTTTAAAAATATTTAAAATCAATAACCAAATATGTTAAAATATGTTCCAAGTATGACAAAAATGAGTAGATCAAATGTAAACTAGTAAAAACATTTAAAGAATTTAAAAATACCATCAATTTCAATTGAATTGAATAAGATTATTAACATAAGAAATGAATATTATCTTATATTTCTTGTAATTAATCCACATAATTTTTATCTTCCATAATAATCCGCAGTCTAATTATAATATATTATAAATATTCTCGGAGTGTCTTTCCCAAGGATTAAATACGATTTAATTTGTCACACTATTCACACTTGGTAATTCGAAACAAACTATTTTTATAAATTTGATTTGTTTTTTCGATCGTAGTAATTTGATATAAATGAATGATGTTTTCGGCGCACAGGTTCGATCATTAACAACTATTTATAGCAATTTTGTAATTTTAAAAATTTTTAATTACTCAACGTTTCGACCCAGGTGTGGATCATTTTCAAGAGTAAAAATTTTACTGCGTCTGTAACCAAATTGTAGTGAGAAAATTACTTCAAATTGAAATATGAAATGGTAATTAAAGTAGAATGAGTTTGTTACGTACTTGCTAAAAAAACTATTTTTTATGTTACGCTCACATACCCTGCGTAGCTTTTAGTTCATCTTCTTCCGATGATATTAGTATAACCCTATTTCTCATCCTTAATTACCGGTTCTTCCACAAATGCAGTTTGTTCTTGCATATTAAGGTGTTGGACACATGTGGCGACTCGATTTAAACGATTCCGGCCCGGCAATTCATGCGAAACTCATACCGCTCGTTTAGGTATTTTTCCTAATGAATGTCACCGGTGCAGTCGGGAAATAAGTTCGTCCTACAACAAGTTTAATTGAGCCGCGCCCAACATGATGAGGACGATTAGTATTGACCTCGTAGCATTGACCCACGGATAGTGCTTTCGTCGATGCCTTCATTTTCCACGGTAAACTTTGTAAAATTTCCATTAAGAATGTTCCAACTACCTAACTGTATTATTCAGACAAGAAATAAATGCCTGTGTAAATCCTGTACATTACAATTAATACAGACAATTTTTATTTTGCATAAAATTCATAGCCTAGGGATAATTGATAATGTATTGATAATTTGGAAAGTGTGATACAATTAGAGAATAATATTTATATTATCACTGCTGTTTCTTATTAGCAGAAATAGTAATTTGTAAAAAGTCATGTGTCTGGTTTGATTTAATATTTACAAAATTTTAGGAACAGTTTATGTTATAAATACAATAAATCTTTGAAATTGCAATCACTTTTTCTTTTGTAAAGCTTTCTTAATGTTAACAATTCCAAAATGATATAGTGATTTGTGATGTAGTATACAATTTTTTTAACATAATTTCCTGGTAGAATAGAAGTTGAAACTTGGTTAACCACGCGCACTTTAAGATACGTCGGACTAATGCGTCGGTCTATCACTGCGGTTTCTACTTATAAATGAACGGTGCATGCTATTGTCTGTAATACGTATGTTTTATGCATGTTTTCTCATTGTAAATATATCTTAACATTTCCTAACCTTATTTTATTACTAAATTTGATTACAGAAGATACTTAATAAGCTTCCAATGCTTTTTAATTTCTCAAAAATGTGAACGATATAATCTTCTAATAAAGTTATTATAAAAATTTCTCTTCTATTATAAAAATTACAAGATTGGATTTATTTAGATTTTTTAATGGAAATATCTTTGTAATTTCAATAGTTGGTTATTTTTATTGTTACTTTGTGATATTTATTCTTTAGAGATAATACGGTGTTACGAACTGGTATATTTCATATTTTAGCCGCACTACGCTATAAATAACAGGTAAACTGCGAACATTTCTCGAAAATACACTATATGTCCCATATATTTTGGTATTTTCTGCACACGTTTTTATTTACCAGTACTGTTTCCTTCGCCGAAGGGAAATACAGCTTTTCCTGAATAAAATATTCTTTCTCTGCAAAAACAAACGTCATTTGCAATACATATCTGCTATAAAAAGTTAACGTATTATATTTATTGTTATATTCGTTGCTGACTATGTGATTCATAAGTGATCGAATGATAGGAACACGGTGATCGATGTATTATACGAATGTTTACTTGGTTCCTGGCTTTTATATTATGCCTATCGTTCGGCGTTCCAGTTTTGTTCGAGTGCTTTTGAATCCAAACTTTTGAGTACGATGCTCGTGAATGCTGCATTCAGTGATTGTGCACTTCCAGATTAGAAAATGCAGGAATTCACTAAATAGGTATAATCCTCCTTTCAACAGCAAAAATTAAATGCCTTTCTCTCGATGTTTTATACCTACACCAACCAGTCGGATTTAATGCCCATCATTATGATATTTACAAACTCAATTCGGCATTGAGAAAGTTTCAAAATTTTTTATTCATAAAAATGAATCTTTCATTTTTTAATTTTAATTCTGAACTACTACTTTCATGCCAGATAGGTATGTACTTTGGCTAATCAAATAATATGTGTATATGCACATGTCAAGTACGAATATATTTTAGAATTATTGGAAGGATCACGTGGTTAATAGGTTAAACATATTTTATACTTTAACGGTAATAATTGGATTGCGGATTTTATGCATTTAAGACTCAAGACATTAAAAGAATTTAACAATGTATTACTATCAACTTGTTTGAATTAATGAAAAATGATGAAATTCGATTTTCTGTACAAGATAATGTTTAATTAATCATTGATGACTAAATTGCGGATTTTGTGCATTTATGGTGAAAATGAGTGGTTGGAACACAAAATGATAAAAACTTTAGAATATTGTTACTTCGTCTTTCAATATTTAGATGGACCGTGACACAATTTAATATCTTCGTAAGTGTTCGTAATTAATTCCTTGCCGTATAATGAATCATAGTTACGAATCAGACTCGTGATGAAGATTTTGAACAAAATTTACTAAATATAAGTGTTGTGCTCAGGGCATCAAAGAAAATCTAATTTAATCAAACTTAAACCAAAAATGTAAGAAAATGGGAATGGGTGCAATAAATATTGCAATAATAGAGTAGGACAGAGTAGGAATCAGTGTGTGGGAGAGAGGGAGAGAGAGAATGATAGTTTGTAAATATAGGATATTGTAAACCAAGTCCAACTCTTAGCTGTAAGGCTGAATATAGCAACGCCACTACTACTGTGAGTGTTACACCTTTATTTCAGCACGAAACAAAATTCCATTCTTTCGTAACAAATACATCAAAGAAGATGTACGCACAGAATACATATAACATGCATATACAGTGACTCCCACTAATATTCGGACTCTCTTAAAAAGAGGATAACTTTTTTAATATTCGACCATACAACTTGGATTTTTGTGAGAAGTTAGAATAATCGGTTTTGTCACGTAACGTGAAAAGAATTTTTGTAAAAATTGTAATTGGTCGGAATTGCAATTTTTGAACAAATTACTTTTCACATCATGTAGTAAATTAATTGCTCTAACTTCTCAAGAAAGTACAAATCGTATAGTGCAATATCAAAAAAGTTATCGTTTTGTTAAGAGCGTCCGAATATTAATGGGAGTCACTGTAAATTGTTTTCTCTCGTGTTTTCTAGTTATAATAATCGTAGTTGCGAAGAAAATCGCACAGCAAGCGGATTAAAAAGTCGCCGAGAAAGTAGCGTGGAAAGAGCTAATTTCTCCGCACGATTCATTCGCAGAAAAATTAATTTTTGACCGCAGACGGACCGTGCATGCGTGACGCGGCGCGGCGCGGCGCGGCGCGGCGCGGCGCTCCAAGCGCGTTAAGGAAACTCCGCAGAGCAGATCGACGCGGCGCGGCGGGTCTCGCCAGTACAGAATGCGGTTTTCGTCTTGTTTTTCCCTCTAGAATCTTCGGAGCCGGCGCGTAGTCCTTGCTTGCTATTCGTAACGGTGTCACGAAGCGTCGGAAGAGAAGGGTGTTCGCCGTCTTTCTCCCTCGCTCATTCTACATTCTAACGTCACGGCGAATATCCGGTTTCGGCGTGCGCCTCTATTTTTATTATATTCAATCTTACAACATTTGTCATCCCCTCCTCTCTAATTTACAGGAATCAGGCACGCAAGTTCTTGTGACCCGTCTGATCCAGAGACGCGCACAGCATATCCCGTATTTGTTTCAATAACTACGATATATTCGTCGATTCTCGCTCGCGCATTTCATCCCTCCGGTCTCGTCCCCTAATTCGCATCTATTTCAAGCATCTCATCCAGCCGTCTCTCTTGGTCCAGCATTATCCCCGGCGTTTTTCTTCCCACTGTTCGCAGTCTCGTTTGATCTTTGTCTCTCGGTCGTTCCTCTCGCTCCGACGCAGGGGTTTATTCCGTCGTGTACCCTCCCTCCGCTCTCGCCCCGAGTCATCATTTCTTCCTCTAGCCCCGTGAATTCCGAAGTCCTCCTCCTCCTCCTCCTCCTCCTCCTCCTCCTCCTCCGCCGCAGCGGATCTTCGTCTCTTTCCAGCTCTGTCGCGATCCCACTTCCGAACCCTTTTCTCTGACTTTATCTCTCTCATTCTCTCCGTCTCTCTCCGCCGTATACCTCCGATGGTCGGCACCGTTCTCACCAGCGGGATCTGTTCCCTTTCACCCTCGCCACATTCTGCGAACGTCTCTCTTCCACCAGCGCCCTCTCCCGTGCGCTTTGTTGGCCTGTGTAGCTGTCTCGATTCCACGTAGCCGTCGTGTCGCACGGCCTGGTCCTGCGCGATGGGGATGCTGCGAGATAATCGTTCCCCCTTCGTCCCTCCGGCAGAGCCGACCCCTTTCGGTTGCCCCCGCACCGAGGAAAGCAGCAGTAAGAGCCAGGCCGCCGCCATAGCCGCTCCCCGGGCAACGAACCAGGAGAAACCGGCGTGCAATTCTCTTTTTCTTTTTTCCGTTTCCTCTATTTCTCTCTGTAACTTCTCTACGGTAGCGCACGATCCCGTGGATCCGCGGAATTCGGCACTCTGCTACTGCCACCGTTACCGTAACGCTCTGCACGCTACTCTAACGCTGATATCTCTACACGCACACGTTCGCGAGAATCCGCGCGTGCCGAACAGAGCGTGAGGGAGAGAGATAGAGAAAGAGAGAGAGAGGGAGAGAGAGAGAGAGCGGGATCGAAGCGGTTATCCGCGACCTCTTGCTGGGACACCGAAACGAGCCGAGAGGATCCGCCGGCGGATCATGTGACGCGGACTCGTTTCGAACACGTTTCGTTCACAGCCCGTTCCCGTTGCCGTTCGACGTGCCCCGATGACAGCGGAGCGCTCGCGGACGGTGCTGCTGACGACGTCGACGGAAACGCGGAACGTCTTCGATTCGGCTGCGTGAACTCGTCTACCCGGAGCTAACCTCGATTCCCCGTTCGTGGCCACCACGATGTGAGACCCTACGATCGCCGTGAGAACCACCGAGAGAGAGCAAACGGACGTACCCAGTCTCCGACGTCCTTCTCCCGGGGCTGCGTCGATGTCCGAGGCTGTCGATGACGTCGTGAACCGTGCGAATCCCGTCGATTATCCCGGCCGGACATCGCCGATCACTGTACTCCACTTTCGAAACCAGCCATTCAGACTAATCGGAGCGATACAACTCTCGATGACCGACCGTCGAATAACGGGACTATTCCCGAGGCCCTGCGGAATCGACGTGATCAATCGTCACCTGGTGTGAGTGACAAGCCGTGCGAACGCACGATGGAACTGTCCGCGAAGGTCCGATGATACTTGCCCGGTCCCCGTGGAAAGATCACCCGGATCAGGTTGTCGAGTGGGTATGCTCGACGGGTATGCGTCGTATTAAAGAATAACGAAGAGGCACGCACGTGTCGCAGTCTGTGTGCGAGCACCGTTCTCGTGTGCTCCGGGTTTGCGTCCCCAAAACGGGATCAATGCGTTTCACTGGTTAAACCGGGAATTACGTTAGGTTGTGCAACGTGCGATCGACTCCTCGAGGCTCGCTTTGCGAAAGGATGCCCGCGCGCGCGGTGTTTGATAGAATTTCTAATTAAGCGAGACTCCTTAACACGGTCGACCCTCGAAAGAGAGAGAGAGAGAGAGAGAGAGAGAGTGAGAGAGAGCGAATTGATCGCCGGAGAGCAAATACCGGATGGATAGTTTTGAAAGAGTGCGAAACCTCGACAAAGAATCCCCTCCGAGAGAGTGCGACTTGCTCCCTATCGACGAGCAGTCCGTTGCGAAAAAGGGGAGCCGAGACGGGAACGAGTGAGAGAGAGAGAGAGATAGAGAGGATAAAAGTGATCGTTCCACGAGCAATTACGTTGCTTCTTGTACCGCAACAGTCTCGCCAATGTCACGCGCCTCTCATCGACCGATCTCGCTGATGAGCCCACATTGTCAGCGCATCGTCATCGAACTCTAGGACTTCGCTGGCTAGCGGCTGTCTAGTAGAGCTACCCGAGCCACGTGACCGAAGACTAACGGTACCACGATAGCAAATAAAGAAGCGACGCTTTACATCCCCTACTTTCCGACTGGACACACGACAACTCGCGTTTCCGTCTCTTGCTGTTCCATCCGAGAAGTTGACGTGTCCCGGTGATCAGTGGGTGTTCAACGTTGAACGCGTTCATCCGGTTTTCGGTCCAATTCAAGGGTAACTCAACTTGTTGCGGAAGAACACACTCACACACACACACACAGACACATTGAAGCGCTAGGGGTTGGAGGTGTGCTGAAGCGTGTCTTGCTCGCGTTGCTCGCGGAGCGGAGAACGTTCCCGTGCGAATATGTGGGGCTCGGTGTCGTCGTTGTCGTCGGTATCGTCGCGAGTCAAGGGACAATATACTTTTCTTCGGTGTGTTTCACATAGACCAGGCGTCGTTGCCCGCCTGATCGTCTTCGATCGTTCCAGCGTTTGATCGACGCTCCAACATACACATACGCACACACACACACACACACGCACGCACACGTACACCGCTTCTCTCGAAACTCCTGGCTACTTGGACACCGCTGCTCAGCTGCACGAGGACCTAACGTGTGCTCCAGACATCAGTGCCAGTACGTATTCACTCCGCATGTGTCACGATCCTACTCTGTGTGCTCGCCTATGCCTGATAAGATCATTTGGTACTTAGCAGCTCGTTACAGGCAGGCGACTAGCGTCGAAGTCGTTTGACCTAACGACAGGCGATGTATAGACTGCGGATCTTAGGCAGGCTCCAACTTTTAAGGAGTTTGGCCAACTTGGTGGGCTGGATTCGTAGCAATTTTTTGCTATTTTTTCTTGTAGAGGAATCAAATTGTAATAAAATTTTGAGACTGATCGGTATTCCACACGTTTTAAGGGATAATTTTGTATTTTTCGTTGTTTTTTTACAAAACCAATTAATGCATTAAAATATTTTTACTAGGAAGTACATAGGATTTGTAATGGAAGTTTATTTTTGTGGAAATTCTACAGTTTTTAATAAAAAGTTTAATTTTTCATAGAATAATTCATCGTAAAAATGTTCCTAGCTGAAAAGTTTTAAATATTTCGCAAAAGCCATTGGTACTTCTTTAGATTATGTGAATAGAAAGGTATCAAAATTTGAAGCGAGTCGTATTTAAATTGTAAAAGATACCTACGTCACCAGACCTGAAAATCTTATTTTGTTAAAGCCGGTTTTAAACCCCTTAAGAGATTTTTTTCAAATTTTTTATAAAAACCCAGCACAAAATATTAACATGAAACTTCTCTCTACATACTAATCCTACTTTTAAGAGTAATTACAAATTTTGTTATTAAACAATAACTAAAATTGGCTGCAGTACAGCATACTACAATCAGTTTCTCATAAAAAAGGTATATTGCTGGCTATCATGATGTCCTAAAAAACCCAAAATTTGTTATGTCTTTTCAGCGCATGTATAGCTATTGCCAGAACTAGTATCATGCGAAAATAAAATTGTTTCTAGTTTCTACAATCTTGCAAAGATAAAAAGTAATTGTAAAATCGAAGATTTCGAAGAGCCGCCATTTATTCATTTTCCAATACTTTTTTTTCATTTTAATTGCAGCTATAACCACATTCATACTGAGTAAGAATAACTTTGGTTTTTTAGGTTCAGACAAGCGGTTCGGCTGGAATCATGTCCACCAGCAATAAATTCTTTTTATGAAGAGCTAATTTTAATATGCTGTAGCCAATTGTAATTATTTCTTAACAAAAAAATTTGTAACTACCCTTAAAAGTAGGATAAGTATATAGAAATAAGTTTCATGTTCATACTTTTTAATAGATTTTTATAAAAAACTTGCAAAATGACCCCAGTCACAGTAGAACACACCTTTGAGGACTATTGTTTTTTAAACTAAGATGGAGAACGAGTTCAATTTGTCTGCGGATCTTTATGCAAAATAAAAATTGTCTGTATCAATTGCAAGAGGTTGGAGTTAAATATAAGGACCCATCATGCTTTAGTCATTTTAATAGATTGAAAATAGTATATTCATATTAATCAAATTATCTTAATCTTCCATCCGTTTTAAATTACATCTATCCAATTTTATTATAAATGCATAAAACCGCACGAAAAAAGTTTGGAAAATTATGGAAAAGCCTGTTCATAAATCTGAATTTTATCATTCGCACGAAATAAAACTGTTTCTATACCGTTTCTCATTTTATCGTTATTCGCTGAAACGTAAAAAATTCCGGAAAATCGCGAGTATCAACCGCGTTTGAATATGATAAAAAAGGAGGATTTTTGTTTTAAACGGGAACTGAAAATAATAGTACAGAGCGCGAAAATATCTGCCCATAACACGGGCCGCATAATTAAAGTAACCAAAAATGCGGAAGCTGCTCGTAACTTTCCTTAGACTCGGTGCAAACAGTGCAGCGATCTCCTCAAGAGTCTCGAGTGGCGTGAATTCTGGGGCCCTTGTTCTGTCTGCTGAATTCGCCAGTTCGTGTAAGTTGACACAGGTAAAGAGAAACACACGAGGGGCCACGGTTCTTTCTATTTACACATGCTTCCCCATAGATGTTTCATTTAATTCGCAGCTGCTTCTATTTTTCACGTTGCGTGCTAATAAAAACTTTAATTATTTTCGGCGATGCGTATTCGGTGGCTGCAGAAGTGAAACTAATTGAAAGACACTCGTTCCTGCGTATAATATATTTAACCCTTGATGAATAAACTATCAAATGATGACGTCAAATAAAATCACCAATATAATTCGACTCTTTTCATTTAAGAACAAAAGCATTTTACAATTTCTTTACTATTTGAAACATTTGATATTTTTATTATTTTATTTAGTCTAAACAAGCAGGAAATTTATATGATTATTACTAGACTGAAGACTTTATGTATTTATAACAAGAATGAGTAGATCAAATGCAAAACAGTAAAACAATTAAAAAAAATTTTAAAATACTGTCTTGTATCTTGGAATGAAAGCAGACAATTTTGCACGAATATCCGCAGTCTAATTATTACCAATATCCATAATAATTTACTTTGACCTGCACGCGAAGAAGCAAACGAAATATTTTCGCAGCCAAAATTAATTTTATTTTAGTAAATGTTCCTCTCTCAAGTCGAAAATTTGATAAAACGTCGAATTTTGAGTAAGAACGTACCAGAGTACACTTATCGTAAAGCTCACTGTATATAAGTGTATTTATCTTGTCCACCCTATGCTTCCATTACGAAACATGTTC
This sequence comes from Lasioglossum lativentre, assembly GCA_916610255.1. NCBI lineage: Eukaryota > Metazoa > Arthropoda > Insecta > Hymenoptera > Halictidae > Lasioglossum > Lasioglossum lativentre. The sequence goes on along the minus strand of OU744355.1, from coordinate 9,232,893 downwards.
CAAGTTACATATGCTGAATACTTTGGTCCTAAGCAAGCAGCAGATAGTAAATATCGTGAAATGACATTGTTAAACTTTTGCCGTTTCTCTCAGTCTTGATAACTTTCTCGTTAGATGAGCATAAATTTACGAATATGAAATTTGTAAATCAATATCAGTGGAATTGAAAAGAAACGTAGGAGAAATTCAAGTTCACAATCTTTTCAGTCTTTTGATCCAAAATGTTATAAATTGAAATGTCTGCGAAAAAATTGCAAAATTTGTCCCGTGACTGAAACCACCGTAGATTTGAAGCCCGAAACTTTCCCTTGACATGGAATGCTTAAAAACATTTTTTCTAGTCGATTTATTAAAATTCGAATGAAAAGTGCCTTCACAATAATATAAGGTGAAAGCTTCACGCGGTCAAACTTATTCCCAGTTTTTGTCCCATAAAACTGTGAAAAAAATCGTACATGAAGTTTTGAGGTCTCGTTGTAAAGGGAGAACTTCGGTCTTCAAATTCGTGGAGGATTCGGTGACGAGAAAAATTTTTTAACGTTTTCACAGACGTTTAAATTTGTACGATTTTCGAGAACAAACGCGTCCCCAGTTTTTTCGCCTGCTACATCCTGCAAAAATATCCTAGATAAAAATGAATGATAGATTGTGAAAAAATGGAGGCTTCAAGCTTTATAACGAGTGAAAATTTATTATTGTACTATTTCTTTAACGAAATTATTGCTATTTAACTGTCCAACATTTTTCGAGGATAGGAAATTTAGTGTTCAAACATTTTTTGTATTAATTACCATAGTTTCACATAGTGACAATTTCCTGAGAATCGGAAATTCAGTGTTAAGAATTAGAGTGCTGGTCAAAGGATGTACAAAGACTTTGTGACTGACTGCAGAGTCCTAATTAGGTCAAAGAACAGTGTCAATGCAGTTTAAAGCTCAGAAAAGATCTGAAAGACATGTATAATTTACTGAATCTTAAGATAACTTTGTGTCCGGTGTTTGATGTTCCTCCTCTTATACATGAAGTTCGCTTGTTTGCGGTCGAGCGAAGATTCGCGCGCGTGCCTCGGCGAATATTCGCGGAAGCTCATAAAAATCGACCGTTTTTCGTGGGTCTCAAGTGCCGTTTTCGGCGCGCGTCGTTTAGCGCATAAGGCACTCTGCCGTGCGCGCAGTTCGCGCACTGGTTCGCGCGCATTTTTCCACGGAGGGCGCAGACCCGGCCTAAAGGCTGCCGTGCCTGAGCGAAATCTCATTTCTACTGGTTCCAAGGGTGTTTTTGATTCGGTTAGACGCTCCCGCTCCTCCAATCGCTGAGCGCGATGCTCGTTTATTATGTCGACATAATTCTTTGCTTGTTGCTCGTTTCTCATTTCCACTTTTCACCGAAATTCCGGCGCGGCTAACGTATCATTTGTTCGTACACGAACCCGCTCGCACGGGCTGTCCAATTTTCATTTATCACCACCGGACTAAGGATTTTTATTTATGGCGCACGAACGTCTGCGATTGAATCGCGATATGAACTCTTTGAATTTCTGTTTTATACACGGACGTATTCTGATAACAGAACAATTGGGAATGATTGGGTAATAATTAGAGAGGCATTAGGTCCATTTAACCCTTTCGCGTTTTTGATGATGGTGTTAATTCTATGTCAATCTTCGTTCGGTCTCGTTGCATGAAAATCTTTTATTTACTTCGTGCCACATTGTATTCATCAGTAGTCTCCAGATCTTTATGCAAAATAAAAAGTTTGTGCATCGATTACAAGACACAGGAGTTATATATACATTTACATTTTGCACTAATAATTTTAATGCAGCGAAAATAACATATTAATACTCTTCTAATCTTTACACTGTTTAAATTGAATAAAATTAGGATACATTAGTGATCTTTATACTACTCTACAGTAGGGTGGTCCTTATTTTTCGACTTCCGATTTTTTCTGGTTGTACACCCCTAAACTATGAGACTTGGTCAGAAAAGAGACTTGGTGCATAAAGACAATGCCTTAGTGGATGAATAATAATGAGGTTCATGTGTCACTTTAAAAAGAGATAAAAAATCTTTACATTTGATTTACAGTGATTCAGAATCTGACAAAGGGTAATTATCAAATCTGGATCCACCGATTTTGGTTCTGTGAAGAGTAGTTTTCGGAAAAATATTTGACATGTATTTTTTCCGGCCATCATCCATATCGGAAGGGTGGAAACAGCCCTTAAACTTGGGCAAAAACATTGAAAATCTGCTTGATGGTAGAGCTTGTTAAGCAATGCAAAATTTTCCTGTACAAGTTCTTCCTGTCTGGAAAAAGAACAAAGTTATAGTCCAGCCCAGTTACTAGTTCGACCATTTATACTTTATACTACTTATACTGCATTAATTTTATGATTTGCAGTCTAATTACTTGTCGTCAAAATTAATCACGACAGCATACAATCGAATCATTGTTCAAATTTACGTCTACATAACCTGCAAAATGAAATTCTTATTATTTCATTTCGTTTTTAAGCTGTTTAACTGTAATTCTCGTGATTTATTTAGCGATATACACTCGGTAATGTATTAAAGATTTTCGCGAGTATACGAATGAAAAAAATCTCACAGTATTAGGCACTCCGTGGGAATTGTTTGCGAATCGGACAATCGCAGGGAAGGAATCGATGCAATTAACCAAATGGGCTCTCTGCAATAATGTGGTGGATGGAAAATAGGTTGAGGATTTGAAAAATATATAGTGTCCCTGGCGTTTCGTCCTTCTCGTTGTCGGTAGAGAGAAAAAAAGAAGCGTCTTGCAGAGCACAGAGAGTGACCTCATATTTTTGGCTCCTGCAGTAGAGTGTTCAAGAGTTGGCGTCTGAAAGGAATGTATTGTTCATTTTCATTAAAGATAGATCCCATCACAGCAACAATAGCTGCTTGGCTCGTCCCGGGTTGGATTTCTCATCGGTGCATTTTGCTTCGAGCAGAACCGTACTCGCTTAGACCAACATAAGTCTAAGCACAAAGCCTTTGTATCACTCGCATCCTTTCTTCTAACGAGGAAAGCATCCGAGGTGTCCTCATCCGATCGCAGTGCACCCTTTCTCTGTAACGTGCATGCTTTCAGGATACTTGCAAAAAATTTCTATCTCGAAAATATTTGGTGCAAGCAATCGACTGTGAATTTTTGCTTTTATAGTAGACGTGGTATTCAACATTGTTCATTATTGTTTAATTATCATGCTTTTTTCGTGACAATATGATACATTTATACGTAATATTATTACTAGAATTTTGTACGTTCGTAACAAAAGTGAGCAGATCAAATGTAAAACAATAAAAACATTTAAAGAATTTAAAATTATTGTTGTATTATTTTCAGCAGAGTTGAATTAATCAAAGAAAAATATAAATGTCTATGTAGCTCCTGTGTCTTGCAATTAATACCGACAATGTTTATTTTGCATAAAAATCTGCAGTATATGTAAACTTGTCGCACTTTACCTTATATTTTTATTTTTAAAGAGGGAGTTTGTAAAATGATTTACCTTTTTATCGAATTAATTTTTTACGATTCTGTGAATTTGATAATACGACATAAATTAAGTTGGAGAAATTAAGGGTGGATGAGGGTTAAAGTCGAAGGGATTTTATAAGCTTTTTGTTTATAATCGCTTTGAACCATTCGTACAGTAAATCGATTTCTGTTCAATTTCTGTGCCTCTAAATTGTGCCATACAAATCTATATTTGCATAACGATCTGCAGTTTAGTATTTATTAATATGAAGTTCCTATGAAATGTGAATGTGCCGATCGAAATTAAAAATTTCACATTTATTGATCCATATACCATATGCATTCGGCGAAAAAGAATTCTTAGTTGTGTTGTAATATTGCAAAATTGTTTTTTTTTATAAAGCTGGAAAATATAAGATAAAAATATACAAAACTATATAAAACATGTGGAATATACAGGAAATGTTTCGTCAATTTTTGTGACTTACTTTTGCAAGAAATTCTCTAATCTATTTATATTTCTATACATATGTTCATTTATTTTCATTATGTTCATTATGAACTGTTTTATGTCATACGAATAGAAATTAACCGAGAAAGAAATATTTTACTAATTAGATTGCGGATTATATTAAATATTAAACGGTAGAAAGGCGACTACATTTCATTTCGCATAAAAATCCACAATTTATTGATAATTAAAACAATATATGATCCGTTTCTCGACTCATCTCGTGCACGATGATTTCAACATTACCTCTAGGCATAAATGAATAATTATTTCGAAATTTTGTATAATTGTGTATAATTGTGTATAATTTATAATTATAATTTATAATAACTTATATCGACATAATTACATTATTTCGTATTTAAATTATGCTGCGGAGACTCTAAATTTCACTTCGTTTTTTCTTGCATAATAGCATGATCATGCAGTAGTATTTTTTTACAACGATATTATGTGCCAAAATGAGAAATTCTCTTACTATTAAAATAATTTTACTTCGATTGTACAGTGATTAATCTACAGTGTTGGTTTGTGTGATCCTATGAAAATTTCAAGGGCTCTCATTTTATTAATAAAGTTATTGCAATTATATTCCTACGTACACTTCTCTCTCATATTTTCCATCTATCGTGTTAATTAACTTCGTTCTAGCGATTGACTTTTGCTCTTCAAATTGTCAAAAATTCTCTGGAGATCTTTTAATAAATTCCACATGAAGTGGGGGCGTGAGAAAATGACTATAAATCGGTAGTTTAAGTATTATAAAGAAATGACGAAAACTCCATTAACGTTACATATTTGCGACATTGTTTTGTCAGTGGCCATTCGAATTTTTAATCGAATCCTCCCCGCGGTTATAAGAGCCGATGATTGACCTGTCACGAAGCGCAATTACCTGCATTGTCACTCACGAAATTAATTTTAGATTGAACAGCGGAAACGTACGGAACCATAAATAACAGTTTAAATCAGCCTATACAAGTGTGTGGGGAACGCGGAGTCCGGTGAAAGACAATGGACGAGCATGCATTATATTATATGTATTATGCAAACACGCGTTACAGTACGTGACAGATTTGCATTAGAATCTTTACCGTTCGGTCGGTGAACTCTCAAATGGTTATACCTACAATTTTAGGTATTTTGCAATCACTAAAATACCACAGTAATATTATAACAGTGCTGCATTCGAATGCGTGAAAACATAAGTAATACAAAATGGCTACTGTACCGACGAGTTTGCTTTCAGAGAGTTAGCAACCTACAGGGTGTCCCAAAAATGTGCTTCCTTGAAAGGGCTGATTGCTGAGGTGATTTAAAGTAACTTTTTCCTTCGCGAAAATGTTCTCCGTGGCTTTGTTTAGGAGTTATTCACGAAAAACGAAAAACCAATCAGAACGCGGCTACAGCGGACGGATCTGACTAGGCCAATACCAACGTCGCGCTCAGCGGGACCAATCGCCGAGCCGGAAGTCATCCACTGTAGCCGTGTCCTGATTGGTTCGTGTTTTTCTTTAATAACTTCTGAACAAAGTCACGGAGAACATTTTCCTAAAGGAAAAAATTGCTTCAAATGATCTCAGGAATTACCCCGTTCAAGGAAGTACAACATTTTTTGGACACTTTGTACGTCTTTAAATTGTTTCACAAATTCTAATTCAATATATACATGACGTCAATACCAACCCCCTGAAATACAAAGACAGGTCTTTGCCTATTTATTAAAATTCTAATGAAAATCGTACTACCTTTACAATAATATAAGGTGGAGGCTCGAAACTTGTTCCCAGTTTTTATTCCATAAAACAGTGAAAAAAAATCGTACCACAGGTTTCGAGGTCTCGTTGTAAAGGGAGAACTTCGATCTTCAAATCTGTGGTGAATTCGGTCCCGAGAAACATTTTTTAATGCTTTTACAGACGTTTAAATGTGTACCATTTGCGAGGAAAACGTATCCTCAGTTTTTCATCTGCTATATTCTGCAAAACTATCCTAGATAAAAGTGAATGATGGATTGTGAAAAATGGAGGCTTCGGGCTTTGAAATGAGTCCGAATTTATTATTGCACTATTTTTTTAACGAATTATTGCTATTTAAATGACCACAACTTTTCGAGAACAGGATGGATTATGAAAAATAGAGGATCAGGGTTTAAAATGAGTCCAAGTTTATTGTTCTACTTCAATTTTTTGCGAAATTCTTGCTGTGAAATGTGGCTGGAAAAATTGGACGCTGCATTTTCCACGACGAATCGACGTCACAGTAATTTTGCAGTGAGAAAATTGGCCCATAATGTGAAATCGAATAGTTCATTAATCTTGCCGAGGACAGAGTAAAAGGATCAGTGATCTAAGTGAACGGAAATCTGATCAACGACTTTCGTATGCAGCAGTTTGCCCCCTAACCGTAGCCACGTGTCTCCTATGAAGAACTGCAAGATTATCATTCTAGATTGCATGTCGCCAGATCGTAAGCTATTACATAGTGGACGTCAATTGAACGTAACGAACCGAGGAATACGATTTGACGCGTTTTATTCGAAGTATGCGCAGGAGACTTGAGAAAACAGACTGTTCGGAATATTTGATAAAGCGACGAGGAACGCAGCAGTTTCATATCTTTCGATCTCACTCTGAATTTACTGAATTAAGTGGGCATTTTTAACAAACTTATTCTGATGTTTATCCTCGTGCAGATGCTTGTATTTTCGTGTAATTATTCATGTGACCGATAAAGTTTTCATGCAGAGTGTCCCATTATGTATATCTAGGGATTTTACATAATTAGGGGCATTTGATGCAAGGAATATTTACGAAAATATTCAAAAAAATGATGTAGAAACATTTAAAAGCATTAATTGAAATAATTAACAACAGCTTGAAATATGGACATTTATCTGAAGCATTGACTACTATCAACATTTTCCATTAAAACTTTTAATTTCTGAAATTTTTGGTATTCCAAATTTCAATGGATATTAAAATGTTTTTATCACTGTCGTTATGCTGACAGGGTTGAAAGAGCATATAGAAATATTCTGTGAAAGCATTTTATTTTTGTGATCTGTGAAATTTACGAATTTCCATATTTATTCCCCTATCGTTTTCTAGTAATATTTTTTTTGTTTCCTACAATATGAATTTGTAAAAGCATTGAGCCATTTAATTTCGTACTGGTTGGCCAATGGTATAACCGGATTATTATTTGAACAAAGGGGATGCTAGAATAAAAATTGATGGAATATATGGATATTGGAGATAGGAGGCCAAGGATGAATGCGTTGTCAAAGGAATAATAGAGTTATTTATAATAATATTTTCGTAGTGAATAATCTTGTACGATTAGCAAAAATTTATTGGAAGATTTATCAATTTGTGCTCGAAAAGATAAAAAGAGTTGCATAAACGTTACGTGAAATTTCATAGAAAGTTAATATCATATGAAGAACGAAAATTTAAATATCCTCCGCAGGATAGTATTGACCTGAATACAGTGTGACGGTTAAAAATGGCGGTCAATATCGGAGAACGGGTCGTATTGTAATGTCTGAGCTGTGCTAGTTTTTGATTTCTTGAGGAGTGAATATCCAATGCATCTAAACGTAGAGGATTATTTATTGATCCCATTACCAACATATATTATTTATATACCATTTTTAGTAAAACTAATTTTTTTTTTTAAATTTAATTATTTAATGTTGCTTCAACATTAAAGGTCATTAGCAACATGGTACATTTCCTTACAATAACATATACATTTTCGTATCCTCGATAGAACCTAACAGAACGACTAATGATCTGGGCAACTTAGCATTTTTCCTTTCATTTTCGTATTTTTTGCATTCTATTGTATTATTCACTTGCTGTTTCAATGATTTCTATAAAAATTACTGAAAAATGTTTGTAATCATCCATCATATAATGGAGGTGTTTATTATTTATAATTTGTAATATTACGTACTATAAAACTCGGGTACTATGAACATTAATACAGGTAAGAAGCAAATTTTTGTAAACTTGCACATTTTTATAAAGTTCATTTTGCGTATAAATGCATAAATATTCGTAGGCCAGCATTTGTTAAGATAGATCCCGGGCAACTTGCGGCTCGCAAGGCGCAGACAAGTCCTCTCCCCACTTCTGGGTCCTCTCCACCAAATTTCTACGGAGTATAAGAGGGGGTTTGGGAGATTAGAAGTGTATATATATACAGGGTGGTCCACCTAAATGTGTACACCTAAATGTAGCCACCTAAATATCTCCTTTATTTGTTATGACATAACAAGTGTTTTTAATGCAATATAAATGGTATCACAAGGTGAATTTTTTACAAATATTTTTTTTTTCTCAAGATTATCTTTTCCGGAGTGTTCACTTTCATTTTCAAAGATTAAGGTCATTTGAAGGTCACGTTATTATACACATCTGATTGTATTTTTTGCTCAGCTACACGGTGCAATAAAAAACAAATGCAGTTATGTGTCAAACAAACACCGATGATCTTGATAACTCCGAAAAAAATTACCTAGGTGGAAAAAATATTCGTGCCAAATATTTGGTCCATTGACACCATGCACATTACGTAACAAATAATTTTTACATCACAATAACCTGAAGAGATATTTAGGTGTTCTTATTTAAACGGACCACCCTGTATAGGAGGCCGTATTCTCGCAGTTACGCGAGGCAAAGCACGGTAGGGGCAATGACAAATGGTTGGGGGGGGGGGGGCGATGCACTGGTAGTGGGAGTCGTGAAACGGAGAAATAGTAAAATTCAGGATAATTGAACCGGTAATAAACTGGTTAAGAAAAATACCATTTATTTTCGTGAATATACACGTTTTTCACAATTTTCAAAAAGCTTAAATTGTATATCTGCAGTCTAGTCTCCCATAAAATATATGCTCGATTAACAGGGCAGGGATGATAGAATTTGTGCGAAATGAACCGGTAATAAACCGGTTAAGAAAACAGCGATCGATATTCGGTATTTCTCCGCGATTGAATCTGAAATATTCGCGACTTGTGTCACGTAATGCTCCTGAAGTAATGCCGGCACGCGTATCGTTCTTTCGTCTTGATTGCGTTCACTGTGAAGCGTCGAAAATCAGCTTCGCGATGCTAGACAGGAAGAAGGCGACACCATTGTGAATACTATTTCCCTAATGTAGCGCGAAATTCCATTGCGAACTGTGAATAAAATATGAATGCCAGTGATGTACATTCTATTTATAATGAACATTCAGGCATAGATCTCGTAGACAGTGAACTCTCGCAGACAATGAAATATTCATCGATATTATAGGAAGTTGGGAAGATTGCGATTTTCAGTGGTGCGCGACAGTTTAATGAGTTGGCACAAATATTTGAGAGTGTTTCTTCAATCTCATTTTATTTTGTAACCTAATTAAATCAGCAATATTATTAAAATTTCCTTTTTATTAATTCCTTACAGGAGTTCAATTATAACTGTTTTTAGTTTAAAACTAAGTAGACCAAACTAGGCAAATGTTTATAAGATTTTCTCCTTTTATCACAATCAAAATTATTATATTTCCTTTAGTAGTACTTTGTCATCATCATAAAACTAAGTTTGAAAAAATACTGACAATTATTTCAATATTTTTATTTAATTTTAATATTTATTAGATTTCCTAAATATCGCGTCATTTTAATTTTGTGCAACAACATATAGAGAATAAAGGTCGCGAAAGGAACGAGTCATTGGTAGCAAACGTGTTAAATCGTCAGCCAATATAGTCGTTCCGAGGTATTGTAACAGTTAGGAATGAACACGCATGATTGACACTGAACGGCTGAAAAATCGTTCGTGCACACAGCTTCATTTGATTACGTTTGTTTAATTTTACACTGTGACGGCTGGTCTACGAAAAGAAAAATAGAAACCAATTGTGTTTATTCCACCGCAACGGTGAAACGGTTTTTTCCCCGTTCTCATAGACTCATTCCAGTATACTAATATTTCGTGCAAGTTTAGAAATTGCCTGAATAATAAAGAAACTCTTCAAAAACATAGTTGCGACGCAATCGATACTGAAACGAGGTTCATAGAGACAATATTTTTTAAAATTAAAGTTAATTCAACAAATTAAATTAATTATTTTAGGCAAACGTATTAGTAAAATGTAAACATTCCTTCTAAATTTAATAATTTTTTACAACATTTTTATAAATTGTTTCTAGACATGCGTTTCAATTAATAAATTTTGTCTTTTTTGTACTCATAGAACACATTAACACAGTTCATCGGTTTCATTAGGAAAAGTGTCGTCTTCTTTGTTGTTTAAAATGTCAGTGTTCTGCAATTTTGTAGCCAATTTTCAGTAGGCGAGAGCCTTCAGTATTCTGATTCGACTTGGATTGTCAAGTAACCTCTGAAAATTCAGTGGAATATATGCCTTCTTCGACTTTTATTCGAGGAGATAAAACGATTTTCCTTGAACTTCTTCGACCAACGATGTTATTTTCTGATATTTCACCCGACTGTACAAATACCATTTATTGCTTAGTTGCCTCCTTTACTGTAATACCGTCTCCACAATAGCTACATGAGGCATTAATGTCAAAACATGAGCGCCTTATCCTTATCCATAACTTTAACGCATCAAAATGCGTTGCAAAAACAAATCTGATATGATGCAACTAGAAAGAGTACAATTATAACATCAATCATAGATTATAATACCAAAACAATTATCTTTTACTTTTTATGAAATTCTGTTGGAACTTCTACGTTTAAGATCACATGTGTTAGTGTCGAATTTTTATAAAAAGGAACGTTTAAGAACTCTTCCAAAAAATGTCATTATGGAACTAGTATTTTACAGTATAATAAAAGCTCCATAATAAATTACAAATTAAATATATAAATTAAAATTATAAATTACAAGAGTTGAGAATTTCACATATTTTTATTTAGCAATCTGTATAATAAAAGCTCCATAATAAATTACAAGATCAAATTAAATACATAAATCAAAATTATAAATTACAAGACTTGAGAATTTCACATACAGTTATTTAGCAATCTGTATAATAAAAGGTCCACAATAAATTACAAGATCAAATTAAATATATAAATAAAAATGATAAATTACAAAACTTAAGAATTTCACATACTGTTATTTTAGATTTACCTTACGCCTTACACAATACATTACAGTCAATATTTGTAATTTTAATATCTTCAAATTTTTCGACATCAGTGCATGTAAAATGACACTTGAAAAATTTGTTTAACCTAACTTGGACCTCCTATCGCAAGTTATGTGTCTACAGTTATGTATAACTAGCTAAAATATCCAGTTGTACAAATGATCTGTTAGCTTTCGAGATGCACGGCAGACACAGAAGCGAGAAACATCATAGTTTGAAAATTGAAACGCAAATCATGCGAATCGTAACAGGAACCTGTCAATCATCATGATGTGTGTTTGCATAATACAACATAATGTGTGCGCCCCCATTGTTTCTGAAATAAACTCAACATTTCAATACAGCTTCGTGAAATGATTGAAACCATTGTTGTTTAATATGTTCACGCTGTACAATTAGATATTCCTGAACAATTCCGCGCGGTAAGAACAATCTATCCCACCAAATGCATCGGCGTGTGCTGAATACAATATTGGTTTCGTCCAAATAGAATGTTACACAGCTTTTATGTATTACGGTAAGAATTCATAATTAATTAGGTCGTGGAAATTTTGATACTAATCGTCCGTCATGGCGACCGAAAATGGTGGACAGGATAACTTTGATGACCAGGATGACTTTCATAAAAAAATTTGGTGTTTGCAATATTTACTAAATAAGCATAATTAAATACGCCATAACGTGGGATTTACGTTTGCTGAGATTGACCAGTGATAATCTCGCGGTTTTTATAGGTTGTTTATCGTTTGAAAATAAATTTTATTGTAAATGTACATAATTGTGATTGAAAAAAGCCCCTTGTCGTCAGGAATTGCACAATTGATTGAATATATGTAGTTCTGTAGATTATTAATAAATAAAAAGAGATACGAACCAATAGCATATATAAAACAACATTTGATTTTTAATTGTTTTTTTTTAAAGCAACCAGTTGTTTCTACATTATTCAAAATGCAGTAGAATTCTTGTTTACAACCATCGTGTTCGACAGAAAGCGAAAAAGTGCCGAAGGATGTCGCAAACAAACAGTTTTCGAGGAAACGTTGATAAAGTTTTGACAACAGTTTGTGCAGCCATGTGTGCGCCTACTACCACTAACACTGTGGTAATTCTGCTACATCTTGCCATCCAACCGGGACCAGTATAGTAGTGTGGGTGCACCGACCCGAACGTCATGTAAAGGGGCAAGGAACTGTGCAAGGTACATCGCTTGAAAACAAGTCCGAACCGACTGACTATTGTTTTCGTAACCAACTCGCAAGTCTTCAGAATAGAAAAAGTACCTTATGAATGAAACCAGTGAATTTTCAGCCGGGAGTTATTGCGAAAGTCATCGGATCTGCAAATCCCATTAATTTCGAATACTTAGTACATGGTACATCGAAGCTAGACAGAACTGTTTTCATACGAAATTTAACAATAACATTTTCATTCTCCAACTAGTTCACGCATACACGATTTCCCTCCTGCGTTTCACCCGTGGAATCCTTCGCGCATGCAGCGCAAAATTCTTTACTATCTATGCACTTTTGCTGTCTATTTTTTGTATAATTTTAAATTTAATTACATTTTATTTTATTACATTGTTCTATACCAACTTTAAATTTTGATAACCAGTAGTCGATTTTTATAAATCAGTATTCATAGTTCAGTATCATTTGTTAACTTTGAAGAAGTTAAATTTTGGTCTCCAATAAAATATCAAATTTTAGGATATCTACTACTAATAAGTAGCTGCAGAAATAAAAATATAAAGAACACTTTTCTTCAAGTGTTCATGGATCAAGCATTTACTCCAAACAGGAATTTTGTAATGATTTGACTGCGGATCTTTATGCAAAATAAAAATTTTCTGTATTAATTATAGGGCACAGGGGCCAAATATACATTTTTTTAATCATTTTAATCAGTTCAAAGTACTACATCGATATTGTTAATTTCTTTCAATATTTCTACTGTTTTATGTTTCACCTACTCATTTTGAACATAAATGCATAAGTTTATTAATTATCAATTGAATGATAATAAATGAGTAAATAAATTGCAAAATAGTAAACACATTTAAAAAATTTAGAAAGATTACTGTAGTATGTCCAACTCATTAAAATTATTAAGAAAAGAAATGTTTATGTGGTTTGTGTATCTTGGGATAAACAGCAGACAATTTTTATTGTATATAAAAATTGTTAGATATTTGACAAAGCAGAAAAAATAATGAAATCTTGAGACATATAATAGGAAGATAGAAGAATGTTTTTAGAAGGTTTATTTTTCAATCAGTCGAATATATTTTCTTGAAAAATGGCCAGCTATTTCTGCTCCATCCTGCAATATACTAAATGGAGTCCCAAGAAAGTGTCATGTCACGTCCGGATAGGGGATGGATCGAACATCATAAGATTGACGTACAGGAATTACTGTTTGCTGTTTTATCGATAACAAATGTTACGGTATAAACAAGCTCGGAATACTTCTTGTTATTACTATAACTAGATTGCGCATCAACAATTCGTGTGCTAAACGGTGGTCTTTGAAGATAAGAAATGCAATCGAATTTCGTATACATTGTCACAAACACCTCGAATGGGAAGTAACGGATGAATGAATTAAGATGTTCAATAAACCTTCAGTTTCACTTATTACAAGATGAACATATAAAATACTATTTTCCTATTCTTATCCGGTGCTCTTAAATCATGAAAAGCGATGATCGCCTGTTCCGAGCATTATATATTTAAATATCGAATATAATACTAGCAGATGCGCATATTGTATGCATAAAATATTGCGCCCCGCTCGCCTGTAAACAGCTTTACATTTTTTCCGCAACGATTCATGGATTATAATTCACGTGCGCGGTGTAATCTTGCGTTCGGTAAATAAGTTTCGCTGGGATTTACGGTAACCGTGTGTAACGAATCTGTATTTTTCATGGGATCGCCGCACGGCGCGGCACGGCACGGCGATCTTCACGAACAAAACGTCCGCGCGTTATACACATATAGCTTCTCGGCCGATGCCTCATATTCGCGGCATTATCTCGTTTTATTCGCACACCGCAACCCTCTTTCGTCGGTATCATTTATCGACAGGCTTTATGATGTCGCGGGCGAGTCGGGTTTATCGTGTAAAATATTCGCCGCAATTGGCCGACCAAGCTTTAAGACGAATTTGAATTTCAAAACAATCTCGGTTCCGGAAAATGTCGACCCTTACTCTTCATTTCTCGAGCGAAAACGACTTACAGTGGATACAACAATTTTTCTCTACGATATTTGTGCATGATATGTTGGAATTGGCTACAAACTGAATCGTCGGGAAAAGCGTCAAACATTTTTTGAAGCTACAAAACTGTGTAACAATTCTAGAAATATTGAACAATTTTGTACTCCACGTCTGGCCAGGGCAACTTCGATAGCTAAAGTGAAAATTAATAATACTTACTGACGTTCCTATTATGTCAATAAGCTCCAAATTTAAGGGAATTAGGGAGTAGTAATTTAAGGGAGTAGGACCCACTCTAGGATACCCTAGAACAGGCCTCGGAATTATGTGCTCGCGACGGCCGATTTTCGAAGGCTACGCCCTCTTGTCCCGCAAAATAAATACTAGTATATCACGGGTTATGTCGATCAATTCACAGGCGGAGCCTGGGTCTGTTCTGACCCGGAGTATCAACATCGTCATTCATTTATTCAGTTTCTACGAGAAAAAATGAGAAACACGAGAAACGTTGAAGAAAATGCAGATTTCATATTGAAGTTTGAAAGCGACACTTACGGAATTTATTCAGGAATAAGATATTGCGAGGTCACAAAGACAGCACGGACCCGAGGATTTTTCTTAGATCATGCCTCGGAATTATGTGCTCGCGACGGCCGGTTTTCGAAGTCTACGCCCCCTTTTTCCGGCCGAGCCTCTCGCTCCCCGTGGCGGCCCACAGTGCTCGGAACTCCTCAGGCGCATACCATAGGAGCTATTCGTGGTGCATTAGGGCAACACCCGTATCAATAGGTTTCCACGTTACCGTCGAGGTACTATTGTCAATACGCTTTTTTTTTGTCAGTGGTATCCACTCTAAGCCTATTCCACTATGTCGCACGATAATTTCGGACAACAGCTGCAGAAAATAAATTTGGAAAATAAATTCGGAAGATAAATTTTAAAAATAGTTTTTAATTGTATTGTCCAAATTGTATTAACATGTGGAATACTTGATTTTCGCGCACGTTTAGACGTGCTTGGCAAATTGGTAAGATCTACTGGAAGTTTGGACGTAGCTATTCGCATCGCCGACACTTACATTGTAACACTCTATGGTACGCGCCTGAGCTGCCTCTAGAACTAGGGCCGCCACGGGGAGCGAGACGCGCGGCCGGGTCGAGGGGGCTAATTAATAAGGATAATTCCGAGGTCTGCCCTAGAATACCCTAGAAATCTGGGCGAAGCATGGGTTTGCGCGGTACGGAATTTCGTCTTTATATGAGCATATTTTTCGCTTGGCAAGAGCTCATTCGAAAGAGGAAGGTTAAATTGAAGGGGGCTCAGCCCACGATAGCATCCAGAAAACTCATCCAATAGCATAAAAATAGCTTGGATTACATGGCTGAACATCGTCAATTTTGGCTTACTTCTAACAGTTATATAACAAAATATATGCATAATTTCATATAACGAAGGGGCTGACCCCCTTCATTGAACCTTCCAGTTTCGAGTGAGCCCTTGTCCAACGAAAAATATGTTCATATGTGGACAAAAACCTGTACCGCGCAAACCCATGTTTCGCCCAGATTTCTAGGGTATTCTAGAGTGGGTCCTACCCCCTTAACGGTGCACAGGAGCCGAAGTGGTGCCACTATCGGCGTAGAGGTGAACTAGGAATAAACTAGGACAAAGATAGAGAGATCCTTGTCTCTCCTACAGAGCTGTGACAGAGAGGGAGATATGTCACTCGCAGGAGAGACAAAGACAGAGAGTAACCGAGCGGCTTGATTTTTCGATGTAGTTAGAACAATTTTTTGAAGCGAAGAAGCAATATTTTTAAATAATTTTTGTGTGGTAATATTCTTTGTATTATTCCGCGCAATCGTACAGAGCCCTTTTTTGGAAAAAGTGTACAGAAAAAAATAAATATAAAAACGTACACTTTTATTTTTTTGTAAAGTTTCAAGAGCCAAATTGAAAAAAAGGGCTCTGTACGATTACGCGGAATAGAACAAAGAATATTTTAAAAAAAGAAACGTGAGAAAACATTGCTTCTTTCCCTTCAAAAAATTGTTCTAGCTTCATCGAAAAATCAAGCCGCTCGGTTACTCTCTGTCTTTACTCTCTCCTGCGAGTGACATATCTCCATCTCTGTCACAGCCCTGTAGGAGAGACAAGGATAGAGGGAGCTTCTTAATTTTTCCGCATGTGTCGCTGTAGTTACTGCATTGGCCTTAGACTATATAAATTTGGCTCCCGCGCACCCTTAAGTAGCTTAATCAAAGGCAGGCCCAGGCAACTTCTTCCCCGCTGTCGCGTCACGACTCCCACTACCAGTGTACCGGTTCCACCACTATCAACTATTTCATATTGCCCTCACTGTGCTTCGCCTCGCGTCATTGCGAGGATCCTAATCTCCCCTACCTCCTCCTACACTCCACAGGAGTTTGGTGGGGAGCACGCAGGAGTAGGGAGAGGAGTCTACGTGGTTGTCTCTATAATGACGAACTTTTCGTTTAATGACAATCGTGTGCTTAAAATGTGATTAAAATACATATATTATAATATATTATAATCATTTCAAAGTTGGAAAGGTGACTAGACTGCGGATCTTCATGCAAAATAAAAATTGTCATGATCAATTTTGATAAACAAAAATTGTCATGATCAAGTCCAATAAAAATATGTTTCCTCTTTTAATAATTTCAATAAGTTCCAAAATTGTCACTGTTTCATATTTTATCCGCCCATTTTTTGCCACAAATGCATAAAATCTGCAGTCTATTAATGGGTTTTCTGAAAATAAAAAGATGTGATTGTTACGACAATAACCATCCAGTAAAGGGTCCATTTGAAAAATGGTATATGCTAATTGTTAACTTGTTCCGAATCAAACTCTCGTAAGCCGAATCGCATACTAGTTCCTCCATTATATATATTATAGTTTGAAGTAATCATGTAAAGCTTATTACCTTATAATCTCTTTCGTCGCTTTAATTTTCTCGTTAACTAAAATGTAATTTCAACGACATGCTTTTCTCTTGGAAAGAGTATGCAACTTAGGCGAAATACGTGTCCCGCGTTGGACTCGCGTTGGCCGTTCTCGACGGAAAACTCATCGAAAAGTGGCTAATTTTCTGTAAAGCTGCCATTACGTTTAAATTCGCTTTCCGAGGTTCATTAACATTAGCGATAAGGCATTACGAACGAATGGCCATTTTCGCGAGGTAAATAGGAAACTGAAATAATATTTTCTGGCACGAGTCTGATTATATTGTTTGTTCCAATGAAAATGTCTAAATGGATTTACTATAATCAGGTGTTTAGCTATTTTTTATTTTATTTAAAATTAGTTCAAGAAACTGTCTTTTGAAGTACATTTTGTTGAGAGTTGCTGATAACAATATTCAAAAGTAAGTGTGAAGGGTTAATAATAATTGTAAACATTTTCTGTAATTATTTCTTAAAGAAGTAATTACCCAAAAATCGAAAAGGATTTATTTTTACACATTTTATCTCCTACCAAACTTTTACAAATTCGTAATTCCCGTATTACGTTCTGGGTCACGTAAACAATGGATTTATTAGCAATAAACAAAACTCTGTGAAGCTATACAAGCATAATTCGGCGAAATAAATGCATCGACGTCGTGAAACAATGCAAATGGATGCAGCAAACAGTAACGAATTCGTAATGAATTTTTATTATACAAATTTGAAAGGTGAAATTCATGAAATCAATCTAGTTAGAATTTTGAAGAATTTCAGAATTTAATATTTGTAAGGATGTTTGTATCACCGTGTGGATGACTGAGTGTGAGTGTGCATGTGGTGGTTCGTATCATACGTTTAATTGTTATATATGTTTTTATCGATTTACGCGTTGCGTTAACGTTTTGTTAACAAATGTGCGTTACGTTGTGGTTTTGTTAGTAAAACACAATTAACCAGTTCCCCGCGAGCGAGGAAGCGATGAACAACCATCAATCCGTATCGAGCCTCCTTTCAAATTTTACGCTCTCCACAAGTGAAGCACAGAAATTCCATCACACTGTTGATTATTTCAAATCCTAAAACGTCATGTGGTTTTTTACGATCCGATAATACGTATGGTTCAGTTTGGTGGGTCGGTTCGTAGGATAAGTGTCGATTCAGCGACCCTCCACTATAAACTGACGCAATAAAAAATTGAAATGCTAGCGGTGAATTCAATTGAATACTATAATGCATGTTTCACGATGCATCGGTAACCACCAGGAGCACGTATAGTTCGAAATCTATGTGGCTCTATTCTCGTTTATGGCGTTCAAGAGGTATCCAATTTTAACTGTTCAACCATAAAAATTTCACGAAGTCGAAATTTAATATGTTCGCTACCAGCATTTATTTCGCTATCTGTCTGTCGAAGCACGTCTTATTTTAGTAGGTTTATTTAAGTTTATTCAGTAAGTTTATGTAATTAAACAAAGAAATAAATAATGAGATGTAATGGATAAAATAAGATTCCAAAGGAATTAAATAAAATTTTGCTAATTAATTGAAAATGTTAAGATTACAAGTTTTAGAATCCTATAGTGAATAAGTATAAGTTAGTCTGAATTAGTGCTATGGTGAATTAGTAATACCACATATATTGAATTAGTATCGTAAATACTCTTTTAAACGCGATTTCGCTGACAATTATTACGAATTAGTATTATAGAGAATTAGCAATCCTATAGTGAATTACTAATCCTATAGTGAATTAGTATGATAAATACTCTTTTAACCGCGATTTCTCTGACAATCGTTACGAATTAGTACTATAGTGAATTAGGAATCCTATAGTGAATTAGTATCGTAAATACTCTTTTAAACGCGATTTTGCTGGCAATCGTTACGAATTAGTATTATAGTGAATTAGCAATCCTATAGTAAATTACTAATCCTATAGTGAATTAGTATGGTAAATACTCTTTTAAACGCGATTTCGTTGGCAATCGTTACGAATTAGTATTATAGTGAATTAGCAATCCTGTAGTAAATTACTAATCCTATAGTGAATTAGTATGGTAAATACTCTTTTAAACGCGATTTCGTTGGCAATCGTTACGAATTAGTATTACAGTGAATTAGCAATCCTATAGTGCATTAGTATGGTAAATACTCTTTTAAACGCGATTTCGTTGGCAATCGTTACGAATTAGTATTATAGTGAATTAGCAATCCTGTAGTAAATTACTAATCCTATAGTGAATTAGTATGGTAAATACTCTTTTAAACGCGATTTCGTTGGCAATCGTTACGAATTAGTATTACAGTGAATTAGCAATCCTATAGTGAATTAGTAATCCTATAGTGAATTAGTATGGTAAATACTCTTTCAAACGCGATTTCGTTGGCAATCGTTACGAATTAGTATTACAGTGAATTAGCAATCCTACATATAGTGAATTAGTATGGTCAATACTCTTTTAAACGCGATTTCGTTGGCAATCGTTACGAATTAGTATTATAGTGAATTAGCAATTCTATAGTGGATTAGTAATCCTATAGTGAATTAGTATGGTAAATACTCTTTCAAACGCGATTTCTCTGGTAATCGTTACTGGCTACAATCCGCTGCTCGAGATTTCGGAATAGAAATACAGTAAACCCACTTCGGCTTTAGTATCGCCACTTAGGTTAATGAAAAATGGACTGTTTTCATCTTTTAAATGTATTGGGCACTCATCGCCAGTTCATTGATCTACAGTCAGCTCATTGCTTCCAGTTTAAGCACTTTCGAGACACGAAGTCCCATTCTTTTCCGGCGGTAAATTACCCGAGATCGAGTAGTAATATGAAGATCCCTATTGTGCAGTCCTCGTTGTAACTTGCAACTCCATTTCTCCTTTATCCTGTTATGCTTTTCCCTCTCTCTTTATATAGTTTATTTCCTTTCCCTTCGTTGCGTGTATCCTGCGCTCCGTCTTTCTTCCTGCCGACGAAGTAGCTGGATAATTATCGAGCTCCGTAGATCATTTAGGTGATTAGAGAAGGAAATGGATGAGCTTTCATTTTCCTTCTAGCCTTAATGGAAAGGGATGGTGCGTTTCTGGCACTGCTGTAACAAGGAGAAACCGTCGCGTCGGGAACCGTATAAATCGATCAAGCACACGTTGATATCGAAGGAAATTATCCTGTCAACTTCACAGTCATTCTTTTCCCGACGTACACGCGCTAGATTAGTAGACGATTTATATAAATATTTATACAGATTTATTCTACTTTTATACTTCACGATTGCGCGGACAGATGGTTTGTATGTGCTATTTTTTATTTTATACTCTGGCGCATTAACACAGGAAACAATTTTAAAAAATTGTGAACGACCGAGATTTGATACCCTGTGTTCTCCAATAGTCTCGCTATAGAATTGATTAGAATTGAGGGGAATACAGTTACCCCCTCTTTGTCGCTACTGGATTAACCACGTGACATTGTGACACATGCACGACAGAGACGAAATGCGTCACGTGACCGGGTCGTGGCAGAAGCGTGGGGTTGGTCACCGCCGGGGAGTGGGGGAATAGCGTCGTTGAAAGGGAAGGGTGGGAGACAAGTCTTAAGGGGTTCATCCCATGTGAGAGCTACTTTGTCTTGCTTTTTTAGGAATTTTTTTTTAAGGACCCCTAAAACATACAATTTTGAAATTTTTACCACACATTTATTGACATTTTAACAGTCTCTCAGAATTTTTTCAAACCAAAATAACGAGTTGGATCGATTTTACACCGTTCGGAAGACATTCATGTGTAAAAAAAGTAGGTTGACGGCGACCATGATTCCGGAGATTTCGATCATCTAATATTACAAAATCAAACGACATTTTAATTTGTAGACCTGCGGCTATCGCCGGTACCAAAATGATATAAAAATATCGAAAATTGAATTCTTGGCACGGTTTTAAACGTTAAGTTCCAAGTTTCGTCATTTTTTTTCGTCTTTTTCAGCTTTAAAAAAAAAACTAGCAGATATCAGAAATATTTTGGTACGGGCGAAAACTACAGATGTGCTGACTATACCATAAAAATTTGAGCGAAATCCGTTCAGTAGTTTTTGAGATATCATGGTTGCCAATATGAAAAATACAGTTTTGAGAAAAACGCGGTTAAAGGTTCAAGTACGTTTTACACAATGAAAATGTAAACTCATCATTAGTCTGCTATGAGTTGAGAAATTGTCTTGGCTCAATGCTCCGAAGTGCACGTTGATTCGAATGCACGTTTTTACAGCACAAATTAATGTCCTGCTGATTGATATTTCACGGGTTATTTATTAATACTTTAATCGTAATGAGGCAAACAGATGCTCCGTTCTACGTTTATAACAGTCGAACGACTTCGAATATCGAAATATCCTTTTACCTGCATATTCTGGGAATGTTGTAGAAGCAATTTGTGCAAAACAAATTTTTCGATTTTTTGGATCTGCCACATGGGATGACCCCCTTAACCCCTTGCACTATAATACCGAGTCGAACTCGTGACGAAGATTTCGAAGAGAGTCTACTAAATATTCATGCTATTAATTTCCTTCAAACTTTAAATTGAAACAAAATTATATTTTTTTGTTGTTGAGACTGCATAGGTATAAATTACATACAACCCTCCTTTTTTCTAAGAAATTAGAAACGACAAGTAAGTTCTAATCACTGCAACCGTAAAATAAATAGTAGTGCAAGGGGTTAATCTGGCGATACTGCTAGTCAGTGCAGCAATGCAGAGGGAAGTTGTCGCATCACGGAATTGGGTAAAGTGTTGGGTCCAGACCCTTTGGAGACTTATGTTCGTGATGTACAATTGCTCATTGAGGACAAGCAGAGATTCGTAATCGACTAATAATGATGGATGACGGAAATTTATTTCCCCAAAAACGTACCAGACATCTGCGTATGTACCAGGTGTAACTGGCCGCCGTATCTCATGGAAATTGCAGGATTTTATTTTGGTCATCGTGTCCACGGAAAGAGTGTGACGAAGCGGTACGCGACGGAACAACTATATCGTGGATTAAACAAGTAAATATGACCCAAACTGGGCCGTGTTTCGAGTCGCTTCAATCAGAAAAGTATCACGAATAAGTTGATAAACGTTTCATGGAAAGATGATTAAAAACTGTAGAAGTTTTGTCATACAGTGCAATATTTCTTATTAATATCCGCGACAATATGAAATCCAGCAGATAAACTCGATGCAAAAGGAACAGTAATGAAAGAAAATTAATTTGTATGATGTATTATCCGCGTGCATAATTGATCGTTTTGTGGAAAAATGGAAAGGACGAAAGACAGGATGAGTAAATAGGCGAAGAGTATATCATTACTGAGCGACACCACAAATAATCACCTGTTTAAATAACTTTGTCGGCTCAAACGACCCGGTTCGTTTGAAGCCGATGGAGAAAAGAGGCATACGGCTCCCGTTAATTGACTGGACTCTACTTATTTTAATTATCTAGCGGCACGCCCACCGCTGACCTGTCTACTTTATCCACTTCATTTCCGTAACGAGGAACAAAATTTCAACGCGAATACTTTGAACCGATGATCGGCTTATAAACTTATTCTTTCACTATTATTTTTCTACTGGAAGTCTTCCCCCCACTCCGTTTCATTCTTTCTAATTGGAATTTCTTAAATATAGTTGGTTTCATTCAGACCTGGGTAAAATACTATTTCAAATAGGAAGTAAATTTTATTTCCTAGGAAGTATTTTATTTGCTAACAAAAGTTTTCAAGCAAATAAGTTAATAGTATTTCAAATATTTTTTCTCCAAAATTTTACCCAGCTCTGGGTTCATTTAGCCTTCCATTTTTATTCTTAATAGGAAGAATATTATTGATCAAAACTATTTTGTAATGAAAGCAAACAATTTTTATACCAATGTAAAAAAATTTTTGTTTTGTACTATCCCTGGCAGGAAGAATATTTATAATTACTATGTATCGTATACATACAGGGTGTTCCAAAACGACTGCGTTAAATTGAAATGGGAGGTTCCTTGTGTCATTTGAAGCGACATTTTCCTTAACAAAAATGGCGCCCGCGGCTTTGTTTAGGAGTTATTAACGAAAAACACGGACTAATCAGAGCGTGGATACAGCGGACGGATTCCGGCTCAGCCAACCACCTGCCGGCTCGCCGCGCTGAACGTGCCAACGAGCGTCTAGGTCGCGCTCTGATTGGTCCGTGTTTTTCATTAATAACTCCTAAACAAAGCCGCGGGCGCCATTTTTGTTAAGGAAAGTGTCGCTTCAAATGATACAAGGAACCTCTCATTTCAATTTAACGCAGTCGTTTTGGGATACCCTGCGTATATATGTGCATACATATACATATTTTGAGTAATATACACATTTCTAATTACAGCAGTAGTATACTCTTGTATTTAATAAGTAATCAAATTTTAAATGTTTTCGGCGCAAAGGTTCGATCAATTAATTTTTATGCGTCATTGAGAGGACAGTTTGGTTTCGAAACAATGAAATCCTTGAAGGAATGGTCCAACACAAATTTGTTGATTGCCAAGGTAATTAATAGAAAATTAATTGATCGAACCTTTGCGCCGAAAACATTGAAAATTTGATTTAACATCTTACGATCGACATTGTTTAACATTTAATAAGTAATTTAAAAACTGTTCGATTACCCAACCAATTCGATTTTCCGAGCTACCTCGGCCCCAATTAGTGCGGATAATTGATGCTCTATTGTACTCACAAATACTCTGCAACTCGCATGCAACGTGTCGAATGGAAAGAGTTTAATAGAAAGAATGGAACTTAAGTGGAATTAAGCAAAGAAAGTTATTCAAGGGAGTGTAAAATGACAACTGGACCCTAATCTCTTGTTCACCGTTACTAATGAATTCAATTTAGCAATTTTCAATGAACCGCCGCGGACACCGTCGATTCCCAACCATTATTCTGCTCTCATTCTAAAGAACTTCTTAAGAAAGTCTTCAGCCGGTTTTATAACGCAGCACGCTAACTCTTTCGACTACTTAATTCCGTCCGTACAGTGATTTAAATGTCCTGTCAAACTTAACAAGCGAGTTAATTGAATGACTTTCTACTTCTCCTCCTTCTCGACCCGATATAACTTATCGGCTTCGGGGAAGTTTTTATGGCGTTGCTAATTTTACAGCGAATTATTCCGTTCGTCTGAGTCCCTTCGTTCTTTACGTCACCGCGGACTATGCATTTTTATTAACAATTTACCGTGCTAAATAGATTTGTTAATGGGCTCGCATAAAATCGCTGGACATTAAACCGGACACGATTTTACAGAAGCATGACATGAATTTGTTTTTGGTGACCGAAATCAAGTAAGGTAAATAACATTGAGGATTGAGAAATACATGTGTTTAATTATTCACGATACATTATGTTTAATTTATTCACTTAAAGTTATCACCACATTTGGGCGTAATGAAATTTGTTTTATTCGGATCAAAACCGTTGAAGCAGAAACAGTTTTTGACAATATTTTAACAGGTGAATCAACATTCTCCTGAAAAGAGAAACTTTGTTTATTCTGTATTCAACACTCAGGAAATTGAGGTTGTAGTTGCGAAAATTAATTTTGTTTTTATACTGGATAAAATAATTTTTTCATGTTATTACATTTTATCTGAATATTTCAAAATGTAATAGACATGAAAAGAAACAGTAAATAGTAAATAAGATGTCGTCACTGTACCCTACGTTGTATCATTTCTTTAACAATTATCGAATTCAATAATTTTTGAAAATCCATAAATAATACCAAAATATTCACGAATGAGACAATCTCTGATAGCATGTGATTAAATCAGGATTAAATGAAAGATAAATTAAAGATGGCGAGTGTGTTTGTTTACAATTTTCCTATTTTTTGCAATTATTAATGTATTCTGTGTAAACAAGCAAAATCACTTCGAAAATGATTCATCACATAGATGAGATATAATTTTTACATTACATTGGCGTAATTTTGACGATGATATGACTTCTTGAGAGGTTATACCACCTGTTCTAGGATTCCCTGTATAATACAGATATATCCGGTTCCGGGCAGCCGAAATTCAACCCAGTTAATGACGTATACTCTTCTCTAATATTCGACGACTGCATTGTATCGCAAGCGATCGTGTTCATCAGAATTTAGACTCAACTAGCTTCCACCAAATATAAACCAAAGGAACCTATGGATTGGTTCAGTAATATCCAGTCCGATCATGTTCGCTAGGAAACCATTCTTGGTTTAATACTATCACTCGAAATGAGTACGTAATAATACATTTCTGTATTATGAAATAGTTAAGCTTAAAATTAAATTTAAATTGAATAGGTACATTTCAAATTAAAATGAAAGTTAAAATAGTTGAACTTAAAATTACATTAAAAATGAAACGCTTAAATTTAAAATGAAAGTTAAAATTGAATATTTAAATTTAAAAAATAATTTCGTTATTACTAAAAGTTAATTTACTTAAGTGAATTAAATAGGACATTCAGCTGTAAAAATAAAAGAAGTGAAAGCCACGGATGTTTGCACACGTTTGCCAGCATTACTTACAGAAATATTATACAACACCACAGCTATCCATCAGCAAATCTCTCGTCCTTACGTCGGACCAAATGAAAAATTCAAGATTAAAAACCGGAAACACATTTCGCTATTTACGGTCCGTCAAAAAGTTCCTTGCCGGTCGGGTTCCGCTGGTTTATTTCACCCGGGAAAGTTATAGCTTCGCGGGAACATGGGCGCATCACCGGATGTCACAAGCAACTGCAAACGCGTTATCGAATGTGCGTTTAAAAAATTCACCTGCTACGAATTAAAAATAGAATCTTTTCCGTTGGCGCTTTTACGCGGAATCGATTCGCAAACGTGCATGCGACGAATTCATACAAACTTCACCGGCCGCGGCCCGGTTCACTCAAACTTTATTTCAGCGCTCCACCGGCTGAAAACTGAAAACTCAATTTCCATCGGGGTACGTTCAACACTGTCGCATTCATTTTGCTCAATTACGAATAGAAGATTTCATATATTATAATTGCCTTCTGATCTTATTTTGCAAATTGTAAGACGCGTCTCTGAAATCAAAATTTATTTTTATTCTGATCTTTTCTAGGCTGATTCAAATTCTAGTAATTACTTCAAACTTCAAGAATTCGTATACTCATCAATTTTTCCACTTTTTGCTTAAATATTAATTCACGTAGTTAAGAGTCCCAGTTTATATTTACGGACTCTTTCAATAAATATCATTTAATTGGACGTAATTACGAGGTTGCTGTTGATATTTATATTAATCCTCAATATGTTGTAATTATCATACGTAATTTCGATCACTCGATAATTTTCTAGGTGCTGGTCCATTATTATTATTATTATTGCTGTTTAATTATTAGATATTAACTTTTCAATGTCGATGGCAGAAGTTATTTATGATCCAATTCAGCAAATCCGATAAAACTGTACATTATGGGAAGCTTTTAACATTCATCAAATTGTATAGGATTGCATTAGGGTAATTTAAATATGATATATTATGTATTCGTGTACGTCAATAATTCAGTAGTAATCGTGTGAAATTGTAAATTGGATATATCAAACGAATATGGAATTAATTATTCTTCTCGTGCCTGTGAATAATAATTTGTGATGAAGATAATTTTATGCTTCAAATGTTGCTACTCCTTTTTAATAAAAATGATCGAATCATTAATACTTTTGAACTTAAATTGTAGTGCATTTTTCCAATGTTGCCATTTTAATTGGCGGATATGGCATTTTATGGATCTTTGTTAAGTAAAAAAACTCTCGATGAGTTGAACTCCGTTATTTGAATATTTATAAATAGCGAATAACCTAATCGATTGATATTGAAAAAACCCAAACGATTATCAGGAGGATCTTATAATTGACTTTTTATACATGGCCTTTTGAAAATGGTGTACTCGTTCAGGGACATGATTAAAATAACTTTGTAACCTTTGGGGTTAGTTAACGTCGAGCACGGAATAAAATTTCTTTTCGTCTGACCTCCATTATTTAGGGATTAAATCCATTAAAAATAATGATTGAAAATAACAGGTGAATACAACACTGACGTACATTTCACTTGTAATAGTATTGCAATCAAGTTTTTGTATATAACCAAATGACAACCATTAGCATAAATATTATTGAAAAATACAAATGAGTTTCGTTAGGATTTTTACATTAAATAATAATGCTATTACGATTTCAGCGTAACCTAGTTTGATTATTTGTCGATTAAAGGTTTGTTAAGTACCATATTTTTTTGTGCAAAATTACACAATTGTATCAAGAGTTGAATATCGTGGATGGAGGACATTATGCATTATATGAATTGTTGTTTAGTTTTAAATAATTACAATGCAGTTCTGATATAAAATTGGAAAAGAAGAATCTATTCAAGATGTATTTTTCATAGAAGTTAAAATTAAAACATTGAATTAGGGCACTGTCCAATACTAGGTACTACTACTTCTGTGTCTGACCATTTTCTGGTATTTCTACTTGAAGTCAGTATAATATCATTGGCGATCATCGGTTTCATTATATACATTAAATTAATATGAGAAGCAAGTAATTCTTTGTGACATACAACAATAATTATATACATTTAATATATAATAATATATAATTATAATAACACAATAAGAAATAAAATCAATCACGAGTAGCCTGTGGATATTTTTAAATTTTTGCTTTTTATAGAAAATAAAAACTTTCTACACAAATCAAATAAAAAGTAATCATTTTGTGCGAAGCTGACATTATACTTTTTGGCGAAACGGGTTCTGTAATGCGAGCACAACCGGTCGCAATATTCGGCAGTATTCCTTAGGAAATTCTCAAGACACTCTCGGTTTGAGTCTCTAACGGGGTTTCGAACTTACACGAGCTTTCCATTGAGTTACTATTTCGTAGATCTATCTAGTTTTCCCCGTGGAGCCTGAGCAGCGAAATGTAGCCGGGTAAACATCCGTGGAATCAAACTCAAAGGATGCCAGTTTCATCTTTCGCTTCGGAGCGGCTGGGTATCCTTTACCTACGTAGGCATGCCCAAAGATAAAGGAGCCACGTGAGGATTATTCGCGACCGACGGAATACGAAGAATGTTGAAATTGTACGTACCCTTTCGGGTATCTCCGCTGCTTTATGGAA
Source organism: Lasioglossum lativentre (assembly GCA_916610255.1). Taxonomy (NCBI): domain Eukaryota; kingdom Metazoa; phylum Arthropoda; class Insecta; order Hymenoptera; family Halictidae; genus Lasioglossum; species Lasioglossum lativentre. The sequence goes on along the minus strand of OU744355.1, from coordinate 9,204,284 downwards.
ATTTCGACGATAATTTTCGACGTTCCGCGTCATCTTGTAGGAGTCCACCATTTTTCTGCCCTCGGCTCCCTTCGGCCGACACGCGAGTCAGTTTTCATCTTGGAAATTTATTTCCTGCTTCAAGTTCACGAGCTTAGAAGAACACTCTTGCGAAGTTCACTGAAGTGGAGCTTTCTTTTTTTTTTCTGCTTGCGATGCGCCTGTTAATAATTTCGAGAGCGTCGATTTCAAACAATCTTATCATTACATAACTAGACTGTGGATTTCATGCATTTACGATAAAAATTAGTACATCGATTACAAAACAGTAAAAACACTTAAAGAAGTTAAAAATCTTATTATTTCCAACGTATTTAAATTATGAAGAAAAGAAATCGATGTCACAAATTGTAACAAATTGTGTATCGTTCGTCACCTTTTTCTGATCAAAATGCCACCAAACACGGTATAATTACGACCATAATTACTCGTGTACAGGGCTTGAAACGGTCCCGGAAATAACTGTTTGAAGCTGTTTCATTTCGGGCTTGATCGAAACAGTTATGAAGGACCGATATTCTGAATAACTGTTACGAAGGACCGAAATTTTGGTTGATATCAGTTTCGATTACGGTCCTACGTAGATGGATATCGGTCCTAGTATGACGGTCTAGGACCGTTATTTTTTCGGTCCTATATCGGTCCTCATATCGGTTCTAAGTAGGGCTTGAGTGCCGAAGACGATGGATATTATCCAGTATTGGGAAGGAAAAAAAATAATTTTCCTAAATTATACAAGGTGGCTTGTGTAAATTTGGCTGTTCCGCCCACTCAAGTTAGTGTGGAAAGATTATTTTCCGCACTAAAATTCAACTTATCTCCACATAGATCAAGTATGTTAGGAAATATTATAGATGATATATTGTTAATTCGTTAAAATATGCCAAAGTTACACAATGAAAATTAAAATTACAATAAAAACGTAAAAATAGTTAATAATGTATATTCATCTATCGTTATAATAAAAATATCTATTGTTATAATAAAACATCATTCAATTATGACCAAAATATAACAGTTTTTAATTTTAGTAGTTATTTTCGGACCCGTTTCAAGCCCTACTTAGAACCGATATGAGGACCGATATAGGACCGAAAAAATAACGGTCCTAGACCGTTATACTAGGACCGATATCCATCTACGTAGGACCGTAATCGAAACCGATATCAACCAAAATTTCGGTCCTTCGTAACAGTTATTCAGAATATCGGTCCTTCATAACTGTTTCAAGGACCGAAATCGATATCATAACTATTTTCAAGTCCTGCTCGTGTAACAAGAGATTAAAGTTTCGGACTTCACATTTACGGTACAGGAATTCTTAACTTCGCTTGTTACTCGAGTAATGATAATCGTAATGATATCGTGTTTGGTTCCATTTTTATTAGAAAAACGAGACGAATGCGATGGTAAAAGTTTCGAAAAAAAATCAACAATAAGAAAGTTGCAATCTTTTCCTTCGCTTGATATAGTGCGAGTCTCATCGATACTCGACCCCTCGCTAGTGATCGTCGAGTGTGTTTACAGCTTGACTGGTTCCAAGGGGGATCCCACTTCAGTGGTGGGGATAAAATTTCAACAGTTACGGTAGAAGTCTCCGCGACAGTTACAGAGATGATACTGTATTAAGTATTGCTGAAAGGGGAGTATCGTTCGTACTGAGAATCGAGTTGCAACTTAGGTTTGCTAAATAAGGCAAGGGGTTAATTGGAAGAGCAACGATTGTGTGGAAACAATTGGCAGGAATTCATTGTCGTCGCAATTTCCCAGCAATCAGCAATGCACATTTCCTCTCAGTAGGCCATTGAGCAGCTCCGGCTGTATCCTACTGGCATTTACGGTACGCTCACGCATCTTCTTGCCCTTGCCTCAATTTATCTGAACCCGTCGGGGGACAAGACGATTGGGATAACTGGATCGTTCGGATAATGGTCTATTAATTCTCCCTTTCACTGCTGCTAGCACGTCGGGCACGTTTCCTGCACAGTGTGCGTTATTATCCTTTTTTTCTTAAGGAAGAACACCTCCTTCAACCCAGGGTAACTAAAGTTTCGTGAAAATGTACGAGTGGAACGCCCGTCGAATGTTTCATTTAATGTGAATTCTGTACCAAATGGTTTTCATGTACATTTTTATTTCATATTTTATTTACATTTCATAAAATATTTTTGTAAGAGTTCAATTATACTTGTGCTGTTATTTAGTTTAGTTATCTAGGGTGAAAATTCAAGTGCAAGAGCTGAGTAAAATTCAGATAGTAAATAAAAGTATCTGTACACAACTTTGGAAATCAAATATTATATTTGATGAAAAGTTTTAGAATAAAATTACATCAATTTTTAGATCGTGCTTAAATATTTTATTCGAAGAATATTGAAAATGTTTGTGTTTTGTAATGAAATATCTTATTTCTTTATTTTAGACATTATTGCTGAAAATTAAATAATTATTTTGCATTAATGCCATAAATTAGTATGATCTGTTATGTGGTAAAAAGCAGATCAGTGATCAGGATAAGCATTTCCAGTAATTCCAACATTCATCCCAGCCGTTAGATCAACTATAAAATTATTGTTATATTGCACCGAGCCATCGGAATCATGTTAAGTTAGCACTGTCTTCCGGATAATGGAGTAGTTCAAATTGATGTCACGTTTGGAATACTCTAGGAAGTTTCTCTTGTAGTGTACACTCGGTAACTGCTTCCAGTGAACTACACGACGGATTATGCCTCGGTCGGATAGCTCCGCAAGCATTTTCAGAACATTGTAGCGCATATTCAAGTAGGCGGATTGAAATATTTTCGCTGAGACCAGAGAGGAGATGGACTGTCATGCGATGGAGACCACAGACCAAATCGTGACCATGGTCGCACGAAAAATACTCTTATCGAAGCCACTATAAAATAAATAATTAATATACAGGGTGGGGCGCTATAAACAGGTCACCTGAATAACTCGCTTGTTTTTGAAGATAGAAGAAAATGCATTACTTGGTATCGAAGCGCTGGTAATTAGATGTTACTAATTTTTTTATAGGTGGAGACATCAAGGAGATATGAAGGTCAACCTTGTTTTTTTTAAATGGAATGGTATTGTTTTTAATTTACATTCTGGTAGTGTGTTTCAAGACGAATGCAATGACCTATTATGAAGATCGTTCAAGGTCATGGAAGGTCAACTGCAATAGAAAATAAATTATCTGAAAGAATTCTTCAAATACTTTTGTGTCTACTCTGGTTGTTGGCATACCGCTCTTGTAATTATTGATAAGGGTCACATTGTACGCTTATCTGTATCCAGAAATGTTAATAGTAGTTTGACTACCGATTAGAATACGGTTTTGTAATATTCTGACACGTGTAAATTTCTATTTGTACCGCGGACAACCAATAGCCAAAGAGTTGTCATACAAAAACATGCTTGAAAAAGAGCTTGCTCTGTAATAGATGGAAATGCAATTGATCGGACAGTGCCATCAGTATTGCTACGTTTTAGACTATGTATCCATGTTCAAGGTCGTCATTTTAAACACATATACTAGCAGTGAGTACGTAAATAACATGTTACATGTAAATCGTTGAAGTGTTCGAAGAGTGCTTTCAGACAATTTATTTTCTATTGCAGTTGACCTTGCGTGACCTATAATGACCTTCATAATAAATCATTGTATTCGTCTTGAAACACACTATCAGAATATAAATAAAAAACCATACTGTTCCATTTAAAAAAACAAGGTTGACCTTCATATCTTCTTGACGTCTCCACCTATAAAAAAATTAGTAACATCAAATTACGAGCGCTTCGATACCAAGTAAGTTTGGTCTGATGCATTTTCTTCTATCTTCAAAAACAAGCGAGTTCTTCAGGTGACCTGTTTATAGCGTCCCACCCTGTATATACATCTAAAAACGAATCAATTTTAAAATGTAATAACTCTTACCGAAGCCACTTATTACATGATTCACCCTTTATATTACGTTGTCCCACAAGTTTCTTTTGCAATGTGTATGTTTAAAATTAGTAAACAATACGTTACCTCATCCAGGCCCGGGCAACTTTTTCCCCCGCTTTCGCTTCACGATTCCCACTACCAGTTTACCGCTCCCCCACTACCAGTGTACCGTTTCCCCACTATCAACTACAGTAAACTCGCGATCTAAGTCCCTCGGGGGTACTCGATCTAAGTCCCTCGGAGGTACTCGATCTAAGTCCGTTCGCCTATCCCTTCCACTGAGGGGCATACCACGCGAGGGGCCATGAAGTGTGACCCACTACTAATCCAATTACAAAACTGCTGTATTTTTCATTATTTTTTTATGGGACTTTCAACAACTAAATTGTGGCATTTTTCTTAAAATGACACTAAACACGATATAATTTCAACTGTATTTAGTGGTTTAATTGACGGTATGTAGTAAAATTAGGACATAGAAGAGGATAGCGAGTGAAAAAGAAAGAGCTAATTTTTTTATTTTCAATTTTCATATTATACAACCATTCTCAAGATATTTGTCACATTTTTCTTATTAAAATGTGTCGTTCAATAACCTCCAACGGGCTGTAACTCCGTTAATTTACAAAATTCTATTCTAATTCTTTGAGAACATATTTCTGAGATGTTATGTTGTTTATGTAAACATATGCTATATGTAATAAATTATAAATTATGCTTCACATGTACAGCAAATATGGCCCAAATTGAATCTTGTTTGGTGAACATTTTAATAAAAAAAATGTCGCAAATATATTGGTAAAATTTCATTAACAATAAGTAAAAAATAAAGAAGTTTCATTATTGCACTAGCATTGTCTCATCGATACGGTATTTTTTGTTGTGCCTTCGGTCGCGCGGTCCATGTTTACATGCGCTGTCCTTTTCTACGTTCGGAGCGGTCGACACGGTCACAAAATATAGTTTCCCCTCACGATCTTTGTCCCACCGCCGATCTGAGGATCGGACTTAAGGATGTTCTAGAGGTATATAAAAACGCAACAAAATTTTTGAAAATTTGACAAGATATAATTCTTACTAAATTATTGCAATTACCAAAGTTTGGGTTCGATTCACCGCACCGTTTAAGAATTATAGCAACTTAAAGTTTGCACATTTGAACACGTCTTCTTATGGAGAATTCATAAAAGTCCACTTCACACCCTATTTAAACCTTGAAAAAACGCAACTAGAAACTCCAGTTTTTTTTTAGATATAGTACAAATTATGTAATTAATTATGTTCAAAATTTATTAGGATTCACTAAACAGTTACAGAGCAAAAAATTATAAACTGTTACAAAACGTCAAATTTATCGTGTAGTCATCTCAATAATAACCAGGAATATTGCTTTCTGAAGTATTTTTAATTTATTTAAATATTTATTTTTAACTTTTTATTGCGTAATTATATATATTGAATATCACAAATTTATTATCTTGAAGTTCAAATCAGAGGGTACAATTATTCGCAAAAGTCATTTACAATTTTTTATAATATAAAGACAATTTGATTAAAAAATGAATATAACATAAAATTCACTAATTAAACGAAAGCTTTTTAAATTAATCTATTTTTTTAATGCATAATATACTCATGAATGGCTTTCATTGCCAATATATTGATGGATTTCAAATTTCTTGTACTTTTGTCTCCCATTGTACCTCCAGAACATCCTTAAATCGCGACTTTACTGTTTTTCATCCAGAGGAGTTTGGTGGGGAGGACCCAGGAGTGGGGAGAGGAGTCGTCTGCGCCTCGCTAGCCGCAAGTTGTCCAGGACTGACTTAATCCTCTATCTTTTAATTCACATATATCACTTCAGAAAAATCGCCGATGAAAGCCAGGGGTTAAAGGGAAATTTCGAAAGACCAAATCCTCAGTGACTCCTCAGAAACGTGAACACCTAGCTCGCCAAAAGGAAGAAGACGAAAGAATAAGAGCGTACAGGTCAAGTATGTGAGGCAAACTGATCTATCCAGTTGGGTGCTCGGTCTTGACTAACCGTTCAACGATCAGTTCTGATGGGAAGAGTCGGCTTTCCGCTCCCTATTGTAGATATCCCGCGAAGAAATTCCGTATCAGCTGGGATTTACCAGCTTGGAGAGATCAGTCCCGTCGCATCCCTATTCCAAAATTCTCCGAACTCATCAGAAGGAGAATCCCATCCGGCTCGGTAAGAAGCGGAAACTTCTCCTCGTTCTCCGTCGAACTTCATCTTGAAACTGCGTCGCGTTGCGAGCGTCTCTCCAGGTAGCAGGACTCAGATTTACCGAGGGAAAGAAGATCGAGGCGACGCGTCACAATATGGGGTGCGAGAACCGACATTATGGCAGGAGGGGGCCAGGAGGACTTATGCGAGAATAAATCGAACGGCTAGAATAAAGTTGTCTCAGCCGAGGCTTAGTTCCCGAGGAAATCGATCCGCGAAATCTGCTACGTACGCACGCACCGTAGATTACATCGTTAACACGGTATCCCAGGCTTAATCCCTCGATCGACCTTTAAAGTATTTTATTTCACAGAAAATTGTTAGCTTCTCTTAAACCGTTGATGACAGTAGCGTCAATTACAGGGGAGTGTAGAGGTACATTTTTTTTAAGAATAATAACTATCGACTGAGAACATTTTTCTTATTTATTACTAAACATTTATTATTACTAAAACTTTTGCATACATCTAACACTTACCGGAATAATAAAATAAAAGAAACATTATGCAAATAAACAGATTAAAGGAAGTGGTTTGTCTGTTCCTGAAACTTGTTTTTTCATATGAAAATTGTAATTAGAACTTTAAACAGTCTTATATTCGTAAACGATAATACAACTATTAAATAACTTGGACGTTATGTTTTCATTATTTATTAATTATATATAACTACACAAGAAATTCTGAATTGAAAATGATCGAATACACTTGTCATTTTGGAAGTATTTACAACTCAGTTGAACCACTCTAAAAAACTTTCTACACATTAATAAAACGTTTTTGGTTGAAATACTTAAATCGAAATTGAAGGTTCATGTTTCTAGTAATTCACGCTGTTTGTTAGCTTTAGAGGATATAAGCATTTGACATTTTCTAAATATGTACAAACTATAATGCAAATTGTAAATAAATTATTTACAAACATTATGTTTGGCTACTGAATTCTTCGGAAAACTTCATGATAAATGTCTTCCAATGAATTGTATCTTATTATATTTACTATTTGCCAAGGACACATTATTTTCCGCGAATCCTCTAAGTGAGGAATATTGTACCAAAGCGTAAGTCGCACTTATGCAACGTTGTACCACTTGACTCGGATCGATGGGAGTCTAGTAGTTCCCGAAGTCGCGATTCTGGTTCCGCCGCAAACTTTTTCCGAAGTTACACTGCTGAACGATTGCATCCTAGGACAATACGTCTTCCGACACTATCACCGAGACATTCTTTCCTAAGTTGAAACGCAGATCCGTATTCGATTTTCGTTGGTTTCTCGGTTTCGCCTGTCGGCTTCGCGACGGAACAAGAAATTTGACACAAATGAAATGTCTTGGAGGAGCTACGTTTTCTAAGACACATGATACTTGAAGTTCTACACCCTCGGGGAAGTTATTGGGGAAGAGCGAAGAATAGAGACATTCTTGAAAACGCGTCTGTAAAGTAAATATGCGAATGTCCTAAAACTGGTAGAATGTTTGTACATGTATATGCCCATGCGTACAAGAATTTATCATTTTATTATATAAAATCGTCTATCCAAAATTCACTTAAATATTATGAAACTATATAATTTCTTTTATGTGTACAAAGAGTCAAATCACTGCTATAACAACTGTGCATCGGTTATGTAACAGCACAATATATTTTTCAATGTATTTGTAACAATAATAAGTAGTAAATGTTATCAAAGTTCTCGATCGCACAATTGTTGACAACTAAAGATGTGTTAATGTTTTCGGCGCAAAGGTTCGATCTAGTAGAAAAAATATAAAGCTGTTTTGCTAGTTTGTTTAAACTTTCGACGTTTCAATCCATATGTGGATCTTTTTCGAGAAAGAGGAAAACTGCGTTTAAAAAAATTTTTATAATTTTAATTATAATATTGTAAAAACCATCGGATTCAAATACACTATCAAAATACGGTATTAAATTACTCACTTGCTTTATGACAATATTAAAAACAAAATTGATATATACATAAACACATGTTGTTTCAATGCCGGTAATCCTAATAATATTTTGTATCTAATAATATATTGTACATGCTTTTTCATCATGTTGGTATCTATTGATGTTTATTCAATTTTACCATAACACTTGGTATATGTGCAGTGTAGGTGTTTGACTTTTCACGGTTTGAATTACCCGCCAAATATCGATTGGTTCATGTTGGATCTATTGATTTTGACTGATTTCTGATTGGTTTGGTTTCTGTTAGCCTCGTGTCTGTGCCACAATATTGTTGTTAATATTGTCATAAAGCAAGTGAGTAATTTAATACAGTATTTTGATAGTGTATTTGAATTCGTTGGTTTTTACAATATTATAATTAAAATTATAAAAATTTTTTCAGACACAGTTTTCCTCTTTCTTGATAAAGATCCATATATGGATTGAAACGTCGAAAGTTTAAACAAACTAGCAAAACAGCTTTATATTTTTTCTACTAGATCGAACCTTTGCACCGAAAACATTAACACATCTTTAGTTGTCAATAATAAGTAGTGGAGTAAAACAAAATACTGAATTATCAGCTACTACACGATGAACTGAAAAATATATAGTGCCATTTAAAAAAATTATTGGTTACCTCCAAAATACCTTGAAGCCAACAATAGCCAGAAAATTGTTTACATCATCATATTCGCCTCTTTGTTAAAGAGGAAAGTTGTACCGTTCAAAGAGGCAAATATATTAACAATTATTATTGTTGTTTTCAAGGTCTTTTGAAGGTCACCAATGATTTCTTCAAATGATATATTTTTAATTTGGACCTAACGGAGATACATATACAGGGTGGTCCACGCAACTTGCACACCTAGAATAACTTCCAAAGTATGCGTTGCACGAAAAAGTGTTGTATATAGAAGTTGCATGGTTTGAAGGGGTACATTATGTAGTGTATATACTTTTTTTACAGGTGGAAGCGTTTCGGTGATTTGAAGGTCGACTTTGTTTTTTTAAATGAAATATTATATTTTTTATACCAAAATATGGAAGAATGTCAAATTCTGAGTAAAAAAGTATTGATCTTCATTAGCCCTAAACCTAATAATTAAAGAGTAATTGCACTTTATTTTCTGAAAATTTTCTTCGCGTAATATGTTAAGAAGCTGTCCTGCGGAAATCTGTGATAAGGTCGAATTTCTAACTTGATATTACGCGAAGAAAATTTTCAGAAAATAAAGTGCAATTACTCTTTAATTATTAGGTTTAGGGCTAATGAAGATCAATACTATTTTAATCAGAATTCGACATTCTTCCATATTTTGATATCAAAAATATAGTATTCCATTTAAAAAAAGAAAGTCGACCTTCAAATCTCCGAAACGCTTCCACCTATAAAAAAAATAAATACACTACATAATGTACCCCTTCAGACCATGCAACTTCTATATACAACACTTTTTCGTGCAACACATACTTTGGAAGTTATTATAGGTGTGCAAGTTGCGTGGACCACCCTGTATTTAGGTGTTCTGTTTCTCGCGAATCGCCCTGTACAATCCCGATAACCGTAAAATAAAAACTGTGAACCGCGCCATTTTTCCGGGCCCGGTAATTCCAATATGAAACGAGCTCTGTATCTCTGAAACAGATCGGGATCGTTTAGAGAACATGTTGGCGATGCGAACTCTAGAAATTCGCGATCGAGAGTCGTTGAATCGATACGCGCTTGGGACAAAAGAGCTCGCGTAAAATCAGGGGATAATATCCATAACGCCATTTACATACACTGGTGCCGGAGACGTCGGTGGTGCTTGTCAACGCAATAGGATCGTTTCCGGTGGAGGTCCGGTGAATAATTCGGCCAATATTGTTTGGTATTCCGAGGAGGGTGTTACAAGGCGACATCTCTCGAGGCGTCGTCGAAGGCGCCTGTGTATGCAGTGTACGGGCGTCGCGACGACGCGCGACGTCTATAGCACTGCCATTGCGACACTTGCTCGGGCATATAGTCCCATTGGGCTCTGGGTATATCCTGGAACCAGACCATGCTGCGTACCGAGTGCTGCGAACAATATGACGATCTATACTCTCGATATCTTTGTCCTAATCTATTGTTTGGTATTCAATGCGCGCCGGCTCCGATGGAATCTGATTGACTCCGAGAGTAATTGATAAATCTCTGCTCTGCCTCGGTGGGAGAGTGGAACACGTATTTTGGCAAACAATCGTGGAAATCATCGTTTGCGAAAGCGAAAAATTAGTTCAGTTAAAATTATTATAAAATATTGATCCACTAGTTATGGTCAATACAAATAATTACCCTAATATTGTGTTTTTCTTTCAGTTATATGCGTTTGTGTAATACATGGTGTGTTTGCTAATCATAGGTGTGATTTAAACCGTATTAGTAGTAAAAATATTACGAGAATTTTGAAACATCGATTTATTATTGTCGCTTTATTAAAATGTTTGATGAAAGAAATATTTTTGTTGATGCAGAAAATTTTTATTTTGCATGAAGGCTGTAATCTACCCATAACAGTTATAGGATAGTAGTCGAGAAAAACTGAGATTTTCGTCATCTTCGAGTTAGAAACATTTGTCAAACTTGAAATTTTGTTCAAAATGATTTTCATGCTAAAAGTTTTAGATACATACTAAATTAGATGTACGAACGCACTATTTCTCATGATTCACAATGGACAAAATTATCAAAATTTCTTTGAAGATAATTAGAAAGCTTGTACCGAGTGGAGCAGCTTGTACAAACATTGAATAGTGCGACGTTGTTCTTGTATAATTTCGCTATCTCTTCTAATGACGGTTACTGTGATCAGGTATGTGTACATCGTTACACGTATACGTATAGGTTTACCAAGCGTACTTGTGGTTTATGGGGGAACTAAGGGGAATTAGTGGTAAATGGACCGTTCGTTGGAGGTCTTCGCCAATTAAGCAGCCAAATGTATTGCGTTAATATTCAGTATCATTCAGCCGGTATCGTATTGACAGAATGCTTTCGGGAAAGTTTCGTCACGATGTCGGAAAACTACTGACTATGATCGATGCTAACCGTGTAAATAAAAATCGCCAGAGCTTCGAATTTTCTATAAATGCAGCATGGAAATTTGAAATCGATAAAACGATAACATGACTCGATTAAATTCAGAGACCCCGGTCACTGTCCTATAATCATCGGATGTTGAAATTATGAATTAAGCAGTGAGAGTCTGTCTACTAGGCAAGCAAACCGAGAAGTCCACATGTCGCTAAATTAACTCAAGAGATTATCCTAAGCTTGTGCCCGGAAGTTCTCCCAGATGCGGTTTACTCACCAAGTCATGCTCTAACAGATTGTTGTTTACTTCGTTCCTTGAAGTGCGTCTTCACTGGGAAACATTTCACTGTGATGGCGGAGTGGATGGAAGTGAGAGAACACACTTTGATGGTGATTAAATAAAGATAGATCTCGGATAAAACAATTGTGGTAATTGAAAATTTCAATCGTTTCGCTTTTTTCGTATCATGGTGTCTCCTGGTATTACATCTTCTAACAAAATGTTATCATTTATATTTATATTTGCGTAAAGAAAGCAGACCATTGTAACAAAAAATCATTCCAGAAACTCGATAATAATAAAATCAAATATAATATACAAAATATCCTTTTTATACTCGCATCTTTTAACAAAATGTTATTGTTCATCGTTTGGATCTTTATAAAAATGGTAAAAGTATGTGAAATTAATGATACCACCTTTTATACATAGAAGATTTTCACGATTTCCGTGTTGAAGGTTAGGCCTTGCCAATTTCTATTATAATACAAAATTTAGCGTCGTTGTATAAGCATTAAACAATCAATGTTTGGACATGCAAAGGCAAGAGAATCGATATGATCATGAATCAAGTTAGATTCTGTTCAGGTATTCAGAACACATCCGGCAGAATTACTGTTTCGCATAAATTAATTGTAGACGACACACGGAGCTGCGTATATGTATTATTTAAAGCTGCATAATAGCTCATTACACTCAAAATTTGCAACTCTCAAATCAAAACGCATATACAAGTAACAATAATGACACACAATACGATAATTACAGATCGATTTCGATGAAACAGAAACGTAAAATTCTGGGCCTGCATCAATTATGCATAATTAATTTGTTAATAATTATTCATATAGAATGGATCACTTTGTTTATCTGCTTGTAACTATTTTCTACATTTTGTTTAGGAAATTCTCTCGAAATGGAGGGGCTCAAAAATGAATTCAATTCTCGGTTTCAGATTGAAATTCTACACTAAACTAGATCCCAAAAGTAATTCCCACTTGAGGGATATCATGCCATTCAATCCGTCCGCTAGAATCGAATAATTAACGAGCATCCCTCGATGTGTTCCGGCGAAATAATTATCGTCGACAATTTTCCTATCAACCCGTGATTATCATTATACAAAGAAATTCGAAACTCTTTTGCCATTCATATTAAAACATTTCATTAAAACAAGACCAAGATCGCTTGAGATAATTAAAAATATCCGGGGTTCATTAAAGCAAATACCCCGTGGAACTACTAAATTTGCTTTAAAAATCCAGGTATTTTTAATGCGGGGTAAATATGTCCACGAGCAACAGAAATTATACTCGCGTGGGGCAAAATATTGTTCTGCATTGTTATTGAGTAATTAGGAACGTTTGTCAACTGAACAGGAACGTATTTATCGCAAAAATATTATACTCCACTGCATTAATTAGTTATGGTAATCCTGTAAATGCCTGTCCATTCATTATTCCTGATGTATAATAAAATAGACACATGTAATACAAGAATTTATGAATGTAGAGAGGTTTTCTAATTATTTTTTCTCTTTGACAAAATGGTGCATTTTTGTTTCTACAAAAATATACTCTGGATGTTACTTCTACCATATTTTAAATCCACGTGGATAAATAATAAACTAATGGTAAACTTTCGTAATGTAATGGTACTTTTCTATGTTTTAGGTCCATGTAGATAAATAATTGACTGATCCTAAAAAGGCATCTGCCTTATGCTGATCACGTAAAGGGAATACCTCATTTTTCATCGATTTTGTTTTTCCACTCTTGTCCACATGTATTATACATTATATGCTTCGATTTGAAAGTTTCATTCACGCGGTTTGCTTCTGAAAAGACAAATCCCTAGTGGACACGTTTCTGAGAGGAATTTCTTTGACAGTTTATTTCTCGATAACCGTCGTTTCTGCTGTCGATTTTCCCCAATTTTACACGCGTCTACATACACTCGAAAGCAAATAATCCGGCGAAAATGGCGTCGTTCAAGAGAAAGAGAGCATCTTGTTAGATCTGTGAGAACTGGCGATTTTTGGAAATTTTTATAAACAAAACTATTAGACATATCGATTACAAACTTTGTCAATTTATTTGTAAGTATTTACAGAGTACACTGTAATTTTTACAAGTAAAACTATTGATATACTATTTGTGCGTAAAGATGAATGAAACCAAAAAATTAAATAGATGCACAGTTCGCATGAATATGGCAATCATTTAAAGTAAAACAATAAAAAATGTTTTAAAAAATAGGCAAATAGCAACGTTTGGTACAACAAAAATTTCGGTGAAACAAGATTTGCTTGTCCAGTTTTAGATCTCGCTTTTTGAAAATATTGACGCTAGTTTCGGCGATAAAGGGGCATCCACTGAATGTGCATGCGAAAGTTCAGATAAATTGGACGTTTGGTTTTTGAGCTATCATGTCAGTCAATTACGAAAACGTCATTTCGTGAAAAATGCGTTTTTTCACGTACTGTTACAAAGAAAATGAAGTTCGTCCCATTTCTAGACCTGTCAGACTATTGTAGCAGGGAAATAATATAATGCATATAAGCTTTAAAGAGGATACGAAAATTTCTAAAAAGGTCCAAAATATTCCTGGCAAAAAAATTTAACATAGAATTTAACATAGATATTGTTAAATTGTGCAGATTGTGGCATGTATAGTATTGGATACAACTTATAGGAGAAATATAATATTTCAAGCTCTATTTATTTAATCGTCATTTCAAAGTTGCAATAAAACTGCATTTTAAATAGAAAGTGCAGAGCAAATAGATTATACAGGGTGTCCCAAAATTCCTCCAACTCCCTGAAACGAATGGTCCCTGAGGTCATTTGAAGCGACATTTTCCTTTTCGAAAATGTCCGCTGTGGCTTCGTTTAGGAGTTATTAACCCCTTGCACTATAATACCGAGTCGGACTCGTGACGAAGATTTCGAAGAGAGTATACTAAATATTCATGCTATTAATTTCCTTCAAACTTTAAATTGAAACAAAATTATATTTTTTTGTTGTTGAAACCATTGGAGACTGCATTGGAGACTGCAAAAATAATAATAATTAAGTATTTTAACGTTTTGAGTTACTTACGAAACATGAAGAAATGAATTATTATTATTTTTATTGTGTTCCATATATGAAAATACGATATACCTGCAAACTAATGTGTTATTAAATCATTTCTACGAAAAAATGATTGCATTATTTGTTTGTCAAAAAAAAAATTTTTTTCAAAATCGTGATGTAGACAAATTTTCAAACCAGATTTGAAATCAGCGTGAAAAAATCTACGGGGAATGATGTTTAGCATGTATTAAAAAAATTTTTTCCGCGCGTGGTGATTGAAAAACCACAATTTTCTTGAAATTGTACAAGTTTAACGAATTTTATCAAGGTTAAAAAACGTTTGTACCATAATCTCCCTATTTTTCCCATATTCTACAAAGTTTCAGCTTCAATTTAAAAAAAATTTCATCGCTCTACCTCATTTCTATCGAAAGTTCTTTGATTTTGAATCGAGTTTGCTCAAATGGCCCCCTTGTGCGGCGCGGCGCGACGGACGGCTTTCGTCGTATTTCGGCTCTGCTGGCGCGCCGGACCATCTTTGTCCGTGTTTTTCGTTAATAGCTCGATTTCCTTTTCGAATTTTCAGGGAGTTGAAGGAATTTTGGGACACCCTGTATGTATATTTTGATAATCTAAGGGTGCACAGTAGCTCTAGTGAATGAGGCTCGCGGCTACGAACTCGTGGTGTCCCGAGTTCGAATCCCGTCGGCACCTTCTGAGATTTTTCTCAAAAGATATTAAACTGTGGCGCCCAAGCTGGTGGTGGTTCGTAACCCACCTTAATAAACTGTGTAGGTCCAACTACCAAAAAAGTTCTAAAATTTGGTAGAATAAGAAATAAAGTACATGCATACAAAGAATTTGTCGGTTGTCTTGTTCTGTTCGCATCTTTCTCCATGATTGGGGGAATAGTTATTTTCGCAACATCCCTATTTTGATAATCTAGAGCATAATATAAAATATTTCAATTTTGCGAGACTCCATAGTATGTTAATATCTTACATTAACAAATAAATAAAATATTTAAAATATGAGTCTCAGTATTTCCAATATCTGAAAACAACACTATTTTAGACTTTTAAAAGATATCTAATAAAATATTTTATTTTCAAAAGTGTACGATCTAAAATCAGATAGACTATTTATTTGATGTAATATTTTATCTACCTCCGGCCACTTATAATAAAAGCAGAATTATACCTGTTTGAAGCATTTCCTTAGCATCTGAAAGGATTGGAAACACTTAATCGTGGTCCAGGAGTAACTTCAAAGTATAACAAAGCGTTGACACCTGATTGTCGGTGTTACTGGTATATTTGGTCCCCTTTGTCTCTCGAATAATTCAATACATCGCTAGAGCCGCCTTCGCTCGTATCTCGATGTCGAGACACCGCGGTACTGTCAAAGTGTCCTTTTTATAAGCAGGAAGGGAATAATAGGTAGAAATAATACGTCAAGCCAACTGCACGTGACAGCTCTATATCCTCATGCTCAGTTTGTCAATCTACTGCTTTCGCGTGTGATACTCAATTTCGGCGACAATGGCCTCTAGCTATGTCAATGGTTTCGCACAAGAACATTATTATTTAGGAGCAAAATGAAACCTAAGAAACGTAAGAAGAACGAGCAAATGTTTTTTTAAAGTAACTTGCACATTTGTGATATTTACGATTCAGAAAGTCACTGCACTAAAAATTTTCAATTTTGTAAATAGCTATGAAAATCACGACTACTGAATTGCAATTTAAGAAATTTTTAATTGACAAAAACTCCAACTCTGTAGCTATGCAACTTATGACTACCGAGTTGTAATTTAACAAAATTTCAATTCATAAAAACTCCAACTCTGTAACTATGCAATTACCTAGTTGGAATTTAACAAACTTTTAATTGATAAAACTCCAACTCTGCAACTATACAACTACCTAGTAGCAATTTACCAAATCTTTAATTGATGAAAACTCCAACTCTGTAACTATGCAACTTATGACTACCTAGTTGCAATTTAAAAAAAATTTTAATTCATAAAAACTCCAACTATGTAACTATGCAACTACCTAGTTGGAAATTAACAAATTTTTAATTGATAAAACTCCAACTCTGCAACTATACAACTACCTAGTAGCAATTTACCAAATCTTTAAGTGATGAAAACTCCAACTCTGTAACTATGCAACTTATGACTACCTAGTTGCAATTTAAAAAAAATTTTAATTCATAAAAACTCCAACTATGTAAGTATGCAATTACCTAGTTGCAATTTAACAAATTTTTAATTGATAAAACTCCAACTCTGCAACTATACAATTACCCAGTTGCAATTTGACAAATTTTTAATTAATAAAACTCCAACTCTGTAACTATGCAATTCATTACTACCTAGTTGTAATTTATCAAATTCTTAATTGATAAAAATTGCAACTCTATAACTACGCAAAGTACCACTAACTTAGTTGCAAATTAACAAGATTTTAATTGATAAAAATTCTAAGTCTATATTAGCGATTGTAATCCGCCATGTATCAGTTTGAAAGTTCGCGCCACGTCGTCTGTTTGCTCCTTTTGTCGAGCCGCCGGCAGCGCCACCTGCCGCGCCGTTGGGGACCATCGCGGGTCCTATAACTTTTGTTCATTCCTCCCTTGTTCGTCAGCTACTTGTATGGTCGCAGCGTTTAGAAACCTCTGTAAGTACCTTATCCGCCGTAATCTTGACTAAATCTAACACTCTATAACCATGTAAGTTGAACCACTCATTAGTTTCAATTTGATGCCCTGATTGGTACGCTGTCTTTAACTCTTGGTTTTCAATTATAATTTAAGAAATTTCTGTGCATATTTCTTTCATTCGCAGCATGGAAGATTTAGGAAAAAATTGTATGATCAACGACATAATCAATCATTTCGAAGGAATTTAATTTTTAACGTTATGATGAGTTATATTCCCGCGTGATGCATCAAACATTCCGTGGTTATTTTGTATATCTACGAGATACATTATTCCGCACAGTATAAATGGACGACTTCTACGCGAGATATATTTCTTTTCCAAGATTAATGCAGTTGGTACTCCTTTTTCCTCCAAATTATGAAATATCGGTAGATCCCAAGGATTCGTTTCGTTCATTTATCCCGTCGGAGGTTTTCCAATGGTTAATATTCATTTTTGCAGCTATACATTCCGTGTAATGCTGTAATTTACTTTTAGCCGCAGATTATAAAACTTCGTTGTTTATAGTCTCCTTAAATCTTCCAAATGACTGCGTTTCCAACCCCCATTGTATTCCTCTGTATTAGATCATTTGTGTCCCATAGTTCTAACGGTTCCAAAGTCGTGACTACGGTTCTCGATATTCGTGTTATACACTTTCGTTGAAAATGTTAAAGCACACAAAGAAAATTGTAATTGAAATTTTTAATCTGAAAGTTTCGTTCTACTGGGTTACACAAAGTTACCTAAAATTACGGAACTTTAAAATAGTTTGGTGAAGACTTTTTATCATTAAGCAGTATGTGAACATAGGAAAAATTTCCAGCTTAATTATAGTACACTATGATATGCCTATAAAAATTATGTCTATAAAACTGTCCCCATTGCCACTTCAGGTACTTCATTCACAGACACGCGAAGAAAGTTAGAATTTTCTGGTATTATAAAGGAAACAGCATTGTTTGACATAAACAATATGTGTTTGACTTAGAGATTCCCATTTCACGTGTATGTAAATACACGTGGTACGTGAAACGTGTAGTACGAATTTAAGAATCCGTGAATACGGATCCACGAACACGTGAATACGGATCCGTGAATACAAATCCGTGAATACGAATCCGTGAATACGAATCCGTGAGCACGGATCCACGAACACGTAAATACGGATCTGTGTACACTAGAGTGGACCTTAATTTTTGACCAACGAATTTTTTTCACGACGCCCTCCAGAATTGTTTAATTGAAAATTTTGAAAATTTTAAAAATTCACCTTAACTATGGAGTATGACATATCGTTGGATTTGTCTTTTTTTCTAAATAGGAATATGGAAAAATTATATGACCTCCTTTAAATAAAAATAACGACGACCGTCAAATTTCGAAAATTTGATTTCCAAAAAATTTTTCTCCAACTATAGCTTAGGTCCATCCTAGTGTACACGGATCTGCGAATACAAATCCGTGTAGACGGATATGCGAATACGGAACCGTTCGGCATGTTCCATTTCGACAACTAAGGCGTTATTGTTTTTCGATCGAATTTTTTTTGACTGTTGATGTTCGACGTTAAATTACCGTACATTAAAATGCACATGTAAAATAAATACGCGAATATTTGTGAAATTAAAATACACGGGTACCCGTGTACTTAGTATTACGTGGATTAAAATTTGGATTCGTTTATTGCACGTGAAGTACGGACCTATATTAGATTTGATTGTAGAAACGGATCTGGAATAAATTAGAACAGGTGTTAGAGTTAGAAGAGCGATGCGTTTATTGCGAAATAGAGAGCGATAATGACGTGAAAGAGAACAATCCAAAGAAAAAGAAAGGATTACATAGATGGACATAAGCATGCATTTAAAGACTGCAGCAATGGTGACGCGTAAATATAAACATAGAGAACCTATTTGAGTAACGCTTGCGTTACTTGAGGCGTGAGCGTGAACAACGAGTGTCCTGAGCTAACACTCATTTTGATAAATAAATTTTTGGGTTACAAAGTGCAAATCTCTGTTTAAAGCACGAATCTCTTCACAAGAGAAATAAAATTCGTAGTATAATAAAAAACAAATTAGACATTTTGCCCCATCAATCAGTAAATATGAATACAGAAAAATTTTTGCAACAACCTGCTTTGCAATTTTTGTATAATGACGACAGTGATGACATGTCGAACATAAATGTAGAATACGAGAAATATATTGTGGAACAACAATTATGTTTTGATTTATGTCCATATGAGTGATAGAAGTCGCGGATAACCAAATATCCGACAATTGCAAAACTTGCAATGAAATATTTGGTGATACTGGCAACATCGGATAGTTCCGAACGGTGTTTTTCAACTTCCGGAAATATTGTAACGCAAAAAAGAACGCGATTACTACCAGAAAATTTAAACATGTTAGTCACTTTATATCAAAATAGAAAATTGATCGATTAAATTTTATTACGTAAAATTGTGTTAATTATTTTTTGTTACCTGTAACCCAAAAATTTCTTTATCAAGATGAGTGTTAGCTCGGAACACATTTGTCTGTACATTCTTTATATTGCTTTAAATTGCATAGGGGAAAGTGTTTTTTATTATTTAGATACGTACTTCGATACAATAAAAATATAAAAAAAAGCTTCTCTTGCCTTTTTAATAAAGAAATTGAGCCCTCAGCATTATGTACATTAAAATGAAGGAGGAGCCCATTACTGCGATACGATAAATCACTAGGAATGTCCCTAATACTGCGGTATGAATTGCAACTACGATGAGAAACAAGGTTCACTTCAGACGAACGTTGTACACCTAGGTTAGAATTCGGTAAAAGTAAACAATTTTAGAGAAAGAGTAATATTATAGAAAAAATAAGGTATTCCAAAGGTTAAATCGAAATTTAATAAAGAAAACGGTAACAAAACTAAAAATCTAAATAAAATGAGGAAGAGAAAAAGAGAAATAATAAATAGTTATGTAATAATAAGATCATTTGTGTGATATTATACCAATATGTTGTTAAAATTATTAAAGGTTTATTCATTTACAGTAGACTCCCATATAACGCGACGAAAAACTTGTTTAAAAAGACTGTATGGACTAAATTTACAATAACGAAACATTATGTAAGAAGACTGTACACTTATTACTGCCACATAAAATATATACATACACTAATTTTAAACAATTTTTTTATCGCGTTATTTGGGAGTCTACTGTAAAATGTAATAATTATTTAAATTAATGCCGAGGTACGTAGTTAGTTTGTTTCCGTGCGCTCGTAAATTTAAAATTCGAATCCGCAGTAATGGATACGCGGTAATTGGTACATGGCTCTTTTTCGTCCGCAGTAATACGTACGAAATGTTATCGATTTTATTTTTTGATATTTTCTTATGTTATATTAGGTTTTGAGGGCCACCAATTTTTTTTTTGTATTCAGAACACATCATTCTTCCATAAAATGCTTACGTAACATAAAATACGATCGAAGCGTGATACCGCAGTAATCGGTACAATTTATCCTATATCTACCAAGAAAAATACAGTAGCTCCGATCGATCGATGAAAGGTTAGCCTAATTTAACTGCTTTTGTTCCAGGTGCAGGGACCCGGTGGGCCATTAGATAGACCGGAAGTTGCGGCTGATGAACGACGGGGCGACCGAGAAGGAGCAAGCAGCGTCTCGCGCGCGGAGTAAGTGAGCACATGTGAGGAGTGTCGTGACCCGAGACACTTGTTGCACGTCGGTTATCCCTTAAAAAGTCCGCCACGAGGCGTGCTTCTGTCAGGACCAAGGGATTAGTCAACGTCCTTAAACAGGAGAATGGGAAGAAAATGAAAAGAAAGAAAGGTAGCGACGCGCGCGTGCCTTGAATCCCGGGTTCGGGTCTGCCAGCGTTCTTCCGCGTGCTGTCAGCCATGCCGCTCGTGAGCATGCTCATCGTGTTTCGCGAACTTTTCCCGTTGACGCGATGCGAATTCGCTCGTTGCTTCGATGAACACCTGTGACGGCTGCCATGTCGATCGTTGACGAATCTTCGCGCGGGTGCGAACGCGGGTTAGCTACCTGTTAGCTAGCTACTCGACGACCACAGCTCCGTCGAGTGATCCGCGCTAAAGTTCCTTCCGATTATCGCGCGTGTTATACAGGGGAATCGTTAACCGTAACCGGACGAACAGAGGACATGAGCGTGATGATCGTGTGTTCAGGCCGGTGACACCGGTCGCCGTTGTGCGTGAGTGCGTGCGCGTGTGTGGCTATCGTCGCTGGTTCTCCTAGGTGGCGGACTGTCGGCACAACGGATATTCGACCGTGGTGAGTTCTTATCGTATAGAGTTCCTGGGACCTCTTATACTCCATTAGGATGGACCTTATTTTTTGACCAACGAATTTTTTTCACGACGCCCCACAGTGCGGCATGCAATGGATAAAAATCAGAATAATCATAGTTTGATTTTAATCTAATTATCCAATAAAATCATCAGTCGGTAACTAAGGAATGTATATGTAAAAAGTAGTATCCAAAAAAATCAATACGGGGTCAATAACAGCTAGGAGTTTATTATCGTTTAAATGCTAAAAAGTTAGATTACTCGTGCCCTAATTGCTCTTTTAGGCTAGTTTTTGTTTTAAACTGTTTGTTACAACTTAAATATGGAGAATTTGACCAGAGGTATTCATAATTTCAACTGGCAATTTAGAAATAGCGTTTGTTTCCTTAAAATGCAATTGACAGAAAAACGGTTCAAAACATCCTGTAATTTTCGCTGTTCTGTATCAACAAGACGTTGTAGTATATTGCTATATAATTTTTTTCCGCGATAAATTGCAACACACAATGTTATTTAATTTTTGTTAGAGAAATACATTCGTAATCGTAATTTGCTTGAAGCTTGGATGTCCGAACACACTTATTCGAAGTAACTATCAAAAGTTAGACAAAAACTTTGTACTCTATTAAACGTAAACGTTATATCAGATGAAGTGGAAAAGAGAATAAAAGCTTTTTGTGTGGCACTTGCAAGAAAGTGGAAAAACAGTTACCGTAATCGAGGTCACCTATACAAGCATTATAGTAAATATAATTAAATTTAACCATATAATTAAAAAGTATTTCGAAGAAAAGTTGTACAGTATACAGTTGACAACAAATTGCAGTAACAACTAATCATAAAAAACTTTTCATTAAAAAAAAATTAGGATAACCTTTTTTATCTAACCCAGACCTTATATTTTTGGTGCATTAATCGATGCATCTTTGTATTCCCTTTAAAAAATTATTATTAGGTCAAAAATTGATTAGTTTAGAAGTTATAGTTTTTGTCCCGAATGTCCATTTACATGCCGCACTGTGCGCCCCCAGAATTGTTCCTTTAGGTAAGAAACAAAGCCCAAAGTTTGAGATCGATCGGATAAAAGGATCGCGTGGTGCATTTAAATTAAAAATTTTGATGGATTTGTCTTTTTTTCTGAATAGGAATATGGAAAAAATATATGACCTTTGAATAAAAATAACGATGACCTCGAAGTTTCGAAAATTTGATTTCCAAAAAATTTTTTTTTGCCATTATATTGACCTTATTGAACAGTGCAATTCTCTCCTTTGGCATTTTTTCGTCTATCCACAAATAACAGAGATATTTAAATACCTATATTAAAATGTAGCAAATTTTAATTGATGATAGGACATGTGTATTATCCTGTATAAGTAAAATAACAAATTAGCAGTTGTAGTTTTGTAATGAAGTCTATTTCTATTCGATCTATTTCGTATATTCTAAAGAACTTTTATTTAATATTTACACATTTATCGCTAATGTAGATTATCCGATCGATCTCAAACTTTGCACAAATTTTTTTTGTGCATTTTATCTCGATAAAAATTTTTCACCAAGTATAGTTTAAGTCCACCCTAATACTCCATTCATCAAACTTCATCAGAAGTGATCGGTTGCGTCTGGACGCATAGGAGATCCCACCTGAGCAGACTTGTCAGATGTGGTACCACATCTACCCCCACTAATGTTCTATGCCTATACATATAAGACGATGGCTCGGGACCGGCTTTCATCGTATTTCGGATGAGGGTACCTAGACCATTGCAACAGTCCAAAATACTAACCGAGGATATTTAATATTTTATTTGAGAACCTCGGACTGCTGTGACAGATGCAAATTCTTTTGGCATATTTGTTACTAGATTTTTACAATATTCTCGAGATTTTTATTTTTCCTCTACTCGGTCCTATAATTGTTTCAGTGAAGGTGCTGAGTGATATGTTTTATTTAATTTCTCCTTCAAAATCCTGTTTCCAATTTCAACTCAGATGTCTAATTTAATAATTTTACTTCTAAATAAATTTTATTCCAACGTCAATCAATGCGATTTGTGCACATTATTTTATATAATAAGCAGCCACATGAACGTTCAAGATTGTTGAATAAAGATAAGTTTTGAACCAGAAAATTATAAATTGATGAATACTTGGCACTGCTTAAATTAAACCATATAGTTTTATCTAAAAAATTATTAAATAAATAGTTCTTAATTGAGAGTTACATTTCAAATGAGACAACACCCTGCGTGCATATACAGTGGTGCATACTAGATGCTTGCACTTTTTGCACATTCAGTTGTTATACAATACCCCTATCCCCTTAGACGACACCTTATCGCGCTTTTAATTTCGATAACATTGTGAAAGCAGCTAGTGAGAAAGAATAAGAAATTATTTTTGTACACGAGAAAATTCAAGTTACAAAAGTGAAATCACCTGAAAATTGTTGTCCCCAGAGTCACCTCTGGAACTGTCTTTTCCGTTGTTTCACAAATCCTGCAAAGTTTTATCAAAATCGAAAGAGGACGGTTGGATGATATCCTTTGTGTTTTTCACTTTAATTCCCAACCCATTCAGAGCCAACGTGAGATGGAAAAAATAGACAGTTATTCCTGAATCTGTACCTCTCCAGATAGTGGTCTCTCCAGCGGGCATGACTGTACCTGTATTGTGTTCCCTTTTGTTGCTGGAGGAGGCTCTGCTATGACTAAAAACAACAAAAATAAAATTTAAGCGCTGATGCTTTTAGAAAGTTTTACAAACCAACGTAACAGGTACACCAACTTGAAACCTTATGGTTTTGTTTATCAATCTTTGAAGGATGAATAACAACTTTTTGTAGACGTGTTAACCACATTTCGAGATCTTTTACATTTATCAGTACTTGATTAATGTTAAATTTTTTCCATTTAAAACAGCTTTCCTTAATAACTAAACTAAATGCCACTGAACGATAAAAATTGAAGGAACTTTTATATACTAATGTATAATTACTGTTTTATTAATTTTCTCTACTTTTTATTTTATATTCCTTTGCTAAAGCACTTGAATGCTAAAGCATTTAGAATAGATTTCCTAACAATTAAAACTAATTAGAACAATTAAAATTAATGCCACTGAACGATAAAAAATGAAGGAACTTTTACGTACTAATATATAAAGTACTATTTCACTTACTTGATTAATGTTAAACTTTTTTCATTTAGAATAGATTTCATTAACAATTAAAATTAATACCACTGAATGTGAAAAATTAAAAGAACTTTTAAAAATTTATATTGCATTAGCTTTCTCTACTTTTTCTCTTTAATTTTAATATTTCTCCACAAACGAGCGGCTCGAATAACGAAAAATTCTGTAGGTCTAAATTATTGATTAATATTCAATATTAATAAAGATGTGTCCGCAATATTGTATTTGCATTCAGACTATCAGCGCGCACGCCAGACTCGAGCTTCGAAAATAATGAACCCGACCATTTTATCAGCAGATTCATGCTGCAAAGACCGTTGAATATAATCAAAGCGTGCGTGGAAGCGCTTTGTTGAAGGCATCAAAAGGAACACGTGTTTGTTCTTAGGTGTCGGAAGCATGGCAATTCAACTAAATTATCAAAAATAAATCGCAGCCTGTCTTTATGACACCTTTAAAACGGTTTAGCAATTAATTTCCCTGTGATCCTTACGTGCGTTGTCACTATCAAAGAAGTTTTTGTTTCAATGACGCGATGACACTGTTGGATTAGTGATCTACAAAGAGCTAGTGGGACGTTTCAGATTATAAAATTCAAACGAAGTGTTTTGCCACGACAACAACGCTGCGTCACACATTATAATAATTTACAGGATTTGTCAAAAACTATGTAAATATTTTTGAAAAATATTCAATGAACTGCACCTCATAAATTATTGATCATTTTTCTACTTACGTATTTCTCTTTCCATAAAATTGTAAAAACTGGTTAAGGGTCACTATTCAAAAAAAATTCAAAGAAAACATTGTTAATTCAAATATTATTAACATATTATGCTTCACAATTACAGTTTATACTCAGTCTACAGATCAGTATATCGGTAATGTTTATATTATAATTATAACGTTTATAATGCTCAGAAAATTTAAGCTGTTCGCTTCAATCTTTACGAGAGGCTAAACAGTTTCGACGCGTTGCCGTACTTTCTTGCTGACTAAACTGCAGGAGCGTTAATAGTTTCAAACGGCGCTTTCAGCATGTATCGAACCAATATGGACGGCTTTTCGATCGTGTAAGACCGGTAAGACTCAAGCCGATATTGTGCGCTGTTGCAGCAGTCTGGGTCCGGCTTAGCAATAGATTAGAACATTACTCAAAATTACAGAATACTCCGAAACTATAGTAACATGTAATGCATTTTCAGTTCGATATTTCTAACATAATTTTCTTGTAAAAATATTAAAACTTATTTTCGTTGAAATTATGCTTCCGTCAAGTACACTCGTCATCGCTCAAAAATAATTGAGCGCGCACATATACATTTTCAAAATTAAATAAAATAAAACCCTTGGAAAAGAAGTCTCTTGGAAGGATTGCGGGGCCACGTCCCGATCATACGTATTTTCTAGCGAAATATTGCCTAAATCAGGTCTCGGAATTATGTGCTCGCGACGACCGGTTTTCGAAGGATACACCCCCTTTTTCTGGCCGAGCGTCTCGCTCCCCGTGGCGGCCCTAGTGCTCGGAACTCCTTAGGCTCGTACCATAGGAGCTACGCGTGGTGCATTAGGGCGACACCCGTATCAATAGGTTTCCACATTACCGTCGAGGTACTATTGTCAATGCGCATTTTTTTGTCAGTGGTATCCACTGTAGGTCTATTCCACTATACAGCACGATAATTTCAAACAACAGACAGTTTTTAATTGTATTGTCAAAATGTATTAAGACGTGCTTGGCAAATTGGTAACATCTACGGGAAGTTTGGACGTAGATGTTCGCATCGCCGACACTTACATTGTAACACTCTATGGTACGCGCCTGAGGTGCCTCGAGAACTAGGGCCGCCACGGGGAGCGAGACGCGTGGCCGAGTCGAGGGGGCGTTACATTCGAAAACCGGCCTTCGCGAGCACATAATTCCGAGGCCTGGCCTAAGTGGCCACACACACTACGTAGCGTGTGCTGGCAGAGCCTAAACATTGGGGCTATCAAAGCATCGATGTTGGGGACAAGCGTGCGAGAGATTCCCCTTACCCCCGCGTCGTCTCGGGAGACTTCTTTCCAGCTCGCAATAATACCGGGGCCGTGCAGTGGTTGACGAAAACTTGAAAATTTCAGGTGGATATCTTCGGGCTCGTACACGGGTGGCTTCGGCAAAGACAAGAAGCAGAAAAGACCGGAAGGCTGGATCACCTCCGTGGAATGTCTTCGAGCGCCAAGCGGCTGGTGCAGTCGCTTAGGGGCCGCAGCGCGGGTGGCAGAGGCAACGGCGGAGGTCGCAGCGATGCTGGCGGTGGGGAAGGCAGTGGCGGCGGTGGCGGTGGTGCCAGCAGCACCAGTGCAACCAGATTGTGCCATTCTGATAACAGCCTTGAGCTCAATCAAATCTCGGTGGTCGGTGACACTATCGCTACAACACCCTGCCACTGCGGCGGTCTCAAGTATGACAGGAGGCAAGCACTGTTCAGTATTGCCGACTGGGTGCCCGACACACCGGCGTACAGACTCCATTCGGGTCAGTGCCTTTCTTTCATTCACCGAATTTTATTCCACAGGCTTCATCATGGTCGTCGCCATTAACCCTGTCGCACCGCGCAGTGCGCTGAAAATTCCATTTTCTAGATTACATTACTTGAAAATTATAGATGATACGAGAAAATGTATCCGACGAATGCTGTAGGATATAAAACAGAGTACATGGTGAGTGTACTTGTTTGACATTGCAGTGACCTTGGAAAGCTCTGTAGTAATTACTATTGAAATCCTGAGAGGAAACATATATTTTTAACTACGGGTACTTGAATGTCACACCGGACCGATTTCAAAATACTAGGGTACTTGTGGAACGTTGATGTCCAACGTAGATAACTACTCTCATCTATGCCTTGTAACTTTCTTCTGTAAACAGTTAATGAACGTACAGATCGTTCGAAAACTATACACCTAACGTTTTCACCTCAAATATCTTCGTTGTTTTCAAAGATACATTAAATGTCTTGAGGACAATGTTGAATGGTAAAATGGGGCTCATACGATACCAAAAAATGTTTGTTTTTATATCATTTTTTTTAGAGATGTCAAAGTCACCTCCATTTTTTAAAAATGAAACCATCTTTTTTTAACCGCCTACACTGATAGTCTCTTTCATTGCGAATTCAGTGACTATAAATACTCAAGGTCATTCCAGGTCACGGACAGAGAGATGCTAAAATATTAATTTCATTGTCTTCGGTAGTTATGGGATTCTTTCGTTTACGCTTTCTTACATCTACACTTCCAGTACTTCTAAATAACTTGTAGATATTAGTAAAAGTCAGATTAGAAGGAGTGTTTTACTCAGGGTACCTTTTTTCATAAAGCAATCGGGTCACGAGTGCACTTTGTCTACATTCACGATAAACCGTTATCATGTCACACTTTTCAATCATTTAGTAAGACACAGCGGAATCGCGTTTGGAAACAATACTGTTAGTAAATAAATCGCAGCGTAATCGGCTAGAGGATGTTTGAAAACATTCAATGGCATTGAAGGACCTTAGCATGTTTACTATAATTCTCACTGGTGATAAAGGTATTCTGCTTCCATATTTTAGTTTTATGCGTTCTCTCTGTCCGTGACCTTGAATGACCTCGAGTAATTCTAGTCACTGAATTCGTAATGAAAGGGACAATCATTGTAGGTGTTTAAAAAAGGGTGATTCCATTTTAAAAAATGAAGGTGACCTTGATATCTGTAAAAAAATGACATAATAACAAAAAATTTGTTGGTATCGTGTGAGCCCCATTTTGCCATTCAACTTTGTCCTCAAGACATTTAATGTATCTTTGAAAACAACAAAGATATTTGAAGTGAAAATGTTAGGTGACTCGCCCTGTATATCGAAGATAGATTTATTCGTAATAAGTCGTTGATGCCATACAAAAATGGTTAAAAATGAACAGGCAGGTAGGAGCAGCTTGCATAATTTTTTACACCGCCAAAAATCACGAAGGAGTTTTGAGGAGTATTTTTAAAACCATCATTAAAATTATCAGTAGCGTTTAAATTTACATTTTTAATTCGATTTGAAGTATGTCCCTTTGGAAACCAAGCTACATTTGTTTAAAAAATTATATCGAACCAAAAATAACTTACGAGTCACCCTGTACACCTTAGATAACAAAGTGTGATTTTATCATCGATCGAGTAGTATTCCTTGTTAGTGTGAAGGCTCAAATAAGAATAAGACCATGCCACAGGACTAAAGTAGTGTTCTGCAGCAGACTCCAATAGTGTTCTGCACGAGACAGGTTCGAACAAACTTTTCGGCAGATCTGTTATAGACACGAACGAGTCGATAGAGCTTGAATCACATTGGAGCCAAAACAATCATGTTTTTGCCGGCAGAGTCCGCTTAGACTGTTAAACCGTTTACCCTAAACCGTTCGATCTGGGAAGCATTCACGAAATTGTGCCCGAAATACCAACCACTTTGGTACCACACCGCTGAACGTTTATTTGTAATAGAATGGACCAGTTTCGGTATCTACTTTGATCTTAGGCATCCGCAGTTCTGGGTAAAGGTGAAGCAGAAAATTGAGCCACGCATGACTGAGAAGTGACGCAAGTCCAATCAAACTCGACCGTGACAGAGCTATACCAAGTTTCATGACCTTCGAACTATACTACACAGTAATATAGTTCGGTTCGTATATTACCGTGCATGAGTGTGCGATTATTCAGCAAAGTCAGATGAACAAAATATATCAGCATGATAAATACATGAAACTTCAACAGTTACGTAATCGACTTTTCGAAATTTAATTAAACGTGTTGGCCAATTTATTTATTAAACGAGCAGTATAAAAATTATATAATATTATAAAAATTAAAAAGAGTCTATAGCGATTTTTCAAACATTCTTTGTCAATTTTTTAAATTGCTTATTTTCTATCAGATGCACCATCGATAGTCAAATTCGCCATTGCTGAATTATTACGATTGTCCTTATTGTACTTTACGATACCCGCGAAATTGCTTGCTAAAATTGTTTATTTATGTTTGATATACTTGAGTCAATGGCTACATTGTCAAACAGTAACACTGTGCATTTTAGAGTACTGTATATGTCTACATATACATATGTATATTCGTGGAAGAATACAATAAATCAAAAACTAAACAAAACTATATTTGCGAAGCTATATCAAAAAAGGTAAAAGAGACTATATTCGCTAAATATTTCAGCGGTATCTCAAAATATGTAAATATCGGGATATTTTTAAAAGGTACTGTACCTAACCGAAGATATTTTGATATCTGTTGAAGTAGCAATCGTGAGTTTTCATGTAACTTGGGCAGCAAGTAGTTCTCACGAAAATATTTTCTTTATCTGCCGATATTCTTGCCGAAGGGGTGAAAACAGCCCGAAAGTTAGTGATGAGAAACGTGAATGAATATTTTGGAAAGAGGTTAAAATATTTGACTAGAGCTAGCAGAAGAAATGTGTATTTTTTTAGAAAATAATTTAACTGTGGAAATTTGAAAAAATTTCCATGTTTTTATAGACTGCATTAGAAAATGGTCTGTGTGTTTGGTCGTTTTGGTGATTCTTCTAGTAAAATGTTTGTCCACTTCACTCGATGATGATTATGCAAGCCTGCAACCGTTCGATGGAAAGGAATAAAGAGAGAAACTTGTTTTCACTTTGCTGTGGCGAATTATTTGCACGGAGAAGTTTGTAATGCCGCCACTTTCTGGAATTTTCATCAGACTAATGCTACGTGTCAATTTGCGAGTTTCGTTGCTGAAAGGAACTCTCGGGAGCGAACTCTGTAGCGAACATAAACCTGAGACCGGTTCTCTCCCTGTACCGAAAGGCTACGAGACAGCTGTCGTTTTCGAGTTACACATCTCGTAAGTGGACACGTTTGTGCCTTTATAACTTATGTAAGAAAATTTTTGTGTAAGAAAATTTTCATGTGATAGAGCAACAGCATTCACGACAGAGTAAGACAGGGTCTACCTGGATAAGCATGGCTAATAGGCACCCATTCCATTTATCATTTTTTTTTTATTGCTAAATAATGTTAATGTAATATGGGCGTGAAAGCCTAAACTTTACCATTTATTTTCTCAGTTATTACTTACGATATTTAAGTGACATAAAAGCAAAAATGGAGATACAACGTAGCTTTATAGGGGACATTTTTTTCATAATTTTAAATCGGTTAGTAAGGGTTGAAAAGATAATTGACTCCTCAGGGGTGGTTTTTGCAAACAACCCTTTGAGTAACCATCTTTAAAAAATCAGGAGTAATGTAAAGATACAAACTAGCTTTATTTGGGATATTTTTTTCAGTATTTTAAATCAGTTATTAAGTGTTCGAAAAAATAATTGATTTTTCAGGGGCGGTTTTTCGCAAACAACCCTTTGGGTGAGCACCTTTAAAAAAAATCAGGACTAATGTAAAGATACAAACTAGCTCTATTTGGGATATATGCTCCACTTGTTTGTTCCATAAAATTGCCAAAATAGTCGTATGTCAAATTTTGAGACTTCGCGTCGCTGTGAAGGGCAAGCTTCAATATTCAAATCTGTGGTAGATTCAATCGCGAAAACACTTTTCCATCGTTTTTAGGGACGTTTCAATTTGCAGCATCCTCGAGAAGAAACGCACCCTCCGTTCCCCATCCGTCATGTCATGCAAAAACATCTTAGAAAAAAATGAATGATAGATCGCGAAAGTAGAGGCTTTAAGCTTTCAAATGAGCATAGATTTATTGTCGTGCGACTTTTTCGTGCATTTTGCTTAAAACTATTGTTTCGACTAGACTGCAGGTTTTATGCATTTATGACAATAATTGATAAGTACAAATTAAAATAGTGGAAAGATGAAGACTATTTAGAAACGTCAATGTATTATTTTCAATTTACTAAAATTATTAAAGGAAGGAGTTTTGTTTGGATCTTGTTTCTTTGCACATTTTTATTTCTCATAAATATTCGCAGTCTAGTCATAAAATTAGTTGCACTGAATATTAATTTGTTCTGAAATGAACTAAATTACAGGGTGAGTTGCACACTTTATTATCAAGCAACTAATAATATCTATTAATAACTCTGATTGTTTACACGAATGACAGAGTCAAGGTTTGTGTACAGGGTGTAAAGAAAGGTTTGGACTTGGCTGCCATAGGCGTATTCAACATCTTCGGATCGATGAAGATCTGTAAAAAAAAGTTGCCGCAAAATTGCTCTTGACCTTGAATTTCAAGGTCAAATTTTTTTTCTCGATTGCAAAAATCGGGAAGTTAGTGTGCCAATACTTTTTGGAGCCGCTGCGGAGTAATCGCCGATGGCGACTTCGTCGACGCGCATAGAGAGTGTCCATAGAGAAGAATAGGTGGAGTGATGAGGGGAAGAATAGAATAGGGGACGAAGACAGTTCCGAGTTCTGAGAGGAGAAAAATTTCGGAAGCAGCGCGCATCAGCCGCTCCCATTCAAAGATGTCGAGGATTCGCCTTGCGAACATTTAGCAGGGGGTGGGGATGTTCGGAAGTGGCTCGAGGACTTCGAAGAAACCAGCGAAATTTGCGGACCGCGTACAATCATTTACGCAAAGAAGTTGCCGCGGGGGTGGGCGAAACTTTTTGTGCGGCACGATAAGTGCGCGCCGTCGTAGAACCGACCGAGAGCGGCCGCTGATTAATGGACTCGCCAAGGCTGTCATTAGTAAAGCTATTCAGGGAGAGCTGCCCCGAACGAAGAACCAGAGTGGGAAGACGTATCGCGAATGTGTCCATCAACGCGGAAATTACCAGTCATGCAGATATCTAGCTGGAACCGAAGATACGATGTTGAGCAAACGAACTACACAAATTTCGGAATCCCGAGAAATTCTCAATATGCTCACTATATGATAATTTCGTTAAAAAAAATGTGTATAATAAATTGTTGTGGCATCACCAACGTCGTGAAAATTGTAATAATCACGATGTGACGTGTGCTCGCACAATCTTTTGGATGTATGCGAGCTAGTTTCAAGTTCTCGTGATATCTTGTCACGGCAATAATCACAACACTATTTGGTAACAATATATGTACAAGTGTGGGGCGCTATAAACAGGTCACCCGAATAACTCGCTTGCTTTTGAAGATAGAAGGTAATGCATCAGATCAAACGTACTTGGTATCGAGGCGCTGGTAATCTGATGTTACTAATTTTTTTATAGGTGGAGACGTCAAGGAGTTATGAAGGTCAACTCTGTTTTTTTAAATGGAACAGTATGATATTGTGTTTAGATTGTGATAGTGTGTTTCAAGACGAATACAATGACCAATTATGAAGGTCATTATAGGTGACGCAAGGTCAACTGCAATAGGAAATAAATTGTCTGAAAGCACTCTTCGAACACTTCGACGATTTACATGTAACATGTTATTTACGCACTCACTGCTAGTATATGTGTTCAAAATGACGACCTTGAACATGGATATATAGTCTAAAACGTAGCAATACTGATGGCACGGTCTGATCAATTTCATTTCCATCTATTACAGAGCAAGCTCTTTTCCAAGCATGTCAACTCTTTGGTTGTTGGTTTTTCGCGGTACAAATAGAAATTTACAGGTGTCAGAATATTACAAAAACGTATTCTAATCGGTAGTCAAACAACTAATAACATTTCTGGATACAGATAAGCGTACAATGTGATTGAACGTTTGTTTATGTTCTGTGACCCTTATCAATAATTAAAAGAGCGGTATGCCAACAACCAGAGAAGACAGAAAAGTATTTGAAGAGTGCTTTCAGACAATTTATTTTCTATTGCTGTTGACCTTGCATGACCTTGAACGACCTTCATAATTAGTCATTGTATTCGTCTTGAAACACATTATCAGAATATAAATAAAAAACCATACTGTTCCGTTAAAAAAAACAAGGTTGACCTTCATATCTCCTTGACGTCTCCACCTATAAAAAAATTAGTAACATCAAATTACGAGTGCTTCGATACCAAGTAAGTTTGATCTGATGCATTTTCTTCTATCTTCAAAAACAAGTGAGTTCTTCAGGTGACCTGTTTATAGCGCCCCAGATGACTATTGAAAGTAAAATACTATGAAATACTAGTTGAAATAATTAATTTTCAAATATCCTTAAAACAATATTATTTCAAATATTTATTCCTAATACATTCTACAAAAACTATTATTTCTAAAACATCGCACAGCAAATATTACTTCAATTAATAGCTTCTATACATGTGTAATAAATAGATATTTTCAACTATTCTTCTATGTAGAACTAAGAAATAAAATAAATGCTGAAATACTACTTTATTTGAATAAAAGTATTGTAATTACTATTACCAATACTTTTTATTTGAATTGTACTATGCTACGTCACGTGTCATCGAGAGCGGTACGGTCAAGCTGATTTTCCCACGAAAATCCGCTGACACTTACGAGTCGTGACCTGGTCGTAAACTAATAAATTTGTTAAAGAGGCAATAGGAGACTTTCTCGAAAATGATCTCAGCTAATGTGACCGTAGCGTAAACTCAGAATGAAATTGGAGATGGCGACGCAACAATAATAAATTTACAAATCATTTTGAACCTCGATGCCTCTACTTTCGTATAAAAGTATTTATTTTGCCTAGGATACCTGTGCATGATATAGCGGCTGAACACGTATTTGCTCGAAAATTCTACAAATTGTCTTCAAGATTAAAGCTTCTCCCTTACAACGACTGCTTAAAATTTAATGTACGATTTTTTGTTTTATTAGAACAAAAATTAGGAACTTTGTGTAAGGCCCTCACGGTGTACCTTGTGCAGGATGCGGCCGAATAACGCACAAATGTTGCTTTGAATGACGTGTCAAGTATTCAAGATTAGAAAAGAAACCATTGCAGTACGTGGCAATGGAAGCAAATAAAAATAACTACCAATATAGGAATCCGGATAAAAAGGGATCTTCGAATAATAAAAGGCAGTGGTGCAATGCCGACGAAGAGTCACGACAAACTGTCTATTTCGCGCATATGGGGACAAACCGTTTCCAATATAGGAGATTCATATTTACGGCGGACAACTGCGAGAAAGCAAGAACGAGTAGGTCAACTTGCTGAACAATGCGATCACGTCTGTTTGAAGTATTTGTAAGACTCTTCTCGAGTAAAGAAATATTTTCAATGCTACGGGTCCGGGCAATTGTTATACATATATATTATTTTACTCAAAGAAACGGTTACTGCTTTTCATAATATTTGGGTGAATTTTTGTACACATATACTGTCATATACAGTGGATCCAAAAAGCATTCAAACACATTTCCGATTCTCGAAAAATTGTCGATAAATTATCATGATTTCGTAGAAAAATATAGTACAACCATAAACCTGAACTCATTTTAAAGCTCGAAGCCTCTACTTTCGCAAAGCAGTGTTCATTTCCCCCTAAAATATTTTTACACGATGCAGCAGGTGGGAAACTGAAGACTGATTTTCCTTAAAAAATTCTGCAAATTCAAACGTCTTCAAAAGCTTCAAAACAGTTTTCTTGTAAATTAAACTTTCATAAATTTGAAGACGGAAGCCTCCTCTTTACAACGGCCCCTTAAAAATTGATATACGATTTTTTTTCGCTGTTTTATGGACCAAAAGTGGGCAACACATTTTGTTTAGTAGTTCTTTAGTATATAATTTGTTATTTCATTTCAATCCACTCATACGTATAAATAATTGTTAAAGTACACGACAAGCTGCGAGTCTGAAAAATTGAAAGTTTAAAAATTCCATTGCAATTTTTAGAAATTGCAAACGGGATTTTTAAGAGTTCCCAGTCTTCCCCTGTAATTTTGTCGAAATTCTGCCGGAAATCCGAAATTTTCACGGCAGATAAAACTGACAGTATCCTGTAGACAAAGCGGAAAAACAGTTTTGTGGAACAGATTGAAAAAGACAGAATTTGCGGAGACGCGAGTGTCGAGGATGGCGAGAAGATTTAAGAAATTGTATCTTGTCGTTTTATTGCGGGTAGTCCCGCATCGCCAAGATCTTTTGGACAGCCAGTAAACGGACGTAGTTGAAAGAAGCTCGCACATTTTCCGGTGAAAAAGCAACACCTATCACGGAGACGTATACGCCCGCACTCAGATTTTCCGGCAATTACGAATAGTCAAGAAGATTTTCCGAATCGTGCAGCTTTTCGTTAGCTGTCGACTACACCTGATTTTTCGTTTGCACGGTGTAAAGATTAAAAGTTATTTGTTTCATTTATTTCTACATAGGTTTTTTTCACAAGTTTTAATTACGTTTAATCCAATTTTTTGAAGCGTTTCATTTAATTTTATCTACATAGATTATTTTACATTTTATTTAATTTTATCTACACAGATTATTTTATATTTTATTTAATTTTATCTACACAGATTATTTTACATTTCAATCAATTTTATCCACACAGATTGTTGTACAAATTTTATGTACTTTTACACAATTTTTAAATACGCATTATTTACGTTTATTAATGTTTACTGTGAAAGTTCACATAGTAGGGTTGGGCCTTGATTGTTTAAAATTCATAACATTTATTTCTTACACCGAAATGAAATTAGCGATTTTTAATTTTAATTAAAGAATTATAGAAGATAGTTACCAGTTTTAAACGTCTCACTTTACGCAGAACAAGCTTTAAAGTTTTGATTTGTTACTTTAGTGGTCGGAGTGATCACTAATCTAGCTCAGAATTAATTAAATAATTCAACTTCTCAATTCAGATAATATAAGCAAAGAAACATTTTTTTAAACCTTTAAATTGATCTAACCCTTCAAGACGTTTCACTTCCTTTTGCACAGATTTAACATATTTTTCACCAAGTGAAAAGAGACCTATAATAAATATTGCGATGTCCGCAATAAAAAATTTATTGAACGCGAATTCGTATAATTCGGTTCCACATTCGTGGATTCATTTTTATATCGGAATTAGACGGTACAACAAAATTGGAAGTAATTTGTATCGTGTATTATTTGGTTTTATTTTGGGCGAGAATCCGGCGCAACGCAATCATTTCACCAAACTTTAATAAAAAATGACAATTTTAATTTTGATTCGCGTATGAGGTTTTCCGCGTACGCGATTTATTGCACTTTACTGCCCGCTGGCGGTAGCAAACTGCTCTCTGTTATTCTGCATCCCCTATGCGTGCTGCGCCTCGTCCCCTTATTGAATGGTTCTGACGCGGATCTATTCAGGCATAAAACAATTCTCCGTCAATATCTGCACGTGTACGTTATATTCGAAAATAGTGATTTATACCGTGAGATGATTCTGATCGGATACTGAAAGACTTAACCACAAATTAATGGAAATTAATTTAATTCGCGTGGACTCTACACATGTACGATGTCTGTAAATCGATGGTACCTCAATCAATTTGTTTTATATTTTTTAAATTGTTAGGAACTCAAGTAAAATTGCAATGTATCAATGTACCTCTTTCTTAATAACTTCGATACGTGGGAAATAATATAACAATGTTTTTAGACGTTTCTAATGTCTTCATACTTTACTTTCTATTTATTCATTTTAGTCATAAATGCATAATATTCGCAATCTAGTGACAAAATATTCTTGATCGATACATATACA
Organism: Lasioglossum lativentre; assembly: GCA_916610255.1. Classification (NCBI taxonomy): domain Eukaryota; kingdom Metazoa; phylum Arthropoda; class Insecta; order Hymenoptera; family Halictidae; genus Lasioglossum; species Lasioglossum lativentre. The sequence continues at coordinate 9,166,790 of OU744355.1, read as the reverse complement.
GTGACTCCGACTACTATTCGGACACTGTTAAAAAGACAATAAGTTTTTTAATATTCGACCATACAACTTGGATTTTTTTTAGAAGTTAGAACAGTCGGTTTTGTTAGTAACGTGAAAAGAATTTTTGAAAAAATTGCAGTTGGTCGGAATTGCAGAGAAAATACTAAAAGTTATGTTTTAAAACTTTTTTACGTGGGCTCATATTGAAAATGTAGAAAACACGTTTCGTAGACCTGTATCAATTAAACATATTCTTAAAATTTCATTAAAATCGGTCAACGTTGCAATGAGCTACAGACGTTTAAAGATGGTAGAAATTGAAATTTTTCACGATTTTCGGCCTCTAACTGCAATAAATCGAAGGATTCGTACATCTTAGATGAGATTATTTATTTATTGCTTTAAACCAGTTATGGTTTATGTAGCATATACAATACAATACATGAACATATTAACGTAGTATATAATATCTTAGACTAGATTGTAGCTTCTGCTTGTTTACATTAATTTTTGAAATTAAATTTTTATTGCACATCGCTTAATAAAATCAAAGATGATTAGCAGGCCTTTAACATCTGGGCCGCATAAGAAGAACCTTATACATGTCGGGAGACAGTACTTGTGACGTAAAAGAGTTGCTATGAGTTTATCGCGGTCATCTTCATATTTTGGACATTGCCAAATGACGTGATCTAGGTCCTGAAATTCAGCACCACACTCACAAGTACTTTCTATAATAAATTTCACTCTTGCTAACGAAGCATTCGTACATCTTTCATTGCCTGTCGTTTTCTTTCACATCAACCGATTTTGATGAAACTTTTACAATGCATATAATTGACACAGATCTACAAAACATATTTGTTAAATTTTCAATATAGACCCACATAAAAAAGTTGTAAAATGCAACTTTTAGTATTTTCTCTACAATTCCAACCAATTGCAATTTTTGAAGAAATTTCTTTTCCCACTTCTCAAAAAAGTTGAAATCGTATGGTGCAATATCAAAAAAGTTATCGTTTTTTTAAGAGCGTCCGAATATTAATGGGAGTCACTGTACGTGTTACGTAGCAAATATTTATCGATATTTTCTCAAAAGTATGTCAAATTAAATTTCATATAAAATAATGTGATTGTATATTTTAGATTTATTTTTATAACTCTGAGTCAGTATAATTAATACACTGCATATTTTCATGAAAAAAGTGAGCAAGTGGAATACAAAACAGTAAATGAATAAAAAGAATTTACATATACTGTAATACTATTTCAATCTATTAAAACCATTTTGCGGTGGACAAGTGTTTGCATAAAAATCCACAGTATAATTACTGTAATTACCAGGAGAGCAGTTAAGATAGCGATAACAGTAGGCAACTGTATATCAAGTGGTGAAATTTATTGGTATACCAAACTCACAATGCTCATTAATATTGATCCAAAAAGTGCCGTACTGTCCGTTGTAAATGTTCCATGTCACAGTATAACACGGATGTATAATTCAATGGATGTGGAAGCTGCTTAGTGAACGGACCACTAACACGTATTTTAATGTTACACTATAATACACATTAGTATAATGGACATTACCTCGATGCCCTTGCGACCACAGGCTAGTTTATCTACACCTTTTTCCCTAATTAATGCTGCCCGGGATAATGGTAAAGAACATAATCGAATAATTACAACGTAGACACAATAATAAACGTAGTTATATCGTTAAGCTAAACGAAGTTACATTATTGGAGCTGCGACGTAATTTCTTTTCCGTTACTATGCGATTATTGCAAGGTGAACTGAAATTGGAATAATAGGGCGAGGCAAGAAATCATTTTAAGAAATTTTATGTAGCTTGGTACATATTTGTTTACATAAACAACTTGTACATCTGGTATAGCTTGTACAGCATATACATTCAGAACAAAAACGAGTAAATGCAAAATAGTGTTATGTCTAACGAATTAAAATTATTGAGAAAAGAAATGTTTTTTGTGATTCCTATATCTTGTAATTAGTACAAGCAAGTTTCATTTTGCATAAAAATTGTCTAACTCAATTGTGAGGAATAGAGATAAAACAAACTTTTAATAACTGTACTGATTGAAGAATAGTGCAACAATATTCTTGAAAGTCTTCTCATGTCTTCACAGTTTTGTTTATTCATTTTTTTCATAAATTCCTGTTATTATTTAATTGCAAGAGAAAATGTTCGTCCGGAATCAATGGAGGGCGAGCCCGGATTCCTCCGTAATTTATTATTCCTTTTGAACGAGTTTCTGTGCCTATGTGCGCATTAAAAACGGAAGAGAAAAAACACAGGCAGGTCAAATAAAAGCTTGCAGCGCACCGAGGACGCGAAGCTCTTCCTGCGGTTTAATTTTTGTCCGAGCAGCAGTTGCAGCTGATTATGCTCGAGCACTCAGCGCAAACCTGGCAGAGGCAGGACTCGATATCAGGGAGAAAAAGCAGCAGTTTACGTTGCTGAGCGTGCACGTATACATAATATAAGCAGTAACGTGCCTCCTGAGGATCCCGCTAACACTGATGATAAGGGAGAAGTACTTTTCTCTGCAATTTGCCTTCAGATGCTATCCGCGAATTATTTGCCCTCGCCACCATGCACATTTCTCCACTATCGCGGCTGCAACGACCATGAATCTATACGCGTGGGAAAATGGTGCTATGAAATACACAATTCCTTCAGCGTCCATTTCTAACGATGTCATTATGGATTGTTAAAACACAATTTTCGTTGATAGAAAGTCTCGGTCTTCGATGAAAATGTCTTAAAAATTATTTCGTGTTTGTAACCAATTTTTATTAGCAAAGTCTCAATAATCGAAAAAGTTTCTATAAAGCAGATTACGAATAAGAACATTGTTATTTCTCGTATTAGGGTTATCTCGCAACAGAAACGCCATTTTGTGAGTCTTGAAATAAATAATGTATAAGTATAAAATAGTCAAGTTTTTCATTTTGCTAATATAAAATTTGTTTAGATAGTAGAAAATGTTGTTTGTTGTTCCTTCCACAATGCATCAATTAATTTTTATTTAGGAATTTGTAGAACTTAATCTTCTTCGTGTTATTAAGGATTAGTTTCCGAAGTAAAATACAAATTTAAGGTTTATCGAATGAATTTTGCTAAAGTGAATCTTTTATTTTTAAAGTTCAGAACGCAATTTTAAATCTATTTCAGCTTTGCGTGGACTGCATCGTATCTGAATTTCATCAGTATCCCTGTTACTGCATCCAAATAGTGGTCCGTTTGGCGTGGAATGACCCAGTTAATGATCTCATCGATACATATACGACATTCGTTTGAAGCTTATACGAGCTTTGAATCTGTCTCACTCACAGTATCGATAATTCTCGTTAACGTGCTATAGTGAAAATTATAGTTTTGCATGCACATTCAAGATATGTCAGATTATGTCAAATATTTCGTATCACTTTTAAATTTAATTCTCCATCTTTCGCAAATTTATGGAAGTACAAAGAATAAACGTAAAAATAGAATAGGGAATCATAGATTGTAAAAAGTACAACAAATGGTAGACGTCCGTTACAGGATGATTAATCGAAAACCGTACCCTAAATGAAAGATTAATTACAACCTCTGTGCTATGAATGTGGATTATTAATTACGCTAAAATTAAAATTCAATTAGATATCATTCATTTGTGAAATTCTATTTTATTATTGTTCAGGATTCCAGAAAAAATTCCAAAATTCTTGATCACGTTGATAATCGTATCAAAATTGTATACAATAAAATAACAATTTAATTTAATTAAATTCGTACAATAATAATATAATATTATTAACAATTTAATCTCTTATAAATGTGTTGTGTTATTACAATTTGCTATTGATATTTTTGTAAAATCTAAAACATATTTTTTTTCATATCTTTTAAAATTTATAAAACAAGTAGAAAAAATGAAAGAAACACACAGAAAATTAAAAAATTCACTTGGAAAACGAACACGCAGCAAGATCGATAAAATATTTATATCTGGCTGCACATTTTAAAACTGAACTATGCAGCTACGATATTGAACATTACGAAGTCGAGTAAAAGGAAAGTTCGCTGTTTCCATATTTTCGCGAAACGGTTTGAATTGGCTATAAAGAAATCCATGAATATGGAAACAGTTGGATCATTGCATGCGATGGAGCCTATAATGAGAGACTCTTAAACCAGCACTGTTACTTCGTAATTAGAGACAACAAGTCGAATAAGTTCATTGTATAAACGCCTTCGAATAGAAGTTCGTAGCTCTGGCCACGTGAGCAAAACCGTGTACGATATTTCTAGACCGTAATTAAAGCAGGCTACGCTTCCGGGCATTGCCGGAAAGTTACGAATAATTTGTGAATTTGTGCGCCCATGGTTTTGTCGGTCAGACGGAAAACCAAGCGGAAGCTTATGCTGACTTTTCGCATGGTTGTTTCGAGAATAACATCCGATTTGTTTATCGTTTGCTCGTAGTTATTCACAGAGAATTAATAATGGATAAATAATAGAGGGTTTTAAAGACTATATTAACTGAGGATCGAAAGAGTTATGAAACATTTCTATAAAAGAATAAAAGAATAAAATAAACATTTTCTAAATAAATCAGGCCTGGGCAACTGGTGCTCCGAGAGTCGATGACGTAAAATCGGTACCCCCACCCGGCCGGCCAGCGCGAGAGGGGAATACCTGCCTTACGGCGAGCTCGTATTCCCCTCTCGCGCTGGCCGGCCGGGTGGGGGTAGCCGATTCTACGTCATCAACTCTCGGAGCACTAGTTGCCCAGGCCTATTATAAATTACTATTAATTCTTAATAATCATTCATTTTTAAGAAATTACTTTACTCTCAGTAAAAAATACTTATTTTTAACATTAAACATTACAAACTATTATCAATAGATTTTTAGTAGATAAAGTGTTCATTCTGTTATTATAAGACTGTGGATTTTATGCAGTTATAGGTGAAACATAAAATATTAAAAGTGTTAGAAAAACATAACAACATGAGTAAATTATTAATAAAAGAAATAAATTTCTATTGAACTCCGTTTTCTTGGAAATATTGTCACACATTTTATTTTGCATAAAGGTCTGCAGTCCAGATATTAGAATACTTCACGAATTATTTATTAAGCGAAATGGTCCAATAATGTTGAAATACTAGATATTTTAGGACAGCAAATCCACATGATTTTGACGTTATTTAAATACTGAAAATTAGGAGCATATGCATGTTGAATGGGATTTCACTGGAAGCTCTAAATGGACCTCGAACTCATTGTTAGTGCGGTGCTTAACAAAGCTTGAAAATCCAATTGGATGCTTCAAACACTATAAACAGACCCGCAAGTAGTGATTTTGGCGAGAATTGGCTCAGAGTACTGTTACATGGCTCATATGCAGCCACACAGTTTACCATTAGTTTTGTTGATCATTCTGGTCTTTCAAAAACATCAAATACACTTCCAGTTTGTAAATAAAAATTTGTCCTCGTAAAAATCTTGATGGTTTTATCATTTTTTAAATTTAATTCCGAGCATGATATAATTTCAATTACAATACATTAATTCTACAGTCTGTGATTGTAATTAATATTTTTACATGTTATTTACGAAATTTTATTTCACTATATTATAGTGAGAAAATTTTAAAAGCATGACATAGAAATACGTATTTTGCAGAAATGGCTACTGCAAAATGGCTGCCACGTCCTTCTAGATCAAGACATTTAGTTCAATTTTTCAGCACATCCTTCTTAAACATCACGTAACAAGATGTACATATTGATTTTCCAAAGAAGCATAGTTTTATAGATTTAAAAAATTGTTGAATTTGTCCTATTTCTCAACGGTTTAACGCGTGAAGTTTTAAGGCGAAATCCGAAGTCCAGTTGACTCTACGAACGCAAGCGTACGCGATCAACGAAGTTGTTAATTAATGTAACAAGCATAATTATATCGCATGTTGTCGAAGTTGTTAATCACTGTAACTAGCGTAGTTACATTACCTGCAAAATATAATTCAGAAATTCATGGTAGTTCGAAAACTTTCGAAACCGCATATACGCGCGTACATTTAATTACATGTATAAGTAAGACGTAAAGCAATGAAATAATTATATAGAGATGTTTATCTTCGCACGAAACGAGAAGTAATGTCATACGTGGGTCGGAAATGGAATGCAAAATGGGCAGGTTAACAACGTGAGGTGGATAGCGTGTAATCGAGGCTGGGCCTGCTAATGACCTTGTCGCTGAGTCGCTACCTTGTCATTACTATTAACGATACATTCGAGATGAGAAATCGTCGGCGTTAATACGATTTCGTGACAAGCGTGCATCGATCCTGTCCGGCTGATATGTGTGTTCGTATCCTGGCTTGATTAAAGTGATCTGCGAACGTAAACGAGCATGATTGAATTTCGAGTCCGATGACGGCGATTCCAACCTTCTTCCTGATCACTTTTCTACGGGTCTTTCGCGTGTTCTCGAACAATCAATTCCAATTAGACGCATCTAAATTGCTTTTCTCGCCGTTAAACACACTGCATTTTCAATATAAACATATTTATCAATGATTATTAATCGGCTACGAATTGTATGTGTATTTATAACAACAATTAGTAGGGAAAACATAAAATAATAGAAAAGTTATAAGAATTTAAAAATATAAAATATTTAGTATATAATATTTAAATTTAAAATATAGAAATTGGTTGATTATATTACTACCCTGAAGATTTTATTTTTACCAAAGTTTGATTTATGAGAAAAATAAGTAGGTAACATATCAATTGAAAATACTAGAAAGGTTCGAACAATTCAAGTACCTTGATAAACAATATTAAATCATTTATTAAAATTTTTATGATGAAATTAATTAATTATTACTAGACTGCTGATTTTATGCATTTATAATAAAAATGAGTTAGTGAAAAATAAATTTAAAATATCAGACAGGTTTAAACAAATATCTTGATATACATACAATTAAAATTTCTGTAAAAATTAAAACATACCTATTCCCAATTTTTTCTCGCGTTTTTTAAACAGAATGTCATTGACCAATATAGTCATCATCTGTTACAATCGAAGGAGTATTTTTTGGGAAGACTGTTAATATTATTATCTTTTAACTACATGCTGGAAAAGTTGTACAGTCTAATTGAAAGTTCGATTGTATGGTAGAACAGATTCCTCACTTTTGCCGCAACCCCTGTACCGTTCGCGTTCGTTCTACTATTCATTCCGTACGAATTGGAATTCCGATTTTTATGAAACCGACTGTCCCAAGAATTTGTTAATTGCTTCCCCGGAAGATTGAATCCAGCAATTCATCCGGTAGAAATCGTGTACCCGTCACTCCGACCTGATTAAACGACGGATTTCGAGAACTGACCGCACACCAATCGGTGCGAAGGTACTTCGAAAGTGGTTTATTATAATATTGATCTATGTGACGGCGGGTGCGCTCAACAGTGAATCGAAATTGGTGCACGCGTCTAATTGCACCTTGATCATCATTTCATTTGCAAGTAATTGAACAGCGTGTCGGATTTTTCCGTACGTGAAATTTGATCGCTCGAAGTATTGATATCGCATGAAAACTCGAAAGTTTACTGCGAAGCAAACAAAGTCCGCTTTCGGAAATTTTTCACGCCAACTAAAATTAATTGTTATAGCTAGAATTTCTATGAAAAAGTTGACTGAGCGAAATATAAAACAGCAACGGATTAGAAAAATCTATTAACATTAGTATGCTGTTTTCAATATAACAAATTTATTAAGGGATGAAATCAATTCTGATTTAATTTGGAAAATCTAACAATATTAGCACGTTGTTTTCAATGTGTCAAAATTATTAACGGATGAAGTCAATTCTTATTTAATTAGAATGATCTAAGAATATTTGCATGTTGTCTATAATGCACCAAAATTATTAAGGGATGAAATCAATTTTTATTTAATTTCTGCTACAACAACCACTGAGGAACATTTCTATTTTTCATAAGGATCCGCAGTCTAATTGTAGCTAATTGTAAGTATAATCAGTAGACTGAGGATTTTGTGTATTTGTGACAAAAATAAATAAATGTAATGCAAAACTGTCAAAGCATTAAACGCGTTTAAGAATGCGGTTACATTGCTATGGACTCATCAAAATTATTAAAAGCAAAAAATAATTTTATATTTTATACAATGTGGCTAAAAAATGACCATGGCATTTAAAATTCAGTTTATAAAAGAATGAGAATGGATTTTAAAAAAATGAAAGAGCTATTCTTCTTAGGGTCACCCTATGCATAGAAAGAAAATAGTACATAATTTATCGTTAGATGTTGCATATAATTTTCTTCTGTCGCATTCGTATGGAAATACGTTGTTTATAAATAAAATAAAGGGGTCAGTGGGTGGTCGGTGTAATCTCTCAGTGAAAACACGACGATTCCTTCGTCAAACCGACTATAAATTGCCTCGATTGCAAATGCTAGGTGTCCTGTAGGAAGTCAATCCGTTTTCTATGACGAAGGCGATGGAAGTGGAGCTTGATGATAACAGAGAGTCCTTCGTCAAAGGTTTTGCGGTTATTACAAAGGAATCTTCACGGTCGCGTTCAGTTTCCAAAGGCATTGACAGTACCGAAGTATTGATCCCCCTCAATCCACATAACACTAACGTGATATCAATAGCACCACAGTGAGAAAGCCATTTTAGAACGACCGAGACAGAGAGAGCGAGAACGAGAACGAGAGAAGAAATGCCCATTTACGTCACGGCAAATCGAAAGCTAGACTTGAATCCCACATCGTGTTAAACGAACGATCCCCTCGCGCAATTCTCGCAAACATATTCCAGTTAATGTTTAAAACAGCGGCACGAACCGACGAACAGGAATTTAGAAAACCTAAATCCAAAATTGTTTAAAATTATTACTCGTGTTTAGATTTGAAATGTTCAATTTAAGTCTCGTACTTCCCATAGAAATCCTTAACCAAAAATTTGAACACAGCTGCACTAGATTTTTATTTTCTCTTAGCTTTAACCCTTAAGTGGACCCTTAAAATGTATTTGAAAAATGCAATGGTAACAATTAAATCATGTTTAATTGTCTACGAAATGATACATAGAAACATAGTGAGATAGTCAAATTTCATCTAAATCCACAAATATTATTAATAGTTACGTTTTAATTATTATATTTTACTTTAAAAATTTTTTTTTATATTACATTTTAATTAACAGTTTCATTATTAATAGTTACACATTAAGTAATTATTAGCATAAATTTGACCGGGCTCGCATCGGCCTCGGTGGTTCACTTAAGGGTTAACGTAACCCTTGATACAATAACCCAATTTTTATTTGGATCCAGTTCCTTTAATTAATGCGTCTAAGTTTGTATGTTACGTCGCGACCGCGTCGGTGTCGCGAGCGTTCGGATCGTTGCCCGCCAAATTAATATTGAGCAACTAGTTCAAAACGTACGGATTATTCTAAGACAATTATTTGTTGATAGTAATAATAAAACACGTTAAAAAGAGCGTTTCGTCCCGGACCTGCTAGGGGACTCGTCAGTAAGGCTAATCTAGCAGGTCCTGCCTTATACGCTAGCGCACGCGAGAGATTATAAAGAATAATACGATTGCGATTTCGTCGGTTGTCCTGATCGCTGGACAATGAAAATATGCGATTGCAAAATATAACAAATAGTACGACGGATCGTGCGTTGTACTTGTCTAACCGAGGACTGGAAGGTGTCACGACGTTCGAGCGTAGAATTCAACTGAGTGAACTTGACTTCCAGTCCTAACGCGACGAGAAAGAAAATGCACTGATTGGTTCCTGCCGAAAGTTGCATTTCCCAATCAGCGCGCTTTAGGCTGTTTATGTCTCCTTCCCGTAGCCTTGAATGAGGCCTTTGTACCGAGGAGTAGGATGGCCTTTAACGAAGTCGACGACGGGTCTCGGTAATTTGACCCTTCTTTATGACCGCGGCGGTCCTTCGGAGGGACGATATTTATGACACTTGAAATCGTGGAAAACTAAACATCTAGCAGATGTCTCGACTGATCGCCGAGTGCCGATAGTTCAATTGTTTTCAGTCACGAACTTGTCATAAATAATCTCCGAAAGAAACACACGTGCACGGTTCTTGCGCGACGGAACATTGTATATGCATAAAAATTCGCAAAATGTATATTACAATAAAAAAGAGCCTTCGATGGAATAGATATAGTTAATATAACTCGATGGAATTACTTAGTATTATTATTTTTAATCCTTTTAATCGAAACCTCTTCTGTCGGAGGCTTCAACTGAAAATATGCACAGTAATCGGAGCGCTATATCGACCGATGAGAATGAAATATTCTGATGGATTAAACGCATTCCTAAAATGAGTTCCATTGAATGGTTCATCCAACTTTTATCAGCGGTGTGTACAGAGCCCTCGCCTGTTTCAGAACTGCATTATGACATACGTACATATTGACGTTTGCACCCACCTACCGATTTTCCAGTCCGAATCGATAGAGCGTTGCAGACCAAAAAAAAATATATGAACTAACAGAACAATTTTTTTGCCTCTAACTGATGCATGCATTAGCTCCGAACAAACAGTTTCGAAATATTGATTGCGTTACACTCAAATTCACTATGCCCACACCACTAATGTCGACACATGGAAATGGGATTAATGAAATGCAATCATACAAATTTGTTACGTTGCAAAATAACAACATTTTCAGTGATAAATGGAATAACAATATTTTGCGGGCATTGTTTCTGACCGACAATAACTAAACTATTGTCGATAAATAATCACTGCGAATTTTCGTGCAAAATAGAATTCCACTTCGTAATTTAAAAAAGTGTAATCAAATAAAAGATTACTTTGTACAACACCAATTTTCTATTTCCTCAATTTTTGAGTTTCATTTAGTTAATTTATTTTTTGTTAAATTGATAAAATTTATACGTATTTAATGAACGAGACGCTTTTAACGTACCAAAAGGACATATTTCAGTTTATATTAAAAGTTAATGGTTTCAAGCGAAATATAACTTGTCTTGCTTTTATACATATATAATAATTTTATCCTATTATATTGTATTATTTATTTGTACAAGTTTCCAAGTTTTGATCTCACGTTGCAATAATTTGCAATATTATACGGGCTTTCCCACGAATTAATTAACGTTAATTAAAGTAATGCTGAATCTGTTGAACCCATTTGTTGAATTCACCTTTTAAGTATATTACATGGGGACATTCTACTGTGGCTTCATTTCATTTAGAAATTATGCAAATATTACAGAAAACAGAAGTTGAGTTTCAATTTATTTTTATTCTCAATATCACAGATTTTATGTGCTGACAGCCAAGTATGACGGTAACTATTTAATTAAGAATATTTCCATTGAAAGCACGTTGATATCAAGTAATGAATTTATTGATATGAATAAAACTTCAAAAAGTCGAATAACGTTAAATAAATTTCCACAAATTTAACTTTTACAAGATCGCTATAACAACGACGCTTTACGATGAAACATGCAGTCGCAGATTCATTTTTCAAAAAGTAGATTAATATTACGCGCAACTTTCAGCCGAGAGTGTTCACTGAGATTAAACTCGTAAAGAAAACTGATGTAAATATCGTGAATATACTGTACAAACCTGCTACATGGTGTACTAGACTAGAAGTTTCTAATATAATTAATTTTCATGTGCATATGCATGGCGTCTTTAGTACGTAGAGCCTGTAAATTATTTCCATTCCTACTTACTACGAATTAATTTTACGAATTTAATAGGGTACACTTGGTATGACTGTAAATTAAAAATGAGCTTCCATGGTAAAATGGCAAGCAAGCTGAGAGAAACATAATAAAAAAAATCAACGCAAACAATAATATCTTTAATATCAAAAAACTTCAGGTTATCTTCATAATTAAGTTTCATAAATTATTATTTGATTTTTAATTTTTTTATTATTTTAAGTTTTACCATTAGGTATTTGTTGTCTAGTAATGTTTATACCTTGTCCAACGAGACGAGGCCAGAGTCGTCAGATGAGGGGAGGGAGCACCAATTGAGGGGAAAAGTAACCCCCTCTCTGCCAGTACCGGATTAGTAACGTAACATTGTGACACATGCACGACGAAACGCGTCACGTGACTTGGCCGCGGCGGAAGCGTGGGGAATAGCGTCGTATAGGGGGAATGTAGAGTGGGGGAAGTCTTAATCTGACGACTCTGATTTTGTTATACTCGAGCGGCTATGTTTACGTTTACTGCCTCGTCTCGTTGGACAAGGTATATTAATATTAATCATTAGACTCAGGATTTAATGCATTTATGGCAAAAATGAGTACTTGCAATTTAGAACAGAGAAAGAATTAGAATACTTTAAGAGTATTGATATATTATTTTCACTATATTAAAATTATTAGTGAAAAATATAAATTTATATTTAGCTCCTGTGTCTTGCAATTGATACACAAACTTTTTATATTGCATAAAGATCCGGAGCCTAGTAATCATTATTTCCTCCACGATTTCGTGTAATTAGATGTTAAAGTGACGTTTCATAGGTGCCATTTGACTACAGAGAATTAACAATGGCTCGAAAGAGTTACAATACCGCTGATATCAATGATCCTTGAATGGATCCACAGCGTGTGTGTTAAACTCCTGTTTTGCGGGAAACTGATGCATCCAAATCACCCTTGGCGGTGTATTGAATTGCCCCTTAACAACTAGTGGTACGTACGAAAGCTTCGGAACTTCAACGTGTGGTTACAGGCTTGATTTACTCATCTAATGAAACTCGGATACCTGTATCAAAAGAACAATACCGTGAGAAACCTCAACAATCCATAACCAATATCACTAATTTTGGAATCGTGTTTAATTACTAGACTGTGGATCTGTATGCACAAATTACACCAATTGCAAGAAACAGGAGCCAATTACAAATTTCTTTTTTCCTCTAATAGTCTCAATATAATATTTATTAACATTGTTATATCGATATTCTTAAATTTTCTTAATATTTAAATTATTTGAAATTCCATCGATTCATTTTTGTCATAAATACATAAAATCTGCAGTTTATTATTAAATTAAAATTTATCAACTTTCATATTAATTACTTTGATCAACTGATTGATCAATTACTTTGAAGTTGGAGTAACTGTATAGAAAATGATGGAAATAATCTTGGCAAATGAAGGGCTACGAATTAATTTGTACACCTAATATACCAAGAGAAGGAATTTTCCATGTAACTTCGGACTTTTGTATATGATGCAAAAAGCTTTTATTTTGCGCAAAGATTGGAACTCTATCGACGTCCCTCGCAAGTCCATTAGGAAATATATGTACTCTGTAAAAATTCTTCGAGGTGCGACTCAATCAAAGCGCGAACGTGGTTGCTCGTTTTTCTCGCATTCTTTAAACTGCGAACGATATTCGACAGTTTTGGCAGTGCTCTCGAAGCGGAAGGCAATTAGTTGGTGCCGAACGGCCGCACGCATACCTGTGCACGTTTCATTGCTACAATGGACACCCCGAAGTGTCAATCGTCGATTTTGATGAAAGTTCGCACGGTGGTAGAGCATCGAAAAATATTAGATACATTTTTTTTTCATGACATTCGTGTTGCGGTGGTAAAAACAACCCTCGAATTGCAATGTATTTCGAAGATACTCAGGGGTGATTGAAAATCCGTGCAGTAACACTACCTTTTTTGCAAAAAGACACCTATGGAAAATGTTTAAACATATTAAATAATAGGTGTAGAAATGTGCTCTTTCTTAACGTGTAAGTAATTAACGAGTTAATTCAGTTATTGGAATGAGAACCGAAATTTCTTTGGGAACGAAAAATTTGTTGTTTTACTGTCTTGACTCGTCACGATAACAATAAATGGAATAAATAAATAGACGTCGTCTAATAACCTCAAACGACGAAACAGAGCAAACAATGTATTTCTGTAATTATATAAAAATATCGCGTTTTCAGTCTTTTGTTACAAAGTAAAAGTTATTCTACAATTAAACAGTTGAAAGAACGACAGAAATAATTGCAGAAACAAATAAAAATCTAAGAAGTAGAGCAAATATGTTAAAAACATTTTTCAGGGTTTTAATAAAAATCAATATACACGAAACGTTTAGTGTACATATTTTCCTGTTTAACAGCTTCTATGTTATCCGTTTTCCATCGACGTTAATATATTTAATCACTTCGCCCATGATTATTTACCCATTCTGTTTTTCAATGACACATAATATAAATTTTGCGTTCCACAGGATAAAGTCAATAGAAAATCACCTGCCACATTTTACACGATCGACTCTAAATAAAACCCGAGATACTGCGAACGTTATAAAATTAGTATGAAGGCTGTTGATTAATCAATAAATCCAGTATACTTATAATCGTTTAACGAGGACGCTATAAAAGGAACTAACATGGAAAATAAATTTTCTATTTTGTAAAACATATTGCTGTGCGTAGCTCGCTATACGTGATCTGGTAAAGCTTGATAATAATAACTGCGAGTAGGTATGTACAAACAACATACCTTTCAAGTTCGTGGTTTCTATTAATTATTCTCAATTGGTTTATTTTTATAAGATATTCTTTTTCCTTCGTTCTAATACCTATGTAATCTTAAAAATTTGAACCGGAACATATAAAATATCATTTTTTAAATAAGAAGTTAAGGGGTGTACTTAAAAATGTAATGAAAGAATATTCATTAATTTTCAGATATATTAAATTGGAAATTTTACAATGTTTGTTAGCAGTCAGTATTTGTCTTTATTGTTATAGTTTTACTGTCATAAAAATAAAGAAGTGACTTACATCAATCAGAGTAACCTTCAGACCAATACTTGGATAGACAGGTACCAATAGCCAATTTGTTTTAAATATTTTTTAAATGTTCTTGTCGACAAAAGTAACTAGGTTATTGAACGTGGGAGAAAATATTAAATTTCGATATGAGGGATAATCAAATAAATTTTCAAAAAATTACATGTGTTTAATAAATACATTGAAAATTCAAATAATGTTCAAATATCTTCATGAATAATTGAAAAATTCTGTAAAGGTTGTAAGTAGTATTAACCGTCGTGGGCAAGCGTAAGTCTAATTTTTATTTTTAAGCTTCCAAAAAATCTAAAAAAATTCTGGAATATGTGTTGAGTCCCTATTTGAATATACAAAACGCTTGATTCTTGTCCAGTGCCTACCCACTCCACTGCCTGTCAACGCCGAGTCGCTCTGCAAGACTCTTAATTTTCATTATTTGTTTATGGGGCTTTCACCACCTTATGTCTGGCATTTTTCTGATTAAAATGACACCAAACACGATATAGTTTCCATTGTATTTAGCGGTTTAATCGACGGTAAAAGTTTCGGTCGCAAGGAAGGACAGCCATCGGAAAGAAAGAGACGCGGACAGTCACGCGAACCGTATTTCATTCTGTTCTTCTCTATGTTCGGCTCTCTATTGAAGTCTCGCTCGGCGCGGTCGGCGCGATATCTAGACGCAGTCATAAATCAAAAAGCACTTCTATGCACGATTCTTGTCCATGAAAAACACGGCTGTTGGACAATAATCAAGCGTTTACTGTAATATTAGTATTTATCGTAATTCCTAAATATTCTTAGAGCGGTATCTGAAACTGTCGTCTATAGTTCGCCACAGTGTGCGCCGCGCCGTTCAGGTTGGCCTGCACGAGCGCGATACAGTCGAATCGCTTTATTGAAAACGCGAGCAACACGATTCGGCGCATAATTCAATTTCAAAAACAGGCTGGCTTATGCTGTCATGATCCCATCGGTTCAATTGTATCACAAACTTGAGACGAGCTCCGACATCCTTATTCGCGAGCAGCCAGATTGGATTCTTTCGTAATCCTTTCAAGACGAGGGAACGACTGGCAGCTTTACTTGTCGTCGTTCCGTATTTCCGTGACAGTCCACCTAGCCCGACAGAGAGGAGAGATAGTACAGATCGGGAGACCGTGTATTCGCGTGTATTCACTGAACTGCGTCCTCTATGAATGTGGACGGTAGCCGGTCCACTTCCTACAGAAACCGACGGTTAAAGCTGGAAACCTGCTAAGTGGATATGTAAATTGCGTCCTCTGCAGGTACACGGTCCGGTACATAGGAACGTTTACAAGGGTTTTGGGTCTGATTTACCTTGCCCGGCGAGCACGACGGTATCCAGATGACAAGACTCGTCCTTTGGCTCTCACAGACGTGTTTACTCCCGACGAAAGCTTCAGTTAAACCTCCGACAGACGACCTTTTTTACAAATGTACTGTTGACCGTACTTAGCATCGTCCGCGGCTTAATTCAGCCATTTTTCAAACCTATTTCTATGAAGACGCAGTCCACGACACACAGTCGGAAAGTAAGTTAACAATTGGTGTATGCAGACAAATGAATATGATAAATAGACTGCGGATTTGACAGATTTATTATGAAAATGGGTATCCACAATTTAAAGCGGTAGTCATATTAAAAAGATTCAAGGACATCGGTGTATTAGTTTCAGTTTAATGAGATAATTAATGGAAGAAAGAATTTTTTATTTTGTCTCCTGTGTGCTGCAATCAATGCAAACATTTCTTATTTTGCATAAGATCCGCAGTCTAATGATGAATGAAATCAAAATACTGTATTGTTTTTATTTAAAGGGTATAAGTAAATACGTTCGTGAAATGTATATTATCATTATTAAAGATTAAAGATATATTCATTTGCCTGCATACACCAATCGCAAACTTACTTTTCGACTGCACTAACAAGCAGAGCTGGGTAAAATACTATTTCAAATAGTTAATAGTAAATATCATGAGTTTTGAAAATAAACTAATTTCTTTGTAGGAGCAGTTTTGAAAATAGTATTTCATTTGAAGGATCTCAAAATTTTTCATTTTGTCATCCGTTTTTAAACGGCCAAACGTCAACCAGCTATAGAGGGCCCCAAATGGAACAACTTTCACCCCTAACACTTTTTTTGATTCGGTCTTGATTTTTAGATAATTGCAAAAACCCGTCATTTTTTGCGTTCACTTAAGATTAAATATATTAGGACTGCAATTATGTATCTTGATGATTTTTCCTTTGTTTGGTTTAAAATAAATAGGGGCATCTTTTTTATTGAGTCAACTTTTTTGTATGACCTTCGGATCTTGGTTTTTTTGACATGGGGCATGTTTGACGTTTGGCCGTTTAAAAACGGATGACCCTGTATAATACTACAATCATAACCTTATGCTACTGTATAGTTAAAGTAATAAGTACATATCAGTTGGCGGTGCTTACTTGAGTGTACAGGATTTTAGATTACCAAAATAAAAATATTTTATTTTATATTATATATGTATATTAATGATAAATTGCAAAAGTAGAGGCTTTAAGCTTTAAGCTTACTGAGCCCAGGTTTATCATGGTTTATTTTTGATAAAATTATAACAGATGTTAACAATTTTTCGAAAATTGGAAACTTGGTGTCCCAATAGTTTTAGTGGCCATTGTAATTGTAAAATACGTTCAAGGGTAAAGTTTTGCTGCTTCGGGTCAGAATAGACCCGGTCCCCGTCGTCAGAGGGTGAATAGCGTACGTTTCGCAAGTTTAGTTCTTTCGGTTTTGCGTCCTCGGAACAAGAGCAAAATGGAACTCTCCTTCTTCCTCGTTAAGCTCGGTTTCTTGTTGCCCGACCCGATAACACCGGTGTGCGAACATTTTTTGCTTGCTAATGAGTGGATAAGAACCACTGTCGGCAGAACTCGTAAATGGCGTTCCTGTACGGTATAATGAGACTTTCGATCATTCGTATTGCGTTACCGGGAACGCGGAGCTTCATGTTAATTAAAATTTAATAGAGGTTCATTCTATTATTCGTTCGCCATTACCGGTGAACAGAAAATTCTGCTCTACTCCCTCTTTGCCTATCAGAATGTGAATATTTTTCGTTCGTGTATCTGTATGATACACGGGTAAAGAGCTCGTATTAAGATAACGAATATCGGTTGTTATAAAAATGTGTACAAGCGTGACTGCTTTTACTTGTATGCTGTACATGTTGGAATCACTAATGGAACGTATGAAATAAAGAGTATTACGAAATACAAAAATTGGTAGTACCAGTGAGAGAATAATATAAAATGGAGTAAATGTAAGATTAATGTGATTTTATATTATTAAGAATCTTTATACATATAAAATATTGCTTCTATTTTCATAATTTATTGGAATTAGAAGGAATAAATATAAGGATGTTTCTAAACATAATACCAGTCAAATTTAGTAGTGAAAAAGTAACATAAATTCATGCAGTTTATGTAGGATTAAATACGATTTAATTGTGTAATTTTTTTCAAGAATCTGCAAATGTAATTAATATGTTACGTTGTTGTTCGGCATTTAGGGAGAGCTTGAAAGAATTATTTCTCTTCATAGAACCTATTAGGTCCGACAGATAAGAGTCACATTAAATCATCTAGGATCGATGATCAGTGATTTCATCATAGTAGATTGAATGATGATGATGATGGGAATGAAGGATTGATTAATATCCAGTTCCGCAGACGAGTTTCATGTTCCTCATATCGCTCATTTGCTGCAACTATGATATATCAAAAATCACGATTTTAGGAAAAACGAGTTTGAATATTCTTGCTATTAGTGAAAACGTTGTTATTGTTAAAAGAATATTTTAATATGATTCTTAGTTAGATTAAACATGATAATCCAATAGTGACATTTCCCTCACATTGTAAAATTTGAAAAATTTAATATTACCCTATTGACCCTGTAAACGAATATTTTAAATATTAAATACACTTATAAACTTCGATTAACTTCAAATCATTTAATTCTCGATTTTCAATTATTTACAATTATTTCAGACTTGACTTTACTTGTGTTTCGGGTGTTTATTCATTAAATGTCTTTGGATAACTATTAATACAAAAGAAATTCGTCGAGACACTAAATAATCGAATAGCATATTTAAAGTGTGTCTCCAAATTCAATAATATAATAAAATTACAAATGAATATCAACTTTAAGTTTACAATCTTTTTGACGACGTTGAGTCATTCAATGATCCTCGAAAGAGATCGTTCGATATTGTGTTACAAAGAATGGTATTCGGCGAAACACTCGAGCTTTTTGCACGTTCGCAAAATATCCGGATGCATTCAATGCTATCGAATTGATTTGACTTCCCATGCGTTTTATCATGCCGTTCACCACAGGCAGAATTCAAATAAATGATTGTTTCCCCACAGCGATTCATGAACTGCATTTAAAAACCGAGCGCGTTTAATGCATAAAGCAGTGTCCTCAAGCGTGTAGCGTAACTTCATCGAAAACAATGTCGACAGTCGAATCATAATACGCGTAACAAACTGTAAACAATTTCTGTCAATATGAATTTCTTCATGAACGTTTACAGGACGCGCCATAACGCGTGGACATTATTTCACGACGCAGCGCGAAAATACGATAAACAATTTCCGTGAACGAGTTTGGTGAATCAATGTTTATTTTTCGGAAATTCAGATGCAAATCTTTCACCTTATACAGGATTAACTTGAATGCGAACCTTTGAGCTTTTGTGGAATCAAATTTCAGTGAATTAAACCCTCAAAGCCCTAACCCCTTAAAGTTGAGATAAACCTTTTCTGCATTAGAGGTTATAATTATTGTTGAATTGATTGATTTGTGAGATTTTTTCTGATTGAAACGACTCCAAACACGACACAATTTGGATCATATTTAAATGTTTAATTTACGACACAGTAGAACCTCGATTATAGGTAGATGTCCGTTCGGATAATCGAGGTTCTGCTTTATCGTGGATTAAACAAGTAAATATGAACCAAATTGTATCGTGTTTGGTGTAATTTTAATCAGAAAAATGTCATAAATATGTTGATAAAAGTTTCATTAAAAATCATTAAAAACAAGAAATTTTCAATTAAAGTTAATTACCAATAGTTAAGTAACTAAATTATATATTTGATATGCTGTGTAAAACTAGACGTTCCCACCATTCAAGTGTTAATATAAAACCAAATAATTTATTTCGATAATATTAATACCTAGGCATTTAGTTAAATCTTTGAAAATGTAAACTGTATTCGTTCAGAGAATAATTGTCAGAGATAAAATTTATGTAAAACAAAAAAATATTAAATTTGTATCCAATTTTGTTCAAATGCTTATTGTACCATTTTCTATACAACAGTATTTGTTATAAATACATAAAGATCGGCAGTGCATTGAACAGGGGTTGAATAAAATTCAACCCTTTAAAACCTGTGTAACTTTCTAAATGTTTTTAAATTTCGGTTTTCGTATAAAAATGAAATGCATCTATGAGATCTTTTGTTACAACGAATGAAACATTGTCTCATAAATGACCACCACGTGTCGTACCTGCATTGCTCCTCCACCATTATATTCCGCCACTGACCATAAAGCCTTTGGTACTAAACCGCGTATTTTAGCCATAATGTTAGCTCTCGGCTGTTGTAAAGTCGTTGGTTTATTCGCATAAACCCGTCACACCAGACAGCCCTACAGCAAGAAATCGGTTACCGTTCCATCCGGTGATTTCGAGAACTAATTCATAGCAGAAATGATTTTGTCATTAAAAAATGAATCTTTAGGCAGCTTGTCACATGCCTATAATTTTAATTCTATCTTGATTCTTTTTACTCGACACACTTCTCAGTGGTTCCGGTTTTTCATAAAAATCGCGAGAGCACTTTTGTTGAGTTTTTGCGCGTCTTTGTAGTGTGCACGCGATTAAATTTATTTAATAATCCCTCACGGAGGCAGCTTTATTATTCGTGTCATTTTGAACTGTTAGGTGTGGTATCGAATTCCTTATTTAATTTTGATTATATTCTAAAAAGAATATATAATTGTGTGATTACATAAATAGTGACTCCCACTAATATTCGGACACTCTTAAAAAGACGATATAATAAATAACTTTATCAATATTCGACCATACAACTTGGACTTTTTTGAGAAGTTAGAACAAAACGTGAAAAGAATTTTTGAAAAAATTGCAATTGGTCACAGTTGCAGAGAAAATACTAAAAGTTATATTTTTCAACTTTTTTATGTCGGCTCATATTGAAAATGTAGAAAACACGTTTCCTAGATCTGTATCAATTAAACATATTCTGAAAATTTCCTTAAAATCGATCAACGTTGCAATGAGCTACAGACGTTTAAAGATGGTAGAAATTGCAATTTTTCACGATTTTCGGCCTCTAACTGCAATAAATCTAAGGATTCGTACATCTTTCAATGCCTGTCGTTTTGTCCCACATCCACCGATTTCGATGAAACTTTTACAATGCATATAATTGACCCAGATCTACAAAACATACTTTTTAAATTTTCAATATAGACCCACATAGAAAAGTTGTAAAATGCAACTTTCAGTATTTTCTCTACACTTCCTATCAATTTCAATTTTTGAAAAAATTTCTTTTCACATCATGTAGTAAACTAATTGTTCTCACTGTTTCGTCGCGATTGCGTCATTTCGCGACTGCTCGGATCGTTGCCCGCCAAATTAATATTGGACAGCTAGTTCAATATGGTCGATTGATCGCAAAGACAATTGTTTATTAACGGTAACAGAAATCACGTTAAAAGAGCGTTTGGTCCCAGACCTGCTAGGGGACTCGTCAGTAAGGCTAATCTAGCAGGTCCTGCCTTAGACGCGTGGGAATGCGCGACGTTTCCCAGACCTTTCGTCAAAAAGATGTTGCTCGGCAAACGGTTCTTCGAAAAGTGAAAATCAAGGTCCGATCGTCGGAAAACTTGTATTTGCGGTCGTCAAGTCAACGAAAACTTGTTTTCGAAAGACAGTCGATCTCGATGTACGAGTAGATACCAACTGTCTTTGAAAGGAATTTCCTTCATCGTAAAGAAAGTTCCTTCATTGTCTATGGACAATGCAATGACGTTCATTGGTAGATGCAAGGCGATGCATTGATTGGGTTCTGCCGAACGCTGCATTCCTAGCTCAACGCACCCTTGATGACTCGTCGTCCTCCACAGTTGTCTCGAGCAACCTTCGAGTGGAAGATGAGAGATCGAATGAGAGAAACAGGCGACACCTGATGTTCTCTGAATAGAGCTTTCAAAACCGAGGACCGTGCGTCCCGTTCGGGTATGTGTCGTTGCGACGGAATACTTACTTCTCACAAAAGTTCAAATCGTATGGTCCAATATCAAAAAAGTTATCGTTTTTTTAAGAACGCCCGAATATTAATGGGAGTCACTGTACACAGAATTAAAATGCAAATGGCTTTATACATTTCATTTTCTGCCAATTATATTTTTAGGTTTTTCTTGAAATGAATGGTATATTTTTTGGAACCGACGTATAATTCTTTAACCCCTTGCCCTACAATAACGTATCAGACTCGTGATGAAGATTTTGAACAGAGTCTAATAAATATGTATGTTATTAATTCCATTTAAATCGAGATGAAATTCTATTTTGGTTTTGTTAATGTACAGTGATTGGGGAGCATGTATAGGCATACAATAGATATAAATTTTCTCTTTTTTTAGTGAATTACGAACTACAAAAAAATTCTAATCACTGAAACCGTAAAATAAATCGTAGGGCAAGGGGTTAATGAATTGCAATATATTGTCAAATAGAAATTTTACATTGGAACGGAATAATAATAAGAATTTACCAAAAAGCTCGGTGGCTTTATAGAAATTTCGGGCAGTGTATTATCGAGAATCGCAGTACGCGAGAGTAGGAAAAGTCGCGTCGCGTCGCGTCGTCCCGAAAACCGCAACGGTAGCTGACGATTCCGGGACAGACGTAAAGGAATAAGGTAAAATCTTGTTTGGGTCAATCGTTGGATCACACTAAATGGGAGCGTCGTGGATTAAGTGCTCGAAAAGTAAAGAGCTCTCGCTCGAGCCCCGGCGTCACGGGAGAACGGTACAGATCGCCGCCGTGCCGTCTCTGAAAGAGAACGAGAAAGTTGTGTAATCCGGTTGCACATACCCTTTTGAAATCCCCGGAGGAGTTCGACAAAAGAGGTTTCCTTAAAAGGAGCCCGGACGACTACCTGACCAACTTATCCTAATAATATAGAAAATATTACAGAAACTGAGTACGGTTGTTCCGGAAGAATTCAACTTTCTTCTTGCCATTTTACCGAGTACTCACATTCGGCCAATTAATGCATGGAGAAGCTACTAATGAACTTCGTTCATTATAATTAGATAAACTATGTCTGTTTTTATGTTAAATATTTTCATAATACGAGTTTCATTATCGTGTTGGCCCCAGAGTCGCAAGATGAGGGGAGGGAGCACGAATTGAGGGGAACAAGTTACCCTCTCTCTGCCAGTACCGGAGTAGTCACGCGACATTGTGATGCATGCACGACAGAGACGAAACGCGTCACGTGACCGAGCCATTGCGGAAGCGTGGGGGAATAGCGTCGTAGAAGGGGAAGATAGAGTGGGGAGACAAGACTTAATCTGGCCACTCTGGTTGGCTTTATTCCGGAAGAATTAAATGTAGCTTCCTATTTTACCGAATACTCAAATTAGGCCAATAAATATATAGGGAAGTTACTAATGATCTCTATTTCATTCATTATATTTGGATAAGGAATGTCTTGTTATATTAACATTTTATATTATATATTTTCTTCATATATGACGAGTTTTCACAGCTATCACTTGCTGAATTTTATAATTGTCCATTTTTATTATAAATGCATAAAATCCGCAGCCTATTAGTAACAGTCAATCAAAAAGTTCCTCATACACTAAACTCTTTAAAATGATTAACTCTTTTAAAAGTGCACGGCATTAAACGAGCTTTTGCAAGAATTTAGGACAATTAGATTACTAATTCATTTCTAAAGAAAATAGCAAGAAAATTGTAATTTTACATTCATTTAAAAAAATCTTTTCTCTGCAATTCCGACCAGTTGCAATTTTTCCACAGTTTCTTTTTTGTACACCAGCTAGCACACTAATCCACAAAACTGCATGATCCCTAATAATCTGACCTTGTGTACCGAATCGTGAAACTGAATTTTATAATTGTCCATTTTTATTATAAATGCATAAAATCCGCAGCCTATTAGTAACAGTCAATCAAAAAGTTCCTCATACACTAAACTCTTTAAAATGATTAACTCTTTTAAAAGTGCACGGCATTAAACGAGCTTTTGCAAGAATTTAGGACAATTAGATTACTAATTCATTTCTAAAGAAAATAGCAAGAAAATTGTAATTTTATATTTATTTAAAAAAAATCTTTTCCCTGCAATTCCGACCAGTTGCAATTTTTCCAAAGTTTCTTTTTTGCACACTAATCCACAAAACTGCATGATCCCTAATAATCTGACCTTGTGTACCGAATCGTGAAACATTCGTCACAGTTCCTACAGTGCACAGACGTCATATCCGAATGGTTAAGAGTCACTTTCAGCTCTCGAAAAGGGGCAAAGCACAGAGTATACGGTATAACAACAAAAAACGCGTGTCGAATATTTTTCAGTGCTCCAGCTGTTTCGTAAAAATCGACGACCGACACTTCAGGATTGTTCCTTGTTAACGAGCGACGCGAAGAGCCAAAGCCACCGAAGAGTGGCGGTGTATGTATGTGTGTGCGTGTGTGTATGGGTGAGGTCTATAGAGGGTGTCTAGTTGAATAGAGCTCGCAGCAGCTCGCAGTGCCCCACTCACAGATTACCTCACCACGAGAACCTCAGCTCTTGGAGAACGTGGCTTGCTTAGCGCGTCGCTCTTTGCTTCCTATTCTGGATCCCGAAACTGGATCGCACGAGCACCGTCCTCAAGATCCTCGGCCTACTGGAAATCGCCACTTACCTCTCAGTTAATTATCACTTTAATTCTCAGTTGAATCGCCCGCTAAAATATTTTCACCTCCTGGAACGTGGTTTTTAATCGTCTCGAATTTCGTCTGCTCACTCGCGTCGGAAATAAAACGAAGGCATTCGTGGAATTTGCAATCAGCGCCCTTTGCGGAGAAACGGCGTCCCTAACATTGGCGCGTGGCATCTCCGTCGTTCGTCTTCCTTGTTAACAATTATTACTTTGTTTTCGTCCCCCTTTTGTTTTGTGTTCGTCCACTCGTTTTATATAATCCAATAATTTTCAATTGTTTTCTTATCGCGAATGCAATTGTTGTTATTTTGTCGACCATGTTCCATCACGTATCACCATTCGTGTCATTTCGAGACATTTTTCATTGATTCGATTTTTAAATTATAGGTTGTGTATGTGATGCTTGAACAAATGAGTAGGAGAAACGGAAAACAGCAAAATCATTTATAAGAATTTTAAAATATTGTTAAATATTGAAAAATATATTTTCAATCTATTAGACCTGTTAAGAAAGGAAATCAATTCTAATTTTACTCCAGTTCATTGCAATTTAGACAAACAAGTTTTATATTGCTTAAAGATCCGCATTATAATAAATAATATAATATAGTGGATGGTCCACCTAAATGTAGCTATTTAAATATCTCCTTTATTTGTGATGACATAACAAATGTTTTTAATGCAATATAAATGGTATCACAAGGTGAATTCTTTGCAAATGTTATTTTTTCTCAAGGTTATTTTTTCTGGAGTGTTTACTTCAATTTTCAAAGATCAAGGTCATTTGAAGGTCATTTTATTATACATATCTAAATATATTTTTCGCTCAGCTACATGATGCAACCAAAAAAAAATGCAGTTATGTATCAAAAAACACCGATGACCTTGATAACTCCGAAAAAAATTACCTTGGGGGAAGAAATGTTCTTGCCAGATATTGGTCCATTGGCACGATACACTTTACTTAAAAAATAGTTTTTGCATTACAATAACCTGAAGAGATATTTAGGTGGCCTTACTTAAATGGACCACATGGTATAACAGTATCTCGAAAATTGTGGTTTTCTCGTAAATGCAAACAATTCGTAGTTTAATTGTCACTATGAAAACGTTGCAGAGACACTCTCTGATTCGAAGACTCTAAAGACCCTAGAATTCTAAATTCACAAATTACGTCATTTTAGAAATGCAAAAAATTGTAGAAATAGGCAACAATGATGGGTTTGACGATTTATGTGTTGAAGGGCAGTTGTCTCACTTTTGCCGCGGGGGTGCGATACATTGTCAGAACCGAGGTGTATTTTAAGCTATACAC
The DNA here is from genome assembly GCA_916610255.1 of Lasioglossum lativentre. Taxonomy (NCBI): domain Eukaryota; kingdom Metazoa; phylum Arthropoda; class Insecta; order Hymenoptera; family Halictidae; genus Lasioglossum; species Lasioglossum lativentre. Next base: position 9,140,491 of record OU744355.1, on the reverse strand, counting down.
TTTACAAGCTTCTTCCAGCGATCCCCGGAAAATTACTCAAAGCTTCCGTCGCGGAATAGACACCTGCTGCGTGTCAATTCGATTTCATGCTAACGAAGTAATGCCGTGAACTTGCATTAACGTTACTCCGAGTGAGATGAAGTCTTCCGACGTCGAACCGTGATGCTCGAGCATCCGCCGCCGCCGCCGCCGCCGTCTGGGAGGTGTAAAATATGTAATGGCTGCGCGCCCCCGAGAAGAAAACAGATGGGCCATGCCAGAAACTGTCTTAAGTGAATTAAAAAAGTGTTAAAGCTGGATTTATCTCTCTCCGTTTCATCCTCTACTCGGACGCTTCACATAAAGTCCAGTTCCGCCTTTACGGCGGCCAATCTTGGCCGTCCACTGTGCGAAACTGTTACAAGATCTTAACTTCTTGTAATTTCTTCGGTCCTGCAAACAGCAGAGTTTGAACATTAAGGTCTCCGATGCTTGTATCCCTCGGACGGCGGTCCAGTTTTACAACTATAATATTCATCATTGATGACGTTTAGGACCACTGTTTTATTTAACAATTTTTTAAGACATATTATTAAAGGTACTTCTTCAACAGACATTAATCTCTATATTGTTCCTATTATAGTGTAATCGAATGACGATTTTAAAACTCTGGGTCAAAATAGACCCGGGCTCTGCAGGGTTAATTATCAACGAATCTCAGTAACATTCTGATCGGTTCGTTTTAGAAGAAATATAAAATGTTACTTCTACCATTTTCCAACCTTAATTTAGGGTTAATAACAATTTTATCAAATATGTAATAATGCCCCCGCTATATGATCATTATAAAAATTTTTAGTATCACTAGAAGTGCTAAAATACTGTTTAATTTCTTACTAAAGAATTTGGTTTTTCAGAAGAATTTTCTCACTGCTTTGGAGTAGTTGAGAACACTTTCTCTAATTGGTGCTAAATCTTCTTATTCTGCTTTTCACATTGCCGACTTTTATTTATGATGGCATTGTATCTTGACCGTTCAATAACATGTTATTACACAATTGTCTTATTTTAAAAAACACGAAAGCAAGGTCGCGTCGTGTTAAACAAGAATAGCTCCTTAATGTACTTCCGTGATTTTAAAGGATTGTGTATCTTCCTCGACGATTAAATCATTTCAGTAATCTCTTAATACTTTAATACCAATCCTTTTAGATCTTAATCCATTCATTATCTTACAGAGTGAACATTTTTGAACAGAAGCTGCGCTAAAGTAGTTATTAACAGCGCTAAGATATCAAATTTTAATAATAAATCATTTTTCAGTTTTAATATACAATATTTCGTTCTGAGACAATTTTCAATTGGTGCTACTAAAAGTACGAAGGTTTTAAGAAAATTTTTAATAACTGTTTTATTTTAAATAATTGTTAATTAACAGTTTTCCCCAGACTAAAAATAGATGAACAATGGTAAATACTATGGCTTTTGACGACACCGTCGTAATAATAATATAATCGAAATAACAATAATTTTTTCGAAAATGCCTTTGGGAGTCAACAAGTAGATATTGTTAATTTCGTTCCACCATTGTTAGAATTGCCTTCAATTTTTGGAACAATTGTATGGTACTTCTACATAACCTGTTCACGTTTTTATGGCGACTACGTAAACGGTATACAGGGTGTTCCAAATAAAATGTTACAAACAGTTTTCTCAGAATTTAAAGAAGACATCAACTTCATTTCTTTTTTTTAATTAAATGGTACAAGAGGTTAACTTTTTAGTATGCAGTAAATTAATTTGAGGGCAACTGTTAGGGGGAATAGCATGGCTCCCAACATTTTTTAAAACAAAAGATTAATTTTTTGTTAAAATTTAAAATCGGTCAAGTAAATATTATTTATTTCGATGAAAGTTATCGCAACAATAAAAAATTAATACTACGCGCCATTTAAAAAAATGTTGGGCGCATTGCTTTTTCTCCTAACAGTTATTTCAAAAATTGTCTACCAAAAGGTTAGCTCCCTTGGACCATTTAATTAAAGGAAACCGGACTTGATATCTTCATTAGACTCTGAGAAAACAGCTCGTAACACTTTATTTGGCACACCCTGTACACTGCTGGTCCCTTTTAATTCCATGACCAGGGTTTCCCGGTCTAGCGCTCGCACCCTCTTATGGTAAATTTCGGACATGGACCATTCTGTAAATGTTTTTTATACGGAACGAGCACCTCATTAAGCGGGTGGAATTCGGAATTCTGCCAACAGTCTGCAGTCCTCTGCCTGCCATAAAGAGTCTGCCTGTTTGCTATCAGCTACGCTTGGGAGCCCTATGCAAAATTAGTGTTTCGCGTACCACGCGCTGCATTCGCTCGAAATACTCACCGAATTGAAAAATATTCAAAAAATTGTATTGCACCATAATCTGCAAGTAAAACTATTTTCTGCCAAAGAAGGATCATTAACGTACAAATATTGAATCATTATAAGAGCTTGTTAAGAAATAAAATATAAAATGGTACCTTTGTGTTAACTTATTATTAACTCTTTGAAAACAAGAGATTAGATATTATTCACTTTTCCTGTTATTTAAGACTTCGATACATAATCTAGCTCTCTACAGAAAATATTCTTATTGTTAGTATTTTAAAAAGTCTTTGATCTTAATATAGTATATTTTAAAGTATGCTACGTTTCTAATTTGCATCTTTTTATCAATTTTATTTTAATGCAATTCTATGTTGAATTTTATTTTAATAATCTGAAATATTCTTTGACCTAAGCCTAATGGTTTCTGACGTTGATGTACTGAAATAAATTAAGGTGGGACGAAGTTGTAAATAATGGTAGTCACTAATGCAATATTAGGAGCTGGCAAAAGGGAAGACGTTTCGATATCGAAGGAAGAAGCATGCCCCCGCAGCCGTATATCGATTAACCCCTTGCCGAAGATTAATGAACGAGCTTAATCCCTTAACACGTCCAAGTTGTTTCCCACGGCCGCTTGTTTGTTCGCGGTAATATAATCGGGGATCAGCCCACAGGAGCATCGGCCTTTGAACGAAACCATAGGGAAACTATTCCGAACGGAGAAGGTAGAAAGCTGTCACGAAGAAGCTACGCGTACCATTAAACGTTTCCTACGAACTGTTAAATGGTCGGTCAGGTTACAAATTGCAATTCATGAACGTACATGCGTTATTAACGCAGGGATAAAATGTCCCTTAATAGTCTCAAGGATCGCTGGTGGACGCGATTCCTCCTGCGCGAGACTTATGAGCTCTCTGCACGGGATCAGCCTTGTAACTTAGTTTCTGATTTTAAATTTACTCCACTGGGTCTGATTAAAAATGTTCACCCCCAATTCGACGAAATATTTTCACCTCCAGTTTGATTAAAAACTTCAACACCCAACTTGATGACAAATTTTAACCACCAGGTTGATTAAAAATTTACCCTACAGAGTCTGATTAAAAATCTTAACCCCCAATTCGACGAAATATTTAAATCTGAGGTTTGATTAAAAACTTCAACACCCAACTTGATGACAATTTTGTAACCTCCAGCGTGATGAAAAATTTTAACCTCCATTTTGATTAAAAACTTTAACCCACAATTCGATGAAAAATTTGAACCTAGAGTATGATTAAAAATCTTAATTTATGGTTTGATTAAAAATATGAAGAAACTGCTAAAGAAGAAATTGAGATTTGTAGGTTCTCCATTTTCCTGCATCTGCACCTTTTTTTGTAAATCGAATTTTTTATTAAATGTATCTCTACGTGCAGAGTTCTTCTAGTACATGGCACCAAATGTTATTTTATACTAAGTAACAAATCGTATAAATTATTATACGTGTTAGTGTTATGAAAACTGTGTGTAATGTGTCCTTAATAAAAGCATAAAACTTCTCATATTTTCTTTCTTACTGTTTCTGTGTAAACATTGTTAATGTTTGTTCACTTAACGATACTCTAGGAACCCATAATTGTTAATAAGCTTGTTAAACAAGCTTCAGAATATTTTATATTATAATGGGAGGCTGACCACAATTATCATTAATCTCAACAAGAAACTTTACTAGAACCCTCTACAATCATCTCTGACGACATTAACTACAGTCAATTAACGTTCACCAAATTTTCGTACTCGTTGAGCATACACACCATTAGTTTATTCCCATAAATCAGAAAGTGTCCAAGTCCAGCGTGCTTAGGATATGTTGAACCGATATAATAGCATCTAACAATAGTCGTAGTGAGGAAAAGCAATTTAGCTTTGCATTAGCTCTAATTAGATTCCAGATATTGATGCAAATCTACACGTTTACAGACTAACAATAAAAGAACACAATTAATGAAAATATTATCTTTCATACCAAATATAGATAAATGAGATATAAAATCAAAAAGAAATATTGTGCAATCGTCCTTCCTGTTAACGAAGTCAAAGAAGAAAAATCCCCTAAATTTTTTTAACAGCTAAATCACATAATTTCTTGCATGCAATTAAAAAATAAATATCTTTTGTAAAAATAAATACAAAATTACAAAGATAATATTGTGCAATCCTTTTTTAAATAAATTAAAGAAGTCAAAGATACCAGATTTTTTCACAGTTAAATTACATAATTTCTTCAACGCAATTAAAAAAGATATTATCTTTTGTATGAAAAGTTTCAGCAGATGAATAATACGAAATTCTCTGGAATTTTGATCCGTATTTTACTCTAATGAATCGATGTTCCCGGATTTTCGGAGGAAATTTCGAAAACCGAAACTCATTTCCACGATCGATCTGCGGCGATTAATTGCAGCAGCAGCAGCGTTCCTGGATACCCCGACACCGAATTGACGAGCGTGTTCTCGGGAAATGTCATTAAAAAGCAATTGAAAAAGTTGAAAGATTCCATCGGCGGTATTGTTATAGTTTCATTGGCGTTGCCCGTAGATTCGTTCGCCGTAGCTTTCGAAAAATAGGTAAAGTTGATGAGCAGAAACATTTTCCATCGGATGTTTTCACATTCCGCGGCGTTGCTATAACGCCGGAACTAATTTAACTGTCATCTAGCGCTAGAGTCGCTTGACGCTATTATACAATATTTCCTCTTACGCGTTCTCTGTATTGAAAACGCATGCGTGTGAGGGTGCTAGTACAATTTTTATAATATAAATACAATTGATATTTCCGAGGATAAGTTATTATTCGATGTAAACAATACAAGAAAAATACAATTCGATACACTGAAATTGCATATTCTTTGCACTTTGTACATTTTGTTCGGGAAGAGAATTTTTCGATAGAATGAGAAAAAAATTTTTAATTTATTCATGCTTTCAAGAATTCTTATTAGAATCCTCCTGCATGCACTTCATGCAAAAATGATTCAGTGTGCAAAGAAATTCACGGTGTAATAATTAGACTGTGAATCTCTATGCAAAATAAAAATTGTCTGCATCGGTTAGTAGAAATCCTAACAAATTGAAAATAGCATATCAGCATTTTTAAACTCTAAAATTCTTTAAAATCTTACTGTCGTTTTAAATGCATAAAATGGACAGTCTAATAAAAATAAATCGTTGTTAGAAGCCGAGATTAAATAAAAAGATATCTCTTTTGAGTATTTTAATCAGTCGAAAATAGTGTAACAGTGTTCTTAAATTCTTCCTAAGTTTTCACAAGTTTTCTAATTCGCGTATTCATTTTTGTTATTAAAATATTACTCTAGACTTAAATTTCAGCCCGAAGCAAATCACGTTCAAACATAATCCCAAGAAAACATCCCTGCCTTGCTAAATACGATATAAAAATTCGTAATAAAGAAAAATTGTAATATTTTCGTACAATATTATTCGCCTCGGAAGCTATTAAATTTCCGAGGTGTCACGAGTTCTGCGCGTGCTATAGCAGCCCGAGATACATATAGGGAAAAATGCATATACATATACATATAAGTAGTTCGCACGCAGATGTATTCTCATTTGCACAGGGCTCTATATAGTACATAGACTTGCAGGTATCATTTGACTGGTCTTGCTGCTCTTTCCTTAGAACGCTTTTTGGTCTTTCATCTCACGGTACATTCGCCTTGCTTTTCACACTACTCTTCGCCAGCTAATCTCACTTTTCTCTCATTACCACGTTATCCCTGCGTCGCTTTTCTCTCGGCATTTCGTTCTCCCAGACATTTTGTAGTCATTATTCACTAATTTCGCTTCTGCTTTGCACTACGTTTTGCTCAGCCCGTTTACTGCGACCTGGCTACCACTCCACTAATAAAAGTTTGTTTGAAGAACACGCCGCTCGGTTTATGTTACACTTAGCGAGGGACGATATCCGATTTTTCATTTTAATTGCCGTTAAACACGTGGTTCGCTTCGGTGTCGAAGCTGGCTGCAGGAGATCATAGTCGCACTGCGGATTCTTATGCAAATTCAATTATACGCCAATTGCATGAATCAAGAATTCAACTGATTTATTCTCGTAAGTGTTTGCAAATTCTTTGAATATTTTTAAAGGTCGTAAATGCATTAAATCTGCGGTTTAATAGCTTCAATTTTCATAGAAAGCATTCCAATGAAAAATTTAAATAAAAAATCGTTCTTCGAAATCTCGTTTAATTTTTATAATATTTCCTCCTAAAAAATTGTAGGAGAATGAACGCACAAGAAAATGAAAGTAATAATCATTTATATTATTCGAAATTATCTACGCGTAATTTATATATATGTTGTTTCAAATTGTAACTTGCAAAGAAAAATAATTCAGTACAAAAAGTGGTTCTAAATTAACAAAAATCGATAGTTAGAAACTTTATCTAAAAATGTTCGAAATATATAAATGAAATTCTTACTGTATTACATAAAACGTCACCGATAGGTTTGAAAGAATGGCAACAAAATCTATAATTGGGAGTACACTCTTTCATCGAATGTTTGTTTAAGGAGTTCCATGAATTTTTAAAGAAAAACGTGCAGCAAGACCATAAATCGGACGGCGGTAACTTGATTACCAGTGATATAGTTGAATTCTAATACTGTTTGCACTGACCACGTCTGGAAGCAAAGATAACGCCCGGAAATTACACTCGTGGGTTCGTTTCCCGTGATACGTCCCGTAGGAATAATTCTCTTCCACACATAACCCCCATTTGCACAATCTGTACGAAACACAAAGCCCAAGAGCCCGCAACTTCTGTTTACGCATGAAAAATATATATTCTTGCGCAGAGCCCCTATAAATTTTTTTCGCAGGCACTCCTGAAGAACGAAGGGATGTGGCGGCCCTGCTATTAATTGCGCTACAGTCGCAACACGTTCGTCAAACACGTTTGTTATAAATTCTTGTAATCTTTGTCGAGTTTACAGAACTGCTAACAACGTATTCTTTCTTTGAGCTGGCTTCACATTTTTCTTTGACATTTCACCACTTTTGCTTTTTATAAAAACAATTAAAAAAATTATTTCAATGATCCAAAATAACGTGATATAACTCTGGAATGTATTCAGTAATCAACAGACCAATAATAATATTAGAGAAAGAATAAGATTAATAATAGACGACTGTATGAAAGAATAATACTAATATTAATAATAGACAGGTGTATTAAAGAATAATATTACTATAGCAGACCAAGAATAATATTAATAATTTTCATAATATACGACTGTATGAAAGAATAATAATAATATTAATAATAGACAGGTGTATTAAAGAACAATAATACTAATAGCAGACCAAGAGTAATATTGATAATACACAACTATTTTAAGGAATAGTAATCCTAATAGTAGACTAAGAAGAATATTCAGAATGAACTGAGGACTGAGTATGAGAGAATAATAATAATATTAATAATAGAAAACTGTTGTAAGGAAAAGTAATACTAATAGTGGACTAAGAATAATGTTAATAATTTTACAGTTTACTAAAATTGCTGATATTATAGTCATCCACCTGAATTAATCCAGATCATAGCCAAAAACATTAATGTTTGATTAATTTATTATAGATTGATAGAATGGTAAGATTTATAAATGGAATGTATAAATATAAGTTGCTCAATACGAGTTTGTTTTCTCATAAAGCTAATGAATAAAAGTACGATGTATGATGTCATTTAAACGCAAAAGATGACTGATCTCTTTTACGAGAAAAAGATACTTTCGGTTTTTTGTTACGTCGATAAATCTTCTGCTTGATACTGATACCAGTGAACATTTGTTGTTTTTTTTCTGTTGAACCATCAAAACCGGCTCAAATATCGTGACGACCGATTCACGATGACAGATCGGCCGGCTGTAGGAAATGTATCGACTCATGAGCTCCGGTGCAGAGTACAGTAAGCGTCGTTAAAAGAGAAACTGCCCCCGTTGAATAAAAAGGATCACGGTTGTCACGGGGGAAAAAAAATCGCCTAGCAACCGCTAATGCGAAGACGCCCTTAATCCACTCATGCTAGTCGTTTTTGACGAGTGCGTATGTGCGTGGGCCCTTTCGAACCTTCAATTGTTGTCGCAAATTTTTAATTATTCTGCTCGGAGTCGCGTAAAACCTTTCATTTTGTACTGCACTGATACAATAATATGAAATACTTATGCCTAGACTGCGGATTTTATAACAAAAATTTGAAACAGGAGAAAAGTGTAATGAGTTTACGCATATCTGTACATTATTTTAAATAAGTCATTACTGAAGAGGGAAAGAAATTTTTATTTGACTCAACATCAATTTTCAATAAAGTTCCATCCATTTCAACTCAAATATATAATTTTTTACCATTCAGCTACTTTTGTTGGCAAGAAAGGAAAAATGTTCGAATAAAAAATCCGCCAGATAATAGTCTGAAGAATGTCGCTGCAAAAATTTATCAAAATTGGTGCAGTAGGTTTTTCAATTACTTCTGGTACCGATTTTGAAATCTTCATTTCTCAATATCTGTATCTGTTTGCACCATACAATGCGACTGCAGTTTGGGAGCTATAAATCCAGCAGTTTCGCGAATTTCCAAACTTTGGGGGATTATTGCAGAAGTATCGTACTAATGGAACCATTTTTGGAAAATCGGTTTTTCTTATTTCACCGAAGGTATGCAGCCCGTTAAGTTAGCTTCTACGATCTCGCAGAAACTTTTGAAATCCCGAGCCAAAGAAGACCCAGGCAGTTTAAGCGGTTAATGGCGTCGTGCTTCCGGTCTAAATATCCTTGATAACGGGGGTGGAGCAAGGGGACCCGATTTAGTCTCGAATGAAGCCTGCAGAGCATTGGCACAGAGCACGGGAATATAGTACTGTGTCTATTAATGGGGAATCAACGGTGATAGAGTGAGGGTAGCCTAAGCTCCGGAGCTTAGATTGGACAGCAATGATTTAATTCAAGAAATATTAGGTGTCTAGGGTTGCGAGTGTATCGGTGCCATTCGAAGCATTTGAGAACATATCAACGGTATACGATTGTTTAATTTTCGCTGACAAGGATAAATAAACGCACGAATCAATATTATTGCCGCTGACAGTCAAACGTGATTTTCTTTCGGACAAAATTTTCTTGTAATTACAATAGAAGAAATATCGCAGTTATTATTAAAACTACAACAATACAATTATTATTATATACGGTAACTTGCAATAATCTTTTTATTTTTAAAGCAGCAAAAATACTCTTTTCATTTTCACAACTGATATTTTTATACAGTGACAGGAATGGTAATAAGTAGACTGGGAAGCTCTATGTAAAATAAATAGTTTTTGCATCAATTCCAAAAGACTGAAGCTTCTATTTATAATTTTAGTACATATTGAAAATAATATATTAATGTTTCTACAGTATCAAATTGTACCAACCCATTCTTGCCATAAATGCATCATTTTCTATGTTCTGGAATTAAGTAGATGATTTTATGGGAATCTATTAAATGGATTTTTTTCTCTCTCTATTATTACTGCTATTATTAGAAAATACTACTACTGGAAAGAAAAAAGTATTAAAAAAAATCTGCGTGTATTATGTCTTCTGATTTTATAGAATAATAGAAATCATCCATTTTCTAGTGCACGGCAGTTCCATTTCGATGAATAGTATTTTACAAATAATATTCCCTCTTAGTATTAATGAAACGAGAAATGAGTGAATATTGGTAAATCTAAATACCTTAATAGTGGCTTAGCATAGATACCGTATATGGCATCCGTACGTCCATTTAGGACTAATAACCCGATTACGCTAAGCCATATCGTTTGCGCATCGTGTATTCTAATTCAATATTTAATCTTCAGTTTTTGACTTCATACATAATACACTATGATCGATTAATTACAATTTTGGCAGATTATTTTGGCTTTACCTATTTTATCTTAAATATCCCCATACACAAAAATCACAATTTTAATGTACTACAGTTATTTAAAAATTTATTTATTCCTCTATTATCTCACGAAACGCCTAATTTCGTGAGCTGAATTATTAAGTTGAGTTTCCTTGCGTTTTTTCAAACGTGACATTTTTTAGGAATATTACAATTTTGTACAAATTCTCAATGATATAGCTAAAATTGTAGAGCGAAAAGATGTGAGAACACTTTTTAGCCAATCCAATAGTTTACACTTACCAATTCGGTGAAACGCAACATCGGATGAAGGATCTATACATAGAACGACCGCTGGAAGTCGAAAGAGGAGCTACTAATTACTGCCTCTCCAACTCCGAAAAAAGAGGCATGGACCGAATGAACTGATTAGAACGCAACGGTGCAATTTATCGGACTCCTCACGCCTTTGACCGCGGTTTTATCCTCCCCTTTTTCCACTGGAGTTATAGCTAATCGTTTGCACATTTTATAAGTAACAGTGCAAAAAACACTGCAAACATTTTTACATTTTTACAAAACATGGAAAAATTATTTTTTCGTATAGTGTTGTCATTGAATTCCATTTCTTACGTAAATTTCATTTAATTCATATGTCAAAGTGTTAATTGACGCGAAAATCATACAAATATGTAACGAAACTAATCCAACAACTATAATGGGTGTTATACATAGAAAATTTTGGTTATTAAGCAGCCAGCATTGCCTTGAAAAGCACGTTCTCAAACTACGACTGATAGTTAACAAACAGCGCGGAGCTACCCCTCCCGAAGCAATGGTTCCATGGTGTGAAAGTACACACTATATGTAGTAGTGCTTGTAGTATGAAAGTCCGCCGATGTCGAGAGTAGGCTATGCGTAGCCGTTACACCCCGGCGAACCATGTTACATGATTGAAGGCATGTATAATATGTGTACACTACAGGCTTCGCATTTACTGCATGCACCATCTACGCTATTAATAGAAATTTAATTATTTTCCAGCCATTCAGTTTTACCGCGTCAACATGTTCTTCGTTCAACTTCACGCTAGCTTTGCATCATCTAGAATCTTGTTTCGGAAGCAGCTACCGTTTAAATCGAAACGGAATGTGCTTTATTAAAATTCTTTCTACAGGCGAAGTAACTGCAATTTCATCTTCCTTTGAGGTCGATGCAAAATAAAAATTGTCTGCCTCGATTGCAATAAGTTCGAGCAAGACATTGATTTCTCTTCTCAACAGGCTTAGTTGGTTGAAAATAATATAATAATTTTAAATTCTTCTAATGTTTTTACTAAAGTATAATAGAAATTGATTTATTTTCTTAATGTGCTTACTAGGTTAAAAATAATATCACAATAATTGTAAATTCTTCTAATGTTTTTACTATTTTATATTTTTCCTATTCATTTTTGTCACAAGTCATTTTGTCCTTAAATGTTCGAGTTCTTTTAGATGTTTTCTTAGATTGATCTTTTAGAATTTTTTATTTTTATAAATTCACTGCATTCCGTATAATCTTTAGAATTTCTTGTGATTCATTCTCGAATAGTTGTAGAAATTCGTGAAATTGACGAAAGTATAAGATTTAAATGAAACGATCTATCACAGTCGAAACTCAGGATGTATTTTTCTCGAAACTAGTTTTCTTTTTATGGTGGCAATCTAACATCGCGCGGCGTCCGTCTAATTAACTTCAAAATTTGCATGCGGCTTCCTCCTAATTAGATTCGGCGCCTGTTTACGGTGGCCTTTTGTAATGCGAATCCCCATTTTTTATTTATGAAAAAGGAAACTGGATTTTCTTTAGAAACAACGCACTCTTTCCCTTGTTATATTCAAGATAGACTTGCATAGCCTAATAGATAGCTATTACATGTTTAATAGAAAGTCTTTTGATCTTTCATATCACATATTGGCTATGAAAATGTTTGGTTATAATTTCTGTAAAAAACATAGATCTTCGTACACTCAAATTCCTGTACATGAAATAATGAATTCTATTTAACAAATTTTTTCGTGTTAGATGAATGGGTTTATACATTTTTTAACATTTAATAAATTTAATTTCGAATATTGAAATCGGCGACGAATATTTCATTAATTTTATACATAGCGCACCGTTCCATGTCGTCGTGTCGCGTAATCGGCCTTTTGAGAGATTAAAGCTTGTGATTGGCCATTGTACCGTAACATTTTCCAGATATAACAATTACCGTTATTGTTACGTTTCGTTCCAAAATATTATTAATTTATGTAAGCATTCCCTCTTTCGTGAATAATTCTTTCGTAACTGTCTCTCCTTAATAATCCAATAATATATGCATGGTACATAAATGTATATAGATGTATATAAATGTATATTATAGCTCGTATTGGTATCTAATAGTCAAACTGAGGACTTCCATATTGTTCAAATAAATTGTTCTTTTGTATTTCCTGTTTCTTTATTGTTTTCTAAAATTCGTGAAATATTAGTTTAAATACACATACAAATAATTATAGTAATAAACAAGCAATTTCGGAATTGTCAGGTTGGAGCAAATTGCTCATTAAATAATTTCTCGTTCCACGCCGAATGCAGAGTTGTCATTTCAAAGTTGGAGGAGTGTGAACGAATATCTCTTTCAGTTCGTCAAAACTGAACTGGCATAAAACTTTTAACTTTCGAGCTGCATGCGAGTGCAGGAGCAATTGTTCCTGCCCTATTTCATCTGTGACTAAAATATTTTTTCCGAAAAATTATTCTCCCCATCGTAAATTTACTAGGTCACCGTGTTACTTTTCATCGGAAATTTTCGCTTCAATAATACAGGTCTGTCAAAGTAGACTAATTTACTTTGCCCTTCAGCTTCGGGTACTGTCCAAATTTGTTCAAACTTATCGTACGTGGATTCCAAAATGTTAGAGTTCGTTCCCGAGAGCAAAAATCATACCTAAATATTTGTCGACCGAACGTGGGGTTGCTCTTCACCGTGACGTAATTTTATGTTAATGACAAACGATGGCGGTTCCATTTGCTTTTTTGTTGAACGGACTACCATTAGCTGTGGAAATGAACACGAACGTACTTGCAATATTAACTCTACAATATTACTATAATATTACAATATTACAATATTACAATATTACAATATTACAATATTACAATATTACAATATTACAATATTACAATATTACAATATTACAATATTACAATATTACAATATTACAATATTACAATATTACAATATTACAATATTACAATATTACAATATTACAATATTACAATATTACAATATTACAATATTACAATATTACAATATTACAATATTACAATATTACAATATTACAATATTACAATATTACAATATTACAATATTACAATATTACAATATTACAATATTACAATATTACAATATTACAATATTACAATATTACAATTTAGTACTATTTAATATTACTATTTAGTTAATACAATATTAACTCTACAATATTACAAAATTACCATATTACAATATCACAGAATGACAATATTACAAAATTACAATATTAACTCTACAATATTACAAAATTACGATATTAACTCTACAATATTACTATAATATTACAATATTATACTATTAACTCGACAATATTACTTCAATATTGTTCGTTACATGATGAACAATTAACAACTCCTAAATTTATTTCCGTACCATTGACTAGACAAATAACTATCAACCAATACAAAATAAAATCATCACGCACAATTTCAGCAATGGTATAATAGGCTTCGCTTTACGAGATCGTTTTTATATCGGGGTCTATCACCTCTGGAACACAGTTCCGTGTTGGAGTGTCTCAACAGAACAGAGAAGAACTGACTCGTGTAATATTATACCTTTTATCTCGAAGGGTATATCGTAAAACCTGTTTATTAACTGAACTCCGTTCGATGGGTTCAATGGGATGACTGAACCCGTCGGTACCTTGCGAAATACAGGGTAGTTGACCTAAGTGTGCTAAACTACTTGCAAACTTTTTGTTATATGGAAAAATGGTTCCAATAAAATTTGTATGGTAACAAAGAATACAACACACAATATAATTATTAATTTGTTCTTATTTTTGAATGCATAAAATCCGCAGTCTATTTGTTATACGATTTATTCTGGTCAAATTTTATTAACTATGAGCTCACTATGGTAATCAACATTTGGAAAATATTTCAGAAACGTACTCGACGAGTATCTAGAATCTCCATCTTCCATAGAAACGAAGCAATCAAATAAAGTTACCGAACATTTATGCGAATTCGCATTGTTACAGATGAACGAACGAACGAACGGAGTCAAGAAGAGCTCTGTATCCTGCAGTAGTAATTTGACCTTTGACTTTATTGCATCTTAAAAAACTTTTACAATCTACGACGAGATGAAAATCATAAAAATCTGCAGTCCGAAGACGATCGGGATTCATATTTTTTTCCATGGTAATCAAGTGTTCGGTGACTTATGGACAGAAACGTCGATAGCGTTGTAACGCTGCGGGTCTTATTGAAGATGAAGTTTTTAAGAGAAGCTTACATTGATATTCTGTCGGTAGGGGATTCAACGATTTTGAGAGAAAAAAATATATGGTTCAATTTGAAGCAGCGCGACGACGTTAGTATCGGGGCTGGGAGATCTGCGAGCGAGAAATTGATCGCGCAGTGTGGATTTTATGCCGACACTGGCTCAGATCCGGACAATCACGTCGATTTCGGTTCTCTGCCTTTACAGTAAACCACGATATTCCGGTGTCGACGAAATACAGTAATGCCTCGATATATGTGAAAGAGATGCGCACGATATTTGCGACAAATTTATCACGTGTGGAAAAACTTTTAATTGCATCTTTGTGAAACATTTACCGATGTATCTGCGATATTTTTGTGGTTAAAACGAGACCAAACACGATACAATTTGCATAATATTTACTCGTTTAATCCACGATACAGTGGAACCTCGCATATCCGAACCAATTAGTGGAACATGCATGTTCACAAATTGTTTCCAGTATGGTCTGATTCTAATCAGAAAAATGTCACAAATACATTAATAAAAGGTGCACTTAAAAATTATTAGAAACAATTTTTTATCATTGTTTTATCGAATATCTGCTTGTCTTTTAATAACATAGCCAAGTGTTTAGGCAAAATATATTGCGTATTTTTGAAAAATATATTTGGTAATAGGATTGCATATTTGTGGTAATAAATAAGCAGCATTTTGGTCGCCTTTCATACACATTTTCGTCTCATGTTTCTCAGTTCTGTTGCTCCAAATTGATTGTTCCGGTTACGACAGGAATGACAGAAATTCTTCCGGCAACCGGTTTCCGAATTTAGGTAAACCGAACGTGTCGTTCTATAATGTAGACAGCGTACGAGGCGTGATTAAACACGTGCATCAATTTCGGTGCACCGTTATGTACCTACCGATTTACGGAATAATATGGTCGTAACCACGACCCATGCTAGACACTTTCGGCGGGCGAGCAGCGCGTTTAATTTTCGAAATCGCTCGATTAATTGGGTCTAATCGTCCTGGATACGATTCGTCCTACAAAATAATTCTCTGCCATTACTAGAAAATAATCGATCGGACTCAATTTGTAAATTAGGTCCGCCGTCAACATCATCGAATAGATGTTGCCGCGAACTCGCTGTAACAGTGAACTCTGACAAACGTGTAACATTATAGTTGCGATTATTTAAATCGTGATCGTACATATAAACTTAACATAACAATTTAATTTATAAATTGAATTTAATATATCAATATAATTTATAAATTGAATATTTATTTTAAAGCATAAATTCAATTTCTAAATTTAGATGTAAATTTAATTGATAAATGTGAAGAATAAATTAATTTGAAATTTAAATTTAATTTAATAATGTACGAGTGCAAATAATTTAACAGTATACAACGTTCTATATAATAATTGAAAATATGCTACTGTAGTACCACTTCTTTTACACAAAAAGTTGAATTTGAATATCATTCGATGTGCTTCACAAATAGAACTTGGTTACCGTGTCTGACCATTGGTTACTGTTTCTACTGATCATAAACACGAATGAATAACGTACCTTCTACAAACCAAATTAAAATTATAATTAGTTCCAAAATTGCTTTCAACCACAACCTATCAAAATCATTAAATAAAACAGTATTTAATTTCAATGGAACATTGTTTATTTAAAATATGCACACATGTTGTATGTACCTTTCTTATAGAGATAATAAATGAATAATTATTATCAGTACTTTTGACAGTATCATTGCAAATACTTAATAGCCATCCTGAATTAATATTTGAACAACAAAATAAAGATTTAAGTGTTGGGTAATTTGAACGAAAGCGACAATTATTAACTTTGGTTTGGAAAATTATCTGTACCTTGCATAATTCAATGCAGAAAATTTAAAAGGCGAATTAGGTGTACATATTCTGCCCTATTAAGTATTAATTTAAACAGAATCTATAATTATCAATCTTACTTATATCTTTGGCTTGCATAATGCAGTAGAAAAAGGTAAAACGTGTATCCCGGGAGATCCTGTTGACTGCTAATTGAGCCGAAAACTGTAATTATCAATCATCCTTTTGGATCATAACTGGAGCCTGCATAATTCAATGGAGAAAATGAAACATCATCCCTAATGAGTATTAATCGAAACTCGCGAGGCGAAGTTTTCACACTGGAATTTCCTTGGGCGCACCAGGGTACACATTGAACCTGATCCGGTCTCTACTTAATGCATCAGGATGGTACTTCTCGACCTCGAGAAAGGAAGGATCATCGTGCTTAGTAGAATGTCTAGCGCGTTGAAGCGATGGAGCTAATCTCTCAGGATTTCTGCGTGCGGTCGGGCTCTAAATTTGCTTACAACGGCAGTGCTTGGTCGCAGCTTGCTTGTTGGTTAACCAACGTATTCCGATCCGACGCGTGCCCGGAGTAATTCGTACATGCACGTTAATGAGACACGCGTATCGCTCTCCACTCGATAGTCGCAAATACTGTTCGCCAACTGATACGCATTCGTTATCAGGACGGCATGTGTTTGACAGTTATGACCGGCGACAACATGTTCTGATAATCACCTGTTTTCGTACGCGGCGCAACCGCCTGTCGTTTACTGTCTATTACTTCGAGGAGATTTCGTTTCAACAAACTCGCCATTACAAACCCATACGATCGTCAATGTACGTTCACCTACTGTGCACCCACAATTGCAAATACATGTTCACCTAATTCTATTTTACATTAAACAGTAGAGCGGACCTAAGCTAACAAAATATTTTGAAAATCAAATTTCCGAAATTTCGAGGTCATTGTTATTTTTATTTAAAGGAGGTCATATAATTTTACCATATTCAAATTTAGAAAAAAAAGACAAATCCAACGATATGTTATACTCCATAGTTAAGGTGAATTTCAAAATTTTCAAAATCGATCTCAAACTTTGCACAAATTTTTTTCTCACCTAAAGGAACAATTCTGAAAGGCGTCGTGAAAAAAATTCGTTGGTCAAAAATTAAGGTCCGCCCTAATACGCAGTGTCACTGGACGTTATTCAAATAGCACATTTGGAACGTGCAGATTCAACACCTAGCAAACGAAATTTAAGTTTCACCTTCATCTTCGGAGTTTAAGGTTATTTGAAGGTCATGTCACAGTAAATATTTAAATGTATTTTTTACCAGCTACTCGATGTAACACGAAAATATATGGAGTTCTGAAAAAAAAGGAAAAACATCGATGACCTTGAAACCTATAAGAAAAAACAACATTTAAAAGAACAGTGAGACATCCTGTAGAGACAAATTTAAACGACTGCAGAGGCATCAACGTATTATTTTTAACTAAAATTCGTAAAGAAATAAAAGGCCTCTCACTTGGCTCTTATTTCTTATAATGGATGTACAATATTTTTATTTTCCATGAAGGTCCGCAATCCAGCAATAACTTTTCAGCTGGCCCTCGTATCTTCGTACTGACAGTCTGTATTTAAATGTCCGAGGACGAAATCGAATAAACAACAGCGCAAACACCATAAACACAGAAAAAAACCTGCAGTCCGCTTCCACCAATTGCGTCCACTAATCCGTTGTGTCACAGAGGCGTGTCGCAAGCGCGACATTTGAGCGCCTAGCTGGTCTCGCCGAAGGAATTAATGTCATTAGCCAGATTGGTTAGCCAAGTTATATAACCCGGTGACATTTCGCTGCAATTTGGGTACAGAAATATCACGGTAGTAGGGGGAAGGAGTTCCATCGAGCGATCCGCAGCCTCGCTTCGGAGCGAGGCGCTTACAAATTCATCGTAGCTGCGCGCGGCGTATCAATGTCATCTTGACCGCGGTACGTGATCATCCGAAATAATAGCAATCCGTGGCAGTGAGAAACGCGGGCTATCGCTTCGATCTCGCGTGTCATTTGATTTCGAGGCGGTGGAACGGGATGGGTGGTTCGGGTTAATCCGTTAAGGGGCGTTAGTTTCACGCGAAAACGATCGCTCACGCAGGAACTGGTGCCCAGGACAGGAAATAGCTCGTGGCGTGATACGCCCAAGGGGGAGAAAGAGAGGAAGAGAGAGAGAGAGAGAGAGAGAGAGAGAGAGAGAGAGAGAGAGAGAGTATCGCTACGATGCATAAATTGTTCTTCGATTAAACGGGCAGATTCCGTCACAGCTTCGTAAAAGGTAAACGAAACAGCCTATCCGATTGCTATCGGCTTTGTTCCCGTTGGTCCGTTCTGCTGCGACGCCGCGTTTCATTACCCCTCCACGGCTAAAACTGTGCCATTCTACAAGCGCAATGGCTCTTCACGGAACAACGGGCCCGCGTATCCCACGCACATCCTTTAGTTTACGGTCGAATAAATTCACAGTCGGGGCTAGTTTATACCGGGCGAAAGTGTTCCCGGCTACGCGCGAATTATTCACAGAACCAGGTTCCTCGCCAGATTCTCTCCACCGTCCTGCCACGAGTTTATAGTCTTCTTACTCGTCGCCTTTCTTCTTTATCCACTCGATCCTGCTTTTTCTTTCCTGGCCATCGTGCTGTTAACCCTGAACACCGATCTGCCTTATCTAATGGCCATCTTGGCCATCAGAAACTGATCTTTTCGCATTCAACGTTACTTCAAGGTCATCGCGTGTAGGTCGTTGCACTCATCTTCACGCCGACTATCATATCCCGTTATAGAAAGTACATGTTAATATGCGAAAAATGCGATGAGAAAACCGTTAAAATGACCTTCACAAGATTTTTTTATCACCAAATAATATAGGTGCTCGAGTTAAAATTAATACTGAAAGATGAGGAAGGGTTGCGGACGACTACCCTGAGGACGTTTCGTTCGGGATGAGTAACCCCGGGTGCACGAGGCCCGGTATCTTATTGTGGACAATGAGACAATCCTTGATAGTTGGTCCTAGGGATAACTTTATGGTACGGTCGACCACCTGGGAGTTTTTCTTTAATTTCATTCTTAGCATCGAGCCATTGCCATTTCTTTAGTAGACCGGTCTGCAACCGACATGTGGTATATAGTAATGAATACAATTATAAGGTTTCTTAACTTATGCCTTCAATTTATTCTCCCAGGTACAAGAGACCGTACCGTAAAGTCCCAGTACCGAAGGTCAGGTAGAATTAAGGGGGTCATCCCATGTGAGAGCTACTTTTACTTGCTTGTTTTAGGAATTTTTTTTGAAGGACCCTTAAAACATACAATCTTGAAATTTTTACCACACATTTATTGACATTTTAATGATGACTGTACACCGTTCGGAAAACACTCATGTGTAAAAAAAAAAGTAGGTTGATGGCGACCATGATTCCGGAGGTTTCGATCATCTGATATCAAAAAATCAAACGGCATTTTAATTTGTAGAACTGCGGCTATCGCCGGTACCAAAATAATATAAAAATATCGAAAATTGAATTTTTGGCACGGTTTTAAACGTTAAGTTCCAAGTTTCGTCATTTTTTTCGACTTTTTCAGCTTAAAAAAAACAAACTAGCAGATATCAGAAATATTTTGGCACGGTCGAAAACTATAGATGTGCTGACTGTACCATAAAAATTTGAGCGAAATCCGTTCAGTAGTTTTGGACATATCGTGGTCTAATTGGAGATAACGTGGATTAATATTAAAAGAAATATATGAATTAAATTCATTTCTAAAAAAACTAGATATCTAAAAATTCGAATTACATTTCACATCAAATTAAATATTTATAATCTTTATGCTAAAAAAAAAATCTTATTTAAATAGCTCATTTATATTCGAGATTAATATAATTTATATTTTAATTTTAATAACCCCTGATACAAAAGGTACAAAAATTTTTATCATAGCAGGTCCTGCCTTAGACGCGTGGGAATGGGCGACGTTTCCCAGACCTTTCGTCAAAAAGATGTTGCTCGGCAAACGGTTCTTCGAAAAGTGAAGATCAAGGTCCGATCGTCGGAAAACTTGTATTTGCGGTCGTCAAGTCAACGAAAACTTGTTTTCGAAAGACAGTCGATCTCGATGTACGAGTAGATACCAACTGTCTTTGAAAGGAATTTCCTTCATCGTAAAGAAAGTTCCTTCATTGTCTATGGACAATCCAATGACGTTCATTGGTAGACGCAAGGCGATGCGTTGATTGGGTTCTGCCGAACGCTGCATTCCCAGCTCAACGCACCCTTGATGACTCGTCGTCCTCCACAGTTGTCTCGAGCAACCTTCGGGCGGAAGACGAGAGATAGAATGAGGGAAACAGGCGACACCTGATGTTCTCTGAATAGAGCTTTCGAAACCGAGGACCGTGCGTCTCGTTCGGGTATGTTTCGTTGCGACGGAACACTTACTTCTCACAAAAGTTCAAATCGTATGGTCCAATATCAAAAAAGTTATCGTTTTTTTAAGAACGTCCGAATATTAATGGGAGTCACTGTTCATAGAATTATAATGCAAGTGGCTTTATACATTTCATTTTCTGCCAATTATATTTTTAGGTTTTTCTTGAAATGAATGGTATATTTTTTGGAACCGACGTATAATTCTTTAATGAATTGCAATATGTTGTCAAATAGAAATTTTACATTGGAACGGAACAATAATAAGAATTTACCAAAAAGCTCGGTGGCTTTATAGAAATTTCGGCTTTAGCCTTTTCCACGCATCTCATTATCGTTAGTTGACAAGAGTAGGAGAACAGTATGTAAATGTCGGTAAGCGAACTTTCAGCGTCGTTTTTCATTCCTTCGTCGATCAAGCAAAATTGTAAAGTGTTTTGTAACGGGTGAAAATAAAGTTTGTGTTTAGAAACAGGTACATTTACATTCAGAATCCACATCAGTGGTGGTCCTTCGAGTTTAGACGGCAGCAAGTGCAATACCCAAGAAGCTACTGAACATATCAGTTCAATCCTTAACAGTTGGTCATCCAACAATGGAAACGGAAAGAACCGTAGGCCGGTGTCCAATCTTTCTATCCGTGACTGTATGACCAGTCGGCTGCGAGTGGCCACTTCTAGGCGCAGACGACGAAAAAAACTGTGTGCACGTTGTCTCCGTGTGTAGTTTTTGCCAATAATGCAACAATCTAAAGTCGGCAGCCTGTTTCACTTAGAAATCTCGCAGTGGCACGGCGCAAGCAAACATTTGCACGTGAAAACGTTGACATTGAGAATTCCCGAGCAGGGGCACATAAGAGGCTCGAGCACAGTGCATGTCAATACTGCCGGGTTGCGAGGGCGCAGCGCGTGTGCACGTGCAACGGTGCAACACTTTGAGCGGCGCCGGCTTTGTAACGCCGTGATTTGTTTGACCAACGCCCTAACACGCGAGCACGTGATCCCACCCCACCCCACACCACCCCCTCCCCCTCCACCCGGTCCGTCATTGCGATGCAATGTCCGCGTCACTGTAATTTTGGGCCCCTTGATCCCTCGCCGATGACAAATTTAACATTTGCTCCCGAATCAGCTCACAGAACGCTATTTGTTATTGATATTCCGTTCGATTGACGAACCTCCTTGCTACCGATCCTATATTTCGGATAATTGATGGTGTGTGGCATCAGTCGCAGCAATTATTCAGAGTGGTGGTCTAATGAATTTATTTTGCTCCTGTGTCAATGGTCCGTTGTATGTATATGCCAGTTTAACATATTTTATTTTAAGGGAACATGAATTCGGTCTGTGGACGGCAGATCATCCGATTGATTTCATGACGATCATAGCTATATTCGTAAATATCGCCAGTATTAACGAAAATTTAGTGAATCCAACATTCTTTTTCGTATATAAATATTATACTGTAAAAGTACGAGATGTTCATAGGAAACGTTAAACAATATCTTAACTCTATTTTCATATTTCTCTTATTGCTTTAAAGTTATAAAACTTGATAGAGTTGTGCATATTATTATTATTATTGAATTTCATGCCCAGCAAAACATAAAAATATAAAAGATAAAAACAAATTTGCGCCAACTTAGACCAAAATATATTATCTTTAAAGTAGTTTACGATTTTTCAATAATTTTGAAAAATGTGAAAATGACTGCTCTGTCGAATTCGAGGAACAAAGATATCAATGAAATGTTCTTCTTTTCTATGCGAAACTCTCGTGTTCGTTTAACTTTTCGCAGACTCGCACGAGGCCGGTAAATTTATCGTGCAAGGTCATCAAGCACTACACTAATCGCTTCCGAGACTTCACGTTGCAACCTTGCATAAATTATGTCGCGTGTCGTGACATATCTTCTAAATCCAGTTGATTTATTATAGGGTCCCGAAATCAAATGTTGACCCAAGCATACGCTTCCCAGCTATGAAATTAGTATGCGATGTAAGTTAACCGCAACGTCGAGACAACGAAATCGTTAAACGGGTACTGGGAAAGGGAGCTAACCATTAACCAACTCTAGAGATACAGATAATCGCATTCTACGGCCGAAATTAACCCCTTATCGTTCAATAGTTACATTTGGCATGGTACTACCACTGATAGCTTATCGGTAGACTGCGGATCTTTACGCAAAATACAAAATTTGTGAGCGAATTGTGGAAAACAGGAATGAAACAAAAATCAATATACAGGGTGTTCAGAGATTTACTAGCCAGCGTTTTTCTCGTAAATGACCGGTATGAGAAAAAAATGGAGGAAAAGTAGGACTGTTTTTTATACGCAACACAATGGCGTATGTAATTTTTTTGTGTTTATACTATATTGTTAGATATGAAGGTGACCTTCAATTTTTTAAATGAAATGCTGTATATTTTTTTTATATCAGATGAAAGCGTGTGTCTAGACGAATTCATTCATATACTGCACAGTGACCTTCAAGAGCATGCTAGGTCAAAAATGGAAGAAAAACGCTGGCTAGTAAATCTCTGAACACCCTGTATATTTTCCATCATTTAAATGTGTCTAAAATAGTGCAATTCATCTATTCATTTTTATTGAACGTGCTTAAAAATCTAATAAATAGTCTAATTATAATATTAAAAAATTTGAAGTGGTTAATAAATTTCATTTAGATACTCATGTTTGACAATAATTTCAATGGAAATTAATTGAAAACAGTTTTAACACAGATTTTTCCATAATAGTGCAGTTGTAAATAGACTTTGAGTTATACATATACAATTGTGGCAAAACAATACAAAAGATTAAAAGAGTTTAATGAAATATATTATTTCCAACATATTAAAATTATTAAAGAGACAAATAAATTTCTACGTTGCTCTTATTTCATGTAATTGAACATTTTAATTTTGTAGAAAGACGTGGAGTAATTTTGATTTCTACATTTTTAACGTAGTTTGTAACCATTTCAATGACCCCTAAAGGCTTTAAGGTAGCTCTCTTTTTAGCTCTTGATTCACAATGTATAAGAAAAGAGCATTTCCTTCTCAAGAATTATGGCCTACAAGTGGTTAAGCAGTACCTCCATTTTGCTACATACGTCTCCGCGGAAAAAGACGTTTTCTTCCTTGGCGACGTTAAAGCGACACTTCCACGGAATCCTTTCTACAATTTTGCGAAAAGCTGCAAACCCAGTCCTTCGTGCACATAGCTGCACCTTGTACACTCTCGCATTCTGCACACACTCGCGCTCCTGTCCATGAGACCGAACAGTAACCTGCGAAGGTCCGTGTCAGCGTTTTTGACGCGAAATGCTGTAATTCTTGGACGCTTTACCCTCGTCATGAAAGGACGAACACCTTCTAACATACCTGCGAGCATGTCTCTACACTCTGCAGCATTGTTTGTCTAAGTATCTCGGGAAAAGAGACTCATTAGCAGACCGCAAATATCCAGTTTGTAAAAATAAATTTCTGAAGGTTCGCGTTGAATGGGAATTTCTTGTCTTTAACAAGCTCGCCGCGGTCTCCATTTTGGCTGACGGGTTCGTTCACGCCGATTCCGGCTTAACAAATTGCACCGTGGTGTGCAGATCTTCACGCGGACGTAAATTTTGATGCAGTAATTTACGGAAACGGGAATTTCTCAAAGGGCCCTTCGTCTTCCTTATTAAAGGTTGCACTGAACATTTTCGACCCTCTTAGAATATTTTGGAAAATCGAGTAAAGTATAAATTTTAGAATTATATGTATATCAAATATTAATTTATTTTCCTGTGGATTTCGTTTGTCAGAATTAAAAACAGTCTCTCTCACAAATAGAGAAAAATATTTTAGGAGACTTATTTCAAATACAATTTTATATGAAATTTGTCTTTTGCAAACATGAACGAATAATGAACGTACCATTTATTTTAAAAATTTTCACTGTTTTAACTTTCTCCTACAGATTGTTGTCATAAATATATAAAATACTCATGTCCACTAATAAGGAACTGATTATGAACATTATTTTAAAATTCTTCTTATTTTCACTGTTTTGTATTCCACTTCTTGATTCTTATAATAAACATAAAATATGCTGGACACTAATAATGAACTTTACCAAAACATATTGCAAAGTGCTACAGTATATGATGGAGTATGCAAGCTGAATCTGTACATATATTATGGCAGGATTCTTAAAGTGTGTGTTACGAGGTTTCAGCTTCTCCTAGGAGAGCATATTTCAGAACGACCCTACAAAAGTGAGATACCGCGTTGGGCAGACTATGGTACCCATAATATCGACATTTTCGAAAGTTTTGTCGTCGGTGACACTCCTCGAAGCTCTGCTACCTTTTTACGAGTGAAAATTGTACGTCAACCGAGAGATCTCAAGTTACGAAATTAAAGAAAGAGAGATATTACTTCGGGCCACATCAAGTTGCCA
Source organism: Lasioglossum lativentre (assembly GCA_916610255.1). Classification (NCBI taxonomy): domain Eukaryota; kingdom Metazoa; phylum Arthropoda; class Insecta; order Hymenoptera; family Halictidae; genus Lasioglossum; species Lasioglossum lativentre. The sequence goes on along the minus strand of OU744355.1, from coordinate 9,114,855 downwards.
TTTGCGTAGAGAAGTTTGAGTGAAATTACTGTGTTGTTTAACAGTAGCATATGTACTGCATTGTTCGCTATCAGCATTTATTTTTGCCTACCTACCTTGCTGAAATGTTTACATTACTTTATAAAAATAACAAGAATGTGTCTATCCACATTTATAACCATTTTTTCTCGATAATATCTACCCAAAGAAATTTGTTGAATAATTTCGCACGGGTGCATCTTTCTTTACAATCTTAATAAATTACAAATATTAGAACGCGTCATTTTTTACGAATCCCGTAAACCTAATGTTAAACGCTATTTCTTTTTGAAATATTGAAACAATTTATAAACAATTTAAATCTTATGCTCTTGCTATGATTTCAAAGAACAAACACCGCAAAATTAATGTGACTTTATAAAAATGACAAGAATGTATTTACTCAAATTTTCAGAGATTTTTTATAACGTGTGTCCAAAGAGATATTGAATAATTCCCCCATGAATGCATCTTCACGATTTTAATAATAAACTGCAAGTAAACAACTAAACTTAATAGTAAATATTGTGGAAGTTTTTCATGCGACTTTGCGCAATTGTTTATTAAACCAGAATTTTCCTGTGTTCCGCTAGCCCTACCGTCGTCCTTTAAGGGAGACACGATCACTTTTATCCGAGGCATCGCTTTTATTTATGTGCCCATAACTCGCAAACTACAAAAGATATCGATAACACATTTACATATATTTTACGTTGTTTCTGATTGTCCACATTTGGTTGTCAGAGATCTGACTTACCTTTTTTATGGAAATAAAATTTCCTCCGCCTTCTTTTTCGAAAAGATTCTTACCAGTTGAATAAATTTCTTTTATTCTACATCATGGAATGTATGGGAATATGTATGTATAATCAAGTAATTATAGTGACAAAATCATTTTTATTTTATCCTTTTATCTAAAATCTTTTAATCTTTTCACTGTTATGGATTCCATATATTCATTTTAAAACAGTTTTATCGAATAAAAATGCTTCCTTCGTCGATCCAAGGAAAAACAAAAATTTCCAAAAAAGCAGTACCACAGAAAGCGTTCAATTTTTCCGTAAAAAATATATCCTAGACAATTGTATCCTGCTGAAACGATTTTCCGCAATTGTATCGTCGCGTCAATTAAAAGATTTTTCACGCTATTCTCGATCGGCAATTTCACACGCGCCAAGCCCGCGATAATAGCGTCGCGAACAATTAAATCATAACTGCACGAATAAATACGAAAAAAGGAAGAATAAAATAGCGGGAGCCCATATACAGAGAGGGAGAGAGGGTGAGAGAGAGAGAGAGAGAGACGTCTAAGCACTAAACTGGTCGAAAGTGGAACAACCTTTCAATGGAATTGGGGCTTTCAGTTGAAAATTGAACGACGCCCGGAGTCTCTCCAATCCGAAATCTGGCTGATGAACTCGTTCGAAAAAAAAAGGAAAATAGCGAAGGGTCACTTTGTTCCGTCCGGTTGCGACGCTTTAAGAACGCAATCGCGAAAACTCGATTTCGGGCGAGAGGAGCTGCTGTAAACCAGTTGTGTCCGGACACTTTTCCTCCTTTTCCACTTTTGCTTTAGTCCTGCGTGCGATGTTCTCGGCGAATTTACACTTTTTCACTTTGGATGTGCATCGTGAACATCTGGGAAACTGAAGACGCTTTTTTCTCCAAATTGTTGCAAATTGAAACATCTGCACAAAACATTGACAAATTTTCTCGTGACTGAAACCACCATAGATTTAAAGCTTGAAGCTTCCCCTGTACTACGAATGCTTAAACCATGATGTACGATTTTTTCTAGACGATTTACTGACCATGGAATGAAAAGTGGAAACAAAGAATCATTCCATCAACGTCTATAGCATTTTGGGACACCCTGTAGACATATGGAATAAAATATATAGTTTACGGAACTTCAAAGTTGTTTTTTCCTTTGAGACATTTGTTCTTCACGACGAGTACTATAGGATACAATAAAAAACAATTTTGACCTTGAAAAAAGCCTCCCCTTCACGTTTATACCATTTTGGGCCACCCTGTAGACATATGGAATTAAATAGTTTACAAAACCTTAAATTTGTTTTTTAAGAGAACAGTTGACTTGAGACCTACAGTTCCTTTGAGACTTCAGTTCTTCGCGACCAGTACTATACAGGGTGTCCCAAAATGTCTCCAACTCCCGGAAATGGGAGGTTCCTGAGGTCATTTCAAGTGCCATTTTCCTTTTGCAAAATGTTGTCCGCGGTTTTGTTTAGGAGTTATTAACGAAAAACACGGACCAATCAGAGCGCGACCTAAACGCTCGTTGGCATGTTCAGCCAATCGCCTGCCGGCTCGCCGCGGTGAACGTGCCAGCGAGCGTCTAGCTCGCGCTCTGATTGGTCCGTGTTTTTCGTTAATAACTCCTAAACAAAGCCGCGGACAACATTTTGCAAAAGGAAAATGGCGCTTGAAATGACCTCAGGAACCTCCCATTTCCGGGAGTTGAAGACATTTTGGGACACCCTGTAGGATAAAAAAAATGTTTGACCTTGAGAAAAGGGTCAAGGTTAATTTTGCGGTCCATTTTTTAAACAGATCTCTCTATCCAGATGTGCAGAATCACACTACAGTGTTCGCGAGCTATAATTTTGGAACAGCCTGTATATCAAAATGGATTGAAACTGAACGATGAAACCGAGCACCGTTCGTTTGTTCGGACAGGTTGAGACTGGCCGTTTCGCTGTTTCATTGTGGGCGAATCATCTATGTGCATCCAAAGTGAAAAGTCGAATTTCGCCTTTACGTATCGCTTCGGCGATATATCGAAGGTCGCACCGGCGAACGGATCGAACCATCAATTTCGGGTAACTGAACTTCACCAATTCGAGAAATGACGGGCTCGTGAACATTCCTCACTTTCGTTGCGCGTGTAATTGACGGGGCGGCGCGGTGCCGGGAAAAATTTCCCGCGGAGACGAAGAGAAACGGCGCCAATTCGCCGCTCGTCGATAAATCAATGCTGTCTTGGACCGTTTCAAGCTCGAATTATTTTAACAGTTTGCCTGCCGGCTGCCCATTAATAGAATTCTGAATAACTCTGATAAATCAGACCGGAGACTTAACCCCCGACCGTATCATGTCGGGTCGGTCTCGTGACAAATATTTCAAAGTAAACTATCAAATTTTCTCTTAATCCGAAATGATATTCTCTTGTTTTACTATCAACGTTTAATCATCGAACTCGGAAATTTGGGAGTAGTTAGGAACAAAAGTATTGGCACACCTGGATTTCAACTACACATTGCATATAAATTAATGTTTACACATTATGTATAAATAATAATTATAACTGCTGGATTTATAATTTTAGAATATTACAACAAATTTTATATTGGTCACTTACAAAACAAAAAAGAACGATGAAGTATAAGCAGTTTTCACTGAAACAAAAGCATTATTATTTATTTTATACATTTCGTGTGTAATTCCTTTTTGTTTATAATTGCTTTCAATCTGTCTGAAACGGAATGCACTAATTTTTTTTGTAGTTTCATAATTAACCAATATATTTGTCGTAATATTCTAAAATTATAGCTCCATTAATTATGATTAATTCAAAAGTTAAGATTGTGTTTTTTCTATAATGTATATGCATGTCTTATACAATCTCCCAGATATTCGTGTTAGAAAATCAAGATCCTTTTTGAAAAATGTGTTCACCAATGGAATTATTTTTCAACATTGTAAAAAAATTGCTTTTTCTATTTAGCATCACACGAATTCGTGTAAAGTTTTCAAGTTCTGTTGAAATTTCGAATTGCCAATCTTTCCTTGTCACGGGAAGTAATGTCAACTGCCATATTTCCTGTATAAAAGTTAGTGCCTCGCAAAGTATTAAATCGGTTTACCATACATAACGCGAGTTAAGTTCGAGAGAAGTTTTTCAAGTTTTCTACGAATGGGGATGATCTGTATAACCAGGAGAATGCTATGCATATAAATAGGGTAGGAAAATAGGCGATAAAGAGGACCGTTTTAGATAAGCAATCCTTTTCGAATTCATGATACCTGAAACATCTTTTTCCTGTTACCGTTCGAATACCCTCGTGTATTTTGGGCTCGCAATCGTGTATTCGGAAATCTGTTATTCCAGTGTCTATGTATAAATTAACAACAGTGAATGGGAATGCATACAGTAAATCCTAACTCTCAGGTTTCGAACCTCCATGATATATTAATATCAATCTAAGCTAAACTATAATTTACCACCACGTTTCAATATAAAATTATTGTGATTGTAAAGATTTCCGAAAAATTATTCAACAAATTTATTCCGTTGAATCTATATTATGAAAAATATTACTGAAAATTGGAATAAATACGATCCTGTTATTTTTATAAAATACTGTGAAATATTCGCTTTTCGTAAAAAATTTAATATTTCATTGAATTTACAAGCAAATATTTTGAATCGCTCTCTTTTATCTAGTATTATTCAATGCAGAAATTAATTAATTCAGTAAACATTTTGTAATTAGATCGCCGAAATAATTTATTTTACAATTTTCATTTCGGAGTTTACCGTGAAATTCGAGACAAAATTTGAAATAAAGCTGGACGCCACTGTCGCGTGAAATATCAGACAGAAATTTCAGCTTCGAACAAAAAATGTCAAGGTATAAAATTTCAGCTTCGGAGTTTCGTACGTAAAATTTGATTCTGAATTTTTTATTTATTTCCGCATGCAAAATCACGTCCCGTTCAACCGACCACTGTGCGCCACTGTTTTTGTAGAGATTTAATTAGTTTGCCAGAATTTCGCGAGGTCTGTCTACTCCTTGCATTTTAGATGTTGAAACCAAGTGGATTCGGTTAATATTAATCCAAACAGGATTAGTAATTCTTGTTGTATAAGTGGTATGCTGTTGCAACCGCGGAAATTCATTGTTTCCACCTGAATCAAAGGAAAGCTGGAATACTTGATCCCTGCAAAGTCCCGCGTATACTTTTGTGACGCGGTATTCAATTCGGTTAATCTAGCCGGAATGGATTCTACCGGTAAGTCTCATTGCAAATTCAAAAGACGCAAAAGAAAAATTCTCTGGGCTTTCAGGGGAATTCAAATTAGTTGAAGCGACCGCTGAAAGTTTTAGCAAAGGCTACATTTCGTTCTACAATGCAATGTTTACCCTTTTACTGTCTGTTGCTTTTACTACATTTTTACGTTATAGTTACAGTTAAAGAAACAATTCTTGTATTAATTTTATTAGAATACAAATGCATTCAATTTTATTGTCTTGAAATGAGACTTGAACATTAATATTTTAGCAATTTTATGACAGTTTTCAAATACAATTTTACAAAAACGAAATTTTTCCTTTTTATACAGAATGAACCGGAAATTGTAGTATAAAAAGGGAGGGGATGATTCTACATGGAAAAATAAAGAAAACTTTCGGTATATTATTTTTTCATCCGAAGCTTCGTTTTCGATAAAATAGAGTGTGAAAATGCAGATGTCTGACATGTCTGATCATGACCAACCAATTCTACACTGCATACTGCATATACTACATGCACGAGAACCTGATCTTTAAACTTGATTTTCTCGAAAACGAGTCATCAAACGAAAAAATTTTATTCCTTTTTTTCGATTTATTTTTACATGTAGAATCACCCCCTACCCTGCTGGGTAGGTTGTATTACGATTTCCGGTCAAATCTGTAAAATTGAAATTCTGTATTTCAATTGATCAGCCACTTCTGTTTAGACGGAAACTATTCACTCATTTGCTTAAATAAAATTAACGAAATAAACAAATATGTATAAAGTACAAAAGCAATGTTATTTTCTAAAAATGATAATTAAAAATCGAGCAAATTTCTTTAACTAGTATTTAAAAAATAATATCTTAATTATAGTAATATATTTGCCAGTTTTATAAAAATACGAGTGTCTCTAGAACTGTTTTTATTAATTACAAAACAAAGATTTTTCGTCGAATATAAGTATCATGCAAAAAGGATGTTATTGTGCATTATCGACGCACAGTGTCTTTATCTTTGCATACAGGATAACCTCCTGGCCTTAATAGGAGATCCGGGACACCTTATGAACATGAATTATTAAAATTCCATTGATAAGTCCTATGGAATAATGATCGATGTATGCACTTTAGCGTTGCCATGAGACTTGACATCGTATAGTCGTAATAATCAATATGATGATTCTGTAGTACTGAACTCCCTAACGCGACTAGATCCTTTAACTGACTGTAACGCAACAGATACAGAAACAACGGCTTTGTCATGCAAATGTATCGATCCGTAACGAAGGCAGTAGTTATCGATTAATTAATGTACCATTAACAAAAGGAACAGCAGCTGCTCCGGGTACGCAGTTGCAATGTTTGTTGAATATGATCTCGTGATACCGGCTCGGCTCCATAAAGCAAATGGAAAAACAAAGACCCTCCAGCGAGTGGATCATTATTTTAAAATGTAACATTGATGAGACCTTGTTTATTATTAACAGTAACAAAACCTGCTTGGTCACAATTAAACTTTTCCTACAAACTGGTGTTTTCAAAACTAATATATAAATATTTTAATATAAAATTTGCATAAATATTCATTTGGTGTCCTGCATTGTTATTCATTTGCAGTAACATCTACATTTTCAGACATTTTACCAAAATTAACTGGATTAATATATTAATATACAAATGTTTAAAACATCTGTTGTGTAGATACTGCAAATACATATATAGTACAAATACTAAAAATATTTTGTAAGAAAGCTGTAATGAACTTGTCCACTGACATTTTGAAGAATTGTCTGTATAAAATGTATTACAATTTTATCCTAAAGTCTTTTTAAAACGTTACCCTTATACATTTATTGAGATTGAATTTTATGAATTCTATAATATTTCTTATTTAAATGAACCTTTCTTTTTAAATGTAACCCCCAGAATTTTATTGAAATTGAATTTTGTGAATTCTGTAGTATGTTTTATTTAAATGGACCTTTCTTTTCAAAACCCCTACAATTTTATTAAAATTGAATTTTGTGAATTCTATATTATTTAAATTGACTTTTTTAAATGTAACCCCTAAAATGTTATTAAGTTTCAATTGTACGAATTCCATGGTATTTTTTATTGTAATGAACGTGTTTAAAAAAATTCAAACCCCTAAAAGTGTTCCATTAAAATTAAATTGTATGAATGCTATAGTATTTTTGATGTAATTTGTTAATAATTTATTTTTGTTTCTATTACACACCACTACAAAATACGTAACAATTGTGCTAATTTAATGTCTATTCCCTTTTTTTTAGAAATAGCATACTTTTAATCGGTCAAGGAATATTTATTGCAACATACGTGGAGAATTTACTGCGTAACTCAATATTCCGTTTTTCAGATTATCGTTCGCAGTATACCGTATGTAGGTGCACATTTTATACCTGGTTTTTAGTGGTCAGACACTAACAGTCGGCGTAAAACGCGCTACGCGAAAAGCGAACTATGAAAATTTGATATTCTTTAGCATCAGCGTTTACGTAGTGCTCGAGCATTCTTTGTTAAAACGTAATTTTCCAACGGAGTTATTGTCACTAGGGACGAAAATATGTTGATAAATAACACACATTGCGTTTGCCAGTAAAAGCGCACTCTCCGCGTGCGTACACGCTGTCATTTATATTTCAGTCGTACAGCCTGGTAAAAATTCCGAACAAGTTCATAAATCAATTAGTAGAATCCAACTGGAGATTAATATTTTTTATTTGCTCAACACTATAAAATTGTTTAAAAATATTGTATCGACATTGGCACATTATACATTACTTAATGTGATATATTACAAAGTATACTTGGTGTAATACATATGGAGGTTTCAATTCAGCTGCAAATTAATTACATAGAAATAATTCATATGCGCTTTAATTAACAGGATTGAACAAATGAACTTTTTGATCAAAACTAACTGCTGTCGAAACAAATTAAGGGGCAAACCATTAAAATATAATCTATTACGCACATATGGGGCTTTATTATGTACGTCATAATGTTACAATTCTGCTTGTCAAATCCAGAATCACCATGTTAATTATTAAAACGATGAGCATGTTAAATTTGTGACGTCTGTATTACAACCATTCTAGCAAACAATTTGTCATAAATTCCTGAGAAAGATTCTTAATATTGGCTGAATAGATTTCTATCGTTTTATTTAAGCCTTGGGCATTAAAACAAATTTATTTTACACATTTGTGCATGCAACATAATATTACACTCGATTAAAAATTAATTTTTAAATCTGCACAAATGAATTTATCTTCCACGATGACATGGAAGTCTTAACATTAAATAATATTATTATAATCACAAAACATTTGATACTTAATTAATTCTTTTTTATAATCTTATTTATCTCATGATATTAATTTAATGACTACGAACCCCGCCATTCTGGTGGACGCTCCATCTTAAACAATTCGAAATAAATAAAAGTGGTGTATTCTACAATTGCTTTCCTCATTGTGAAGCTTTCTATGTCGGGTACATTTGACATCGTTTCCCCGAAAATAATTGGTATTGTGGTAACGGAGTTATTAAGCCGGTCCAGTTAAACGATAAAGCAACTCGTTGCGATAACCGCATCCACCCGACGCAATTATAAAGGATTACGACGAAATCGCAGTTCGCAATTACTAATAATGAGGTTAAACTGTTTCCAATTATGATAAACGGGGCTCCAGTTATAAGTGTCCACTGCGATGCTCTCCCATTTGAATCTGTAACGCCGCGCCGCGCCGCGTCGGCTTGCACCAAAAGATAAACAGTTTTTGAAGCTCAATTTGCTTCAGGCGAAAATTTCCAGCAGGTCTGACTCGTCAAATCGAAACGTAGAATTCAGAAATGCTGTGTAAACTGAAAACTACATAAAATAACAAAATGTAATAACCAGCGACCGTGGATCTTAATTGAAATTCCCATTTTTGTGCGTTAATAATAAAATTTTCTTTCAGTCAGCAAAAGATATCTTGTGAAAATATAATTAATTTCTTAATTAATATAGACGTTTCCTTGTATTTCACAAATTTTTTAGTAACAGCTTGTAATCATTAGACAGTGGATTTTATAAATTTATGATAAAAAAAGAACAAATCAAGTGCAACACAAAATCATTTACAGAATTTAACATATTGAGGGCCACACGAATGCTCATAAATGTCACACAAGATCAAAACCACTTATTTATTAATACAATAATAGAAAAGACAAAGTTTATCATAATTTTTGTAACATTCTCACACCACGTTGATTTTTATTTACTTAATAGATTATACATAGTAAAAATTCACTTTTAAGTTTGCTAAAAAAAGTACTGTTGGCCATGTATGACGCGCAGAGTCGCCACTCTATTCCACACGCCTCCGCGGCCCGGTCACGTGACGCGTTCCGTCTCTGTCGCGCATGTGTCACAATGTCACGAGACTACTCCGCTACTGGCAGAGACGACGTAACTTTTTTCCCTCAATTCGTCCTCCCTCCCCTCATCGGCCGACTGTGCTGACGTGGTATGTAAAATGTTGAACATACTGTTGTACTATTTTCAACTCGTTAAAGTTGTTAAGGAAAGAAATAAATGTCCAAATTCGTGGTAATTATATGTATTTAAGTGTATACGCAAAATTTCTAAAAAAACACTCGAGAATGTTCGCGTGGAAAATTAATAAAAATGGCAGTATCCATTTTCTGTGAACTAAACTCGAACCGAGCAATGAGATTAAATATTGCTTTCCACCGACTATTTGTACACGAGCATTGCACAAAGCTCGCGAGATTCTTCTTTGTCCACGAATTGAACAGTCTCCCCGTAAAAATAGATAGGATTAACCACATGACAGAATATTTGTCCGTAAATCTAATTCGCCGAGAAAAACTCATCCCCTTACTTGCGAGCGTTTTAGCGTAAAACCTCCTGCAAAAAGCTCCGAGATAATACATATTACAAGACCTACGGTTAGCAGAGGCTATTGTGGCTGGGAATCCTTTTCTCCGAGTATCAGATCTGAATTTAATTTCTCGAAAGCTTAAACCTTTGCTGCTCTCGAGCCCTTTTTTCAGGGAGAGTACGGTAACGTGTCTTGAATACTTTTCAACAGTATCGCACGCAGACGCCCGTATATTACCGACAAGACTGCGGATGTTTACGCGAATTCCCATCTCCATGGACAGATTATGAAAATTATGAAAATGGAACTATAGCAACTTCGACAATTTTTTATATTCATTATGTATAAAATCTTTGGACATTCAAGCATTGTCTATTTTGACATACTAAATACAGTAAAAGCTTGATTCTTGTCCAATAGCTGTGTTTTTCATGAACAAGAATCGTGGCCAGAAGTACTTTTTGATTTATGACTCCGTCTAGATGCCAGTTAAAAATGCTTTATTTTTCATTATTTTTTTATGGGACTTTCACTGGCTTGTTTCTGGCATTTTTCTGATTAGAACAAGACCAAACACGATATAATTTGGTCCATATTTACTCTACATGTGAAGCATAATTTATAGTTTATGAAATAAATAAAGTATGAAATAAATAAATAAACTAAATAAAGTTGAAATTATATCGTGTTTGGTATCATTTTAATCAGAAAAATGCCAGAAATAAGTTAGTGAAAGTCCCATAAAAAAATAACGAAAAATGAACAATTCTATCATTGTCATATCATTGTGAGATCACGCGGGCCTTTGAACTGTGCCAGCGACGTCGACTGTTCGTGTCTCTTTCTTTCCAATGCGCAGTTGTTCGTTGCCTTCGAGACTTTAATGGTCGATAAAACCACTTAATACAGTTCAAATTATATCGTGTTTGGTGTCATTTTAATCAGAAAAATTCCAGAAATACGGTAGTGAAAGTCCCATAAACAAATAATGAAAATTAAGAGATTTGTAAAATCGATTCCTCGAGTCAATGTGTGGAGCCCTGCGGAGCGACTCAGCGTTGACAGACAGTGGAATGGGTAGGCTCTGGACAAGAATCGTGTCCACGCTCCGGACAAGAATCAATTATAACAAATATAATATAGATATTATGCATTTATGACAAAAATGAGTAAGTGCAATTTGAACAGATTAAAAAACTTGAAAAACATCAATGTGCTAGTTTGAGCTGATTGAAATTATTACAGGAACAATGAAATTATTTGGCTCTTGTTCAATTTATACAGACAATTTTTATCTATAGTTATTAATAAAACTGATCGCTTCTATCAGTGTGGTCAGATGAGGGGAGGGAGCATGAATTGAGGGGTAATAGTTACCCCCTCTCTGCCAGTACCGGCGAAAGCGTGGGGGAATAGCGTCGTAAAAGAGGAGTGGAGAGTGGGTAGAGTGGGGACGCGTGTGACACATATAAATATGGCGTGGCAGTCAACGTGTTAGTAAACTATTGTGCCTATAAAAGACCGCAGCAAGACAGGACGTTGATAGCGACCGCGCGAATGAAAATTTCTATTTCCACATTCTAATCCGTACATACAGGAAAAGTCTTTGGCAAACGATTTCCTTCTGTTCGGCCCGAAATAGGTTGCGCTTGTACTTTGCGATTACGTTTGAAAGTGAACGATGTTCCGGGGAACGCGTAGCACATGTTTTCCAGCTTCCAATCTCTTTGCAGAAAGAATCGCAGCGTTTGTACGCGAAATCCGCCTTTAGAAATCGATATGCATGCTGCTTCGAGGTAAATTCATGAACGAACACAAGTGAGCCGAGAGCGGAAGCTCCGCGCTCAGGTAACTTTTAACGATACAGGTTGTAGACGTAGAATGCGGATGTTCGCGGAACGCGGTCCCAGAGACGCATCGATCATGGAACGGAGCAAGCGACGATTGAATTGCATAGGTGGGAAAATAAAATACTAGGTCTACAGTAGATCGAAAAAACTATTTCAACACTTTCCTATTCTCGAGACATTGTCAATATCCGAATAATTTCGTTGAAAAAAAATAGTACAATAATAAATTTCGACGCGTTTCAAAGCTGAAACCATCATGCAATTTTTTCTTCGATATTTGTGCGTGATACAGCAAGTGGAAAACAGTCGCTGTATCATGCAAAAATATTCAGGTTTTTAAATAAGTCCAGGTAGATTGTTGCGCTATTTTTGTTAACGAAATTATCACAGTTCTAATATCGACAATTGCTTTAGAATTGGAAATGTTTAAATACTTCTACGATCCATTGTACTCAATACAAAGTATAATCATAAAATATGATAATATATAATAATAAAAATTTATACATTAAATAGGAATATTTTAAATATATTTATTATTCGTGAAAGCTATAATGCAAACGAAAAAATGAATTGAGAAGAATCCTTTAACAAACATTGTTTTATTTATACAATTATTACGAAAAACTCCAGGTGACACGCATGGTGGAAAATCTACTGCGAAATTATCAGCTTCACCAAATAAGACGATTAAACCATTGCTAGTATAAATATATAGACGCGCACAAACATTGCATAATAAATATTCATACACCAAAGTACTGCAATCCAATTATCTGAAAAATTCGATTATCATATTTGAAGGAAGTCCGAAGCGCACGTGAAAAATAATTAAAGAGGTCGTCGGCATTCATGAATATTTTTATCCAATTTGAAATTCTCAAAGAACGAACCTCAGTAAATTAAAAATAAATTCCGCAGGAAACGATATAAACTGGAAAAGGCTACTGAATTAAAGAGTAATATTTTTACTTTTTGGATGTAAATAAATTACTGAGTGAGCCCTCCTTCAAACACAAATTTATGTTAATTTCATCCACACTGCGGACTTTTAAACATTTGCTCGTCAGTTTTGCTACAAAATAGTACAGTAACGACATCGGTAAAATTAAACACAATTTCAAATTGTTTTACATCCGTGGTAACTGCAGTGACTCCAAAAATTATTTGAATATTAAATTATTAATTTTCGGAAGAATTGTCTCTATTCAAATTATTATAACTTGTCCACTAATATCGAGTCATATTACAGCTTGAAACCTATACCTTTGTAATGCATTTTCTATTTTTTTCTAAAGTGTTATTAAAAACACTAGAAAATTTATTTCAACACTTAACCTAACTTAATAAGTAATTTTCCAGCTTGAAACCTCTACTTTTGCAATCCAATCTTCATTTTCTTCCAAGATGTATTTAAAAACATTGAGGAATTTTTTTCATGACAGATTCTAATATACATAGATTTGAAGATTGAAACCTTTACTTTTGCAATACATTATTCATTTTCATCGAAGAGATAATATTTAAAAATATTGAGAAACTGTTTATTTGCTACTAACATAGAGTTGAAGATTGTAGGTTTCGATGATATTGCTTATGTTTTTTCTAAGCAACTCCAGCATTTCTTGTAAGGATAACACAGCAGTCTTCCCGGGTACGATCAGGCGACTGTATTTTATTAATCTGCTACTTTCCCTGATGGAAGTTCCTTCAGCTCTGAAAGCACTTAGTCGGTACGAAAATAAGTTTGGCTGAAACGGACGGCAGACTTCTGGATGAAGAGAGGTTGCGGCGAGCCGGATATTGGAAATATGATACTCTCTCATCGGAAAAGTTCGAAAGTGAATACATACTACCTTCGGAGAACTTGCTCGCTTTCGAGGAAACATGTCGAGGAAATACGAAATTGTCAAACGCGGCGAAGTCGAAACAGCGCGCAGCCTCAAAGCCGTCGATGAGATATGTTAATGGGGCCAATCAACCGACAAAAACTGAATGGTTTACGACATTTTATCCTCCACAATCTACAACAGAGCTGGCTAATATACAATTCCAAATAGTAAATAGTCTATTTTATTTGAGATCATAAGTGCACTTAATAAAATATTTTATTTGTTAGAAAAAGTTTTTAAAATGGTATTTCATTTGAAGGACTCTGAAAATAGTGATAATTTTCTCTTATTCGTAACTATCAAATATTATTTCTGAAAATATTAATGTACAGGGTGTATAAAGAATAAGTTTAAAGCTTTGAATCGGTGGAGATTTGTAAAAAAAATAGTTTTCAATCATTTGTTTAGTCATCTTTTTGAGTAAACTATCTCCATCAATTGTGTTAGATGTATAAATTAATTAGTGATCCTCACAATTAATCAGTTGCATCTTTATATACAATCTAAATTTTTCATCTCTTCAATTAGAGATTCATTAATTATCTACAAAATGTAAATGCACAAGATGTAATGGAAATTATGTTTGACAATAAAATATATTTTAATTGTTCGTAAATTGTAATTATATTCACGAGTAAAAGGCTACGAATGAATCAGTACGCCTAATAAGAATTACAATACCAAGAGGAAAAATTAGAGTCCAATATTAGCGAAATGGCTATAAAAAAAGACTGTGTCGTATTATCTTGTATAAAAGGAAAAATGGCTCGTTTCCTATGCTAAATGAAAGCTATAAACTAAACGGTGCGAACGATATTTTCAAATCTGGTATTATTTTTAGCTGACGCATGAAAAATGAGGGATATTGAAGCATGGAAGCGTAAAACGGACATGATGATAACTTTCAGGATTTCTATTATAACTGCTGGCTTTTATCATTTTCCTTCTAAAAGAAGGTATGACCCATTTATTTGAACAAAAACATTGTAAACTGGTATTATATATGAATTCATAAAATTGATTTCATACAATCATTAAATTTAGGCAATACATATGATATGTTGCTTCACAAAATTTATTTTGAACAATCTGTCAAACAAAACTTTTTTTATAAAAAATATACGATTCCAAATGTAGTTCTTCAAATATTAACGTAAAATCTATTATATTACAATACACAATTATATTAAAATATTATACTGACTCCTAAGTGATACCTTATCATTAGCATCTATTTTTAACCAAATAAAAATTGTCTTCATCAATTTCTACAAGCAGGAACCAAATAGAACTTTCTTCCTTTAGTAAATAATTTTAGTGAGTTGGAAATAATATACATATAGGCATTCTTAAATTCTTTTAATCTTCTTGCTGTTTTAATTCACACCTATGTGCTCTTTTTTTATCATAAGTGCATAAAAATTGCAGTTTAAAAATAAATATGAACAATAAATCAATATACTAACATTTTATTACCGAACGTATTACTCAAATAGTTAATAAATGTTAAAAATTCTTTAAACTCTCAATACTAACCTTAAATGTCGTGGATTGGGTCCATATTGACCCAAACTTATAAACGTTTAACTAAATCCTATATTTTTAGCAGCCAATCCAAATTATCAACTATTTCTATTAAATTTTCTAAAAGGAACAATGATGATCTCAAGAAAGTGGATTTAAAAATATATTTAAATCCAACAATATACTAAACAATTTAAATACATTATATATCCACCATTCAATGGTTAAGGAATAAAAATAAGTTTCAATTTACAATAAATTAGTATCTAGTGGAGAATAACGTTGAGTTTATGAACACTAAGGTAGAACGACAAGTTCCAGTTTGTAAAAAGTAGTTTTTAATCTGTGGAAGAAGTAGGCTGACGGTGATTGGTGCAGGAGGAATGGAAGAAAACACGGTACACTTGATTCGCCGTATTGGAAGGACGAGAATAATGCGGGCGAGTTATGAGAATACAAAAGGAACTGTCGATGGACGTTTGCCAACGTCGACTAGCGAAAGACGTGGATCGCAAGAATTAACGCGAGAAGATTTCCTATAATTCCCCGCGATTGTTCCATGACGGCACGTAATGCATGCAATCCAATGCTCTGGAACTGAAAACGACCGAGGTATTCATAAAAGGTTCGAATACGCTCTGTCAAGATTCGAGTGCACTCGCAAGTCGTCCGCAGAATTTATGCACTCGTAGCGAACGCCGCAATGCGATATACTGCAAAATAAAATCTTTAGTAACACTTGATTTAATTTTCTCTTATGCAAATTCGATTGAGAAATAATGAAAGAAAATATATTAAAGCAAACGTTGCCAAATATTTTATTTTATATGTTTCACATCGTAGTATTTTCTGTGAGTACATCAAACTAATACTTTAAACAAACATTTATGGTAGGAATTTATAATAAAATATTTGGTATTTACAGTAGCGTAATCCGAATAAAAATTTTAAAGTTGCAATCGGATGTATAATAAAACGGTCCACGTTCCATTCCATTTGTACTGTATATTTTTATGTAGAAAATATTATAGAATAATTCATGTTTCAGTGACTATTTGTTGCTTCATTAATATAATTTTTTTGAAACAGAGACATGTGTATATTTTAAAATTTCACTGGCAAGCTTGAAAAGCATAAAATTAATCAAAATGTACCCGAAGTCCTTTGTCCCGGTTATTTCACGAACTACAGAACAAAATGGAAGGGTAAACAAAAGCTTAATATTCTAATGTTCATTTCCACCTCTGCAGACGGGATTAAAATTTCGTGGAGTCGTCAGGGACGCCACAGTGTCGTTCTAAGGTTAATTATGTTTATAAGTGGAACATAAATGGTGAGGGAAACAAGCGGTAAATCCCGACTGGTATATGTATATATAGGTTTTTGGAAAGTTAGTAACAGTGTGCAGATGAGAGCAGAACACAAGTTTTATACACGAACAATTCGCGGAAATAATTTGATCGTTGCTATATATTAAAGCTCTTCATGTAAATTACCATTTCGATAACTTATTTTATTTGTAAAATTTTTCGAGAGTATTTACAAAAGATTTTTCATAACAGAAATTAAGCAAAACCTTTAACGCCTATGTCAATACCGATATACAGGGTGTCTCAAAATTCCTTCTGCTCCCGGAAATGGGCGGTTCCTTGGGTCATTTGAAGCGACATTTTCCTTTTGCAAAATGTTGTCCGCGGCTTTGTGTAGGAGTTATGAACGAAAAACACGGACCAACCACAGCTCGCCTAGTCGCTCGGTGGCACGGTCAGCGCGGCGAGCCGGGGGAGGAGAGTGTTGTCGGTACGCCGCGATGTAACAGACAACAGTTTCTCGATTATCTCCGATTTCGATGAGCTTTGGATATGTTGTAAAGACCACGATTCTGAACAACATTTCCCTTTAGACTTTTTGCCTCGCGTCTTTAGTTTACGAGATATTTGTAAAAACTTGTAATTGAAAATGCTTCGTAATGTGTGTCACTGTCACTGGGTCATTCGGTGACGAACTGCACAGATGTCTTCAGGTGTACGACAGTACCGAAAGCTAAGGGTTGTACGGTCAGGTCAACGAACTGTACAGCTGATGGTAGATAGCAGGTATACGACAATCACATGTTTCGGTTTTCCTGCAGATTTGTACGCAGAGTCGATGGGTTACTATTCGAAAACGTCGTCCGTCTTTCTTTTAGAAAGTTTCTTAAGGGAGGCATAGGACAATAGGGACCCTAAAACGCCACGCCGACCTAACATTTCTACCTCTTGCTGGCTGAAAGGACGGACGACCTTTTCGAACAGTAACCCATCGACTCTGCGTACAAATCTGCAGGAAAACCGAAACATGTAATTGTCGTATACCTGCTATCTACCATCAGCTGTACAGTTCGTTGACCTGACCGTACAACCCTTAGCTTTCGGTACTGTTTTTACAAATATCTCGTAAACTAAAGACGCGAGGCAAAAAGTCTAAAGGGAAATGTTGTTCAGAATCGTGGTCTTTACAACATATCCAAAGCTCATCGAAATCGGGACATAATCGAGAAACTGTTAGTTGTTACGACATCGCAGCGTACCGACAACGCTCTCCTCCCCCCGGCTCGCCGCGCTGACCGTGCCACCGAGCGACTAGGCGCGCTCTGGTTGGTCCGTGTTTTTCGTTAATAACTCCTACACAAAGCCGCGGACAACATTTTGCAAAAGGAAAATGTCGCTTCAAATGACCCAAGGAACCGCCCATTTCCGGGAGCAGAAGGAATTTTGAGACACCCTGTATACCAACTTCCAATTTGTTTTTAAAATTATTTGTTCTCGTTGACAAATTGCAAAATTGCTGATTAATTATTATCAATTGATTAATACTCGAGGCATAAAAATATGCGTTGAAACTATAAAGTTCTATATGTTACCGAAATTGTCAATGTTGTAGAATATCGTAAAAAAATTGTTGCTATTAGCAACGAGGGTTAATCTAAAATCGAAACGACAACATGCTCGAGTTACGGATCAAAATGTTGAAGTTAGTTCACCTCGAAATCAAAAATCGGCGTACCGTTCGAAAATTGCAATAACGAGGAGCACGTGCAAACGTGTAAAAGTTTCAATATGAAAGAGTCAGCGCCAATCAGTTTGCAAGCTCGAGTGTAAACAATAGGAGCATGCAATATCAGAACATTGTTCCAAAAAGGACGATACATCAAACATTCGTGTCAACGTTTCCAGTATTTGGCAAACTGTATCTCGGAAAAAGCTCATGTCATGAAGGACGGCGACTGTCATGAACTAGTGTCCAAGAAGCTCTGTTTCATATGCATTTAATTTTTTCGAGGACAAGTGCAGCGCGTTGCAATGACAATATTAACCGTTTGCACTCGGAGCTATTTTAACACGAAAATTAAACATTTCTTCCGACCTAGAATAATTCCATTCTATATGATGTTTTTTCATTTTATGGATATGAAATTGATATAATACCACATACAATACTGAAATGTTTGGTAATTGATTACATAGCACCATATTTAATAATGTAAACAATACTGCGAATAATGGTAGAGCAATTTTTAGTGACGACTCTGAGTCGCCGCTCGAGTGCTAAAGGTTAAACTTTTGAATTCTCGGCGAATTTATGAAAACTCCTGTGCTCAGTGTGCTGGGAAAAAATTAATTACACCATTATACAATTTATGACAACAATAAATAAATTTTAGGATTTCTTACAATTCTTTTAAGGATGAATGGATTTAATAATTTCGTAACATTCTTTCGTGGATGAACGAATTCAAGGATTTTATGAAATTCTTTAACATGGATGAATGAATTCAAGAATTTGATGAAATCCCCATGAATAAATGAACTCGAGAATATTATTTATTTTCGATATATTAAAATTCAGAAAACAAGAAGTACATTGCCATTTAACCTGTGTCCTTACAATTAATTTTAAAAAATTATTTCTTAAACTATAGCTAGTTGTAAACAATACAATTCAAATAAAACTAGCTAAACTAACTTTGAACGGGAATCAATTATCTTGAATAACCTTAGAATACGAAATTGCTATAGATCAGTTTATAGGTAACTTTGAACTTTGAACGGCACTCAATGACCTTGAATGACCTCGAAAGACGAAAGTGCTAAAGGTCAGTTTATAGGTAACTTTGAACGGCTCTCAATGACCTTGAATAACCTTGGAAGATGAATGTGCTATAGGTCAGTGAATTTGTCTCGGTTATACGCTTATCTAAATAAAAATATACAGTTCCGTAAAAAAAGCCTTGAAATCTCGGAAGCATCATAAAATGTTTTTCCCTAAACAAAGTAAGTTTTATTTGAAATATTTTTTTCAACGAGCTATATTTTAGGAAATGATTGCGTGTGAATCTTCAAATGGAATACCCTGTATACTACAAGTGCTAAATGTCTACTGTTGTATTAAATGAAAATACTTTAATGTGATCACCTTTGTTCCCTAATTAGTTCATAACGGAGGTTCATAACGGAGGTTCTACTGTGCTTCGAAATTAGTATAGTATCATTTGATGTGACGTAGACGCAGAGACAATGTCTAGACAATTCTAAACAACGATGCTGAACCTAAAGGGTTATCTTTACTTCAATCATTCAGCAGCGACAAAGGATTTGAGTGGTGGAATAGTGCTTGATACGACGTAGGCTTTACAGTCATGCTCGCGACTAGGGGAGTCTGGCTCAAAGCTAAGTTCACTGCACTTCTGCAATTCCCGCGAGACTGCACGGAAGGTGTACTGCGGGATTTTACGACCTCAGAGTTTCCACAGCTTGTCTGCCAGTACAAGTACCCAGAATTTTCAGATATCTTAACTAGAATTGGCTCTGAGCAACTACAAAGAGAATGCTATTTCCAAAATATGTAATACTGAATAATCAAGCATACGAAATTCAGAAACTGATTTCGTAGACATTTCATTCTGTTCACCATATGTTATTATAAGCTGTTATCAGTGAAATTTAATCAGTAAAATAAAATTTGTTGTAAGTCGATCCTAACACTTTCTATACATTTTTTAATAACTATGCAATATTTAAAAAAAGATCGATAATTTTCTTCTAACCACTACTTGAAATTATTGGACTACGTTACACACTACGTTAATATAATTATTACTTATTAACAACTTTCGATTTTAAAAGACTGCCACTTGTATGTAAAGTGTTAAAAACCAGTTTGTATTTGTTATACATTTTCTTGAATGCTTAGATATTATGTACTAACAAAAGAATCAAATTTTACTACGAGTCAAAATAATATCTCTTGATTACACCAGAAAATTTGAAATGATTTACATGTAAACACGTCTAAACACTTTCGCATACCTAAACGTTTTGCGAAGATAAGCGAGGATTTGCGGCAGATATCCGTGCAATCCATTTATCCTCCTTATCTGTCGTTTTCCACTTGGTATTACGTTCTGGCAGATCGTCAACGGTATTGTTCTCCGCAAACCGGTTTATCCATTTGTCTACGAGGCTCTTCGCATTCTTCATTCATTTTGCAACCGTTTTAGGTAACGTTTCAGACTGATCATACGTACAAATGCAATTACGGCTTCGGATTGGAGGACCTCCAAAATGCAAATGACTAGACTGCGAATCTCTGTGGAATAGAAACATTTTCTAAATCAATTGAAAGAACAGAAATTAAATAAAAATGGTTTCTTTCAATATTATGAACATGTCGAAAATAGTGTAACAATAGTCTTAAATTTCATTTTCTGTTCGAAAAAGAAATCATTCGTAATAAAAATAAATTAGAAAATACCTACTATTAAATTTTTAGGTATTAAATTGTACCATAATATGTTTTAAGAATAGTTATTAGATACTGAATTGGAATTTCATAATTTGTTAAAACACCTTACAGTCGCTGATGCGACTATAAATAAACGTAATTAAAAAAGAATACACAGTAGAATTTTATATAACTATATTTTTAAATTGATATACGCGTATTGTTATTTATGTTTTCATGAAAATGATTTATGGTAGGTACTAAACGTGTAGGGAACTAAGTTCTATAAATAATATCGTTTCTTTGCAAAAGTTGAGAAAAACCGATGTACACACTTCCTGGAACGTGCATTAAAGGAAGGATCAAGGTACCTGGAAAATCGCAAATTTCCAGATAAAATTCGTGGCGTTTATTTTATCGCACTTCTTTATGGAGAACGTAACCTCCGCATGGAAAGAGAGAACTCCGTAAAAACGTGTGTACAACCATAATACTGAAAGAAACATTTTTGCAAACGTTAGCATTTTATGAAAAATCGTGTGGCGTGTATGGGCTTCGATTCAGGAATTTCTGAAACAAAATTGTGTGCACAGAGAACGTTCACGAAATAACATCATTGGTAACAATTGCTAAAATGAGTCTAATTGCAACATTAATAATTAAATACATGGCTTCGTCTGAAAAATGTCTATTTAATAAAATGTTTACCCTGATTTTTAACACTTTTATAACTAATTGCAATATTAACAATGAGACACGTGGTTTCATCTGAAAAATACTCTATTTAATAAAATACAAACCCCCACTTTTTAACACTTTTAAAATTAAAATACGAAATTAAAACAGAAGGAATTCAAATGTCTCTTAGTATAATTTTGGATTTGATCAATAAAGCAATTTAAGATTTTATTGTGATGAGATTTATTATAATTTAAGAATTTAGCATAAAATTTGAACATAGAGAAATACATATATATCCTCTCTAAACAAAGCCATCCCCTTATTGTTGGAGTCTCCTATCAATTATCACTCACTTTCATCCCCTTTCTCCTTCGTCATCTTTATCATAATCTACACCTTCCATTTCGCGCAGAAGCGTTATTGATTATTACATCACCCGTCAAGCCCTGAAATTTAATACCTGATATCGATCTCTGTCTTCTATATTTTGTTTAACTATGACCGACATCCACGATACACTATACATCCGACAGCGATTTAATGGCGTGTGTTCGTTCATCTTTCACACTTGTTAACCTTAGAAAACTTATCTTTAAACAGTATTACGTATTTAATTTATATAAATATTTTACGAAATACAATTTTACACATAATTTAATATACATTGTATAATATAATATAAGTTATTATACATATGTATAATTTATACAGGGTGTAGATTGCAACGTCAGAATGGCAGAAAATTAATTACTACATTGTGAACTCTCTTTGGCATCATATAATTTCTTTGAAATATTTGTTCATATAACGAACAGTCTTTAAACTATTTAATCCCTAATCTTGAAATACATTAATCGTTTTACTGTCTTAAATTTTACAGGGTAGCCTAAGTCACTGGACCATTTAGAATTCGGATTTATTTATATAAAATATGAATCTCTCAAAAATAAAACGGTTATGATAAATGGTAAAATAAATGGTCGCATGACTATTGGATCACCCTGTATCTACTTAATTTTGTCATGAATGCATAAAATCCGTTGATTAACCACTGTATAAAAATGTAAGAAAAAGTGAAATTACTGACTGATAATTTTGTTAATGGAAATGTCTCGATTCGATGTTGCAGGCGTGATTATATCGAGTAGCGGCGGTGCTGTAAGGGACCGGATCACGGGGGGGTCCACTTCCGCTCTAAGCTGTAAATGCATGAATCGCCACACACCCACGCAACAACAGGTTAGTTCTGTAATTGTTACCCTAGCACTTCTCGTTAATTGTGTTGAGTTTAATACACTCTATTTAAATTAAAGCAATTCGGAATTTGTAATATTCCTCTACGTGCCGAGAAAGGGCGATCCAAATTGATTAAGCGTAACGTACAAAACAACTTATATACAATTTCTCCACTTACGAACTATAATGTTATGGATGGTAAGAAAGAGCAACAACAATTATTACAAAAACACTATGCATTAGTATATTTCATTGTTCGGACATTAACCCTCCGTAGGCTATGGCGGAGTCATTCGTGAATCCTAGGTAACGCATAGGTACCGTCATCCGAAATACGACGACAACCGGTCCCAAGCCATCGTCTTATATCGAAATAAAACTGTATTAGTGAAATATCGGTGTGAGTCTACAGGGTGTCCCAAAAGTACTTCAACTCCGGGAAATGGGAGGTTCCTGAGGTCATTTCAAGCGCCATTTTCCTTTTGCAAAATGTTGTCCGCGGCTTTGTTTAGGAGTTATTAACGAAAAACACGGACCAATCAGAGCGCGAGCTCGACGCTCGTTGGCATGTTTAGCCAACCGCCTGCCGGCTCGCCGCGCTGAACGTGCCAGCGAGCGTCGACCTCGCGCTCTGATTGGTCCGTGTTTTTCGTTAATAACTCCTAAAAAAAGCCGCGGACAACATTTTGCAAAAGGAAAATGGCGCTTGAAATGACCTCAGGAACCTCCCATTTCCCGGAGTTGAAGTACTTTTGGGACACCCTGTATACATTAGTACATTTGTTCTGCAATAAATGCACAAACTCGACAAATAAAATTCTGCCATCATTATTAATGGTTGCAACGAGGTCAGAAGAAAAGAAAGATGTAATCAGACCGCTTCCCAACTCTTTCTTATTCTAAGTCCGAGGCCATCAAGATCGTAATAAACGCAAAAACTTTAGTCTATTTATTTCATTCTGTAGTTATTGCGTCCCTTGTAGGTTTATAAGGTAATATCCCGAAATCTCCCAAGTCGGTAACGGTCATTAATCACAAGCTTACCAAGGTTTCGTTCCGCGTCGTATCACCATACTATTATTTCTTCGTTTTCTTTCCCCTCATTAACGTGCTTCTTCTATTATGCCCAAGAGGTCTCCTATTTCTCACCGGTATTCTTCATCGACCTGTTTATTTTTCCGAAGGAGAAGCGCGCCGACCGGGAAAAATGGTAACCGGGGAGCAGGAGGTCTGCGCCATAGTGAAAAGGATGAAATTCCCCATTCCCCGGGAGCAGATGGTAAAAAACGAGGAACGGCCTGAAACGCACAAAAGAAGAAATTTTTCCGTGCCGGCGGAATAAAGCGCGAGAGTCTCCCTTAATCAAATAAATTGTCCGTATCAAACCCCCTGGAACAACCGTTCCGGACCCTTTCCCTTAGAAAACCCATTCCGATGTGATCCATTATTCTTATTCTTTCGTTGCTAACAGCGGTATTCAATTACGACCTGGCCTTCAACATTTTAATCGCGCTACTGCTAGCGACAATGATGTCACGGGACCTCGCGATATCGTGAATAGTGATGGGAATGGTCCAATTCTTTCTCATGAGTTCCAAGTAATTCGTTAATCAGATACTTGTACAGAAGAATCGGAGCGTATCGAAAAGTAAAGTACTTGGTAACGGCAGCTGACATACTGAAGAATTCTGAGTAGGTACAATATAGGAATCGATACTCTTTGATAGTTACGATCATACCCATCACTAGCAATATCGATCCCAACCAAGATATACTGAAGAATAAGGGTTCTGAGTAGGTCCAATTTAGCAATCGATGATCTTTGATACTTAAGATCATACCCATCACTAGCAATACCGATCCCATCCAAGATACACCTATGAAGAATCGATGTTCTTTAGTAGGTATCATTTAGGAATCGATACTCTTTGATGCTTAGGTACTCATACATTCCTTAAATATAATCATACTTTGCTATTAGGAATTTATACTAATTGAGAAGGATCATACCCATCACTAACCAATACCGATCCCACCAATATATACTGAAGAATCGATGTTTCTGAGTAGGGACCATTTAACAATCGATGATCTTTGATACTTAGGATCATACTCATCACTAGCAATACCGATCCCATCCAAGATACACCTATGAAGAATCGATGTTCTTTAGTAGGTATCATTTAGGAATCGATACTGTTTGATGCTTAGGTACTCATACATTCCTTAAATATAATCATACTTTGCTGTTAGGAATTTATACTAATTGAGAAGGATCATACCCATCACTAACCAATACTGATCCCACCAATATATGTATACTGAAGAATCGATGTTTCTGAGTAGGGACCATTTAACAATCGATGATCTTTGATACTTAGGATCATACTCATCACTAGCAATACCGATCCCATCCAAGATACACGTATGAAGAATCGATGTTCTTTAGTAGGTATCATTTAGGAATCGATACTGTTTGATGCTTAGGTACTCATACATTCCTTAAATATAATCATACTTTGCTATTAGGAATTTATACTAATTGAGAAGGATCATACCCATCACTAACCAATACCGATCACACTCTAGATATACTGAAGAATGGATGTTTCTGAGTAGGTACAATTTAACAATCGATGATCTTTGATACTTAGGATCATACTCATCACTAGCAATACCGATCCTATCCAAGATAGACCTATGAAGAATTGATGTTTCTGAGTAGGTACACTTTATGAATCGATACTATTTGATACTTACGAATTGATACTAATTGGGACGGATCGTGTTCATCGCAAATCCCGAATCGCATAAAAACTTCCATTACTTCGTTCACTATTATAACGAACGTAAATGTAGTTGTCGAACCACCAGCCATAAATCCATGTTGCTCCGCCAGAGTAATCTCGCGGTCCTGAAAGCCAAAGGAAAAACGCATTATAGATTCTATTCAAACGCGCGTCGCACAGTCGGAAAGAGCAATGCTTTCTATTTTATTTCCCCCGGACGAACGACCTTCTATATATGCGT
This sequence comes from Lasioglossum lativentre, assembly GCA_916610255.1. NCBI lineage: Eukaryota > Metazoa > Arthropoda > Insecta > Hymenoptera > Halictidae > Lasioglossum > Lasioglossum lativentre. The sequence continues at coordinate 9,088,916 of OU744355.1, read as the reverse complement.
ATGCAATTGCGCCAGCCATGACACGGGAAATGACTTGCTGACGGATAAGGAATTTCAGGGTGGAAGTTGAAGAGCGCGTGACGCCATTTGAACCATGCAATTTTTAAGACAAAGCGATGGCACGGTCTCGGCTTCCAGAAAATGATAACAATGGTTGGGATTGCCAGTCCGTGGTCTGAGCTGAGTGAAATACGCTTCCTCGCCAAATTAGCTCGGCTACGTTCGTTGATTTGATTGTGCACAAACGATCCTTGGCATCAAAATGTCTTCTGTACGCGAAAGTTCAATTTTCTTGTTATGAAGGAGTTTAGCAACCAATCCTCGAATAACGAATTGGGGAAGGAGAACAAATCGGGTCGTACCCATCACTAGTTACAACTATTATTTATGGATTTGAAACAATTCATTGTACCAAATTTTGGCAATTCTCATAGGTTGTACGAAATACTCGTAAAGTATTTAAATATTTGATTATGTTTGTGATTGTATGGATACCAATAACATTCAGTATTCATTTTGACAAGTATCAGTATTAAGTACTTTACTTTTCAACATGCATCGATTCTTCCGTATAAGTATCTTATTAGCGAATTGCTTGAAAATCATGAGATAGCATCGGATCATTCCCATTACTATTTTCAACCATTATTTATGGATTTAACACAATTCAATGTACCAAATTTTACCAATTCTCATAGTCTGTACAAAATGCTGGTAAAGTATAGGTCTATCTTAGATGGGATCAGTATTGAGTAGTGATGGGTATAATCCTAAGATTCAAAGAGCATCGATTGCCAAACGATATCTACTTGGAGACATCGACTCTTCAGTATATCAGCTGCCGATACCAAGTACTTTACTTTTCGATACGCCCCGACTCTTCCGTATAAGTATCTGATTAGCGAATTGCTTGAAAATCATGAGGAAGCATCGGATCATTCCTCTCACTATTTTCAACCATTATTTATGGATTTAACACAATTCAATGTACCAAATTTTAGCAATTCTCATAGTCTGTACGAAATGCTCATAAAGTATAGGTCTATCTTAGATGGGATCGGTATTGAGTAGTGATGGGTATCACTACTCAGAAACATCGATTCTTCGTAGGTCTATCTTGGGTGGGATCGGTATTGAGTAGTGATGGGTATAATCCTAAGATTCAAAGAGCATCGATTGCCAAACGATATCTACTTGGAGACATCGATTCTTCAGTATATCAGCTGCCGATACCAAGTACTTTACTTTTCGATACGCCCCGATTCTTCCGTACAAGTATCTGATTAGCGAGTCGTTTGAAAATCATAAGAAAGAGTCGGACCATTCCCATCACTACTTCCAACCATTATTTATAGACTTAACAAAGAAAGAATTGGATCATTTCTATCACTACTAAGAACGATTTCCGCATTCGAGTGCATCAGAATCCATCGGGATCGTCTTCTGGTGATCGAGATGCATCAGCGTTGCATGATACACCAGGTAACAAAAACATGTACGGGTTCGTCCTGTTTCAGGGGGCTTACGTAAACTACGAGGCAACCGATTTCGACCTAAGCCGCAAATCAGAGAAGGGGGACCATCTGTGGGGCAGATTCAAGCTGCATGCAGATGCGCTGACACCCTCGCGCGACCAGTCGCACCTGCACACACCGACGTCCATCAATCATCTGAATAACAGCAGCTGCAACGGAACGGAGACGTAAGTGTGCGATCGATTATTGGTGTTACGCAGATGGTGATCGTGATCGAGCCCCGGGTTCCTCCGGCTGAGACAACAAGCTCGATCATCGTGCCCGGTAAATATTGTTCGCATCTCCGTGTTTTCGTTTACCATAGACAATGCCAGCCGGGTAAGTCCAGGGACGAGGATCCGCACTTTCGATTATACGTATCCCACATACCTAACTACTGGTCTTCCGTAGCATACTTCCCGCGAACTATGAATTATTCATCGGATATTGCGGCATAAAGATCCGCCCGTCTTCAGGTTTATCGTGTAAAGTGAATTATTCATTTCTTTATTTCGCCACCGCTTCTTAGACTTTTGCCTGCCGCTGTGTCGATTGCGGCAACCGTCATCGATCGATCTCTTGGATATCAATCGGAGGATGCTGCGCTCTTCAGGAGCTAAACCACCTTGACCTTGACTATCGAAAAATGTGTTCTCGGGAATTTTTTTCAGGGATAACTAATGAGTGAAAAATTCTGGTTTTTCACGGCGATATTCACGTAACTCTTAACTTTATTCTCCATTTTTTCCGGAACAGAATATTAAAAATGGCTGGGCTAATCGGTGTTTGCGACACGGACTTTTATTTGTACATCGATGAATGTCCGCCAGTGCTGAAAAAAATTGAAACATGTTTTTTATCCTCAAACTGGAACGTATTATTTAAACTGGAACGTAAAATCTTTATGAAATCCAATTATTTCAGAAATGACAGCAGGTTGATTCGGAAAACTCGCTGTTTGCGTTGGAAAATTAACTTTAATAATGTACAGCTCAAAAAATATGCGGGATATCGAATAAAAGTTTACGCTACATTTTGGTGTGCTGTATGTAGAATATTCGTTTAAATTTTGAAGCACGTCGGTCGTAGGGTCACAGAGATTTCGTGTCGGCCATGTGACAATTTCTAAAAAAAAACCCCAGAAACGATTTCAACGGTTTGAAATGTAGATGCTTGTAGGAACATTTGTTGGAGCTGGACAGGTTCAAAATGCGAATTGAAAAGTGTTCCGCTGGCAATTCGAAATGTACGCAATGCAGGTGCCAGATACTATGTACCGTGCCAGCACGCTGGACACAGAATGATTGATATCCTACGCATCTTTCTTCTACCTGGGACGCTCTTGGGAAGAGGAAGCCATCTCTCTTCTGTGTGGCTAGCATGTTTCAGGATTATATTCCGAGTGTATTCAAATCTATGGATGCAGGACAGAAATTTGTGTAACAATAGTTCCATGGTACAGCAGTGATCGTCATTTGGTAACTCCTTTTTCGCAGGTCCGAGAGCTTTAAAGATTCACTGTCAACCTTGATAACGATAAACTAATATTTCCCTCAGTTTTTCTTCACACTTCAAGTGAAGAAAGCTAACAGGAAGGGATTCGACGACGGAGTCCGGGTCTATTTTGACCCGGAGTATCAAAATCGCCATGCGATCTGAGATGAATTAATTATTCAATCAGAACAACTGCTGCAATAGAAAAAATGGAAAGATTAACTACAAGAAGTGCCTTTAAAAATATGTTTAAGAAATTGATAAACAAAGCTGTGAATGGGCTCTAGACATCACCAATTATACAGGGTGTTTCCTACTTTTCCGGCAAGATTGTAAGAGCATGATCTACAAGTGAAAATACGAAAAAAAATGTTATATGAAGTTTATTTATAAACGCTTTATTACAATATTATAGGCAAATATTGAACGTAGCCTGAATAGGTGCGGAACCGCAGATTTAAAGCTGAATAATACGGAAGGTCGATTGTGTTTACTTTGCTTGTACTTACGAGATATTTCGTGTTCTCTGACTATTCATTGTAGCCACAGTAGTAGTATCAATGCAGAACAAAGTTTGCATCAATGCAAAAGGTGGTCATTTTGTAATGACGATTTAAAAATTTTTAACGATCCTCGTACGTTAAGAAATATCTCGTAAATACAGGCAACGTAAACACAATCGACCTTCCGTATTATTCAGCTTTAAATCTGCTGTTCCGCACCTATTCAGGCTACATTCAATATTTGCCAATAATATTGTAATAAAGCGTTTATAAACAAACTTTACATAACATTTTTTTCGTATTTTCACTTGTAGATCATGCTCCTACAATCTTGCCGGAAAAGTAGGAAACACCCTGTATAGTCATAATTAGAATGCGAAAGAATTTGAAAGTCTTAGATTATTTTTAGCTCGCTAAAATTATTATGCAAAGATACAAATGTTTACGTAGCTCCTGTACCTTGCATACAATTTTTATATTGCATAAAAATCCGCAGTCTAGTTATAATAATGGTCTGCCGACCTTAATCATTTGACAGTATGTAAAACTAGTAAACGGGTGAATATTCATGTGGGGCGCATGAGATTTAATATGAAGCGCGCTTAAACACGCAATTAAAATTTCTCGAGTAATATCTCGACCCGAAGAAGGATTTTTCGTGTATCTTCGTACATAGTGTGTCTAATATTAAATTATCTAAAAGAGAAACCCGTATATATGTAATTGCACCGTCGCCGTTTCCCTTCCAGGGAAAACATTTCTCTCCAGAAACCGTTTCTCTTTACACATACCAACGACCCCGGGTCTCGCTAAATGAAACGTGTGCGTCTCCTCTTAGACCGACGCAATTTCAAGGAGCAAATTTTACGACAGATACAGAGTCGTTTGAGATGTGCCAGCCTTCAGTTACATCATGCGAACGTTCAACAACTAACTAGTTTGACGCAGACAGATAAACGGAAACTTCTGTCGGAGCTTCTCAAGCGAAACAGCTTTGTTTTGTGTTCGCGTTATATGCATACTGGTGAGTTTAGCCTGGCACACGCAACGTCTACTGGTCACACACGGGCATAAGTATGACGTACCATGGCGAATATATCGCACGCTCGAGTAATTTTTGTTGTCCGAACGCTTAGGCTCGGCGAGAGCAACATACACTTTGCGGCACAGAACTATAAATACGAAACAGTTACAATGAAAATTTTGCTTCCATGAAGAATATTGAATGTATGTGTTTTGTGTCATTTAAGAAACATTTGAATAGCTACAATTTGCGATAACGTCATTATTCAAGCTTGTAAAAATTCTACAATATTCTTTAAAGATTGATAAACAAACCTACAAAGTTTAAACTTGATATGTTTATTAGTTTCGTATTTAAAAATTTAACACTGCACCAGAGTCGCCAGATTAAGACTAGTGTCCCCCCACTCTGCCTTCCCCTTCTACGACGCTAATCCCCCACGCTTCCACCCGGTCACGTGACGCGTTTCGTCTCTGTCGTGCACGCGTTACAATGTCACGTGACTAATACGGTAGTGGCAGAGAGACGGTAACTTTCTCCCCTCAATTCATGCTCCCTCCCCTCATCTAGCGACACTGCACCATTTTGCATCGGCAATAATTTATATGAGCCAAACACTACGATTTTTAGTATCTCTTTCAATAGCTATAATTTTCAACAGTATCATTATTGAAGTATGAAAAAATTCTGCGGTAGTCCTCAAAGACTGATAAACAACCCCACAAAATTTAAACTCGATAGGTTCATTAGTTTTGTTTTTACAAATTCATCACTGCACCATTTTGCGTCAGCAATAATTTGTATGAGCCAAACACGAAGTCATCGAACAAAATGTCATATGTTGCCACTATTGTAGAATTAAATTGTTAATAACATTTGCAGTTTGATAGCAAAAGATGGAGTTATAGTTGCGAATTTAATAATGAAGTCGTTTCAGCTTAGAAAATTGCACGTATGCAGCATAAAATTTCTGGTCGCAGTGTCGGGTGGACTGCAATATTGAAATATCCAGCGTTTATGATATCTATCGAATGAAATTACTTAGGGCAAGCTGAAATGCGGTTGTCACGGCGGGTTTGCTCCTGCGAGAGCGACACGTGATTGGTGGAGGAACTTTTAGTCAGCAATTCGGTTGGTCGTTACGGAGTTACGTTTCAGAGGACAACGAGTCGCGAATTCCTAGAATTGCAGGTGGTAAATTTCACGAATCGAGTGCGACTGTAACCTGCATTCTACCTAAAAGTAGCAGTTTATGACAGTACCGGCAAAGTAGAGGGTGACGTTCCGTGATCATATTTTCGTTCCAGCCTCGTGGGTTTTACGATTACCACCTGAACTATAAGTTACCCTATAAGGGTAACAAATATCACCTCTCTTTAATAAAAAAATCTTTATATTATTATTAGACAGTGGATCTTTGTGGAAAATAATGAGTTAAATAAAAATTGATTTCATCCCTTAATAATTTTGTTATATTGGAAACAAGATGGCAATATTATTAGACTATTCTAATCTTTTACTGTTTTATGCGTCAGCAGTGTTTTATACTTACAAAATGTCTTCATAAATGCATAAAAATCCGCAGTCTAATTATATTACTAATTAGACGTCTGTTAGGTCATACATGAGAGAAAAAAGAAGATTTAAATTTAATTACTTCGAAATGTAAAAATCACATGTTACGTTTGAATTAAAAATTATTTTTCAATGCGAAGATATACGATATATGTAATGTGTTGCAAAATATTAAGGTGTGCAGAATGAAAGCTGTGGAAGCCTAATGATCCTGAAATATTTATGCTACTGGGCAAGATGAATTTATAATAAAAAACGCGGAGATTTTAATGAACACTTTTAAATCCTGTTTCTCGCCCGTAGCAGGTATACAGTACAACAACAGCAGCAGCAACGTGGAAGCAGAGGATATCCTGGGCAATCGGGGACGAAAGGATTCCGTACTGGTGCTCCTAACTGGTCCTTCATCTTTGATCCTGCGGGACGCCTCTGTTATTATTGGTCGATGGTGGTATCCCTTGCCTTTCTCTACAACTTCTGGGTTATCATCTATAGGTTCGCCTTCCAAGAAATAAATGGTTAGTATATTTCGGCTCGTATTTTATCATTTGTTTATTTTAGAGGAATATTCTAGCGGTACAGGTGTCTTTTAGAATTTTCACAATTTTTATATTGATGAAAATTTTAAAAATGGCACCAATGATGTTTTTTCGATTTTTTCGACTTTTTTACCTTTAAGAGGCTGTAAAAATTGTAAAAGATATATTTTGGCGTGATTGTGAATTGAATCGCGAATGAAAATTTGAGTTCGATTGGTACAGTAGTTTAAAGGTCAAATAATTTTTCACGTTTTATATCATATGTGAGTTTGATTAAAATCAGAAGGAACTACTGAAGACTAAATGAACATTCGAAAAATGGCCCTACATAAGCGCAGCCATTATTTATGAATGATAAAGGATCGCAGCAGATTTCAAGCTCAACTTAAATAAATTCACGAGACTAAGCGATTCGATTCTTCCAAGAATTTCATTCATCTGAAGACGATATTTCTCTTTGTATAAGATGCCTGTATTCAGTGGTCGTCGTTTGACGCACAGTAGTTTGAGTCGATGCTCACAGGCTCTGAGAATAAGAGGAGGAAGGACCTTAAGCTCTGAAGCTTAGTTCGGACATCACTGCTTTGTGGTATAATAGCTTCGCTAAATGTTGTGCCCCGGGCTACCTACCGGAGAAATGGAATAAAGTAAATACAGTATTGTTAAAAATATACCATTATTACCGGAAGAGAACAATATCCGCTATTCTAGTCCTCCAATAAATACAAGGGAAAACTTTGCTTAACTCTAGAACTACCAGACGAGTGAAGAAAGGTTTCTGATGATTGAAATTATACAAATATTTTCATCAGAAATTTTCAACATACCTTCAATGTTATCCTGCAATGAAAACCATAATAGATCTACATCAATCTAATATTTTCATTATTGTAAAGCAATATACAGTGCTGTGTGGTTCCAGTATTAAATGCATTTCCATGTATTGTTAGAAATGTTTGTCGGAATTTCTATGTTGAAAAACCTGGTTGTAAAAAATCAAAACAGTCAAAAAAGTCGGAAAAATGCAGATTCTGCGATGAAGCTTGCGAAGAGCAACAGCGTTTATATTTTTACAGTATCTAGTGTACTGTTACAAGCATTGCCCATGAATTTTTCAAATTTTATGGTGAGATGCGTCGAGGTAAAAAGAAATAAAAATCGCCGAGCTTTCAAGCCCCTGTGTTGCCCCTCGCAATCTAACAAGTAACACTACCCAACTGATACTCACTGATTTGAATGAAATTTAACTTACTTATTAAACATCGAAAAATATTAACAACGTGTTTTTTTGTTTCGGCTAAATACGCTTTTTAGGGGTAGACAGCACCCCTCAACCTCTGGAGATGGAAACGCTTGTGGCTAATTATTTCTTAAAGGATACAGTTTCTGAAAAAAGTGCTAGATCCAGTGTTGTACAGTTCAGAGTGATGCACTTGATGGCGTCTTTGAAATCGACCTTAAGATCGATTTTCAAGCTCAATTAACTTCCTTTGATAAACATGAAATGATTTTCAGATGACTTTGAAAATCGACCTCAAGGTCGATTTCAAGGACGCCATCAAGTGCATCACTCTGAACTGTACAACACTGGATCTAGCACTTTTTTCAGAAACCGTATCCTTTAAGAAATAATTAGCCACAAACGTCTCCATCTCCAGAGGTTGATTGGTGCTTTCTACCCCTAAAAAAAGTACGTTAAATTTCATTCAAATCAGTGAGTATCAGTTGGGTTGGGTAGTGTTACTTGTAAGTACAATAATGCAATATTCTACCCATTGAGTTTCTAGCCCCACCCAAGTCTAAGATAAGAAAAAATCGATTTTTCGAAAGTTCTAGTCCGGAATACCCCTTAATCCAGGATTGGTCAGCGGCCGAAATTGGGTAGAGGCGATTTTCGGACCGAAACAGTCAAAATGATCGTAAAAGCACATTCTTCCGGGTAAAAATTCCGAGACAGCCATCCAGTTAACTCGGTAGACACTCGTTTCTCCGCTGGGGTTCGTAGATCGAAGATCAGTCCCGATAGAAAGTCGGCTTTCCTCTGCCTATCTTACAGCTCCCGTGAAAGAACTCTGCGCCAGCTCGGATTTAGCACCTCGGAGAATTACCTCGCTTCTCTATTCCAAAAATTCCCCGACTCCTCTGTGAGAAAGAATCCCTATCCTTTCGGCTTGGCGAAAAGCAGAAACTTCCTCGTGCCTCCATCAATCCGGCCCCCGGATTTCGTAATGGCCGAAAACTTCGACGTTTGCTCCGATATCTACCGGGAAATATCGAATTGTTTTCCTTTAGTTCCCGCTGCTAATTGCGAACGCCATTAAACGAGACTCTCGGCCCATTCTTTGAAAATATCTTCGTCTTCCGAGCTTCCTCTCGCAGGATCCTCGCTTTTCCGCTTCGCTTTCTTCGAGGAATCCGTTGCCTTCGCTCGGTTTATTTTTCCGGCAGAAGTCCTTACAAATATCATACTACTCCAGCATTTGTACAGCTCTCTCTCTCTCTCTCTCTCTCTCCCTCTCTCTCTCTCTCTCTCGAATTTTGTACTTCTGTAGCTCAACTAAGAGCGTTCTGAAGTGGACACATCAGGATTTTTAATATTTCAAGATACACCGTAGCAAAGGTCGTTTCTGTATTCCAGAGACTACTGAAATTATGTTCTCGTCGATGCAACTAGTTCTACTGGCTGTCTTTATTTTTGTATTGCACAGAATTTTAAACTAATTATTATCAATGAGTATTATAAAATTGACTACAAAATATTTTGTGCATTCTCTTTGTAACAAGAAATGTGATGCAAAATGCATAAATCCAGCGCCAGAACCTTCTATTTTATGGATGCACTCTCCAAATGTCAAGCAAATATGCAAGACGAGTAAATATTTTAAATCGGTGGAAAAACAACCGAATTCGTTTGCATTGTGTTTCAGTCACTTTTCTGATAAATTGCATATGCTGCTAGTTGTCCAATTTTAATTTCAAATCTATTCAATTGTCATAAATCTTTTTTTAAATTACTTATTTATATTGGACATATCAACCACTTTGGTCTCACAATTTTTGGTCTGATTTAGATATTAGATAACGTAATAAATTTTATTTTGGAAGTATTTGTAGCATTTCAATGTTGCCGTTTAAAATTAGGCATTATTAACACTAGAAAGACTGACTGCTTTTGGGCAATATAGGTATAACACACATATATATATATATATATATATATACCGGAAATGAAGGAGGGGGGGAGGTAACTACAATTATTAATAAACGCATTTATATGTTGTACAAAAAGTCACAAAATTCTAAGAAATTGTGTCATTATATACATAATTGTTTTTCTAATTGAAATTAAAAAGCAGTCAAAATGACTTCCTTGGGCAATCTAGTGTTAATGAAGATAATAATTGAAACTGCTATTTTGTTTAGAAGAGACATTTGTTTGTTTTGCAGGCGAAACGCGGTGGGTGTGGTTCTGTCTGGATTACTTCTCCGATTTTTTATACGTGTTGGACATAGTGTTTCACATTCGAACCGGATATTTGGAGGATGGCGTGTTGCAAACTGACGCGACTAAACTGCGGAATCATTACACGAACAGCACCATATTTTACATGGACATCCTGTGCCTGCTGCCACTCGACTTTTTATACTTATCTATAGGATTCAATAGCATACTGCGAAGTTTTAGACTTGTGAAGATATATCGGTAAGTGACACTTCCAAAATAATATTACTAACATCGGAATTTCATTAAATCCTTCATTTGGTTGTGACCATCGCCGATTTGCAATTTCGTTACATTGTTCATTCGTTTCCAAAATTATTTCACAAATTGAACTTCGGAAAGGAACATTTGAGTCTGACAATTATTAAATTTTATACAGAGGCTGCATGTACAATGGACCCAAAAAATATTTAAACACTACATTTACGTATAGTCGGCGGCACACCTCTCATTCGACGCTCCATAAAATGGCTAAAAAAAATCGTACATCAATCTTCAATGTGTAGTTGTAAAAAGGAAGTTTCAGTCTTTAAATCTACGATAGTTTCAGTCTCGAGAAAAATTTTTCAAAGTTTTCACAGACGTTTGAATGTATAGCATTTTCTAAAAAAAACGCGTCTTCAAATCTCATCCCCTACATCATGAAAAAAATCTTAAAATAAAATGAATGATGGCTTATAAAACTAGAGGCTTCTAGCTTTCAAATGAGTCCAAATTTATTATCGTAGAACCATTTTTAACGAAATTATCACATTTTAAACATAGACAATTTTTGGAGAATTGAATGTTCAAATACTTTTTGGGATCCACTGTAAATTTCATATTGATTTCCTTTTTTTATAACTTATCGAATTAAAGAGAATAAAAGAATATGTTTAAATTCCTTAATTTTTCTACAATTGTTGTCGTCAATGACACTCGAGTTATAATTAATTAATAGATACAGCCTGTATAGTTTCATTTCGCTAAGACGCCAATAATTATGCAGTGAATCTGCAGTCATCGCGTAAACATTCTTCGGCAACTATCCGTCCCCAATAGTTAAGCGAAAATTCCACTGGGCGAAGAAAGTCGTTGGCGCAATATTTTAATAGGAATTTGGAATTTATCGGCGGGTTATGACCACCACACTGGAATCTCATCCAATCTTCTTTGTCCATTGTCACGCAGGTTCTGGGCGTTCATGGATAGAACTGAGCGACACACGAACTATCCGAATTTATTCCGCTCCACCTCCTTGATACATTATTTACTGGTGATCTTTCACTGGAACGGGTGCCTCTATCACATTATTTATAAGAACAACGGCTTTGGCAGTAAGAACTGGGTGTTCAGCGACTCCGAGACGGCGGACGTTGTCAAACAATATTTGCAGAGCTACTATTGGTGTACGCTGGCCCTGACGACCATCGGCGATTTACCACGGTACGTATCGTCTCACCCTAAATTTCGAAAATCTCGTTAACCCATCCCTGGCCATTCACTGTGGAGTCATTCCTTCGAGAGCTGGCCAAAATTCAATTTTTCAAAGTACGTATACAGGGTGGACCGATCACAATTACCTTCGATATTTCCGTCATCTGTACTAATATGAAAAAATGTGTACGTAAACATTGCATGGTATACAGGAGGAAATTTGTCAACATTTTTCATATTCAATAATTACAAACAATTTTATATACGGGGGGGTCACAAAAATGTTGTGTTTCCTTGAAAGGTATGATTCCTGAGCTCATTTGAAGTAACCTTTTCCTTTGCGAAAATGTTCTCCGCGGCTTCGTTAAGGAGTTATTAACGAAAAACACGGACCAATCACAGCGCGCCTACAGTAGACGGGTTCCGGCTCGGCAACAGGTCCCGCTGCCAATGAGCGTGGCGTTCGCATTAGCCCAGCCGGAATCCGTCTGCTGTAGGCGCGCTCTGATTGGTACGTGTTTTTCGTTAATAACTCCTTAACGAAGCCGCGGAGAACATTTTCGCAAAGGAAAAAGTTGCTTCAAATGACTTCGAGAATCATATATTTCAAGGAAGTATGATTTCGGGACACCCTGCATATACAAGGTGTCCCACGTGACAGTTTTCACGATTTTTTAAGTACTTGCGATAATCTGACAAAAAATATTTTCAACAAAAGTTACTACGAAGAACGGAATTGTGCCTACAACAAAACGGATTTCAATTCGAACATTTGATGTGACTTTTTTACGAAATCGTTTGCGTTCATTTAGTCGAGGTTTCTGAATTGAATATAATTTCGAGTCTTAATAATAAACACAAGTTATTTTCACCCATTCAAGCAGATTGTCATGTTTTGTTGAAATTTTCATTTCTTCGCCTTCAAGGTCATCCCAAGATCATGGTATACTAGGTCGTTGAATTCGTCTTGACACGGGCTATAATACTGTTAAGTCAAAAATACAAAGTGCCATTTAAAAAAATTAAGGTGACCTTGCCAATACTATAAAAAAATGTTTTTCGAACTTTTTTATTGCAATATATAGCCAATCGAAAACTGATCAACTTTTGTTGAAAATATTTTTTGTCAGATTATCGCAAGTAGGGGAAGGCGGGGTATTGTGAGCCACGGGGAATCGTGAGCCAGCGCCATCTTTGTTTTACTGGTAAATATTGACAGCTGCGAACAACTGTTTTTGAGTTGTCTCATAATAAGGTAATATTTCCACGATCAGTTGAAGTACGCACCCGCATCATTACTTTGCTCTGTTAGCAGATACAAATTCGCTGCGCTCGAAGTATTATTTTCATTTCGTGTTTGGTCTATTATTGTTACATTTTTCTGTGGATCTAAGCAGGTAACTGTGTTTATAATACTCGTGTGACTTCAAGCTTTCGAAATAATAATTTGTTTGTGGCCAAGTTGTAAAAATAAGGGTTCGGGGAATTATGAGCCACTTTTCTCGGGTAATTGTGAGCCACTCGATTTTTGACTATTAACGAGCCACCCTCAGGTGTTTGATGTTTCTCAATGATTGTTTATGCAATATTCGAGCAAGATATAAATTTTTTGGCAATATCTAATAGATATTTTATCTGATTTCTGCATAATTTGCATGGAAAATATGCCGAAAAAGATGAACCGCCAAAACACCATTTATTGCAACGTCTGCGATCGAGCCATCCACTTGGAATGCGCCGGAATGACCGCAAGAAATTGGACTTGTGAGCTTTGCATTTCAGATTAATTGTGGTTATTTTTAACTTTTTATCTTATTATTAAAAAATTATTTTGTCATTCAGATACATGAATAAACATTTCATAACGGAAATTGTAATTTTTATTTGATTTTGAAAGTGGCTCACGATTCCCCGAGATTTTGCAAATTCAAGAAAATGCAAATTTTTTGTAATAGTCTTAAAATCATCTAATTTGCAGATATTCGATTAAACTATTGTGTCTAAAAGAAAGGTAAATCTTCATACTACAACATTTAGCGTTGAAATTTTATGAAAAACTTAATTTAATAGCAGTTTTTTGGCAATAAAAAAAAGTGGCTCACAATACCCCGCCTTCCCCTACTTAAAAAATCTTGAAAACTGTTACGTGGGTCACCCTGTATATAATTTTTTCATATTATTACAGGTAACGATTCAAGGTGATCAAAGTTATTGGTCCACCCGGTATTGAAGTTTGTTGAGTAAGAGGAAGCCTAGGCAACCCTAAAACATTAATGAACGCGTTCTAATAATATGGAACATGCGCACCGCGAAAGAAAATTTCGAGACCACGTAATATGAACAATTTGGAAGCAAATTCATCTAACTTCTATCGCAGTTCGGGCGCGAACGTAACCCCAGGCGATTGCAATTCTGAGCGAAAAGTTCGAAAAAGATCGAACAATACCGGTTTGTTAGGTTGAACGCGCTAACGTTCGGAATCGTCCTTTATTTTCAGGCCGAGGAGCAAAGGCGAATACTTGTTCGTAATAGCTCAGCTGCTGTTTGGCCTGCTACTGTTCGCCACCGTGCTCGGGCACGTGGCCAACATTGTTACTTCCGTCAGCGCGGCCAGGAAAGAGTTCCAGGGTAAGTGAAAACCGAATCCAATTATTTCCCCGTGCACCTGATTCGTTTCGATCAGCTGGAGAACTCTAGCCGGTCTAAGCTCGCGATTGTTTTCCTTCAAAGGCGATCCAATGACCGCGGTTTATTGCATGTTCTTCATACTGAAGAAAAATTTGTATCACGATATTCTATCGACACTTTTGAAAGTCCACCCTTGAGGGAGGTACACCTAAACTAATGTTAACACTGGGTTTACTGAACCCTAAAAGTGACTTATTTTACATTACTTAATAAAAATAACAATAACGTGTCTATTCAAATTGTTAACCATTTTTGTTCTATAATATATACCAAAAGAATAATTCTTTTAAGAATCCTTACGGATGCATCTTTACAATCTTAATAACCGTAAATTATAAATATTTTGACGGGTTCCGTAAATCTAGTGTTAAACACTTTTGCGAACCGAGAACAATTTCTAAAGCGTGTACTGTGTTTTGGGTGTAACAATGTGCTACGAATTGTATAGGGTTTCCCAAAAATGTCGTACTTAATTGAAAAGGGTGATTCCTGAGGTCATTTGAAGTAACTTTCTCCTTTACGAAAATGTTCTCCGCGGCTTTGTTAAGAAATTATTAACGAAAATCGCGGACCAATTAGAGCGCGCCTACAGCAGACGGGTACCGGCTCGGCCAATCCCAACGCCACGCTCAGCGCCACTTGTCATTCAGTTGCAATCCGTTCACTGTGGCGCGCTGTGATTGGTCCATGTTTTTCGTTAATAACTCCTGCAAGAAGCCGCGGAGAACATTTCCGCAAAGGAAAAAGTTACTTCAAATGACCTCGGGAATCACCCTTCTTGAGGAAATGCAACATTTTTGGGACACGTTGTGTTCACCGACTTCTATGCATCGCCAACGAAGAGTAACGATCAGAAGTTTGTGAACACTTCGGACTTTAAAAGTGCAACCACCCCAGGAACACTATTATCGGTTTCGCTATTGGCGGTCAATGTTCCTGTCGTTCAAACTTGTTTTCAGTGAATTATTGCCAGAAATTTCAATAAAGCCTCTATAATTCAAACAATTTAAACTTTCCGACGCGATATAAATCATGCTGAGATTCACACGAGGAACTCACATATTTTATTAGTTTAATAATACACAGGAAAACTTTCCTGGAATTAATAACAGGTGCTGGGACAGAGAAATTCGCGAATAATAGAACAATCACTTTTCTGATACTAAATTTCAGAATGGAGAACTTAAAGATTCAAAAAAGCAAATGATAATACTACGTAGACTAAACGATAAGATATTACATATTTCTACACTAAATAATCGAATTATGGAATTGTGAAATTCTATGATCGAAAATATAATGCTTTTAGCGACGTCACAAAATAACGTTCCAAACACTGCCACAATTTCATACTGAGTCATTGCGAACAGCGAACTGCAAATTATTTTATTTCATGCAAATTTTTCAATTCTACAATTATAAAAATAGGAATAAATTAAAATATATTTCTTCCATCCATAAGTTTAATAAATCGAAAATAATGTAGCAATATTCTTGAATTCATCTAACTATACAGTTTTGTATTCCACTTATCCATTTTTGCCATAAGAAGTGAAAAATCTCGACGACTTTATTTACATTAATTTCTTTTATCGGTTTATTTTAATATCAATGAAAAGGCACTATTATTATCATTATGGATCATAAATGTCTCCACGGAGAAGCCAACAGAGTACAAAGGGTTAATATAACAGTCCTGTTGGAATGATAAGTGCTACATAATTGGTTGGAAAAGGAGTGTTTAGTGTTTCTCTCTGGCAAAGCAAATGTTAGCTTTAGGAGGTAGGAAAACAGATCGAGTAGAACAATTAGCTATAATTAAATGTAAATAGATGTTACTAATAGGGGAAAAATAATCTCGGGGCAATGTTTCGCTGGAATATCTTCTGCGAATAAATATAGCGGTTGGTCCACGATTGAGCTATTCCTAGAAGCTCCACACAAAGGAGTGTCAAACAAAAGTGCATTGCACCAAGTGCAACAGTACAGATACGAGACAAATTTTGGAAAGTGTCACTTTTCTATTTAATAAAAGAAAATGACAAACCCCTGTTTTTACGAAGAAAATTATTTAAAATAATAATTTTTAAAAACAAATTTTTCACACATCATGTTGTAAACTAATCCTTCTAAATTTTGGAAAAATCTCAAGTCGTTTGTTCCACTTTTTAAAAAGTTACTCTCTTTCAACCCTAAACCTACCGAGCATTAGAACTGACTGGTAAGCTTTGACTTATCAAAATGACAAGATTGCATTTATGTAAAGTTTTTACTATTTTTTATATAATATATAGTATATTAAATAATATTAAATATACTTTGGCAAAAATTATATTCCTGCAGTGTTCACGACAGTTACGAACATTAGAGAGTTTAACAGTTAACACATACAGAGAGGACAATGATCCATATACACAATTATAATAGAGACAGGAATTCTGCCATATAGGTACAAATAGTGGGACAATAAGTAGACACTAAAAGGTAGCTGAATTAACAAAAAATCTCATTTTTTAATATTTCGTGGTTCCCTCGTTTGGCAGACTGCATCGAAATATCAAAGTTATATGGCGCACCCGGTATAACGTCGCATTACGCTTCTGTGCTCGAAAGATCGGCTTCCGTAGCTGTCTCTGATTAATTACCATGGCTTCATTTATAGTTGCTTTTCAGAAGCTATCGGATCGATAAGGAATAAACGGCGCGGATGTTGGTCGCTTTGTTATTGTCTGTCCCCGGAGTTCATTCGTGCTCCCTGAGCTGTTCATCGGAAAATACAGTTCTTGCTCGAGTTAATCGGCGTTCCACTCGTGGAACACGAAAAGTCTTCCGGCCAGGAGGATTCCCGATGTGCCGCGACACTGCGCTCTCGTTGCCGCCGCGCCGCGCTGTTCGCTGCCAGGTTTTAAAACGTGACAAGGCTGTTGGTATGCAAACGTGTCGCGAATCAATCCGAACAGTCGAATGGTTAACAATGCTACAAAGCCACCGAGGGAGCTTTAGCGTTAGCCATACACGGCTGAAACGTCAATTTTAAAATTCCTAATAACCTTTACACTTGATCTCTCGCGCTCGGTCTCTAACAGCCGTGGAAATTTTCAGCTGAATCCGCACGAAACGTCACTCCCCATCGGCAATGGGACTAAGCTTTCAGGACGGGATATACATAGGGTGGTAATAAAAATATACAGCGCGACAACTACTATCCGCAGCAACGCTGCAACTAGCACTCACGTTCTTCCAGTTCCAACTTTTTTGTTTCGTTGATGATTAACACGTGTTACATCGCTATTTTGTTCTATGTTCCTTTCCTTCATTTACTTTATTTTTGGTATTTTCTAACACATCTTTTTCATGTTCATGTTTTTAGAAGAAATGTCAACAAAGAAAATGGACACTTTTGACCCGTGCACTGCAGGGTTAAGTTCAGATACAATAAAAAGAAATTAGATGTGTTTATGTTTTTTATAAACATCTTTTTGAGACCTGAAAAATTCTGAGAACGCAAAACAGTTAATAAACAAAAGATACAAAAAGACACGTATACTTTAGAATATATTTTCAAAAAGTCTAGTGTGACTGGTGCATGGAGAAATCTCCCGAGTAATTTAAATTGAAATAAATTATGTTAAACGATCAACACGAGTTGAGTTTAAATGAATCGTATTAAATAATTTGAATAAGTTGAATTTAAATAAATCGTATTAAATGATTTGAATAATTTAAATTTCGTTAAATCGTGTTAAGCAGCTACTACGATGGATTGTTTATTTGGAAATGTTTCCAGTCCTCGAAGAGAGGTGTTGACACCCAGTGAATAAAGCCCGCATTCATTAGGGGGTTTCATTAATACTGCAATTTTTAATTTGCGTCGGGGAAAGTTATTTGCGATCCACCGGAAGCTGACTGTATTTACCGCGAGCTTTCCTGGCCCGCGGAGGGGTTAATATTGTAAATGTAATCCCGCGGAATCCGAAGAAACGTGAAACGGTCCGTGGCGATCTCCTAATGGCGTGCTTCTCATTCTTACAATTTCCTTCGGGGAATTGGACTACATTTTAACGCGGTGACGCTGATGAGATATTAAATTTCATTTTCTGTCGACCGTATCTAAAACTCGCTCGTAACGTTGGACATGTGCGATTTTAGTTTTCAAAAGTGGGTTTAATCGTTAGATGACGATTTCGTTTGATTTTCGGCTTCAGAGGTGTCCCGCAGTGGTTCGATTTCTTTTCGCGTTAGCTGGACAAAATTATTTTTTAAAATGATTTTAGCTGAAAATGTTAATTGATAATAGTTAATAAAAAAGTAATAGTGATATTTGAAATCGGTTTCCGCAGATCTATTCCTTATTATTCCTCTAGTTGTTATAGTTTCCAAGATATTCGATAAAATATATCTTTCAGTAATTTTAAACATTAATTTCGATCCAATTCGCAACTTTTGGCAGGTTCTAACCAGATTAAGACTTGTGTGCCCACTCTACCTTCCCCTTCTACGACGCTATTCCCCACGCTTCCGCCACGGCCCGGTCACGTGACGCGTTTCGTTTCTGTCGTGCATGTTACAATGTCACGTGACTAAGCCGGTACTGGCAGAGAGACGATAAATTTTTCCCCTGATCTGGTGACTGTGGTTCTAACTCTGCGATGAAATGAAAGTAGAAAAATTTTATATACGTACAAGACTAATGATTGTGATTGTTTCTTTGTATTTCATTTCTTAAAAATGTGAAACAAAATTCGTATTACTTAAAGGATGTTCGTATAATAGAGGTTCCTAATTTTTAATAATCTTTACCATAAGTAAGTTCCACTCTTTTGCAGTATTTCGTCAATCAATACAGAAACTGTCATTACAGTTTTCATTACCTTACCAACTATATTATTTTTAGGTACACGAAAAAAAAAGGTTGTTAATAAATCCTTAACGGTATTGCGTGGGTGACAATATAGTAGAAATTTTTTCGTCGGTAGAAGGTTTTTGTGCGCACCTAATATTTTCTTTATAGATTTTTTTGTCGATACGAATGGTTTTAACGAGCAATAATACAGGGCCGTTCAACGTTAAATAAAGCAGTAACAACAAAGATAAAAGAGCACAATGCGGCGTTTAACTTTTTCCCCTATGGTTTCGCGGCGTGTGTACAGTATCGACCGAATATTTTTGGTGGCAGAGCACGCACTGGACCAAATGTTTATAGCGCACATTGGTGTCGAATGCACAGGTGGTGAGAGTTCGCACCGAACAGCTTCATCTGGTTACATATTCATATAAATCCTTGATCCACGGCGCACTTTTTATAGGAATTCATGTATAGAAATGCAACAATCATGAAATCTTAAAATAAAAAATCCCACTCCACAAAAGACAAAATTGTTTTTATACAATTTAATAACAACCTTTCATAAATTTCTTATGACTTCCAATACTTACATTTAGTGAAAAACTTAGTGCCGTGTTCCTTTCTGTGGTGTTATTTATAATAATTATTTCTGTATTATATTTATACAAACTTTATACAAATTTATTATTTTATGAGCGAATTCGAGGAAATTTAAATCAAATTCTGTTTCCTTCGCGAATGATTTCAGTAAAGTAGAAATAAAATGGAACAGTGTTGAATTTAATGAAAAATTTTGTAATCTATCATTTTTAACAAATTTCGGAACTTGTAGAATATATAAAGCAAATTTGTAAAAGTCTGCCGTGTAATTGCAGTACACACTCCGCCGAAACAAAGATAAAATTACTTTTCACAATGTCACGATATACTACATAATAACCACACGAATTTCATAAAAAAATTCCTATTGTTAACAGCATGTTACTGACGTTACTGTTTCGAATATTCCTGTGATATTTAAGGATTATTTTCTCTGTCAAAATAAAAATTCAATTACTTTTTACAATGTCACCTAGTTCTACATATGTATACATATACAATATAGTTATACAATACAATTATACATATTCTACATATACAATTTTTACAATTTTACATATTCTACATATACAATTTTTACAATTTTACATATTCTACATATACAATTTTTACAATTTTACATATTCTACATATACAATTTTTACATTTTTACATATTCTACATATACAATTTTTACAATTTTACATATTCTACATATACAATTTTTACAATTTTACATATTCTACATATACCGTTACATATACAAGTTTTTTTAGTATTTTACAACTTTTGTATACTATACAATACAATTTTTTTTAGAATTTTACATCTTTTATATATACAATTTTTTTTTAGAATTTTACATCTTTTACACATACATTTTTTTTAGAATTCTACATCTTTTACATTTACAATTTTTTTTACAATTTTACATCTTTTACATATACAATTTTTTTTACAATTTTACGTACTTTACATCTATAGTTACATACACAATTTTTTTTACAATTCCACATATTGTACATATACAGTCACATACATATACAATTTTTACAATTTACAATTTTCTTTGCAATTTTACTAACGACGCGACGTGTCGAAGACTGACAACTCTAATCTTTACAAATAAAACATAGCGCGAAAATGACCCCTCTTAATGGAAGACCCTTTACATAATTATATGAATTTGTACGGAACATTTCTACCAGTGTATTTCTAGTAGAATGTGACTGTTTCGAAGTTTGCTGTAATATTTAAGGATTGTTTTCTCGGCATAGTCGAAGTTAAGCTTCGGGAAAGCATACAAAAATATATATCGATCTTTGAAGCCATAAACGTTGAATTCTTCCATAAAAGACTGTCTCGAGGGTCAGAGACTAAAAATACTCCTTGTTTCATTTCTCTTTACGGTCTTAAAAGAAGATCAATAGACACTCCTCTCGAGTCTGTGGAGCAAGCAAAGGCAGCCTGTTAGTTAAAACAAAGTTTTTCTAAGCGAAGAAATATGATTCCGTTCGAGTATTCAATGAGCGGAACTATCTTTAGAGAATTTGTCTCGAAAACGATGCGCACAGCTCGTTAGTAGGAAGATTGATATTTTCTCCGATTCTCGCGGCCCAGAAACCGCAATTAACTGAAATTTATTATTCTCGGCTGGTATTGATAGCTCCTAGGATATTATTCGGACGTAATTAACATTCGGAGAATGTAGGTGATACGAAATGCAAGTTAATGAATCTTCAAACGAGAGCGCTATTAATCTCACGGTTTTCATCCAATATTCGACTGACTGACACTGATAAATGGCCAGCTTTGACACTGTCGGATCGTTTCTAAATGCTTCAAAATTTTTAAAAAATATTCTCAAGATATATTTTGTTTTAATTTATTCTCATTTAATTTAGTTCAACTTTGGGCACTCGATATATCACTCAAATTTTGTTTCTATTTATCTAAACTGCTCATTTCCAACATTGAACAACTTTTGTCTATTGCTAAAATTTTTATTATTAATGTTTAAGCTGTTAAAATTCCAACGTACAAACATACTTTTCACTACAAAATACATGTAGAACACTTTTAATTACAGCATACAAGCCAAAATAAACTACAATGGCACCATCCATTATTTTTTAAAAGCCCTGTTGTCATGTTACCATCTACATGAGGACAACAAACTTTTCTTTGTATTTTTCATACCATCAATTATGCAGTTAAGTACCCTTTTCACACCGAATGTGAAAAATCATATCAGTTCATTAACATCGTATTATTATTTAGGAAAATGATTAAGCTTCTTTAAACATCCAACTATTATTCAAGGAAATAATTAGGCTTCTAAGTATCAGATCATTATTCAATATAATCATTACGCTTCTCTTGCACATCAGATCATTATTTAAGGAAAAGCTTATTTCAGACATCAGATTGCTACTTCTCTTTGATTTATAATACAAAGAAATCTTTAACATATAAACGATTGTTAAATAAATCTTATGGCATGAAGTACTAGTTTCTTTACAAGATTTAAAAATTACTCCAGTGCATGCTCTAAGCAATAATATTTTGTAATCACAGCTTCGCTTTTCACCCATTCGATATGGGCATTTGTCAACAAAAACAACATGACAAATATTTTTTCCAGGACAGTCTCGCATGTTTTCATGAAACTCCGACGTATACTATACCAGAACATGTTCTCTCGCGAGAGTAGAAAATATCGTTCTAATAATGTTCGATTGTTTGACATGAACAGAACGGCACAAAGCATTTAGATAATAGGAAATTTGTGCGTAGAAGTAGGCAACTGACAGTTCGATGACCCCCGGCTTGCATTCTGCTGTGGCGAGCCACAATACACCAGGTGGCTGGCCTTGGCTAGGCCAATACTAATTTCGTTAATTATGCGCCGCCATGTTACGACGTTAAGGCTGGTCTAGCCGCTTGACTTTCGAGCATAATTTTCCGGGACAGTCGCGTCAACTATCGTTGGATGACTTCGATGAATTCAGCCGAGGCAGGAAGCCAAAATGAAAACTTGGACTTTGTTGAAAGTTGAACGTTGAACGTTGCAATCGTTGCGAGTCGCAACGAATCCGTGGAACTTTCTGATTGAATTAAAAAAGGATCTCCTACGATTAAACGCGCGGACCGATTCAACTGGCTTGAACAATTACAGGATAATTTGTCAATTTACACGCTTTTAAACCCTCGATGTCTGTGTGAAAAACGGGGCTTGGAGGAAACTGTTAAAATTTTCAATTAGTTCTGATGTAACAGTTACTTTTTGACATTTAACTTTTCTGTTCTAAGAAAACAGTTGTAAATCCACTGAAACTTTTGCTGCATATAGGGGGTGGGGCGCTATAAACAGGTCACCTGAATAACTCGCTTGCTTTTGAAGATAGAAGGTAATGCATCCGACCAAACTTACTTCAAGGAGATATGAAGGTCAACTCTGTTTTTTTAAGTGGAACAGTATGCTCTTTTATTTACATTGTGATAGCGTATTACAAGACGAATACAATGACCTATTATGAAGGTCATTATAGGTCACGAACGGTCAACTGCAATAGAAAATAAATTGTCTGAAAGCACTCTTCGAACACTTCGACGATTTACATGTAACATGTTATTTACGTACTCACTGCTAGTATATGTGATCAAAATGACGACCTTGAACATGGATACATAGTCTAAAACGTAGCAATACTGATGGCACTGTCCGATCAATTTCCATTCCATCTATTACAGAGCAAGCTCTTTTTCAAGCATGTTTTTGCATGTCAACTCTTTGGTTATTGGTTTTCCGCGGTACAAATAGAAATTTACAGGTGTCAGAATATTACAAAACTAACTACTAATAACATTTCTGGATACAAATAAGCGTACAATGTGATTGAATGTTTGTTTATGTTCTGTGACTCTTATCAATAATTACAAGAGCGGTATGCCAACAACCAGACAAGACAAAAAAGTATTTGAAGAGTGCTTTCAGACTATTTATTTTCTAGTGCAGTTGACCATGCATGACCTTCAACGACCTTCATAATAGGTCATTACATTCGTCTTGAAACACACTATCAGAATGTAAATAAAAAACCATACCGTTCCATTTAGAAAAACAAGGTTGATCTTCATATCTCCTTAATGTCTCCACCTATAAAAAAATTAGTAACATCAAATTATGAGCGCTTCGATACCAAGTAAGTTTGGTCTGATGCATTTTCTTCTATCTTCAAAAACAAGCGAGTTATTCAGGTGACCTGTTTATAGCACCCCACCCTGTATTTATGCATAAATAGAAAATTTTTACTTTCTCGGTAATGAGAAAAATTTCTAGTTGGCCAGTTACAGTTATGCTGCTTTGAAAAAGTTAAATTACTGTCAAACAAATTTACCGTTTCGCATTACATAGGTTTGAGGTTGAAACCTTGAATCATTCTACATTTACATATGTACGTAGAGTTCTAGAGTTCTAGTACATAGACTTCTTAAATAATGCTAAGTAAGTGAAAAATAGTTTAAAGTTTTATATTTTATTTTAAAATATCTGTTAAGAAATATAAATGTCTCTTCAACACTTTTATTAACAAAATATAAAATAACTGTTATTTTATATTTGGTTGGCGTGCCGGACCATCTTTGCCAACACGGGTCTAGGTCGCGTTCTGAGTGGTCCGTGTTTTTCATTAATAACTCGTAAACAAAGCCACAGCGGACATTTTGGATAAAGAAAATGTCGCTTCAAATGACCCCCGGAACCGCTCATTTCAGGGAGTTGAAGGAATTTTGAGGCACCCTGTGTAATATAATCTAAATTATAATTTTTTGGATGATAATCGTTACACTGCAACTGTTCATGCATAGTAACTCATAAAAATAAAGATAAATATAATACAGTCTCATATTATTGTTATATAACTTATAAACTGTTATCATTTCTTTACGTAATATAACCCATATTATTATTTCTTGTGACCACAATTATTAGATTGTGAATATTTATACAAGTGTTACTAAAAAAAATCCTAAAAATGTATAAAATATCAACTCATGAAATACAGTTTCATATTATTCTCACATATTTTACTAACTGTTATGGTTGGTCTACATGTTATAATAATTTCTCTTGATTATAATCACTGTGCTGAACATCTTTATGCAGAACGAAAATCCCCCAAAAATGGTAAAATATAAAATCTCATGGAATGTAGAGCCCTACATTATTCTTATGTAAATTACCATTTGTTAATATATATATTTCATTTAATCTCGGATTTTATACATGTATCTGTGAAACTGTAAATTTGCATAAAGGTTCCTACTCTAACAATGGCGCATTTTTATCCGATTCATTCCAATCTTATTGCCTTCAAAAAGTCCATTTCTTATGGCGCCGGTATTAAGCACAATGTTGAACTTTATGCATTTATGGTGCATAAAAATCTGCAAAAAGCTATGAAATTTAAGCATCGGCAACATTTTACAGCGTACCTTTTATTTGTCATTCAGACATAAAAATACTACATAAACGTCCACGATGAACAATGTCAACGAACAATGAAACAACAATAGATAAACATGATAAACATGAACTATTATAATGCATCAATGAATACTTTGTTTATTACAATTATTCGTGTAGATTTAAAAATTAATTTTTAACACCAAAATTATTTAGACACTTTGAGGTGCAAGAGGGTTGAAAAAGTCGTGAATTAATCATTATAACGCATCTTATCTTTTCAATTTTCGTTCCAGCAAATAAATAACTAAAATAAATAACACTTCGCTCTTTTAAAATTTGTATGGTTACCGGTGCATCAGCCACCGTGATAAATATGGCTACCGCGCGCGCTCCCGAAACAAAAGCCACACGTAAACTGTTTCACTTGCGGCAATAAAAACGACCATAACTAGTTTGATGTGATTCCGTGGGCGTGTCAATTCTCTAACGAACTGCTCCTTCCATTCGGTACACACACATAAGTCAATACGTTTGAATGGAAGGTTCATTGTATGTACGTAGCGGCGGAAAGATTCAATCTTCTGTTGCCGTTGGCAGTGGCCTATTCAAATGCAAAATGGAAGCTCAGATGCCTCGGGCCGAAGCATTTTTTTTTTTTTCGACAACCTAAATGCCATGTGGATAGTATCCACGTTTGCCCAAACTTTAACGCTTTGATTACCGGATTCTTTTGCATAATTATTCAATACACATTTCACAGCTAATGAATATTCTATGTTCATAAGCAACATAAGAAATTTGGTAATCTGGAAATTCGGCCGTCCTGAAAAAGCATTCCTGTGTTTATAATATGGATATTTCTTGATATGTCTAGATCGAAGTTTTTTAAATCCGAAAACAATAGAGAAATTTTCTTTTGACGTACACCGGTCCCGGGCAACTTCTTCCCCGCTGTCGCCTTACAACTCCCACTACCAGTATCCAGGTTCCCCCACTACCAGTATACCGTTTCCCCCACTATCAACTATTTCATATTACCCCTACATTTCCTTGCGCAACTGCGACGATCCTAATCTCCCCGACTTCCTCCTACCCTCCACAGGAGTTAGGTGGGGAGGACTCAGGAGTAGGGAGAGGAGTCACATGACTGGGCCGTGGCGGAAGAGTGGGGATGCTCGCCCCCGGAAAATAGGGGAATACCGTCGTAGAAGGGGAAGCGTAGAGTGGGAGATAAGTCTTAATCCTGACACACAGTGGATCTCAGAAGTATTTTAAATACCCGATTCTAGAGCTGTTACTTATAAGATACCCGGGTATCTCATGAATAGACTGCGGATCTTTATGCTAAATAAAAATTGTTTGCATCAATTGCAAGAAGCAGAAGACATATTACGATTAGTTATTTTCTTTAACGATTTTAATAAATTTAAATTAATATATCAAAGTTCTTAAATTCTTTTAATTTCTTTATTGTTCTAAATTGCACCAACTCATTTATGCCATAAATGCATAAAGTCATAAAAAATGTTGAAATGTATTTGTGCATATCTGCGACGACGTTTGCAAGCTCTGAATTAGAACGTGTATTTTCTTTTGCGTGAAATACTATTATTTCTAAACGTCCTTTTGCTTCGAAATGCTAATTTATTAGTTTTTTTCTACGAAAATAAAAATATTCAATTTCTAGATAATTAATTATTTCATATTTATTATTTTGTACAAAAATATGAACTAAGCGAATACTCAAATAAACCATACGGCGCAGTGGCTCAGGTAATAATAGCTCTTGTAACCAGTTGTGAAACCTCATAAAGATACTCATGGATAGTTTTGCTCTACCCGGGTTTCTCATAGGTTCTCAGGTAACCAGGTATCTCATATACCCGGGTAAAGGTTCTAGCTATACCCGATTCTCGAAAAATTGCCTATATTCAAACCGCGATAATTTCGTAAAAAATGATCGTACGACAATAAATTTGGACTCATTTGAAAGCTAGAAGCCTCTAGTTTTATAATCCATCTTTCATTTTATCTTAAAATTGTTTTCATGATGTAGTGGACAAGACTTGGAAACACGTTTTTTTAAAATGTTTTTTTTTTAATAAAGAATCTACATACACATTAAAACGTCTTCAAAAACTTCGAAAACTTTTTTTACGAGACTGAAACTACTATACATATATTTAAAGATAGGAACCTCTTCTTTACAACGATACTTTGAAAATAGATGTACAATTTTTTTTAATAAAAAAAATAGTTACCTTAAAATGCACGAATGAAGTTAGTGTACGTGATAAGGCAATATTACAAAATATTCGTTTTCTAGAAATGCTAGTCACCGAAACTAGTAAGGAGAGTTTGGTTCAAAATTCTGTTTGTTATTCAGATTTGTTACTACTCGTTTATTTGCCTTCGCCGGCTGATTCTCAAATCTTTTATTTAACTTTCTCCCTTATACAGGTATTTCCACGACAATAAATAGTGGCTTAGCTGGGTTTACACTGGAAGTCTACATCCACCATTCTTTATTTACGTATCCGCCTTCATACAACAGAATTTTTCAAACTAGCATTGAAGGGTATTACACGTTTAAGTGGAAATAATGTAGGAGAGCACGAAAAAGCTGAAAATCCATGACACATCCACGGTTCAGTCCAGAAATTATTATCAAAATGTCCGAGGACAATCACAGACATAATTAAAATTGTAGTGATTATATAAATATTCTAA
This sequence comes from Lasioglossum lativentre, assembly GCA_916610255.1. Classification (NCBI taxonomy): domain Eukaryota; kingdom Metazoa; phylum Arthropoda; class Insecta; order Hymenoptera; family Halictidae; genus Lasioglossum; species Lasioglossum lativentre. The sequence continues at coordinate 9,061,036 of OU744355.1, read as the reverse complement.
ACAATAATTTGCTAATAACTATACGTCATGAAGTGACATTAATATTTTACAAAAAAAAAACTAATCTCGATCAAGTCTGAATGCAATTTTACAATCAATATTTAACAAAAGATCGACGCGTTGCCAAACGTGACGATGTAAACGAAATGTCAGAAAATTTGCAATGAATACAATTCCGGCTGATTGAAATCTTCAAAATTCGTGGTCCAGATCAAAATTATTAATAATTTTCTTTCACTTCTTCCACGTCATTTCAATCCCGATTCAAAGTGAGTATACACATTTGTAAATACGAATTTTTGTAACTGCAATAATCATAAAACAGAACCTACGTTCTTCTCCATTTAAGTTTAATTTAAATTTAAGTGAAAAAAAGTAAATTTACAATTTCCTAATAATTCACTCGATTATATTACTATATAAAATTTCTTCCCTTCTCTTATTTGCCCGTTCTATAAATTTTCAATATGCTGTGTCACAAAATTAAGTAATATTAAATGCACTTTTCAGTGAAAAATATTTGCTTCATAAATAGGGAAACAGTTTAAAGCACGAATAAGTCGATTTCCAATAATGATTTTCTTTTTTTTAATTAATTATTTAGCGTCGCACAAACCACTATATTTTTTTTGTGCATCAGACGTGACATTCTTTCTTATTGCATTTTTTTATGAATTTTTTCAATAATGAAATTTTATTCATTGCTGAATGAAACATATGACCAAGATTCGGCATGACGAAAGAACAGAGTCCATAACAGAGAAGACGCACTGTTTCCAGAATAGTTCTCGTTCTCCCCTTACAAAACACAGATCACTTTAAATGATGGAGATCACGCAAATCCTTCACGAGTAAAAGCTAGTGACGATCGAAGCGTGTTGCGTTCTCAGAATGGCAGAACAGGAAAAACAGAGTCTCAAATCGGTTTCTAAGTCTATGTCTGAACGGAAGGTAAAGCCAGGAAAATCGCAGGACAAAGCCTTGCCCAATCCATTCGATTGCACCCCAGACTGCGTCTCTTCTGCCATAGAGGACGATCCAACATTAGTTGTGCGTAGCTTTTGCCATTTCATTTTAACATTAAATCACGTGTAAACATATTAATTCTTCTATGAACAAGAAGAAAGTCACTTACACAATTTATTTTACATAGCTCAAATTTTAACACGTTCCCTGTAACGTTGACTGCATGTGGGTGACGTAGTTAGAAAGTCATGTCATTTATTTTATATATTATATTTTAAATTTTAACACGTTGACTACATATGGGTGACACTGTTCTTTGACCAAGTATAGACATTAATTTTTATTTAAAAACATTTTATTAGGATTATTAGTATGCAAAAGGGTTAAAGTGGTTACTGCTATGGTAATTAAATTATTTTGATTTTTTGGGGTTGACATATTCGGTAGTCAAAGTGTTAAAAATTGATTCTTTTAACAAATCAAATCTTTTTAATTACCAACCTTGATATATGTTTCTATGATCATTTTCCACCTCGCAATTGTTCACCAATAATTTGTTAATATTTTAAATTAATATTGAAAATTCATTACTGATTTTAGACATTTACGAAACGAATTATAATGGGTTAGTTAAAGATGAGAATAACATAATGGTAGCGAGGTAGCATATACTTATTGTTAGCAAGTAATTGTAACCAAGGAAAATTACTGTACGAAGAATATACGTTCAGACGTTTGAACAATGTACACTAATTCTTAACATAAAATTGTAAAGGCTAGGTGTTTAAGTGAAAGAAGAAAGTGGTGAACATTGGTCTCTTTGAATGTACAATTAAAGTTTGAATAATATTAACAACGCTCTTTCATTACCGGGTTGGAAATTGTAACATTATTTACTCGGTGCCAATGCATTCAGCTTGTAAAAGTTCGAGTGCTTTTCCATTCAGATGTAGAATTCTTTGTTCCAAGGCACGGTTTGCCTCGAAAATTTCTATGAGGTGTAGAATTAAAAATTTAACGCTCCGATAACTTTACATGCCAGTAACTTTGTATTATACAATTCCATAGTATTCTTCAGCGAGGTTATTTATAAAATTGTGTAGATTATAGTAAAACATATGAAATGTCCAATTTTTAATGAACTCCTGCTTCCCATGATCGTTGCAGACAATTTTGTTTTTGCATACAGATCAATTCATTAGTATTTCTAGAACATATAAAATAGCAAAAGTTTAGAAAAATCTGAAAGTATTTTCATTTTCAATGTATCGACATGATTAAGGGATGAAATCATTTTTGACTCCTGCATCTCACGATCGATGCAGAACATTTTTATTTTGCATGAAGATCAATTTATTAACCCTTAGCACTCGGATGGCGACTTTCAGGCACCACTGAAAATTGATATGCCATTCTTATAAACATTGTTCACATTATTAGTTTTGTTCGTATTTAATAAACTACTAGACATTTACATATTACATGAGATATTATATCAATTTCGTATGCAAAAAATGAAAAAAATTGTATAGAATGTAAATATTCTATAGTGGAAAAATCTTTCGTTTTTTAGTTAAAATAGCTTCGAGTGCAAAGGGTTAATATTTTTTTTAAATTTTGTTTGAAAAGTTTAGAGAAAAATTCCAATTTATATTGAATGATCTTAGAATTTATTTTTCCAAATGAAACGAAATCCCGACTTTTCCGGTTCCAAAAAATATGAAATTCTTCGAAGTATTTCGATTATGGAACCAAAGTCCGTTTCATGTAAGATACGAAATGTTTCGTGCGAACGTACCGTGGTGCGCGGAATATTCGAGGCGGCGCGCTCGATACTCGAGGTAATTCAATAAATACCGCCTCTATTAAGAACTTCCCTGCACCGATGAGCACTAAATAATTCCAAAAGTTCCGCAAATTGCCAAGAGAGGAATGTCCCGGCCGAAATCTTCCCGATACGCCTGTATCGCGTACAACAAACTCGAGCCGAGTTCGGACATTTTTCTGCGAGGCTCGTGGCATCCGATAACGAAAGCAAAACTGTGTAACTACTGGAATTCGAAAAATTCGGGACTGTACATATCTCGCAGTTAGAGAGCGAATTTTTTAACTCCTTCACCTCTTTGGGAACGAATTTTCCGTAGTTATAAAGAAAAGACATGATAATATAAAATAAATAAAATAATAATAAAGAGATATAATAAATATTATCAGTGTTTCCATACGACGAATTTTTTATGTTTTTATCGTTAAGAGATTATATTGGTCTGCAACAAATTTTGATTTACTTGGATCATTTTAATTTAAAAATAAAATAAATGTACGCATACGTGCCAGTGTCCCTAAAGATGTTAATAGTCAACTTCATTCAGGAATAACATTAACATATATTCGACTAGCATGTTTATCTCTGTTCATATTTTTGTTGTCTTGTATTAATTTTTAATAAATTATGGTTTCGTCTGATGTTAATTTTAATTCATTTTTATTTAAAGAAGCTACATCGTTTATTTACTGCAAGACGCAAAGGACAAATATTCACTAATTAGTCATTTGGTTATTGGTGATTGGCGGCGAAATGACTAATTACAGTCATGCGGTCGGATATGTATTAACACGACCAGCATTTGTGTTAGCAATTCGTAGTTACTATACAGTAGAGTTTCTGGTATATGAACATTCCCTATGTGAACGTTCTATTATGCGAATACTTGCTCTTTGAACGTCCTATTATGTGAATATTATTTTTCTTATTAAAATACTAAATTTAAAGACGTGTACTAAGAATAATTATTTACAAATTCGCTTCTGTAAGGTAAAATCAGGTCACTCAGTTAAGATTTATTTAATTTTGATAAAAAGAAGAAGAATGAGGTTATCTATACAAACAAATTGTGTTCATTTTATTTTATATTTACTTAAATATTATATCGATGAACCAAGTGTTAATTGTACTATTATAGATATAAAAATTCTCGTATGCAAATACTTTTGTTCCCAAATTATTTCACATAATTCTACTGTACGTGTATGCTATTAATGTATCTTGTGAAATATGAAAAAAGATATCGTCACAGACAAGTTATAAAATCTCCGAATATCATACCATGCGTTATAATTTTAAATAACGACATGCACAAAATTAATTTGATTTTATTTGCATAATATGCAACATGGTTTTTATTGCACGTCTGTGATGGAATATTTCTGTAATTTTGGTACCGTGTGGAATATTTTTATGTGTGATAAATTCTACACTCACTCTGGATAAATTGTGTTAGGGTTAATTTTTAGACTGCGAAAGGTTCTGGGACGAGAGAATTTTTCGGAAAAACTTTTCCCTTATCTTTTCATCCTCGACTGCTCGGGTGCATTGACTGTGATACCCCCATAAATCTTTTTGACTGTAGAACTACCGAGCACTAAAACTAGTTTGCATTGCCGTATAAAAATAGCGAGACTGCATTTAATACGATTTTTACAATTGTTATTAACTTACGCTGAAATAAGTACATTTATTCACTAACTTTTAGTATCAAAATTATTTAAAGAAATAAATAAATTATTATTCAATCAAATTGCGGTACATCACTGGATTAGTTGATAGTTAACTTTCTATTTAATTACTAACCGATACAATGATTTATACGTGAAGCATCACAATCTTTAACTAACATCAAAATTATTTAAAGAAATAAATTGGGGTACATGTACATCGTGAACTATTTGCCGAGTTCAGGATTTTTCTATTTATTTTAGAATTATTGTAACGACCCGTGTAATAGTTTATTTCCGAAGTAATAGTACTTTCAAGTAACATTACACTGAAATCGGAGGTTCTGTCGACACTATATGACAAATTCTCATGGAGATCCAGCTTCAGCAAAAACTAAAACAAACCAACCAAGTATTGATCGATAGCATGGTTTGTTTTTTTTTAAGACGCGACCTGCGATACACCGATAGTCACAGTGGTTGTCCACTGCGCTACGAACACTCAATGTCATCAGTGTGAAGCGATTGTGGTAGGGTAGACTGTACGGTGTCTTTTTCCGGAAAAGAGCCTATAATGTTGACCGACATACGATTTTATCGAATCGTAGCTGTTATGTTAAAAATGTGAGAGGTAAATATGTACCAGCCGTCTCTCATAAGTATCTTACTTATTTTAGACTAAATATATTACTTATTTTTTATGATAGAAAATATGTCAAAAAATGAATATATTTTATTCAGTTATTTAAGAAACGAAACTAAACACTTTTTAAATGGGTATATATATTTTTCTCGTAGCGATATGATATCTAAGATCATGAGAAATGACATGACCTTCAAATGATCTTGAATAGAAAACAAACCATAGTATTTCAGTAGTGGATGAAAATAGTAGAACAGTAACTATGATTGAAAGATTAATGAAGAAGAAATTGTTTTATTATAGTAAAAGTTCAAAATAATTGATATGCTTCATTTTTCATAAGTCTTCTTCGTGGAAATGTCATGCTGAGATTGCTTTATTGCAAATAAAAATTAAGAATTTATATAACAAAGCAGGAGGTCACGTTTCAACTGTATAATTGAAAATAAACAAATGCCGCTGAGGAAATATTAGCTCGTTACATATGAAACGTCTAATTGTAGAATGCAAATATAATGAAGCATTTTGACCAAGAAATTACTATTATGGTGCACAGATTTAGTATACACATAAATGCACAAAGCTGAACATTAAGCTACTATTTTCAGTTTTTATTTGAATATCTAATTCTATTTTTAAATAAAGCTTATTCCAACGTCAATCAATATTTATAATTGCCCTGTATTTTTTTATATGGGTAGAAAAATAAATATATTAACGATAGCATTATGTTCGGTAGAAATGTGAAAGTAAATAAACAATTCCTCGATGATAAAAAATTAAAAATTGGAGATGTTGTCAGTGAAGAACATAAACCATCAAAAAATTCAGTTTCTACCGTAATACAGAAAGTTGACAAAATACGTTGATTACAATGGTGCTCGCTTTGGTCAAGTTTTATTTTTAAAAAATTTTGTTCGCTTCAGGTTAATGTTAAAAATCGGACATTTCGTGTGTAACAACATAGTATTTCTTAAATGCCAGACTATTGAAAGATAATAGAGAAAATATGTAGTTTGTCGAATATGAATTAGTGTTGTGTTTCATATCAGACATTGAAGGATTGTCGACTGCCCCCCTGCGAGAAACGTTGCAAATACGCTGACAAATTACGAGCGACACCGAAGAAGCGGAAAGAAAAAGGTTCCAGGTCGCCAGAATGCGATAACTACCGTTAAAAAGGAGGACTCGTTAATCTTTCTTGAAAGAAGCGCTTCTGGGTCACGAAGATAATCTTACATCGAGCTGAAACAAAGACTTCGCCTTTTACTTTTCCTTTCCAAAAGTAGGTTTTTGGTATTACCATACCGCAAATTCTGAAAAATTTGCAGATTCCGTGCTGTTTAATTGGCTCTTCTGAATTATAAAAGGAGACTTCTTTCTAATAGTACCAACCCACTCGTGAAACTATCAAAATCCACAAGCCACTAAAATGAAATTGAAAGTTTTAAATGATAACAATTTCGTAACAATTTTATGCAAAAGAAGGTATTAAAAAATTCAATTCTGTAAAAGGATATAGACATTTGACAAATTTTAATTTGTTAATGTTTGATTTGACTTTTTTATGAAAGTATACTGTAGTCTTATATAAGATATTAATTATATAATAAATTCAAAGAATATTACGAACGTAATGAAAAAAAAAAATAAACAAATAGTAAAAAATTTATAAATAATGATAATAAGAATAATATTAACATTTTCAAACTATACAACAGTTTCATAAATTTCTTACTGTAGCGGGTAATTGAAAAATGCCTATCATTGGTTGCACAAAGGAGAATAATTGCAGAAGACTCGCGTATTTGAGAGCGAAGATGCTCCAAGAAGAAGCCCTAAAAAAAGGTTGAACATATTCATTTAATTGTTTTATCCTTATTTTCAAACAAAAATTAAATTTTAAAACTCTTTATTTCACAACTTATATTTATTTCTTTCCTTAATGATATGTTTTATATAATGTGATTAGAACAACAGCTTCTCATTTTCTCTTTTAGATAGTGTACAACAATTTCTAATTTTTTCATACAAAAAATTTTCCATTTTCTGTTTGAACTACTGTATGTACAATTTTTAATTCTTCCATAACCGTGTTGCAACATTTTTTACGAGAACCAAAGACATTTATTGTAGTCATTTTCGAGGAACGTACGAAGTTTAAACGGAATTGTAATTTTATTTTTCGTCCGGTTATTTATTTCCCCGCAGCATTGTTTCTCTATGAAACTAACGTAAACAATTTTCGTTGTACACCATTTTCACCCGGTTCGCTACCGGCAAACTATGCGCCGGGCGAATAGATTTTCGATCAAATTTTCAAATTCAACGTCTAAAAATTGATCGACTTCTCGATTGTATGGTCCCCGGTCCCAGTGCGCCTTGTATGGAGCGAATGTTCCGTAGAGAAATACAATTTCAAAGTAGATTGGGAGGGCAGAAACAGTAATGTAACGTGTGAATTCGAACCTAGAGGGCCGTGAAAGAGTATCGAAGGACAACGAATTGAACGAACCCTCAACTATAGACGCCGGGTCGCAGCAGGGTAAAGATTTGAATAAAAGTGTCAAGGCTATCAAAAGTGAAGCTAGTGAAGTCAGTAAACTCAGTAAAGTCAGTGAAGTCACTGGAGTCAGTGAACTCAGTGAACTTAATACTACTTCGGCTGCCTCGACGACCAAATCGTCGCAATAAGAACCGATTAAAGAAGAATCGATTGCAGAAGACTGATCTGATCCAACAGAAACAGCTAATGAGTTCTCTAAAAGAACGATGAACGAATATTCATTTAGAGCATAAGGATATTTCGAAGTTCAAGAAGGTAATTAGAAAAATCTATACAGGTGACTGCTGTATAACGTGATCAAAAAGTTGTTTAAAAATATTACTACCCTTTGCACAAAATATTCGATCTAAAGTGTGAATGTGATTTTTGAACGCATTATTTGGAGGTACATTAATTATGAATAATAGTGCAATACAAAATGTATATATTTAAACAATTTTTTGACCCTATTATATGTGAGTCTACTACATTAAATAATCTTAACTAAAATTTATTGATGTAATAAGTTGAATAAGTTTCATATTACTAATTTGGCTTGATGTCAATCAAAAGATTTAAACAATACCCTTAACGAATTTATCTTTTTTTTGTATTTTTCCAATTATTTTTAAACGTAGGTTTTCTACGCTATCAAAATTGATTAATCTACAATAAATTTATCTCTTTAGACATCAGAAATTCTAAAAATTTGAATAAATACATTTTTGTTATTGTTATAGAGTAATATAAAATAACACATTATGGAATAATCATACTTTTAGTGCTTTGGAGATCTAGCGTTAATTATATTTATAACAAGAATTTCATGAATTTCAATTTTAAATGGGTTAATTGAATTTCCGATTTAAAAATCAATTTCACTTCGTATTTTTCATTAAAACGAAAATATCTGTGAAGGAATGGGTTGAAATATTGACAATCATGAAATGTGTAGTTTGAATTATATTTGCAGTGAGACATGGTTGAAACTTTAATGAAACTTCTCCATTAACTATGCCATAAATCTCAATATACGTCAGGGCTATCATAATTAACTTTTCTTCGAATGAAATTTCTATTTGGAATGGGGGTTCTCTGAGCGAAGCAATCAATTTAAACTCTTGAAGAAGCTGAATCGATATTTGGAGACGTCCGAATGTCGTGTTGAAAGATACATGCACATTTGAATACACTCGCGGCATTTCCATCTAGAAATATCAATAAATAAACTATTGAAGGTTCCATTCTGAGTTTGATAATAATTTAAACTTAATATTATTTTTAATTTTTACTTTTCTTCAACTCATGTTATTGTACATATAGTAGAGACTGCAAATGTTATGCATTTATGACAAAATGGAATTAATGCGATTTGAAGCATCATTTAAGGTTAGCTATTAGTGGACTGCGGTTTTCATGCATTTATGATAAAGATGGGTCCATGAAATGCAAGACAGTGAAATATGTGAACCGTTTAAAAATGCAATATTATTTTCGTTCCATTAAAATGATTAAAAAACTGAATTGATATCTATGCGACTCCTGTTACATAAAAATCCGCAGTCTACTTATTAGTTAATTGAAGCATAAATTACGAGGATAAAATTAATCCTCTCAGTTTTAGTTATACGAACTAAATTGCATTGATTTCATTGGATTTTCCTCGGGGTGGAAAAGCTATCTCAAATTTTCAGCAGTTCCGTCGTATGTATACAGGGTGCCCCAAAAATGTTGTACAGTAAATGTTCGATAGACGCGAAAAGTTCTATACGATAGATACGAAAAAAATATCCCCTCCAACTTAGTAATCTGATCTCGGCTCGGTATATCGGTGTGAACCACTACTAACGCGACGCGGCACAGTTCAAACGCCCGTGCGTCATCACAATGTAACACCAATATTTAATCTTCTTTATTTTTCATTATTTCTTTATGGAACTTCCAGCAGCATATTCCTGGCATTTTTCTAATGCAAAATGATACCAAACACGATATAATTTCAGTGGTTTAATCGACGATGAAAATCCATTACAATTTTTTGGTAAGAAATAAAATTAAGTAAATCTTAAATAAATCTTAAGTAGTTACTTAAAACAGTTAAAAAAACTACAAAAATTGTGTCTTTCCCTGACGGATGCAAACGCTCCAATTCGATGGTTTTCCTGCGATGGAATTTAGACTGTAGTGGTTTAAATGACGATGGACGTTTCGGGCGCAAGGAAGGATAGCGCGTATAGAAAAGAAAGAGACGCGGACAGTTTCCGTCACCGGCACAGTTCACAGGCCCGCGCGTGGTCTCGCTTTACACGCGCTGTCCTTCTCTACGTTCGGCTCGGCCTTTGAAGTTAAAAAAAATAGCTCCCCTATACGATAGATGCGAAGAAATCCCCCCCGAGGCTTTCGCGTCTATCGAACATCTACTGTACTTCCTCGAAAGAGGTGATTCCTGACATCACGAGAAGTAACTTTTTCCGTTGCAAAGATGTTCTCCGCGGCATAGTTAAGAAGTTACTAAGGAAAAACGCGGACCAATCAGAGCGCGGCTATTGCGGACGGATTCCCGCTCGGCCAATGGCTCAGCGCGAGCCGCCAGTAGTTGCGCTCTGATTGATCCGCGTTTTTCGTTAATAACTGCTCAACGAAGCCGCGGAGAACATTTTCGAGAAGGAACAATTGACTTGAAATGACCTCAGGAATCTTTTCAAAGAAATACAACATTTTTGGGACACCCTGTATAAATGACAGAAAATCTCAATAAGAAACGCGGCCATCAAGATTCGAAGCATACTTTTGCCGCGTCCAAGACGTTCCGTTCCTAGCGTAACAAATTACGCGATTTTCCACATCCGGCCTCGTTAGAGTCACAACGTGTTTATCATAAATTTGCATCGTTCGAGCGGAAAATCTCCCCGGAGAAATGCGCTAGCCTCCGGGAAAGCGTCGTCGTCTAACTGCGTAATCACCGGAGGCAGATTAATTCGTCGTCGCCGCGAACATTCAGCTAATAGAGAGAGAGAGAGAGAGAGAGAGAGAGAGAGAGAGAGAGAGAGAGAGAGAGAGAGAGAGAGAGAGAGAGAGAGACTTCTGACGTAGAGTGAAACGAAAACGGCAAGAAATAGGAAAAACCTTTTGCGCTTAACGACAGCTTAACGAAGAAGGAGAAAGAGATCCCGGGTAAATTTGCCGTCTACTTCGCTAACTGAGAGCCGTCCGAACTGCTGATTCCCGCGGTGAAAGAGAGAAAACGCCGACGAAAGTTGTCCACCCACCCGATAACTCCGAGGTTCCCTTTGACTTTCTTTTTTTCTCTATTGACAATTACACCGCGATAACGTTAGACGGATCAGAATTAAATTAACTTGTTCGTAGAAGTCGATCGACACTCGAGGAACGTTTCGAACTACTAACTTCGGCGGTTCGCAAGCCTCTGAAGGAACATGGCGAACGAAAATGGCCAACCAGGTGAGGTAATCAAGGTGTACAGTATACGTATGTATGTACATGCTATGTACATTTTTAATTCATTCACACTGCATTATATTAGGCAATGCTGTAGAATCCCGTATAACACGATCAAAGAAATTATTTAAAAAGACAGTATACAGAGTCAATAAAAATGACCACCAGAAATAGCTTATTATTTATTGAAAATATTCTCAAAAAATGTTTGAAATGTAATTTATACTGTCCAAAGGGGCTTCATTATTAAAACACTCGTGTTGAATTCGTTGAATTCGTCTCTGTAAGGACTACGATGTAGTAACAAAAAAATGTGCCATTTGAAAAACTCAAGGTCACCTTGATATCTCGGAAAATATGTGGCTTTAAAAAATCGAATAAATAATGAGTTATTTCAGGTGGTAATTTTTATTGACTCATACAAGACTAATACAATAATATATATGCAAAATGAAAAGTTGACGACTGTGGGAACATCTCTAAATATTAGAAAATTTTTTCCGTGATGAATCCACCATAGATTTGAAGATTATTGCTTCCCTTTCACAACGATCCCCTAAAACGTGATGTACGATCCCTTTTTGTAAAGTCGGCAGTGCATATTTCATTCGAAGATCAATAAAACGATAAAAAAGATCGTATATCATGTGTTAGAGTTAGAGGATCGTTGTAGAAGGGAAGCTTCAATCTTCGTGTATAGTAAGTTTAGACCTGAAAAAAAATGTCTAGAATTTTCAGTAACATTAACTTGCAGTATTTGTTAACATTTTGAATTTTTAAAATAAAGTATTCATTCATTTTCGACATAGAGTTTGTTATCCTGACTTTTATAAGATTCATTTCTATGGAAGCTGATTTAGAATACGAAAGATTACTGTGTGTAATTTCGCATAGGTACGTCTAAACAGGCAACAACTGAAGATGAAATAACGGTATCGGAATCTCGACAATACCCAACATGCTCAACCACGAATCTATTTGGCTCTATGGACAAAAGAGCTAAAGAAAGTGAGGAAACAAATAGATATTTTCTAAAAATATCTCATTAACTAATTATTTTTTTCCACGCTACCTCAACACTTTCTCACGTAGAATAACGAATCTGTCCATGTAAAAAAAGTATGCATTTCCATTTTTAAAAAATAATGCAATTGCTCGTACAGCATTGCACTTCAGAAAAAAATAAGGTCCTACAGATGTAGTACACTTCAAACCATTCATCATTTTTCTTTGATGTTTTTCTGTACCTGTACTTGTAGCTATGGCCTGAAACAACTACGTGGACCACCCCGTAGATTCTACTGTAATTGCAAGGAAAATACTGAATACCAAATCGGAAGTTTCGTGCCCGAAGGTTTCGCGCGCGCCTCTAATAACTGACGTGTTGACAGTTTCCGGTGTTCACGGTAGGCAGACGCACTGTTAGCCCTGTCTGAAACAAATATTTCGCGAATAAACAGATCTAAAATAATAGAGACAACGTGTGCAAACCGGCCCGGCCGAATTAACCGAAACAGATGCCCCGTGGAATCGGAATTTAGTTTGAATTACATTCTCTCGCAGGATTGGGATCGGCTGTCTTTACTTTGGCCACGTTCGCCGCGGTTTTTGCTGTCTACATTTGCATCGTCTACAGTTTGAGCAGTCCACCGACTGTTATGCACCATCTATAGAAACTCCCTTCAATCCGGTAACTTGAGAGTCCAACCGGAACACGCCGAACTTCCATCGGATTCAACGTTATTATTTATGATACCACGTTTCGGTACGAACGCGTATGTATTGTGCTGTCCGGGAAGCTCGTGCCCGATTTTTCTTATTATGGATACCGATCGAACCTACGGAGAAATAAAATTCAATGAAGATTTCGGGAAAGTTGCCATTACATTGAACATTTTATGCAGCGGTGAAAGCCCCGACTTTCTGAGCTATGAATTGTTGGCGAATTTTTCGATTGACATATATACTGTCATTTCATTCTTGATTTATTGAATTTTTTGGAAATGCAATAAGCCCTATTTCATTCTTGTCCTTCTTAAAATTGTTGCAGGACATTTTTATTTGAGAGCATCGAGGACTGTTTCCGCCCATAATACAAATCATGCAAGTGGAAATATAAATTCTATCTAAAATTTGTTAAATATCTGCAATTTAATATTTCCATTTGTAAAGTAAAATTAATTCTTCGCCACTTTTTAAAAATTTTCTTTACATACTGCTTATTGAACCTATTGTTTGCAATATGTAAATGTAGAATTGTTCATCTTGAACGACAATTTGAAACTGACAACTGATAATAATATTGAAAAAGACCAACACGAATAGAACTAAACAACATGGATTCATTCATAAATATGATTTTTCAATGTAGACTAATTTGTCTGATTTTTTAAAAATGCACTTTTGATATTTACGAAAATAAAATACTGAATAATTGCTCATTATATATTGTGGAAAAAATAACACAATATAATCATATACATATATTGATCACTTTTTTGATGTCAGGGATTTTATTAAAAATGAAATATGTACAACGTGTTATAAGTAAAATTTGTACGTGTTTGTTTATAAAATTCGTATCCCAGAATTTGACAATTTTTTTGCTTGATGGATATTTCATTTTAATTTAGAACGGTTTACCTATTTGTTCTAATGAAAAAATTGTTTACATAAGAAATAATTATAAACATAAGGTTGCTTTTAAGTCATGTTTTAAGGCGAGCTTGTCTGACAACACAGTACTCGTACTGAAGAATATATTCACACAACCAGTGTATGCTAAAATATTCTATTTGTTTATGTTGCAGTGAGATTGAAAGCAATATTACGGAAATGAAATTATTGCAATTTAACAGGAAACTACATCAAATTCCGGCAACCGGATATTAACTACCAAAATGAATCTCATACTGGACTATGAATTCGTTATAAATTTCCATGGATGAATAAAGATAATATTTTACAATCTTTTACGAATACAAAAATTTAATAAAGAGTTTTTTTAGTTGTTTAAAATGTTTAAATGTTTAACTCAACTTTACTTTAAGTCGTAATGCTTAATATTTCGCCGACGAATATTAAAAACACCAATTTTAATTGCGGAATAATCAGTGAATTAATTAAAAAGATGACTTATTACAAATGCAAATTTTTATGCATTTACGATAAAAATGAATTATCGATTTATAACAATTATTTAAAGAACATGTTGTTATTGAACTTATATTCCTTGTAATCCACTTAGAAAATTTGTATTTTGCATAAAGATCCGTAGTCTAATTATTGATGATATTTTACAAGAAAATATTAAAACATCAACGAAATTTCTCATATCTTATTTTTTGGTAAAATATGAAATTTCATCAAAACGACAAATAATTTTATTACAAATCAATAACGATAAAAATTTACATTAACCACATTGATATTAGAATTCTTCTGGAAAACACTTAGCATAAATCCAAAACATAATAAATTTTTGTTTCAGAACAATGAGGGTAACATAATCCATTTTCCGATTCGAACTCGTAAAATCCTACGTGACCGATATCGAATTTCAATTTTTCCTTATAAATTTCTCCGCTATGGAACATGAATTTCAGTGAATTTCTACCGCAAAGTGTAATGTGTTCAAGTGAATACGACGTATATCTCGTTCCCATCGACTCAGATTAATTAAATTTCCAGAATCCTTTGACAGAGAACGATGACCCTTCACCTTTTCGCGCTATGTAACTGCCGGCTAAGCCTGTCTAGGCCTGCCTGCGAAATCGCGAGTAATTAGTGCACGACGTAAATAACGGATTTCACAAATTAGGAGATGCAACTTGCGTTCGCCCACCGTCCTTAATCCTCATTCTAAATGCATATTTGCACCTTATCTTTATTAACATTTATGCGTTAGGCTAACTAAATATTAAAATTGTATTTCACTGTCACCACAGGCTAACATAAATTCCCTCGAAATTGAAGAAACTGAATTTATTGAGTATTGGAAATCCAAAGACTTACGAAATATTGGAATATACTTTATGTCACTAGCTTCATCATTTAATAATTATTTTATTGGATATAAAATATCTAATGAAATAATATCTACTTTTATTGTAAAATAGAAAATTTTATAAGGTTCTATATTATTTTTAATCTACTGAAAACATATGCATTGAATATTTTGTTAATTTATGCAATTGAAAATTTGCATAAAGTCATTCATAAGTTTTGAATTACATTAATTATTTAATATAAATTAGACTTATGCAATTCGTACAGTACTGTATGTGTTATTGAAATAGTTCTTCTGCTTTTCACGTTCTTCAAGTCTAATATTGTAGACATTGTTTATACATAAAATATTTTTTAGATCTTATCGTGTAAAATTATGTAGAGACAAACATCTAAAATTAAATCATAGCCTTCATAACTATAAGAGGCCCACTAAGCATTTTTAACAGAATCTATTTTCTCGTATCTATTATGAATGCACTGCCATCTTCTTTGTCACATTTTATATTGCCTGTTATATAACACGGCGACACTCGCTTCCATACGTTGAACTCGAAGCACGTTACATCGTCATATTTCCGGAGTTTGAACATGAGATCGTGTAGAAGTATTTCCGAGTATAGCACTTTTAGAAACTAGATTTCTCTTCTACGAAAATACTCCTAGCGTACTATCTCATTACTGTCACGAATGTCTCGAATGTATAAATTTCATTCTACAAAAAGCTATTACACACTAACTTTCCGATTCTCGAGAAATTGTCAATATATCATGATAATCTCGTTAAACAATATAGTACAATAATAAATTTGGACCCATTTTAATAGTCGCCAGATTAAGTCTTGTGTCCCCACTCTATCTTCCCCTTCTACGACGCTTTCCCCCACGCTTCCGCCACGGCCCGATCACGTGACTGGTTCCGTCTCACGTGTCCAGTACTGGCAGAGAGAGGGTAACTTTTTCCCCTCAATTCTTATCTTAACACTAACTTAAGGTATTAATACATAATATTGAAAAACACTGTTCACGTACAGTGACTCTCATTAATATATGGACGCTCTTTAAAAAACGATAACTTTTTTGACATTGCACCATACGATTTGAACTTTTTTGAGAAGTTGGAGTAATTAATTTACTACATGATGTGAAAAGAAATTTTTTCAAAAATTGCAATTTGTCAGAATTGTAGAGAAAATACTAAAAGTTGCATTTTACAACTTTCTTGTGTGGGTCTATACTGAAAATTTAAAAAATATGTTTTGTAGATCTGTGTCAATTATATGCATTGTAAAAGTTTCATCGAAATCGGTTGATGTGGGAAAAAACGGCAGGCATTGAAATATATATGAATCCTTAGATTTATTGCAGTTAGAGGCCAAAAATCGTGAAAAATTGCATTTTTTACCACCTTTAAACGTTTGTAGCTCATTGCAACGTTGACCGATTTTAATGAAATTTTCGGAATATGTTTAATTGATACAGATCTACTAAACGTGTTTTCTACATTTTCAATACGAGCCCACATAAAAGTTGTAAAACATAACTTTTAGTATTTTCTCTGCAATTCCGACCAATTGCAATTTTTTCAAAAATTCTTTTCACGTTACGTAACAAAACCGATTGTTCTAACTTCTCAAAAAAATCCAAGTTTTCTGGTCGAATATTAAAAAAGTTATCGTCTTTTTAAGAGTGTCCGAATATTAGTGGGAGTCACTGTATGAAGTGGTTCACATAACAGATGTTCATATACCGGAAAGTTCACAAGAGAGTTGTTAATATTAACGGTGGTCCTACCGTAGACATAAATTATACTTAGTCGTCAGAAAATGGCCAGATACAAATCAGATTGCGCCGGACCCGTAAACTGCGGAACTTTAGGCCAGATAATAGACTCGAAACTGGGAACGGACAAAAGCGGGCCACTGAAGATGCCATTGTTCGACGCGAGCACCACTGTCGTGCACACATGACTGAGCTATTCAATAAACGTAGTACACCGGAGTACTCGGCGATCTCAATACTGTCCATCGGTATTGTCGCATTCAAAGATGTAAATATTCCCGAGCGCCTTTGTCCGCGAAGATAATTGCTGAAAACTCGATTTTTCCGCGGGCCACGCTACATACAAGTGAAACCAGGGACATCTTCTGAATAGGTTTCGTATCACTACACTGTATCACTACATTGTAGATTGCAGCAGAGCTTCTGGTGTGCAAACTTCAATAATATTTAGCACAACTTCGTCTTGTCGCGAACTCGCGAAGACCATTCATCAGGACAATAGAATCTTGTGTAATTTCTTGAGATTTGATCACTGAAATGCAAACTTACAATTTCTGCAATTTATCCGTGATGCTCGCGGAATTTTGCTCACAGTGATGATAACTAGACTGCGGAAGTTTCTGCAGACGTAATAATATACGATATGCAGTGAACATGGAAGATGCATGTGTACAAAAAATGCAGAAAATATGCACTTTGGCAAGAAAGAGACAAATTTTTTCAACTACTATTATACGTAAATTATACAAGGTCTAACTAAAAGATTATAGCATTTATAAAATTATAAAATAGCTTCACAGGTAATGCAGTTGTATAAACTATGAACAACATGTGAATGATATACATATAATATGTGATACTAACATAAGATAAAATAAACTATAAAAACTATAAATAGATTGAAACATTTATAAAATCCATCAAATATCTTTATAGTTAATGCAGTTGTATAAACTATGAACAACATGTGAATGATATTCAACTACAATTATATGTATGTGAATTATATAAAGTAAGATAAAATATTAAACTATAAAATCGATTCAAACATTTATAAAATTATAAAATAGCTTTATAGTTAAGTTGTATGAACTATGAATAATATGTGAATATAAACATACAATAAGAGAAACCGCAAATTTTAAACTATGATATCACAAAATTTTTTTATGGTTAATTGTATAAACTATTTGACCACGATACACTAGTGTCACATCTCTGAGTGTAGACTAAGATGTTCTTTGAAAAAGGACTCTAAAATTCGCAAATTTTTGTAATACCCTAAGTTAAGAAGATATGATGTTACATATGAAGACTACATTCGATTTCCGCAGTCGAAAACTTATGAAAGTGCAAAATGCTACGGATATCAGCTCACGAAGAGTTTCGAGAGTTTTAAAAGTTTTAAGAGTTGTGGAATATCTTTGTCCGTTTCGAACTCCTTTAGAATATTTCTATGAATATCTGAAGCACGAGTCGTACCGTTTTCGAATGCAGCAGTCCCTTCATTCAATATGTATTTTATTTTACGAACAAATGAACTTTCGTATCCAAAACACTCTTTGCAAATAATTTTGTCTGAACAGAAAATCATCATCCTTCTCGTCCAAAATTGATATAAAACGTTCTTTCTAAAATGTTTTTCTCGCATGAAATGTTATCGTATGAATCAATGATTAATAGTAGATAAAATCCGCAGTCTAATGATTACAATCGTGTAATTATTTTTTTCTCCATTTTGCTTCCGATATTTATGGATCCGTGGGAAAACAATCTACTGTATTCCGAACACTCTTTTTATTCATTTAATCTTATTTCACTTGCCCAGAGAATATAACAATATAATTATAGATTATATATATATACAATATACATATATAAAACAGTATACTGCGTTCCTAGCGGTTTTTTCATATAACCTATAATTACCGGAGATATTTACGTAGTTCCCTCTGTATAAATCAAACAGAGCATACCGCCAGACCAAACAATTTTTTCCTTGTTTTTACAAAAATACATCGCAAGCAGCGTTCCCAAAATACCATGAATCTTCCGCACAAATAAAAATGGAGAGATAAACCGCAAACGTGAAACAATGTCGAGTTCCGAAAACAAGAAAAAAAAGGAGATTTTTCAAATTATTTTTTCAACCCCCACAGCAACCATCAGGAACATGTGATGTTAGTTTTACGGCGAACAACACTGTGCATTCTGCTTTGTGTCGAACGAGTACAATAACGAAAATGTACTTTTTACATATTTGTTGAATCATGTTACAATCAATGTAAGTTAATATTAATTGGTTAGGTTTGCAGTTACGTATCCTGGATTATGATGAGAAGCTGAAAATAATCAAAATTCGTCGTCCGGAACCCAGACCTAACCCAGACGCAATTTTAAAGCAAGGGGTTAATAGAAAATTAATTTTTATAAGAAAGGAATCTTAAATCCCAATTTATTATAAATCTATCACTTATTACATTTACATTAATTAATTTATTTATTTATAGATTAAATTTATAATTATAATTTCTTTAAATTTACTTTTCAATAACCAAGCTGTATCTAAACCAAGCTCGATAATTTTCTTTTAAAAAATAATTTCATAAGTTTTTACCCTATGTTCATCCTTATAATTTGCAGGATTATGAACGAAATTGCTGCAGCTGTCGAACAATTGATGAAGAAGTACCAATCTAATATTTTTTGACCGATTATTATTACATGACTATTCGAATCGCTAGGGTTCCAATTATTTTCACAATTATTTTGCGATACGTTAACCGATAGCCCCGTTCGTTAATTAAACGTAAACATTCGTTAAAACGCGAGCCGGCTGGGAGGGACTCAATTGCGCGGATAATGAAAACGCCACGAAATATTCTGTGACGCGAAGGGATTCGTCGAACATTCTAAGTAATCCAATAATTCAGTATAGCAGATACAGCCGTGGGAGAAATTGAAATTTAACTCAATCCGCGGGAGGTCTAAGTGGTAATTTCACATCGCAATGCATCGCTTAACGTTTCCGCTGTTATTTCATAGCTGGAGCTAGGCGAATTAAGTATTACCGCTCGAGAAGAATTTATTTCGCTTTATTACCGCTGCTATAGCATTTCGTCCCCTCTAACATCCCCTAGACGCGATAGTACATTTTTACACGATTTCGAGATAACACGGTCCGAAAAGGAAGATATGTATATGTACGTATACAGGGTGTCCCAAAATGTCTTCAACTCCCGGAAATGGGAGGTTCCTTAGGTCATTTGAAGCGACATTTTCCTTAACAAAAATGGCGCCCGCAGCTTTGTTTAGGAGTTATTAACGAAAAACACGGACCAATCAGAGCGCTCGTTGGCACGTTCAGCGCGGCGAGCCGGCAGGCGGTTGGCTGAACGTGCCAACGAGAGTCTAGGTCGCGCTCTGATTGGTCCGTGTTTTTTGTTAATAACTCCCAAACGAAGCCTCGGACAACATTTTCCAAAAGGAAAATGGCGCTTGAAATTACCTCAGGAACCTCCCATTTCCGGGAGTTGAAGACATTTTGGGACACCCTGTACATTGAATCCGAAAAGTATTTGAACACTAAACTTCCTAGTCTTGGGAAATTGTCGATGTTTAAACAGTGATGATTTCGTTAAAACAAATAGTACAATAATAGTGTCCGGTACTGGCAGAGAGAGTATTCTCATCTCACAGCAATACTTTTACTAATAATTAATCATTCATTTTTGCCTAACAAGGAGAGGTCACATCTGTGAGGCCACCGATTTTAATGAAACTTTTTGTGGTGATTCTAGAGACAAAATAAGCAGACACGTCTCCGAGCTTTTTCGGCCAATACTCATTTTCGACGAAGATATTTAACATATAATTTTTGGATTTGTCTGTATATGTATAGCAACTATATTTTTAAATAAAGGGAACTGGAAAACTTCTAGCAACATGATAACAGAGTAATAAAAATATATAGTTACAGATAAATTAATTTTATTTGTTCTTTTATAGAAAACACTAAAAATTATTATTACAAAGAAATGTCTGTATGTTAAACTCATTCTAAGTTCCTGCATTTAATGACTAACTTATCAATTAGAGATACCCATTTCACGTGTAATTGATTATATCCGTACAGAAGTCCGGATATTATTAAATACACGAATATACGTGTACTGAAATACACGCGTTCATGTGTATCAAAATATACGGATAATATGTGTATAACTGTGAACTTGAATATACGGGTACACGTTTATTATCCGTGTATTTTGATACACGTGTGCCCGTGTATTCAACGACACGAATACACGGATCGTACATTGAGATATACGAGAGTCAACATGATAGGTTGCGAAAATGAACAAACAGCATAATTTCTGTTAATAAACCTTAATCAATTAACTGTTTATTTTGATGAAGAAAAACCAATGTGTTTACATTTTCCGTCAAAAGACGGTTCCTTTTTGCTGTGAAACACGTGTACTCTTGAACTTCAATACACGGATAATACACGTGTATTGAAAATAACGGATACCCGTGTATTATCTATGTATTATCTGTGTATTTCGATACACGTGTACACGTTACCTTCAGTACCCGTGTATCCGTGTATAAAGAAGCACACATGGATTAAAATACGGATATACATATATTAGTACACGTGACACGTGAATACGTGTATCCTCAATACACGTTCAAAACCGTGATCTCTATTATCAATACTGTTTATTTGTTTCCAAGCTAATAGATAAATGGTAGCACAAAAAATTGGTGAGAAAATGTGTTGTTCTTTTTGGTAACAAGAAATATGCTTAGGAAAAGGACGTAAAGGCTTTACGACTTCATAAAATTCATTTTTAATGTTTAACAGCCGGGAGTACTAAAATGCTCGGAACACTGCGGTTTACAACGATTTTATGGAAAATTTTATCTGTTTCTAAATGGGAGTACGTAATCTTTTTATTAATCTCTCCTTATTGTGTATTTATGCACCATTATTTGCTGAGTACAGCTATCGATAAGTTTTACGATACAGTCATCATCCTCGTAAAATTTCCGATAATCCAGCATAGTGTCTAAACACTATTATCGCAGCACAGCCATGAAATATAAAAATTACGAGAAACAACAGAATCTATAAAAACCGACTTTATAATCTATTCCAGGCACATACGAAAAAATAGCGAAACTATACTAACATTACATTTAATTAATTATATTTTTCTAAAACCCTACAAACCATTAAATTTGGCCATGAAAAACCAGCCCAGCATGCGACATTAGGGAAACTCCCCTATATCGATATTCCTAATTCTGTTAATCCTTCTACTGTTTTATGCAGAGTGTCCTAAAAATGTTGCATTTCCTTGAAAGGGGTGATTTCTGAGCTGATTTGAAGTAACTTTTTCCTTTGAGAAAATGTTTTCCGCGGGTTCGTTGAGGAGTTATTAACGAAAAACAAGGGCCAATCAGAGCGCGACTACTGGCGGCTAACGCTGAGCCTGGCCTTGGCATTGGCCTTTAGCCGAAATCCGTCCGTAGTAGCCGCGCTCTGAATGGTCCGTGTTTTTCGTTAATAACTCCTCAACGAAGCCGTGGAGAACTATTTTGTAAAGGAAAAAGTTATTTAAAATGACCCGAGGAATCACCCTTTTCAAGGAAATACAACATTTTTCGGACACCCTGTATTTCACCCACTCGCTTTCGTCATAAATGTATAAAATTCGCAGTTTAGTAATGAGATTCGGTACGTTGCTTCCGTGAGACTGAAGGTTCCGGTTCGTTGTCAGACCGTTTTTCCGGCGAAGGTTGTTTATCGTCGGTCCCATGGCGGTTGGTAAAATGGGGAAATGCCCGATTCAAAACAGAGCTATCTCTCTTTCGAATGGCTGAGACAGCGCCCCCGGCCTATCGAGAAACGAATATTCCCGGATATTTGTCCCAAGAGATCCGAGATCAGCCGTGATAATATCATGATGCGAGCCGGTCTCGTCGACATTTTCGGGAAAATCGTGGCGCACATTTCCGCGATATGGAAATTGCCGACCACTGGCTGGGCTCGCTGCAACGCCAATTAATCGAACCCATCCAAAAAAGACAACACGCGAACACACTCTGCGAGCCGACTGCATCACCGAAAATCCGGCTGTTATGAAATCGCGTTCTACACATCATACTGCGACTTCGGTCGACTTCCCTTATTGCGTACCACTTCGCCGAACTGGATAAATCCTTTCATAAGTGGATTTTTATCCATTTATCGCGAAAAATGACGGCTTCAAATATTAAGCAGTAGAAGCTGCCCAAAGCTAAAATACTATGTCAAATACTGAATACTCTATTTTATTTGAAATGATACGTGCACTTCTGAAAATAAAATATTATATTTGTTTGAAAAAGTTTTTGAAATAGTATTTTATTCGAAGGACTCTGCAAGTAGAGAGAATTTTATTTAAAATATTGTATTTATTTTAATTTATTTTTTCTCTTATTCGTAACGACCAAATATTATTTCTGCAAATGTATAAAAAAATAACACATTCTTGAACACAACAGTTCCATTTAATAAGAATATATCCGGATACGAAACATTGGAAACTGAATAATTAAAAAATGAATATTTCAAGAAAGCATTGTTATTAAAGAGTGAGGAAGCCGTCTGTAAAAATGCAATCTCTTCATGCACCTCAAAGAACAACTTCCAGCTGGAATGTCATGGCTGACCACAAAGCGTAACTTGCCTACACTCTCATAATCCGATTTCATTCTTTATTCGCACAGAAAGATTTTACGAAAGCAGCAAACAAGTTTATTCACGCTCCGCGGAATCCTTTAATATAAAAAATTTACTACTGTGCATCGAAATAAAATTATTGTGTCCATTCGATTGTTTATTCGTCTTCGAAAAATCTATTTTTGACCTTGTAATAATGAATATGCAATTGTAATAGTAATACGATTTCGGAACATTATTTTATATGTAGGAACAACAATTATTTAAAAAAAAAAAGATGAATAAAGTTATTTGAATCATTGGCGCAATGCGTTCAATTAAGATAACAAATTATGTGCATCTTGAAAACCCCAACAATGTTTACCAAGGGAAAAATCATCTAAGCGGCGGACCATATTCGAGCTTTATATTCCATAAAAGTTGAAGGAGACGACAGTTTATAGCACGGCAATATTTCACGCGTGAGAAAGCTGACGTGTAATACTTATGCCTAGACAACGTTCAGTAATTTTTAATGCTGACATTTCATATCGCGAACTATAAGCTCTATTTATTACATCGATATACGAAGACTCGCGATCTCCTCTTATCACAATGCAATATGGTTGCATCAAGCTGTTCGAAAACTCTGATGACGAATGAAGTAACAAGGCCAGTAACCGAATTTTCTTTTATTATTAACCTGCGGATCTTAATGCAAAATGAAAATTTTCTAAAATGAATTGTACGGTAAAAGCAATTAAATGAAATTGTATTCTTTCCGTCGATAAATTTAATAAGTAAAAAACAATGTGACAGTATTCTTAAATTTTCTTCATGTTTTACAAAATACAAAATCTGCTGTATTGTTCATCGATTACACGAATTTTCATAAAGTATAATTATAATATATACAAAGATTGTTTCATTATATTTCAAAAACAATGAAAATATAAAATGTATAATACATAGTGTTTTATTATATTTTAAAGAAGCTGAAAGTCAAAAAATTCTTTTACACCATTTCACTGTATATTTACAAGTATCATACAAAAATTTGATCGTATGTAAACTAGAGACAAATATTGTTCGCACCTATTATATTAAATATAATAAATTATTAATAACTGGAATGTTGTCATCTACATGGAACCGGAATAAAGATTCTACTGTAGGAAGAATTCGGTCGCAGATTCGATCAGCTTTGGTCGAATATCTCCTTTCCCATTGTAGCAGAAGTTTTCAGCGCAGACATTCAAACTTGCTGCGGCCTCGTACTTTTTCATAAAAATTGTACATATCGAGAGAGAATTTTTCGAGAAGAAATCGCGGCTCGCCGAAAAGCTGTACATTTTTCCGACGGACTTTCGCCGGGATACATTGTCGCAACCTACCCCCGTAAACGAGAATTGTTTGTCTTCACTTGGAGGAGAACTTTCAGTTCGAAATGAGATACTATGGCTATGATTTACATAAATATGACAATCGTGTAGGTGCCTCGCGACCGTGTCCCCTGCCAGTCTGTCATGCAAGTTTAGCGCGCGAAGAAATAGCGAACATTCCTCCGGGGAATCTAATGAAAAGCGCAGATGCTCGCCGAATTAATTTTGAGCACAATGGAGGCGTTCGCATATTTATTCGGCTTGCCGATCGGTAATATCGGATTCTTCCTCGGATTTCTGATGTTTTTAATACGAAAGGTCATTCGGATTAAAAAATAATTACGAAATAATTAAAAAATAAATATTGTCTGCATTCATTATAAGATACAGGAGCTACATAAACATTTATGGATAAACTTCCGAAAGCGACAACCCTCCGATTTTTCTGAAATTTTTACCAAAGCTTATCCTTGATTAGAGAAGAAAGTCCCTCAAATGATTTTTGGCGACAAAGCCTCGTTTGCCCCCTAGCCCCCGTCAAAGTTTTGATAGTTCTTATTAAATATTTTCGAAAATATTGATTTTAGAGAAAAAAGTTTCAAACAAAAAAACAAAGCTCATAAAAAGCTCTACAAAAAAGGTTATATACATTTTTTACGTAAACCTATTATTTTGACTGTTATGACCCAAAATAACATAAAAAGACTATGCATTTGCTAGAATCTAAATTAGCTTGTGGAGAATTTCTTTGTATGACAAAAGGAAGATATCGACATACTGTGACTGTGACCTGTGAGGGTTGTCGCTTTCGGAAGTACACCCACATTTATTACTTTTCTTAATCATTTTAATCAGTTGGAAACAATATTTTCAAAATCTAAATATATTCACTGTTCGGAATTTGATCAATTTTGTCATAAAAATCACTAAAAGTCTGAGTAAATAGCCTGCCAAATATTTTTACAGAGTAACCAATTTTAGTGTTCTGTAGATCTAGTGTTCAATTACTTGACACAACAGTACTTTTTGCTAAAGAAATATTTACCTTACAAAAGGTGAGTGCGAGGATGATTTGTGCGGCTACGCCTAATCCCTGTAATTCCTGAAGAAGGGTCACGTTCGCGGTCCTCAGATGCACGCCATCGTCACAGACACGACACAGATCGAACGATTGTCTATCAGCAAAGACGGTCCACCCTCCAAAGCAAAATGATTCCGACCAATGGAATCCGTACACAGAGACGCACGAACATCTTAGGGTTCTGCCATCCTTGGGCGTCGTTCAATTTCCGGTAATGGCTTCTTCTGTCGGATGACGTCTCATGGTTGACGCGGCCACGGGTCACCTTGCAAAATATTTCCCAGACGAACAGTAGGGGGTTCGATAACGTCGGAATCCCTGTGACGCGCTATTCAAAATACATACACTATAGCAGAACCACCATTATGTGACCTAACCTTACAATCAGAGCTGAGTACGTTCCAAATAAAAAAAATATTGGTAATGGTAATAGAAATATTTTTATATACCGAGTGGTTCACGAGAAACAGGCCACCTAAATAGCTCCGTTAGGATCAGAGATGGAAGAAAATGTTAGAGAGAAAAGTTGTACTGTTAAAAGGGGCAAATATGGTGATATAAAAAAATATTCCGATTGTAGTCGTTTTCAAGGTCTTTTGAAGGTCATCGATGATTTTTAAATAGCACCATATATTTTTATCTTCAGTGTTGTAGCTGATGTCAAGGCGAGTTCAATGATATGGTACACTATGACCTACAAATGACCTTAAACTAGAAAATTTATGATAAAGCAATGATAACTTCAAAATGTGCAATCATTTTATTTGAACTAAATTAAATGTTCGAAATTATGATCTTGAGCAGTAACACAAACATTTAAACGTTTTACAAGGCAATAAACTGTACTTTCAATCTGTTGGAATGGATCTACAAGATCTAATTATTTTTTCTTGCATTTTCTCTGGTGTAGTCGGTTGATCACGATGTACATCATCTTTGAGTGTTCCCAACAAAAAAAATCAAGAGTAGTTAGATTTGGTGTACGAGCTGATCATAGTATGTTTATTGTTCATAAATTCTGTTACGGTACGTGAAGAATGAGCGTCATTACTCGACGAATTTCTAAAAGAATATCTTCTAAAAATATGGGCAATGTTTCTTCTAAAAGCGTAAGTTTGTTGATAGTCTTGTTTGTTTACGCTTAGAGATCACCTTCGTTAACGGTATACGTGTTGTGAGACCGAATGCCTTAAGAAATTAAATTTCCGTTGATCAAACAGAGTAATCAAACTATACCTATTTATGAGTCCAAGGTCATTTGAAGGTCATTCTGCGATGACCTTCAAAAGACCTTGAAAACGACTACAATTGGAACATTTTTTTATATCACCATATTTGTCCCCTTTAACAGTACAACTTTCCTCTCTAACATTTTCTTCGATCTCTAATCCTAACGGAGCTATTTAGGTGGCCTGTTACTCGTGAACCACCCGGTATAAATAAGACAGTATTTCTAGAATTATTTCACAGTTTTGCGTATATTTGAAATTATCTATTTATTATATACAGTGACTCACTTTTAAAAAGAATGATAATTTTGAGAAGACTGGACCACACTGTACCATACTGAATAACTGTTTGCTTCGATATCTGGCAAAAACTGGAGAGAATCGAACACTAAACCACATCAACTGACTTCAACACCGGGATTGATGGTACTTGCATTTATTTCCGCGACAGGTATAAAAAAAGATCAGCTTGATGTGTGTACAGTGAGGAATGCATAAGAAATGAACCGGTCGTGATGGCTTCGGGAAACTGAGAAATACGCCGGGTAATGTCTGAAACGCAAGAAACGCTGGAAACAACGCTGGTCTGGTTTTTGCACCGCGAAATGTTTTTGTTGTGCTATGCTCAATGCAAAGCTTATGCGTGCTACCGGCGGAGAAAAATGTCATAATTTTTCTGAGGAAGCCGACGCGCGAGAATACGATACTCGATCGTGGTTCTCTTCCGATAGAAGAAAGTATTTGGTTGAAAATATTAAGAACGGTTATGATTCTTTACGAATATCACAAAATTAAGGTCAAGAAAAAAATAAATATGCACTATTGAGTCACTATTGACTGATACAGTAGTTTGTTAAGGTACCCATTAAGTGTACGAATTAATTTCCTTTCTTCATACATTCATTGTTTATGGAGAACAATAATAATTTACTCTCAACATTAGATTTGTAATATCATAACTTTTTAATAAAAATTAAGCTAAAACCTTTTGAGGGTTACTTAGAAAGGTGACCTTGAAAAACATATGTCAAAGTCATGGTCATCCTGCCTTCCCTAAACACAATATTTACCTATTTATTTCCTATAAACAATTTTCTAACACCAGTTTGGGTTGGCAAAGCTTTCATAGCTGAGAAATGAGATACAACGAGCTCGACCGACCTCGTTAAATTATTATACGAAGCGAGCAATAAATCCACAGCGAATTCAGCTAACGAAGATTTGATATCAAGAATGATCGCAGTACATGCTAACTCGTCGGAGTAACGCTGAGTTACGATTTCTGATTTCGGATGTCAGATTTATACGGCATGGAGCGCACATGCTTTTGCAGTATTTGCGCGGCAATTACAATTTTCGTCGGCCATTCCGCCCACTTGGAACAATGTTTATTAACGTAAACACCGTGGACAAACAGCTCCCATCCGAATCAATAAATCCGGAACATCTATTGTACAATGGTATAGTTTGTCTCCGTTTTAGTTTCCGCTTTGATCGCCGGGTAGCATCAACTATAGTGAATGTAAAACGCCTCGCGTAGCATACCGCCGAAATAGTTCGGCCTTATTACACCTTATCAATTTTATGCAGAACGGATTCCATGTTGAATTCCCCGGACAGAATTTCACGAATATTCACTGACGTTTTGGCAAGCGAAACGCAATTGTCATAGAATATATGTATATCCTCTGACGATGAGTGACATTGTTTGTTTCGCAAAAATTCGCGTTACGAACTGATTTACAATAGGTCCAAAAATAGATTTTTTATTATACACAACATGAAAGTCGTGTATTATAAAGAATGTAATGACAACAATTTTCTTTAATCAACTAAAAATGTTGTACAGTAATTAATTTTTATTTCTATTTTTCGCGTCGATGAATACGATGCTATTTTGTATTTCACATGAAGAAAACCAAATTCATTTCGTGTACACCGTTAGTTAAAATTAAAATACATGATATTCCGAGAATTTATAATTGTTTCGAAAATACTCTTTTTCATATTTTGCAAAACGATATGGCACATTACAATAGTTGTTATGAACGTATTGAAGTTTTTAGAACGAGGAATTTAAATAAAAAGTGCAGTATTAATGAAAAATAAAAAATCTGTATCTCGATTTCAGTAAACAAGAATTATACAAAAATCTGTTTCCTTTTTTAATAAATCCACTGTTTAACCATAAATATATTTACACACTCGAAAATTAGTTGACGAAGATTATAACAAATTTTTATTAACATCATACCCAATATTTTTAGGGCAGAGATGTTAGTTAATCGCTGAAGCAGTTATAAAATACATTTTGCGTCTAAATTATTTACAGTAAATAAAATTGCAATATAATTGAACAAAGTGGATAGTGGATGTTTAAAGTTGAAGCAATTCAATTTTGTAATGAGCAGCCAAGATTCACTTGTAAAAATGCCGCGTACATACGTTTCGTGATACTAACCGATTTCGTCGGATTTACGAAGTAATGATCCCGGTTTGCTTGAGATTATTCGAAAGCTGCGCTCCGTAAGCGGTATTATTCTAATTGCCATTAACGAGGTGAGCCTAATTACCATCAGCACTGCCGCGGAATCACCTGTCGAGAATTATTCCATCTATTCCCATCTCCTTTTATCCTATCGCCTAATCCTTATATCACCGTCTTCATCTTCCTTATATCGGTCGCCTCTCTTCAACAGGTGACTGCATGATTCTTAGCTCGAGCTTGCTCCTTCTTTCTCTTAACACCGTTGTGTGATCTATGTATTTAGTCAAGCTACATATTTACCTTTTATGAGACGGTGAGTCGCTATATTCACTGTCGTCTACTATACATTTTTTTATTTTATATTTATGTATAATAATATATCGATATATGTGAAAGATATGTGCACGATATTTGAGACAAAGTTATTTCCACTTTTATTATTAATATATTATGAATTATATCTTTATGAAAGAGAGAGGTTTTACCAACACATTTATGACATTTTTCTGATTGAAATGAGACCAAACACGATACAATTTGCTTGATATTTACTTGTTTAAATCACAACAAAGTAGAACCTCGCTTATCCGAACCAATGATAAAATATGAATTCTCCATTATCCGAATAAAACAATTCGATCTAAAGCTATCCATATGTAATACTGTGCCTAAGTAACTTTTTTACTGTCCGAACACTCGTGTTCGGATAATCGAAGTTCTACTGTATCGTGTGTTAAACAAATAAATTGTATAATCCCTATTGTATCGTGTTTGGTCTCATTTTAAACAGGAAAATGACATGAATCTGTTGATAAACGTTTCATAAAAGAATAATAAACTACAACTTAATAATCGATGGTAATAACTTAATAATTGATGGTTAATTTGATTGTTAATTCTAACTTCATTGATGTGTGCAAGGTGAAAAAATTTTAAGTAATGTCATGTTTTCTGCCTTGATCAGCTTCTACAAGCAATGTTGCTTCTTTGATGTTCAAATTAAACGCCAAAAAAAAAGATTGCTAAAGATACACAGTATCTTCTGACGTACACTAATATTTTGAAAACCATCACTTTCTTTTGTTTCAAGCAAGCAAATAATTAAACAGAGATTCTTTTTCTGGGTCATGTCAATTAAGATGTTTCAGTGTCATAATATTTAACTGTTTTAGAGAGTACACACTCTCGGCAACTCTTGATTTTACCCTCGATTTTATAAGGTTAGGTAAGCATTGTTTAATTTTTAATCGCATTTACGTTTTATTTAGATGAACGTTGTCCTCAAAAAGTGAAGAGTGTCACTTTCCTTTCGTCGAGTTGACATCGCACCATCAGCATAAACGTAATTAACGTGAGCCGGTCCAGCACAAACACGACAGTGGCATAAATTTCCGACGCTTCGAGCGGAAACTAAAATTGACTGAAAATCGCGCGCAGCAATGCCGCGCGACGATTTCGCGAAATTGATATTTCATGTCAAAATTAATTAATGATGTTTGAACGGGAAAATATTTGCACGGCACTGTGGAATTTGTAAATGCGTGGCAGTCCTTCCTATTTTCGAATAACATTCCTCCGATACGCATTCTGCCGAGACGCCTGCGGCAATTTGTAATATATGAAAAATAAATGATCTAACGTACAAGCCTCATCGAATTTAACTGCCTGAGAATTTCGGAAAATTGCATCCGACGAAAACATGCATTTAATCAGGACCCATTTTGTTTCTGACGTATTGGTCTCACCATGGAATGCTTCTAAATTTTAAAGTACTACTTTTAACTATTATTGTGCGTATAAAAACGGTATTGTTTTTAATAATTTCTTTGTGAAAATTTTACTAACATATCAGTGACATTTTTCTGATTAAAATGAGTCCAAACACGATACAATTCGCATGATATTTACTTGTTTAAACCACGATAAAGTCGAACCTCGAATATCCGAACCAATGATAACATATGAATTCTCCATTATCCGAATAAAACAACTCGATCTAAAGCGATGGCATATACATCACAATTTATTGTACAAATCGATAAAGGTTTAGCAAGTGAGTGTTCTACTATCCGTATACTCATGTTCCACGGATTAGTTCGGATAATCGAGATTCTACTCTATCGTGTACAAAACAGGTAAATATAATCCAAATTGTGTCATGTTTCGTGTCATTTTAATCAGCAAAATGTCACGAATCTGTTAATAAACGTTTCATAAGAGTTAGAAACAAAAAAGCTTTATCATTGAATTAGTTCATTTCTGCATTTTATTTTATGCTGCTGTTGTCTCTTCCTCCTAATTATGGTTTCACGCTGCATTATCAATGAGGAACAATTTTTGACAATTTTTCTCTCGTACCACAACAATTGCAACGTAACGAATAAAACCAATAATTATCGAAATTGGTAAATACAGTCAGTGAAATTTCTATAATTATGACACTAACAATTATATTCAAATTTCATGGACTGTATATACGCAATTGGTTGTTGTTTGCCAAGTTTTTCTCGAGAATGGCACTCGGCGACAAAACAAGGCATCGTTTAATCGCGAAAGCGTCCCCGTTTAATTACTAATATTATTTCATCCCGGATGGCCGAGGACGACGCGGGCCTTTAAACCGGAACGTAATTATCGTCCGTAAAGTTTTCTCGTTTGTATCTTGTCACGTTCCATTTTCTTAATCTGAGACTGTCGGCGAGCGACAACTTAACAGCGTCGTATTGCGGTTTATCAGGCGTGCAATCATTGCACAGGTCACAGATCAATCGTAATTCAGTGGAACGGAAAACGAAGATACGGCCGGGAGTTTTATCCGCACGTACCAGCCACCCGCATTTGTACCAACGAATCCGCTGAAACATTTAAACGTTCACTATAGCGGCTCGAATGGACGCTCTGCTACTTCAATCCTTCGCGGTTCTGCGTCCACCTAGACTCGACATTTCATTTTATTAGAACGACTACATGTTTTAACGATCCGTGAGCTATTTCCTGAGGATTTTACAACTGCGTATTGCGCCAATGCAATCTCGTGAGGAACCTTAGGAAATCCACTTTCATGTAACGTTACACTATTCGTCCAACCCTTAACCCTTCGAATTCTGTTTCAATTTTGGTACCAATAACCCCCCATATTCACATGAGCATTTAATTGTTAATAAGAATTAACGATTCTACTCTGTGGAATACAGATAGAACAGTTCTTAAATTAAAATTCAGAAATAAAATTAAGATATTCATGTATAGGTGATTCAATAGTAATTTACCTCAAAAATGGCAAAAAGTTATAGAACAGAATGGAAAATGTGTTACTGAATAAATCTATGAATACATAAATATCTTAATTTTATCTTCGAATTTTAATTTAAAAACGCTACAATTTTGCTGGATGTAATAATAAAAATTTTACGTACGACTTTTAAATGTTGATAAGAAATAACGATTCTATTCTGTGGAATATATGTACATGCATATAATTAGAACAGTTCTTAATTTACCTCAAAAATGGCAAAAAGTAATAGAACAGACTGGAAAATGTGTTACTGAATAAATCTATGAATAAATATCTTAATTTTATCTTGGAATTTTAATTTAAAAACGCTACAATTTTGCTGGATATAATAATAAAAATTGTACGTACGACTTTTAAATGATAACAGTAAAATTATTGCAACTATTTTTCTTCTATTTTCGAATAATTATTTTTCTTTTTATAATATAATTCAATGCATATATTTGCTTTTAGAAGTACTTTTGATGGTTCGCGCGAAATTTGGCTGAGTGGGTGAGGTAAAATCCACCAGGACTATGATCGGATGTTCCTTTTGCGGATTCGATCGAGTTAGGTTACTCGAGCGGAGTCTTCAGCACTTCAAACATTCTCAAAACTGCTCTAAAGGGGAAACTAATTTAGGAGAGGGCTACTTTGCACAGCATTGGCGGCTAGTCACTTTCCTTTTGTCCCGGTGCACTTTGTTGACCATCGGTCCCAAACTCCTCTTTGTGGTCCCACTGAATTTAGCACCTCGCTTTGTGCGTATTCCATTGCTTCAAGAATATTTAATGCAGTAGCGATTCTAACTGGGGACATTACTTCAGCCTAAGACCTCAATTTGAAGGGTACTTACGTACGTTAATTGTTTAATACTGTTATTATTATTAATAATGTTATTATAACGACATTAAATTGTTATTACTGTTATTTGCTTGCAATATTGACATAGGTAATTTGTAGTTCAAAGCTTGCTACATTTCTCTTGTGAACCCTGATTTAATAGTGATTTCAATAATGAGAAAATATTTAAACAAATTCCTAAGAGTAACGTTTCATCTCATAAACATTTTATTACAAATGTTTTCTTACATGAGATAAATAAACCCCAACAGAATCTATTGAATCTGATAGATCTATTTCGATCCATGAAATATATCTATTAATGTATTACATTTTTTGGTTAGTAATTGCTATAATTTTTATCCCATGTTTGCGAACATGTGGTAATTCGTACCATACGCCAATATACAAAGAATACGGACGTGTTAAAATTGTTAGTTTCATCCTTCCAATAAAAGTGAGAGTAATTATAATAAAACATAGCTATCTCCGGAGGACGGGAGCCTGAGCAACAAACCATTCAAGAAGTTGTAAAATTCTGTAATATCCCGGATAATCATATTACGTCCTGCGTCTTTAACCTTTTATGTCCTCCTGGTATATACTATAAACTATAAAGTAACATTTCCATTAAAATGCTGCTATAAAAGAAACATGCTTTCATTTGTGCAAAACATTATTTTATTCATAGTTTTAGCATATTTATTTGTATCGTAATCATTGTAAAAAATCTGTTTGTCATTAAAACTATATATACAAAACAATATTTGTGTACCTGAAATCATAAATAAATAATGAAACTTACTGTTCCACTAGAAGGGATATATCAATAATAGTTCTAGTTCACATGTTATAATTATTGACTGAAAAAATAAACATTAATTTGACTTCATACATTTATAAATTATAAATTACAGCTTGAAAATTTTAAGTAATTGTTATAAAATATAGCTTATTACATACTTCTTGTTTATTTTAAATACAGAAATAATGTCAAAACCCATCAATTGTTTATTTCCTTGTTCCAACAGAATTTTTAGTATAAATGAAGTGATGTTTTCGGCGCACAGGTTCGATCATTAACAAAAAACTAAAGCAATTTTGCAATTTTTTAATTTTTAGATACTCAACGTTTCGACCCAGGTGTGGATCATTTTCAAGAGTAAAAATTTTACTGCGTCTGTAACCAAATTGTAGTGAGAAAATTACTTCAAATTGAAATATGAAATGGTATTTAAAGTAGAATGAATTTGTTACGTACTTGCTAAAAACAAGAAAATTTAAATAATTTTGAATTTAGAATATGCTGACTCCATGCCGGCAGCAACTAAACTGAAACCTTGTAAAGGTTACAGCGTAGACACAAACATAATGGAAACAAACGTATTCAAAAACGACCAATGAAAGCCAACTGATTCATAGAGCAGCGAGTCGATAATTGGCGGTAAATTCAAAATTCAATATTCAATAAATCTATCTTTCTCAAAACACAACTTAGTAGATTATACCTTATACATTGTTAAGGTAACAAAAAATTAACATTCAAATCATTTGAACGAGAAACGTAATTATAGCAAAGCCCAAACTTATGAAAAATTTCATAAAAAATGAGAATTTTTAGTTTTTATATCTAAAAAAAGCTTATTATCTATTTATGTAAATACTTTAACAAATTCTAACTTGACATGTCGATCTGCCATATCTACTCCCCATCTGCCTAGTACATACTCGGCGGAAGGGTCAAAACGGACCCAAATTCTGTGATCCGAGGATCCTTCGCCAAATTGACAATCTGGTATCAACGGACAAAGCTTGTCGCCTCCATCCTAGAGAATTTAATACCTCGGCTTCTGGTGAGCAGATGGAATTTGCCTCCATGGAAGACGAGATTTAAGACCACGAGGTGGCCTCTGGTCAGCTGAAGGAGCTCGGCTCTATCCTAGGCGAGACATAAGACTACTTTCCTCAGCTTCTGGTCAAAGAGACTGTCTCCATCCTAGACGAGATTTAAGACCGCCGCGTCGCGTCGTCCGCAAGCTCCTGGACCACAGACCGAGTTCATCTCCATCCCAGACGAGATTAAAGACCTCCCTTACAATTCCAAGGCAGTGGACAAGGCGCCAGCTACGTTCTTCTAATGACTACAATACATATGTAGAACCCAGGGAACTGGCGTACGTTCGTCGCAATACGTGTCCACCCACCAGACACTCTAGGCTAATAACTTTTAGAGCTTCGAAGTTAGGCTATTGCGACTGTCACCGTGCGTCAGGTGTCCTCTACCTGAAAGTTTTTGGTCCAAAACATAGAGCACGTACACTATCGAAAGCATATTGTGGGTACCCTTTGGTCAAATTGTTTGCACACGTCCACAATTTTACATTGAAACATTCAATTTTTAAATGACTGTATTAATGTTTAACAGCTATAAATGTACATTTAGCAGCATTGTAGACAACATTATTCATCACGTGGTTAAAAAATATATTTTTCGTGCTGTGGATGTAATTATCTTATCATTCATTTCACTTATAGCTAAAAATTGTTTTATCTTTGCCCTGGAGAGGGGAATTTCTTTGTCCAGTAAACAACATGTACCCTTTTGCATTCTTTCGAAAATGGAAAGTACAATTAACTAATTTGAAACTTTGTGTTTTTGTTACACTTTGTTATACTAACTGTACACATAATTTTTGTGTATGGTAGACTAGAACTCTCCCTGTAACTTCTTCATTAGTTGACATAATACCTGTCATTTACCAGCAATAATTGACCTCGAATGACCTTGAAGTGCCTACATGTTTAGGCGAATGAATTTGTCATGGAATGGGCTACAAACCTAGCTGAATGAAACCACACAATTCCATTTGAAAAAAAAGATATATGGTGGCCATCATAAAATGTTCTTCTTGAAGCAGAACAAGTTTTATTTAGAACACTTTTTCGAATAATTTATAGGTTAGGAGATGTATACAGTGACTCCCATTAATATTCGAACGCCCTTAAAAAATGATAACTTTTTTTGATATTGCACCATAGGATTTGAACATTTTTTAGAAGTTAGAGCAATTAATTTACTACATGATGTGAAAAGAAATTTTTTCAAAAATTTGCGATTGGTCGGAATTACAGAGAAAATACTAAAAGTTGTATTTTACAACATTTTTATGTGGGTCTATATTGAAAATTTCAAATATATGTTTTGTAGATCTGTGTCAATTATATGCATTGTAAAAGTTTCATCGAAATCGGTTGATGTGGGAAAAAACGAGAGGCATTGAAAGATATATGAATCCTTAGATTTATTGCAGTTAGAGGCCGAAAATCGTGAAAAATTGCAATTTCTACCATCTTTAAACGTTTGTAGCGCATTGCAACATTGACCGATTTTAATGAAATTTTCAGAACATGTTTAATTGATACAGATCTACGAAACGTGTTATCTTCATTTTCAATATGAGCCCACATAAAAAAGTTGTAAACCATAACTTTTAGTATTTTCTCTATAATTCCGACCAATTGCAATTTTTGAAAAAATTTCTTTTCACATCATGTAGTAAATTAATTGTTCTAACTTCTCGAAAAAATCCAAGT
The DNA here is from genome assembly GCA_916610255.1 of Lasioglossum lativentre. NCBI lineage: Eukaryota > Metazoa > Arthropoda > Insecta > Hymenoptera > Halictidae > Lasioglossum > Lasioglossum lativentre. The sequence goes on along the minus strand of OU744355.1, from coordinate 9,023,535 downwards.
TGTATGGTTGAATATTAAAAAAGTTATCGTCTTTTTAGGAGTGTCCGAATATTAGTGGGAGTCACTGTATTTATACAACACACAGTAATTACAACACTGTGACAAATAAACAGCTGGCAGGTTATACTGCAGCTTTCAAGTGACGTCATAATTGCAGTAAACGAGCATGTCTCCCTACCGAAAGGTAGTACACGTGTTTTCTTCAAAATTCAAAGCGAATAAGAAAAATGGACCGAGGAATAATCTGGTGGATGGGCTTAATAGGAATGCTCGGCAGAAAGATGAGAATTTATCTCGCCTCGCGTTTTCAGCTGCAAAGATATTTATATATTCCGCGTCCGCAGCCACGCTCATGTAAATGACATAAGGTTTCGAGGATGGTAGCGAAGTGTTGCGAGGGAACGATCGTTGCCCATCACTGAAACTGTCTTATTAAGCGCAAACACGATTTCCTGTTGTATTATCGCCGCTAATATCGGTCTGGTAACTTTACAAAAGGCCCTTTAACAGCCAATAGGAATTTCAAAATGAAACGCCATACATTGCAGCCGGACGGCTACTTTACGGCATTAATACAGAGACAATGTGGAAGTTCGCGTCGCGATTGTAGAAGTATTGAAACGTGACGACGCAGGCGGATCGATACTTTTAGCCGAAACGTGTTCAGTTCGGTAATTCCTGGTGTGACCGAGAATTTTTTAACCCCGCGTCTTACAATTTAATTCCAAGGTTTCGGGTGAAAACTCTAAATACCCATCGGCGGGGAATAAAATAATTTATATTGCTTCAGAATTAGTGTAAAAGGTTAGTTTATTTTATCTGGGAAAGTCAATTAAAGGGTTTAATCTTTTAAGAGTGTACGTCCACATTTTTCACAAAAACATTTGACAACAAACGAAATTTTTCATTTCGGACGCTTCAATTTTTTGCCATTTTTTAATACAGTGAGAAGTTAGAACAATCGGTTTTGTTACGTAACGTGAAAAGAATTTTTGAAAAAATTGCAATTGATCGGAATTGCAGAGAAAATACTAAAAGTTATGTTTTACAACTTTTTTATGTGGGCTCATATTGAAAATGTAGGAAACACGTTTCGTAGATCTGTATCAATTAACCATATTCTGAAAATTTCATTAAAATCGGTCAACGTTGCAATGATCTACAAACGTTTAAAGATGGTAGAAATTGCAATTTTTCACGATTTTCGGCCTCTAACTGCAATAAATCTAAGGATTCATATATCTTTCAATGCCTGTCGTTTTTCCCCACATCAACCTATTTCGATGAAACTCTTACAATGCATATAATTGACACAGATCTACAAAACATATTTTTTAAATTTTCAATATAGACACACATAAAAAGTTAAAAAATGCAACTTTTAGTATTTTCTCTGTAATTCCGACCAATTGCAATTTTTGAAAAAATTTCTTTTCACATCATGTAGTAAATTAATTACTCCAACTTCTCAAAAAAGTTCAAATCCTATGGTGCAATATCAAAAAAGTTATCGTTTTTTTAAGAGCGTCCGAATATATTAATGGGAGTGACTGTATCTAGTGCTGAAAGAAATGGAGAATAAAGTTTAGAGTTATGTTAATATGATTGTCAAAAACCGGAACTTTTTAACCAAAAATTGTCCTTTAAAAAAATGTTCAAGTATGTGGTCAACCCTAAAGGGGTATTGTCATGTAGAATTTCGGAGAAATGGCTGCCACGTCTTTCTAGTTTAAGATATCCAGCTTTTCCAGCAAATACTGTTCAAATGACATATAATGATTTATTGATTTTTTGATGGAACATAATTTTGTATTAAAAAAAGTGGTTGAACTCGTCTTATTTCTCAGTGGTCGAAAGGTAACGAACCCCTAGAATCCCGCGAGCTCCGTTCCGAAGGGGCTGACATTTATATAATTACACGTTGCCGCGATGACTGCGAATTTCTGGCATGACCGAGCACGTGTCGCTCGTTAATCTTTTCGCTATGAGGATTTTTATTTCGAACCCTTCGCCGCGATATAAAGAGACAGATATTAATATGCGGGTTGCGTCTAAATATAATATATTTCGGGAAATGCTGATTCGATTGGATGCATGGAGTGGAGAAAATGTCTGTGCAAGTTCTTATAATTATGTCGTCTTTATTATGCGACGGCAATAGATTTTTAGGTTATGGACGATTGGAGGAATCTTGCGAAAATGAAGTCTAGCGAGGAGTTTGATTTAATATTAGGCTTAAAACCATAGTCACGTCAATAAAAACGATAATATACAATTGTCTATATAAAAAGATTTTGAAAACAAGGTTTTATTACTTAAAATTTGTTACTTAATTTTATTACTTAAAACGACGCAAAGTGAAAACGAATAAAAAGAGTTACCATAGGTATATTAAATATGTAAAATTTATTCTTATTAAATAATTTGACAATTTTCAAGGCATAAATTCATAGAATCTGCAATCTACTAATTTCAATTGACAAGTTAGTCAACATCGATAAAATAAGCAAAATTGTTCACTTTTTGAATATTTTATATTTAAAAATACGTATGTAGACTTGTGCGTACAGTTTAAAATTAATTGACCATATGAATAATTTTCGTTCTCTATATTTTCTTCGTATCGCAAGAGTACAGTTGACGAGATTATTTTGTGTACTTTGGAAAAAGTAATCAAGAACAGAGGGATTCCACGAAACATACTGTACAGAACCCTGTACTTCTACTCAGTGACGATCCTCTTCGAAGTGTACGTCCCCTTGCCAGAGTAGCTACAGAAGTTTCAATCCACTCAACTAATCGTAAGTGGAAGGAAATTGGAAAGGCAACTGCATGGTTGTCTGAAACTTCGAGTTGACAACGATTCATTCAGAATAATCGTTCTAAACGCGTCGGGAGTCAAAGACTATTTAAAACGTAATTGCGAATCCTTGTATATCAAATTGCGCGGAAATGGTATGCATTTATCCAATCAAAGCACAAATACGCGCATTGTGCTGCCGGTATTGATCTGTTTAAAGGTTTCTGTCGCTAACATCTAATCACTGGTTTCGGAATTTGAGGGACGTTTTACTGGCAATACAGGGCGTGCCAAATAAAGTGTTCCAAACTGTTTTCTCATGGTTTCAGATTTTTCATATTACAATCACTGAAATTATGAAATTATCTCTATCGGAGATTGTTGAACAAATTTCTTTACTCAAACACACATATAGAAATTGTGAAATATCTAAATAAATTCAATATTGTAATTTTGATAAGGCGATAGGTTCATTTTGCATAATAAAGAAATGGTTCAAGTAACAGGTATTTTGTAACTATCACAAAAAATTAATACTCTCTTACTTAAAAAATATTCGATTTATTTAATTAAAAAAATAACACGATAAATAAAAACAGCATGGAACACTTGATTTGGTACATCGCGTATAGACCTCAATTATTGTGTTATTAATTTAAGTTCTCTGAACTACAACAGCTATTTTCTATGTCGAAATTTTTGTACAAAATTGCTGACAAATAATTTAACAAGTCGCAGAAGCTGCAGCAGGTATAGTAAGTAGTCTGTTCTTGTATTGCTGCAGACACTCAGTAGCAACGTTCATTAAGGAGAGTGCTTCGATCGAGTGAACTAAAAGATACACAGTGACGACCTTATACAAGACTACACTTGTGATAGACCTCTATGTACATGTAAGGTTGGAAATGGACGCGCGTTTTTACTGCAATATTTGGGAATTAATTTGAAGGAAACCATCGAACCCAGCAAATAAAAATTTTGCATATGTATCTATACAAGCTTGAAGTAACAACACAAATTTTTATGAGACGTTTCATTCGGAACTACAGAACTTATCAACTGCACAAGTCGTGTAGTGAAAAAACTGTCCAATTGATTCGTCCACACAGATCTGCGCACATATGTATTAATAACTCTCGAAAAGTTTAACAAAACGCCCTACAAAAATTTGTGATACTATTTCGACAATATATAAAAGTATCTGCAAAATTTCAACTTTCTAGGTTTCACCGTGTTGTCGAAATTAATTCCCAAACGTGGCACTGGCCAGACGAGAAATACCTCTTCAAATGTGAACAGTGTTCTCAGACTTCTATTTGAAAAATTCCGGCGCTGTATCGTCGACCAGCTACAATATTAGAATGCATTTTCCTGTTCCCTCGTATTCTCATCCACTTCATCATACGGGCTCTCCAAATATTTGTATTGCGCTGCGCTTGTAGATTCGCATCTCCCGTAAGTACGGCGCGTATAGGCAAATATTTAAGAATCCGCGGAACGTTCTCCTTCTGCGTCTCGCCGAGGAAATATCTGATCGTTGTTTCCGTTTAGCCTGGTGGAAACATCTTCCGTTGGACCCCCGCCAAAAATCTCCGCTCCTCCTTTTTAAATCGTTCCCGGACGACCCGGACTAGCCGTGGAGTCTTTGGTTTTTCCGTATTATCAGCGGTGTTCGTCTATCGCCATCCTTCTTATGGACTGTCATCCGAAATCTGTAGCTGTTCCGCGAAGAAAAAGACCCGTAAGCTGGCGTGAACGAGAAAGTTTAAATTGCATCGCCATCGTATATCACAGTTCGGTTGTCGTTTATTCGACTGGTTGGAAGCCCATTTCCGATTGAAACCGATCCGCTCCGCACCGGTTCGAACTTTCTTTTAGGCCGTTTTCGATTCGCTCGTATCCTTCCACTGCACAATTTTGGAAGCTGCGACTCCCGCTGTGCATACATGCATTATCCCCTTGCATTCGCGCACGCGAAAATTGTGAAACTCGAAATTCTTCGCGCTACCGATTCTCGAAACACGTTCGCTACGTCATGCTACCGTTCGCAAGCTTGGAAGCAGTTCAACGAAATATGAAAAAGATTATTTATTTCCTTATAGTTTACTTTAACGGGGTCGCATCAACTAATTAGTAGACTGCGGATCTTTGTGGGTCATTACATGCCGAATCGATCACGTTCTGCGGTCACCATCTTCGATTTTGTTCTAATTGAAATATTTTGTAGTCCATGTGAAAGTAGGGGGGGGGGGGGATTTAAGTCATCATTTTGCCGATTTCGAATTTTTTTAGAAATTACAGGCCTTCAAAGTTTAAGGTGTTTGCCCATTTTGGCGAAAATAGGCCTCACTTACGAATTTTTATCTCAGGAAGTGTTTGTCCGATTGAGCTATACTTTTTTTTTGTTTTATTCGGAAAGGATTGGGCTATTAGAAAATAATTTTTTCATCCTCGATAATTAACTTTATAATGTTTAAAAATGTAAACAAATCCTTTTTTTATGTTTTTTTTTCAATTTTGGCCAGTAATGTAAATTTTGAAAACAATATGGATATATTCCCTGAAGTTTCCTCTTCAAAATAAGACCTTTAACAAAATGGCGTTTTTCCTGTAATCGTCATAATGTGCTGGAAAAGGACGCGGTGTACCCGCGTTTCAGGTAGAGGCGAGTCGAGCGCACCGCTATTATGGTCAGTTTTCTATGTATACCGGTGATCTGAAAAGAAATACCAGCAGACCGTTTACGACTAAATGACCCTATTTATACCTCGAGAACAATATTAGTAACCACTGTTGGCCAACGACACCGTTCTAATCACAACTTCATTTATAGATATGTAGTTTCTATATGAATATTGTATATGTTTTACAAGAAAGGTGTCGTTGCTCAATGGAAACCACGAGAAGGTGACGGTTTTCTTCCATCAGGAAGGGCTAAGGAAGGGTCAGAAGTATGTATTGGTAGGATCATTGAAAACTATTTCATTACACTGGAAACAGAGCCATCATTATCGCACGAGCAAGTTTTACATAGCAGTTCTTTATTTGATAATGGGGTAAAGCTATGAAAGCTTCTAGTGCCTGTAATAGGTAATGTTGTAGCAAAGCAAGCTTGCAAACAATCAGCATGTTTGTTATGTTCATCTTGGGTGACGTAATTAAATGTTATATTTGAAAAAGATGTTTCTGCCCATTCAAATAAATTTTTAAGGGTTTGAATTTGATTATCTAATGGTCTTTACCATGGGCCGTTACCAAAAAATTCCATTCAGTAGGAACACCGAAATCTTTAAATTCGTTTTGTTTTTGAAAAAAACATGGCCCAAAACGTGGCCCAAATAGGAAGGAATACTCCAAATTAGTTAAAAATTGATACTCTGAAGTTTTTCGGGTCGCTGAAATTACAAAAAACAAAATGGCGGATTCAATATGGCGGATGCGTAACACAAAAAATTATTCGACTCTCTCGAAAATTAGTATTCCCATATTTCTCGTGCCGTCGAATATGAATCTGATGTCAAAATTACAAAAAACAAAATGGCGGATTCAATATGGCGGATGCGTAACACAAAAAATTATTGGACTCTCTCGAAAAGTAGTATTCCCAAATTTCTAGTGTCGTCGAATATGAATCTGATGTCAAAATTACAAAAAACAAAATTTTATTTTTTAAAAACAATAAAATAAAAGTTTGTGGTGTTCAAAACATGTATAAAAAAATTCTATAAGTGGAAGCATACAATGCTTATTTAACAAATTTCGTTATATGTTCTAAATTCCTCGAGAAAACATGCTTGTAACTAGTACCGTGACTACCTCTGCGTCACAAAAATGGACCGCATGACCATAGAGGCACTCAGGGCAAGCTACTTTTTCAAAATAATTTAAGCTAACAGTGTCTACTATAAGTATACACAAAAATCTGTGTGAAATATTGTGGAATATACAACTTTTAGTACACATTTCTAAAATCAGTGCCTCAAACTTTATCTTTGCCTTTATACATTGTAAACACTGATTAATATAAACCCAATATTATTATTATGTACAGTATTTACTTCCAGGAACAGCATCCATTGTACACACAAAAAAAATTCACTTTTCTTAAAATTATAAGCTTCACACTTGCTTTTTGACACCGTAGTTCACTGCACAAGAACTGCGTGACGAATTAACGCGATACAGTTACTTCTGTTGAGGCTTTCGGGTGTAAGCCGTGTCCTAAAGGAAGAGATTTCCCAACGTTTCGCAAGCATTGCAGCTAGCTTCATCAGGGGGTCGGAAGACACACTGATACTGGTGTGTGCCTGATTTGTGCTCCACTTATATAGTGGAGGTTGCTCATGTTCCGGTTCGGTGAGCACCAATCAAAGTAGACTTTTAATTGGGCGGCCGAACAATTAAAAAACTGGGAGGAGCGTGTTCCATATTGGACTTAGGTTGTAACCTGCATCCCTGTTGATGTTATTAGGGTGTTTCTTAATTTCCAATGATTCTCGGTATTTTCTGGGAAAATATCCCTTAGCTCTAGCTAGAACTTTGGCTTCATTGAAAAGTATGGTGTGTCCTGTTGTTATCTGATGTTCAGCCACAGCTGATTGAATGTAGCCTAACCTGGCGCATCGCTCGTGTTCCTTGAGTCGAGTGCTCACACTCCTCCCAGTTTCGCCGATGTAAATTTTACCGCATGAGCACGGGATTTTGTATACCCCTGATGTAGATAGTTGCGGCTGGGGATCCTTGGGGGAGGTGAGTATCTGTCCTATTTTTGTGTGTGTGGTGAAGACTGTCTTGATGTTGTGTTTTCTGAGAATTCTGCTAATACGGTCGGTTGTACCCTGTACGTACGGTAGGAAGGTGGTTATATAATCCTTGTTGTTGTCGGGTGTAGTCTGTTTGTCTCTTGGTTTCGTGAGTCGGTCTATGGTGCGGTTGATTTTTCGTTTGGAGAAACCATTTTGGCACAGTGTGGTCCTTAGGTGATCAAGTTCTTGGGGTAAAATTGGGGTAAAATTTACATCGGCGAAACTGGGAGGAGTGTGAGCACTCGACTCAAGGAACACGAGCGATGCGCCAGGTTAGGCTACATTCAATCAGCTGTGGCTGAACATCAGATAACAACAGGACACACCATACTTTTCAATGAAGCCAAAGTTCTAGCTAGAGCTAAGGGATATTTTCCCAGAAAATACCGAGAATCATTGGAAATTAAGAAACACCCTAATAACATCAACAGGGATGCAGGTTACAACCTAAGTCCAATATGGAACACGCTCCTCCCAGTTTTTTAATTGTTCGGCCGCCCAATTAAAAGTCTACTTTGATTGGTGCTCACCGAACCGGAACATGAGCAACCTCCACTATATAAGTGGAGCACAAATCAGGCACACACCAGTATCAGTGTGTCTTCCGACCCCCTGATGAAGCTAGCTGCAATGCTTGCGAAACGTTGGGAAATCTCTTCCTTTAGGACACGGCTTACACCCGAAAGCCTCAACAGAAGTAACTGTATGATGCCGGGCCGTGAAAGCCTCAAATCTCCGAATTAACGCGATATTCGTACTCCCACCATTTGGCAGGTATACATAGTAAAACCTTTTTACTTTGGATGTCCCATAGAGTCATTACCTGAGTATCCAGTAAGGCAAGGGCCTAACCGAAAATTCATTTTTGGCTTTTTGGCCACGTTTTAGCGATTTCCGACCAATATACAACAGGGGAAAGAAGTTGCCCAGGCCTATCCCAGTGTATTCACAGTTTTGCGTTTAACTTATTCGGCTCGTTCAACATAAACATTAACATAAGTAACTATAATATAAAACTGTAACGAGTCATATAAAGCAATAAATTTAAAGGAGAGAAGGACATTTCTAAGGTCGCCGTCGTTTAGGTTCGCCTTGAGGTCCCTCTTAATAAAGAATTGGGTTCGTTCCAAAAGAAACCTGTTACAGCAATAACAATCTTGTACACATTGTAGCGACAATACAGTACATATATCTCCCCAGTACAATTGTCACAGTTGCTGTACGATTGTGCCCACTACCTAAAACTTCTTGGCTGAATTTTAAGTTTGGTCAAAATTGTCTTCAGTGGTTGCAAAGGACAGAAACCGAAAAGAATGTAATTTCCTCCTCTAACAATATCAATAGATAATGTATTGACGTCTTAAAACTTTACACACCTACTCAATTCTGCTATAAATACCCAAAATCCGCAGTCTGATGAGCTGCAATTTCTATTTCATTAGATAAATTACTCTGAATTTATAGAAGCTTCGAGACTGCTAGGTCGCCAGACAAAACGTCAACATTTTCCAGAGTGAATGCCGAATTAAACCACACGCGATTCCATGAAAAAGACTTCGAACCTTTCCTCGTGTAATCATCAATGCGGTCCACCCCCGCGGCACTGGTCGCTGTCCCGTAAATTCAATCTCCCCTTTGCTAACGAACTAATTCACTCTCTAACTATAGAACAATCATCCCTTAATTAGTGTGGTCTTCTAAGCAAACAATCCGACCAGCCAAAACAACATAATCAGGTTAATCAGGTGTCTAATATTACAGCCGTATAACGAACGCCTGATGATCATTCGCCGCGGTCTGTCTAATTAACCGATTTTGGTACAGGTCCGATAGGTATTCGCGCCCCGGGTGCAGGACCCGAAATACAGTCTTCCAGCTCACCGATTCGCCAGGTCAGATAACCGAGAATGAATGGCTGTACTGAATTTTCGATCTGGCACGGCCGATTCCGTCCAGGTAGCCGCCCTCTCGCCCCGATAAGAGGTATAACGTACAGATTAAAGGCTCAATGCGAAACTAGACTGGAACGATCCGGTGCCGTTTGTGCGGTTACAGTCTAATCCTGGCAGACCTACGTACCTACGGATGCATGCATACGTAATCAGGTATTAAGGCACCAACATTAGGTGGACGTGCCAGAATTAATACGATCCTCTTTGTTGCTTCGGCTGCTTACCGACAACGAGCCCTAAATGGATCCTGATTGATACGATAACCTCCCCCTCTTCTCCTCGACGCTCCCTATTCGCGCATTCGCCGCGCCAAATTGATCTCTAGAACTGCCTTCGCGTCTAATGTCAATCGAAACATCAAGGCGAGGACGGTGTTTGTTGAAGAGAGCATTCGACTCGATGGGGAATTTCATAGTGCTCTGCGTCCAAGGATTTGAGGGTATTCTGCTGAAGGATATATACCTAACTTTGTGATAGTTTTCAGTTTGAATATATTACGTTGTTGTATATATGTAGGATTTTAGAATGTTGTTGTTGTGAAGAGGGTTCATCGAGAAATATTATTGCAGTATACAGGTTTATTGAATACCATTTTAAGGCACAAAGCTGATGGTTAAGGATCTAGATATTAATGCACTGTCTAGGCCCTATATGTACCATAACTAGATTTTAATCTGGGCCCTATTCAATTTCTAAGGCACTATTTAGGCCCTATCTAGATTTCTATTTACGCTGTATTTAGATTTCTAGGGCCTTATTTAGACTATACCTAGATTTTTAAGACCCCGTCTAAGCTCAACCTACATTTTTAAGGCCCTATTTAGGCCCTATCTAGATTTCCACCGCCTTATTTAAGCTCTACTTAGATTTCTAAGGCCCCATCTAGGCTCTACCTACATTTTTAAGGCCCTATTTAGGCCCTATCTAGATTTCCAAAGCCCTATTTAGGCTCTACTTAGATTTCTAAGGCCCCATCTAGGCTCTACCTACATTTTTAAGGCCCCATTTAGGCCCTACCTAGATTTCCAAAGCTCTATTTAGGCTCTACTTAGATTTCTAAGGTCCTATTTAGGCCCTGTTTAGGCTGTACCTAGATTTCTAAGGTCCTATTTAGGCCCTGTTTAGGCTGTACCTAGATTTCTAAGGCCCTATCTAGATTTCTAAGACTGTATGTAGGCCCTATCTAGATTTCTAAGGCCCTATGTGGGGTATACCTAGATTTTTAACGCCCTATCTAGATTTCTAAGACCCTATTTTGGCCCTATCTAGATTTCCAACACCCTACTTAGGCTCTACCTAGATTTCTAAGGCTCCAACTAGGCACTACCTAGATTTCTAAGGCTCCAACTAGGCTCTACCTACATTTTTAAGACCCGATTTAGGCCCTATCTAAATTTCCAAAGCCCTGTTTAGGCCCAATCTAGATTTCTAAGGATCTATTTAGGCCTCATCTGTATTTAGATGTTTAATTTCACTTGTAAATAAACTTTATTTCCATCGTGATACATTCGAGAAACTTGTAATTCTCCGATCTGAACTAGACACTTACCTATGTTCGCGCAGCTACTGCCATGATATGCGCCGAGACAAATTGTTTATTCGATCCTTTGTATCTGATGCCAGATTCGATACCGAGCATTGCGCTCTCATTCTCACATATTGGATCGCAGCGAGAGGTTCCCCGCCTTTTGAATTATTCACTTTGAGATAACATCGCTTCGATGAAATTCAATATTTTTATTAAAATATACACGGTCGCCTGCTGAGAGTTTCCTACGAACGACAAAGGCGTGGTATTTCTGTTCGATTTATAAAAACGAACGAAAGTGGACAGTTTTGAATTTAGAGATTTCATTGAAAGCATGGATGATAATTAACGATAACGTACCGATATGGATGGACAGATTCGACGTTTCTATGACACTATTGAAATGGAATCGTGAGTAGACCGGAGTTTTATGCGACAGCATATTTCGATGTGCTATTATCCAACGTTTTGCATATTTCGTGTTTTGCATATTTTAATTAGAAATCATGTCCACATGTGACATATTGCTTCCGTGTCTATGCTATTATTGTCTCATCATATCTTGTGTACTACATATCTTATACTTTACATTATAAATAATACTATATGTAATATAATACTAATTTTTATATTATATGTACTATATTATATGGTACACTATACGTATATTCTGTTATTATAATTCTTTTAACATTTTTCTGTTCTTTTAAGGATATCATAAACGCACTCTGAATGTACATAGACATTTTCCAAAATTATTTACCTCAGAATAATAACACTCAAAAATTCTTCATATTTTTGATTTGCATATTCAAGTTTCACGTGGAGTAATCAATTTATTGCTGGAATTTTCCAATATCTATTGTATTCGTTAATTAATCTGGAAACAAACATTTTACGATTTCAAGAATTTAAGAGAAATTTCGCACGGTACGTTTCTTTGCTAAAAGACCAACAAACAAAATTCACGTGACAAAGAATTTAATTGCGAGTCACTGCAGAAACAATGAACTGATCGGAAAACCGTCCGTGAACAATAATGAAAATCGTATAATCTACTGAATGTAAGTCCGTGCTTTGTTAAATAAATGAAGAGAAATATTGACTACGATTTTATGTTAAGGCCCAAAAACTTTTTAATTTCTGAACAATATTTTACGTCAGTATGTACAAAGAGATTGAACAATTTAAATTCGGCATTAAATCAAAATTCTTCGGTAAACATCGATTAAAATAAATTCTTAAGAAGGGGAAGAAATTAAACAATATGGTTGATCGATCGCAGCAGCACTCCGTGTAACACAATGCCGCGGCCGATCTGTCACGTGCGGCCGTTAAGGTGTTGAAATGCTTTTCTGAAAGGTAAGTAAAGTAAAAAAGCGTGTTATGTAAAAAAGATCGCTTTCAATAAGCTCCGAACAGTTTGGCCGCGAGACGGGAGAAAAATGTAAAAAGCAAATCCAACTCGATATAGTAACAGTTTATAATTAAAATCTGAAACAAAGGGCGACTTCAAAAGAATAATGCGAAAGTCCTTTTCAATTTTTGTCCCCCTTTTATCTGATCCAGTCGCTTCTCATGCCAATAGTAAAATGGAGTCGTCGTGACGCGCGGCAAGTTACGAACGTAAGAAATGACGCTGCGTTATGAGCTATACTTTAAACTCCACCAGGTTTTGCATCCTTCCCTCGCTAAATGGATTTCGTGGTTTTCACTCTTGGCCATTTTGCCTCTGTCCCGCAGAGCTCGCTCGTTTTCCTTTTATTTCGTGGCTTAAAGAAATTCAACGGTATTGTTGAACGATGGCTCGAGCTGCTCAAGATTAATTACCGGAATCTCGGGGGTCGTTGACACGATTAATTACCGCATTTCTATTTATACGTATAGTTCTTCCACTGTTTTCCCTGACGTCTAAAATTTTGAAAAATTATATAACTCTTTCACTGTTTTCCTTATCGAAAATATAGAAAAATGTACCTCTAATTTCATACATATACAGGGTGGGGCATTTAAATGGGAACACCTAAATATCTCGGTTATTATTAGTCGTACAAAAAATCTCCACAGAATAAAGTTTTCCCTGTCGTCTAAAATTTGGAAAAATTATTTAACTCTTTCACTGTTTTCCTCTCCAAAATATAGAAAAATGTACCTCTAATTTCACACATATACAGGGTGGGGCATTTAAATGGGAACACCTAAATATCTCGGTTATTATTAGTCGTACAAAAAATCTCCACAGAATAAAGTTGTACTGTTTCAAGGGACGAATTTGATGATGGTAAAAATTTTTTCTCAAGGTCATTTTTTTACAAGATTCCAAGGTCATCGATATTTTTTTAAATGGAATCATATATTTTTTTGTTCATATTCTTATAGAGAATAAAATGACAAATTCAACAACCTATCATAATGTATGATTCGGCTCATCTGATCTCAAGATGTTTACAGTTTACTTACGTATTCCGAAATCATATGTCGTGTTCAAAATGATGGCCATTGGCGTAGATGCAGTACTAAAGTGTCGTAATAAACGATCTGTATGCGTTTTCTATTTCCTACGGCGTAAGCAAAACACATGCCCTAGTAATTCTTTGCCTCATATCTTGTGGCGTCGTAGGTTTTTCCTGGTAAACAATATTATTGGTTACGGAGTTACCGGTTTGCTTAAACTGTTTTATAATGACAGAAAATGCGTGGACTGAGACAAATACGGGCTGGAAATCTTTCACTGTATAAACGAACTGCTTGTCTAAGGTATTGCTGGCTTTCACCATAAATGAAAAGCATACCAATTTCCTCTTGTACGGTATAACGCATTGTAATCACTTTGAAGTTTAGACTAGGATTATTGAAGAAGGAATAAGATATTTACTCCAATAATATACGATACATCGGTTATCGCTGTCAATGACGCGTATCATAATAAACATAGATTTCAGTATGAATTCATGAGCCAGTATCTGTTCCACAACACTAGGACATATTAATGTAAATATCTTGAGATCAGATGAGCCGAATCATACATTATAATAGGTTGTTGAATTTGTCATTTTATTCTCTATAAGAATATGAACAAAAAAATATATGATTCCATTTAAAAAAATATCGATGACCTTGAAATCTTGTAAAAAAATGACCTTGAGAAAAAAATTTTACCATCATCAAATTCGCCCCACGAAGCAGTACAACTTTATTTATTGGAGATTTTTTGTACGACTAATAATAACCGAGATAATTAGGTGTTCCCATTTAAATGCCCCATCCTGTATATACATATAGCTTTTTTACTGTTATATCCAAAATTTGGAAAAACAGGAATTACATATCTGTTGTGCTACTCTTTGTTGAGAATGAGAAAGAAACATAATGAGTGAGAGACAAAATGTATAAAGTGAATTACGAAATGAGTGTGCATGAATGAGTGTGCAATGGATAAAAGAAGAATGTTTTTTGTATAAAAGATTTGCCAGTCGTTATTTACATGTCAAAGAGTGAACATCATTTGTATTCGTTGTTATATTAAATATTATATTTATAAATATATCCACTGCTTGTACACTCTTTTGCCATTGATGATACCCAAATGCAACCATCTTTGTTAAACGGCATTTATAGGAAAAAAGAGCTTGTCGAATTTGATTAGTAACTATTTTAATAGATACTATAAATTGTGCAGAAAATATATTTAACATTATGTATGTCAAACCTGGGCACCTTGTGGCACGCGAGCCGCAGACGACTCCTCTCCCCACTCCTGGGTACTCCCCACCACACTCCTGTGGAGTGTAGGCACGGTAGGGGCAATGTGAAATAGTTGATAGTGGGGGTACCGGTACACTCGTAGTGGGAGTCGTGAAGCGATTAACCCCTTGCACTAAGATTCATTTTACGGTTGCAGTGATTAGAACTTATTTGTCGTTTCTAATTTCTTAGAAAAAAAGAAGTTTGTATGTAATTTATACCTATGCAGTCTCCAATGGTTTCAACAACAAGAAAATATAATTTTGTTTCAATTTAAAGTTTAAAGGAAATTAGTAGCATGAATATTTAGTAGACTATCTTCGAAATCTTCGTCACGAGTCCGACTCGGTATTACAGTGCAAGGGGTTAATCTAGTTATATAATTTTATTTAGTTATAACTAGACTGCATATTTTATGCATTTATGGAAAAAAATGGATGGGTGTAATTTCAAACAATAAAAAGATTACAAGAATAGAGTATCAAGACATTTCTTAAAACTTAATGAAATTTCCAAACAGAGAAATAAATTCCCATTTGGTTCCTATGTTTTGCAATTAATATATACGATTTTTCTTTTACATAAAGATATATGCGCAGTCTAGTGTAAATATCATAAAAATCCGAACCGTGCGGAGAAGGATTTCACCAGAAATGATATTGTCAGAGGAATCGCCGGTGCACATTTCAAGTTAGGAGCGCACTGGCCCGTTAAACTTGAGTTTGCCAACTGGGTACATCGATTCAGTTCTTAAGCAGACGCCTCACGGAATCCTTTGTTAATTCGCTAAACGAAATCTCTTTTTTGGCCAGATCTCACGCTGACTTTCCGCTCCACTTCACGCACAGATCTACTCGCACTGGTATAGTTCGAAAGTGTATCGGTGAATTATTCATGCTGCGTTTTCTTTTGGGCTGCGTTAGTACCCTGCACAGTGGAACTTCTCGTTAAGATGTTTACGCCGTGAATACAAACGCGTCCGGAGCGAAATAAACGTAGTCATCGAACACGGGGTTGAATGCGCAGGGATCGAGTAAAATAAATCTACGATCGTACCTGTCCGGCGAACAAAGCTTCCGTGCCTATACATTTCGGTGCATCAGGCTGTTTTATTGCGAAATGAAACCGCGCGAAACCATCGTACAATAGTGATCGAACTAGCTCGTTAACCGAAATGTATTGGGTCGTTGCATATCAAATGCCCGAGGAAAAACTATTACCAGGTTTATTATACACGACGTCCCAAAAATGTTGTACTTCTTTGAAAGGGGTGATTCCTGACGTCATTTGAAATAACTTTTTCCTTTGCGAAAATCTTCTCCGCGGTATTGTTAAGGAGTTATTAACGAAAAACATGGGCCAATCAGAGCGCGACTACTAGCGGCTCGCGCTAAGCCAGGCGTTGGCATTGGCCGAGTTGGAATTCGGCCGCAGTAGCCGCGCTCTGATTGGTCCGTGTTTTTCGTTGATATCTCCTTAACGAAGCCACGGGGAACATTTTCGCAAAGGGAAAAGTTACTTCAAATGATCCTCCGAACATTTATCAGTTATCTCGTATTTAAACTAACAATTGAGGAACAAAATGGAAATAAGGAAATTTTGTAACAGAGCTACATAATCGAGCTTTGAGTCGACAAAATTTCCTGATTAGCGCATAGTTTCCGTTACTAACCGGTTTACCTACTGCTCCATCAATACCCGCGGAATAGGTGGGCAACAATTTCAATCTGTTCCAACAAGTGGTGTTCCTCAACTTTGAAATATTATCTAGAGATAGCCCCGATGGTTCCGAACTTCCGGTGGATATTCAGCATCAGTAGACAAGAGAATTCTGGAATGACAGACATTCCAATCTCGTGACAGTAACCGATGTGGAAAGACACCAGCTCAACCGTGTCGGCTCCCGTGACGTCTGATAATATTCAAATCACTGGAATCTTGCTATTATTCTAGGGAAACGCTACTATATCGAATGAAAATAATTCTTCTAATAAAATCGGACATCTAAACTCTGCTGTCGCGAAAAATAAATTGTGTGAAATTGCTGTGTGTCAAAGAGTTGGAATAAAATAACTGCAAACATTTCAACAAAATATTACAATCTGAATTGTTTCTAACATGCTGTATAAATCACTTGATATTATTATATGGAAACAGTATTAATTAAAATGAACCATTTGGTTTAAAGCAATCATAAATAAATAATAATTAATTAAAATGTTTCCCTTAACACACAGACTCAGGTCGCCAGATCAAAACTTGTGTCCTCAGTCTACCTTCCCCTTCTACGACGCTACTCTTCACGCTACGTGACGCGTTTCGTCTCTGTCGTACACGTGTCCTGTACTGGTAGAGAGGGGGTAATTTTTTCCCCTCAATTCGTGCTCCCTCCCCTTACCTGGCGACTGGGCACAGACTTCGTTGACACGAAAAATAAATTATGTAAAATTGTCTGTGTAAAATGGAATAAAATAATTGCAAACATTTCAACATGACAAAACAGGCATAAATAAGAAAATTTTTCTAAAATTATTTACTTCAGAATAATAATCGGTAAAGTTCTTCATACTTTTGATCTGCACATTTAAGTTTCACGTGGACTGATGAATTCATTGCCGGAGTTTTCCAATATTTATTGTACTTTTAAATTAATTTAGAAATGAATGAAGCTTTCAGTAGCAGCAAATATTTTAAGAGAAATTTCACATGATACGTTCCTTGGCTGAAAACCAATCTTCGTTGAATGGAATGACGAAGAAACAAAATTCATGCGATACAGTCGGCTGAATTTCATTTCATTTCTGTTTTAATTTACTTGAAATTATTACAGCCGCGGGATTACAAAAACAATACCAACGACTCAACGCACAATTCGTTGCGTTTATTGCAAAGAAAAAAACCACAGAGTGATGCGAAAATACACTGAAACGAACAAGAAATAAACGGGTAAAAAGCGTGTAATAAGTAATCAGAGGTAATATCACTGATAATATAATCGACGGTCCACTGTGAATAATTGAAAACATTTTCGAACAGTATTTACGCCAATATAAAATCAGCGGAGCAATTGATTAATACAGTTTCAAAGATTTGTTTAATTTCAAATAATCATGAGAACATTTTTCTTAAAGTAAACTTGTCAAAGAAATAATTAAACAGATTCAATCATAAAAAAGACAATAATAGTCAATCGACATTTATAATTTATGATAAGTAATTTTTTATTTAAAAATATTACTTTTAAAATTCAATTACTACAACTAGGTTCTGCAAGTTTGTCTAAAATAGAAAAATTTGAAGAAGTCAGATAAAAATTTCGTTTCCCCCGGTATTATTTAAATAAATCATGGTCTGGTTTTAAAAATATGTTTCATACATAATTTGACGTTTCGAAGAAATAGTTTAAAAAAAAAACCACCCTGAAGAATATGTACGAGTCTTAAGAATTTTTCTTCGGTTTATCTAAAAGATCTTTCATAGCCCGAATGAAATAAATGAACAAAGTTGATGAATTATATTAGCCATTTGTTAAATGGCTCGGATGAAATTTTGAAGAGAGTGTTTTCATCAACAGGAAAGCATCTTTTGAAGGGGTAGTTAGAGCCTCTTCGCGGATCCATAGGGAAATCAGGAAACGAATTCTATAGCCGATTATGATGCACCCACAAGGGATACTTCCACGAGCGTATTCATCTTTCTGGATCGCAAAAAGTTGACAGTTTTTCATTTACCAGAAGTACATACAAGATCCTTCGACTTCTTAGAAAGTTTTCGAAGCGTCAGTAGAAAGTTTCCGACTCGCAGAGAGTTTCTTCTGCGACGTTTGACTCCGCGACGAGTCCCTTTTGACGAGCCGGTCTATAAATCTACGTCAAATTTTGTTAAACTTGATCTATGCGATCATTCATCAAAGATAAATGTGCGAGGAATGGGATCACGAACACAAAAGTATTAGCACAGCTACTTTTGAATTACACGAACTTGACAGTCTAGGTTACTGAATTCATTTATTTAATATTTTACGTGCAGTCTATTGGCGGCATATTAATTAGAATTTTTAAACGAATTCAATGGAATTAAATTAAATTCTATTTTAATTAAATAGATGTGCAAGTCTAAATACAGCGTATGTCTAATAGAAACAATTTTTTCTTTGTTGCAGCAAAGTTGGATGGTGTGAAAACGTACATGAGAATGAGAAGAGTGCCAAAACATCTACAAGTGAAAGTGATCAAGTGGTTCGACTACCTCTGGTTAACACAAAAATGTTCGGACGAGGAAAAAGCTGTGAGCTGTCTTCCCGGTAAGGATTTACAAGGTTTCTACAAAGCATATACGCCTTTAGCATTCTCCTAAGTGAAGTGTATAAAAATATTCTTCCATAAAAATTATTAAACTCAAAGCATAAAATTATTTTGCTCTTTTTCGTACCGCTGCAACGCTTCTAATTATAATAATATTGTTAGGTGCTATAACGAGAAAAAAATATCATTTGTTCTTTTTACAATACCATAAACCCGTTTAATTATAATAAAATTTTTAATACTGAGAAAACATTGATAGGATATGCTACAAAAATTATGAAAATAATATGATTTGCTGTTTTATAATACTATCGACAAAGTATACATACATATAATTATAAATATCGACAAAGCATATTTTATTCGTCAACGCAGTAATTCTATTTTGTGTCGTAACAATTTGGCACGGCGAAAGCCCTTTTCTTTCTCTTTGTTCCGTCAAAAATGATATACGCGGCTAGAAAATATCTCTGCAGTACGATTTGAGGTTGGATCTCGAACCATAAAAAACGTTCAACTGTGAAATATGCCAAGAAAATTCCTTCTGCTTTTATGAAAATAATAATACCCATTTTTCCGGGACGTTACTCGGGAAAACGATATTATAATACTATTAAAATGGAGTAATAATAAAATAACCGTTGGCATTTGGATCGATAAAGTAGTCTGCAGCTAATTTTAAATAAATTACAGACAAATCCCAGAAACTCGTGAAATTTTTTATTAATACCTTTTTTATGTGGGCCTATATTGAAAATTTATGTTAATAAAGCTTACTCTGTTTCGGAGGATACATATTTGATGGTCACAAATCTTGGTGGACGTGTTTCCGTCTCGGTAAGCTCAATTTTGAACTGCATTAAATGACCTTGAATGACCTTGGAAGACGAAAGTGTTATAGGTCAGTGAATTCTTGAAATCTCGGAAGCGCGTCCACCTAGAGAAGGTTAGTGACCACCATAACTCTGCCGAAACAGAATGAATATTATTAGAAATATTGTTTACAACGAGTTTGGAAAATAATTGCGTGCGAAACTTCAAATGGAACAGCCTGTATGAGCACTTATTTACTAAATACGTTCACATATTGTATTAAAAAATAAATTCGTGAAATGAAACGTTTAAACAACGGAAGATAAGAGAACATTCACGTAACAGACGTTCACATAACCGAGGGTGCTAGCGTATTCACGAAACGAAAAGTTGTTCAACTTCCAAAGTCGATGCTTTCTATTCCGTTCGAGGAAGCAGCATTTCGATGCGCAATCAGCCTTGCGAGAACTTCCGTATCTAATGACCTTATTCTCGAAACGTTCCAGACAAACTGAAGGCAGAGATTGCGATAAACGTGCATCTGGACACGCTGAGGAGAGTGGAGATTTTTCAGAACACGGAGGCCGGATTCCTGTGCGAGCTAGTGCTGAGACTGCGACCCGTTCTTTTCTCACCTGGCGACTACATTTGTCGTAAAGGTACGTACCCACATCCGCGCGTATGTACCTGAAGAGGTGTGTCTCGCTTCCTTCTTTCGTATCGGGCGACATGTTTTCTGGATACGATGTGATTCACTTTTGGAACGAGCTACTGGAACCGAGCCAAGAGATGTACTAACCTGGAAGGGGGCTGAAAAGTGATTGCCCTGCCCTTTCCACTTGGCCTCATTGCCAATAGCGCATCGAGGAGGCGCAGTTATAACAGAAGTACTTTATTTCGAGAAATAGCCGTTTATGATCGCCAGGCGCCGCTGCCGTTCGTAATTCATTCCCGCGAAATAAATACTAGTATATCACGGGTTATGTCGATCAATTCACAGGCGGAGCCTGGGTCTGTTCTGGCCCGGAGTATCAACATCGTCATTCATTTATTCAGTTTCTACGGGAAAAAATGAGAAACACGAGAAACGTTGAAGAAAATGCAGATTTCATATTGAAGTTTGAAAGCGACACTTACGGAATTTATTCAGGAATAAGATATTGCGAGGTCACAAAGACAGCACGGACCCGAGGGTTTTTCTTAGATAAGGCCTCGGAATTATGTGCTCGCGACGGCCGGTTTTCGAAGTCTACGCCCCCTTTTTCCGGCCGAGCCTCTCGCTCCCCGTGGCGGCCCACAGTGCTCGGAACTCCTCAGGCGCGTACCATAGGAGCTATTCGTGATGCATTAGGGCGACACACGTATCAATAGGTTTCCAGATTACCGTCGAGGTACTATTATCAATGCGCTTTTTTTCAGTGGTATCCACTGTAGGCCTATTCCACTATGTCGCACGATAATTTCGGACAATAGCTGCAGAAAATAAATTTGGAAAATAAATTCGGAAGATAAATTTTAAAACTAGTTTTTAATTGTATTAAAATCTGGGATAACTTGATTTTCACGCATGTTTAGACGTGCTTGGCAAATTGGTAAGATCTACGGGAAGTTTGGACGTAGCAGTTCGCATCGCCAACACTTACATTGTAACTCTCTATGGTACGTGCCTGAGCTGTCTCGAGCAGTTCAGAGATATTGTGCTCTTTTCACGCGCATGCGCGACCAAAGACAGGACCGTATCTACATCTTAAAGTAGGCAAAGTAGTGGGGAACTATTACTGGTGGGAAAGTGCTATAACTATGTATTATATGTATATTATGTGTACATATGTATATATTAAATTTTAATATATATGTATATTGTATATACACACATACACATGTTATACATTCATTTTTCCCCATTTTGGTCAAACATTTTACGTTACTGACGCTAAAATCTACGCGCATGAGCGTGAAAAGAGCACAATATCTCTGCACTGATCTCGAGAACTACGACCGTCACTGAGAGCGAGACGCGCAGTCGGGTTGAGGGGGCGTTGCTTTCGAAAACCGGCTGTCGCGTCGCGTCGCGAGCACATAATTCCGAGGCCTCTCTTACAATTAGATCAAGGCTGTACTTCAGTGATGGGCACGGTAGGGGCCCCTGAGTTGTCTGCTTCTCCCACCAACCTAGTCACCTTTGGAGGGACGTATGAGGGGGAAAACGAAGGCACTGGAAGGCACTCAAACACTGCGGCAGTCAAAAATGACCATCACTGCTGTACTTTATCGATGGTACAGCTCTGATAGTAAATTGTGTATGTTTACAATTGCTTCATGCATCAGCTAGTAATCCTTCCAACATGTAAAGGAAGACTCATTTCGTTGAAGGGGGTCATCCCATGTGAGAGCTTCCTTTTCTTGCTTTTTTTAGGAATTTTTTTTTAATGGCCCATAAAACATACGATCTCGAAATTTTTATCACACTTTTATTGGCATTTTAACAGTCTCTCAGAATTTTTTCAAACCAAAATAACGAGTTGGATCGACTTTACATCGTTCGGAAGACACTCATGTGTAAAAATTGTAGGTTGATGGCGACCATGATTCCGGAGGTTTCGATCATCTGATATCAAGAAATCAAACGGCATTTTAATTTGTAGACCTGCGGCTATCGCCGGTATCAAAATAATATAAAAATATCGAGAATTGAATTTTTGGCACGGTTTTAAACTTTAAGTTCCAAGTTTCGTCATATTTTTCGTCTTTTTCAGCTTTAAAAAAAAAACTATAGCAGATATCAGAAATATTTTGGTACGGGCGAGAACTATAGATGTGCTGACTATACCATAAAAATTTGAGCGACATCCGTTCAGTAGTTTCTGAGATATCATGGCCGCCAATATGAAAAATACAGTTTTGAGAAAAACGCGTTTAAAGATTAAAGTACGATTTACACAAAGAAAATGAAAACTGACCATTAGTCTGCGATGTGTTGAGAAATTGTTTTGGCTCAATACTCCGAAGTGCACGTTGATTCGAATGCACTTTTTTCCAGCATAAGTTAATTTACAGCTGATTGATATTTCACTGGTTATTTATTAATACTTTAATCGTAATGAGGCAAACAGATGCTCCGTTCTACGTTTATAACAGTCGAAGGACATCGAATATCGAAATATCCTTTTACCTGCATATTCTAGGAATGATACAGAAGCAATTTGTGCGAAAAAAAATTTTTCGATTTTTTGGATCTGCCATATGGGATGACCCCCTTAAACAAAAATTGAAAAATTTCTTCCGTTTTGAAGAGTGTACGGAGACTACTGCTGCTAACTGCGCTTCCAAATCGTTCCACCTAATTGGCGAGCTGGATTCCAGCTCCAAAATTCCACATAAAGACTTGGTTAAATATTTAGGATTAACATTAGACAGTAGATTCTTATTAAATATTCACCCCCAAGTACAGTTACTTTTTCACTCCCGCGCTCTCAGCCGAAAAGCAAAATTAATCTGCTGCCAACTTCTCATTAGGCCCATTCTAACTTACGGTTGTGAAATATGGTACAATATCAGTGCTTCCATAATGGAAACAATACGAGTTTTCGAAAGGCGATGCCTCAGAGCTTGCCTTGGCTCATACAGATCAGCTCACTCAAATTACAAAAGATATATAAATAACGAAACAATATACAACAAAGCCAACATCAGCAGAATCGATAATTTTATAATTAAAATAATACGAAACTACTTTGCCAACATAACTTCCATAACAGACAATAGCCTAATTTTCCCAATAGCATATCCAGATGATAATTACATACGAAAAACACTAACAACCGGCTTTATCCCACCCGAGGCATTTATATTTCTAGACAAACACGGATACATCCAGAACAAAAACGCAACCCGATATTGTACCATATCCCACGCCACAAAGCAAGAAAACGCATACTCTCCATCCCCCGGGAGCCTTATCAACTAGTGTACCGATAAAGCACTGCGATCCCACGAAGGGACTTCCTAGAAATCCGTGATTTAGATTATAAAAAATACTGGTGGTTAGCCGATAGATTGAAGCCGTCGTAACATATAGAATTCAGCGAAATAGGATTAGTATTAAAATAACTTCCTGTAGACTAAATAGATGTAAGAGACTCGAGATCGTAATCTCAGGTGACTATCGTGCAATAAACAATTTAGCCTCACCTCCCCTAACCCACCTCACCCGCTCACTTCATTCCCATATCCCCTCCCTCATTTGTAAATAACATTTCATCACCCTTCTTCTCCCCCGCCGCCATGTATATGTACAAATTGCGAATTTAGATTTTCGGACTTAGAATTAAGGATAAAAATAACAACGCGATCTCCTGTTTTGTTAAGAGCTTTTTTCGGGAGAAAGAATCCAAAGACCAAATATTTCCGGTTGTGAACTGCACACACGTATTACGTGCAATACGATCAAAAATTTCGAGGAGTAGGTTGACGCCACCCCTCAGACCAAAGACAATAATTTTATAATTCTAATGTTCCTATACATATACATTAGTACCTGTAGAAATAAGTATCATCGTTAAGAAAAACTTTTTTTTTGTTTATTTTTATAATTATTGTAAAAACCGTTAATATCGTTGTAGATCTCTAAATAAACCATAAAAAAAAAAAAAAAAAATAGTCTCGGACTGCGAAACCGCTGATGACTTTTTGGACCAAGTTCGAATCCCGCCTGGGTCAATCTTTTTTTTGTTTATCAGATGTTTTTTCGCTTCCTAACCACAAAAGTGTTCGAAGTGTGCTTTGAGATAATCAGTTTTCTCTTGCAGTTGACCTTGAGTGACCTTGAATGACCTTCATAATAGGTCATTGTATTCGTCTTGAAACACTCTATCAGAATGTAAGCAAAAAAATATACTGTTCCGTTTAAAAAAACAGAGTTGACCTTTATATCACCTTGACGCCTCCACCTACAGAAAAATTGGTAATACCAGATTATAAGCCCCCCGATACCAAGTAAGTTTGGTCTAATGCATTTTCTCCTATCTTCAAAAACAAGCGAGTTATTCAGGTGACCTGTTTAAAATGCCCCACCCTGTATAGTTAACTATTATATCATATATAATTTAGGATTTTCCGGTCGCAGAACACATGAATTCTCAGGAAATCGAATCTTACAACTCCAACAGTTATTGCTTCGAAACTAATTTATCACTCTTGACCTTTATTTATGAATATATCTGGAAATAGTTTTAAGGATCAGAAAACATCTGATAAACAAAAAAAGAGATTGACCCGGGCGGGATTCGAACTTGGTCCAAAAAGTCATCAGCGGTTTCGCAGTCCGAGACTATTTTTTTTTTTTTTTTTTATGGTTTATTTAGAGATCTACAACGATATTAACGGTTTTTACAATAATTATAAAAATAAACAAAAAAAAAGTTTTTCTTAACGATGATACTTATTTCTACAGGTACTAATGTATATGTATAGGAACATTAGAATTATAAAATTATTGTCTTTGGTCTGAGGGGTGGCGTCAACCTACTCCTCGAAATTTTTGATCGTATTGCACGTAATACGTGTGTGCAGTTCACAACCGGAAATATTTGGTCTTTGGATTCTTTCTCCCGAAAAAAGCTCTTAACAAAACGCCGAAAAAAGTGGTTTTTATTTTTTTCAACTATGACGCACCACTCTCAGGGATTTGAAAAAAATTGAGCATAATCCTTATGATAATATCTCATTTCTGAATTAAATCTGTAGGTGTGCTCTTTCGATTTCTATATGAAATCTGAATTTTTTCGATTTTTTTTGTGTTTTTCGCGTTTTACAACCAGAGTTTGCAACGGAAAAATCTGAAAATGATACCTAATATGTGGCTTAGTATCCAAAATGTGTCAGAATTTTTTCAGAATTTTTAACTGTCAATAAATAAGGAAAATGGGCCAAAAACTGGTTTTTCGATTTTCCTCAATAAACTACCCTTACAGATGAGATATGGGGCTGTAACTTGGCAGATCGGGGTCTTTTTGGGTAGGCTATCGAATAGCCAAAGCTCGATTAAAAACTCGTCGGGGGCGAATTTCACCACCAAACCCGGGCTATAGCCTTTGATGCGCCAAAGATTGCGAATGAACTTCATTCAATGAAGGTCGACTAGATTCGCGACGTGCCCACATCGCCGGCAGAATCATTGATTGCCGAGTTAGCGGAATCAATTCAGGTGTGGAATAGTTTTCGTTAGATCTGTCACGAGTCGGTCAATATTTCTCCGGTCTTTCGGATCGGCGAACGTGAGCAACCGGGCAAATAATTCTCTCTCGCCTGGGGAAACGCGCAGAGGGAAAATCGGGCGAATGGGGATGAAAGAAGAGACGAAGAGGTCATCCTGCTGTCTTCTTTGTCTTGTTCATCGTCGTGGAAACGACAACCGCATGGTCCCCGGAATGCGGCAACCGTTTCCTACCCCTACTACGGTGATAAACGCTTTCGTTTGATGACCGTGCCGCGAGTGCATCATTGCCGTACAGTTGGCGTCGACCGAGTTACACACGGCTCATGACCACATCATGTCGCACAGATCGATGAAGTTTTCGTTGTTCTTAATGGTACGATCTTAATGCAATGTGTAACTGGTGAGTCGTCTAACTGTACCATCTTTTACTTTGTCTACAGTTTACGTACCAGTGAAGTGGTAGGGGAAGGCGGGGTATTGTGAGCCACTTTTTTTTATTGCCAAAAAACTGCTATTAAATTAAGTTTTTCATCAAATTTCAACGCTAAATGTTGTAGTATGAAGATTTACCTTTCTTTTAAACACAATAGTTTAATCGAATATCTGCAAATTAGATGATTTTAAGACTATTACAAAAAATTTGCATTTTCTTGAATTTGCAAAATCTCGGGGAATCGTGAGCCACTTTCAAAATCAAATAAAAATTACAATTTCTGTTATGAAATGTTTATTCATGTATCTGAATGACAAAATAATTTTTTAATAATAAGAAAAAAAGTTAAAAATAACCACAATTAATCTGAAATGCAAAGCTCACAAGTCCAATTTCTTGCGGTCATTCCGGCGCATTCCAAGTGGATGGCACGATCGCAGACGTTGCAATGAATGGTGTTTTGGCGGTTCATCTTTTTCGGCATATTTTCCATGCAAATTATGCAGAAATCAGATAAAATATCTATTAGATATTGCCAAAAAATTTATATCTTGCTCGAATATTGCATAAACAATCATTGAGAAACATCAAACACCTGAGGTTAGCGCATTAAATGTAAAAAATCGAGTGGCTCACAATTCCCCGAGAAAAGTGGCTCATAATTCCCCGAACCCTTATTTTTACAACTTGGCCACAAACAAATAACACAAATCTAACCTAATTGAAATTTCTTTATTTATTTCGAAAGCTTGAAGTCACACGAGTATTATAAACACAGTTACCTGCTTAGATCCACAGAAAAATGTAACAACAGTAGACCAAACACAAAATGAAAATAATACTTCGAGCGCAACGAATTTGTATCTGCTAACAGAGCAAAGTAATGATGCGGGTGCGTACTTCAACTGATCGTGGAAATATTACCTTATTATGAGACAACTCAAAAACAGTTGTTCGCAGCTGTCAATATTTACCAGTAAAACAAAGATGGCGCTGGCTCACGATTCCCCGTGGCTCACAATACCCCGCCTTCCCCTACTAATTTTTTTGTAGTCAGTTTAAATAATTTAGATTTACAATCGAGACATTACTACAGTCATTTTATGCACAAATAAATAAGTTTTCTTGTCATTTAAAAGGAATTGCAGAATTTCTATTTTACAATTTCTGTAATTTTTTTCCATACACTTGAATGTAAACTCATGCCTACCATTCGAACCACACTATTACTCATTTCCACGACAAAGTTTCAAATTTCACTTAACAACAATATATCATTTCTTTTGCTCAAAGGCACAAATACTCTTTCGCAATCTATCTTGCTCGAACAATTTGTCACGCGGACTAAAGTTTCTTATTCTAGCCTGCAGTTATCCGCGGAAATTCATTTCGAAGATGTGTTAAGTACCGCTCTTCAAAGCAAATCTGTCGTGCCTTACGTTCCTATTTTAATTGCGAATTTATCCGTGACAGATTAATTATCCATAACCTGAACCTGAGGTTAAAAAACTGCCGCCTTTAAATTAAAATGTTAACTACCGTCATCAAATATTTATGATATTAAACCAAAATAATTTTATGCACACTCTTATTTAAAGTCATAACGCGTGACGTGATAATCATGGTATGATACGAGAGATTTTATTTTAATTTTAAAATCCAATGATTCTCTTAAATTATGCAATCTTTCAAAAATTGCGCAGTCATTGGAAGCAATTAAAAGTATTGATACACTATTTTCGACCTAATCAAAATTATTCAGAAAACAAGTTTAGTTTTATTTAATTCCTATGTCTTCCAATTGACTCGGGAAATTGTTATTTTGCATAAAAATGCCTAGTCTAAATATGATGAATTAAGGGGTTACACCACCTTCGCGCTCGGAAAAATTGGTATAAAAATAAACTTTTTTTTTATGCTGCCATTAAGTATATAAAATGATCTTCATTTTACACATATATATAGTAGTTTTATGAACAATTTACAATATTAACGATTTAAAAAAATAAAAAATGGCGGAGATATAAGCCGATAAGTAGGATCCTCTTTTGAAAATCCTTGCTGATGGTGTATTTGATTTCTCTGTTAGACATCGTTTAAAACATAATAAATAAATTTTTTCTTATTTAAAAGGGTAATAGATGAAATGTGACGTAGGGAAAAATTTTAAAAAATTTTTTTGTAGAAATGACAACTGTTTGAAAAAAAACTCGAATTTGCATCGAAATTTTGAGTTTAAAAAATTTATAACTTTCGCACATTACCCTTTTAAATAAGAAAAAATTTATTTATTATGTTTTAGACGATGCCTAACAGAGAAATCAAGTACACCATCAGCAAAGATTTTCAAAAGAGGGTCCTACTTATCGTCTTATATCTCCGCCATTTTTTATTTTTTTTAATCGTTAATATTGTAAATTGTTCATAAAACTACTATATATATGTGTAAAATAAAGATCATTTTATATACTTAATGGCAGCGTAAAAAAAAAAATATAATTTTTATACATATTTTTCCGAGCGCCAAGGTGGTGTAACCCCTTAAGAGAAACAACACTTGTAGAGTCATTAGGTTCTCGTCCAGCACAATGGGCTGTTCGAGTGAAATATTTGCGTTGAAATTCTGTTAAAATCTGTTGCAGGTGAAGTGGGGAAGGAGATGTACATAGTAAACAGGGGGAGACTGCAGGTGGTGGCTGACAATGGAAAGACAGTTCTCGCTACACTAAAGGCGGGTTCCTACTTCGGGGAGATCAGCATTCTCAATATGGGGACTGCAGGTAAAGAGTGCGGTAAATATTCCAAGCGGACCAGGGGCCCGTGAGCTGTCCCCCTCATATTTCACGATCACGATTTCACGTTTCACGTTCTTACCACTCTGTGAGAGGGCAAGCCGTCGAGCCGGTATGAGCCGATCTAAAACCGATTCTTTCTAGTAACTTTATTTACTCTTGTACTCTCTCTGTCACCGACATTCCTGTTGTCGATATCCACCAGCCACTCGCGATCGACGATCACGCAACGAACATGGGACGCGCAGGGAAACCGATCTAATGCGACCAAGTCGTATTTCGTGGTGCATCCATACTTTGCAATTCGGTTCAATGTTTCCGACATGTATTAGATTGAGGCATACGTCATTTCCGTTTTAATGGATTAATTTTGTATCATTGATTTTAATGGGTCTAGTTTGACCCATCATAGTACATTTATACCTTTATATCAGTTCTGTATGAAATGTATTAAATGGGGTCGTAAATAATTTCTATTTTAATATATCGATTTTATTCATCAGTTAAATTAGCAATTGCATCGATCGTAGTACTTTTACTATAGGTCATAAATAATAATTATGTGACACTCTTACAAACATATTTGTGACATTTGTCTGATTAAAACAAATATTTGCTCGTTCAATTCACGATTCAGTAGAACCTCGATTATCCGAAACGATGATATCTGAATTCGCTATTATCGCATACGTGTTTCAGATTCATGATTCATTATACAAATAGCAAGGTAAGTGTTTTGTTATCCATGAGTGTTCCATTCATCAGTTAGGATAATCATCGCGAATTATGCAAGTAAATATGATCCAAACCGTGTCGTTTTTGGGGTTGTTTTGATCAGAAGAATGTCACAAACATGTTAGTAGGAGATTCATAAAAAAATAATGCAGTTCAAAAAATCTGTTTTATCGACGAGCTTTGATTTTCCATGTTCAACGATAAGTAGGAGGTAATAGATCAAGGAATACAGCCTGTACACACTGTACCGTGGTCAATGTGATTTTTTACTGTAATATACGAATTACGGTGTAATTGAATTACATTTGATACATTTAACAGTGCAAGCGACATTTACCACTTACGAGACAGTAAGATAGTATTTATACTATTAATTGCATTTGCAAAATTGAACATGGAAACCAAGTCGGGATTGCAAGGGGTTGGGACGAGGCTGCGCGAGATAGAGCTGATGATAGCTAATGCATGAACCGTGGGTAAGGAGCTGGTAAGGGTTTTCGTACGAGCTACGGACGATTTCCCTCTTGCGCAAAAGCATACAAACCCTTGATCGCACTCTCCGTCGTCACTCTAAATGCAACCTGAGATTGTGCATCTCAACAGAAAAATACAGGGTGTCCCGAAATTGTAGTGCTTCCTTCAAAGGGATGATTCCAAATGTCGTTTGAAGTAACTTTTCCTTTTGCAAAAATGTTCTCCGCGGCATTGTTGAGGAATTATTAATGAAAAACACGGACCAATCAGAGCTCGGCTACAGCGGACGGATTCCGGCGCGGCGAGAGGTCCCGCTAAGCGCAATGTTGGCATTGGCCGAACCGGAACTCGTCCGCTGTAGCCGAACTCTGATTGGTCCGTGTTTTTCATTCATTTCGCAACAGTCTAATCTGTTAATACTTTGTATTACCTTCTTTATATTTCAAGATAACGATGATTCGTCAAAAGTATGAATAGATCTTTAATTGTTTCAATGGTAAAGCCCTTTTTAAACAAATCGAATTTTTATTCGTACCGGTAAAATATCGAATAAGAAAGTAAAAATATTTTAAGAAATACACAAAAACGTCGCACATTTATTTAGTTTAGGTATATCCATATCGATGTATGATAAAGAAAACATTCGTAGGACGTCGAAAATTGAAAACAAACAAAACGAAGTCCTCGAGTTCGGTTATCTCGCCGTAACATAAATATCATTTTCCATTCGGACGCAAAAATAAAAAAATTTATTTATAAGGCAACAAGGTATTTGTTGTAACTGTCATTTATATTGTTCCTATATTTATGTTGCGGTCTTCCTGCTTTATTATAAGTGAAAAATAAATTATATTTATAAGAATAAATGGGACTGAGAAACGTGGACAAAATCGTTGCGAGATCGTCGAATCGTTTTGGAAAAGGCCCGTGACACGAATTGCCCTTTAGCCTTCGACCCTCTGTTTTATCGATTGTTGTCTTTCAGCTAACATATCAGCACGATCTACAAAAAAAATTATAGTTGTCGCGAAGAAGTAACTAGTATTTTCTGAGTCGCCAAATCATAGCCTCTTTCTGCCAGTACCGAATTAGTCACGTGACATTGTGATACACGCACGACAGAGATGCAATGCGTCACGTGACCGGGACGTGGTGGAAGCGTGGGGGAACAGCGTCGTGGAAGGGAAAGGGTAGAGTGGGAGACAAGTCTTAATCTGGCGACTCTGCCCACATTGACTGTGTAATAGAGATGTATTGATATTTCGTAAAGAACATGTCTGAAACACTGTAGATCGTGTTGGTTGATCGATTTATGACAAAAACAAACATATCTTTAGTCACTCTTGACTTTTATCATGCTTCCGTAGTTACTCTAGCTGATCTAGTTTAGAATTTTCCATTTGAAAATGGGATATGCTCTTCTAACATCTTTTTAATCCTCTTTCCAATTTCTTTTGGCGATCGATGACGCTTTTATGATATGCTGATACACATATTTCTTGTATCTATTCGTTTTAATTGACCGAAGGAAACATTTTCATGTATTGGCAATTTATTTAGTTTCAATTTGTTAATCTATTTGGTACCGGCGATTACTGTTTGAAGATGGAAATTCTTGCAAACAATCCTCGTAAACAATGCTAAATTGTTAACATAAGTCAAAGCTGATTAACATTATCCTTAAATGTGGTTATTGAACTGTATTTTTGGTCGCAAAAGTGTTTGAATATTTATATGTGTACTTATATGATATGTATGTTTATAATAATTCTATATTTTGTATTTACGTTTGCACGAGAAATTACATTATGACCACTTGTAAATACAACCAGAAAGAGCACACATTATTTATTATGTTGCTGTTTAACTAATTCATGTCGAAGCTACACAAACAATGTATGTATAGTTTATTCAACTTCGAAAGTACGAATACGTAATCAATATTGTAGAACTATTAACATCTTTTTCTATTTGTTATGTCGACGTGTTCAAACATTTTTATGATCAATCCTATATAAACTTTGGACCACAGAATCGGGATGATTGCATTAACATAACAGCATCATTAGTCTGCAAATGAATTTATCGAATAAATTATAAATACTCAAAATGTTTCTGGGATTTCTTTTCGTTTTTGTACTTTCCTACTGTTACTCGATGCATTACTGTTATTCGTGTATTACATATTTCGCAATTCTTCGTTGCCATTACTTATCGTAGCCACTAAACAATGATTGTAACTTACTGCTGTAATGCATACACTCCACAAATATGTGATTAATCCGCATCCGGATTTCTCATTATTTACGCCCACATATTGACTATTACAGTTAGCTCACTGTATATTGTGCAATTTCCATGTAACAAACATTTTGTCAACATAGTTTGCGAGGAGAGGTAGTCAACACTACCTTTGACTCTAAAATTACATTTAACCCTTCACTAGTCACGTGACAACATTGAATTTTTTTACGAATTCTACGGTTTTATAAAAGTGTACAACTGTTTTTAATGTATCAGAAAATAATACTCAATGCTTAATTACAATTACGCTTTTCTGTCCTTTTGCCAATAGCAATTCATATGACTGGTCAAGTGTTAAATAATGATAATAAATAATACGAGGATTAGGATAAAAAATTTCGTTGCGCGAATGAAGTAAAAAGTGTTAACAAAAGTATTAGTATAAAAAAATTTAATTACAAATTTGGAAATTTGTTATTAACATTCTGCATTATTTGTGTTTGTAACTAACGCATTTTGTAGCCTAATCTGACGTATTCATGCCACCAGTATACTAAATGTGAACGAAATTATTGAAACTATTAAACACACTGTTCCAAAATGGTACAACGTTTGTTCAATGTTATACAAACAATTTTAAACTAATATTTTATGTATAATCCCTATGCATTTGAGTTCCTCAAAGTACAATACTTGTGCACTCTAATACATTTATTATGAGCCATTTTACACAAAGTAACTATCATCCTTGAACAGCTTGATGTTGCACCTCTTCTTACTATACTTTCATAATTGCATCGGAGTGAACACGCGAAGCTAACATTTGTTGCAGTGAATCCGATGCACTGACAATTTTGGTAAATAATGTTCTTATAGAAAATACTTAATTCTTACAGTGTACCACGAAAATTTAGTAAAAATATTCGTAATATAAGTAAAAAAATAAAAATATAAGTAAATTAAGTTCCAATTATAAGTACATAGAGTATGTCACACAACGTTCGAATATGTAATGTGGATACTATGCTATTTTTTTTATAGAGAAACAGAATGATTCAGCTTGAATTCATAACAATTGACAGCTTACGTTTTATTTTACGGTATTGACAATTTCTGTGCGTATTTTATTCGTAGCAAAAAACTATTACAGCATAAAATATGTTTGTATGGTCAAAATGTTATTTGAAATAGCATACATAAATAATTTTTCGATTATTATGTAAGAATCAGAAATTATTCTCGTTTATGATTCCATCTATTAAAAAGTATTAAATATGTATAAAACATTACTATTCCATAACTTCAATGAAAACATTTTGTTTGCAGTAGGAATCACGTACGCTTATTATTGTAAATTATAAATTGCAATTCCAGTGTCATACACTGTGAAGTTTTATGCAAAATAAAATTTTCTTAAGATAAAATTAAGTAGGAATTCACTTTTTCTAGCAATAATAATAATATGTTATCAAACAACAAAAATGCTTTACCTTATGAAGAAAGAAATGAAATGTAAAAGTTATATTTAATATTGCATTTCTTAATTGAAGTATTTGATGGAAATGAGGCGTTTTAATACTTTTAATTTACAATTATTAGATTGTAAAGATGCATCCATGAGGAATTATTCAACAAAATTTCTTTAGGTATATATTGTAAAAAAAAATAGCTGAAAATTTTAGTAGACACGTCTTTATGCGAAATACAAATTTTTTTCATTACAAGGTGTGGTAATTACATGAAAATTCATTTCTAGTCTTAATAATTTTAATCTTTTAATAGATAGTATATTCTATCTATTATCTTATATATGCTATAGGATATTCCTAAAATGTTCGAGTTTCTTGAAAGGGGCGGTTCCTGAGGTCATTCGAAGCGACATTTTCATTTGCAAAAATGAAAACCTGTCAAAAACACTCGTACCTGTCAAAAACACTGTAAATTGCTCAACTTTAAACACTCATAACTTTTGAATCACTGATCTCCTAGGATTGAAACTTGGATTTTTGGAATTTTCTCGTAAAAATCTACAGGATTACATAAGAAAAAGGCAAAAATTTCTAGTTACCTAAGGTACAGTGCAGCCCTGATCTAGATTATACTAGAAAATTTTAATCATTAAAAATAACATAACCATATTCTTATATGCTCCTAGTACTTTCACTGTTCTATGTTTTATGCACTAATTTTTCTCATAAACCTAGCATTAATAAAACAATGTACTTACGAGAAGCAAGTGTAAAGCCATTACAAGTGCAAAGCGTATGTGATTCCTTAAATCTAGCAAGATTCAGTAACTCCAAAAGTTTCTGCGTGTTCTAAGAAAATTTGCATTCGAGAAGCTCCGGTCCGATGGAAACGTGCTCATACGAATAAAGTATCACGTAGCTTGTCAATCGACAATGAAAACTTTCCTAGGCATGAATTTTACGGCGTACTAGCCAAGGTTATGCTTCCGATATTTCGATAATAGAGTTTGCATAATAGAATCGAGAATCTATTACAATATGCAACGTCAGTTAAGGTAGGATCACACACACGACCAAATGGGAATTTGTGAGGTTCAGAAACGATCGATTCTGAGCGGATACAAACGAAAGCTTGATGCATCCCGATAACCAATAAATGGCTACATCGTCGCAGGTAACCGGCGAACAGCCAGCGTGCGATCGGTCGGATACTCGGACCTCTTCGTCCTCAGCAAGAAGGACATGTGGGACGTCCTCAAGGAATATCCTGCTGCCAGATTCCGCCTCGAAGCCATCGCCGTAAAGAGACTCGAGAAATACAAGAGGGCGCCTCCGGAGAAGAGTAAGAATGATTAAACACCATTCACATAACGTTATTTCGAAATTTTCTCAGATCAGTCCACAAACTAGTAGACCGAGGATCATTAAAATTTATCAAGTATTTGAACACTCCGATTCTCGAGAAATTGCCACTATTTGACTCATGATAATATAGTTAAAAATATACTACAATCATAAATTTTGATTCTATAAAATATACAATTCATATAAATTCAAAATATGCTTTCAATAGTGATTTTACAATCTCCATCACTCAGTTTTTCATCGACTTTTAAAGAAACTCTTCTTCTTAAAAAGGAGTCGTTAGAAGAATTAACTTGTGGACTGATTTGATACATTTATTAAATATCTAGTTTTTATTAGTTTTTATTATTAGGTCGTTACATATGAATTGTCCGATTTTGGAATACAAATGTTATAGAGTAACTTCATAAGGATTCTATCTTCATTTTTATTTAGATATATAATTTTACTTTCATTAATAAATTTTATTTAGAAAAAAGTTAGGTTTATGTAAGTTTATTGTTAAAAATCGGACGTTTTATATGTAACAACCTAATGTTACTCTTACTGATTTATTTTACATACATGCTTTTACTGTATACATGCATATAACAGAATGAAATTAAAAAATTATGCTCTATTTCACCGAAATGCTTAGAACAACAGATACAGTTCGAAAATCTCTCAAAATTAGCAGGGTCTCTGAAAAAATGTGTGGGGCTGAATCTTGTTTGACTAACGTATGTACACAAAAGTGTTAATAAAACTGTTTAATACTCACATAAAAATGAACAGATGATAGAAAAAGACAACTACGTAATTGATAACGAAGATTCTTGTGAAAATGTATTTATTTGAAGCCATTGTCGGATAATCAATATTATGAATTATGAATTGCTGTTTATACGTGTTTCAATTTTCAATACCTACGATGTTTCCTCATTTAATTTTCGGAGCAATTCAAACTTGGAATGCACGGGTCAGGCATCATTTACGATGTGGTATTTTAGTAATAGCATAAATTAATAATAATAATTAATTACGTGTTAGTAATTAATTGTTTATTAATAATCTATTCGCTGTTTATCAGGCATTTCTGTATCAATTTACAATAGAAAGCTGTTCGTTTTTATACATCTAACAAAAAGCTAAACGGCATTTGATGTCTGAAATATTTATTTATATTTCGCATAATGCAACTTTAAATTAAAAATAATTCAAAGATTCCATAAAATAATTCTATAGATTTAAAAGATTAATAAAAACTCGTACATAAACTTCGTATACTAAAAAACCATAATATATTCATGCGAACACCAAAGGGATGATAGTACACCACCAAATTAAAGTATCAAAAAATTATAACCACTTAATTGCCGACCATTTTACCTGTGCCCATTGTAAAGTATAAAATCTCTACTTTCACTTATTTTTCCAAAGCCTTTATTTTTCCTAATTTTTTCCAAAGTCCTGTTTCTGTTATAAAATTGAGTAAAAGATTGCAGGTGCTCTTCTTCTGTTGAAATTTCACACATTCAAACTACTTTATGTAGTTTAACAAATTTCTTTCCACATTCTTTTCAATGTAATCTCACGAGGGAAGTCTCTTCTTTACATTGACCTCTGAAATCTTGATCTCCGATCCTCCGTTTTTACAGCACTTTACACACTAGACACTCGCGCACTATCCATACATACTAAAATTTCGAAAGAAAGGAGACAACCTTAGTGTCTCACCCCACTTTATAACAGAAAAGGGTCTCTGAAAATACTAAGTTTAAGGGGATGAAAGTAAAGACTTTATCCTTTAGAATGAGCGCAGGCAGAATATCGGAAGATTACTTTACAGGAAGTTACGAGACTTCGGGCATCGACAATTTTTTTATTAAAATTTACCGCTCGTTTAATCTCGTGGCGTAGCGTATAATGAACTTATTAAAACATCCCGAACCACAATCGCGTTTTGCCGATGTTAGGGGAAAGTAGCAAAGAATTGCAAAAAATCGAATTTTTAAGATTTAAACAAACAGCGACATCTAAAATCTGTTCTCGCAGCTCTATTACTTATAAAAAAAAATACACATCTTCACCATGTAAACTATTGTAAACTATTTCTCTAGCTCGAATAGTTCCCAAGATATTCAATAAAATACGTTTCGGACCCCCAACTTCGAGGGCTGTTCCTCACCCCTTCAACGTGGACGACGTCCGATAAAAAAAAAACAGTTGTCGAATATTTTTCTAAGAACTAGCTCTCACGAAAGTTTCATTAAAATCGTCGAGTGTAACTTGCATATGTCCTCTTGTGAGATCATTGCCGAACCGTAGTATGCGTCCAGTTGACTCTGCTACGGCAGCTATACCCAATCGCGCGGTTCCAAGAACAGCTATGCTCTATTCAACGAGCCGGGACAAGGCAGATTAACAAAACATCAACTAAGCCAAGCACGTCATAGACGCAACGGCTTATTGGCTCTGGCCAACTAATCCGACTTTGCCCTATTTAAATGGTACCATCGGAATGGTGGCTTCGAAATGATCATCACGCGCACTTGTTTACCGCTGGTTTCACTCGTTGAACGCACTAGGGATTTTCTTCGGGGACCGGCCTGCTATAAACCTTTCCCGCGGTACGGTTTCACTGTGCAACCATTATCTGCCATTTGTAGAGCAGCCCATTTGATTTATTCACGCGGCCGATATCGCCACAAAATGAATTTTTCACTGTATAGCGCGTGCTGGACCCTGTACACTCTACAGTGTAGAGGGAGGCTCTGCTGAAATTATCACGACACAACATCTCTCCCCCTACTACCTGATCCGTCACCGATCGCTATATGTATATGTATATCCTCATCCGCTTTCAGCACACATTGAGGGGAAAATTTACCCTCTCTCTGCCAGTACCGGATTAGTCACGTGATTGGGCAGCGGCGAATGCGTGGGGACTGGCGTCGTAGAAGGGGAAGGTAGAGTGGGGCAGAGTTGTGCTAATTCAATTACATTGTAATTCAATTACGCAATTGAATTACATTGTATTTCAAATACATAATAATTCAACTACGTTGTAACTGAATTACATAATTCAAACCTTTCAATTAATTAAATTACTAAAGATAATTAAAATAAACCTATAATCAGTC
This sequence comes from Lasioglossum lativentre, assembly GCA_916610255.1. Classification (NCBI taxonomy): domain Eukaryota; kingdom Metazoa; phylum Arthropoda; class Insecta; order Hymenoptera; family Halictidae; genus Lasioglossum; species Lasioglossum lativentre. The sequence continues at coordinate 8,984,738 of OU744355.1, read as the reverse complement.
AAAGTGATCCTATTATTGGCTAGTGGTAAGCCGAAAACGTTCTTTTTTCAGTTTTTTGTTATTAGATAATGTATTTCATTTTACTTACATATAATATATTAATGTTTGTTCAATGAGTCTCATTAGATGATAGTCTTTATTTTTTCCTAACCAAGGTAAAGTAGGGAACTGTTTCCTTTTTCTGCTTTTTATGTTTATGTTTGAAATTTAAAAAATGTATAACGCAGAAGTTATTTCTGTTCAGATATTATAAAATAAATAATTAATTCCTTCTGTTTGAAACCTTCACATGGATTTTTCAACCTCTTATTACCTATTACTTTATTATTCTTTAATTTTTTATTTTAATTTACTTACATCGTAATTCGTTATTAATGTAATTTAATTACATCGTATTTTATAATTGTACAAATTACAATATGTCTGAATTACAATGTAATTCAATTACTTTGTAATTATAATTCCTGGAGTAATTCAATTGTAATTCTGCACAACTCTGGAGTGGGGACTCTCTGATTCTAGCGTCTAAGGTAGGACCCGCTAGATGGCCTTACTGACCAGTTCTCTAGCGGGCCTAGGACGAAACCCTCCTTTTCCTCCTCTTTTACGCATTTTTCGCAGCAGCTGAACAACAATTACAGCGAAATTGTTGATCAAAAGAGTTGCTCGGATGGCTGAGGTCAGCCAGAATTCGCAGGAACCATCTCGAAAATAACCGAACGGTAGACAAAGTTCCCGTGGAATTTTAATGAAACGGCGAACTCCTCTCTACGGCGCTACCGTTTAAAATTCGTGCTCGCGATGTTATGGCTCCGGTAGTATCGAGTACGATATTTCGATAAACCGCGGAGCTGCACCAGAAACCTTCTACAAGGAATTCACGAGGAACCCGTAAAATTGCGATAATTAATCTCAGCGAACAGTTCTCTCGCAGAAAACCGAAAGGCAGGAACATGCTAAGCATCCGGGCTAGGCTACGTGCCGAAGCCGGACCGAAAAGCTTCAAGCAAAGCCGTACATGCTTCGTGTCCGCGATCACTAACACAACGGCGCCAGACACTCTGTGTTCTTACCAGTCTGGTCAACATAGTTGCTGGAAGAGCAGCTTACAATTAGGAGTTTGGGCAACACGCAATGTTGCGAACGGGTTTCTACTTCGGAGGAATTAATGGACTGGACTGTCCAGTCTGCACATACTCCTGGATAAATTACCAAAGTCGCAGTACGAAAGATGTATTTTTTAGCACATTTACAATTTTCAAACTTTAAAGCTTCGTGAAAAATCATCAGAATTCCGTGTAACTTCAGTGTAAATGTGACTTGTATAGTGTACAGACTCTATTTGTTAGCTAGTAAACAAGACATCGCCACCAGCGCCATTGATGAGCTAATAATAATCCAGTGACACGACTTTTGTTTATTTTAATAATTTTTTTGTGAAACTGATACACCAACATATCCCTGACATTTCCCTAATTAAAATGATACCAAACATGACAGCATTTGGACCATATTTACTTGTTTAATCCACGATACATTAGAACCTCGATTATCCGAACCAATCAGTATAACGTGAGTGTTCGGATTACCTAAAACTGTTAGATTAAATCATACTAATTTGTACACTGTTTATCGCTTTAGACTGATTCGTATAATGAAGAACTTAGGTATTATCAGTTCCGATAATATTGGTTCTACTAAATCAGGCCTCGAAATTATGTGCTCGCGACGGCCGGTTTTCGAAGGCTACGCCCCCTTTTTCCGGCCGAGCCTCTCGCTCCCCGTGGCGGCCCACAGTGCTCGGAACTCCTCAGGCGCGTACCATAGGAGCTATTCATGGTGCATTAAGGCGACACCCGTATCAATAGGTTTCCACATTACCGCCGAGGTAATATTATCAATGCGCTTTTTTTTTGACAGTGACAAATTTTAAAACTAGTTTTTAATTGTATTGTCCAAATTGCATTAACATGTGGGATAACATGATTTTCGCAAATTGGTAAGATCTACGGGAAGTTTGGAGGTAGCTCTTCGCATCGCCGACACTTGCATTGTAACACTCTATGGTGCGCGCCTGAGCTGCCTCGAGAACTAGGGCCGCCACGGGGAGCGAGACGCGCGTCCAGGTCGAGCGAGCGTTGCCTTCGAAAACCGGCCGTCGCGAGAACATAATTCCGAGGCCTGCACTAAATCATCAATGAACCAAGCGAATATATTTCGAATTATGTCGTGTTTGGGCTCATGTTAACCAGAAAAATGTCACGAATATGTTGGTAACAGTCCCATAAAGAAATAATTAAACAAAAAAGTTTTATCATTGTGTAAAGATATACTATGTATCATTCGAAAGTTCTCGAAAGTAAAGCAATAGTATAACCTACTAAATAATAGTAGATTATTTTTGTTAATTTGTTTCTTCCATAAAGTCCAACACTACGTGCATCGAGACATCACCGTACTTTGATTGTATGTGATTTTTGAGACGGGTGGCTCGACAGCGAAAGTATTAATAACTTGCAGCGATTTTCTGTTCTATTCAGACCAGGAGATTTTCTCGAGCCTCCAAAAGTTTCGTTTTAATCTGTTTCCGCGCGGAAAGGTATCCCGAAGAATCTGAATTTGCATAAAGATCTGCAGTCTAGTGATTACTTACCGAGTTATCGAAGTCGTTACAGTTACGCGGTTCACCCTTATAATAAGAGCAACGTAAGTACAGGGCTCCGTTCATAGAAGGTCGGCCTCTAAGTCTGGTAACGCGGTAGTACCATCGTGCTCAAAAGAGACTCGGGCAACTCACCTGTGCTAAGCACGGCCGCTTGCTTGCGGTCGCTCCAGGCAAAACTGTCGGCGCGGCGCGGCGGCGGCGGAGAGTTACGAACACCTGGTTCGTAGAGGAAAACGAGTGGACGACTTTGTGTGCTGTTACACTTGCCGAAAGAGATAAAACAAAGATATAAAATTATCCTTTGTAGACCGGCATTTACTAATGCGGCAGGACCTAACCAAACTTCCCGCCGCCCTTAAATTGAAATCGAGGAAATTAAATTAGGGCCGCGTCGCACTTTCTACGCTCCTCGGCGAGCTCGCGGAACTCCGGGATTTTTAAGAGGCTTTTCCCGAAACAAGTTACACTGTTCTAAAAATAAGTGTAATGTGTCATTTCTTTCATTAACGCGGATTTTCTGCGTTTGTGACGAAAGTCCCAATACATGAAACAGTGAAAACCTTATAAAATACATAACGAGTGTCTTTGTATCGTTTTGAATTTATTAATATTATTAAGACAAAGATTAGATTTTTATTAACTCATCTTGAATGACGATGTTTGGGTCTGCGGTGACCCTCAACATGCGTGTGGATCTCGACTATCTTTTTGTCTCTGACTGTACAGTCGCTGGTATGGGTCACGCGAGACCTAGCCACCGGCAACTACGATCTGTCACGTGAGGGTTACAATTGTAATACTTAAAAAAGACTGATAAATTTTAATTTTGCATAAAGATCCATGTCACATTATCTGTATCGTGCGGACCTAAAAATTAAGTTTTGTACTCATATATAACTGAGCGTATAACATTTTTGATTCTTCAATTTTTTTGTCTGTATGTGGATGACTCAATTCTTTGTCTATCTTTAAAAATTAATTTTGTTGATAATGCAATTGCTTCAACTTTAGAACTTCATTAGGTTGTATACGATCTAGAGGAGTTCAAAAAGTAATCCAAACAAGATTGCTATGATTAAATTATTTTGAATTCATTGAATTTTTAATCACTCTATTTGTTTAGTCGGTAGTCAACATGTTAATAATAAAAATGGAAAAACACATTGCTTATCATAAATAAGATTTGAGGATCAATCGAAGCAAGAAGAAACAGGTGAAGCTTGTTCTCTGTCAGATCAAGAATTGTTCAAAGAGATCAACGACGTTGATTGTGTTTTCTGCAGCCATTTAATCTCGGAATCCACAGAAAAATGGATTAGCGAATTGCCTTGTTCGTTGTTACCGGTTAGTTTGATCTCTCTACCTATTACTATCGGTCTACGGAACATCATAAAGCGTAGAAATCCATCGTGCGTTATTGGGCGAACAAAACTCTGATGCAGAAAACATGCGCAATCGAACAAAACGCACCGCAAGCAAAAATTCGCTATATGTATATGTATTGTATACGTAGACAACCCCGTGTGTTTTATATTCGTTACGCGTGTCGTGAAGTGAAGCTTCAGTTATTCCACAATCCATTTTAAATATTTTATACACGTTTTTTAATCCGGTCGAAAGCGAACTAAGCAAATCTCTCTTTTTGTTTGCACGTAATTTAAAACGCTGCGATGTTTGTGCAAATACGTAGTCATTTTCCAGTTTAACCGCTCCAATGCGTTCGGGATATTCTTGAAAAGAACATTCGTTCGTGGTTAAATATGCTCCGAATAAAGATTGAATAACGTTACAATAAAAAGTTAATGCTTCATTAATCATTGCGTAATATTCATTTATACAGGTTTCTGAATTATAATGACAAAAGATAGATAAACGAAGAGTTTAAAAATGTTTAGTAACGAGGCTATACACAAAAAGTATATTACATGTGCAGTGTACGGAATTGCAGCTAACAAATTGGTAAATTACAAACGTTTGAAAAGTTTTCCGTAAAACGTTTAACCGGGTATACATGTATGTATACAAACGAATAGGGTCCATTGCCCGCTAAATCGATCACTTGCGTGTCCGATGTCCGTGATTTCGTACAAATTGAAATATATTGTAGCCACGTGAAAATCGAGGGACAGCAGGATCGGAATAATCGTTTTGCCGGTTTCGAAATTGACTAAAAAAATACATGCTTTTCTCCGCCAGTTTTCACGGAATTATGAATGCATTCAGTATTCGAAGATGAAATGCAACCTCCAACTTAATTAAATTGCTAGCTTTAATCTTAGTATTGATTTATACAATAAACAATGCTGCATATGGATCGCCTTAGATCAGTCCTGGGCAACTTGCCGCCAGTGCAGAGATATTCTGCTCTTTTCACGCGCATGCGCGAAGATTTTAACGTCAGTAACGTAAAACGTTTGGCCAAAATGGGGTACCTTCGTCACCCACATAATTTCGCAAATTTTGTTATGATTTATTTTTGAAAAATGAATGTATAACATGTGTATGTGTGTGTGTATATATACATATATATTAAAATTTAATATATACATATGTACACATAATATATAATACATAGTTATAGCACTTTCCCACCAGTAATAGTTCCCCACTACTTTGCCTACAAATTTAAGACGTAGATACGGTCCTGTCTTTGGTCGCGCATGCGCGTGAAAAGAGCACAATATCTCTGCACTGCTTGCCGCTCGCGAGCCGCAGATTCCTCTCCCTACTCCTGGGTCCTCCCCACCAACCTCCTGTGGAGTGTATGAGGAGAGAGGGGAGATTACGATCCTCGCAGTCACGCGAGGCAATGCACGGTAGGGGCAATATAAAATAGTTGATACATAGTGGGGAAACCGGTAGTTGTAGTGGGAGTCGTGAAGCGACAGCGGGGAAGAAGTTGCCCGGACCTGCCTTAGATGAAGCTACTTAAATTTGGAGCTTATTGACATAATAGGGACTTCAGTTAGTATTATTATTATTCCCTTCTGTTATCGCTAGATTGCAGATATCTATGCAAAATAGAAATTGTTCATATAAATTGCAAGATACAGGAACTAAAAAATAGTAGTTTATTTCTTTCTCGGGTGGTTTTATTAAATTATAAGAAACATATTTATATTCTTAAACACTCTGCAATCCTTCTGTTTAAAATGACACCGAGCCATTCTTGCCATAAATGCATCGCGCAGTGTAGTTATCACGCACGGACGTCCCACAATGCAATGGGTAATGGACCAGCCGCGTTTGCAGTGGTGTTGGTTTGCAGTCGCCTAATTCGCGAATACATGAAAGACAACGACGAAGACATGAAAAGATTTCTTCTACGCGGTGACGGCAACAGGCCGTAGTCGGGCAGAAAGTTCTAATTAATTAATTCTGAAGTTCGGCGCAAAACAAATGCAGCTTGTCTACTCGGTAGCTTCCTTCTCCCGGCGAAAGAAAGTTCTCGCGGACGCGGACGACGGGCGGTAAGAGACGAACTTTCGAACCAGTGAATCGTTTTGTGTGAACTCTGGGAGGCAAAGTTGCGGCACGTAGCACACGTCGGAGCGCGTGCGCGCACTCGACTGCAGTGGCTGCACAATGAGAAAGGTGCGGTGGCTTAATTAAAGAAGCTTGCCGGTGAAAATGAGAGATGGCTAGACGCCGCAGCCGGGACGGCGAGGTGCGTACGAGACCAAGACCTCTCTCTCGAACGAAACCGTCCGAAACGAAACAAAACATATCCGGGACGAACGCTAGGCACGTCCCGAAAAATTCGCTTTTCGAGCTGCATTTTAAACGTGCCAAAACCTGATTTCGATTTCTAGTTATAGAAACCCGGGTAGCTCTGAACAGATGAATCGCTAAAAAATAATCAATAATCAAATCTTCTTTCAGAATATAGACACAAAAATTCCGGATTCGTTATAGATAATTTTTAAATAATCTTCCAAGAAACATGGCAATAACGGTTTCTACCCAGTTAGAAATTAGCGTGTAGCCCTGTACATAATTTTTCGAATTAAATTTGGAAATCTTACATTATTTCGCATTGCTATAATAATTGCGAAATCGTGTTTTTTTAACTTTTCCAGTAAATTTAACCTCAATCTATGCTCTCCTATAATTTATATTGTATTAATAAGTGAACGTTGACAACATATTTTTTTAACTGCTTCTGTTAATTACTATAATTAACATCATATAATTAAATATTAATTTCTAACAGTGCCTCCATTGTTCATGAGAATGTGTTTTATACCGAACTGAATTGTATGTATTCAGTAAATATTGATTTCCTTCCTTACAAAGTTATCTTCGAACAAATATATTTGTTCGTTACTACGTTGGATAAAATAAAACGTTTTTGCTGTTCCAATATTCCGTTTATGGTAAAACAAATTTTGTTTATTCTCAATTATTACTGGTCTTGAAGGCTATTTATTCAGCACGTCCAATACTGTATAAATTTCATTGGACATGGATACGTTTCCAATTTCAGATAACATTTTTCTGTGTGTTTTATTGAATATTTCCACATTTTATTTAATCATATTTTCAAGTTAATAAAACAGTGTTTTTATATCTCTTCTGTATGATATTTCGTAATCAATTTTCAATTGGAAGAACTAAAAAACAGTGCTGTATTCATTATAACGAAAGTTCAACTGTACAATAGTGCGCCTTACATTTGCATCTTGAAAAGTTAGATGGAAACGAAAGAAAACAGTATCTCCACAGCATCCACCTTGGGAGACTAAGTTTTAACCTTTGACTGGCTACGTGGGGTTTGGTAGGCCCCAGTCTACTTCGAACGTTCATAACATTGTTATTTCAATCGTACACATTGAACATGAACATAGTCGCATGTTATATCAAAGTTATGCACGAGATTTTCACGAAAACTAATTAAAGCATACCTTTGTACATATCGATAACAACGGATCACAGTGTGACGAGCAATGGACAAAAGTCGAAAAACTGAAGTCTAGAATTCAAAACTTTGTATACCGTAAAATACTAATAAAGGTATGTAGATTTTAGTACTGCTGACAATTTTCATGAAATTTTTCATTTTGTTGTCACAAATGATAGTTCAACTTTATTCTTTGAACATATACCATTTGTCAAATATTTGCTTGATTAATTTAATCTTTACAAGTTATGGTCAACACTATAATTCCTTAAAATCTATAAGAAAAACAATTTCATAATATTGACAATTTTTACCAAACAAAAGTTAGTGAGTAGTCATGTGACAACAAATTACAATAGAAAAAACTAGCAAAAGATATTTTATTTTACAGAAAACAAAAGTGAGTTGATTCTTTCATTACAGAAATTATATTTTTTTTCTATTAATTGATACATTTTTATATCCGCATTAGAAAGGTATTTAGGGCCTTGCAACTACAAAATAGAAGCTATGAATTTCGTCCCGAACGTCCATATACGCGTCACACTGTGCGAACGTCCGAAACAATAATAATGAAGATTATAAGCGTTTTTCATACAGGGTCTGACAAACCCCACGTGACCGACCATGTGATTCTAAGGCACGTGACCGATCAACGGTTAAAGTAGCAGAGAGGATGAGTGTGGCTGGTAGCAAAGAAAGCAGTAGTGTCTTGCGCGAGGTTAGCCAGAGCTAGGACGCATGTGAAAGAAAAGCTTTTTCCTCTGATCTTCGGTCCAGCATCCTCCTGCACACGTCTGTAGATGAACTAAATTTTCAGCTTCGATGGGACGGTGTCAGAGCACGCCGGGACTGGTGGAGTCGCGGGGTCGCATACCGTTGGAGGAGATGTGGGTCTCGCCCGTGGACACGAAGTCTACTCATACGTATTCAGCCGGACACTCGTTGTTCTCTCCTAGCCCTAGTCCGGTGATACCGCGCGGTTTAGCCGTCACCGGGAACAATGTCAACGCCAACACCGTTCCAAGGAGTATGGACAGCCCGATGAGTGCCACAAGCAGCGGCCACAGCAGCGAGGATCAAACCGCCAGGGCGCCGCAATCCGCAGCCACCCAACCATCCACCGGCAGACAGTCCACCTATTCCGGCAAGTATTTCTTCTGGGATTGTTAAGTACACTCGAAACTAGGGACACAGTAGTGCACGGTTAAATTTACATCGAGTCTGCACGGTTAAATTTGCACGAGTCAGCCCCACTCATCTCCCAACGCAGTCAGTGTCTCGAGCTCGGCGAAGCTACCTCGGCTAACAAGGATAGAGGATGAATACAATGTATGCAACGCCACGAAAAAGTAAATTTTTATTTTCAGTCATTGTCGTCTTACCTTTGCAATTATAGCACCGACGGATGGCCGCGGGACTATTTCGATTAAAATCAGTCCAAACACGAGGCAAATCATGCACCTACCCCCTCTGCTTTCTTCAGTTGAAACCACCTCCCCACTTAAGCGTCCACAGTCGGGACCGAATGCGGACGCTTAAGTGTGCACTGCTGTTAACGCTCGAATTACGGGACTCGTCAAAATAGCGGGTTCTGATGTTTGTAATCTACAATTATTCAGATTGTAATTATAACAAATTTATTTCTTTAGGTGTATATTATTAAAAACATGACATGTTCTTGTCATTTTTATAACAGTCCGATTTACATCGTGTTTAGACTTGTTTTAATCGGAAGAATCTCGGCTATATTTCGGTACTGCTATTATGAAGGTAAGATGTTAAGTATTGAAAATGAAATTTCTTTTGTTATATGTTTATTTGTTCAGTCTCCCTATAAAATGAGTCTCTACCCCGTTGATGCTCGACGTGCAACGTCTATTTGGCATCGAAAAGATGTCCTGCTCGCGATGATGTAACTGCTGGCTCCCGAACTGATGTAAATTTAACCGTGCACTACTGTATCGTTCTCTCTTCGGATTTCCAAGCTAGGTCGTCGAGAGTTCGTGCCGTTTCCGGAGCAGTCTCTTCATTGTCCTTCGTCCTAGGAGATGAAATGTCCTCTTATCTGGCGAACACGTAAATTCATATGCGTGTGTGAGTTAGATTTACTAATTTTTTTATTTCTGCGGGATATACAAGTGAGCAGGCTGTGTGCTGGTAGTCAAGCTTTGATCACCTTAACAGAAACTACTGTAGTTTTAGGGAACGTCGTGAATAAACTTTTTGAATACCGAAAAGTCTGATATTTCAGAAAAAGAAGTGTGATTGCGGTGATAAAATTGTTTGACGTTGCAATTGCTCGCGCAGTACAAACTGTGACACAAACTGTACACGTTGAAACGACACGAACTTCTCGAACTACCCAACGGATATTTTTATTGCCCAGAAACCTGCAGATATACGATTTAATTGTGAGAAATATGTAGCGAACTTATACGTACGATATTTGTTGAACTATCACGATATTCAGTCTAAAGTAATCTGTAAAATAATTCATTGAAACACGAAGTGATTCATATTGGTTCATAGTGATTCATATTTCAGTATAAGGCAAACTAATGTATCGTCATCCACATCTTTACATTTATTTTTTCATTCCTCCACTTTGAACACATTCTCTGGGAAAAGCTTCTCCTATCTTGAAGTTACTTAATCTTAAAATAACTTAATCTTAAAGTGACTTAATCTTAAAGTAATGTCTAAATCGAACACGCATAACATTTTTTCAGAACATGTCTGCGTAACTTACTTCTGAAACGATGCTCACGTATGGCGAATGTAAAAGTGTTCATATAATAGACGACTTCAAATTTGTTATCTGAAACTTTATATAATTCCATGATACATGTATGTATGTACCTCCATTATATGTGTATATGTACTTTTCGAAATCTTTGGAATATATTTTATTTAAACAACATCAAGGTACCCAGATTTTTCGTGAAAACAGCACAATAAACAGAAGTAACACACTAAATTATTAATGTACGACATGAAAGCTGCTACGAGTTTTAACATTGCACATGCAAATACGGGAATATTGTACCATTACACCGAATATAGAAGTACGCATTGGGATTCCACATTTTGATATCAGAATTATTAAAATGCTTATAATAATACTTCGTATGGTATTAATACAAGTCCTATTTCCAGGTACTTTATCAACGACATATGGTAATAATTAGTCTGCGGATTTTATGCATTTTTGACAAAAATGAATGGGTGTAATTTCAAACAACTTAATAAAACTACTAAAGAGAGAAATAAATTCCAAACAATTTTGCATAAAGATCCGCAGTCTAGTAATAATAGATCTACTTCGTTACGATGATGTGAGAAATACCTTTCAAAATATTCTTCTGCAGAAAGCTCATTCGAAAAATCATTTTAGTTCGCTTTAACCGTATCAATTCAACGATAGTTTAAAATATTGTTAGAATATTGGCAGACTATGTCTATCATATCGATGAGTAAAACCCGCTCTTTTTGAGGGATTTTCGACGAGCGGTATTTTTCCGCGATTAAACAATTTGTTTTCGATGCCTCTAGCATCCTGGCGTAAAAGCAATTTTTAAAAGCGATCGACGTACTATACACCTGAAGACGTGTCGCGTCGCCTAAAGCCTGGTTCTGACATGAACCGAACAGCATTTTATGACGTGATTGCATCAGTATGGACGGGCATAGCGAACCTACAACCGATTCCACCGATCACCGTCATTCGTAATGCTAATATACATGGCAGACTTTTTTGGAACCGGAAATTACTGTCCATAAAATACCACGATACTCTGAAATGTCCATTGTACGGTCGTTCTTGACTTTTCTAGATCGATTATTAATTCAGAATTCCATCTGTTGAAATTGTAACTTTCGGTCTTTCCTTTTAGAAGCAAGTGAAAGAATAAACAATTAATTATAATTATAATTATATCAGGATTATTGAACAGTTTATGGGAAGTGTCGGATGAGTACAATTTGATTTTTCTGTATCTCACTTTTTCCGAGATATCAAGGTGACCTTAAGTTTTTCCAAAGACAATACAAAGTTTTAATATCGCGTTGTTACCGATGGAAGGACGAATTCAGCGACATATAATATGATGACCTTGAGTTGACCTTGAAAAAACCTTTGAAAATGCTCAAGATCACCCCGATATCACAGAACAAATTGTGATATAAAAAAATGAAATTGTACTCATTTAAATTCATTGTATTTAGAAACAGATGGAAAAGATTAGACTTCTCACGATTTGCTATAAACTGAATATAAACATTCTAGTGACACTCCAACAGTCGCAAATTCGTATATCACAGTAAAAATTGCCATGCAACTAACAAATGTACGAAACTCACGGATGGCATGTAAAGGTTGAGGGTTAAAGTCCACGATTTTTAATAAACAACATAACGATAACCGGGAAGTATGCTCTCTAATATTCAGTAACATGTCTGATACTCTCGTCTTTAACTCTGGAATAAGAAAGGTATCAGTACTAAAAATAAGCAACGACAACGTCCGCATAAATCGTTTAAGGCGAGCGAGGAGTGTTTCTGCGCCCGAGCCAATCGGTAATTCAATACGTATTGCCTTAGTTATAAAGCAGACGAAACTGCAGATGTAAGATTTCGCGAAATCCTTGCTTCTGCTTCGTTCCCACGTAAAGAAGGATCTGCATAACCGACCCCACAGGTAGTAAATCGGCGTGTCAACATCAACCTCGCAGCAGGTAACTGATTTAATAAATAGAACACGTTGTACATTCTCCAAGTATCCGTTTGACATTCCTGTTACAATCTGTTGACATTGAATATTATAATATTCCCTCGACGACGCTATAACTCTTGATGACACCCTTGCATGTACACTTATTAATTTATGGCCTCCATGTGTAATGAGTCATTTTTAATGGCTGTAAGCGGGAGTTGCAGTTTCTACGAGGTGAGTGTTTGGTTCTCGTTGACTTTTGACGATGTGACTATGTGCTCCTCTATCGAGTTGCCTCACGAATGACGGTGATCGTCGTTGCTAAAGCTGATTTGTATCCAATATTTAAGTGTTTATAACTAAAAACGATGCTTAATTAACCTTAATAGCTTAATAGTTTTATTATTTTTTATCCTCTTTTTAGTTTATCGTGTACAATCAACCCTAACATTTTTCAACTTATGGCTAAACCCTCTCTATTCACCCGTTCTCCTTATCTTTTTTTATGCTTGATTGATAAGATCAATTTAACAATTGATATGGGATTGTTTCGATTAATTGTTCACCAAATAGCTTGTGCCCCAATTGCAAAATCTGTAATGGACATTATGAACAAGGGAGGCCTGTGAACAGGACAAACAATTCTTTTTTAATGAATCATAGTGAAATATAGAACACGGTATATGTAAATATAACCCTGAAGACTGTAAATGCTTTGCAATTGTTATCAAAATCTTTAAGATATAAATAATCAAGGTATTCATTCGTTTCTATGGGGTAGTAAAGCCTCCCATAAGCAGCCTCCACTATCAAGGCAACCAAAACGTTAAACATGGCGCCATCTATTGCCTTCTGCTTCGACCGCGAAAATTTAAATTCACTGTTTTGTAATGTTAATGTTGCCTTCGTTAAAGGTAGTGACAAATCTTTCGACATTTATAACGTTTACTCAATTTTTAAATTTATATTTTATTATTACGGTGAAGAATATTTTAATCAACGAAATAAATGCCTCCTTCGTTTTTATTTTCTTAAAATTGTCTATAAATTTAAGAATTTACACAAAAATCCGCAATTTGGTGATAAATCAAATGATTATAAAATTAATTTCATCCTGTTTGCGGCCTCACAATAATTCATTATATTAATATTGTAGATTGACTGTCCCTTCTATACATATACATCCTCAATACATATTAAATACTCGTTTCATGGTAAACGTTATACAATATTTATAAGAATTATTGCAAGTTTCTGTGTCACAATATATACGTATATATACATATATTATAAATATTAAACAGAGGTGTATATACACGAAATATTAAAGATTATTTAAATATGAAAGACCTGACGCTTTAAATGAATGCACTTAATATTATATACTAATTTTTCAGTTTTTAAGTAAACGCATTTTAAATGTATGTGTGAGTATAAACCGTATATTCCTAATTTGTAAGTAGGTAAATGATACATACTCTGAAAAAATAAACGTAACATTCAGATTCTGAACAGGACGTCTTTAAATAAAAAGTTGCGGGTGCATTTTTGGGTGCTCCACTATTTATTCTTTATTATAAGTGGAAATACGTGAAGGACATCGTGCGTCATTAATTTTGTTTCTTACATTACCATTATGCATTTTCATAACATTCTTCTAACAATAAATCCCTCTTTCCTTCGGAGCCGAGGATATTTAAAAAAGAAGTATAACTAATAAGAAGTTAAACAACGATCGAAAACAAAAATTAGCTAAATATTACGGTGGTATTCAGATGCTGTTGCAATTAGTATTACAAACATACACTCAAAATATACATGTTTACACGTCATAATTTCATTTAGTTCTTTCACTTTCTATGACCGAAATATCTAATCATCCCTTTACAATATCAATGGAGTAATTAAACTAGAATTACCCAAAACGTCAATTTGATTTTCGTTTCTTAATTTTTACCAATAGGTGATTAACGTATGAAAGGATTGTACACTCACTGAAAATTAATCCTCATCCACCTCTTAGGTCAATTTAACACATCTAATGTTTTTCAAAAACTAGTATGTCCAGCACATAGGATTATTATTATTTGTGAACAATGCGGACAATCTTGTTTTAATCTCCTCTTAACTTTTCATGATTAAAAAAGGAATTTACAATTTGAATCATTTATCTGTGCAATATATATGTTATTTTTCACTCTTGTGTCAACTTGACAAAGTACAAATTAGATTGGTAAGATGAGGAACGCATGAGGATTAATAAACTCTACCACAATCTGCACTTCAAACAATCAGCACATAGAATATAAGAATTGAACGCACAATCGACTGCTTCGATATACACTGGATCCAAAAAGTGTTTGAACAAACTAATTATACCAATTTCGAGAAATTGTCGCTATTTGAACTGTGACAATTTCGTTAACAAAAATAGTACAACAATATAATTGGACTAATTCTAAAGCTTGCAGCCTCTATTTTTACTATCTGTCAAAACACCGAAAACACCTTTTTCGTCCAAAATTTTACAAATTGAAACATTTGTAAAAACGTTGGAAAATTTTTCTCGTGACTGGAACCACAATAAATTTACATATTGCAGCCCCTCCTTTTACAACTACGATATTTTCTAGTCGCTTTATTAAACTTTAAATACAGTACTTACATGACCAAACTTGTTCCTCATTTTTTATCTATAAAGTAGCCAAAAAAATTACAGATCAATTTTTAAGCAGTAAAGGAGAAAATTGAAATTCAATTCGTACCATTTTCGAGCAAAAACGTGTCCCCAGTTTTTCACCCGCAATGTCATGCGCAAATATCCTAGAAAAAAAGTGAACAATGGTTTGCGAAAGTAGAGGCTTCGAGTTTTAAAATGAGCTGAAATTTATTATTGTACTGTTTTTCTTAAGGAAATTATGCTAGTTCAAATATTGCCAATTTCTCGAGAATCGGATGTTTAGTGTTCGAATACATTTTGGATCGACTGTATATTAAAATGACTGTTTGTCTGTAGGAATGACTTATAACAGCATGACGCAGCTGGTGAGCGATGGTACGGGGCCGTTGTTGGATACCTACGAGACGTTGCTAGCCGAGATCAAGCGTCTTCGGAAACGTTTGATTTGTTTGGAATCGGAGAATGCGGCGACGAGCGTCAAGCTGAAGCAACAGCACCTGGAAGTGAAGCATCGATTAGCGGAAATTGAAATGCAGATGCAGACCGGAAGCTCGTGGAGTGTGGAAGACAACGACAGGAATCGGGAAAGTAGCATTTAACAAGAAACAAGGCCGCGAGAGCGCGGCAAAACGAAAACGGGGCGAATACGGCACTACTTGGCGGATGCCACCGACAATAGGTAGGTTTCTTCTATTTATATTCATTCCGTCTCGCCGCTTAAAGGAAAGATCAATCGAAACAATCAGCAACTTTCGCAACACTGGAGCTTCGCTTTGTTTCATTTCGTCTTCTATGCGATTTGATTAACAAAATAGAATTCTTTGAGACCTCCAATTAACAATAGGTGCGTTTAATTTCAAACAATGAAAAGATTACAAGAGAGAAATAAATTCCTATTTGGTCCCTGTGTCTTACAATTAATCCATACGATTTTTATTTTGCACAAAGATTCGCAGTCTAGTCATCGCTGATAGTAAACTTCAACAAAGTACACATCAATTTTTATTTGAGATCTACTACAGATAGGTCTAGAATTCATTGGACTATTTTTAAAATGGAATAATCCTTTCATTTTTTAAGCATTCGTTAAATTGATCCTTTCATAAATAAATTCGAACTTTAAATGATATAGGGGTCATTCCATGCCGAATCGATCACTTTTTGCGGTCACTATTGTCGATTTTGTTCTAATTGAAATACGTTGTAGTCCATGTGAGTCGTTGGCCAATTGTGGTTATTAATATTGTTCTCGAGGTATAAATAGTGTCATTTAGTCGTATGTATACGGTCTGCTGGTATTATTTTGAGACCAGCAGTAAAAAAACTAACCATAACAGCGGTGCGCTCGACACGCCTTTACCTTTTTTTTTAACGAAAATTTCTTGCTGTATTGATTCTATGGCTACTCTAAAACTCTCTTATCAATAAACACAGTCAAACACAAAAAATATAAAACAGCTCATCTAAAAACAAAATCATTACAGAACTCGCGACGCGACGATACTTAAACTAAACGCTTTGTCGCTACCTTACTCCTAATTCCCTTTACCTACCCTTAATCCTATTTATATAAATCGTCCACCCTTATTCCTATTCCTAATACTTCCTAAATCTAAAATCTAAACCGGCTATTAGATCCGCTGCTCTCTCCGTTTTCCTATACCTAAACCTAGTATTTCTACCCTCTTAGCTCCTACAGGGGTGGTTTTTTCAGAAAACACCCCCCTTGCTAAAATAAAGCTGGGATCTTTGTCCCCCTAAAAACCCTATGGTTCGAGGATCTCCGATCCCCCCTTACTCCGCTACAGCCCTTAGAAGGTTGGAAGTTACAATTGAAATGAAACTTCTCGATTATATTGCCCACAAGAAAAGGAAGGACAAGTAGACTAGAAGTCCCTGTCCTTCCTATCGCGGCCTAGAGTTCGAATTTATCACACTTTTTCCGTTTTTTTCACTTTTACAGTTTTTTCACGACTATTGTTACTTTTCAGTTCGTCTTTTCTATTCTCTTTACACTCTTTCCGAATTATCCCGAACACTTCCTCGATTTATCCGCCTATGTATGTCCTACTCCTACGAGATAACCAAACGCTCACCGCGTCCTTTTCCAATTCATTGTGACGATTACAGGAAAAACGCCAATTTGTTAAAGGGCTTATTTTGAAGAGGAAACTTCAGGGAATAGAACCATATATTTTCAAAATTTACATTACTGGCCAAAATTGAAAAAAAAACGTAAAAAAAGAATTCTTTTACATTTTTCGACATTATAAAGTTAATTATCGGGGATGAAAAAATTAGTTTATAACTAATAGCCCAATCCTTTCCGAATGAAACAAAAAAAAAGTATAGCTCAATCGGACAAACAGTTCCTGAGATAAAAATTCGTAAGTGAGGCTTATTTTCGCCAAAATGGGCAAAAATCGCAAATTTCGAAGGGCTGTCATTCCTAAAAAAATTCGAAACCGGAAAAATGATGACTTAACCCCCCCCCCCCCTATTTCACATGGACTACAGCACATTTCTATTAGAACAAAATCGACGATGGTGAACGCAAAAAGTGATCGATTCAGCATGGAATGACCCGTAATGACTTTTGGGCCATCCTGTACTTCGAAACTAACATCGATCTTATTAGTGGAAGTAATATCAAGTTTGTTTATAAGTTCGCTTGTTTCTAAAACTCTTTCGATCCCTGGAACAAACTCATTGAAAACCAGAGCGCTCGCGCTTTCGAATTTCCCGAAAAATTTCTCGAATCCCGAACGCAGCATTACCAATTTTCTGAGCAACATTGACCGATTTCCTTCTAGATATACCGCGGAGGATCAAGAGGAGCCGGAGGAGGGTGCACGGATGTCGGGCCGATCGAGCGACACGAAGTCGATCGGCAGCCTCAGTCAGCACTTCTTCGAGAGCGACGAGGACGAGAAGTTTTTCGGGACGTGCAACGGGTACGCCTCTCAGCCGGGCAGCAAATCAAACTTATTGCTATGTAGTGAGTGCGACCAGAAGTCTCGAACTTGCACGTACAGGCCGCAAACACCAGGCTCGTACTGCAGCCGGTACGTCGAGGAGCGTTTCGACGATCAGCTTCAAACTCCGGGAACGTCTCGCTCGTACAAGAGCCCGGTCCACGCGTCGTCACCTCAATCGTCTCAGCGGGATCAAGAAGCGAACGGGCAAAGCTCCTCTCAAAGTTCGTTTTGCTGCGAGCAGGAGTATCAGGTTCGTCAGGGCTGGTCGAAGAAGCACGAGCAGGACTCGAACGGCCACGATCATTACAGGGACAAGCTGCTGGACCAGGAGGACGAACTGTGCGAGCTTTGCCATGGGAACGGCCGGGAGCCGCAGTGCGAGCACTGCGATTGTTCTAGCGATGGGAACCTAATTTGCTTCCGGTGCGAGAGCGACGAGGGCTCGTCGAACGGTCGAGTTTGTCCTCGTTGCGAGGCTGGCGATAGAGGGACGATGTCCGGTAAATTGAGATCGCAGAGAGGAGCTGCGTCTTCCAGCGACGAGGGAAAGTATCCGGTGGATGCCGTGGTCAAGATCCAGGTGAACGATCATGCCATGGACGGGGACTCCGATGAGACGACGGATAACGACGCCTCCGCAGCTCAACACCATCACAGGAGCCCCGTCGAACGGCTGGACACCATAGTCGAGATGAAGGAGTCACTGCCAGTGAGGACGACGAGGAAAATGGGGGTACAAAGATAAATCGAACTGACGGAGGATATTTCAATTACACGACCAGTCCTACTGGTATTCCCTGTAAATAAACACGGTTACGATCACCGCGGTTGAGCTACGGAATTCGCCGCTGGCGCATGGAGAGTATTGTTGAGATTAGAATATCGACGGTTAACTGTAGACACGGTTCTAGTAGCGTTGTACCAGTCCCACGATCACGAATGGACGTACACGATAGGCGCATGTATTTGTAGCGTACTGTTGTCATATTGTTATACTATCGTACTAATCTGAGCTAGTAGTATTCATAGTGTATTACCTTTAACCCAGAGTTGGGCAAAATTTTCATCTAAATAAAAATTTCGAATAACGAATAAGAAATAAAAAAATTTTTATACGTTATTCGATGGTTTGCGTTTATTACAGTTGGCAGTAGTTGTGGAAAGATTTATTCGAAGCCTCCGAATAAAAGATACAGATAAAAGTTGAAAAAATTATTCCAAGTTCGAATAATGCCGCTTCGTATAAAAAAAATTATCTTTATTCGTCGTATAAATTCTTGTCGAATATAATTATTTATTCGATGCTCGTCGAATAAAGATACTTTTTTATATGCGAACCATCGAATAATGAATAAAATTTTTTTTATCTTTTATTCGTTATTCGAAATTTTTATTTAGATGAAAATTTTGCCCAACTCTGCCGTAACCTTTTTATACTCTAAGGGTGCGGTTATAGTGGAGCGGCGAGCACCGATGATAGCGGCGCGGTGAGCAGATCGGTGATCGGTGAAAACAAACCAATCTAATTAAATGAAAAAGAAAAAGAAAGAAAAAATAAAAGTGCTTTTGTTCACCGCACAGCTCACCTCGCCGCTCCACTATAACCACGCACTTATGTGCATCGTTTCTCTTTTTATGGGGTTAATTGGTTGTTGTGTTTGGTTGATGTTAGAGGACTCTTGATTATAGTACTCTGAAATATTTACAAACGAATTGATAAGATTTTTCTTAAAATCTTTGAAAAATTTTCCGTTCGAGAATCGTGCATTTGTAATTAAACAGAAACTTCAGTTTTGCAGTTGCAAAACCACTTTTAATTTTCTGTTCCGTTTCACAAGACACGAAATGTAGAATTTTAATACGTAAGGAAAACTTTGAAGCATAAAGGATTTTTATTCCTTTCGTTTCCACGTAGAAATCTCGAGGAGCTCCTGTTCGAGAATTTGAATAATGAAAGAAATGAAGTAAAGAAAATTTGAATGAGAAAAGAAATTTTCTTCTAAAGTGTATAAAAGAAACTATAGTAAACGCGAATTGTACGAAAAAATTATTTTTCATAATTTCAATTTCGACGCGTTTAATTACACTTTCTTTCTTTCAAAGCTGTTGAATACAATACTTTTCTAGCACTTAGCATCGCTCATTATTCTCTCACCGTTGCGCAGAGAACTTCCATCTCGCTATGATTTTCAGAATTCTTCAAGAAACTGCTAACGATACAAAAACTTCATTTCTCGCAACTTTTCCCACGAAATAACCTTAGGATTCGCTTCTACTTTTTATTGTTACACTCTTTTGTTAATATGTTCCAACAACACTATGCAAAATTCGAAACTCTAAAGAATGAGATGATATAAACATTTTTTTAATTTTTCACTTTTCTCGACAACCACAAATTACATTCTCTCATGTTCAAAAAATACAAATAAAACTTACAGGATTTTTCGAAAAATAACGAAAAACATGACAATCTCAGTTTGTCACAAAGCATTCATATTTACAATTTTACCCTGTTTTGTAAAAAAAATCAATACTACACCGTTACAAAACCAATACAATAACTCTTTGAAACTGCTATGGAGTCACGATAGAAGTGATGTACAGTGTATGACAAAAATAATCGACCTAAAAAGATAAAATAAATATTGCATAAAAAAGGTTGTAGTAACAGTACGAGCAAAAATGACAACAATGCCTGCTAATAAGAAATCCTGCTGTTCGAATATATTCGTTGCTTGTTGTAATCGAAACCATAGTCGAACTGATATATTCTGCACTTCCGATTCTTCGTAAATGTAACGAGAACCGAAATCAATATAGAGTTATTTTCAATCTCTGCTTCGAATAACAAAAATAGAATTACACACCCGTACGGTAAAACCTCCTCAATTCATTTGTAAATGTTCCGTAAGTCAAGTAAATAATATATTTATATTACGTGTTAGTGTCTGGGACAAATTTTTAGTAACAAACATTTTTATCAGAGATTTTTATGCAGAATAAAAATTATCTGCATTAATTTCAAGACACAGAACCTACACTGATGTTAATTTCTTTTCATAATAATTTTAGCCAGCTAGAAATTTTACAATAGCATTTTTAAATTCTTTCATGGTTTTATATATGATATACTAATTTTTTTATAAATGCATAAAATCCGCAATCTAGTGATTGTAATATGACTATTTCACATTTTATATGTTTTAAAGGGGTTTTTGTCAATATCTTGTCTGAATTTTTACAAGGATTTGACCACAGTGATTCATAATTATTTTAGTATACATATGTAAGTATTTTCCATTCTGACGTAGACTTTTGTTACAAAAATAAATCAAGATTTCTGTTTCTTATAATAAAGAATATAAATTGTCAATTCATTTTGCCGTGCATAAACGATGTTTTGCAATAATGATTGCTATAATTAACGAAACCGATTAGTGACAGGTAAAGACAGGTAAATAGAAATTACAAAGTGGTAAGCTGAGATAACATTTGATAATTACTACTCGTTCAATTGATAAAGGAAAAGAGAAGGTTGACGAAGCGACTGACTAATATAATCGACAACGACACTCTCCATCCAAAACGAAACAGAGACATGTTACTGCGCCTCGAAACAAAAACCTATTGATTTTATCGTCACGTTAGTCTCCCACAATGATCCCCGATAATCATTAAACATCGAAATTTTCGTTGTGCGAAACGCGTTTGGCGCCGTAGCTCGACTCGCGTGTAAATAAACTGCCAATAAACTTAATATCGTAGGGCTGTATAGATTTAATAAGTAATCCGTAATAGTTAAAAGTGCTATGTGAGTGTGAATTCGAGTCGACGAAAGAAACTAACGCCAGAGAGATGTAAGAGTGTAAGAGAGTGAAAGAGAGAGAGAGAGAGAGAGAGAGAGAGAGAGAGAGAGAGAGAGAAATTTTATGTTCGACACGTGCTGTGTCGCCATGAGCTAACAATAAGATGCGTGATGCAACGATCGACACGATTCCATGCGCGACTTTTAGAATGGATTTGTGCAAAAATCGTATTGATTTGAACCTATACTCGTTTCCCCATTCTTCGCCATTTAGCCCTGGACGTTCCTTTATCTTATTGTTAGGTAACTTTTAAGATACATTGCTGAAGTATTTAGATTAAAGAGAAATCGAACGTGCTTCCGACTGAGTAAGTTCGATAGGAAATCGGGTTTCGAATAAAACAGTTCGACAATGCTTCATCAAGAATACTAAAATTTTAGTATTAAAAATTCCTGCTTCAGAATTTGAACAATTTTTGTTTTCAAACTGAACCAAACCGAATCGATACCATTCTTTGCATCGTTATGAACTGTCCAAGAATTTTAAATAATTTTTTTTAACATTTTCAGCAAACATATTTATTAAAAAATGTACAATCATTTTTAAAGTCGAACGTATACACAATCGAACTATTTTACTCAGAATCGCATTGCCTATTATGTACATCCCCTAAACCTGGCCTGAGCAAACTGATGCTCCGAGAGTCGATGACGTAGAATCGGCTACCCCCACTATCGCGGTCCGGTCGGCGGGCCGGGTGGGGCTAGCCGAATCTACGTCATCGACTCTCGGAGCATCAGTTGCCCAAGCCTGTCCTAAACGGAAGCACCGATTCAAATACGCATTTTGAACGCGAGATCTCTCGAGGTAGTTGAAAAGTAGCTTAATGTAAAATTAACTTTGTTTTCGCGTAGTCTGATTGAGTAATTGTTTCAATCTGATTGAAACCAACCTGCTTCGAGCAGATTGTTAGTTTCGTCCCGGTTAGTACCGATTTGTCAGTCATATTACTCGCATAAATCTACGGGAAGAAACTCGACTTTGTTTACTATAATGTTCAGTATCTCACGGTGTTTCGAATAAAAGTCAACTAACTAAGATTTATACACAAATCCATTGTAACTCATGTTCGGGACCAACTAAAAACCACCAACCCCCATTGCTGCTGATTTTTCTGTTCTCATTTCCGGTCACTATGTTTAGCATACTGCATCCTTATACATATACGGAATATGAAAATAGTGCAGAAAATCTGTGTTGTCACGAACGAATCATTATACCCCATTCGAATCTCAAAATTGCGTTTTTGTACACCACTATTCCGAAAACGTACGCATCATTTCGAGAACTAATATGTAACTTTGAAAGGAAATCAATATGTCAGAAATAAACAAGGTTTCTCCTACTTTAACGAACTAATTTACACGGGAAATTTAATCTCGCTATTTTCACTTCCTTGTACTGTTTCCCTTTCGAAAGTGGATAGGAAAAACTCAACTTCAAGCTTTAAAATCAGTCCAGGCTTACGGTTGTACTATTTGTTTTTACGAAATTTTTCGAGAATCGGAAATGTTGTGTTCAAATACTTTTTGGATCCACTGTGTATGTACTTCAGGCCTGGGTAACTCTCCCTACTCCTGGGTCCTTCACTCCAAACTCCGGTGGAGTGTAGAAGGAGGTGGGGGAGATTAGGATCGTTGCAGTCACGCAAGGAAAAGCACGGTAGGGGTAATATGAAATAGTTGATAGTGGGGGAAACGATACACTGGTAGTGGGGGAACCGTAGTGGTAGTAAATAGGAGTCGTGAAGACCCAGCGGGGAAGAAGTTGCCCGGCCCTGATGCACTAGAATTTTTCGTGGCATCGTAATTCATTATAATTTATTTATCTACCATCAAAACAACAACAACAACGACGTCACAGCTAGAGCTGTGAGAAGTATTCGCACGTTCTTCTGTAATAATTTCGAAATTCGATACACGCATCTGCTCCAACGACAGTGAGTTTTGTTTTCATACTTACAGTAAAGTCTTAGAGTAAAGATATCACCGATAGAATAATAATCTAGATGACCAAATAATAATCGCGTCGACGAGTAAACGGTGACTGATATACAAACGGTTGTTTCAGGAACTGACACAATTCTGCCGGTAATAATACCTAACAGTGTTGATTACATTCGGAGAACAATGTGAAGAAAGCTTGACGATGCAAAAGTTTTCTATGTACAATAGTTATCTGAATATTACACACCACCGATAACATAGACAGTCTGAATATAAATAATTCCTGAGATTCTCAACGAAGTGTCTTAAATAAAAATATAAGTATCTAGAGGGTATGGGATTCTCTTTTGTTTTCTAGCATTACTGTTGCCGTGTCTGATATGTAGTGCTCCCGTGTCGTAGAGTCATCGTTCGCGTCATACATTCTCGACTTTCGGAGACACGACTTTTCAAACAGATCACACTGAAAATTTTTTTTTAAGAATTGTTTGAACAACAAGAGCTGGTTAATGGTTGTGACTCATCGCTGCATTCTAAAAGAAACGAGCTCCACACAAACAAATAGAGAATGGCAAAAAAGTTTTTGCAAAATTATTCAGATCTGATACATTAAAACCTGCTATATGAAACAGACTTTTTATTTCGATTTGTTTATTATAGTCATTTAAAAATCATAATATTGCGATTAGTCGAATTTTGTCGTTTTTGCAAAGATGGTTGTCAAAAGTGTCTTACAGCTCTGCAAGTTTGTAAATCAATATGCAGATTATCATTTTATAAGCTTGACATACACTTCTATGAAAAAGAGGATAATAATAACTGTTTAGTATTTATGTGATGAGCTTAATATTAATTGCAATTGAAGTTCGAAATTAAGCCGTAGGTGTTAGTTATATTGAACGGAGGATGTATGGACATCTCTTAGAAATATGAAAACAAACTTATATGTATGTTTATTTGTGATCAACTCGTCAACTTGTCTCGGTGAGTATCCTATAAAGTCTTAATTCCTTTTTTTAGCCCTGTATATCTGTACTTGTAGGAGTTTGCAAAATGTACTGTACACGTATACTGTAGTCATTGAAATTATGTAACCTTTTTGTAGGTACATTCGAGTCCCTTTAGCTTAGATTCCACGTTTTTCTGTTTTCTATTTTTGTACATAATTCATCAATTTTCTGTTTTTTTGTCCTACAATACACATATATTAAAAATATATTTATTAAGAATATTTAATTATTGGTTGAGATGTTTCATCAAATTAAATAAAAACAATACACATTTCTTTATCTCACAATAAAATTATGAATATTTCTGCATTATTTCTTCGCATATAAAATTAAAAAAAAAACACTTTTGTAAAATAAAACGAAAACCACAGTTTGATAATCTGCGTATCGATGTATAAATTCGCGAAATGCGAGACAAGTAGTGTTTTAAAAAATATCGACTTAAGTATTTATCCATTCAACTATTTCATATTACTGTTATTATTGAATAATACCTTATGGCTAATATATCTGGAATCATTTCCATGTATTGACAGTTAGAATTGTAAATTAATCGACTTGTTTTAATTTGCTAATCATAAAAATGCTAGACCCCATTTTTTTTTATACAGAGTCACACTATTAAAAGATGAAGATGGTGTAACACCTAGACTGATAGAAAAATTTTAATGTCTCTGAAGTATTTTAACGATGGTACGGGACAAATCAAATTGTTTCTTAACATCTAACATGATTTACCCATTCACCACGATTAATTAACTTGAATATGCAGTATCAATCCCCTCGCGACTGTTTGCATGATAGTAATTTTATTGAAATGTTTATCGATGTTAAAAACGAAATGAACCGTGTACAAATGTTGTAAGTGTCTCGCAATAGCGGAGACAATTTGTAAAAATTTGTTAATAGTAAAGTCATGTACTGATATTATATTATATTCGACCCTATCTTGCATAGAAACATCTCCCGATCGCCTAATTAAGGCATATTAATTTATTTTGTTGAAGCCACTATTCTTGTGAAAATATTTTCAAATCATTTTATGGATTGCCAGCGAATACTACAATGCCAAACATTCATACAAATAAAAAAGCATAATAATCCATGCTTTGCACTTAATTTCGTGCGGTACAATTGCTATTATTTTTTCGGTTAAACAAATTCGATTCTAAATATTCACGTTGAAATGTTTACTTGTTTTTACATATTAAACACGATTTTACCAGAACAAACATGACTGGACAACAATATTTGTATTCAATTTATATTTTAAACGTTTTACCATAAACAGAGTCAATGTTTTTATGTAATCGATTTCTAATTATTATTCACTCAGACAACATTTAAAAGCAACGTGTAACAAACATTTAAAAAGTGTGAATCTCGGTGAAACAAAAACATGTAGAATGGTAATTAAACTGTTAAGCTTTCGAAATAATAATATTATCGGTAAATGTACTAAATTCGACAAACAAAAAAAAAAAGAACACTTTCCTCAGTGATTTTTGAGTGAACTGAACACGATCACTGCCAAAAACAGGTCCGTTCCTGGGTGCTGCGCTGTCTTAAAGATTTTAAGGTTTTACGTTCTTTTTCAACAAAACAAATGGGATCATTAATGTTTAAGACATTACTTATAGACTAAGCTCTTACAGTAGTAGGTGTGTATAATGGTCGTAGATAGCGATTTATACTAACGAAGTTGAAGTCACGTTCACATTGCTCGCAGATGAATGAACAAACATTACAAATGCAACCGACAACGTGCGTTTATTTATACTAATTTCCACATCATTCAATTTTCAGTTTCTAGGAAAGAAAAGTCTCCTTAAAACCTTACAGCAGGCCTGTCCAACTCGCGGCTCGCGAGCCACATTTGGCCCGTTCCCCCACTTCTTTTTTCCGCTAAGGTGGGAGGTGACGTGTGACTAGCGACGAAGAAGAACTTGGACAGGCCGGCCTTACAGACTTCACTGATATTTATTTGAAAATAATGTCAATTTAAAAACTTGTAAACGTAGTACTGTTTGATGCAATGATAGTTTTTAGACATAATTTAAAAATTGTTTTCTCCTGATCTAAAATGATTCCTGTAACAATATAGTCTCTTCAATTATTTATTTGTTTAGTGAAACTAATCTGTATTAGCTAGGTAAATAATTAATCTACTCGCAGAAGTTTTTCGTGATCGTTACCAAATGCTGAAAATTCGGAAGTGTTAAATGATAATAATTGTGAAATACATTAAAATTATTTTATTGGGGTGATATTTTAATTTATGAAACTTCATAATTTATAATCATAAATTAATATGTAAAATAAATGGAATTTTATTAGTAAGTATGTCTACAATGAAGAAGTTTTATTTTAGTTAGCCAAGACAATTAAAACAGAGATTGCAAAAATGAAACGTGCATCATCTAATGCATTCGTGTTTGCAATGATCGGTGACAGTGTGGACGTGACGAGTTTAGGGTATCGGCGAACAAAATAGACAGACGTAAAATTCACAAGCATCGAGGTACGATAGTGCTCGGTGGCAGTATCAGCAGTGTAGACATAGCGTAAGATGTATGCATAAATCGAGATCGTAATCCGAATGTAAACGCTCATAGTAATTAATTATGCGAAGAGTTTTCGGGCACCACGGAACCGTTGAGTTACTCACGACGTAAATAACACACGCAGATTTAGCAGTGAACGTGTTGAATAAGAAATGTTTTCGGGACGTTACATTATATACAGAGGCATTTCACAATAAATTGCAAATCTCAGGATATTTAGCTTCGATGTAACAGTATATAATAAAATATCTGTTTTGATATCATTAAAATTTGTAACAATAAAACGGAATCAAACGTACATTTTTTTTTTTTTTTTTTAATTTTCTTGCGAGAGCCGAACGTGTTCGACTAATTTCGATATCATCGAAAGCGTCGGCTTCTGGAAAATATCAGAAAGAGATCACGTCATTCTCAATAAAAGCTGAATTCTTGATAACTTATCGCATATGTATTATATATTCACAGTCGGATTAGTTCACGCATCGCTAAACTGAATTGACACTGAACGTGTCTCCATATTCATTATTTCACTACCTCTTTACTTATCGCGGCGCTTTAACGTTGAATAAGCTATCTGATTAAACGAAGAGGGAAGTCTCTTAATGAATGGTCACTCAGGAATAAAGTTATAATGTAATAACGATATTGCGATAATGAATATTAACGTTTAGCGGGACTACTTCTTGTAAATATTGAGTGTAGCATGTAAGTATAAATATAATAACGAATACACAATAATGATAGTATGAATATGTACGAAAGTTGTGTACAGGGTTATTCGAACTGTACGATCGGAGCGAGCACTGTTTTTTCGTTGACGAACAATTGTA
Organism: Lasioglossum lativentre; assembly: GCA_916610255.1. NCBI lineage: Eukaryota > Metazoa > Arthropoda > Insecta > Hymenoptera > Halictidae > Lasioglossum > Lasioglossum lativentre. The sequence continues at coordinate 8,956,585 of OU744355.1, read as the reverse complement.
ATATGATTTTAAAAGGATACAATAAGCGAATAGGACATCGTGCGTTAGAGTAACTAAAAAGATTCACGGTAAAACCTCGATTATCGAAACGGTAATTAACAATTATCGGAATATCGATTACATTTTTTCACCGCCATTTTCATTTCCCTTGGATTCTCCGACTCCATTGCCATTTCTACTGGCCTTCTTTATTCAGCATTTTTTTTAATGAAGTCTATTAGCATGCTACGAATATATTGAAACAAAACCGTGTTTTATTGCTTCAGATAAAATACGAAATAATAAAAGCAGGTCAGAATGAAGTTAGTAAATAATTGACGAACATTGACCAACAATCAACTAAATAAACAGAATAAAATGTAGAGAAAATGAGTAAAATAGCATATATTCATCTTTTAAAGTTCTAACAATTTTTTTCTGTGGTACTAAACCTAGAAATTAAGAAAATTTATTTTAAATGGAAAAAGTTGAACATCGGCCAAGCGCTTTTGCAGTAAAATGTAAGAAAACTTGAAAGGTAACTAATGGAACAGCTTAGTTGATAAATAAACAATATTGTGGCATACTAATACAAAAATGTGAAGTAGAACCTGTGTCAGAAGTTCTTCGATATTTTGATAATACCCGACATGGTATCAAAGATGTAGGAAATCGCGAAGAAAAAGAAAATGGGGGAGAAAAGGTGTCTAAAAATAATTCAAGTTCTATCTTCACACGCTGCGAAGCTTTCGTTCCTTCAAAAACAGTCTTGAAATGGACTGAAACACAGAGGAGGAAGCAGCAGAAATAATAAAATGAAAACCCTTGCCATGAAAAATTTTCCCTCTTTATTCAAGTCTATATTTATAAAATATTTTCGAAAAATTAGTTTTGTATAATCGAAGATCTACCGTGTGTCTGCTTTTTTCTAGATCGAATTAGTGCTACCTTTCGTGTTAGAGATTCTCCGATCAAACGCCAATGAGAAATCATCCTGTACAACTCTAGCATTATCCCAATAAGAGATAAAAAGCCTGAGATTACGGTGCGTGAATGATGAGGAACATGTGAGAGAGATAAAGCGAAAGTAAGCGTGGAAGAAGTATTAAGCGAGAATTAACTTCCGATTACAGAAACTGACCAAAAATGTCGACATTAAGGTTACATAACAATTGTGGATGATCGTGACTGTCGGAAGGGGGAGACACGCAAATAGAGCAAAACGAAAAAAAAAACAAGAAAACTATCACGACGAAACACGACTGGAAACCATGCGATTATCACTTACCATTCGCAAGCAAACATGCATCGTGTGTATTGTGAACTATATAACTTACCCGTGAACTACCATTTTTCCCACTCACATATGCACAGATTTTTGTCCATCTCGACACATACATTGCATACTAATATCCGTTTTTTCTCTCCTCAACCAGTTATTTTTAAATTTTCGAAACTTCGCTGCGCCGCTCCCATGTGCGAGTGTTGTACAATCGGATGTCAGTAGAAATTCACAAATATAAATAGACAATTGAACTTGGCGACATGTTTTCTTTCACAGACCCTTCGAACCATACTAATTAACCTACTAAAAGCGACCGACATGCTTTGCCTAATGAAAGTGAGAAGAATTCATTTAGACTTCATACAATTTTTATTGCAATATGGGCTTAAATAATGAAATTTATTCAACCATTCCCCTGTGGAGGCATTTTTATGAATATTACTCCATTTTGTTAAAATCGAAGTAGAAAATTTTTATTTTGCCCTAGCTGCCGTAGGCACGCCCTTAAAGCCAGGCCCTCCGGGCGGGTTGCCCTAGCGGGCGAAAAAGTCGTCTTTGGTCACTAATGACGTCACACAACTTTTGAACGAATTGACTTTTTCGAATCCTACTAAAATTATGATTTTTGAAGTTTGTCCGAATTTTCCGACTTTCCTTTGTAATTGTCTCGAAGTTTTTTTCCTGAAAACTTTTCCAGGACCATAACGAACGAAACAAAAAAAGAATTACGCATATCCATCGTTCAAATCGTAAGTTATGATCTTGAGTTCACACAAAAATTCCATTGAAAAAAACACTTTCATTTTTTCCCGAATTTTCCATTTTTCCGGGCAACTTTTCCAATTTATCTTTCCGTAAAAACCTTGTTCGGACTATTACGAACGTTTTTTTTTTAAATTAGCCAAATCGGTCCAGCCGTTCTCAAGTGATGCGCTTACCAACGAACAACATTTAATTTTTATTTATATAGATAAAGACCTGTAATCTAATTATAAAATAAAGAATCGGTCTTTTGATCGTGCTAGATTTAGTGTTAGAAAATTAAGGAAATCGGTAAAACAGCTGTATTAATTTTACTACGATCCTTAACAATTTTCTTGGAACATTAGTGTTAAAAAAAAAATAGAGACGTGACTTGCTAAAACATAAATGCACGATTATAATGGTATTTGAAAGTTGAAAGTGTTTGGCGAAGAAGATAGACTGCAGCAGAATTAAGAAAATCATGGTTTTCTGAGAGACACTGCGTGTACCTCTATTCCCAGATGTGTGTTTATTACGAAGGAATGTTCTTTATGAATCAGCATACGCAATTACAGTAGGTCAAATTGAAATCATCAACACGCGTCTCGCTAACACTGTTTTCGCCGAAAACGAGTTAGACAAACATCAGCTCTTACCATAAATAGCTTCAATTCCTTGTCTTATCAAGCCATGGAGGTTTCGAAGATCTCAAACTGACAATGATGACGAACTGATAATTAATAGATGTAATTATTTATATTAATAAACTCAGTTGATTCGATCTTAAATGAATTATTTACAGTTGGGCCCTAGTGACGGTGTATTTTTTATATTTGTAGTGTTTCAAGATAACAAGTTTAATTTATGGTAATTGATAGCTAAGTTTTAGTATGTACGCATTCTCGTTTTACGAGAAATTGATCTATTACAACGGAAGTTTCTTTGCGCAATCACGGTCGCCGTCGATATGATTGCTTTCGTCGTCGGTGGCATAAGTGCACGCATGGTTGGCTGCGTTCAGGGGCCAACCTTTCCGTACAGACTACGTAAATACATACATATGTACCTACACGCATAATGTATGTATGTACTTTTATATCCAAAAGTACTGTTAAACGTAGATAGAGCAAATATTATGTAAATTCACTCGGAATAAATGAAACATGACAATTTTATACTGAAACACAATAGTTTACGTCGATACAATCATTGTGTAAATCATTTTATTTCTCCGGATTTTTCATTTACTCTTTCTTCCATATCGGTAATTAACAATTGATCAGAGATAGTGTGGTCTTTATATATAAATATTTATTTTGCTGTCCTCGATAAAAGTAATTAAACATTCAGTTAAAACACGTCATAATTGGCAATAGTTTCCGAAACACTTATCATTCTTCTGCGATTACTTCTTCGATGCAATGAAATGTTTAATTCTTCTTATCAAACTCTAAGATTAATATTTTATTTATACTTGTTCGTGCAAGGTTCACGTTTTCTTTTCATTTTTTCATGCATATATTTTGTGCTGTGTAAACAACTTCTAACAATTTTATAATAGGTATGCAGTATACATTTATGGAAGAAATTTTTCTAATTTACAAAATTCGTGACAGAAACTTGACAAACGTGACAAAAACTTTATTTTACGAATATCGTCTCGTAACTTTTTCATACATATTGGAAAAGTGAATTGGTTGTATTACTTTATAAATGCACATGAATATAATTTTTCTTATTACTAAAAAATGCAATAATTGGTGAAAAAAATCCCGAGACACCGAATATACTTGGAAACAACCGATCACGGGCGACTAACCATCCACGATTGAGAAAATTTGACCTGCATGTCAACGCTCCCGCTACATACAAGGAAACGTTACCATTTGAAAGCAGTAGCATTGTGTGCACACATGTATATGGATGTATACGTACACGTCTCTCCCAGAGAGTCTTCCTATACCTTCAAACAAATTGCACAATCTGTTCAAAGCTTTGCAAAAACATTAACATCTAGCAATGCACAAAATCAAACACACTTACCAAATACTATTTGTTTTATGCTAACAGCAGCCAATTAGTTACTGCTAAAATTGTAAATATGAAGCGTGGTAAGAATAAAGTATTCCTGCCGATTGGTCTCATTAACCGTACAGAATTATGTGTGCAACAAACAAATTCGCGTTACAATAACGTTTAAGTATATAAGGACGCAGACTATCGTTTCATATTCCTTTGTATTAACAGATCTTCGTGTGCTGAATTACATCAGAGAGGAGCCTGCATCGAGTCCGGCATAAGTCGAGCGAGACACGTTAATCTCGCCTACGCCTTCTCGGAACGAACGCTGCGAAAAGTGAGTGAAAAAGAAAGTCGAATTCTTTTTCATATTGTTATTCAATACCCGAAGATTCAAGGGATTCAAGGTTACACCGTTGAATCTCGCGTTACAGATGCATCAATCTATTTATCGTTGAACATTGTGGCCGAACAGTCTCTATCTTTTTCTTGATTCCATGGCTACGCATACAACCGTACATCCTGAGAATACCTGTGTGTAACATATATATGTCTCCCGGCACGCCTGTGTGCTGCGTAACCGTAGCCTCGAAGCCAAAGCTCCATTTTGTTTAAAGAGTTTCCATTCGAACAGTTACGGAAATCGGCAGTTTAATAATGTTATTGTTAGACGGATATTAGTGGAATTGCTCTCATAGTTTTTCAGTGAGGGAAATACCGTGAATAATGTTGACAGAAACCGCTGATTATTGTGCAAGTGATCAATATGATGGAGGCGCTGGTTTCGAGGCTATGGTTGGGAAGCCCTATGCGCATGTCACTTCACTTCGACGATCTCTTTCTGTCGTGGCATCTGGAGGTGAGTGGTTGTTCGTGGTTTTTACACGGGAGAATAATCCGTCGATTTTATTATCGAGACGGTAGCATCGCACGTCAGGTACAGAATAGAACAACGATCGAAATATCAACGAAATGTGTTGTGACAACAGTTTTGCGGAAATATCATTTTTTATCGGTGAATTGCAACGTTGGAAAAACAAGCGCATGGCCAATCACCGTTTTAGCCGGCTGTTCGAACGCGGACCACATGCTGAACTTTGTTGAAATCTTTTAACGGCTGCCCATAAAAATCGTGCGATCCTACATACGACCGATTGCCGGCCGGATAAAAAATAAAACACTCGCGGATAACGTAAACGACAGATAAAAATTTCGTTCGGCTCGCTTAAAAAGTTCGGAAAAAGCAAATAACCGGATGCAGTATGGCGGACGCTTGTCACACTTGGAGATTCGATCACGTTCGTGCATCATTGGAGATATTCGTTGTGTAATATTGCTCTTTGTGCGCTTAGCGAGCCTTGAGAAAAAACCCTTTCTAAAACGTACTCTCGCAGAACTTAACTAAAAATGAACTGTAATCGGTTTGGTTCTTCACAAATGGTGTCCGCGGACGAACATCATGATCTGCTGGAAATTGTATGCAACGGCGACCTTGTGGGACGACTTGTTCCCAACAATGGAGTTCATTCGCCGCTCTACAATATAGCTGGCTCAATCTTTTTCTCATCGTTACATAAACGATCATTTTTGTGCGAAACGAACAACATATCCAGTGGAATTATTGCTATTGCGAACAATAAGTGGTTAATTCGAACGCTATTCATGGTGCTCGTACATGAGGCTTATTTTAAATTTGACTGCTCGCTGCGCAACGTTAGTTGATATTTTTCCGAATTTGTAAAATTTGTATTATTTTTAAAAATTCTTGACCAACATTTGCATATACACTTCGGAACGTGTTAGGAAGCTACTTTGTTAACCGGAGACTAATGTTACGCGGAAGCTGTAGGGTCGATCAACTTTGCCGCAAATTCTAACGCAAAATAAAACCTCAAATCTGTAAGGGTTAATTGGGACTCCTTTCATTAGAAATATTACATGTAATTCACAACGTGGCATCATCCGATGCCAAGCGTCAAGGAAATCTTGGCAACGTTGCAATATCTCGCCATCTACAAAATGGCTGCCAGTTCCGTTCTAGAATATTCAGACGTCGCCACGTGTACGTTGGAATAGACACCTGCTGCTTTTCGAGACTTTTTATTTGTAAATACCGTACTTGCGTGTATGTAATTTTGAAATAATATAGTTTTGACAAAATTATATATTTTATTAGGTTTGTTATATTCGTATGACTTGATTTAGCACAGATTAGCGAGCATGTGGTCCACGCGTATAACCTCGATTTATTAATTTGTTACATCTCGTTGTTATTGAATAAAAGAAGTAATATTAACATTTTCTATTGATTGCAGAGATAACCAGTAGTCTCGCTAAACGTTCAAGATGGGAAAGGAGAAGATCCATATTAATATTGTCGTTATCGGACATGTCGATTCCGGCAAGTCCACGACCACCGGTCACTTGATCTACAAATGCGGTGGTATCGACAAACGTACCATCGAAAAATTCGAGAAGGAAGCCCAGGAGGTAAGCTATAAAAACCCATAACACATGTAAAAATGTGATGCAAATATTTCAGAATTCTAACAAAACTAAAATATGATTTCTAAATTTCTAGATGGGCAAAGGTTCCTTCAAGTATGCCTGGGTATTGGACAAACTGAAGGCCGAACGTGAGCGTGGTATCACCATCGATATCGCCCTATGGAAGTTTGAGACTTCCAAATATTACGTAACCATCATTGATGCCCCTGGACACAGAGATTTCATCAAGAACATGATTACTGGTACATCCCAGGCCGATTGCGCGGTATTAATTGTCGCTGCTGGTACTGGTGAATTTGAAGCTGGTATTTCAAAGAACGGACAAACCCGTGAGCATGCTCTGCTCGCTTTTACTCTGGGTGTAAAACAATTGATCGTTGGTGTGAACAAAATGGATTCTACTGAACCACCATACTCCGAAGCCCGATTCGAAGAAATCAAGAAGGAAGTGTCATCCTACATTAAGAAAATCGGTTACAACCCAGCTGCTGTTGCATTCGTACCAATCTCTGGTTGGCATGGAGACAACATGTTGGAAGCCTCTTCCAAGATGCCTTGGTTCAAAGGATGGGCTGTGGAGCGCAAGGAAGGTAAGGCAGAAGGAAAATGCCTTATCGAAGCTCTTGACGCCATTCTTCCACCTTCAAGACCTACTGACAAGGCTCTCCGTCTTCCCCTTCAGGTAAAAATCACTGTTATCCACAATAGTATTAAACTGGGGTTTTATTTTCATGATGATAACATCTATTACTCATTCGCGGTTTCCACCGGAGGATTTTTCAATCTGTTGATGGGCAGAGGTGTCTGACTAAAATGATAATTTTCCAAAAATTGTCGATTCGTTTAGAATGAAATATTAAGAACGTGTACTATTTGATTACAGGATGTATACAAAATTGGAGGTATTGGAACAGTACCTGTTGGTCGTGTTGAGACTGGTCTCTTGAAACCCGGTATGGTCGTCACATTCGCCCCTGCTGGTATCACCACTGAAGTTAAGTCCGTTGAAATGCACCACGAAGCCTTGACGGAGGCTGTTCCCGGCGACAACGTTGGTTTCAACGTAAAGAACGTGTCTGTCAAAGAATTGCGTCGTGGTTATGTAGCTGGTGACTCGAAGAACAACCCACCTAAAGGTGCTGCTGATTTCACTGCACAGGTAAGTGTTCTACGAGCACACAATCTCCTACGATTATTAGAACAATTGGCATAATGATGAGAAATTACTTACTTCATTCGCGGTTTCCACCGGAAGATCTTTGTATCTGTTGACGGCCGAAGGCGTCTGAGTGCTGATCAAAATGCAATCTTTTAATACAATTATTAAGGGATATTCTTTTTAATGTTATGCTTCTATTTCGTGCAGGTTATCGTGCTGAACCACCCTGGCCAAATTAGCAACGGATACACTCCAGTGTTGGATTGCCACACTGCCCACATCGCCTGCAAATTCCACAAGATCATCGAGAAGTGCGATCGTCGTACCGGAAAAACCACCGAAATGGACCCGAAAGCCATCAAATCCGGAGATGCCGCCATCGTCACGCTTGTTCCGAGCAAACCCATGTGCGTCGAGGCTTTCCAAGAATTCCCGCCCTTGGGACGTTTCGCTGTTCGTGACATGCGTCAAACGGTTGCTGTAGGTGTCATCAAGGCCGTCACCTTCAAGGATGCCACGGGTGGCAAGGTCACCAAGGCTGCAGAGAAGGCCCAGAAAAAGAAATAACTAGTTTCCGTACATATGTATCCCAAGATGGGCGTCGGCGTATAGTAGCTGGGAAGTAGCTTACCTTCTTTCTTCATGTTCCTCGTGCGAGAATGGCAACATATCGCTTCCATCGCGGACTACGATGTTACCTATGAAATCACAGCCGGTGATTAAGAATAACAGGATTATCAAAGAGTCGCGGCGGATGGCTTTTCGTGCACATGAAGTAGCACGTTCGTCGCACTTCTTTTACATTCGATTATTCCGTTTGTCGAAGTGGCTGCGCCGTCATTTTTCCCATCGCAAAGAATTTCGTAGGAAAGGTCGGCAGCCGACGATAGCGAGGCTCGGTGAGCCATCTTTCTCGTTTCTCTACGAGTTCCATGGCAAAAGAAAGTAAACTACGTGAGCTACTCCTAACATCTGTTTCACAAGAACATCAACAGACATCATAATTTAGCTCGGCTTAATTATATTTTCTAATTATTATACGGAAATAAATCCCTATATCTGCGATATTCGAGAAATTTCATTTTTTTTTTGTCGTCGTTATTACTAATTATTCATCATCATCCTTATCGTATAGATTTTCAGTAAAGGATATTTTATTTTTAATTGGCATAAGACATTCTCATCATAAAAGAAAAAAAGAAAAGAAAACTATATCTTATACGTCGGCGCGAAAGTAAGCAGCGAGAAACACACAAGCGATCGGTAGTTCCAGTGCTGATTTAATCGGGGGAAATGGGACCTGCTTTTTTATTACTTTTCAATTACCTGACTCGATAAGGAATTGAACTGCTGGAAGATATATACACGAAACACTTTTTCTACGAAATATTTCTTTACAAATAAACCTTTCCTTTTTACACTTTCTACATTGAAAAAAAGGGAGTATGTGCGAAGATACGATTGGGGTCTGCAATGGTTCAATACTTTTGCCCCGCGTTTCTTCCTATGACCGAGATTGGTTAACAACGGTTTTCTGTACATACCTATAAATAACAGTAATAACGAATGAAAGTGAATAAAAGGAGCTACCGAAACAATTAATAATTCATTTGTCCAATAATGTCCAATATTCTATTCCTCCCAAGTGTTCCTCTATTTTTCTTTTGTGAAATTATTGAAACTAATCCCAACAATTCTATCGTCTTTAGAAAAGCTTACATGAGTTAGCTTTTAAGAACTAATAATCTAGAGAATTAGAAGATTTACAATTATTTTTTCTACTGTGGCGAGGACCGGTATGAATTCAGTGGAGTGACTTGTGTGAACTACTTTTCTCTTGTGGACTGTAACACAAAAGCAAATGTGTTTAAAACACTTGAGATTTATAAATTACGCAACTGAAAAATGTGTATCGAGATACGTAAATTGTATTACTGGAACATTGTACAATTCACGTTAGGGAATGCCAGAAATATAATTGTATACAGTATACAGTATGCAAAGTGTATGAAAAATAAGCAAATATGATAAAATATACATACGTACAATATGTAACGACAAATAAGCATATATGAGAAATATTTACACTTAATAAAGAAAAGAACAAAATTAATTTATAATTATAAAACGGTCATTCTTCCGTTATTTATTCTACAGAAAAGTGTGTTTACGTATATGTAAACATAACTACAATATATTTTATGCATTGTCGAACAAAATAGTTGTTCATTACATAATCTATTATATTGAAATATGTTCGACCAATATTTTTATGTCGAATGACTCTATTATACTTAGAAATTTTCTATAAAATTTATATATTTCCACATTGAAAAGTTCCTTAAAACAATAATTACGTTACTATACTGCATATTCTGTAACTTGAATATGTAATTCCACGTTAACATTCTATTTTGCATAATTCACTTTAGAGTGTGCATAAAATACATAACATATATATAATATATATGTAAAATTCTGTATAAAAAATGCTATTTTTCATAACATGTCTTAACAAAAGAGAATGAGTTGGACAACTATTCTGTTTAACACTACGCAGGGTGTTTCATCACGTATGTTAAAAGATATTTAACAAAGATTTATTTATAATATGAGAACAGCAAAATCAGTGCCCATTTTTATATTCATAGTCTCCACTATAGATTAACCGCGTAACTTTTGCTTCGAACGTTGTCCAAAGTTTTACCTGAAAAGCGTTTTTTTTTAAATTTGTTATACAGAGGTGTTACATGGGTGTTACATAAGACTTTGTAATGATCTGTATAAGTAAACTTCGGATGTCTATACACTGTACACTCATTGCAAATTGCTATCAATTTTCTTGCTACTTCGAATACACTGAAATCAAATTTTCTATTCGATTTCAACCTACAAAAATTATTAGTTTTTCAAACTGAAAATTGGGTAAACATCCGCAGTCTACTGATAATTCAATAACGAGACACCCGATCAGTATTACATTAGACATGCAACAGAATTTTATTATAGGCTCACAGTTGAAAGCATATTTTATAATTCTGAAACAAATGACATTTGTATTCATATTTCTTAAATGACTCCTAACGTTGTTAATTGTTTCAATAAATATTACATGCATAGTTCGGCCTCAACTTCGTTCAACACTCTGTATACATATTTTACGCACTATACGCACATTGTGTACATTATTTATAAATTTATACAATTTTTGTTACTAATTACTGCATTTTTATAATATACCGATTAATGCATACAAAGAACGATTATGTCATTATTTAGTAGAATGTACAATTAGTACAAATAGATTTCCGCGTCATCTACGATTCTAAATACTTCATCCTTGTCTTACTAGAATGACTAATTTTAAGTTGATTTTCCAGATTCTCCCAGCGAAAGACTATATCACCTGTTATCACGTATAATTAAATTAATTTTGCCCGGCGACGATTTTTCTAAATATTAAAAATATTTTTCTCAAAGTAACAAATCGTATATCAGAGTCTGAGAATAAAGAAAAATATTAGATTATTTGATTTTATATATTAGATGTCTTAATTTAATCTTGTAATTTAAGCCTTATAAAATTTATGTTTTACAGTATAAATGATAATAATTGTTACTATTCTTTGTTTTAGATACTGTAAAAATTGTTTTTCTGTACAAAACATCTGCTGCTACCTTGCTGTTTCAAATAATCGTACAAATTAACAAACTTTATGCTAGGTGGCGTACTTTCATCAATTTGAAGATAAACAGAGGTGTCAAACATGGCGACAATAACAAGTCGATTGACGAGTTTCTCAAATAGTTTTTTACAAAATGCAAGTTCTACACTAGCTGGTGTAAGTATAAATAAATCCTTACAGTATTGAATATGTCATAAAAATATATTTGTATATTTTGTATTATGTAAGCGTAAATACTGTCTTATAATTGTACTTGTGTGATTAGTTTCAGCAAATACGTAACAAATATGTTGGTCGGTGGATGATTCGAGATATAAAACGAAGAAAATTGGCCGAAAAGCATGCCCCAGAGCGATTACGACTAGTTGCTCTAAAAAGAAACGATATTTTACCGGTGGAAATTCGGGTACGTACTAAAACTAACCTCAATGTGTGAACCAGACCTAAATATATAAAGTTTATTAAGATTAACCCTTTGTACTATAACATTTAATCGCTGTAACCAAAAATAATATGTAGTGCAAGGGGTTAAAACATCAATAATTTTCTAGTAACATGATTTGTTTTATGCTTCAGGAACTCGCTGGTAAACAAATAGATGAGACCATTCCTCGTCAAACTGCATTACGGCAGTTAACAAACCGTTGTATATTAACTTCTCGCGGCCATGGTAATGTTATGAGATGGAGATTATCAAGAATGGTATTCCGTCAGTTAGCAGACTATAATAAATTATCTGGTGTGCAACGTGCTCTTTGGTAAACAATAAAGTGGTTTCACATGTTACTATGAATTCTTGATACTTTTAGTGCGTTAGAATATAAGAAAGTTGAATAAAGTTATAAAATATTAGACAATGGTAGATTTAATTGTTTCCTTACAACGCGAAAGTATTACCATTTTTATTTATTTAGAATACGTATTTAAAATGATGAATAAAAGACCATGAAGAAAAATTTTGGTGGTTTCATAACTGTATTTCATGTTTCTTGAGTTCGTTACATTTTTTAAGTAGGCATCAGAATTTTGAGGATGCATTGTGGGGCTTGAGCGTTGCATTATTATTTTCATGGTATAGACAATGTATAAGAATAGACTTAATATTCAATGTATTTTTCTAATTAGATTTTATGGGGCACTAGTGCTATAGACAAGATATAACTTAATAGACTTAATACTACAAACATCTTACTAACAAAACGATTCTAATAATTATAAATTATAATTATTATATACTTAATAGTCAAGAATATTAAACTGCTAGGAAGACTGAGTGAGACAACGTATTCGGTCACGAAAATTCTATTCTTGCATTTGGTCTATGACAACTTTCTACTGTACAGATCTAGAAATGGTTAAAAACACACATTATTAAAGCGCCGGTAAACAAGATTCCTTCGTTTACTAAACTTCGCAAAAGAATCCTAATTTCCTATACACAACAAAATCATCAAGAAAACATATACTTTTATTGCATTTTACCATGAACAAAATCAAATAAATATACCATTTCTAAAATGTAACGAAATCTCAATATCGAATCCGACGTATATAATCACCATTAAACCGCGAGGAGCTAGTAGTATAACTAGCTATCTGATCTGGCATGCATAGCGCAGGTCCGAGTATACACTTCAATTCTTCTGAATCAAGAAACTTTCCGTGTTAGTATCCTTTGACACTCTCATACAGTGAATTCCTCTTTGTTCCCGCAACGAATTTGACTTGTTGCACTTATTGTCCTCATTTTCTGCAGTGGGACATCGAGAGAACGTATCTCGCAACTAATTAATTTTCTAAGCTCCTTATGCGGTAAGTAGAATTTATTTTAAAATTATTCTGTTTTAACAATCCGATGCACGGTGCAGCATGCTGTCCACAAAAATCGAATTTATTGTTGTTCGATGATATCATCAGTCGTTAAGTAAACTATGTAAATGTAAATAATAATTCCTGAAAAAATCGATAGAGGATTAGTAAAAATTCATCAAAACCTAATTATTAGAAAATCAGTTTCCAATTAAAAAAATTTTTTTTTCTTTAGTAACTAATTTAAAAGAAAACGGTTCAAAACATCGTTTTTATATGGTTTTGTATCAGGAAGGTGTTGTGTTATATTGTTATAGTATACGTTTTTCGAGAAGATATTATGCAAAAAATTTAATTTATTGAATATAAACCTCAATATCTAATGAAATGGCAGAGACGATTAATGTTTACTGTTTGGCGCTTGAAAAAAAATGGAAAGATTGTTCCCGAAATCGGTATTATTTATTTAAACTTTATCGCGTATGGTTAGACACCGAAATAAGTATTGCAGATATTTGTATCTCTGTACATATATATTTTTGTTTTCTGTCCCGAATCACCGTTTAAATGTCGCACTGTGCGATGCTATGAAATCAATAATATTATGAACTGATAAGAGATAAAAAAGTAAATCATTACCGCTGCCGGCAGCGGTTAATATGTAATTTCTGCAAGGTTGACCTGTGCAAAGTGGTTCGTGTGTACGGTAAAGTATGATCATGCAAAGTTTTCTTTGTGTAAATATTTTTCACGTTTTCTGTTTTCCAATCAAATGCAGCAAACATTTGTTACCACATTCAATTCAAAATACACCGAAGTTGAAAACTTTTAAAATGTGGATTTTTGGATCATGATGTGCATGTAGATCAAATTTGTGGTAATAATGTCAGGTATGAATTCAATTCTAGATTTTTGTTCGGTCACAACTAGTGTTTCTGATTTCTCAACATTTTTCATTTCTCGAGAAAGAGAAATACAAGTTTGATTTCTTGATAATTCTCGAGAAATCTCGAAAAAAATCTTTTTTGAAAAATTCTATGTTTAATTAAAGAAAAATACATGAATTTTAATCAAATCTTTATTATTTATTAACTATCCTAATTGTGCACATACAATGTATTGTTATGTACATATATAAATTTTATACATTTAGTAGTTAAGAAATGAAATACGATATTCAAACAATTTATATTAAACAATTGAAATATATAACTTTGATACAACTTTATAAAAAAACCTTTCCAAACAACATTTTCAACTTGTAAGATAAAAAGTTAAAAATAGTAATGTATACAAATACTGTGAACAATTAAAATAAAAAATTTTAATGTTTTATTTTGTTGCTTTTATTTTTAAAAATTATATCTGTGATTAAAATAGATTTAAAAAAAAAACTGCCAGTCGAGATCTTTTCTTTGTAACAAAATCATTGGTAATTGAAAAATTGAGCTCATTTTGCGTGTAGGTCGGTTTAATGGTAGGATAACACCCTGTTAATGGCATCCTAAGTTTCGAGTGCAAGTATAATTCAGACAGCGAGCTTTATTTGAATTCTCGAAAAATAACGATAATTTCTCGAGAAGTGAAAAATTGAAATATTTAGCTTTTCTCGAGATATTTTCGAGAAACGATTCTCGAGAAGAAACATTAGTCACAACTGCTTGACGAGACCCTTATAATAGAGTATCGCGTTAGAGGGTGGTAATAGGAAGAATGTTGCATAAAAAGTTTAGACGCGGTGAGTTTTAACGAGACTTCGAACCGTCAACACATTACTTCATATCCTGAATAAACATTTGTCACCCCGATTCCAGGAATATACCGCATTGTTAGTATCGGTTGAGCCGAATGCGCGTCACGTTACAGAGTATGGTAATTAATTAAGAAGCGTGTAATCGGCGACAAATGACGCAGCCACGGCGTAGGGTCTTTACAAGTTTCACTTTGTTGCTTTCGTAATTAAGGTTGTCGATTAACGTCATATAATGATCGTGATCGGAAGCGTGTGATATCCGCGGATGAGTTCTGCAAAATAAAAAAAATGTACGTCTCGTTTGCGTGGCGATAAAACATTGTTGCAATTAATATCATACCGTAATGTTGCAACGATACAGCTACACTATTTATATTAGCTAAACTTTTAAAAGTAATATTCACGGAAAAATTGCGATCCTAAAAAACGTCATAGATATCACGAAGATATTTGGACAATGAACGTTATTTTTGTTTCAAATTATTTAGAACAGTTGAAAACATTATAGTATAGATTTAAAATGTTTATGTTTCTATTGTTACGAAAATTGTAACATTCTTACATAGAAATACTCATAAAGTTAAAAATATGAAAATAATAACGATTAAAAGTTTCATTTGAAATTGGTGAATATATTGCAGAATCTGTTAAACTCTAATATTTTCAGATATGCATATGACAAAACTTCTGTTATAACAATATTTTAAGATAGAGGTACAGTTTTTGGTATAAAAATTATAATTAAATAAAGCCAGCCAAATGAAGATAATTAAACTGAGTTTTTGCTTCTTAACTCCTACAGCGAGACGAGTCAATAGAGATAAACAAAAAGATCTAGACGTGTTCTATTTTTAACTATCCCAAAAACGTGAATGAATCTGACTCTGTTTGATTTAAATGGCGTCACGTGCAATTGTTTACAGCTGCTAATTCGACATGTTAAACGAACTGTAGTAATAGCAAAACTAGTGTGGGAGGCTTGGAATGTGTAAGCGGAGCTAGTCAGTAGGTTCTGACCAGGTTTTTCGAAAAGCGTTTTATAATAAAAATAAAAATATTCCCATTATGTGGTTTGTACAGAACCAAGTATTTTTTACCAGTTTTCATGAAGTAATTTTAACTGTAGTTTATTAATAAATCCCTTTGCTCGGTTCTTAAAGTGATCGACGTTGTATATAATTTCTTTTATTAAAAAAATAAAGTTCAAACATTTTAATATTAAAATTTTAATTTTGGAAGGATTTATAACAAACTAAAAATTATTATGGTTCTGAAAGTAAGTAGTTTTAGTTGTAAACTTTTACATA
Organism: Lasioglossum lativentre; assembly: GCA_916610255.1. Lineage (NCBI taxonomy): Eukaryota > Metazoa > Arthropoda > Insecta > Hymenoptera > Halictidae > Lasioglossum > Lasioglossum lativentre. Next base: position 8,940,336 of record OU744355.1, on the reverse strand, counting down.
TCTTGTTATTTATGTGCATTTCATTTTAAGTAAATATTCTCCAAGAAAAACGCTTAAATACTACAACATTAATAAACATATAGATAACGATGTACTTTACATTATTGCATTCTTGGGTTATTCCTTCCGCCAATACGCAACCCAATCGGTTCGTTTTAAACCAACCGTGTATTATAAAAATTTCAAAGCATTACGTGATCTCTGAATGTTTAATCGCATTATCGCTTATTTGTTTTCTACATCTGTTATCAGGGCACGCGGGGGTGTACAGTGATAAAAAACATCGCAGTACAATTTAGATGAACGATGATCTAGACTTCGACAAAATACTCGTTACTAGAAATAAATTACTCAGATCGGTGAATCGAAATTGTGTGGGTGTTGTAAGTATTTATCGCATACACGTAGACCAGGCCCGGGCAACTTCTTCCCCGCAGTCGCTTCACGACTCCCACTACCAGTGTATCGGTCCCCCCACTATCAACTATTTCATGTTGGGGAGGACCTAGGAGTAGGGAGAGGATTCGTCTGACTCGCGAGTCGCAAGTTGCCCAAGCCTGACGTAGACAATAGTTTCCCAACGTTTGCTCCAAAGAAAAGAGAATACTTTTCTAAGTGTTTTATATTCTTCATTCTCAATCTAATCGAGGATGAATAATTTCAATTTTTCGCAGAATTATGTCCGGATCAGAATACAATGATTGTCAGTGCGTATGTCCGTCTCACAATTTAAGTCATGTTTTTAAAGACGGAGATGATCTCTCTCAATGAAATTCCTAGTCGAAGTAAGAGGCCGAACCAAAGAATTTGGCCGTTGGCAGTGCAAAGAAAGTATGACAACATTATCAGGGACATAAGGATGAGTGAACAAACGCGTTTATCTACGGACGAGTATCAACATCGACGAAACTATTCTTCACATTTTGACGTGAGGATCTACTGTTTAAGAAACTGTTTTCTAATTAGGAGACCGCGGATCTTTATTTAAAAGATTTTTGCAACAATCGCGAATAGTTCTACAATTCCGAATTATAAGTGTTAAATAAACAATTATGTTTGTTTTTAATTAATGTCAATACGTTCAAGACAATATGAAAAAGTTTTTGAAATTTTTTTACGTCTACTGCAGAGTAAGGTGTCCCCACTCTAACTTCCCCATCACGTGACGCGTTTCGTCTCTGTCGTGCATGTGTCCGGTACTGGCAGAGAGAGGGTAACTTTTTCCCCTGAATTCGTGCTTCCTCTCCTCATCTGGCGACTCTGCTCTACTGTCACTTATTTTTATCGTAAATACGTAAAGATCCGTATTCTACTAACAAGCGTTTGTAATATTTATTTTCGTATTTAATTTCAGAATATTAGCATATAATTTCTAAGGATAAGTGGTTGCGATATTTATTGTTTTAAACAATTATATTCATTTTCACGTTATACTTGATCGTTTTAGTTAGAATGATTGTTTATTACTAACATTATTTATTCTTCTTCTCACAGAACGCAGAAAGTTTTCACTGTGCAATTGGACCTATTTTAAACATGGCTCAAGTGTTTGGCATATTTCCGGTATGTGGGGTACGATCTCCATCACCATCGAAACTTCGTTTTAGCATGGTCTCGTTGCTCACCATCTACTCTTCTTGCATCATTGTGATGCTATTCTTCGCGACATCCGTATCAGTGATTTTCATGTTGAAGAATTTAAGCGCTGCAACTTTTGAAACTCGTGGTAGGTACACCTATTCAAGGATTTTTTAAAATAACGCTAACCTGGAATTTTCCTATTTACTGTTCAAGTTCGTTGATCATGTACACGATTATTTACTATCGTATTTATTTATTGCATTCCGTGCTGCATTCGTGTAAAGATGCAAATCCACTAACTGTTATGCAAACGTGTTAATTATGCCTGCAAAGGTTTTTACAGGACACTAATTCCATTAACGATTGCATGTCCTGTGACGATTACTATTGTGAGACTGTCTCGTGAAAAGTAGAAACAATACTCCATGTTCTTCTCGCTGTTTGCAATTATTGTTAACATACTACCACTAAAATACAGTACGTCTTTTCATTATAAAGAGATGATTGCAAAATATCAAATTTTAGTATAGCATTCCTAGGTCTGTAATAACAAATGATTCTAAAATACGTTCCCATTTATTCTATTAACACTTTGTCTAAATTGTTTACCTCCCAAAAAATTAATTTTTGTATTAATATATTAAGTATGTGAAATGCAAGAGAGTTCAAAGTCACTATAATGGATTGTAACTTTCCAGTTAATATTAAATTAATTAAATTGATATTAATTCCCATTAGGATACAGCTAGTTTTCTCAAACTTAAAAATCCATTTTTAGTCAAATCTATTAAGTAAAGTTTTATTAAGATTTACGAGGTGTTTGAATGTTGCAATAATCATTATTATGACAAACTTATTTGTCCTTTCGCGTATTATTGTCTATTTTTGTATTATTAAATAAGTTGTTTTAACTTTGTGTGACTTTTATGGCCATTGACGTGGCACTTATTAATGCGTTACGCGATTTTTACTTTGATTAGAGTAAAAGTTTCACAGAAGGAACAGCAAATAATGCCATCCTAGCATTGCGTGAGGTGTTGACTTGTGAACGCATTATGTGCCACTACTTTGCAGCTCCAGATATCCGGTAATATTGTTTAACGAATCGTTGGACAAATGATTTCTGGGAACCGGGGTAGTTCAACCTTTTAGATAAGAATCCGTGACAGTATAGAAAATTGCGATTTTATGTCTCTTACCCAGCAAGTAAGTGAGCATCATCGAGAGAGGGAGAGATAGAATCATAGTTCGCGTGACAGTCGAAACTCTGAACCCCTGGCTTTGACATATTGACGTATTTATTATTGTGTAACACAACAGTCGTCGTATTTTTTATCGCACCGTCACGGAAGTTTCGTCAACTGACTAGCGAGATTTTTCTAGCCAAGTATTTACTAAAACCAAATTTTCATCTTCTACGATTATTGTCTGTTTTTGATTATTTTAATTATTATTTTAATTATGTTTTTATCGATCCATTACCCTAATGGCACTTATGGTTGGCCAACGGTGGACAACGGTTGGGAGTTAGTTGGGATGTGGTTAGTGGTTTTGCCTACAAATCCCCAACATAGGGCCTACGACGAAAAATTATGATAATTTTCCAACGAATATTCAACGTTGGGCCTACAATTATTATAGTTAATAGTTGGTTAATTATTGCACATTTAACTATTGTACGTCTAAATATAAAACGTTAGAAATATTGCTACAACTAAAAACTTGTTAATTATTATATTCCAAATTGATTTTTTGTTTTCTTATTTATGGATATATATTCGCAATTAGTCACTGTGTGTCGCGCAATAATGGTTCGCCCACTAAAGTTTTATTGTGTCCAGCCTTGGAATTTATTTATTTCTTTAATTTTTCCATTTTCCAAGGAAAAGGCAAGGAATACTGCTCATATAGTATAAGAAAAACCTTTCGGATTTCTTCAGAATGGGCCTCCGCGTTTTTAGATTCGTTTAGATATTTTGATTTAAAGTTGACATATCTAGTAACCCAGATCATAGCATCAATGCTCAAGCATCTCTGTAGGTTCGGCGGTTGGGCATCAGCTTAATACGCAGGTGGTCCTTCAAGTCCGACGTGACTATAATTAGTTTTTTCCTTTTTTTCCAATTTTTACCGTGGAAATACATTGTTTATATATTATTTATGATAAATCAAATTTTAATTGTTTTCGGCGCAAAGGTTCGATCAATTAATAACAAGACAGCTATTTGCAAATTTTCACAATATTATTGTTATTAATTATATTATTATTGTTATTAATTGATCGAACCTTTGCGCCGAAAACATTTAAAATTTGATTTAACATCTTACGATCGACATTGTTTAACATTTATTATTTATGATATACTGTAGAAACAACCATAAAGGAGAAGATCAAAATAATATGTTAGTGGGCCCAGTTGGCCGTTCGTATTATAGTGACCTTGGCCCTACGTTGGCTCTACGTTGGCCCTACATTGACTCTACGTTGGCCCTAAGTACGTTGGCCATGATCGTTGGCCCAACTGCAAAAAAAGGCGACATTTGTAACGGTTGGTCAACCAATCTTCCAACGAAGGCCCAACAAAATTCCAACCATAAATGCTACTAGAGTACCAACATATTTGTGACATTTTGCTCATTAAAATGAGACCAAACACAATATAATTGGAAGCATGTTTAACTGTTTAATTCACGATATAGTAGAACCTCGATTATCCAAATTAATTAGTGGAGCATTAACTCGGACAGTAGAACAGGTGGCCAGCTACAGTGCTAGATTAAATCTATACTGATTTGGACTATAAATTGTGTTGTATATGGATCGTTTTAGTGAAACACATGTTTAGATAACAATTCAGATGTCAGTTCGGATAATCAAGGTTCTACTGTATCGTGGATTAAACAAATTGTACCGTTTTTGGACTCATTTTAATCATTAAAATGTGACAAATATGTTGATGAAAGTTTCTTATAATTAGATTTAATATATTTTACACATGGTGAACGAATAAAAAAAATTTTAATACACTACGTTTGATTCAAACAATGATTTGTTTTACTGATGAATCAAATTTCCAGACTAGAATGAGATTCCATATAATAAGCATATGATTTTTCACTCTCTTTTTCTACAGAATGTTACATCGTGTAAATAGATTGTGCTGACTAATGTGACTGACTGATTGTGTTTCAGGTGGCATAGGTACAGCAACTGTCGGCGCGGTGTTCTATGGGAACAGCCTGCTGGGCTCGGTTTTATTTTTCTGGTTATCTTGGCGATGGTCGTCCTTCCAATCCGAATACAGGGCTATGGAACAATACATAGATAGGTCAATATCGTGCGGATGTAAAGCATGACATGGTTCATTACTGATCATGTTGTTCATCTATTATCAGCAGACACGCGATTTTAGATAGCTATTAATCGACATTACGATCCGAAGGGAGGATAATTGATATATTTTCTAGTTGCATGACTGCGCATTTATTTACATATACTGTTTGTCCAGAAAATTTGTTTTTGCACCGTGCTCATGCGAGAGCACGGTTTGATGACGTTGATAACAGTGTAGGACACAGATGGAATTTCTTTTGTTTTTAAGTATTAATTATATCTGTATTAAGAATTTCAAAAAATATTACGTTTTGTAGATTTGTATTAGTTATGTGTACTGATCGTCCATCAGGAGATTGCAGTGAGAAACTTGTAGTGACCACGTGATATCCCCACTCCGCGCTACACCTCTTCTGCTATTTGCCGAATCGCTTGACGAAGACAGCAAATTCATGTATTACTGTGACTGGAACAAAGCGATGTGGTGAAATCACTGCCATCTCCTGATGGACGATCAATACATTCTGAAAATGTGATCGAACGAACAATATCTTTTTAGGATGATATTGCATTTTAGAAGTAGAGGAATACAACAATGGCGGACGGTTTTCGTTACAAGTCCTTGATTATGCATTAATCTCTGTTTCTTTCTTTTGTGCAGCAACTCCACAAAGAAAACAAGTCTTCGATGGAAATTCTTCTTCATAAGTTCTGTTGTCTTGTTGCTGGCACTCGTTGAGCATATTCTGAGCATGCTAAGCAACATCGAGAACACTGAATGGTGCGAAAACCGTAACTCCACGTTTCGCGACTTTCTAGAAATATACTGTTTAAAATCGAATTTCTTCATCTTCGATATATGTAAGATTTTATTTATAGAAAATTGTTGTATTACTGTAGAACCTTCGTTTTATGAACAACTGTTGCGCATTTATCAGATCTTAGATGAGTGGATTTAAAAAATTCATTTTGTCTCTCGTTTAGTTCATATAATATGGAGGTTCTACTGTACATGTAAACGCTATATTACAGTGATTTTCGATTTCAGTGGACTATAATTTTGGTTTCGGTTTATACATCTTTCTTATCAGTAAAGTGGCAACCTTCACGTGGAACTTTACGGATCTCTTTCTTATGCTGGTACATATTTAATAATTTCCTATGCTATAATGTCCTATATTTTAGTATTATTATTACATTATTCCTTTATTTCAGCTGATTAATAGGGAACTTTTGTTATTAGTTTACGATTTAGGGTGAAAGCCAATTAAGGATTGGCTCCTTTTCGCCATTTTTGCCAAAAGACTTTTCTATTCCTTTTATTAATAGTTTTTAATGAAACTTTAAGAAATATTGCTTTAAGATATGTACTATAATGTGGTGTAAACAAATTTTCTAATAAGTTCAATAACATTTTTAAAAATACTCGAAAAGTCTTTAGTGAATAATTACAAAACTGACCTTGTTGTACGTGGTTTTTAGATATCCACTGGTCTGGCTGAAAGATACAGATCTTTAAATAAGAAATTGGCGTTCATTTCAAAAAATAGTCGGTCACCTGTTGGCTGGTGCAAACTTCGCGAAGATTACGCCATCTTGAGTTCCATCGTGAAAAGAGTGGACAATTACATTTCCCCAATTATTTTCCTATCCTTCGCAAATAATCTCTATTTCATTTGTCTTCAATTACTGAATGGCCTTTCGTAAGTATATTTATCAGAACCTATATAGATTTAGTTATGTTTAGTTGATATTGTATAAGAGGAAAGTGTTAATGAAAATTGGATTTCTGTTCTTGCTTTAAGGATTTCGGAAGACAGCACCATTTTAAACGCAATTTACTTTTTCGGCTCATTCGCGTTTCTTATCGGCCGTACGGCTGCGGTTACTTTATTGACTGCGAGGATATACGATCAGAGTAAACAGGCGTTACCATATTTGTACAGTTGTTCAACGTCCAGCTATGGTATTGAGGTAATTTTTTATCATTTATTTTAATAAGATCACATTACGTTGTTAACCCCTTGCCGTACGATTTTTTCACAGCTCAAAGTTTGTTCTCATTCATTTCCTAGATGAGAAAGGAAATTTATATAATTTTATTGTTAAATAGTTTATAATAGTTTCTGTTTGAAACCCTCATCACAATTCTGATTCGATATTACAATAATATAATATATGGCAAGGGGTATACGTTTCTTCTGTGTGTGACCTTGAATGACCTTGAGTAATTACAGTCACTGAATTCCTAATGAAAGGAAATATCATTGTGGGTGTTTAACACTAGGTGTACGGAGCATTAAAAGTGACTGTTTTGCATTACTTTATAAACATTACTTTGTCCTTAAGACACTTAATTTATCTTTAAAAACGACAAAGATATTTGAGGTACATAAGCGTTAAATTACTCACCCCGTATATTTATTGAAATAGAATAAATCCGTTTATATGTTTACGTACATTTATATTTCTTTGATAATAATGCAATCAATTGTTTTTTAATAGACGCAGAGGCTGCAATACCAATTGGCAACAGATGACGTGGCATTGACGGGATTGCGATTTTTCTCCATTACCAGAAATTTCATGCTTGCGGTATCACCACATTATTTCATATTCAGTATTTTTAAATTATAATTGTCAAATTCTAATTTTCACTTACCTCAATCTAGTACGTTATTCTTTCTTGGCAAGGGAATTAATGAGCCATTAGAAATTATTAGAAATGTTAAAAATAATTATATTGTCGACATTTATTTTGCGTTTTAAAACGTGAAAAAAAACAATGTGATGTACAAAACCTTGAGAATAATGTAATACTCTTTATTTAACGAACGTTTATTTACAGATGGCAGGCGCGGTTATAACATACGAAGTCGTGCTCTTACAGTTCAACGGTAAAAGTTAATAAATCGTACGGTGCGTACACGTGACTATAAAAATGTAATACACAGATAGATTTTCTTGGATTTTATTGAAACATTCTTTAGGTTCACAATTCATGGCATGAATGGACGTGATTACCCTTCGGTGATATGACGAACGCGCCACGAGTGCCAAACCCATGCATTATAGCAAATCAGGATAAATCGATCAGCATCGTTTGCAAAATATTAGCTTTCGATACTTCGGAGCTTCGCTGTTTGGCACAGCACGCAGTGTTTTACGAACTCACTATACTGGTCCCGCACTCAATACGAACAAGGATCTACACTTAATGCGTGACACACTTAGGATTATACATTGCCAAATGTTTCGGTACTAATATGTATCAATAATGTACACTATTTTTCTCACCTGAATCGTCGTAATGTTGTTTCTCTGATATGTAAGTCTTTAATCTTCATCCGTCCCTAGTTTCCAGAGTTTAATGTAAAATATAATGGAAACATAAATGATTAACATTGTAAATTTATTCTTGAATCCTTGTGTTAATATTCAACATTTTCTACGATGTTTAATAAAATTGTAGTCATTGGACCTCAAGGTATTAATGTATTTGTTAATGGTTCCAGCATGAATCAAATTATAATTATCCAGGAAAATAGAGATTTATGACAATTTTGCTATTTATTAACAAGAACATGTACAAAAGTTTTAAGACAAATAGAAAATAGGTACCCAGGTATCAACATTCATATTCAAAACTAATAATACAATATGAAACGAATAAGGATTAAACATTTAATTAATTTTCTAAAGAATTGTTTTGGTCGTGGTATTGTTTACAAAATGTCATACAAAATTGGCAAGTTCAAACTGCATTTTTATCTTGAACAGTTCTTCAAATATTCAACATAAATATGAAGTGCGAATTACGTGAACAGATATACTCGATGTACATTTTTATCTACTTTATTATACGTGTATAAAACACAATAAATAAAATATAAAATGTGGTTAAGAGAATTTCTTTCACTGTTGTCACATCGGTTCTTCCCTTACTCTAGTTCCACGCAAAGTGTATTTTCGAAGATTGTATAATTCATCGAGGTGTTGATTGCTGATCTGCAAAATCATCCAGCAAGAAGAACTGCAATAAACAAACAAATCGGCTATGATAACAATAAGAATGTATCTTTTTTATTCAGTTAATAATTTTATTATTTATCACTTGTACATGGAGCAAATACATACCTATGAATCGTAAAATTGAACACACATTTTTTGCCTTGGGGATCTTGTCCATTTAAATCCCCAAGTTGGAAAGCTATTATTATATAGGCTGAAATAAAAATTGATTTAACACACATTGTAGTTTCTTCATGAATTTTTCAGTAACAATCTCATTTATTAATCGAGATATTTCAAGCAAAACGATTAAATAAAACTTCGTTAGGAATTATTGAAAAGAAAATTGTTATTGGCCTTTTTAATATTGATAATAATTTTTCAGACCATTAATCTATAAATCTTTATCATTATTGCATTAATCTTGCAATAGGTAAAATGTTAAGGTGATGTATCGAGTGAACCAAATATCAAGATCTTAGGCTAAATGTGGAAGGGATTATTACTTAACACATTCAAGACCGGTGACGCAACTGTTGCGTCATTAACTGATTCCAACATAATTAGTTAGTTCTTGGATTATAGCCGGAAATATCATGTTATAGATGATGTAAACTATAAAATACGTATCAATATCCTGATCTCATTTTGAAGTGAGTTTCATTACTATTAATTATACTGCAAAAAAATATCATCGAGACAGTTTTCAAAAATTTTCTGATCTGGAACGTGTTAATAATAATTTAAGTCCGATGATAATGCAAGATGTCAAGTACAATGATCTCTTTGCTGGTATTTTATTTACATTATTTATAAGTACAGTATAAATAGGTGCGTTAAATGGTAGTAAAAATTATATGCATATATTACATGCATGCTTTTATGTTTTATAAATATATTTAAGACGTTCTCACAATTAGTTATAACGTATAATGTACAATTAGTTTACAAAAATAAAATCTCGTCTTGCAAAATGGTGTAAAGGATTTTTGTATTTACAGACAACGGTTCTGTTAAGCATCTGGAACTTGGTAGGTGTATCACTTGATAAATGTATAGCTACTAGGGGTGTGCGGGTACCCGAAATTTCGGGTTCGGGTCGGGTCGGGAAATTTGTTCGGGTTCGGGTCGGGATCCCGAAAGTTTATAAACTTCGGGTACCCGCCATTTCGGGTACCCGAAATAGCAGTCGGGTCGGGTCGAGTCGAGGTCGCGAAAGTTTGCAATTTTCGGGTACCCGAAGTTAAAGTTGGGGCAAGCCTGCGGTCAAATCAGCGATAAATAACTCTGTGCATATTTTAATTTTACAGTAAAATTTAATATTATTGAGAGGTGGTATTGAATTTATATGAAGAAATTAATTTTATAGTAAAATTTAATATTATTGAGAAGATATTAATATGCACAGAGTTATTTATCGCTGATTTGACCGCAGGCTTGCGCCAACTTTAACTTCGGGTATCCGAAAATTGCAAACTTTCGGGACCTCGACTCGACTCGACCCGACTGCTATTTCAGGTACCCGAAATGGCGGGTACCCGAAGTTTATAAACTTTCGGGATCCCGACCCGAACCCGAACAAATTTCCCGACCCGACCGAACTTTGTAAACTTTCGGGATCCCGACCCGACCCGACCCGACCCGATCATTGCCCGACCCGACCCGAGGCTCGGGTACCCGTGATTTTGGGTACCCGCACACCCCTAATAGCTACCAATCGCAATAATAAAAAATTGTTGCATCGCATATATGTATGGAAGAAAGATAATTTTAAAAAGTTAGTTTAAAGTTTAGCCTAAATTGTCTTAATAGTTAATGGTACATATTAAGTACTAATGGTAGTACAGACATAATCTAATTGTAAACGATGCATACTTAAGGGGATCTTCTATTTTAGAAATTAATTTTCTGGAGAAATCTTAAAAATTTCTTAGAATTCTTAATTTTTTATTGTACAAGTATTTTGATGTATCTACAATCTACAATATAACAAAAATATATGTATACTCATTTGTTCCTCTTTTTAACAATTTTAATGTTTTGAAATTCTTTTATCCACATTTGATCTACTCATTCGTTTCATAAGTGCATAAAATTCACAGTTTGGTTATAAGTTTGCTATATTTGGTACTGGAAGTATTATTTTCAGTATAAATTTATTATAAATACATTTTTGAAAAAAGCGAGAAATGTAGACCCGAGTAAAACATGCTCGGCGTTGTATACTTGTTTGTACATATTTACATTATATCTGTATAAAAACTACGATAAAAGAATTGTGAAACGATTGATTCTTTGATCCCCTGAACTACAAGAGCCCCCAAGTGCATACTAAAGTAGTTATTAAATCTAAATCTCTCGGAAATTACGTTCCATACGAAATACTTTTGTATATTTTCAGTATATGACTATCAATATAATACTCTAAGTATACATATATATATATTATCAACATACGTGTTTATACATTCGTACACGATTGCGAGGCAAATTATTATACAACACAAGTACACAAGTAGCACGAAATAATGTAACATTTATTCATTCATGCTGCAGAACGAAAATATTCATATATGTATGTAGACGTAGACAACAAATTTTTCTGCAAATTTTCGACGACAATTGTGAGATACAAAAATTATATAAAACAATGTATTTCGTCGGCATGTCTCTACAGATTAGTGTTCCATCTGTATATTTTACTGACCATTTTAAGTTTTTGTGCAATAATTCGGATTAGTCTCATTGCAAATTAAATTTAAAAAATGAAATTTGTAGTGCAAATAGTACACATATGGTTACAAGCAGACTAAAATCTAATAACAATGGACAATAACAATGACAGTAAAAGTGGAAGAAAGAGTTAGTTGAGGAACTTGGAGGCGATAGCATCCTCCCCCCACTCCTGGGTCCTCCCCATTCAAATTCCTGTGGAGTATAGCAGAAGGTGGGGGAGATTAGGCGTGTATACAGGGTGTCCCAAAAATGTTCGCGTTCCTTGAATGGGGCGGTTTCCGAGGTCATTTCAAGCGACATTTTCATTTGCAAAAATGTCCGCCGCTGCTTTATTAAGGAATTATTAACCCCTTGCACTATAATACCGAGTTGGACTCGTGACGAAGATTTCGAAGAGAGTCTACCAAATATTCATGCTATTAATTTCCTTCAAACTTTAAATTGAAACAAAATTATATTTTTTTGTTGTTGAAACCATTGAAAACTGCATACGTATAAATTGCATACAAACTTCCTTTTTTCGAAGAAATTAGAAACGACAAATAAGTTCTAATTACTGCAACCGTAAAATAAGTGGTAGTGCAAGGAGTTAACAAAAAACACGAACCAATCAGAGCGCGACCTCGGCGCGCGAGAGTCCGGCGTTAGTGTTCGGGGAGAGTAGCGTTAGTGTCGCGCCGCGGTGAAGTAGTGAACAAGAGAAGGAGTAGAAAAAAGTCTGTGCCTGTTTTAGAAAGTTTCTTAAAGGACGTATAGGACAATAGAGACTCATAAACGCCACGCTTACCTGACATTCCTACCTCTTGCCGGGTAAAAGAACAGACTTTTTTTTCGAACAGTTACCCATCGACTCTGCGTACCAATGTATACAGAAAAACCGAAACATGTGATTGCCATAAATTCTAGTCTTACAGCGGTCTCTCTCGCGTCCTGTTTTTTGTCTGACTCCCACTTCCTAAAAATGCCCTCTAAAGCCATGTCAATTATGATTTGTGCTTCAATACAAATGATACTGCAATTGTTATTAGTGCATAGTGTTGGCAAATGTGAACAATGATCGCGAGTGTGGAAAAATGTCACGGAATTTGTGTGAAATAAACATACGATTAATTTATCGATGAGAAAGTGAAAGTGCAATTCCGGATCGTTGACCTGAACGTACGTCCCTTCGCTTTCGGCACTGAAGTCAGCTGTGAAAGAAGTCACAGACATCTCGAAGCAGCAACTGCATTTAGGGCTGAATAAGTGAGTTCTAATTAAATCAATTTCTGCTCTTTCTCTTGTTCACTGCTCCACCGCGGCACGACACCAACGCTGCGCTGAGTGGAACCTGCCGCCGAGGCGGACTCTTCAAGCCATTGCGCGATGAAGCCGCTCTCTGATTGATCCGTATTTTCCGTTATGCAAATGAAAATGTCGCTTCAAATGACCTCGGGAATCGCCCCTCTCAAGGAACTCGAACATTTTTGGGACACCCTGTATAGTAGGCCGTATCCGCGAGGCAAAGCACGGTAGGGGGAATATGAAATAGCGTAATAGGGACTGGACGTAGCCATAGAACGTTGTATATATGTACAGCAGTTCTATACAATATCGTACCATTCCACACGTATGCACACTTCAAGAAGCAAAGAAAAAACTCAAGCGGAATGGGAGGGTAAAACTAGGATTATCTACGCTTTCTAAAAGCGTCTTGGAAGGTGCTTCAAAACGCGTTTACTTCACCTCACAAACGTTCGTTACGTTCGCCGAGTCGATTTGCTGAGCGTGATTGAACTGGACGAGAACTAATTCGTAGGTAACTATAGTCCCTGCAACCTGCAACGTATTATCAATGAGTAATTCCCATTCCATTGAAAGAAGAGAAGGAAAGTGGCATGAAATTGTATAGTTTGTAAGCGGAGAGCAAATTGTAATATATGTCAGAATTTTTAGTATTATTTAATCTATTGAAGGCTTTGTTCGTAAAAGGTCGTCCAATAATGCTGATAATATAGAAACAAAATCGACGCATCTAAAAATTTTCAAATTTCAGGAGTGCTAGGCTAGCTTTTTTAGGAAAGAAGAATATTTAACAATGCTGATCGTGTAGACAGAAAATTGATGAAAATTGATAATGCTAAAAATGTAATGTCCAATAATATTGATAACATACATACATAGAATGAAAATTGTCCTATATCGGAATTTTTAGAATTCATTAATTTGAGGCTTGCTTTCTTAATAAAAAAAGAATATGCAATAATAATGCTAATATCAAAAGAAAATTGATCCTCATCAGAGTGTTTAGAATTTCTCATAAAGAAAGATTATTCAGTAATGATTGAGAGAAGAATGTTTTTTAAAAAATGTAAAAAATATTCATAATTTGGCAAGAATAGACAGCCTAATTGTCACGTCATTAAACGCATACGAAATGACCAAACGTTGCCTGAGATTAATGTATTTAATTTTTTGTTACATGGCTAGAAAAAACAGGAAAAACGTTATTCTTCGTGTAATTAAATATCCTGATCTCCACGATAAAAGTTTACAGATAAATGCATTGATACGTACCGTTAACACAAGGCCTCTGGTCACTGAGAAAAATTTCATGCCTGTCAAGCAAATACTGTCCGTCGTCACCTGAGTTAAGAATCTCATTACCTAATGAAAATAAAAATACAAACATTTATTTGTGAAATACTGAAAATAATTGTATAACTGTTTTTAGACATCGATATAATTTTATTAAGGATTTTAGTTTTGTTTACGTGAATTTTGACTATTCTTTTTACAAAATTCGATATGTTTGAAAAATTCACAAAATTATTGTCTATTTAGCATTAGAATAAGGAACGAAATGAAAATGGTACTTCTGTAGAAAAACTGGTTCCGGACACGCTGTACAAAATTGGAGCCGGGAGCAAGGATTCATCGTGAATCGACGCCGCATACAAAGAAACCAATGTTGTCCTGGCCAACAGGAAGCCAAAGGAAAATCCAAAGTAAATTTTCTCAACGATGCCCCGCATCGGACTGTTTCAAAACGTTTAAAATTAGTTAACTTCGTAATTTCCGACGGGAAAAGGACACTGAAAAATAATGAAGCATCACACACAAGTAAAGGTGGGATTTCCTAGGTGCGTTTTGACGCTGCGTTTTGCGATATATGTCATTACACATTACAACATATTTTAATTTAAACAAAATCCGAAACAGTCGTCCGAAAAGTACGCAGTGGTTCGAAAAACGCCTGGCTCTGCGTCTCGACTGCTTCGAAAGCAGTGGGTCAAAAATCACGTGCGGCTACATCTGGTGCAACATTCAGAGATCTCGAAGCGAAGAAACAAACCCAAACGTGTGCGTCGTACAGCTACAGAAAATCGATCGATGCACGTGTTTGAGTTTGGTCAATGCTCTTGTCTCTTTCTTCTAAAGTGAAAAACAAGGAAAGCAAACAAGTAGCAACGCAAACTTGTGCGTCCAAGGGAGTTACGACGAATGGAGTATGGATCGCAAAACGCGGCATCAAAACGCACCTAGGAAATCCCACCTTTACAGATAAAAAGCAACTAAACCAGACAAGAACAATGAAGTTATTAAATCCGACCATAGATTGTTGTCCTGAAAATGAAATTTAATAATTGCAATCGATATTTATACTTAACCCATATTTTCTGTGAACCGTCTTGAGATAGACATCTAAACTAAAGATAAGAGAACTAAAGAAAAATAAAAACAAGAATAAGGACATAACATTTGGCCCGTTCTCTCCTTCTTCATTCGGCTAAACTGGGAGGTGACGTTCCCCCACTATTTGACATGATCGACGTAGAGTCGCTAGACTCTGTCGTGCATGTTTCCGGTACTGGCAGAGAAAGAGGGTAACTCCCCCCCTCCCCAATTCGTGCTCCCCCGAAGAACAAATATTAAAACAAAATGAAAACACCAATTTATAATTAAGTACATCAGACTCACTCGTAAACATAAAACCGTACGAAAAGATTTTCTGACCAAAACTGATATTAGAGTTGATTGCAAAATAAGGAAAAACTGTTTGAGACAAGATGTTTCAAACAAAGCGACATCACTTATCGCACAATTAACATTTATTGTGCGCTGTGCATACTTGAATGAGAAGAGAAGTTGTATGCAGATGAAGTAGAGATCGGTGGCAAAGGAGAGAAGAACCATAATGGAGATATGAGAGTCCAATTGCCTTGTCAAGCTTGCCAAGTGGTTGTAGTCACTTCTTGCTTCGGCCCACCACCATTCTGGCATCGCCTTAACAATGAAATGATACTAACGACCAAGATTCGTCATTAGAAACGATACTACGATTGCCCCTCTGCTGTTGACATCGCATTCGCTGCACAGTGAACGTTGCGACACCGATTTTTTCCGCTAAATAACGTATCACTGATATTTTCATTGTTTTGCGTTTCACCTATTTACTTTTGTCACGAATGCATAAAGATCCACAGTCTAGTTATATCTCATCTAAAAATGATTATTGGATTGTAGAATAAAAATCAGGATTTCCAGAATTAATTTCTTTCATACACAATACTGTACTGTAGAATAATTATAATCGTCAGAAAATGCAATAGTTGATATATTTTTAATTTTCAATGGGCAGCGTTGGACGTTGTCAAATTTAATTGTATATTGATACATTTGTTAACCATCGGTGTCAGCATTTTCAATTACTTTTATGGGTTGTGTTAATTATGTTTGTTATCGATATTGTTATAAATATAAACTAAAGTAAGGTTTCAATTAGGACGAAAAATATGAAATGTTCAGAATTTTCAATTAAACGACGTACCTTGCCTTTGATCGAGTACAAACGATTGTTCAGTTGACGAAACTGCTCCACCAAAGCAATGCTAATTAAGATGAGGAACAGGTCGACAAAGTTCCAAGAGAATGTACTCAGAATGTTGATGAGGTCCACTATGATTCCCTTCCATAAGCTATACGGTATTTTAGTGAATACCTAAACACAAGACGTCATTTAATAATATCCTCCCTTTAATATTCAGAAAGATATGTTAATTTAAAACGACTAAAAATTAGGACGCTTTTTCACCTGTGGAAACTGGGACTCGAAATAAATACCGACCACGTCTGAACTTCCTTGAAAAATTGCGCATTCTTGGGCTCTGATAAAGCCATGAAGAATAGAGAAGCCATGCTCCACTGTGAACACGTGCAACAATTTATTAAACATAAGTGAATGAAAATGAAACTCAAAATTATGTGATACAATTTAGATCTTATTAATACTTACTAGTAAACTACGGATTTTAAGCAATTATGACAAATTCCAAATAGTAAAGAGATTAAAACAATTTACAATTTAGTAATTGAAGCAAACAATTTCAATTTTGCATAAAAATCTCCAGTAATTAGTATTTTCAAGGTCACTCCAAGGTCATGGTGTGCAGGACGTTGAACTCGTCTTGACTACCGCATCACGTTACAAAAAATATATGTTAATAAGCAAAAAAAAGCGATGACCTTGAAAAAACCGTTAAAATGACCTTCACAGGATTTTTTTAATCACCATCAGATGCATATGCCTTACATATGCCACACATCGATAGATCCGCATACACGTATACGAAATGCAAGGGTTTACGGCAAAAGAAACTGACGCCTCAATATTGCAATTACAAGTTCAGACTTTCAGACCCGGTCGATTATGTTTCCTAAGAGTTCTGGCCAGGGTCGTTCAGAGCCCAAATTTCATATTTTTACGTTGTTGAAGAGTAATTTGCAATAATCGGCAGAATACTTTTTGTCACAAGTCAGCGCTGCCGATTATTGCAAATTACTCTTCAACAACGTAAAAATATGAAATTTGGGCTCTGAACGACCCTGGCCAGAACTCTTAGGAAACATAATCGACCGGGTCTGAACTTGTAATTGCAATATTGAGGCGTCAGTTTCTTTTGCCGTAAACCCTTGCATTTCGTATACGTATATGCGGATCTATCGATGTGTGAGTGGGAAGGGTGGTAGTGGTAGTTGGGTGCGCACAGCCCCTTAAAACCATATGTATATCGTATTTAGTCATTTTTTCTTACTTTCAATAGTAGCGGAAATAATTTAGGTGGTCGTATTAAAATTGACATTATATTTAATATTGTTAATAGCAAAACATGTGACAACATTTGTTAGAAAAAGGGCCCTGGTATGTCCATCTGACACACATCATTTTCAGGTTTTCTCAATTCCTTTGACGGCTAGTTTATTGTTTAGTAATTGTTACACAACAATTATGCATTCATTGTACAACCCCTTCAGAATGCAGCTAGACATGCATTGCTTTGAACATCAATAGTTGACGTGAACTTGAAGAAGAGAATAAAAGGCGTTACGTATCCCCTTCGTTCTTCCCCTCGTCGCGTCGCTAGACAAAGCTAAGAACGATAACATCGAAACAAAGCGAAGTCGAACACGCGCGAGTGAAATCGAGAAACGCGAATATGCGAGCAATATATTGTGTAAATATTTATTGCTTTATTCTCAATAAAATAATTAGCAAAGTTAATTATTATTCATCACCTCGTTTCATTCGATGACACACGATATGTTAATAAAATGAGGGATGGATAAGGGTTCAAATAAAAATTGTTTATTCTATAAAATCGTTAACTTGTGCAAATGATTCTAATGCTGAATATAGAAACTAGTATTTCGTATTTCGAAATTTATAATTATGCGCACTATTCGAATGCTACTTGTATTGAATACTGTTAACCTAGAGCAGATGACCCAGATATCCGGATCGAGCAGCGAGGCGCCAATTAGTTCTTTGTTATTAAGTGCAGAGAGATTTTCATGGTCAAGTGCTTTCTAGAGGAGACTCCAACGAATCTGGCTAGACGTTTCCAGAATTTTTAACACGTCGGGCGACACGTACACAACTGATGTATGTACTCCCAATGTTTGGGAGAACATTCTTATTATAGCAGAGTTGCATACAATGAAAACAGTGAATACAGTTAGAATTGACATAACAGTCTTTAAGGATGTTCTGGAGGTATATAAAAACGCAACAAAATTTTTGAAAATTTGACAAGATATAATTCTTACTAAATTAATGCAATTACCAAAGTTTGGGTTCGATTCACTGCACCGTTTAAGAATTATAGCAACTTAAAGTTTGCACATTTTAACACGTCTTCTTATGGAGAATTCATAAAATTCCACTTCAAACCCTATTTAAACCTTGAAAAAACGCAACTAGAAACTCCAGTTTCTTTTTATATATGTATAGTAAAAATTATGTAATTAATTATGTTCAAAATTTATTAGGATTCACTAAACAGTTACAGAGCAAAAAATTATAAACTGTTACAAAACGTCAAATTTATCGTGTTGTCATCTCAATAATAACCATGAATATTGCTTTCTGAAGTATTTTTAATTTATTTAAATATTTATTTTTAACTTTTTATTGCGTAATTATATATATTGAATATCACAAATTTATTATCTTGAAGTTCAAATCAGAGGGTACAATTATTCGCAAAAGTCACTTACAATTTTTTATAATATGAAGACAATTTGATTAAAAAATAAATATACCATGAAATTCACTAATTATATGAAAGCTTTTTAAATTAATCTATTTTTTTAATGCAAAATATACTCATGAATGGCTTTCATTGCCAATATGTATATTGATGGATTTCGAATTTCTTGTACTTTTGTCTCCCATTGTACCTCCAGAACATCCTTAAAAAGAAAGAAGGCTTCTACCACAAGTAGAAACGGTGAGTTATGAGCAGACAATTGAATTTGTGTGACAATGAGATTTTTAATTATTTTTTCATATGTAATCACTAGAGATTTTTAAGCAAATTCGACGTTCATATATTAAATTACAGGAATCGTACAAAAATTAGATTGTGCTATTGAGAGATTGATGAAGTAAAATAAAAATCTCACGAAACTCTATAATATTATGATGAATTTCAAAATACCGAAATTGTTATAAATGCATAAAATCTCTAAATTCTTGTAGTGGCTCTTAATATGTAATACTAATTGTTATGGTAATATAAATATTACTCACCCAAAGCAAATATCATCACTACTATAGTAACAATCTTGAATTTGGTGGATAAGTTTGTTTTCGACACTTTTCTATGTCTGTTGGAAAATTCTTTTTCGAGCTTTTCCCACGTCAGCATCAATGAGGGCCATTGCATCGCCAATTTTAGGAAAAGGAAGGATGCAATTAAATTCGTTCCATTGAATACAAAGGTGGCTAGTTCACATTTAAAAAGCAAACTGTTATTTCGATGATACAATTAGTCGATATATGTATTACACGAACATGATTAAACTTTTAATTTTGCAGACACTACAATTTTCTACCAAATTGTATTAATTAGTTAAAAAAAAACTTGCAAATTGTAACCACTATTGTTCCAAACACACAAGATTGAGCATACAAGTCGAACCATTTTACAAACACATATCTTTGTGTCATAATTGTCACACGTTATTTATTATTACAATATTATTGCATCACATACGCTATTAAGAGATTGTTTATTAAAAATGGTTCAGTCAATATGTCCCCAATGCTTCTAAATATTGAAAAAATTGCACTTTCAAAGAGTGATGACATTTTATAATACTTTTCTTTAAATAATTCTTTTTCCTTACTCATTTTTGTAGAATTGACTTCTGTTGTGACTATCCTCATAATGTTAAAAATCGTCAACATCAGCGATCCGAGCAATGAAAGCACACAGTATATGATCTTTGGACTGCGCCAGGTAAACCTGAATAAACAAACGAAAGTTTATCAATAATGTCATTGGTAGACTGCAGAAATATGCAGATGCATATTCTTGCATACATCTGCAGCACATTATGAGGATTCATGGTTCAAATTAGATTCCACAATATTTTGTTTTCCGCTCTACAAAATAATTACATTTTTTCGAAAGAACAACAACCCTTGGCACAAAATTTTCAATCAGACTCGATAGTACGACATTGTTTTAAAACACTTATGTATTTATATATTATTTATTAAATTTCTAATTATACATATAAGAAAACTTTACCTGAGATATGATGCGTCTGGAGTGTTGACACCGCATACAGGAAACATGGAAAAGCATTGAGCCAACATAATGATCGGTTTCATAGACGCGTGCAAACTGTCAGTTTGCGGATTGAAAGTGCTGGCGGGGGGCACTGTTGGGCCCGACACTAAAAATTTTATTAAACAATTCCATTTCAATACTAGTGTATATGGACCATTTAACGCAAAAGTGGTGTAAGTCAACGTTTGTCTGTTTCGTATAATACTGAATTTCAAGGGTTTAATATCATCATTAAATAAAATAGTTGTACTATATAATTTTAGCGTATAACATAATAGTCTTCGATATTATTGTTTTATAAAACTTTTACTTAATTCTTCATTACTAGACAGCGGATCTTTATGCAAAATTAACATTTTCCACCTGAGTTGTGACAATCTGGAGTGAAATAGAAATGGATTTTCTGTCTTAATAGGTTTCACAGATTGAAAATATTATAACAGTATAAGTTTTTCCTAATGTTTTTATTGTTTTAAATCACACCTACTCATTTTCATAATGCATAAAATCCGCAGTCTATTCGTTATCCAGTGATTAACTGTTTCTGACGCCATTTTTGCATTGAACGGATCATAGATTTCTGATGAAACTTACTCTCAGCAGCCACCAGAGTGGACTTCAGATTATCAAATTTGCGGAATGTCTCGACGTCCCTGGGCGATCTGAAAATGTCATTCGCAAAACTGGCTGCACATACGAACTTTCACTAACAAGAAATATATTGCAGAAACACGTGGCAATTAAATTATGCGACACGCGATACGAGTGTTGGCGGGAGGGACGTTCCACGTAGCAGCACTCGCGTGTTTCGGTCCGCGAAATAAAACGAATCGCGAATTAATCCGGGTGCGATCGTTTCGCGATGAATTCTTGAGCCCATTGATCTGTCAACCTTGCTCGTGGCACGTCACGATCGACGGTGTGCACGACGCACGATCGCATGGCGTACAGAAGATAAACTCGTTATTTCAGAGTTTTATCATACGTCAGGGGCTAAAGGGTGGAGGGTGTTTTACACACGACGGAAGCTCAATAAAACGTCTGCTTGTGCAATCATCGGAAACGTCGCCTATGTCGGGCCTCGCGGACAAATGTAACACTTCGCGGCGCCAAATGATTTGTTATCCCCATACTAGAGCAAGCAAGCGTTCCCTCAACTTGCTAGAATATGTCAAAGCACAGACTGAAAGAGTTATGGAACTTTTTAATAATTCTATGTATCCTACCGAGCACTAAAAGTATATGTTACCTTATAAAAATGGCACAATTGAATTTATTTAGATTTTCTGGGTTTTTTTTTATTACAATATATGAACAAAGGGACGTGTACAATCATTTTCAGAAGCATCTTTATAATTTTAAACATTGTAAAGTAAAAAATCTGCAAACGGTCATTTTACCGGTAGATTTAGTGTTAAAATATGGATCGTGGGACTTTTTTAATGAACGTTTGCATAGTACTATCCCCGCAATGTTAGACTGCTGATTTTTATGCAAAATTATCTTCGTGAACAGAAAGTTCCTTCCTATTTTAACAATTTTAATAAATCGAACAGCTGACGGTAATAATGATATAGTATATGGTAGCCATACATCCATTAAAATCTTATATTGTGAACCCACCCCTTTGAAGTTAATGTTAATTGTTTTATTGGACTTGATACAAGTAGCTAATAATTTCAGTAGACTGCTAACAGATTAGAATTTAAATGGAATTATAGTTCATGACTCTCGGTCAAAATGAACCCAACTCCTGCCACTCGAATCATCTTGATGACAAGTTTTCTTCAATGAAATTGTTGGAGCAGCATAACATTGATGGTTTAAAATAATACTAGGCCGCCTAATCATCATAAAAATTATCACAAAACTTATCATAAACGTTTTTCCAGTGGAGTATCGACCATGAATTTCTACGTCAATGTTTCCTGTTCATAGATCTTAAAGAATGGTTCACAGGATGCAATGCACTAAAAATATTGCGTTTGTAGATAATACAATAACATTAATTAAAACGTGCAAACGAGTAAAATAACGTTCGTACGAGGTATGTCATAAAAAGAAGATAATATTTTTCTGAAGGTTATCAACAAAAGAACAAATTCTCGAATAATATGTTATCCTTCAGGTAACCTTCTGTACGATATCGACGATTGCACGTTGCATTGTTGCAACTGAAATGCTCGCGAGCACGCATATTGGCCTTTTACGCTGTATTAACGAGTCAGAAAAACTAATCCGTAGAGGTCATCTAAGAATTAACGTGTTATGCACGGATGATCCTCTGTTATCGTTTATGATGTTGTGGTAATGAAACTATACAGTGCCGTTTAAGTGGAATTTTTTATGGAGATGTGGACGATCCTGAACGCTTCTTCAACGGTTTGCTTACAATTTTTTTCCTTAGAAATTTTGATGTTCATCCTTACAAAATTAATTAGTTCATTTAAAATCAAACGCGACACAGTTTGGATCATATTTACCTGTTTAATTCAAGAGACAGTGGGACCTCGATTATCCGAACTGATCAGTGGAACATTTATGTTATAGTAGAACAGTTACTTCTATCAGCATCGCTAGATTAGATGGTTATTTCGTACAATGAAACATGAATGTGAATCGAACAAGTAAACACCATCCAAATTGTATCGTGTTGGGTGACATCTTAATCAGAAAAATGTCACAAACATGTTTGTCAAAGTTCCACAAAAATATTATTACGAACAATCAAGTTTTATTATTGGATTAGTATCGTCTCTTTTCTACGTTTTTCGCAAATATCGTGTACATCTCTTTCGCATCTATCGAGGCAATACTGCACCGTGATTAAGGTACTCTGTGTTCGAAAAGAACGACAAGTGTTTCCACTCGTGAAGCCATACAAAATAGAGTCTGTCGTTTTCGCTTTAGAATAATGGGGGAAGAGATAACGAAGCGATAATAACGCTCGCCGTGATACGGATAAGTAATGAAGACTTGCGCTATGTTCGCGTCTATCGAATGATCTTGGTCGCGTTCAGTGATAATCTTTTATTGTCATAAATCTAATGGGTTTCCTCGTATCCGTCTAGCTAATATGTGCCTCTGAGCAAACATCCTTCGAGCCAATAACGAGGGTCGAGTGAGTTTCCCATAACACCTGAGTCATGTGAGCCGATTATGACACGATGATGAAAATTCACCCTTGCTTCTGATCTGAGCCCTTTCAGTGTCATAATCAATTAGGCGAAATATTTCTAATATTTATAATTTGGATAATTTGAAATTTTAATCGATGTAGAAAATTTAGGGCGTTTTTGGTTTTGAGTGTGTATGACGTACGTGTGGACACTAGTAGTGTAGATATAACAATTATACTCCATGTTATTTTGTATACATATAAAAATTTATATGAGAATTTTCTTTGCTCTGTTCGATGCCTAGTTTTAATTTTGTTTAATTCTACTCTTACTTTAGTTGACAATTAGACGCATTAGTTTTCATTTCAAATTAATTTTTAAAAATTTGACTCATTCGATTCCAGACTACTATCTGAACATTTCGAACCTGGCCTATAAATTAAATTGAATGCCTGAATTTTATATTGTTCAATAAAATTGATTTCATATAGTATTGCGGTATGTAGAATATTTTTGGATTTTTTACTGGGAGCATTTTTGCGAAATTGCGCAATGAAGCAGCTATAAAAACCCGCCGATTTCATTTACAAACTTCATCCGAACAATACAGTGTGTTTACGATGCGATCAGCCAGTGTGCGTGACTCGCTACAATTACCTAAAGCGAGTTGCATCGCGACAATTATCAGTTTATTTTAATACCATACAGAAAAACTATACATATTACTAAAGAAGATTATCTTGTAAAAAGTATAGTAATACTTCGTAATACTCTTTTGAAAATTCTAAATATTTGATCGCGATTCAATTCATGTTTGTTGCACCTTTTATATGTTCTTTTGCATTTTTTATGAGCAAAACAAATAATAACGTTTTTTATTATTTCCGATGAACTATGAAGAAAATACATTTATATCTGTAAAAATTGCATAAT
Organism: Lasioglossum lativentre; assembly: GCA_916610255.1. NCBI lineage: Eukaryota > Metazoa > Arthropoda > Insecta > Hymenoptera > Halictidae > Lasioglossum > Lasioglossum lativentre. Next base: position 8,915,503 of record OU744355.1, on the reverse strand, counting down.
ATTTCTGAGGTGCTTACTTACAATTAGTATTATTGTTCAACAGGAAACTTCAGATGTGTGTATGATATAAAATTTTGGATAAACAATTTCATGAAAGAAAGTTTCACTAAAATATGTATCCCTGAAATTATTTTAATACGTCACCTAGCGATAGATATTTAATAGCTTTTCAAACATCATTCAAAACTGTTCGATAATAACAGTAATTTTATTTGTAAACTAATAGGTTATTTTATATAATCTAATAACTTGTTTAAACCAACACATTCTTATTTAAAATACAATGTAAATATACCAGTCATTAAAAAGTGTATGAAACTGTTAATATTTGCAATAAAATTCTCTGTGAAGAAACATTAAACAATAAAATTTTCATTTCATATTATAATATATCAATTTATTTCGAAAGTAAAATAGACCAATTGTATTCAGAAAATATTGTATGAACATAGCAATTTTCTAAGTAGTGTGCAGCAGTTAATGAAATGATCACAAATTTTATTTATTACGTGCTGTAAATCAAATAAGACTCTCCTAATGATACCATTGGTTTCTGAAATATTTTCTCCTGGATCCCAGTAAAGTTTATATTTTTTTAAGTCGTTTTTTGTTAGGAGAGACAGTAAACACATAATAATATGTCCGAATAAAAAATGCATGAAGAAGTCAAGAAGCACCTAAATTTTAATTAAATCGATAAGACAATGAACAAATGTGAAACCAGAATATTCATACATACCCGACATTGATCGACAAAATCTTTGGAGTTTTCTCAATCGAAAAATTAATCGGTCGCATATTGTTCAGTATTGCTCGCGTACCACTACTATATTTCGACATGTTCAAGCGAACATAGAACCATCGTAGGCTACACAACAGAATAAAATAGTATAATAACGATTACTATCGATTCAGAAATAAATCAATGAATCCGTTCTGTGCATTTCTACGATCATTTTAGCAAACACACTCTGGATCGTAGAAAAACGTAAATAGAAGACAATTGATGAGTAATGAAGAGAATATTTAGATAGAACGGTTTGATATAAATTCTAGAATAGACTGTTGTGCAAAGTGGAAGCTGTAATTAACAATTGATTGAACTGTAAAAAATCGTATTTGCAACGCGGTAGCGACAACTTGTTCCGTTGGAGAACGCGTCAGAAAATGAACTGAGGATGCACTGGACGACTGCATCGGGTATACACTTATATTGTTTATACAGCGCCTCTATAAACTATGACAGAGAAATAACAGATATGCACCGCTTCATAAAGGTTTATATATGGATGGACATTTGACATACTTGACGGAAATGCCGTTCAATGGAGGCTCATACTATCGACTGGTGCTCAACTACAAGGTGTGCTCACGCATTGGACACGTCTCAAACTATCCAGTCCAAAGCTTTTTCAAGCACCGATTACGTAAGCTCTCATTTTTGCATACGATAATGGTACTCGCAGAAAAATTATTAAACGTATCTATGTAACTGCACCTTTTTCTTAAAAAATAAAAGAGTAAGACTTTAGCGGAAATTATTGCTCAACATTGGAAATATGTATAGTTTATATTATTTGCACAGTGCATATTGTAAATACAATTTTTTAAATGTAATATTTTCAGTTTCTCCTGTTTAATATTTAATATTAATATATATACATATATTTTTTAATATGATATTCTAAATAATATATTCATATATGTATATTTAATAAGAATTGGTATTGTTTATCGTTTTTTGTTAAAAATAAAGCATTGGATGGTTGAGAAACATATTTTTTATTAAAATTATTGAAAGGAAAAATACGTTTACGTCTAGCTTTTGTCAATTATAGCCAACTTAGACAATTTTTATTTTACATGAAGATCCGTGGTCTCGTTATTATACACTAATAAAAAGTTCATCTAATTAAATCAAGGGAAAGTGAAAATGGCAGACTGCATTAAAAAAAGATTGATTATAAATTGCAAGAGACAAGGTTATTTATTTATATATACAAATAAATGTTCATATGTTGATCATTATTTCACGTTTTAATTAGTGATCTCAATAATAAGGAAGGGGGAATCATGCAAAGGAAAGAACGAGAAGCAAAATCATTCATATTTGTACAATTTTTAATAGTGTTTGTCCACGGCCGAGCACAGTCTCATTACTTCAGTATTTTCCACAGCAATAGTGTTCCGCATACGTGAACAAACGATAACCTGACAGACTGTGTAAACAGAATTTTTCCATTGTCATGCCGCGTGCATTTGTTTTCAGTGAAATGGGACGAGTATGTGTATCCTCTCCCATAACACCGACCCACTTTCGGTTTTAGTCGTGGAAACCAATAGATCCAATACCTGGTACTCTTTTGTATAAACTTTAGAACGTGTCACGAGTGTCACGTGTTTCAACAATGCCTTTCGGCAACAATTAACACTTTATTCACCTTCGACAATTTCATAGTCTTTCGAAAATTGTGGTCTTCTTGCCACTTTTTCAATAGTTATTTAATAATTTCTTTTTATTCTTCCAAAGAGAGTTTGGTTATTTTTTTTATGTAGAAGAAAGATACATTATTTTATTTAGAACGAAAATAGTACAGCTGTATTTATTGTTTTTTAATACCTCTTGTTTAGCGATTATCGAAATTATAGTAGTGCTTCCATGAAAACTCATCAAATATTGTTTACCTGTGCACAGATCACAATAAAACTGGCACAATAAGTCTCCATAAACATTATATCTTGCAATTTTTATAAGTCGAGCTTCATGCATTTGAATTTTCTGTAAACGATGAAGTATAGAGTTCAATAGAATTGATGAAATTGTAATTTGTATAAAAAACTATAAATTTTCATGAACATTTATAATCGTACACACATATAGCAATGTAGTATGAATAACTGTATTACAATTTTTATATGTACGTATCACTTACCAACTCATTATAAATAAACTGTGCATTTTATGCATTCATAACAAAAATGAGTAAACTACACACAAAATGTTCATGTTATTTTTAAATAAGTGACATTATTAAGAGGAAACGAGGAGATCATTTTTATTTTGCATGAAGAACCACAGTCCAGTTATAAAAAACTTATTTCCACGAATAGGGAATACTTGAGAACCACTGTTCACAATTTTGATAAATCAGTTGTCATAACCCTGTAACAGAGTGTAACATGTTACGATCAATCTTTGAAGCACTTGAACTGGCTAACGATGAAGAAGTGAAAACATGAGAGGAAGGTGAAGTTTGTCAAAACATAAATGACGGTCGGCTGACATTTCCGGTTTGGGAAACTTTGCTTACTACATACTATCCACCAACCGTGTCGCTTCAACTATTAATAATATTTTCCACTCCGTGTAGTCTGTTTAGTTTAATCTTTTCTACCTTTCGAAAATGTATTATAAACACTAAACACGTTTCACAAGAGAAGTTACCATTTTCCTTCTCTACCAAACAGTTGTTCTATTTCAACTTTTAGTATTTATTTGTTCTTATTACTGCGGATTTTTATGCAAAATAAACTTTACAGACACTCTAATATTTTGTACAAAAAAAATATAAACGTCAGTATTGGAAAAACTTCATTTATTCGAGTGAAAACACCTGTTCATATCTCGAATCATTAAAGAAATAAATCATGACGACGTTTCGTAGAAAGTAGCAGCAACGTGTATCCACGCAAGTCGCACTAATTAATCGCCGCGTTTCAATTAAATATTCATCCCGCCGTGCGAGATACTGTGAAACGATCATTTGTCGTTAATTATGAACCACCTTATGTCGGGCCTGTTTACTTGCAGTCTTGTCCAACGATCACTTCGAATCCGAGATGACTATCAGAAGCATGATGGAGGAAAGGAAATATGTGTTTACATTTCAGTCAATTCACACTTGTGATTTATATTTATTTTGCACTGCTGTATGCGACGCGTATATGCGTCGACTGGAATCGTGTCGATTCGAAGGTCGTTGTATTATCTAGAATTTATTTACAATCGATCAAGATTTATTATTCATTTAATTATAGTTGTTAATCCATAATTAAGCAGTACGTCGAAATTACTTTTTTAGTCGATTAGGGGTTTTGGTGTTGGCTATTGGATGGCGGTGGTCGGGTCCACTTGAATTTAAAATTTGAAAGACTGAGTAAATGAAATAAAAATGTATACCGCTCTTTTATTTTGTTTTACATAGTTATATTTTTGCAGTTCCATGAATATTAAATGAACTGAAAAATTGTACAGATTTTTTTACTTCTGTTTAGAAAGTGGTTCTTGCATAGAGAATAATTGATTTTATTATATGCACATTTTTTAATAAATCTAAAAATAGTCTTTTACTCCTTTAATTTATATTATTATTTTTGTAAAAATTCGAAAATCCGTGCAACCAATTTTCTTGCAAAGGTTGTTTTTCTATGAACTCTGATAACTACAGCATTGTTAATATTCACGATTCATTCGGGTCGCGAGATCAATATAGTGAACAGTTTCGCGAACAATGTCCTTGATGCCCCAACAAGTACACAAATGATCTGCATACTTTCTGCAGATCTGTTAGTAAACATGCATTAGCTACTCAATTTGCTCGAATTCAGTTTCAATTACCGTGTGTCACGAATCGCAAGGTGCTTCACGCGAACGTTACGTGCTAGAGCCTTTCACACAAACGTGCTTGGAGATTAAAATTCTATCAGCCTTACCCTAACTGACTAGTCTCATGAGATCCAGCCGTATCTTCATTCCTAAAATCGAGATCATTCCTAAAACATGTTTTGGCAATCTTCTCATGTTCACAAATAGTTACTTTATTAATAAATTATCGGAAAGTTAGCATTAAAGAGACAGTAATTATTACATTTTACTATCCCATTTCTGATGACAAAAATGTTAATTTTTATAAAAAAGAACGGAAAAGTTAGGTAATTGAAAAACGTAATGAAAGCTGACAGTGACTACTGAAATTGAGAAATGGCTAATAGTCTAAAAAGTGATATACAGTATGAATACATTGAAATAATATTAATAGTAAATTCAAAATGACTAGTTACTATAAATCGAAATAAATTAAAATAATTCCTGAATTATAATTCATTCTTTCCTTGTATATATTATTATAATCCAGAAAGGTGACAGAAGAAAAAATACCAGTAGGAGGATATGTGTTGAAACAACATGAACTTTTTTAGTTTTTATTTAATTTAGGTTTTAAAACGCGCACGTTTTCTGATAGGGAATAAATCCAGAAAAGCAATTTCGCTTTTTGCTCAGTCGGATTTGCTTGAAAGATTATGTTTGCTTGAAAGTGGGTGGATGGGTGAGTTATCGTTAGGCGATGATGTATGACCATGCATATTTGGTCATTCATCCATCGGTTGTCGTACGTTTATTTGTTATAAGCCAGTGAAACGATCATACGCAAAGTAACTGGCATCAAAAACCTGATCGAAGGAACCATGCAGCTATTATATATTCTATAAAAAATAATTTCCGTTTTGATTTTACAAAAGGAGTACCGCCATATTTGTATAGCAAAATGAAAGCTGATCGATGTTGAAGATAAACAAACCGATAAACGTTGCTGAAAGAAAACCGAGGTGGATCAGTCGGTTAATTAATGTCGGGGATATATCACTTCGTTTGATCTGACTGAGTCTTCAGGCTTAAACTGCACGAAGGTTTTGCACGCTGCGTGTCACCCGTTGCACATAGATCATCTGATTGCGTCTAATGCATTTTAATTGCCTTGATCACATCAACGGTTTCTACAATGCGTGCATGTTACACGACACCAAAAAAAGTTGTTTAAATATCACTATATTTCAGTTGTATGTATAACACAATTTATAAGGTACAACGGTTGCGTCTAATTGCGAAACTATAAACTTATCCACTTACCTCGATCTGCTAGATCTGCGACTACTGGTCGACACGTGAGCATTCGTTAAATAATAAAGGATAAAGCTTCGTAAAAAGAATATTCTTCGATAACTTTCATTTAATATCAAGAAATTGTTTCCAGAATTTATACATAAAGGATTCCAATCTTTATATTTTCACTACAGGTTTCGGACAGTGAAAGACAGTAATTTAAGCACGATCTTATCCGCAAAATGTTTAATTTGGCCACAGAATATTTTCATGTATAGACAACACAGAAAAGGTAGTTCCAGTTATGCATGACGGGTTGTTTTTCTTCCTAAAACTAACATGTATTCCTAGAAGTCTTACAAAGGATCGTGCTAACTCTTGAAAAGTATATTAGACGCGACAATGAGCATAGATGTCTAATTCCAAGTTTGTTCTTCAAATAATCAGTCTAATTATACCAAGGGAATTTTACCGTTTGATAATACAGAGCTTGTAGGTTCACGATAAGAAGTAGACATTTATCAGTGACTACTATTTTCCACGTCATCGCTTTCTTTGTACAATGTATCTCGAAATTTGTCATAGCATCCTCGCCTTGAAGCTTCAGTAATATCATTGTCAGCCATTTTGCAAATTAAATAAAAAAACAACTGACTTAATGGATATTACGTAGAGATGAACCAGAATCTTAGTTAGTAAATGAAGATATTTTTTCTCAAAGTATTGGGTCATTTTTAATGAAACTGATTTTATTAAACAATTTTCTTATGAAACTTTTACCAGCATATTCCTGGCGTTTTTCTGGTTGAAACGAGACCAAAGACGGTACAGTTAGGATCACGTTTACTTGTTCAATGCATGATATAATAGGACCTCGATTATCCGAACCGATATCTGAATTCCCATTGTCCGAATACGTGTCCCATATGCAATTCATATACAACACGATTCAAAGTATAGATTGGTAAACATTTAATCTAGAGCTGTAGCTAGATAACTGTACCATTATCCGAACACTTATGTTTCTCTAATTAATTCGGATAATCGAGGGTCTACTATATCGCGAATTAAACAAGCACATACGATCCAATTTGTATCCTGTCTATACTCATTTTAAACAGAAACATATCACAAAGCAACCTATTATGATGATGCAATCTCTGCCCCAATTTCGTCACTTCCAATTTTCACTGCATTCACTGCAATGTAAAATGAATCAATGCATCATATAGACACATATTGCGCGCATCCTGTAACGTGAGAAACGCTCATGAATTCGAAGCTAATTGCGTCAGTGTCTTCTAATTGTTTCAGAAAATATTCCTCTAGGCTTCTCGTTTATTCAATTATAACACGCCTCCGTTAGAAATGACTTCACTGTTTAGAATCTGGCATCCCGATGGCTTTTATGTTCCTGTCGACAGTTTCGTGACTCTGCGAGCTCACAATACAGATTCTATGAAGGTAAACATGTAGATAGCTAGACCTATTAACATAACATGGCTCTACAACATATTACCTTGTTGAAAAAATTATAATCTTCACTACTTAACCCTCTGACAGCGGGGTCCGAGTCATTCTGACCCGGAATATCAAAATTGCCATTCAATTACTCAGGTTCTATCGAGATAATTAAACTGTATCAGGAACAATAAAAAGATTAACGTATCTACAAGAAGTACCTTCAAAAATATGTTTTTGAAAAAATTGATAATTGAAGTAGTGACTGGTTCTGAATATCATTAATTATATAGTTATAAGAATAGTACGCCGTCTAAGGGTTAATCAGCGAATCAGAAATCATTTTCTTTGTGTTTTTCCTACAAATTTACAGACGTGGTTGCACGCTATTAGGTCCAATACATTCTTCAAGAGCTTCGCCATCCTTTCCTAAAACTATCACCCAACGTTGGGATACAAAAATTATCTGCTCTCTTTCTCCCCTTCGTTGACTGTTTCGTGCTAGGTGAAATTAGACCGTTATAAACTATGGAAAATAGACTAAACGCTCATAGGCCACTTTAGGTCGCAAGAGAATCATTCTATAAAAAAAACACTCGAGTCAGCTTTTGAAACGATGATGAATCAAAAATTTTTAAACAACGTAGGACACGTAAATCCAAGGACCAATAATATCAATTGTCAACACGTCGCCAGTACAGTCTACCTCGAAGGTCTATCACAAAATGTTACTGCGAAATAAAAAATGCTTGCACCTTACGTTTATTCACAATGTTTCCGCAGTAGGCCCGTTTGTCGATGCACGAAATTGATACACAAAGATTGTTCATTACTGTGTGTAACGATGGAAATCATAATCGTTAAGCGACACATTATGTACAGCAATCTACTTCTAGCAGGATCCGCGTCGTACGAAGCATTGCTTCTAAAATAGTGCCTGCAGCAACTCCAGGACCGTATACTATTTATGTTCGTGTGCATACGATGCACTCGTATCATTGAACCCCGACCAGTCGTCATCGACATTTTACGTCGATGCGCAGTTATCAATCTTACATACAAACGCGTCGAAACTTACATGTTGACAGTTTTTTTTTTTTTTAGAGTACATATTGAGAGTACATTGTTCAGAGTTCTGCGCACACATGGGTATGACGTCGTTGATGATTCAGCAAACGTCCCCGTAGAATCTCCATGGGTACCTCTTACGGTACCGTCTATATCGAGCGTGTACGTCGATATAGAGATCGAGATAATCACGGACAGAACATGGATTCACGTCAACCCTGCTGTTTCGATGTACCCGGTGTGTTTGGATCGTGCGCGCCATTCTTTGATTGACCTGCAATCAAACCGATCGGATGCTTCGAGTGAATCCCTTTGTACATGGATATTCGACGATTTTGCTGGGAACGCTCGAAAATGTCGAGCGGAGTGAAAATACAAAATCCAGAAACAATAGAAAATAAATTGATGGATGATGGCAAATGTTTCGTGTCAAATTTTTAGAGGCCACGAGAGACTCCTTTTGAACAATCATGAGGATTTTAGGAAAAAGAAATTTTTCAAAATGTTGGCAGACAATTGTCAAAAATGGTGGTGACTACAAATTTGGGCTCATTTCAAAACTAAAATTCTCTAGTACCATAATCCACCATTTATTTTATTTATTTTCTAAGATTCCTTTGGTGATGTAGCAGGCGATAAACTGAACACGCGTTTTCTTTTTTCTTAAAAACACTTTATAAACAAATATGTAATCGCTAGTATAATAGAGGAGAAAAAAGAAATCACCGGAAATGAGATCGCGTGAATTACAACCACGTCTAAAAAGTCCTCGTAAATCGAGAGATTATTTACCGTGTGAAAAGATTTACTCGCCGTAAATAAAGTGCTTCGTGGATCGATGGGACGGGGTATATTATAAAATTGTCAACGTGCTCTGCGCAACAGTAACACGGTTTTCGCGTGGCGTCTTTTTGTAAGTTTAACAAATTAAACGATTCAGCAACGAATCGTAGAAGTTATGAATTCTACATTTGTTACAACAAACAGGAGTCATTTAGAAGCTTCTTTCTTTCATTAACAATATCAATAGGACGAAAATTATATGTCAATACTCTTCAATTCTTTTAATTTGTTTACTGTCGCAAATTGTAACTAATCACTGTTTGCCACAAATGCATAAAATCAGCAGTCCAGTGATGAATAACCAGCGTTTTTTACGATCGATGAGGACGTGTGTGTTTCGTTGCACGACAGCGTGCGATCACACGTTTCAGAGGAAAAACCCAGGAATTTAGCAAATCGGTCACGCAACATCCAGAGTCGTCAAATGAGGGGAGGGAGCACGAATTGAGGGGAAACAGTTACCCTCTCTCCGCCAGTACCGGACACATGCACGAGACGAAACGCGTCACGTGACCGGGCCGCGGCGGATGCATGGGGAGTAACGTCGTAGAAGGGTAAGGTAGAGTGGGTACACAAATCTTAATCTGCCGACTCTGTGCTCGCCCATTATTATTCAGTGTTAACAATCCGATAACCGCCGTTCCAAACATCCCGATCTCCGCGAGTGCAACACGGGAAATCTTTAATAACGAAGCAGCCGGTTTTCAGCGTTTATGAAAAATCGATCGGCCTCGAAAGTCAAGAATGAAGAGATGGAATACGTAAACGCATCTGTTAATGTTGAGGGCGAGTCTAATGACCTTTGCTCCGATTAATAAAGTTTGTCCCGAGATAAGTTAAATTACTTTGAACTTTACGGATCAAGATCCGTAATTTATTTCTCGAGAAATGAGACTCTCGCTACTTTGCTGGCTATACGTCGCGTCGCGTCACGGCGTTTAGTAAATGGAAAAGAAATACGAAACGACGAGGAATTTTTAAACGAAGTGGCACGAAGCGAGACTGTACCGAAGAGAACGCTGTAATGAATGAAAATTTAATACTGCAACATTTACGCAAGTGATATTTTATGCGTTCGGAGCTGCAAGCTTTAGTTACTTGAACTCCGTTTAATCATGAACATTTGAAGGTAGAATATTTGGGATCTTTAGTTTTTTTCTCTAAAACTGTAAGACTTTATTCAGAGAATGTGTTAGTATTTAAAATGAGTTATTTCAGAGAGTACCTCTTTATTTTTTTATTTAAAAATGTTTATTAATCATGAATTTGTTTTAAAGTGATGTGATTTTTAACGACAAAATCACTCGTTTTTAATAAACACTAGATAATATAAATAATACAAGTTTCATCGAAGTTTCAAATTTAGATGCACCAGCATCCAGCACCAATGGTTACTATCTTTTTACAGGGTCTCCATAACATCAGCCATAACATTGTAATTGATACATGTTTGAATATAAAAATTAGGAGGTACTCTCTAAACTAAACTGTTTTAGAAATGAAAACACTTTTCGAATAAAGTCTTATGGTTTTCTAGAAAAAATTCCCAAAAATCACTTTCGTCGATCTCCTAACTCATGGTGGCTCGGTTTATGGTTTATTTCCTTTACCTATGTTGACAGTGAGGTCTTCGAAACGATTTGGCAATTCTAACATTCCAGCCTTAGCATGGCAACGTAGCACATTCGTGATTGCGTTCCTCCTTGCAGATCTATTGGTTGAAAGAAATTCCCATAATTGGGCATCGCGTCTGCTTGGTGTCACCGGATCACTTCCTATGGTAACAATGTAACGTAAAATGTAACAAATGTATTCAGATTTTTCGGAAAGTAAAAAACGAAGCACTGTTGTTAATCTCTGTGAATATCATACAACGATATAAAAAACTTAACACTACTCAAAGCAGACAAAAATAATATACTTATAAATAATAATAACATTGATCGACAATGTTTCTTCCATGAAAATAAAATTAAGTGCGACACACTCGTAGTTTGAGATAATGGTGATAACGTGATGTTTGTGAAATTCTTGAGATAAGATTAGGTTTTTGGGTTTAAAGATCGATTTACAGGTATAATGCGTTTCAGCATAGGGCGATAGTAGGACGAGTATATGCGTTTTGTTTCAGTTCAGTATCTACTTAATTTTTTAAATAATATATTCACATGATTTAAGAGTTATACTATTTAACTATGTATGTTAAATTCTTTTAATCTTTCGAGTGTTTTAAATCTCGCCTACTCATGTTTGTCATGAGTGCATCAAATCCGAAGACCGATAATGACTTTTTATGGAGAATATTGAAAGAACATAATGAAAAATTAAAAAGGATCAAGTATACTAATAATTATAACAATTTTTTAAAATGTCCATGTTCATCGTGCCTGGAATTACCGAACCGTCAGTCGAGGTGCCGGGCTCCTTCTTCTCGGGTTCATTATCATCGATGAACTCATTTTCTTCTTCCTCGGGAGTGAGAGATCCCGATCCGTCTGGCGTTTTCCTCCTTTTTCGCCACTGCAAAAACAACGAACCACTTTGCAATTTTACCATTATCAGTTTTCGAATATTTTAATTCTCGTCCTTTGAGGATTTTTGAAAACACTGAGAATATTTTCTTCAGAGAATTAGATTGTGTGTAGATTATTATCTAGATCAGGCCTGGGCTCTCCCTACTCCTGGGTCCTCCCCACTAAACTCCTGTGGAGTGTAGGGGCGATTAGGAGTGTATAGGATGCCGTATCCTCGCAGTCATGCGAAGCAAAGCACGGTAGGGGCAATATGAATATGTAGTTGAATAGTTGGTAGTGGGGGAATCGGTACACAGCGAGAAAATGTAGCCCGGGCCTGATCTAGATCAAAATCTTAAATAATGATAGAAATGAACAATGATGGACAAATACACAAATATTTCACGAGTGCCGATGAGATTCATTTCATAGACTGACTCTTGCATTCATAGATTTATAACTTTGTAAAATGCAAAGGAATATACATACAGGGTGGTCCGTTTAAATAAGAACACCTAAATATCTCTTCAGGTTATTGTGATGCAAAAATTATTTGTTACGTAATGTGCATGGTGTCAATGGACCAAATATTTGGCACGAATATTTTTTTCCGAGGGTCATTTTTTTTGGAGTTGTCAAGGTCATCGATGTTTTTTGGTACATAACTACATTTTTTTTTTATTGCATCGTGTAACTTATGGAAAAATACATTCAGATATGTATAATAACATGACCTTGAAATTACCTTGATCCTCGAAAATTAAAGTTATACCCACAAATGATGTCGAATTTATCGACAAAAAAATCGGAAAAAAAATATTCGTGCCAAATATTTGGTCCATTGACACCATGCACATTACGTAACAAATAATTTTTGCATCACAATAACCTGAAGAGATATTTAGGTGTTCTTATTTAAACGGACCACCCTGTATACATATGTATACATACAGGGTGAGTCACCTAACGTTTGCACCTCAAATATCTTTGTTGTTTCTAAAGACACGTCAAATATGATAAGGACAAAGTTGAATGGTACAATGGGACTGACACGATGTCAAAAAAAAATTTTGTTTTTGTCATTTTTTTTAGAGATATCAAGGTCACCTTGACTTTTTTAAATGGAACCACCCTTTTTTAAACACCTACAATGATAGTCCCTTTCATTGGGAATTCAGTGACTATAATTATTCTAAGGTCATTCAAGGTCACAGACAGAGAAACCGTATAAGACTTGGAATATAAAAGCAGAATACGTTTATCACGGTTGAGACTTGTAGTAAATAGTAAACATACTCTCAGATGATTTTAAATGTTAGATCACTGTAATATAAACAATATTAACAATCAATATCAAGTTACAAAACGCTACGATGCGTATTTACCGAAACATTTAAATCTTATACGTTTTCTCTGTTTGTGACATTGAATGACCTTGGAATAATTATAGTCACTGAATTCCTAATGAAAGGGACTGTCATTGTAGGTGTTTAAAAAAGGGTGGTTCCATTTAAAAAAGTCAAGGTGACCTTGATATCTCTAAAAAAATTTCATAAAAAAAAAATTGTTTTTGGCATCGTGTCAGCCCCATTGTACCATTCAACTTTGTCCTTACCATATTTTACGTATCTTTAGAAACAACAAGGATATTTGAGGTGCAAAATTTAGGTGACTCATCCTGTATATGTTTGCTAATATTAATTAATTTTTATTTCATCCTGATCACAAAGAGACTTCTATTATATGGGAAATGTACATAATACAGGCGTTTTGAATGTAAACAATTTGAACGCCCTTCAAGTCGACATTGTAAGATTCCATCACAATAGAAACTAGCTATATGTACCTTGCGTTCGATAATTTGTATAGTCGGTTCGCGTTGTCTCAGTTTTCCATGAATATGACTGCGAGTATTAATAACGATTGTTCGTTGCCGGTTACGTACGAAGCAACAATCAGTGACAGATATTTTTTTAACTGAAAAATTGTGTGCCAGTCGAAATCGTAGAACACCTATCTGGCAGCACCGAGCTCCCGGTTGTTCGAAATTGAAAGAGACGTTGAAAAATCGACATTGTCATCTGTAGTTGAAGTTGCGAATGTGACGTGTGGAATTCTGCAGGTGCAGTTTTATATTACTTTCACCGAAAGCGAACTAAATTGTAGAAACTTCTTTCATCGAGAAATCGAAAATACATCATTTTGAAGGGAAGTTAATTTATTTCATCTTGGTACTAGTTTCATTATGTTATTCTTTCCCATTTTTATTGTAAAAATATGGTAAACCCATTATTATAAAGGAAAGTCAATTTACTTCATCTTGATACCAGTTTATTATGTCTTGATTTTATTTTAGAAATATAGTGAACTCATTATTAGAAAGGAAAGTCAATTTATTTCATCACTGTATTGGATCTCCATTTTATTTCAGAAATATAGTACACTTATAATTTTGAAAGGAAACCAGTTTACTTCATTTTTACATCAATTTCATTATTTAATTAGGTCACGATTTTATTTTCGAAATATAGCAAACTCATTATTATTCATTATATTATTGTTCTTCAGGAAATATAATAAACTCATTATTTTGAAGAGAATTAAAATTAATTTTGATACCAATTTCAGTATTTTATTGTGCCTCAATTTTATTTTACACAGTCAAACATAAATGTTGGTCACCCTTTGAATTTGATAAACTATAATTTTAATAAGCTATGGTAAATACATATATGTATAAAAAAATATTATGTGACTCTAGTTTCTGACTAGAACGAAGAGATCTATTTTTTTATAAATTCAGTTTCGTGCACAGTCTTTTAACATATTATGGTAGATAGCAAATTTTATATCGAATAAAATAAATTTTTACATTGACATGTTTCAGTGTTTCACAATTAAAATTAAAATTTTCTAATCAGAAGGCTTTCCTTATGTTTTAAAAAATATGAAATTGTCTTACAATAATTTTACAAAAACCTCAAATAAGATACTTGATGACACGAATCTTACTTTATTAGCAATTTAAATAATCATGCAACAAGTAAATTTCAAATGATGAATACGAACATAAAGTCAAAGTTACTTAACTTCACTCATTACTATTTCAAAGATTAATATCGTCCAGGACTCATTAAACAATCTACCTTCAACATCAGTCACAGTTGTGACGTAATTGCTGGTTTTCTTATCACGAAACGTAATCGCATGGAACGCATTACTAAAATTACAAGCTACATGCATAATAACATAATTAGTGGTTTCCATCCAACACGTATACCGTTACGATAAAAGTTATACAACTGAATATATGATAGCACGTGATATCGTGTCAAGAATCTAATAAATTTTCGAAATTGATCATCACTTGAAAAATTCACATTTCAAACATTCAATGTTACAATTCAATAAATGTAGCAATATCATATATGAAAGGCAAAATAAGTATATTTTGCAACTCTATTGTTATAAAAAAAATTCAAATTTAGGCACTCCAAGTTACAGTTCAGTAAATGTGTTCAGTAATTCTGTCGGGGGTTAATGAATAAATTTTGCAACTCTATCGTTCTAAAAAATTTCAAGTTTTACATGTACATACTAACAATAAGTCTTTTATTAACCAGAGCGGACAAACGTAGATACATATTTCGAAAGAAGAGGCACCCGTACATGCACAGATTCTCGCTAATCGATACATCTTATAAATCTTGATCAAATTTGACGCGAAGAATTTTTCCCGTCCAGCCGTTTATCAAAAATTTAGATCAATACAAGAGAACGCTATGAGGCAGCATATTCGTTGCTTATTTTCTCTGTATGATACTTTCTTCTATTTTAAAGTCTGTTTATGTGATCTGTATTTGCGTGCTCGGCTTGAAATCACACGGACAGACCACTATTATTCAAAGTGTAAAAATAAAATCTGGGACGTTTTGCAAAATATTTGTACAATTCCACGGGAAAATGAGTAAATTATGGGCTGTTTCTTGGAAGAAGGCACTCTAACGTTGATGGCAGTAATCGATAGCGTTACTTTCAGTTTGTTTGAACTATTAAAGGGAAAAAGAAGCTTCTATTTATTTCTCATTTGTTGCAATTCACACAAAAAATTTTAATTTTGTACTCCCACGTTCAGTTCTTTGTCCTATAAACCAAACGATTTATTTCTTGAATAATTTGAAAAAATACCTCGTCAATGTCAACACCAGCTTGATAGTGCTATACATAGATGTTGGCTATACCCGCGTAACAACCCCCGAAGACAGTGATCGATTCGCTCGAATCCTTCTTCAGTATACAGTTGCAAGAAGGAAATCCCGTGCCTGTACATAACTGTGATCATCATCATCATTTCAACATATTTCTAATCAGGATTAATAGAAATATCAATGATAATGCTGTACTTGAAACCGGCATAACAATTTGTGACGTAATCAAAATTTGGAAAGGAGTTATTGCGTTACATAATAAAGGGAGGTTCTTAAACTTAATCGTTACCGTCATTGAAAAATTTATTATCATTGAACTTCCGATTTTTATGCATTAATTGCAGTAAACAAGAGGCAAATCAAAATTTCTTTTTTTTTCAATAACTTTAATATGTTGATATTCTTAAATTCTTTTAATCTTCCTACTTTTTCAAATTGTTTATTATTAATTATCGTATATAGTTTTGTGTTACTATAAAGTTCTTGGGACAGTGTGTTCCATTTACAGACAATGATTATTTTGAATCTACTGGGCGTATAAACAAATCTTTCAATGAAATGTGAATGGCACAAGGTGGAACATTTTTTAGGCGAATTTCAGTGTAAAGTGTGTAGTAATTTCAAAGATGCGAATGTCAAGTTTCGTATTTTAAATTGTATATTTTTTCTTAACCTATTTCATAGAGAATTTCTGATTTTTAATAATTGTTGGGATTTGGAAACTCAATGATTAAATAACACAGAATATTTTACTTAAACTGCTTTATTGAACAGCTCGGAAGGACGATCCTTTCTGTTCAGCTAGTTGACTCGAAGTGAGGATGAACACAGAAAAATGTGGCAGGGCCGACTGAGAAAATCAGTCGCCCACTTGAAGTACGGAAAAACCCAAGGCCGAGTTGTTTATTGCGCTGGCCCTCGGGTATGACAAAGGCCAGGCCTATGGGTCCGCTGACATCCGGTCTGTTATGCTATGTTTAGAAAAACTGCAGTGTTTCCCAGAAGAACCAAATTCATTTTTGTTCTTTGGCAGTTACAATATTATTTCTAATAATCCAACAATAATTTTTTAGGTATTACAAGGTGTACAAATTAATTCGTAGCCCTATTCTCGCGAATCTATTACTTATTTATGAACAACCAAAACGTATTCTACTCTCGAAAACGATCTCCATCGCATCCTATGCATCTGCTTCGTCTCATCAGTAAATAATGAATTTGCAATATGGCAGGTGGAAGATTTGAATTTGAAATAAGGTTGCACTTGATTAATAGTGTGGGCCACGAAGTAATTTGTGCTGTAGTATTTATACACCACTATGAAATTGAATAGCTATTAAGTACATACAGCATGGAATATTGAAGCATGCGCTTTTAAGCCGCAGAAAATTGATGATCGGTCTATAGTTGCTTGGTGGAAGAATATGGCGAGATAAAGGGGTCAAAAGCACCCTTCAATGAAAGTGGATTAACGATGGATCATTCGATAACTCGCCGACGAAAAGACATACTCTGTCATGATTAACCCTAATGTTTTGTCCGTATATTCTATTTCTACGTCTGTTCGCACGGTTGCTTATTAAAATCTAAACGAAATTATTAAATCTGATCACATTAGACTGTGAATCATCATAAGAATTTTCGGTAATTATTAGAAGTTGGTCCTCATCGTCGGTTTCGATGACACTGAAATATGTTGTCAAGGTTATCATTCTGAACAACTTTCCCCTATACATGTTACCGCCGTTCGGCCTTTGCTTTTTAGATATTTGCAAAAAACTTTTAAAAAACCTTGACAATACATATATTTCAAGGTCATCGAAATCGTTGATCAGGACCAACTTCTAAAATACATCCAATTACCGTGTATTCCGCATCAATTATCACCAGTAGTTACATATATAAAATTGGAATTGATCCCTTAATATACAATGACACATTGCAAACAACATAACAATACTCTTACAATTAGATTTGTCTAATCTTTTACCGTTTTATATTTCATCCAGCCAACTTCTTCATAATAGCATAAAAATTCGCAGTTTAATGATAACTTATAAATGCATTAGTATACAGGGTGTCCCACATAAATGGGAACACCTAAATATCTTTCGTATTTACAGTCCTATCAGAAAACTTCAGAAGACAAAGTGACACTATTGCAGGGTGCAAATATAATGGTAAAGAAAAAAATTTTTTATGTCGTGTTTTTTAATGAAATTTCAAGGTCACCGATGTTTTTTTAAATGGAATAGTATATTTTTTTTACGATAGCATGATAGACAATAAAAAACTGAATTTAGTGGATACCATCTTTTTGACCTTGAAATGTATTGAGCAAGAACAATCATGTTGGAGCGGATAAAATATGGAAGTTTAAAGCTTACGTGTTACAGCAAAGATTACGCGTTGTTTACGTCGGGTTGATCTTTACAAACCACAATAAATGTTTGAAATATTTTTAATAGTAAACAGCGTATGTTTATGTTAGAGTATGTATCATTGAGATTGTTAACCGAAGGTTAATCGATTAGAATAAGTAAATACGTTGTTCCTTCTGCATTATTCGAATTCGAAACGTGAAAGTGATAACAATGCGTTATACTGTACAGGAACGAATCGATATGGTTTTCACTTATGGCGAAAGCCACCAATCTTTGAGGCAAGCAGTACATTTGTATCGCGAAAAATTTTTGAATCGTATTTGTCCTTCGTTACACGCATTTTCCGTTGTGGTAAAACAATTTAAAAATACCAACATGATTATTCTTGCTCAAGGTCATTTCAAGGTCAAAAAGGTGGTATCCACTAAATTTAGTTTTTTATTGTCTATCGTGCTATCGTAAAAAAATATACTATTCCATTTAAAAAAACATCGATGACCTTGAAATTTCATTAAAAAACACGACATAAAAAATTTGTTCTTTACCATTATATTTGCCCCCTGCAATAGTGTCACTTTGTCCTCTGAAGTTTTTTTATAGGACTGTAAATACGAAAGATATTTAGGTGTTCTTATTTATGTGGGACACCCTGTATATAAAAAAGGTTCCAAACATTACTGGTTAATTTCTGAGGCTTGAATAAATTTTGGAGAATTTAAATGTCTATTTCGGGCCAGAATAAACCAAAATGTTCAAAAAACTTGAATCCTCTACACTCTACACTCTACCTCGATAGAAAAGGGTAGTAAAACCGGATTATCCGTTTTTGCTCCATTTTTCTTTAGTCGTATATTAAAATGAAAATAATGGCACACAGGATACACACAGGTATTATTTTTTTGGCTCTAGCTGAAAAAAATGAAAAATCAAAGCCGCTAGAAAATGTAACTTTGGAATCGTCTTTACAGAATTATATTTTTAAGGTAGTAATATCTTACCAGAAGTATTTAATTTAAAAACGTATAGTAAACATTAAAAAAATAGTATATGTACATTAAAGTATATTTTAATGAAATTTTAATGAAATATGTTTTTAAATCATGTATTTCTCTAAATAAAATATATTATATTTTAAGAACTTGTCACACGACTGAATTTTTCTATTTACGTCTGAAATGACCTTGAATTTTTTAAACGTAACCATTAGACTGCGGATATTTATGCAAAATAAAAATTGTCCACGTCAGTTGCAAGTAACAAAAGTTAACGGAAACTGCATTTCCTTTTTCAATAATTTTAATAAATCGAGAATATAAAACATTGATCAATTCTTCTAAGGACTTCTCATTTTTGTATTGAACCAGTCAATTTGTATTATAAATGTATAGAATCCGCGATTTAGTGATCATACGTTTGTTGCAATATTGTAGCCGACAAACAGACGAATTCAACGACATACAATAAAGACAATAAGCATTAATGTGAAAATTCTCTCGATAATCTTAATTAATGTAGTAAGAGATAAAACTGAATGAAATTCGCTGAATGTTTCACAACAGTTTTCAGTGACAATATTCCAAACAAGAAAGTGTCCGCTCTACACACATTTTTAATACGAGCATTACGAAACCCTGTCATCTCGATAGATTCCAAATTGTTTAATTTACGATTACAGAGATTGTAAACACACCTCTACGGGAAATTATTCGAATAATGTATTTCACTGACGTACGTTAGAATAAAACCATAAAGAATATAGTCTTGTTATTTTTAAGTACTATTGTATATTTTTTGTATCAATTGCAAGAAACAGGAACGAAGTAGCCTACGTTCTCTAATGACTGCAACAAGTTAAAAAATAATGCAACTAAATATTTAAGTTTTTTGTAAATGTTCCTATCGTTTCAAATTTCAATTACTCATTTTTATCATAAATGCACAAACTCCGCAGTCCATTTAGTAATATAAAGTAGTCATTTTTAGTGTTCCGTGTGTCTAGTGTTAAGCGGCAGCGCATTTCGATAGTGTGAAAGTATGAACCAGTGACAGGTAGCACTGAGTTCTTGAACAAGGCTTATTCTATCGTAGATTACTGACAGGTGCTTGTATGATCGAGGTGCAATGGAAATCCAGAGGATGCGATGCAACCAGAACGTAATGCGAAATCTAAGCTCACCATTGGAGTGTTAATTGCGTTTGTATTCCATGTATGCGGCGCGATGTTGTCCGTTGTGTATTGTTGACTGTCCTAGCTACACACGTATCTGCAACCACGGGTCTACGTGTTACGCAGGATGCACGAGACGTTGCAAGCCTTGTAGAAAACAATGCGATGGCCAAAATCCCGTGTCAAACAGTTAACAAAATGTTTTTTTCACCGGTACACAAACTCGCACACCGAACCTATGTACGCGTCATGGAAGCAGACCGTGCGACGACCGCTTATACAATACTTGCCGACCAATCGCAATTCCTCAACTCAGCGAGAAATTAGCGACAACCGAAGCCGACGGTAAAATTCTGAAACAGTTCGGAACTTGGTCTGGTCCGTCGATACGACAGTGCGAAGTCGATATTCCTCGTCACAGACACAGACTTACGATCAGTATAGACTGTTTTGTATTAGAAGAATGTCACAGTAAAAGAGGTGGCAGGAACATTTGGTGCCTGTGTGTGTGTGTGTTGGCACCAGTATCGCCAGATGAGGGGAGTCACGGTGGGCTGAACTTCGGAATCCCCCCCCCCGTCCTTTCGAAACAAGATATACGTCATTCTATTCGTTTTTGCATGCCGAACACGAAATGTAATTGTCATTTTTGGCGGAAATTAATAGTTTTCGAGATATTCGTGAAAAACTGCAGCTACCATACATTGAATTTTGTATATACGTGCACGTCCGCGCTGTGCGTGTGCGTCAGCATGATGCGATCGCTCGTCAACTGTTTCTACAGATATATCAATACGACCGTCGAACGATTTATATACCGCGTGAACTTTTTAAAACATATGATGATGAAGAGAGTACATATTACGACAATACCACACACACCCCCCAGTGTTTCTGAGAAGAAGGTTCCCACATTAAATAATATAAAATCAACTGCCCAATCAGCACACGTCGTCTCAAAGCTGTCTCTTACACGGCGTTTTCCCGTCTGAACGTCTTATGTCCCAAAGATACGTCTTTGAGTCGGCTTAAAGATATCTTTATGGAGACGTCGTTTTCACGGCAGAGGTTGAACGTCTTTTAGCTGTCTCATTTCAGTCGTAAAAACAACGTCTCCATAAAAGATATCTTTAAGCCGACTGAGAGACGTTTTTCCGGAGACGTTGTTTTTGCGGCTGAAGGTAGCTGTCTTTTAGTACAATGGCTAAAATATACTGGTTTTTAATTTTGCTATTTCTTGGAATGATAAAAAAATTAATTTTCAAAACATTATATATTTATATGATAATATTTATATTTAAAATTAATCTTTATTTAATATTAGAAGTGGAATATGTATTTCCTGATATACAGATAATATTTATTTCATATTATGAAAAAAATATTTTTTTCTAATTATAAAATGAATCTTTATTTAATATTAGAAATGGAATATTTTTTTCCTTATATACAGATAATATTTATTTATTGTTATTTCGTATTATGAAAAAAACATTTTTTCTCATTATAAAGTGAATCTTTATTTAATATTAGAAAAAGAATATTTTTTCCTAATATACAGATAATATTTATTTCATATTATGAAAAAAATATTTTTTTCTCGTTATAAAATGAATCTTTATTTAAAATTAGAAATAGAATATTTTTTTTTAAATATGCAGGGAATACTTTATGTTTATCATGGAAAAATATTTGTTCCAGAATATGGAAGACATACAATCTTTATTCAATATTGGAAGTAAAATGTTTACTTTTAATTTACTTTGAATTCGTGCGTGTCATTTAATTTTTTAATAGAAGTTTATCTCTTCTAATTATATGATTTCATATGATTTGAACTTTTATAAGAATAAAAAGTAATAAACGTAACAATAGGTTCGCATGGCTCAGCGAGGAAGCACATCATCAAGTAAACGGTCATCCCGAGTTCGAATCCCGCCAACTGCATAGAAATTTCTGAATTGTAATAAGGTCTCTTTTCGAAGACAAATTGGAATATTTCCTCAAGCATTGCATAGAGAAAAGTATATGTATATGGATAGTTTCTAATTTTTGTTATAACTTTTTTTTAAAAGATGTCTTTACAAGGTAACTTTCAGATGTCTTTGAAAGATGTCTAAAAGCTGTCTTTCGACGCCCGACAAAGTCGTGAAAGATGTCTGAAACATGCCTTTGGAGGCCTGTGAGATGTAAAAAATACGTCTCTACAATGACTGAAAAACGACCAACAGTCATTCTAAAGACGACTTTAAGACAGACAGATTTGTAACAAACGACCTTCCGGAGCCCTTCCAGAGACGCTCCGGAGACATTCGCCGACGGCTTTCGGACGTCTGAATGTCTTGCGGCAGACAGCTTTGAGCTCTCTTTGAGCTGTCTCTGTGCTGATTGGGTGAGACCAATACCAATTTGTTTTACTACCAAATGCAATAATATAATGAAAAATAATTATGTAAAGCTTCGAAAATTCCATAATTAGGTCTGAGTTAGGTCTGGGTTAGGTCGTGGGAGGGGGCGGAGAGGGCCGGCCGTTAGGCCGGCCCGACCACGCATACGAAAATCCATGAGCACTCTTTCAAGATTGAAAGCTCACCCTACACATATATGTATGAACAGAGTGAGACCCTGTTTTCTACAAAAAAATACAATTGGCTTTATTTTTCAAATGAAAAATAATGATGTAAAGCTACAAAACTTACTGAAAATTCCTTAGTTAAACGGGAAAGCCAATTGTATTGATTTAATGAAGCTTTTTTGGTAGTAAAACAAATTGGTATTGGTCTCAGTTGATTTTATATTATTTAATGTGGGAACCTTCTTCTCAGAAACACTGGGGGGTGTGTGTGGTATTGTCGTAATATGTACTCTCTTCATCATATGATGTTTTAAATAGTTCACGCGGTATATAGATCGTTCGACGGTCGTAGTGATATATCTGTAGAAACAGTTGACGAGCGATCGCATCATGCTGACGCACACGCACAGCGCGGACGTGCACGTATATACAAAATTCAATGTATGATAGCTGCAGTTTTTCAGGAATATCTCGAAAACTATTAATTTCCGCCAAAAATGACAATTACATTTCGAGTTCGGCATGCAAAAACGAATAGAATGACGTATATCTTGTTTTGAAAGGACGGGGGGGGGGGGGGGGATTCCGAAGTCTTACCGTCACGGTGAAATGATGTACCCCCTCTCTCACCAGAGCGGAAGAGGAGTTCAGGAGAGTAGACTGTAGAGTGTAGAGTAATATGTGACACACATGTTACAATTCATTTTATTTATAATAAAGAATGTTTATAATCTGTAGAACGATTCGTATGATTCATTTCATTAAATATCCCAGATAGCAAAGCGGGCCTCGAGCACAAATCGAGCCTGGCGTGCCGAGGTCAGGTAACGGGAATTATACGGGCTGAACGTCGCCAGAGAGGAATAAGAGAGTGCTCACGCCAGGGTTTTGCTTGTCCCCGGTATAGTGCTGCCCCCACACTAATTTCTAGCCTCGATGAGATCCCACACCCACGGTAGAGCACCGTTTAGCCTGGAACAGCTCCTACACCCACGGTAGAGAGGATATTCCCCCTCTTCCTCGCTTTTTCGTGGGAATTTAGTCATACAGTAAACTCGCAATAAATCGAGAACTACTTCATTTTTTTTAACGAAACTTTTTTTATTTTACACTCAAATATATGCTCTATGGTTATTATTTAAAATGTTTATACATGTGTAGTACTATCTATTTGTAAGCGATACAAACAACATACGCACCCAGATAACCAAAGCTGCCGGGCAGCATATGTCGCGTTCTGTATGCGCTGCTGCCGCGGTGCTGCCCGGAGAATTCTGCCTCGCCGTAAGAGGGCAGTACGGTCGCACTAATTTTCGAATGCCGTTACACAAGCAGGGCTGTCGACAATGACAATACGTCAAGGAAGGCGAAACCAGCGGCTGAGGGGAGCGGTCCATGGCCCACGTTACCATTTCGACGAAATAAAATTTGATTCGTTTGTTATCAATATTTAAGCATCAAAATAAATGTATCCATTCAAATAATATAAATTTTCTTTTCCCTTCTACGACACTTTCTTTTTTTGCATGAAGACGTTTTAACACTAAACCTACCGAGCCCTAAGAGTAACTGATATAATATTTCCTTATATAAAAATGACAAGATTCATTTTATTTGCACTTTGTGCAGCTTCTATTGTAATATGTTAATGTAGTATGTAGAGTATGTAATTTAAATAAATATTAATTTTGTCGGTAAAAAGGAAGACTGCTGCTGCTGCTGCTGCTGCTGCTGCTGCTACACATTTGTACGATGGAAAATTTACTTTACCGACATCTACCACATTAGCGCGACCTGCTCTTGTGCGGCATTTGACACATTAATGCGACCGTGTTGCCCTCTTACGGCAAGCCAGAATCCAGGACAATTTTCCGAGCAGCGCCGCGGCAGCACTGGGCAGCAGCCCATACAGAACGCGACATTAGTGCCGCGCAGTACGGCTGCAGATTTGGAGCAGTTGGTTATCTGGCATCTGGGCACTTACAATGATCCGTATTTATGCGACAGTCATATTTTGCGTAGTTTTTTGCTAAACTTGGCATAAAATTATTAATTAATTTAATATTCAGCATAGGATAGATTATACTGTACTTGCATTACATAATTCAAACCGTTCAATCAATTTGATTTTTAATTACGTTAATCGTGAGCATAATTGAATTACACTGTAATTGAAATTCAATGTATTTAGAGTACAATGTAATGGAATTACTCAGAACCAGGATTTGAAAACTGTTATAATATCAATCTCGGTTCTTCAAAGAGTTATGAACAACTTTTATTTCGACAAACTGTTTTACGAAGAACCGAAAAGGTCTAGCAGGATAAGCATGGTCCAGCGGTCTTCACGACAAATTTTTATGGATATCGTGTGCAAAACAATGCTTTTAGGCTAAAATAAACGAAAATACTCGAACTTACCTCGTGCATTTCATATATTTTTTTTCACAATTGTGATTGTGATTGAGTTATTTTATTTCATATTTTCTTTTTCCATCGACTGTGCTGTATTTATTTGGGTCATGAATGATGAAATTTTTTAACACAAAGAAGGACGGCGATTCCTGACCCCGGATCGGGTTCGCAGCATGTTTGTACACTAATCGGCAACCGATGCAGCTCGCACTTCTGGGCTCGAGGCTCGGCACGTGTTTATTCGAGCTGGCAAAAGTTATTCGAAAAATGATTCGAAGCCCTCGAATAACGTAACGATACAGATAAAAAATGAAAATTTTATTCGGCCCTACGAATATATGCGCTTCGAATAAGGTCATCTTCATTTCCATCGTTGAATTGAATCGCTCACTTGCCAAATCGATTAACTTCATAAAATAGAAAGTGGAGAAATGCGATGAAATAATATAGTTATGACTGAACCAAGTGCTTTGACACTTAAATTGAAAATATTTCAAAAAGTGGAGTTAATCGATTTGGCTTGTGAACGGCTCAATTATTGGTATAATAAAAAATATTAAATCACCCATTAAGTAATGAGGTTGCTCAGAGTATTATAACGACGAAGAAAGTAAAATATTTTATTTTGTGGCTCAGACAGTTAAAATAAAAATATTTTGTTTTCGAAATTGTATATCTTATTTAAAATATAATTTTCTTTAAGCAAAATGAAAATGCCATTATTATAGGAAATGTTATATCAAAATTTTTATTTCTTCTGTACTTACTGTTTTATTGTAGAATTGAATTAAAATATTTATATTTCCAGTTAGATTTTTGTAATAAGTACATTTGTTCTATGTAAAAAAACATTTTAATATTCTAATATTTTAGGACAACATTTTAACTCATCTTATTGAAACAAAAAGGAGAATATGAATGAAAATAAATATGGGATGGAAAAGGAAACCAAACTCAAGAGAATGTTAGTTGAAAATGAAAATAATTTAACCTCTAAACTAAATGCCTATACTTTCACAAAACAAATTAGAAAAACACAAATTCTCGGGCGCAAAACTCGCTTAACTGAAACGCAGGTTTCGTTTCTCTTTACAATTGGATATTTTAATAAACGGATGCTCAAGAATCGGAACGATTGGAAAAACCAACGTTCGCTGTGCTATGCATTCATTAAGTTATAAAACATAATAGCCGACGAAAAAGTCGGCTATTTTCGAGGAGTTTATTACACACGGCTGGGGGATAGAAAGAAACTAACCCCTTGAAAGTGGCCTCAAGATGCACCGAGTCCGAGGGTGGTCGCTCACCTAGCAAATCCACCTGCGTTGTATCGAAAGGTTTATGGCACACTAATAATCGTCATTGACTTGGAAGCCAGACCCTGCAAACGATCTGCATTTTGGCTAAAAATTTGTCAAAATCTTTCTACGAAAAACTTTCCACATTTTTGATATTTTTGCATTACAAAATTACATTTGCATGCAAATTGATAAATTATTTTAAAAGAATAATTTTTCTCGATGATAATTTAAAAAACGAAAATGTTTCTATTTTTAATAACAATCGCGATTGAAATTTTTTTTGTAAAGGTAGTTTTCGTAAAAACTCATTTTAATCGATTTTTTAGTTCAACCATTACAATGTAATGGAAAAAAATGTTAACACTTTTTTTTACACGTCTGTAAAACCAACAATTTTCCTCATTTCGATAAATCCTTTGAGATAGGTTCATATATCACTACAGATTACAATATACAGTAAATGCTTGATTCTTGTCCGTGGTCGTGAGTCGTGAGCACGATTCCTGTCCAGTGCCTACCCACTCCACTACATTGACATCATGAATCGAATGTTCAAACTTCTTAATTTTCATTATTTTTTTATGGGACTTTCACTGGCTTGTTTCTGGCATTTTTCTGATTAAAACGAGACCAAACACGATATAGTTTCAATTGTATTTAGTGGCTAAATCGACGCACAGTGTGTCGAGTATATGGGTATTTTTCTGATTAAAATGACACTAAACACGATATAATTTAGACTGTATTCAGTGGTTTAATTGACGGCATGTAGCAAGTTTTGAACGTAGATGAGGATAGTGTGAGAAAATTCGTATGAAGGAATGTAAATAGAGAGTTGGCAGCGTGAATCTCGACAGCTCGACGCGTTCCCTTCCAGGGAAAACACCGGGGCACTTGGGGGTGCAATGAACGGAGGTAGCGAACTTGCTGGCAACAAGGCGTCTTTAGGGCTAGAATATGCCTGAATAGGCACTCCTTTTGGACTCACTGCTTCAAATGGCTTTTCAGACTACTGTTTCGAATTTTGTTAGATGTGGAAAACTGTTGGTTTTACAAACGTGTAAAAAAAAGTGTTAACATTTTTTTCCATTACATCGTAATGGTTGAACTAACAAATCGATGAAAATGAGTTTTTACGAAAACTACCTTTACAAAAAAAATATCAATCACGGTTGTTATTAAGAATAGAAACATTTTCTTTTTTGGATAATCATCGAGAAAACTATTCTTTTAAAATAATTTATCAATAATTTGCATGCAAATGTAATTTTGAGGTGCATAAATATCAAAAATGTGGAAAGATTTTCGTAGAAAGATTTTGACAAATTTTAAGCCAAAATGCAGATTGTTTGCAGGGTCTGGCTTCCAAGTCAATGACGATTATTAGTGTGCCATAAACCTTTCGATACAACGGAGGTGAATTTGCTAGGTGAGCGACCACCCTCGGACTCGGTGCGTCTTGAGGACACTTTCAAGGGGTTAGTTTCTATCCCCCAGCCGTGTGTAATAAACTCCTCGAAAATAGCCGACTTTTTCGTCGGCTATTATGTTTTATAACTTAATGAATGCATAGCATAGCGAATGTCGGTTTTTCCAAGCGTTCCGCTTCTTGAGCGTCCGTTTATTAAAATATAAAATTGTAAAGAGAAACGGAATCTGCGTTTCAAGTAAGCGAGTTGTGCGCCCTAGAATTTGTGTTTTTCTAATTTGTTTTATGAAAGTATAGGCATTTAGTTTAAAGGTTAAATTATTTTAATTTTCAACTAACATTCTCTTGAGTTTGGTTTCCTTTTCCATCCCATATTTAAATTCCTCCTTCCAAATTGCAAATATAATTTTAAGAAGTCCTAAGAAATTATATAATTTCAATTGTATCTTTCATATTCTCCTTTTTGTTTCAATAAGATGAGTTAAAATATTGTCCTAAAATATTAGAATATTAAAATGTTTTTTTAGTCAAAGATAAGATTAGAACTTATTCTTTCCTGCTATCTTTTTTACATAGAACAAATGTAATTATTACAGAAATCTAACTGGAAATATAAATATTTTAATTCAATTCTACAATAAAACAGTAAGTACAGAAGAAATAAAAATTTTGATATAACATTTCCTATAATAATGGCATTTTCATTTTACTTAGATATACAATTTCGAAAACAAAATATTTTTATTTTAACTATCTGAGCCACAAAATAAAATATTTTACTTTCTTCGTCGTTATAATACTCTGAGCAACCTCATTACTTAATGGGTGATTTAATGGTAAACCTTACGTTTAGGGGAGGCAGCTCCGATGACCTTGACCTTGACATATGTTATCGAGGACAACATTCTGAACAACTTTTGTCATTACAACTACCCGGCGCTCGCTCTTAGTTTTCGAGATATTTGCGAAAAACTATTGCAAATACTGTATTGAATTTTACGTATTCTTGCATGCTCCGTGGTAACGTAAGGCTGCCACCTAACCCAGAACTAACCCAGACCTAACCCTAACTAATTCTGATTGCATGATTTTTTCATTACTAGTTCAAATTCTGTATGAAGGCTATGTAGAATACAAAAATTATGCGATCAGAATTAGTTAGGGTCAGTTGGTGGGGGGCGCAGAGGGCCGGCCGCTAGGCCGGCCCGACCACGCTTGCGAAAATCCAGAAGTAGTCTTTCAAAATTGAAAGCTCACCCTATATAGAGTGACACTCTGTTCTGATCCCCACAATGTGTTTACAAACAGAAAATAAACAGATGCCGCCCCGGGGAACAGGCTCACGTTGCCACGGAGCTTGGAAGAATACGTAAAATTCAATACAGTATTAGCAATAGTTTTTCGCAAATATCTCGAAAACGAAGACCGAGCGCCGGGTAGTTGTAATGACAAAAGTTGTTCAGAATGTTGTCCTCGACAACATATGTCACGGTCAAGGTCATCGGAGCTGCCTCCCCTAAACGTAAGTATTACCATTTTCAATTTAAGTGTCAAAGCACTTGGTTCAGTCATAACTATATTATTTCATCGCATTTCTCCACTTTCTGTTTTATGAAGTTAATCGATTTGGCAAGTGAGCGGTTCAATTCAAAAATGGAAATGAAGATGACCTTATTCGAAGCGCATATATTCGTAGGGCCGAATAAAATTTTCATTTTTTAGCTGTATCGTTACGTTATTCGAGGGCTTCGAATCATTTTTCGAATAACTTTTGCCAGCTCGAATAAACACGTGCCGAGCGTCGAGCCCAGAAGTGCGAGCTGCATCGTTTGCCGATTAGTGTGTAAACATGCTGCGAACCCGATGCGGGGTCAGGAATCGCCGTCCTTCTTTGTGTTAAAAAATTTCATCATTCATGACCCAAATAAATACAGCACAGTCGATGGAAAAAGAAAATATGAAATAAAATAACTCAATCACAATCACAATTGTGAAAAAAAATATATGAAATGCACGAGATAAGTTCGAGTACATATTTTCGTTTATTTTAGCCTAAAAGCATTGTTTTGCACACGATATCCATAAAAATTTGTCGTGAGGTTATGTCTATACGCAAGCAAATGTCGTAGAAGCGAAAAGAAAATTTATATTTTTTGTATGGCTACATTTAGTTTAAAATGATAAATAGATCAAAAGCAATTTTGAATTTCATCTACTCAATTATAATCAAATTAATTTTAAACGTGTGGCCAGTAGCATGTTCTGATATAAACAGGATACCTACAAACAAAAACAAGCAAAATCATTAATGTACAGTATATGTACATATGTATATAATAAGTTAACTGAATATTCTACTTTTTATTTGTGTTTCTATTTAAATTCCGAGATAATTTCCAATAGTAACAAATTTTTCTCAATAATTTACAACTTAAACATTTTATGTATTTGCATTAAATAGCGAAAATATTAATAAAAAATTAGTAAAAACGGTTAAACAAATGTGAAATATATTACGTTGTAAATCATTGAGAAGGAATTAATTTTTTAAATATTCAGTTCAAATTTCATTGCAATATCTTTAGTGGTTTAAGAGTTATTCAAACATGTCGCGTGCTTCTTCAATCGGGCCCACTGTGGCCGCGCATTCGTATCTAGCTAGATACGTCAGCGCAGTCCTGCCAGGGAACCTTCTTCTCAGCTTCGCATCAGTACAATGTCACCACTTCGAACCCATACGAAATGGCGTCTTGCCACAGTTGCCACCCCCTACAATCGCGTAGTAGTGGGCGGTAACGGTTTATAATATCCTAGCCCACTGCTGTTCAGCTATCGTTCGTACGGGCAGTGTATTGGACCACTCTGGACAGAAACAAATCGGCGGGCAACACACCATGCCTTTTCGGGCAACGCTGCATGCATGCATCAATTAAGGTTAAGGGGCTGTGCGCACCCAACTACCACCACCACCCTTACCACTCACACATCGATAGATCCGCATATACGTATACGAAATGCAAGAGTTTGCGGCAAAAGAACCTGACGCATCAATATTGCAATTAGAAGTTCAGACCCGGTCGATTATGTTTCCTAAGAGTCCTGGCCAGGGTGGTTCAGAGCCCAAATTTCATATTTTTACGTTGTTGAAGAGTAATTTGTAATAATCGGCAGAATACTTTCTGTCACAAGTCAGCGCTGCCGATTATTGCAAATTACTCTTCAACAACGTAAAAATATGAAATTTGGGCTCTGGACGACCCTGGCCAGGACTCTTAAGAAACATAATCGACCGGGTCAGAACTTCTAATTGCAATATTGAGGCGTCAGTTTCTTTTGCCGTATACCCTTGCATTTCGTATACGTATATGCGGATCTATCGATGTGTGAGTGGTAAGGGTGGTGGTGGTACTTGGGTGCGCACAGCCCCTTAAATCACGCGTTGTAGAAAATGTACAATCAAGAAATACTATATACTATATGTATGTATGTACATATGTATTCTTCTCGATATTCTTCTCGATATTCCTCTCGATAATTATTACAAAGAAAGAGATAGATCCTAGGAACTACTTTCAGGAAAATTGCTGCTAAGAGACGACGAATATCAGGGTGTGTTTTCCTTCGTATTTTCGTGGGACGGTGGTCATAAAGTAATTCACTCGTCACAGAAACTAATTTTTACGCTAGCTTCAATTTTACAGTTGACCAGCATCTGGCTTTACGTGTTAGAAATATTCTTAATTTGGGGAGCTTCAATAGTTACGGTCAGGTAAGGCCGTAAAAGGACGCGGGGTCCGACGATTCAGCTAATAGTAAGACACCGAATGATCGACCGCTATTCACCATTCAAATTTAATGGCCATTGTACTATGGATGGTAGTAACCTTTCCTGTACACTCGGAACGTACGACACCCCAACAACAGTTTAGGTAAAATAAATGACATCTCGCGTCCTTTCTCTTTCTGCTAGGGTAACTGCACCAGTGAATAAACGGGCACCAGTAAAGGAACGCTTTTGTATTTTTTGCTTTTCCATCATTGTTCAATTACTAGAATGTAGTGTTCATTGACTGGTATTTTTTATATTTTTTATTTAACTTTTAATAAAGACAAATAATAATAATTTCATTTTATTTGTGTTCATTTATTTTTGACAAATGAAGTATAGAGAGCCATTTGGCATATATGAGATTCCTTTAATTCACATATTTTTTTTTAAATAAAATATCTTCCTGAACAATTTCTTAAATGTTCATTCACTGGTGCAGTTACCCTACCCGAAAGTTGTAATTTTAGGACAGGCGCTGTCCACAAATTAAACTCTAAAGAATATTCAACAATTTCGTGGACCCCAAATAATAAATAGTTCAAATCTGACAGCCGTTTGTAGTTATTGGGATGTTTCACACCCCATGTGTACCGTATGAAATTTTTATACGGTGTTAATCAAGTTGAAAAGTATTGTAGTCTGCGAAATGACATTATTGGTTCCCCTAAAATGAACATTTTATTATTTTCCTCTGTGTCTGAAAAAATTTTTGATATCATATATATTTTTATAACAGTTCTAAGTATCCAATATGTATTTGCAATTTTCGAGGATCCGCGAATTAAAGTTAACGAAATTTTTTTCACTCTTGAATCGGTGGTTCTTTATGTTGTAGATTGTAGAGGAGATATACCGATAGTTTACCTGAGGAGCTGTGGAGCCTCTAACCCAAACCTTTTTTTTGTGCCATGCACAGCAGGGAACTGTCAACGCGCTCTCGAAAGGTTCAAGATATGGCCTGCAATACGCGAGTCGAAAGTGTCGAAACTTGCCAAGGGAACTGCAAGACATGAGACATGTATGAATATAAGATACAAAACCAGGGTAACCAAGATTTTTGTCTAGCAGACAAAACTTGAGTATGAATATTCGTTTAACCGCCGTGCCAACCGGCGATGTTGTAAGCGCTGTTAACATTGGGGTATATATCGCACAGGATATAATTTTTTCTTTCTCTCAAATCACATTTTTTAGGTCAAACCATTGCTTGTTTCAATGTAATAACGCTAAAAATTACTTAATACATATACACCCATGGTAAAGGCAATACGTGTGACTTTCCTCCTCACCGCAGAAACGTCGAAAAAATTCGGTTTTTATTTTTTTTGACAATGATGCAGCAGAATAAAAAATCTGAAATAAATTGACGACACTGCCTGTTATAGTACTTTATCAGGGAACTAAACAGTAAAATAGCATGTTTTCATATTTTCGAGAAAAAAATATTTTTTCGATTTTTTTGGGGTTTTTCATTTTTTTACGGTCACATTTTGTAACGAAAAAATCTGAAAAAATTCTCAAAAATGCGCCTTAGGATCCAAAATATGTCACACTTTTTCAGAATTTTAGAAAAGCGCAAAATCTAATTCACCCTGTAAATTCACCCTCACGGACAAGCCAGAGGGCTGAAATTTTACTCAGAAGGGATTTTCTTGGTCAGCTTTCGAATGGTTCAATACCCATTGAAAAAGCTCTAAGCGCAGTTTTGACCATCTTATTCGGCTAGGCCCTTTGTATCTAAATACAAATTTTGCCCAACTCTGATCTATGGTATAAAAAACAGGACATTCCATTTAAAAAAATGGAGGTGACCTTCAAATGTCCGAAGTACCTCCACCTGCAAGAAAACTATTATCGCTACCGGATGGACCCCTTCGTAGTGTGCAATTTTATTTCAGCAAATATTTCTGTGAAACTTATATGTAGTTTCGAAGATATCCGCTGACCAGAAGTATTTGCTGAAATAAAATTGCAGGGCTCGAGGATTCACGAAGGCCGCACATGTGACGACCAAACCTTGGGGTTTTCCAGCCATCTGAAAACCAGACACGGTGTAGCTTCGAATAATTTTCTGTCAGGGCGGCGAAGGCTTCGATCGCCGTGGCCAAGTGGTGCAATAAACACGGCCAGACAAGCCGACGCGCGACGGCCAGCCAGGTACTACAGTATTTTATCGATAAATGTCCCAAATGTCTTACACATAATTGTTCCTGAACCATCCCCACTCCTGCGGGGTATACCCCGCGAGGGGCCATAAAACTCGAGAGGCCTCGGCCGCCGAGAAGTGTAACATGATACGGGTCGGGTATATCGGTGTGAGACAAGGAGACCACTACTAATCCAATAACAAAACTTCTTTATTTTTTATTATTTTTTTATGGAACTTTCACCAACATATTCTTGATATTTTTCTAATGAAATTGATACCAAAAATGATATAATTCCGATGGATATGTTTACTTTACATTTCCGTTTTAATTCGTTCGCAACGGGTTAATGAAATCCTTTTATTAAGAGGCAACCGGATAGCTACAAAATTATTCAATCGACTTTCCGATTTGTTTCCGTTAATTTTTACACGGTACTCTTTATTAATTTTAATTTTGTTTTCGACAACAGACTACTTCACCCAAAAATAATGGAGAGAACATTTCGAGTACCGTGGAAAAATTAACGGAAACAAATCGGAAAGTCGATTGAATAATTATACTATGTAGCTATCCACTTGCCTCTTAATAAAAGGATATCAAAAACCCGTTGCGAAACTTCCATCGCACGTAAATATCATCGGAATTATATCATTTTTGGTATCAATTTCATTAGAAAAATATCAAGAATATGTTGGTGAAAGTTTCATAAAAAAATAATAAAAAATAAAGAAGTTTTGTTATTGGATTAGTAGTGGTTTCCTGGTCTCACACCGATATACCCGACCCGTATTATGTTACACTTCTCGGCGACCGAGGCCTCTCGGGCTTCGCTATTCGTTTTTACGTTCGGCAAAAGTCAAAGAATAGTATCCCTCACACATAATTGTCCCTGGCCGGACCCGTGGTTGGGACAATTATCGATAAAATACTGTATATCGTCGTGAAACCACTAACAAGTGAATTGCAGACCTTGTCTATTTTTCGTAATTATTTCATGTGAATGACGCGAGCTGCTTCGTAGCGTTCTTCCGATTAAAAAAATTCCCAGTACGAATTTCTGTGGCGAAAAATGGGACATACATTACAGCGACAAAACAAGGAACGCTGAATGTCACCACTAACTTGGGCATCCAGGGAACCGTGGATAATGTATATGGTTAACGAGAATCTTTGTGAAGCTTGTATAAACGGCAAACAAGCGCGATTACCATTTCGAAACTCGAAAGATAAGAAATATGTAAAATGACCGTTATTCATTGTACATTCAGATGTTTGTGGTCCAATCACCCCTACTACAATTAACGAAAAAAATTATTTTCTACTGTTTTTTGACGAATATACCCCCTATTGTGTCACATATTTGATAACACGTAAATCAGACGTATTTCCAATGTTTCAAGATTATGTTGCAAAGAGCGAAGCTCATTTCAATTCTAAATTAGTAAACTTGTATATCGATAATGGCAGGGAATACTTTTCAAACGAAATGAAAGATTATTGTGTTGAAAAAGGCATTACATACCACTTGACAGTTCCAGGAACCCCACAGTTAGATGGTGTAAATGGTAAGGACGATAATAGAAAAGGCTCGGACTTTAATTGCTGGAGCTAGTCTGTATAAAGTTTTCTGGGGAGAAGCTGTCCTTACCGCTACATTTTTAATTAATTTAACCCCGACAAAAGCTCTGAAACAATCAAAAACACCATACGAAATGTGGCATAGCAAAAAGCCACAATTAAGATATTTAAAAGCGTTCGGTTCAACATACATAATAAAATTAGACAATCAAAATTAAAAGAAGAGATATACAGGGTGGGGCATTTTAAACAGGTCACCTGAATAACTCGCTTGTTTTTGAAGATAGGAGAAAATGCATTAGACCAAACTTACTTGGTATCGGGGGGCTCATAATCTGGTATTACCAATTTTTCTGTAGGTGGAGGCGTCAAGGTGATATAAAGGTCAACTCTGTTTTTTTAAACGGAACAGTATATTTTTTTGCTTGCATTCTGATAAAGTGTTTCAAGACGAATACAATGACCTATTATTAAGGTCATTCAAGGTCACTCAAGGTCAACTGCAAGAGAAAACTGATTATCTCAAAGCACACTTCGAACACTTTTGTATCTTCCGTAGTTGTTCGCATATCGCTCTTGTAATTACTAATAAGGGTCACAGAACATAAACAAACATTCATTCACCATGTAAGCTTGTTTATATCAACGAATGTTATTATACACGTACTGCTTCCCTCATAATTCTATGACATTCACCATAAACAAGAACCATTTCTACTTTCTCTGCTATCGTGTAACGCATTTTAGAAAATTGAACACAGACTCAATAAATATTACGAAGCTGTAGTCTAATCGGTAGTCAAACTACTAATAACATTCGTTGATATAAACAATCTTACATGGCGATTGAATGTTTGGTTATGTTCTGTGACCCTTATTAGTAATTACAAGAGCGATATGCGAACAACTACGGAAGATACAAAAGTGTTCGAAGTGTGCTTTGAGATAATCAGTTTTCTCTTGCAGTTGACCTTGAGTGACCTTGAATGACCTTCATAATAGGTAATTGTATTCGTGTTGAAACACTCAATCAGAATGTAAGCAAAAAAATATACTGTTCCGTTTAAAAAGACAGAGTTGACCTTTATATCACCTTGACGCCTCCACCTACAGAAAAATTGGTAATACCAGATTATGAGCCCCCCGATATCAAGTAAGTTTGGTCTAATGCATTTTCTCCTATCTTCAAAAACAAGCGAGTTATTCAGGTGACCTGTTTAAAATGCCCCACCCTGTATATATGAAAGTTCCTGTGTGTGTATGTGTGTGTGTGTGTGTGTGTGTGCTGAGGGAGTTAATTCTGATAATAATCAAGTGTGTAGATTAGGGGTAGGTTAGGGAAGAGGAAACCAGCGGCTCAGGGGAACGGCCCACGGCACACGAATATCCCATCACTGATGGCAGGGGCGTGTACTAACCCAACAAAGCAACCGACGCTGCCCAATCAGCGCACCTTTCTCAGTCCCCGACAAACCCCTACCCTACAAGTCCCATAAGACTGTGGGTAATCGGCTACGCAAGCAGTCAGTCTACTGTGAAACGGCTATGATACGCGATCCGCTCGTCTTCTGAGCTTACTTAGTTCTGAGTTTACTTAGAAACCACCCTCGCGCGCGCGCTTTTCGTAAGAGTTTTTTCGGTAGTGTGAGTGACACCACTATGAAACGCGGCTACATGAAGACAACTGTAAGTACACATGTAGTATTGTTATTATTTATTAATGCTTCAAACCATATTTGGTTTACACAGCATATATGTAGGATGGGCTATCAGGGAGAAATAAGGGAATGACTGGAAACACGACACACTTTACTGTAAAATGAAGTTTATTGAGAAAATATATGATTAGGCGTAAAGAGAGTTTCGGCCGCGTCTCTCGTTCGATCGGACCTCTGGCGTTCTTCAATTGTTTTGTTTTGTGTTCGTCAATTTTTACGTTTGTCGCTTCTTCGCGCTCGTCGCATTCACACATACACACACACGCTGCGATCAAGCGTCGATAGATCGCTGTGCGCTTTTCTATTTCCACATCTGGGGGTTCGTCCGGGTTCTTCGGTCCCCGAAGATACGTCGCTCGCTTGATCGTTACATTCGTATGGTTTCATATAATCGGCGGCTGTACTTGTTATCATAGGACCTTCGCTGTCCCCAACTCGCGCTACTTCGTAACGATTGTTTCTTTTTAATTGTTGGATTCCGGGTTTGGAAATCGAGTACAACAATTTATAATAAAATCGAGAAGAGTTTTATTTAAGAATATACACGGTGGCGAGTTTAAGATACAACGATGTGACCTTCTGCACTGAAGTGTGCAAGAATAAGCTCTGAATCTGTTTTATCGGGCTGCTATATATATGTAGTTTTTGAGAGGAAAATGTGGAAGGGAGTAGAAAAGGTTTGTTGTGGAAAGGATGACGTGAAAAGAGACAAAGTTTAAGGGTCTGTTCGGTCCTGATGATTCAAGGGTTTTGGCTGACGTGTTTATGGCATGGTTATCATGATGCGTTGGCGATTGACTAAGGCCTAGGGTTATATCGGGTATACAACATTATTTTGGTAACCGAGTAAGGACCTAGGTATTTTTGTTTAATTTTTAGTGCCGGGCCGAATTGGGTTCTTT
Organism: Lasioglossum lativentre; assembly: GCA_916610255.1. Lineage (NCBI taxonomy): Eukaryota > Metazoa > Arthropoda > Insecta > Hymenoptera > Halictidae > Lasioglossum > Lasioglossum lativentre. The sequence continues at coordinate 8,877,081 of OU744355.1, read as the reverse complement.
TGATAAAAACTAAGTCGCCTTCTTTATATTGTCTCGCCGGTTTACAGTGTTTATTATATTGACGCTTATTCTCTTCTTGTATTTTCAATATGTTTTGCTTCGCTAGCATTCTTAATTTATCGCGGTCTTCGTCATACAATTGAATTATTTCCTGTTCTATAAGATTGATAATATCATCGTCCTGTTTGCATTCCTGTGACATTCCTATCGCTCTTTGAAAAGTGCTATTAATACATTTTTGGACTTTGCCTACGTGTTTGTACCATTGATTTGGGTTAGCTAGTGATAATTTAGTCAATATCGGAATTATCGTGCGTATTGTTCTTTCGGCTTGTCCGTTTCCCCGTGGGACTCCTGTCGTGATTTGTATCGTTTTTATACCTTCCTCTTCGCAATATTTTCGAAATTCTAGTGACGTGAACGCGGCACCTCTATCGGAGATAACGCGGTCTGGATTTCCGAAGATTTTCTGTTGATTGTCTAATTTGTTAATGGCTTCTTTGGCATTGGTTGTTTTTGTCGGATACAACCATGTAAATTTTGAGAATCCGTCTAACCACTATGAAAATATGTATAGCGATATGCTTTGCCCGTTGCCGTCATTGGGCCTACGTGATCGATATGATATGTATCTAAGGGTCTTGACCCTTTCGGAATTGGCGTTAATTCGCCTTCGCGTTTCCCTAGCTTTTTCTCCGATACTACACATTGAATGCAACAGCTAATAAATTTCTTTAATTTTTCTTCTAATGTGGGAATATAATATTCTGATTCTATAATTTCTTTCATCTTCCGCACGCCCACGTGACCGTTTTCGTGCGCGTTCCGTATTGTTTCCAAGTACATGCAAGAAGGACAATTATACAGGGTGGGGCACTAACTGTGTCCAGTTTGAATATTGCCGTTATTTGTAATAATATGAAAAAATGTTATATAGAAAACTTACACGGTATAGAGGGGGACATATTGTGACACAAACATTTTCTGCATGGGTGGAGGCATAGAGGAGATTTCAAGGTCATCTCTATTTTTTTAAATGGAATGCTATGTTTTTTTATCACGATGTGATAGCCAGTGTTGAGACGAATTCAGCGAGTTATCGTTGAAGGTCATACAAGGTCAAATATAGTAGTAAAGTAAACTTTATTACCTTACAGGAGATGCTCGAATTGGTGACCGTTTGCGTCAATGCAAAGTTGCAATCTTCGTATCCCTGCATCACGTGCATGTCTTATCGTTTCTACGTTGATACGAAGATTGCAACTTTGCATTGACGCAAACGGTCACCAATTCGAGCATCTCCTGTAAGGTAATAAAGTTTACTTTACTACCATATTTGACCTTGTATGACCTTCAACGATAACTCGCTGAATTCGTCTCAACACTGGCTATCACATCGTGATAAAAAAACATAGCATTCCATTTAAAAAAATAGAGATGACCTTGAAATCTCCTCTATGCCACCAGCCACGCAGAAAATGTTTGTGTCACAATATGTCCCCCACTATACCGTGTAAATTTTCTATTTTTTCATATTATTACAAATAACGGCAATATTCAAACTGGACACAGTTAGTGCCCCACCCTGTATAGTTTTTTACCGTTTCTATGTTTCATTAATATGTCGTTCTCTACAGAGTAATCATCGTATTCCTCGCTTTGTACAATACGCTTGATTATACGCAATCTTTCTTCTTCACCCTGTTTGTTCTTTAGAATCGCTAACATTGTATCTTTTATAACTAACACCGGGAATCGGCTGAGCGCATCGACATGTTTGACTCGTGTGCCCTTCCTATGTTCGACGATGTATTCAAATTCTTCGAGACTCAATGCCCAACGTGCAACCTTAGGACACAAGTCTTTTTTCGACAATGTCTTCTTTACGCATTTATCACAGCTAATACTTCGAGCTCGTATGAATGATATTTTCGTTCCGCATCTGTTGTCTTTTTGTAATAATAATACACGGGATGAAATACATTCTCTTTTCTGATTCTCTGTAATAACACAGCGCCGAATCCTTCTTGACTCGCGTCGGTGTGTACTTCTGTTTCAGCTTTTGGATCATAGATTCGTAATACCGGATTCGTGGATAAGATGGATTTTAGTGTTAAAAATGCTGGTTTTTATTCTTGGTTCCAAATGAATGGTCTACTTTGTTTGGTTAAGTCTGATAACGGTGTCGCTATTTTTGCATAATCTTTGATAAATTTCCGAAAATACCCGGTTAGTCCGAGGAGAGATTGTAATTGTTTTCTATTCGTAGGTTCAGGAAATTTTTGTACTGCATTCATTTTTGCGTTTCCTGGATAAACGTTTCCATCTTCTATTTCGTGACCTAAATACTCTATTCGCGTGCGTAGGAATTGACATTTATCCCAGCTGATTGTTAATCTGTTCGCGGTTGCTAGTTTTAATACTTTTGTTAGTTCTTCTAGTGAATCTTCATCGTCTGATCCCGGTATTATTACAGTCGGTGTGAAAAGTATTCGTACACCTTTTAAAAACGAATAACTTTTTCAAAATTCGACCCAACAGCTTGAGTTTTTTTGAGACGTTAGAAGGATTAGTTCACTAGCTAATATGTAAATAATTTTTTTTTTTATTGTTATTGGTCGTAATTGCGAAAGAAAAAGTAAAGGTCACGATTTTTTAATTTTTTATCTGTGCCTGTAGTGAAAATTTATAAGGTGCATTTGGTAGGTATAAGTAAGTTATACATATACATGTACAAAGTTTCATTGAAATCGGTTGACGCATAAAAAAGCTATGGGCATTGTAACATGTAAAAATCTTTGAATTTAGGGTTTTCGAATCATTTAAATCGCGGATTCTTACAATTTTTGCTATTTTCAATCATTTATATTTCGTAATAACCTTGATCGATTTCGATGAAACTTTGTACATGTACATGTATAACTTACTTATACCTACCAAATGCACCTTATAAATTTTCACTACAGGCACAGATAAAAAATTTAAAAATCGTGACCTTTACTTTTTCTTTCGCAATTACGACCAATAACAATAAAAAAAAAAATTATTTACATATTAGCTAGTAAACTAATCCTTCTAACGTCTCAAAAAAACTCAAGCTGTTGGGTCGAATTTTGAAAAAGTTATTCGTTTTTAAAAGGTGTACGAATACTTTTCACACCGACTGTATATCGTTGACGTATGTGAAAATTGGTTTTTGTTGGATGGGATTACGAAAAATGTTATCTAAATATCTGAAAAAACTAGTGGCACTAACGGAGAGTCCAAATGGCGTCTTTAAAAATTCATATTCTCCATCGGGCGTGACAAAAGCAGTGTACTTTACGCTTTCTTTCGCGATTGGTACATGTAAATAACTATTTTTTAAATCGATCACGGAGAATACGCGTGCGTTTCTTAACTCGTCTATTTTTTCTTCGATAAGGGGCATCGGGAAGTGGTCGCGTTTAATTCTTTTATTTAGTTCTCTATAGTCAATACAAACTCTATAAGATCCGTTCTTTTTCGGAACGATAACTATTGGACTCGCGTATTCGCTTGTAGTACTTGGCTGAATTACCCCTTCCCTTAGCCATTCATCGATCTGTTTATCTAAAATTGTTTTTTCTTTGTGCGCTAGCCGTCGCACAATGGACTGGATCGAGAGTGACATTTCAGTATAATTCTTTAACCATAAGAGATATCGGGATAAAATTAGCACTAAAATTCATTAAAAAATGATACCTACGCACTGATAATTATCGAAAGAAATGTATATTTTATGTAATAATTTTTTTATTAATTGTTTAAATTTTAATGGCTTGAAATAATAATTAAAATTGTTTATTTGTTACATACACAGTACTTTTTAAGATAATTTAAATCACCGATGTCTTTGGTTATAAATTTCTTCGTATTTGTTGACATTTATTCTTCATATTATGAATATTTCAAGAAATACAAAGAAATTTTTAACCAACGACATTGATGATTTAAATTATCTGGGGAAGTACTAAATAAGTAACAAGTAAACAATTTTAAATATTATTTTAAGACAATAAAATTTAAACAAATAATCAAAAAATTATTACAAAAAATATATGTTTCTTACGATAATTATCAGTGGATTTCTTCTGAAACACTACACTTTACTGTAAAATGAAGTTTATTGGGAAAATATATGATTAGGCGTAAAGAGATTACGCGACGCATCCGCCAACGACTCGTATAAGACTGGCGTTTCGGCCGCGTCTCTCGTTCGATCGAAACTTCGCGCAGCATAATGCTCAATGCCTTTAAGTCATCTGTATAATTTTTTGCAATGTCAACATGATTGGGTTTCCCAATTGTGTCCCTTAGAAAATTGTTCAACTTGTTATAATCCAGCACATATGTATTTGGGTATTGATCAAGGACGATTTTGAGTGGGGCAGTTATTATTTCCATGCCAATATCCCGGTCGCTGCTGATTGAGGATTTACGTAATTTTTTTGATGTTTTCTTCGGTTTTGTGCGTTTATCATCGCGCTCTAGGCTTGTTTTGACGTCGGAGTCATCTGATGTTTCAATATAGTTGGTTGCTGGCTTTGTTGTAGTGGAGTGAGATGTGGTGGTAGAGAGAGGTCTTTTAGTAAGATCTGTGTTCGTTTCTGGTAAGCCATCCATAGTTGTTGGTTCATCGTTAATATCTTCGATGTGTTGTCCAGTTAATGTTTCATCATGGTTGTCAGAGGAGAGTCAACGTTCGGACACTGTTTGTCCCGATGGTTATCTTTCTTGCATATGAAACATTTAGGATTATCGGCAGAGACATAAATCCAATACGTGGCTTTGTCATGTTCGATTTGTAAGTTGTCTGGCAGTTTGTTTACATCCGCCGGTTCTATTTTGTCGACGGAAGCTTAAAATATGTGAGATACCCAATTCATTCATTCCTGCTCTAATAAAAGTTAAGTGCGAGGCGCACTTTATGCCAATTTCTGTTAGTTTCCTTTCAATCAGATCATGTGGAATGGTTGAACATACATTAGAAAGTATGATTCGCTTAGCTTTTGAGACAAGCGGGATCCGTGACTTTATCAACTAGTTGGTCGTTAGCGAGATACATACAAATTCTACCATTGGAAATTCTTGAAGCAAATCTGATATTGACTGGGGAGATCACTTTTCTTAATGCCAATACGTATTCCTTTAGAGCGGAGGTCCCCAAACTTTTTTGTCTCGTAGACCACGTACCAATTTTTTCTGTTCTGGGTAGACCACCGCCTTTCTAATATTGAATTGTTACAGATTCATCAACTTCAAATGTGTTTTTGATAGCTGACACAGTGCTACTCACTTTGATAGGTTTAACTGTAGAGTGAAAAAGTTAAATAGAGCACATGTTACGTTTTAGACATTTATTAATTAAAACGACACAAAATACAAATTATACAAAATACAACATAAAATACAAAATAAAATTATAACATAAAATAAGTACACATAAAAATAAATGCTTTTAATGGGAGGGAATATTAATATTAATATTAACTATTAAGGAATACTAATGTAATTGAGGTTGACTTGAATATTATACTACTATTACCTCAAGTTATCATCGACGTATCTATGCAATCGGAGGAACTACGAAAAAAAATTATAAAAAATAATTTACTTACTTTTCTCCGGCACTCCCAAACAAGATGACGTTAATTCACTTTAACTTGTATATTCACTCGCGTATGGGTCATTCCATGCCGAATCGATCACTTTTTGCGGTCACCAACTTCGATTTTGTTCTAATTGAAATATGTTGTAGTCCATATAAAGTTAGGGGGGTTTAAGTCATCATTTTGCCGATTTCGATTTCTTTTAAAATGGCAGACCTTCAAAGATTTCGATTTTTGCCCATTTTGGCGAAACTAGGCCTCACTTACGAATTTTTATCTCAGGAACTGTTTGTCCGATTGAGCTATACTTTTTTTTTTATTCGGGAAGCATTGGGTTATTATAAAATAATTTTTTCATCCTCGATAATTAGTTTTATAAATGTCAAAAAATTTAAACAAATTCTGTTTTTATGTTTTTTTCAAATTTGGCCAGTTATGAAAATTTTGAAAAAATATGGTTATATTCCTTGAAGTTGCCTCTTCAAAATAAGACTTTTTAAAATATGGCACCTTTCCCGTAATCGTCAAAATATGCTGGGAAAGGAACGCGTTTCAGGTATAGGCGAGTCGAGCGCACTGCTATTATGGTCAGTTTTCTATTCCGCTGATCTCAAAGCAATACACGGAAACGAACTTGCATGCCGAATGGTCGTCAAATGTAAGGGTATAGACCTTACTCACACACTCTAACTCACACACCGCTAGAAACTGTATACGTACACGAGATTGCAAGGGGTCCAGTTCTAGACGTGCCATTTCTCTAAAAAGCACATTTGGGACCCCTACGTTGCACAATCGCTAGATGAAAGATTTCTCCATATCGCGAGCTCATCCAAATGGCCTGCTTTTGCGTTTTCGAGGCGTAATTTACATTGTTCCACAAAATTTAGCGGAGCCACGAGAAGCATCGAGCAGCGCGACAGTGCTGCCACTGTCAAGAGACACACATTTTCTTAAATATCGAGAGAAGTGGGATTTTTATAGAAACGATCGATAGCTCGCGATCTGCGGGGGAAAAATAGCATGTCAATGCTACGTTTTTATGATAAAATAAATTAATTTAAAAAAATGGCACGTCTAGAACTGAAGCATATCTCAGAAGGGACGGTCCTCTGAAACTACAGCTCCGGCATTTTTCCGCTACGAGCGCTGATGTCGGTTCTTAGCATTCGGTCACCCGGCAATTCCATCATTGTATCGGTAAAACGGAGGATGACGAGTGTTGCCGGTAAGTTAGGCACACACGCACACGTGACGTCACTACGTTGATGCTCGTTGGTGTGCTCGAGTGAGAGTGTGTGGCACAGCTCACCGCTCGGGAAGCGTGTAGGTACGTGCGCCTGCTGTGCCTCTGAACCATTCTGTAAAAACTGTACCCAGCTCCCCTACTGGACGGAGCTCAAACTAATTTCGAGGTCAAATATTGGTCTACACCCTTAATCTTAAAAATAGCCTTTCCGTCACGTCCGTGTTATAAACCTTGTTGATGAAGACCCCACCTGTTTCGTTCGTTCGCTACGGAACACTCGTGGACCCCCATTTACATCTCATGCACCCCCAATTTTTGTTTTCGCTGACATAGACCCCTTGCAGTTCGGATTCGACCCCTGGGGGTCGATATAGACCACTTTGGGAATTATTGCTTTAGTGTGACACCATCGATTGCGTCCATAATGATTGCTTGTTCTTTAGTCGGAAATGTGATATTCTGCGTCACGGCTGCATATGATAGAGGCACATTTTTCAGTGTTGGTTTCGGTGATTTTCCTGTTTCCTTAGGTTGAGTTCCTCTGTAGTCAGAAGGAATCATGATGTTTGCATTGTTTACGGGTGAGACCCCCTGGAGATTGAGGATTTCTTAAAAACTAAGTGTGAGTTTGTTTGTGGATTTGGAACGTAGAAATCGAAGTTGGGTAAACTCTTTTAAAAATGATTTGAATTTCCGATTTAAATAAATTTAAAAAAAAATTTTATGAAAAACATTAAACCGACTTCGAAAAAACGCACTATAAGAAGTATGAAGTAATTTCCTTTTGATTTGTATGAATACACACCAACTTTTAATAAAATTGATTAAAATAAAATATTAAATATCATATTAAATACAATACAATCGTTTCGGAGGCGGCGCAGAATTTAAAATTCTCCAAATGACAGATGTTGCTGATTATGATTTCATTGGAATATGGTGAACTAGGAAATCAGTAGGTGGGAAGAGAAGATACAGTAATAAGATTAATATGTGAAAGCATGTAGAAGATTTTAAGGATTTTCGTAATTAATCGTATTTGTCGATTTATGGTATAAAAAATAGGATATTCCATTTGAAAAAATGAAGGTGACTTTCATATCTCCCAAAAAAATTACATAAAAATAAAAATTTTTTGGGAATTTTATGAGCCCCATTCTACCGTTCAACTTTCTTCTTCAGACATTTAACGTATCTTTAGAAACAACAAAGATATTTGAGGTGCAAACGTTAGGTGACTCACCCTGTATACATATATATATATACATATATATTTATTTACTAGTGGATCACTAAATTTCATTTCAACGGAAAAATGATTTCATTGGATTTGATATATGCAAACGGGATTAAATGTTTTTTCAATTTTCATACATTTCAGAAGACAGCACGTTCGGGGAGACCGGTAATAACACCCGACCGCTACTTGACGACGTCGGAGGAGGAAGAACGTCACCAGCCAAGGGTGAAATGTCGAAAGTTGGAGAAGCCCGACCAAGTCGAACAGTTCAACATATTTGCCGACACCGTGGAACCACCACCCACCCACCCCATACATAGCATTTTCTCTCCCCTCCCCACCCCTGCACATAGCCTTCCCTCTCCCCTCCCCACCCCTGTACATAGCATTCCGCCTCCCGTCCCCACCCCTGTACATAGCATTTCCCAGCCCCTCCCCTCCCCTGCACATAACCTTCTCTCTCCCCTCCCCTCCCCTGTACATAGCATTCCCTCTCCCCTCCCCACCTCTGTACATAGCATTTCCTATCCCCTCCCCACCCCTGTACACAATCCCCCCTCCCCCGCTGCCATAAATAGTGCTCCGAATGCAGAGGTGTTGTGGGAACTGTAAGTTTCTTATTTATTTTCAAATTTAGTAATAATTATAATTACGTTTTATAACATATGGTCTAATGTTTGTATTTGTTTTAGCATGCAGCAACACTCGACGGAAATAGTGAAACTGCAGGAGATCGCGGTCCGCCAGAAGGCGATGTTGGAGTGAGTGTTACAACATCATTCCCAGTATTTGTTTAAATATGATTATAATGAAAAGGATGTGTCGTTTATTAATTTCTCGTTTCTCAGACAACTAACCAGTGAGGTGGGCCAGTTGCGGAAGTCCGTGGCCCGATTGCAGGATTCGCTCTGTGCATGGGTACGGCCGATGTGCCTTCCTATACAGTCCGTAGAGGAGCTGGACACATTCGATCCCGACGAAAGCGAGTACGACAGTATCGTAAGTATATCGTCGCATTACACCCATAATATAAGTACATACTGTCCGTCCACCACAAGAAGTCCCTCGAGACGGCTGAGGGGTCCGGGGGATCTCTCGCTTGCTCCATCCCTCCCCACTACATATTTCCACTCCCGTATTCACGACCAGCAAGCTCCTGTCGTCACATGCTACACAGTAGTAGGACTTGTTTATTTTCGAGATACACTTGTTTATTTTCGAGTTTCCTGACCTATCGTCGATATTTAACGTTTAAGTGGACTTCAAAATGTACTTTAAAAATGCAATAATTCATTTAAATTACATTTAATGTTATATTTATATTTAATGTAACACATAATTCACGATTGTCACGTCTTTCAATAAGTTAGATAAAATTCATATAACTTCTACAAATGTTATAAATTGATCGAAATTGCTAAAGCAGTCTGTTTGATCAATATTGCAGCGGTTTTTGTATCTAGATCTACCGCGAAAATTAAACTTAAATTACCATTAAAAATAGGATGAATCTACAGAACAGATGTGTGTTAAACGATTGATCGTTACTTATTCATTTTCAAGAAATTAATAATTTTGGTACTAGGGAACATATACATATTTGAAAGCTGTAGTTCGAAAATATTTCTCATTTGTTCTGATCTGTAGCATTAATTTAAAATTTTAACTGACAACGAGTTAGAAGTTCCTAATACAGAATATGCGTGAAGTCACGTTCCTCTTGGATGCTGAGAATGGCTCAGCGCGGGGATGTTTAACGGCGTAGGATACATTTGATTCTGTCCTTACGCTACTGGATCGCTCGCTTCGCATTATCTCACTCGGTTTGGAAGAGTCTATTCACTTTCTTCGTCACACGATCCGATTAGTGTGTGTGAGCGCTGTAGCCAATAGCTCGCTAGAACCGATAATGCGTGTGACGCGACTCGAGCCCCTGCCGCTCAGACCAATCGGACGGTTTGTTGTCCCTTTGATGTGAAACTCCTACCAAGAGACTTCTTGTGGTGGATGGACAGTAAGTGTATCAAATTTATGAATATGTAAACTGATGTTTATTTTTTTTCAGGTTGGATACTTAGCCCAACTGGGAGGGCACTCCTTACGTGATGCCATGAAAACGTTTTTCAAAGAGGCATTCTCCCCCGCTGTTGTGCAAGCTTCTACATGGACGGGGTGCACGGGGAACTACGGAATGTACAAGTCGCCCTTAATGGCGGCCATGTTTGGTAAGCACTGTACATTTCTGATTTAATTTAATTTCATTATTAATTCACTGTTTGTTTTGATTCATTTATTGTTGAGTAATATTTATCTCGATTTAAACGAATGTTACAGCGGCTGTCCGGCGGACGAGGATGCTAGAACGTACAACGCGGAAGCAATTTCGGGATGCGGCGAAAGCGGCGCTGAAAGCCGCGAAACAGCGATTACGATGGCGGAACCAAAGGCAAGGGCCCTCCAGCATCACCGTCGCCATCGCCGACGAAAAACAAACCTGGCGCTCCTGCATAAATAGCACAGAATGCTAGAGAATGCTATATGTAATATTAATAAATTAAAAATTACAATATTCATTATTCCCTGTTTCATTTATTTGTTATCCCTTCACCAACCGGCTGCGATGTAAAAATTCATTTGATTATAATTGAGTAGATGAAATTCAAAATTGCTTTTGATCTATTTATCATTTTAAACTAAATGTACCCTGATAGCCAAATGGACTCCACGTGGAGTGTCGAAAATGAACGCAGTAGCATAGAATGTGGAACCGTCTGGATGCAGGCCACGTGGAGTGCAGCTTCTGCAGTCCAAGTGGAATGCATCTGTGTCCTCGACTTCGCTTCCCCGCAAGGTGGCAGCACGGTCGCACTGATTAAAAATTACAAAAAAAAAAGTAGGATAGGACGGGGCGCGAACCTAGTACACGCAGGTTGAGAGACGAGCGCCTACCGCGCTGACCCAACCAGGCTGTTGGAAACAACGACGTTAATATTTCAAGTCAACTTCATTTTCCAGGGGTGTGCGAGATTCCCGAAAATATTTCGGTTTCCCGTAAATTGTAGGGAATCCCGAAAATATCCGGGATATAGAATAATATCTAGGATTCCCGAAAGTGTTGTTATTCTTGAAAATTTCAGCAATCCGAATGTTGCAATATCTTGGCTTTGAACACAATGGCTTTCGGATTCTGGTAATTGTTGGAAGTATGGAGAAACTTGAAATGTCGGGAATCACAGACGTTTTCGGGAATCCCGAACAATTTCGAGAATCCCAAACATTTTCGGGATTTCGAAATTCTCGGGATTCCATCCCGATCTCGAGAGAAATTCCCGTCCCGACCGGGATCTCGCACACCCCTATCATTTTCTAATTATTTCTGTGAAATGTTCAAGGTTTATCAATGGCTAATAGGCTTACAGAATAAATAAAATATAGCAATTTGAAGATTAACTTAGCTTTTCACGGAAAAAACGTCGAAAAAATCAGTTTTTATTTTTTTTAACAACGGCGCACCTCTCTTAAAAATCGGAAAAAATTCATGAACGACACTTATAATAATATATCGGTACTGTAAAAATATAGAGGTGGTCAATTTAAAAGACTGCCTTATATTTGTAGGATATGTAGAAATTCATTTCACCGACATTACCGACATAACCTCGCCGACGGTGCTGCCCTGTATAACGGCATCCGCCGCTCCACGCCGACTCCACGAGCCGCCTCCCATCTGGCTGGAAGAAGCTCCTGGCCAGATGGTGTGACGGCAGATTTTGTTCTGCTGCGTTCGTTTTCGGAGGCGCCACTGGCGCGCACGCCACACTCATTCCAGATTCCCTCCATCCATGGCTCCGAGCAGCCTCAAGCGGCGGTCTGGAACGATACTGCACTCCACGTGCACTCCAGACTCCGCTCTCTTCCTGCTCGGAGCAGACTTGGCTATCAGGGTAGCCATACAAAAAATATAAATTTTCTTTTCGCTTCTACGACATTTGCTTGCGTATAGACATAACGTTCAATTTAGTTTCTATCTCTTGCAATCCATGTAAACAATTTTTATTTTGCACAAAGATCCGCAGTCTAGGAAAACTAATATAACAAATAAAACGATAACGTAATTTAATTCAATGAGGTTTATTATTTCGTTTTCTCTCCTTGCATATAAAATAAGTAAAATAAGTAAAATAAGTAAAATAAGTAAAATAAGTAAAATAAGTAAAATAAGTAAAATAAGTAAAATAAGTAAAATAAGTAAAATAAGTAAAGTAAGTAAAGTAATGTTACGGTATGAGAAGAAATTCCGTTGACTTTCTCACGGGAATCTCTTCAAGATCGTCTCTGGCAGGAAACGTCCTAGATAACAGGCCCTTCTAGAATCTACCCTCTTGACGAAGATCGAGCTCTGGCCCGATTTAATGGAAACCCACAAAAAACGAGAGTGCAGTCCCATGTAACTGCAGATTAAAATCAGACTACCCCTCCAGTTTTGGGGTATATAAACCCTTGCATTTTTACTCTCGTTGGTTAGTACTTTTCTGGACACGAGTAGTGTCACGTCGTGTTGCAGTCGTTAGAATCCACGTCTAGTGAGATCGGGCTAAAGTTCCCCTTCGATCAAAGTTAACCTTAAAGACTCCGCGAGTTCGGTTTAAAGTCTATTTGGCATTATTAGTACTATCAGGCCCCGCATTGCCAGTGCGTCAACACCGAGCATCTTAGGTAATAATATTATACATACACATTATTCAATTCAGTCGCGACACCACCATTGTACATATACATTCTTTATCAGAATATATTTGTGTTATTTTGGTACATTGTGCAACTTTCTTAAACCCTTAATTATTGACCAAAATCCTAATCTAGTAATTGAACGTTCCCACACGATACAATCTTACCGCTCAGATTGTATCAATTAAATTATACTAGTTACGAGGCCTACTAACAATCCTAGCGACTCCCTGATTACGCATCAGGTTCGTTCGCGCCAAACCAATAGTCCAAACAAAGATTTATCCAACCTAGTGGCTCCCCACTTTCGCACTGGGTTCGTCCACGAAAACTATACTATCCTTGTGGCTCCCTGTTCATGTAGTAACTACTGTTCAGGTTCGTCCGCATCCTAGCAGCTCCCTGTTTACGCGATTTCGCATCAGGTTCGTCTGCGCTTTATCCAACCTCCTAGCGGCTACCTAATCTTGTATTGGGTTTATCCGTGCCCTTTTACAACCTCCTAGCAGCTCCCTGATTACGCAATTACGCATCAGGTTCGTCTGCACGTCTTTCCTACACCATCCTAGTAGCTCCCTGTTCATGTAGTAACTACTGTTCAGGTTCGTCTACGCTTGATTCTATTCCTCAAACTAACAAATTGTAACCTTATTCCAAGGGTAATAACCCTTCGCCAGCCACACGCGCTACTCGCGGCCCTGGCTCGTAACAGTAAGTAAAGTAAGTAAAGTAAGTAAAGTAAGTAAAATAAGTAAAATAAGTAAAATAAGTAAAATAAGTAAAATAAGTAAAATAAGTAAAATAAGTAAAATAAGTAAAATAAGTAAAATAAGTAAAATAAGTAAAATAAGTAAAATAAGTAAAATAAGTAAAATAAGTAAAATAAGTAAAATAAGTAAAATAAGTAAAATAAGTAAAATAAGTAAAATAAGTAAAGTAAGTAAAGTAAGTAAAATAAGTAAAGTAAGTAAAATAAGTAAAATAAGTAAAAAGTAAATAAGTACAAATTTTCTTTACCGACATCTGCCACACTAGTGCGACCCAGTGTCGCCAGGTCGAGAAAATTGAGGGGAATACAGGTACCCCCTCTCTGATGGCCAGAGTCGTAATATGTGACACGTTGCGCGTGCGCGACGGGGATTGAGTGGGACAGTGGTGCTGGAATGGGATAGTGGAAGGGGAACAGTAGGGGAGTAAATGAGTCCGAATTCGGACTCATCTGGCGACACTGGTGCGACCTGCTCTGCATAACGATATTCGCCACATTAGTGCGACCGTGCTGCCTTCTTACAATCTCGGACCTACTTAAAATTTGGCAGAAACCAGGACCGACGGGCCGAGGGCAGCTTGTGCCGAGGGAACGTTATGAGCCCACACGGTCATAAGTGCCTAGGGCAGAATCGAGCATTTTTGCTATCGGGGTAGGTACGTACATAATAAGTACGATACGCTGCATTAACCTAAAACTTGCGAAATGTCGCGCACGCGCAACGTGTCACATATTACTCTACAGTCTACTCTCCTGAACTCCTCTGCCGCTCTGGTCGTCAGAGAGGGGGTACCTTGTATTCCCCTTGTTACAGGCGGAACGACAAGCGTTAAAATAAGAAGCAATAAAAGACCATCTGTAACTAATAAACCGGCCAGGGACACCTTTCCGGATTAGACCCCTTTTTAACGAGGAACAATGGACTCCGGGATAATTCTCCAAAACAATAAAGGTTTGTTTGAAGGGACCTAGGTTTCTTGACCTTCCGTACGCCAACCAAAAGGGAGAATTACTCCCATTGATCCGCGCTCGGGAGTACTCGGGACACCGAATTTGTACTTAAGACCATTCGAAGAATTAATAAACAGCATATTTGTGACAACCGTCTAAGACAGTCTAAGAGAATAGTTCGTCGTCATTCTTTCTAAACCCTACTGTATCCCGAATCCACGGACCGCGATCGCTAGGAGTTTCAATAAGTTCTATTCACGGTTTTCCCCGTAACACCCTCGAGTGCCGGTTTCGACACTTTCTGGCGACACTGATTGGTAGTGTTGGCACACTAACTTATTCTCGTGACGTAGTAGAAAGCCAAAAATCCCGATAATTTTTCGAAAACCTCGAAAATTGAATTTCGTATTAGGAAAATATGATACTGAAGGAGGTGGCACGAAAATTCAGTAGTACAACTACAAGAAAATTTGTTTGAAACCTTAAAAATAGATTTTTGTATCAGGAGAATATGATAGCGAAAGAGGTGGTACGAAACATCAGTAGTAGAACTCAACAACAAGTCAGACATCCAAAAATGTTTGTTTTAAAAGTTTCGCTATTTTTGCAATTCCAAATCAGTACAGTAACTAAGTGACAGGTTAGACGAGCGTACATTTTTGCGGAAATCAGATACGCTTTTTTATAGAATTGTCTTCTTTTATTAATTGTCACATACATAAAATATTTGTACTACACATGTATACATATAACTTATATTCTAAACATTGATAAAAAAAATGTTGACTAGTCCAGGGAGACTCGGCACATCCTCTGACTTCTACTGCAATACAGGCGAGGTACTTATGCATATACAGGCTGTCCGTCTATAAATATCAGAGCAAATATTTCGTAACTGGTTGAAGTCACAAAAAAGTTTAATTTTGCTATAAAGTGCATGTAAAATAAATTTTTTATTCGTGACCTTTGCGAGTTATGAAGGTCACCATCGTTTTTTTAAGTTCATACCCCTAATTTTTTTACACATTTATGAAGTAGTACTAGTCATTTTCTGTCAAAATCAGAGGTATAAAAATTTATAGTTTGTAATTGACATTTTTTACGAGATAATCGGCATCTGATTTATCGAAGAAGTGAACTAAATTGTAAGTATTTTTGAATTTGATTTGGAATGTCAAGGAGGTTGAAAAAGCATAATTTTTTTATGATACATCAATTATTAATTCATAAAATTTTACCATCATGTTCGATACAGGAAGACTATCGTTAAAAAATTTGACCACAACATGCATATTGTGTACTGAAGCACTATCTTGTCGGAAAATGTAGTTTTAATAAAAATTGATAATGTATACGATCGCATAAGTATTCTTGAAAAATTGTATATCTTTGACATTCCAAATCAAATTCAAAAATACTTACAATTTAGTTTACTTCTTCGATACATCAGATTCCGATTATTTCGTAAAAAATGCATAATATCAATTTTTACCTAATATGATTTTAACTGAAAATGACTCCTACTTCATAAATGTTTAAAAAAAATTCGAAGTATGAATTTAAAAAAACGATGGTGACCTTCATAACTCGCAAAGGTCACGAATAAAAAAATATATTTTACATGCACTTTATCGCAGGCTTAAAATTGTGCGAATTTGTCTTATTAAACTTTCTTGTCACTTCAACCAGTATTGTATGAGAGTACAATTGAACTGTAGGTTCTAATACAGGCTACACGCCTCCGACGATCCCCCCTTTCTTCGCGTAGCGACCTCTTCCTGCGGCCGGGGGTGGGACCATAGTTTCCCTCCTCCGAGCGTGGGTCGAGGTCACCTGGGGCCGCCGGGCATTGTGCGTTGGGACTCGTGATGCTCAGCCGAGCGGCCTGAGGGAAGGGGACTCCGGTCGGGTGACCGGCACAGGTCTTGTAAGAGTAGGTTTCATGGATGAAGCTTTACTCCCCTCGGGATATCATAAGGTGGGAGGGAGACCAGTGGCGTTCGGTTTCGAGATCTGGGCCCCTCCCCATTTAGCCTAAGGGTGGTCACCGTGGTGAAGTTAGCAAGTATATCCGACCCAACGGTCGCCCGGGGTCCGAGGGAGCCCAGCATATTCGCGTTTCGCCCCCCAGGGAGGGCGGGGAATCCGTAATAAGTAATTACCAACACGCAAAAAATAACAAAAAAGGTCCTGATGCAGGTTAAAGATGATGTAGGATCTGATCCAGATTAAAAATTAAACTAGGGGGCAGAATTGTACCGGAAACAGCGAAACCCCGGGCGTGAGGACTCTCATATTCTCTCTATACATATAGCAATCAACTGGTTAACTAGATCACAGCACACACAACATAACTCGAGCTCTCGGACTGACAGGTCTCCGGCAAGAGCCGTTGGAGTTTTGAGGACACTGTCGAATAAATCAAATATCCCAAAGCATTTTCTTCTTTTTTTACAAAATGTTTTTTTGCTTCAAGTAATGATGTAGAAAATTGAATAAAAATCTCCATAGTTTTCACAGAGGAACAAGTGAATTTCAGATGATGCTTGATTTAGAAATGTGCAACATTATCGTGAATATCTGAATCACTTAACAACATGACGTTTAATCTCCTGAGATTTTACTTGAGCGTTTATGTTAAAATATACTTCTCGCGATTTTGCGTCCGACAACAAGGAGTTCCACATTGGGTCTTTCTGCAACAAACATAATTATTTTATGTTAACAGATGCACAAATTATTGATCGTATGTCGTCGCAATAGTATCAACTTACATTAAAAACACTGAAGTTTCCACAGATAAGCAGACTGTGTTTGGCTCGCGTAAGGGCGACGCACAGTCTTTTCCAATCGGATAACATTCCAATATTTTGGGTTCGTACGCAGGACATAATTACCACGTCTCGTTCTTGTCCTCGAAAGTCATCAATCAGACTTACATCAAACTTAATCTTTTTCCTAAGATTCTCTGGCAGCAACGACAATCTGAAATCATCACCGGTATTAATAATTTATTGAATAACAGTTTACAGGAAATGTATCATAACTAGATTGCAGATTCTCTACGGTAAGATATTTAATACAGTTTATCGAGTTTTGTATCTTCTTTGAGCTAGAATGCGAGTGCTACTAAAATACATAAAATTTCTATTACTTCAGTTTTCTATAAATTTGTCTATAAAGACCCGTGATCTAGTTATCATTGTAAATCCCCATAATAGTATAAGCAATACTGACAATTCATTAATTTTTATCTGTAACACGTGCTTCTGGTTTGTGTACGGCGTGAGAATTCCATAGGAGATACATTTCCAGCCATCCAAATTGGCGGACGTCAGCATCGTGTACATTATGATAGCCACAAACTGAGCCTCAGTGGTATTCGAAAGGTTGTCATTGTTCTGGTTGGTACGGAGATTGAAGATCCTGTACGAGTGGAACGGGAACGCCTCGTTGCGCGGTATGCCTGTTTCTATTTTGCCAGCGTAAAAGAACTTGTTGGGCCACCAGAAAATATCGCGCGACATCCTGTACTGAGTATCCAGCGTGATTATGGGATTGGCCGGGTTCATCTTGAAGGCATTTTGAACTCTTGAGAAAATGGACTGATCCGGTCCCATTATCATCCCCCCAAAAGTCTGAACTGAAGCGGGCAGCTGATTAGGGTCGCCGACCAAAACTAACGTCTTCACGCCTAGCATCAGCGGTATCAGTGTCTCCGCTTCGGTGCTCTGCGTGGCTTCGTCCATGATGCAGACTGAAAACTCCATTTTATTGGTCACGAAAAGGGTCTCCATCTGCTTGGACAACAGGGTACAAGTTATGATATCCGCTTTGCTGAGCAACATATTCTCACTACTCTTTATATTCAGGGCTGCCATCTGCGTCTGCAGGTCTGCCATCTGCGTCTGCGAGTCTTTCTTGCGAGACTCGTCCATGTTATGGGTGCTCGCTATCTCGAAGTTCAGCTCGTAGATCTTCGATTCGAGGATAGACTTTTCCCGCTCCACATACTGCTTGGCCAGCTCTGTCACAGAGATGGGCTTGACGTCTGGATGCATCATCTTCGACTGGCGGAACGTTACCAACTTGAACCGATTCTTTTTCATACTAGACCTAATCTGGTACAACCTCAAAGTGATCTCGTCGACGGCGGCGTCCGACGGGGCGCAGACTAGTATCTTTAACGCGCCGTTCCTGCTCGTGTACCAGTTCTTCTCATACAACACCTGGCTCACTATATTTGCAATAACTTTCGACTTGCCCGTACCAGGTGGTCCCTGTATGAAGCATAGTTTTTCCTGGTTTTGTATTATTGCCTCGGTCACCTTAAACACAGCCTCTAGCTGTTTTTTATTCAACTTCTCCCGGGTAAATAATTTCTCGGGATGGATGGGGACAGTGGGTAAATGATACTGCTCAATTGTCGGACTTAAAATCAAGTTCATCAGCGGTGACTTAGGAAGATACTCGAGAGCCTGTACAATCCACAGATTGGAATGCAAATAAGTCACCCTCCTCAATTTTCTGATTCTGTTCACCAAGATACCTGGCTCCAGGGGCTTCGTCAGTACGATATAAGTCTGTCTCTCCACGTAGTTCGTCAAGTCCTTGTTGGAATGCGTGCAGTTAGGCAGTCTAGTTCGACGAACCTCGTCCACATAGGCGAACACTTTGTAGAACGTCTCGCAATTTTGTTGCATAGTGCTGTACTCGAAGCACACCAGGTCCCCGTAATTGGGATACGCCTGTTTCTGTAGATCGTCTCTCGTGACCAATACCTCGAGCATCAAAGTAGTAAAGTGCAGATTCGAGGACGACGTGTTCGTTTCAGTGAAGTTACTGACGATCGAGCATGTTAGCGGGGGTTGTCTGCATTTCTTGTCAACATCTTGAAACTCTTTCGTTATCCCGTGAATGGTCATCAGCACCAAACGAACCAAAACCGCTTTGCAATATTCGTTGTAGGACGTATAATGCGTCAACATCTCGTCAAGCTCGTCACGAACAGGCGCGGTCAGATTTAAACGCTGCTGCGCGTCCAAGCAAGATACATCACATAAAACGATACGCCATAAAAATTCATTGGTCATTTCGGTTCTACTACTCGTTTCTATTGAAGATTTCAGAATCGTTGATGCGACAATGACAGGTCTGGTTGATTTGTGTTTTGCTACTTCTGCTCCTTTCGAGGTGCTATTTATATCTCCGATCTCCTGCGACTGCACAACCTCCTCTAGAGCATCTTGAATGAAAACTTTTGTTTTAGCTTTGGCTGGATTGCTCTTTTTCGGTATCTCGCCAAGCCCGCTAAGAAACGACGAGTTTTGAAGTTGTGTCGGCATTTTTTTAGCCGCCTCCCGGGCTTTTACACTGTCGGCCGTTCTTGGACTCACCAACACATTATTCGCAGCCGCAGGCCGATTAACAAATTTCGGTATCTCTTTGATGTCCCTTAACTTCGACGCAGAAAGCATGTCCTCCAGGAGTAAGTCGCTTGGCATTTTCAACGATTGTTTCACCTTCGGTTTGGTGCGTTTTTTCTCCTGTTTTTTCTCCTGATTTTTCTCCAGAGCAATTTTCTCCAGAGCAATTTTCTTCAACTTCTGCTTCCTGTCATCCACTAATTGTTTCTTCTCCTCCTTGGTGAACAGACTAGTCTTTGTATTGGTTGGCGAAACACAATCAGCCGATTTGTTCAGCGCTCTGTGTTTCCTCTGATCCTTCGCTGGCATGTGCTCTTCTATCTTATCTTTTTCTATAAATTCCTTCTTCTCCTTGCTGGACTGCTTGGGAGATTTCTCAGGACTTTGTCTTGCACTGTTGGCACTACTGTTTCTTTTTCTGGTAGACAGACAGACCTGGGTAAAATAGTATTTTAAAAAAAAAATATTTTATTGGATGCAGTAATTTTTGAAAATAGCATTTGAAAATAGTATTCTATTTTAAGAATGTTGAAAATATTTGTCTTTTGTCTTTCTTTTTAATTTCAATTTTAAATATTATTGTTGAAAATAAAGGTTCGAATTCAATATATTTATGCGTATAAATAGTTATCCTAACGATAAGATAGACTGTAGTTTATCAACAAACAAAAAATTTTTAAAAGAATATGAACGTTGTATACCATCCATTGCATACGGTTTGAACAAATTACAAGGTGATAATGTCTTTTTTGATGATATATATCCTTGGATTTTGAGAATAGAGAATAACTTAAAACACTTTGAAAATGTCGAATATGGTACATGTACCATAAAATATTGCAAACCTTTGAGACTTCATTTACTATCAGTTTGAAATATCGATTTCGTGATTTATCTGAACACGCAAGCGACTATATGCGTGCCACTGTTAATCACCCAAAATGGAAATTACGATGGATTCCGAAAAACTGAAGAAAACGTACTTTGATCAAAGAAACCGTATTAAATGCTTTGAAACTAATAGCAAATCTAGATTCAAAGTCATGGTCTCAATTATTTTCATTTTCACAAAACAGAGAAGTAGATCACTTTTTTTGCTTTATGGAAAAAAAATTATAGTAGTCACACAACATTGCAGAATTAGAATTATTTCAATATTTGAGCGATAGTGATACACAAATTGAAAGTATTACAAAATACAAATATATGAAAACATTATTTTTAAAATATAACACAGCTATTCCGTCCTCTACCCCAGTTAAGAGACTTTTTAGCTTTGCTAGATTGATTCTGTTTCCTCGAAGGAGCACCCCAAACAGATGCAAATTTAGAACGTTGAAACTTGTTGTTGAAAACGAAAATGTGCCAAATGATATGGTTTTTTATATTAAGTACCATTTCTTCTTTGAATTATTGCTACTTTAAGAAATATTAAATCACCCATAAGTTATTTCGTGTTTCAGATTGGTAAAATAGAAATACATCTTATTTCAAATACTATTTTCTTTAAGAAAAATAAAATATTAAATATTAAATAGCATTTGAAATATTTGTTTTGCCAAATAATGCCCACCTCTGTAGGCAGACGCGGAAGCGGCTCTATCACAATCGCTTTTCGTCCGGGCAACTCTTTCCTAGGAGATACTATAGGTTTTGTTGTGCTGCTTGTCGGACGACTATCGTTTTCTTGACTTCGGAAGCCGAACGAGCTGGAAGTTTTGTTTTTCAAGAATTTCTTATTACTAATTGTACTATCGCTGAATGACTCTATTGAGCTTGTGGCACTATCCACGGAATCAACTTCCATTCTTCCCATACTGGTAGTTCTCAACCAATGCATCTCGTTCGTAGTTCTGTCGTTGTCGTCGTCGTTGTCTTCGCCCTCGCGGCACGTAGACCTTTCTCCCTCTTTCTCCATTTCGAGTCCCTCGTTCATATTAGACGGTAGCTTGTCCGCAAACTTATCCAAAGCATGCGCGGGCTGCTCTTCCATTGGTACGTCATCCATTTGTATTTTAATTTTATCTTCGTTCAGCGTTTGACTGCAAGACAAATTCTTGTATTCGTCGTTGTCGCTGACGGATGACGCATTGCCTGAATCCTCGTCGTCGAGCATAATGAATCTCTCGTGCTCGGCCTCAGCTTCCTCTTTTGTCATCTGTTCCTCCGGTTTCATCGACGTGTTCATGTGGAATCCGCCGAATAACTTAGAGTATGGTAAAATATTGTCCTCGGTATTACTCAAGTTAACAAGGTCCTCTTCTGAAAACATTGCATTCAGCTGTTGTTGTACTTGTTTTAATTTGTGCAGCAATACGATCGGCATGTGGCATACGTTAGTGGAATTACAAACTGCATCTTGGTCTGTATCTATTATATGCAACTCTTCTTCCAATGTGACCATCACGTCGCCAGTACGTACGCTCTGGTTACGTTCAATAGCATACTTTTTCACAGTAATTTTACCGTTTGCATTGTTAGTAGTTTTACTGTGTTTTTTCGGACTGACACTCACATTGCCGTCTTTAATTCTGTTTTTGGACTGTTTGGTACGACGATTAGAGGTGTTGATAAACGGATTCTCCTTATTCTTGTTACTCGACAGATTCTCCTCGGTAAATTCCGGTACATAAAAGGTATTCTTACAACTACCGACGGAATTCTGTTTGTCATTAATATTATTATTCATATGACTCAACATGGACGATTCAGAGTTCCTAGAATTTACAAGCTCGTCGGAATTCACTTTGCAGGTCGTCACAGAACATTTTTGATAATTTATGCTATAATTCGTATTCAACATATTGCCATCGGTATGTTTGCTTCGATTCAAGTGAGTATTCGATTTAATACTTTTCGCGTCAGAGCCACGACTGTTACCATGTTGCTTCGATATACTGCTACTTAAGAACTCGTAGATTATCTCGAAATCTGGCTCATCTTCCGCATTGTTGTGCTCTAAAATTTGAATAGCCGGCTTCAGTTTGATTCTAATATACATATTTATATATACAGGTAAAAGTTTGTAGTATAAGAAACGAAAAAGATAAAATTACCTTCCAAAGATTTTTTCTTTGAACAAGATGCTACTTGATCTTTTAATTTTGATATTTTATTTGGAACAATCTGTACATCGCAATTATTTCTCCTCCGTTTACGTTTGATCGTAGGATCGAATGTATCGTTCGTCACACAACTGGCGGACGCCTTCGCTTGATTTAATAATAGTTTCATCGGAACGGTGTTGGTAGCGTCGTGACTCGGCTCTATCTGTGGTTGCTGAAATCATAATAGCACAGGGCAATGTAAATAAGAAGTACAGTAAGCGATCTCTCGAATATGCAAGGTTAAATTTTACCGTTATTAAACGCAATTCGTTTCTTTTCGTTAACATCGACATCTGGTCAACCCTCTCAACCCTCTTGACACTCTGTAACAAATTAGAACGCAACTTAAACTAGAATACATTTTAGATTAGAACGCAACTTAAACTATAGCATTTTCACCTCGCTGAGTCCCCAAATGAGAATCAAGGCAATCATGTATCTGTCACTTGATGAGCGACTATCACGCGCCTCTATGACGTACGACGTACGCAATGTACACCTCTATTGGGCGGGTTGCCGCATTTTAGGCGGGGCTAAACTTCACTTTCTGGGACCAAAAATTTTGCACTTGTTTTTACAAACCTGTAAATTTTGACGAGAAAACTCCCAAAAAGGCAAGTTTTGAAGGGCGGAGTTCACCCGTTCAAAAGTTATATGTGTGTAAAGTTGAGCGATTTCAAGCGTTTTTTACAGGTAAGTGCGCCGCCATGTTGGTATGTACTCAACGTCGGGCGTCATCTAACGATCAAATCCGCTAGATGGCACCACAAGCACGCGATAATGTCGATAACGTAGATTTGCAAGCGTAGTCCCGCCGCCACCGAAGAGATACTGTTAAACACTGCCAGCCTTATGGGACATCGCGTCGTCAAACAAATTTTGCCGTTCTCTTACGCCTTCGAGGATTATTTAAATAACGATTCGAATAAAACATACTTTATCTTTACTCGTTATTCGTAGGTTCAAATTAAAAAGGTATCTTTATTCAACGAGTATCGAATAAAGATAATTTTTTTTATTCGAAGCGGATTAATTCGAACTCGACTGACAAACGGCATACAATGTTAGCAAATGGGGAATCACGCACGAATGAAAGTTTAAACTTTTAGATTTTTCATTACACCTTCATAAAATGCTTACGAGTGAATTGATGTGCTTTTCCTGATGAAAATGAGTCCAAATTCGGGTGTAATCGAACAATTTTTATTTATATGTAATGTTACGATAAAAATTATAATCTTAATAAAGGTAGTTCAAATAATGTCGTGTTTCGACTCATTTTCATCGGGATGATCTCTACAACTCATTCGTATTAATAATATTATTCATATTATAAACATATAAAAGTTTAAATTGTCAATATACCTTGATTCCCCAGGTGCTTACATCTGTACATATGCTGTTGGACGGTTGCTGTCGCTGGTCGTTCAAGTTCAACGCTCGTCGGGCCTCGTCACCGTTTATTCGAGCTGGCAAAAATTATTGGAAGATTTATTTGAAGCCTTCGAATAAAAGATGAAAGATAAAAGATGAATAAATTATTCGAAGTTTGAATAAATACGCTTTGAATAAAAAAATTATCTTTTTTCGTCGGATAAATTCTCGTCGAAAAAAATTTTTCATTCGATACTCATCGAATAACGATATTGTTTTTATTCGAACATTTGAATAACGAATTAAAATTTTTGTATCTTTTATTCGTTGTTCGAAATTTTTATTTAAATAAACATTTTGCCCTACTCTGATACAGACAGTATGTATTTCCTCTGAGAGTCTGAGAGTGATAAAACCTCGGGACTGTGGACTCTGGAGCATTAATGATAAATGTCCCAAATGTCTTACACATAATTGTCCCTGAACTATCCCCACTCCTGCGGGGTATACCCCGTGAGGGGCCATAAAACGCGAGAGGCCTCGGCCGCCGACAAGTGTAACATAATACATTGTAGCTATTACCCTTATAATTTATTTATTATTTTTTAGACGATGCCTATCAGAGAAATCATGTACACCATTAGCAAGGATTTTCAAAAGAGGGTCCTACTTATCAGCTTATATCTCCGCCATTTTTTATTTTTTTTTAATCGTTAATATTGCAAATTGTTCATAAAACTACTATATATATGTGTATAATGAAGATCATTTCATATACTTAATGGCAGCGTAAAAAAAAAAGTTTATTTTTATACCTATTTTTCCGAGCGCCAGGGTGGTGTAACCCCTTAAGTAACCAAGTTTATTTCACCATAACTAGAATTTATTACCGTATAACGTATGCGAACACGAAATGTGAACACGTCTGCTCGCATCGGCTGCTAGCGCCAAACTGCGATAGATATGTTTATTTTACATTTCCGTATTAATTCGTTCGCAACGGGTTCTCGGAATCCTTTTATTAAGGTGCAACCGGATAGCTACGAAATTATTCAATCGATTTTCCGATTTGTTTCCGTTAATTTTTATACGGTACTCGAAATGTTCTGTCCATTATTTTTGGGTGAAGTAGGCTGTTGTCGAAAATAAAATTCAAATTATTAATAAAAGCTTAACGTGTAAAAATTAACGGAAACAAATCGGATAATCGATTGAATAATTTTGTAGCTACCCGGTTGCCTCTTAATAAAAGGATTTCAAGAACCCATTGCGAACGAATTAAAACGGAAATGTAATTTAAAACGGACTAAAAAGTATAAAATAATTTAAATAAAAATATGTTTAAAAAACGGATTAATATTGAATAAAATATTGGTATACACCAATATGGCGGCGCCCATTTCTGTCACTTTCTGAGGTGAAACAATGAAAATGACTATAAAATTACTCAACTTTACATGCTCATAACTTTTTAGCGAGTGGTTTCCGTGGTCTGGGATTTCGATATAAGAGTTTTCTCGCCGAAATGAACAAGATACAACATATAATAATCGAAAATTTCTGGGTTCCGAAGAAAAAGTTTACCCTTTTAATCGATAGAAAAATTTCACACACACAAGACTAAAAAGCTGAAAATAATTATTTAAATAAAAATAAATTTTAAAAAAATACCACGTTTTTAAAATGGACTAAAAAGTATAAAATAATTTTTCCTAGCCCCGTACAGGTTCCTAACCCCATACAGATAGTCCTGAAAATTTATGATTGTGAAGTTTTAATAGCTATGAAAATACTTGTAAGATTTAAAACGGAAAACGTGGGGGGAAAGATAATAGTAAGGAGTGTAGATAGTAGCTGCCGTTGAGAAAACACACACAACAGATCATGTAATTTGTAATGTAATGAAATTGTATCTATGTATGTATTGCATGCGCCCCACGTTTTTCGTTTTAAATCTTACAAGTGTAGGAACGTTCCTGAACGTTCCGCTGTTCAGATCATTCGACAGCTTCATCGTTTGATTACGGGTAGTCACGACGACAGCAATCATAACGAAGACGGTAAACAGGACAACGGAAAATCACGTCGTATCGTCAGTTCAATATTACGCCCAAAACTCGAAACATGTAACCGTGTTAAATAAACTTTTCATTTTTCTGGATACTACACAAGTATTTTCATAGCTATTAAAAATTCACAATCACACATTTTCAGGACTATCTGTATGGGGTTAGGAACCTGTACGGGGCTAGGAAAAATTATTTTATACTTTTTAGTCCATTTTAAAAACGTGGTATTTTTTTTTAAATTTATTTTTATTTAAATAATTATTTTCAGCTTTTTAGGCTTGTGTGTGTGAAATTTTTCTATCGATTAAAAGGGTAAACTTTCTCTTCGGAACCCAGAAATTTTCGATTATTATATGTCTTATCTTGTTCATTTCGGCGAGAAAACTCTTATATCGAAATCCCAGACCACGGAAACCACTCCTTAAAAAGTTATGAGCATGTAAGGTTGAGTAATTTTATAGTCATTTTCATTGTTTCACCTCTTAAAGTGACAAAAATGGGCGCCGCCATATTGGTGTATACCAATATTTTATTCAATAAAGGTTCGACGGATCATCTCGGTGTAACTGTTATTTCGCTTGGTAAACAAATAGTACGTAGTAACTTTGTAAACACCGCACGGAGCTCGAACGCACACTGAGCTCCTTCGGTGCGAAACGGGTCAGTGGAGTTGGGATGAGTAAGAGTGGGAACACGTAGTAGTTAGATTTTTTTTATATTAATAATAAAATAATTTATATATCCTGAACGCATAGGCTTTTTAAATATTTTTTTTTAAATATTGCATTGTCATCCAGTTCTGAGCGATGTTTAAAATTTCAAGTCTCTAGCTCATCGGGAAGTTAGTTTAAAATCAATTGCAAAATTTGTACCGAACAAACAGACAAACAAACAGACAAACAAGAAAGCGGGCTAATAAAAACGTGGTAAAATAAACATACCTGTTCGATTTCGAACGATGGAGGCGGGTTAAAAATGAACTAGTTTTAATTGCTTAATAGTCCTGACAAGGAGAGGGCGCGGTCGAGGTAACACCGATTTTCCTGAAACTTGCAGTATTTGAAGATGTCGTCTCCATATGTAATTTCGCAAAGCTATAGCGCGCACTACTCAAGATTTTCCGAGAAAATTGCATTTGAAAATCGCTTTACTCGGATATAAAGAGTTTGCGTTAAGGAGTCAACAAGATGAGTGGCCGAGGGCGCAGCAGGAAGGTACTGATAATCACAGTAGGTTATTGGTTCAAACCCCGCTATCGACATTTTTTTTTCTTCTTGAAATTGATATTTACTTCGATTTTAATAAACCTAAAATCTATTATTTAATAGTTATTTTTATTTTTTAAGTAGAAAATACATCTTTTTTATTTGTGGGAAATGGGGAAATAAAATAAATCGAACATAAAAATAATAGGAAATGTTACTTTAATAGTGTGTGTGACACGAGCCAGGATGATATTGATCATAAAAACATGGTAAACAATAATTTTGGCGGCATCCAGCACATACTATAAACGCCGCGTTCGTACAAGTGCACGCTTTTTTGAGGACTTCTATCGGACAACACACTTCGTTTACATTCATAAATATTGCTCTATCATCATAGAGTTTGGACGCAAACCACGCAAACCACACATACTAGCATGTAATTAATAAAGAGCATGTGCAATAATACAGTAAGTTCTATTAAAGTAACATTTCCTATTATTTTTATGTTCGATTTATTTTATTTCCCCATTTCCCACAAATAAAAAATATGTATTTTCTACTTAAAAAATAAAAATAACTATTAAATAATAGATTTTAGGTTTATTAAAATCGAAATAAATATCAATTGCAAGAAAAAAAAAAAATGTCGATAGCGGGGTTCGAACCAATAACCTACTGATTATCTTGACTCCTTATTCTTATCCATTCTTGTTGACTCCTTAACGCAAACTCTTTATATAGTAAAAGCGAGTAAAGCGATTTTCAAATGCAATTTTCTCGGAAAATCTTGAGTAGTGCGCGCTATAGCTTTGCGAAATTACATATGGAGACGACATCTTCAAATACTGCAAGTTTCAGGAAAATCGGTGTTACTTCGACCGCGCCCTCTCCTTGTGAGACTTACTGGCCTACTGGCGTCTATGTAGGATGCCTAGGCCGCACACGTACGGCCGCACACACATACTTACAACCGGCCGCAGAGGCATTTGTTGCCACATGAAAACATCACGTAGGCCCTCGCACTCGCTCACCGAGCGCTGACCTTCGGTCCGCAGTTTGTTTATATGTATTTGGGACGCGCCGAAGACGTATTGTCCGTCCACCACAAGAAGTCTCTTGGTAGTAGTTTCACATCAAAGGGACAACAAACCGTACGATTGGTCTGAGCGGTAGGGGCTCGAGTCGCGTCACACGCATTATCGGTTCTAGCGAGCTATTGGCTACAGCGCTCACACACACTAATCGGATCGTGTGACGAAGAGAGTGAATACACTCTTCCAAACCGAGTGAGATAATGCGAAGCGAGCGATCCAGTAGCGTAAGGACAGAATCAAATGTATCCTACGACGTTAAACATCCTCGCGCCGAGCCACTCTCAGCATCCAAGAGGAACGTGACTTCACGCATATTCTGTATTAGGAACTTCTAACTCGTTGTCAGTTAAAATTTTAAATTAATGCTACAGATCAGAACAAATGAGAAATATTTTCGAACTACAGCTTTCAATTTTGTCCAATATGTATATGTTCCCTAGTACCAAAATTATTAATTTCTTGAAAATGAATAAGTAACGATCAATCGTTTAACACACAGCTGTTCTGTAGATTCATCCTATTTTTAATGGTAATTAAAGTTTAATTTTCGCGGTAGATATAGATACAAAAATCGCTGCAATACTGATCAAACAGACTGCTTTAGCAATTTCGATCAATTTATAACATTTGTAGAAGTTATATGAATTTTATCTAACTTATTGAAAGACGTGACAATCGTGAATTATGTGTTACATTAAATATAAATATAACATTAAATGTAATTTAAAAAACGTTTAAACGTTAAATATCGACGATAGGTCAGGAAACTCGAAAATAAACAAGTGTATCTCGAAAATAAACAAGTCCTACTAAGTACTGTGTAGCATGTGACGACAGGAGCTTGCTGGTCGTGAATACGGGAGTGGAAATAGTGGGGAGGGGTGGAGCAAGCGAGAGACCCCCCCGAACCCCTCAGCCGTCGCGAGGAACTTCTTATGGTGGACGGACAGTACACACACAATGTAACAATATCTATCGGAGTTTGACGCGAGACGCTGATGCGAGCAGACGTGTTCACATTTCGTGCTCACATACGTTATACGGTAATAAATTCTAGTTATGGTGAAATAAACTTGGTTACTTAACTACTATAGCTGAGCTTCTACCCGCTTTCTGAGTTTAAGAGTCGCTAAATGTCTCACTCATTGTCAGTCAAAAGAGTGTGCCATGTACGGGTGTAGTTGAAGGGACAAGTTGCCTCACCGATGTACCCGACTTGTAAATGTCCATATACCTGTATATTATCCGAATTATATCGTGTTTAGTATCAATTTAATTAGAAAAATATCAAGAATATGTTGGTGAAAGTTCCATAAAAAAATAATAAAAAACAAAGAAGTTTTGTTATTGGATTAGTACTATTAGTAGTGGTCTCCAAATATAAAAAAAGCAAATGGTTGTAGCTTTAGATACCGTTAATGATGATGATTTAAAAAGATTAGTAGTTGATTCAAATAGTGTAAATGAATACGTTGGTAGCAACATCGCAGCCTTCATTTCTAAAATAAACTTTAAACTTTTCTGAAAGATTTTCAATTTCCCTAGATTTTATAAATAAGGAGTCCTCAGAATGGCATAGTGATACCAGTTATAACTAGAGATCACGGTTTTGGATGTGTATTAAGGATACACGTATTCAATTGTTCACGTGTACTAATTATATGCGTATTTTATACTATGATACACGGGAACGTGTATATGTGTCTCAAAATACACAGATAATACATGGGTACACGTGTATCAGAATACACGGATAATGCACGTGTATTGAAGTTCAAGGGTACACGTGTGTTACAGCAAAAAGTAACCGTCTTTTGCCGGAAAATGTAAACACTGGTTTTTCTTCATCAAAATAAGCAGTTAATTGATTAAGGTTTATTAACAGAAATTATGCTGTTTGTTCATTTTCGCAATCTATCATGTTAACTCTTTTATATCTCAATATACGATCCGTGTATCCATGTATGTACTTGAATACTCCGGCACACGTGTATCAAAAGAGACTGATAATACGGATGTATTTTCAATACACGTGAAATGGGTATCTCTAGTTATAACGTAGACTTAAATTGTATAGTACATAATTTAGCTGTAGTTTAAAATTATGCAAAAATTTAACGATGTACTATCGCGAATTGAAGAAGAAAAAACATACGCGTGGAAAACCACGCGCGGCAGAAGTGAAACTTCTTGCAGTCTAATAATGTTTAGAAGTAAATTAAAATTGGAAATGGTAAAAAAAAAACAAGATCAGGAACAACTAATACAAAAAAAAATAATAATGAAGCGAAAACAAGATCAGGAACAACTAATACAAAGAAAGTAAATTAAGATTGGAAATGGTAAAAAATAATGAAGCGACAAGATCAGGAACAACTAATACAAAAAAATAATGAACGATCAAAATTTGCGACTCAAAGAAGGAGAGCGTATGGGAAATGCTATGAACTATGTCTCTTTCTTTAATTTCCCATACGCTCTCCTTCTTTGAGTCGCAAATTTTGATCGTTCATTATTTTTGTTATTTTTTTGTATTAGTTGTTCCTGATCTTGTCGCTTCATTATTTTTTACCATTTCCAATCTTAATTTACTTTCTTTGTATTAGTTGTTCCTGATCTTGTTTTCGCTTCATTATTATTTTTTTTTGTATTAGTTGTTCCTGATCTTGTTTTTTTTTTACCATTTCCAATCTTAATTTACTTCTAAACATTATTAGACTGCAAGAAGTTTCACTTCTGCCGCGCGTGGTTTTCCACGCGTATGTTTTTTTTCAAACCTTTTCGTTTGATCCTACTATCGAGCGGCGGTAATTTATCGTTGGAGAAATCTGCAATCCGTTGTTTTTTATTTTCTATTGATCGATGACGTCTAATTGGACAAAACCCCCTTAGGGGTTGAATTTTTTAAAATGCCGAAATATGTGTTTGATTAATTATATCATGGAGCAGTAAGACCAAGTTTCAAGCAAATCCGACCACGAACAGAATATTCCTTATACAAACGTTGCAATCCCTTTTCACCCCCTTAGTGGTTGAATTTTTTAAAATCCCGAAACACGTGTTTGATTAATTATATCAAAGAGCATTAAGACCAAGTATGAAGTAAATCCGAAACGAACAAAATATTCCTCATACAAACGTTGCACCCCTTTTCACTCAATTAGGGGTTACATTTTTTAAAATTCCGAAACAGGTGTTTGATTAACTATATCAAAGAGCATTAAGACCAAGTATAAAGTAAATCGAAAGAAAACGAACAAAATATTCCTCATACAAACGTTGCAATCCCTTTTCACCCCCTCAGGGGTTGAATTTTTTAAAATGCCGAAATAGGTGTTTGATTAATTACATCAAAGAACATTAAGACCAAGTTTCAAGCAAACCCGACCACGAACAAAATATATTCCTCAAACAAACGTTGCAACCCCTTTTCACCCCCTTGGGGGTTGAATTTCGAAAATAAAGGAAACCTCTGTGCAAAATTTCAGCTTTCTAGGTCTAAGGGTTTAGCCTGGGCGTTGATCAGTGAGTGAGTCAGGACTGACTTTTTATATATTATAGATTATATTGACTTTAATTAATGTAAATGTAGTTGTACGTGCTGTCATTACATAACGAAGTATTTCTAACCTTTTCGTTTGATCCTACTACCGAGCGGCGGTAAAATCCTATCGCTGCAGTATTTTCAAATTTTCTTGTGATGAATGCGAAATTGTCATAAATAATAATTAAAAAAAAAATAATTATTTACAAACCCACGTTTTTAAAATGAACTAAAAAGTATAAAATGATTTGAAACTTAAATACTTGTAATATTTAAATCGAACCGTTTAAATTTTCGCGCCACTCTCGACTTCCGTAACATAACAAATACGTTACCCTCAGTAAAGAAGTTTCACTTCAAAAACAATTTATATCGCAAACTGTATCAGACTATAGAAAGCGTTATCCAGAACCAAAAAAGACTACATTAATGAAAAATTTGTAAACTGTCTTTAGAAGTGTTGCCTTCTACAATATATGACGAAGGAAGTCGAGTCATAATACTAATCGGACGTGCAAACTGTCGCTCCTTATACAGGGTGTCTCAAAATGTCTTCAAAATCGGGAAATGGGAGGTTCCTGGGGTCATTTCAAGCGCCATTTTCCTTTTGCAAAATGTTGTCCGAGGCTTCGTTTGGGAGTTATTAACGAAAAACACGGACCAATGAGAGCGCTCCCTGTCGCTCGGTGGCACGGTCAGCGCGACGAGCCGGGGGGGAAGATAGTGTTGTCGGTACGCCGCGCCGCGCCGCGATGTATGTAGTAAGAAGTAGCAGTTTCTCGATTATGTCCCGATTTCGATGAGCTTTGGATATGTTGTTAAGACAATGATTCTGAACAACATTTCCCTTTAGACTTTTTGCCTCGCGTCTTTGGTTTACGAGATATTTGTAAAAACTTGTAATTGAAAATGCTTCGAAATGTGTGTCACTGTCACTGGGTCATTCGGTGACGAACTGCACAGATGTCTTCAGGTGTACGACAGTACCGAAAGCTAAGGGTTGTACGGTCAGGTCAACGAACTGTACAGCGGATGGTAGATAGCAGGTATACGACAATCACATGTTTCGGTTTTCCTGCA
Source organism: Lasioglossum lativentre (assembly GCA_916610255.1). Classification (NCBI taxonomy): domain Eukaryota; kingdom Metazoa; phylum Arthropoda; class Insecta; order Hymenoptera; family Halictidae; genus Lasioglossum; species Lasioglossum lativentre. The sequence goes on along the minus strand of OU744355.1, from coordinate 8,843,612 downwards.
GATTTGTACGCAGAGTCGATGGGTTACTGTTCGAAAACGTCGTCCGTCTTTCTTTTAGAAAGTTTCTTAAGCGAGGCATAGGACAATAGGGACCCTAAAACGCCACGCCGACCTGACATTTCTACCTCTTGCTGGGTGAAAGGACGGACAACGTTTTCGAACAGTAACCCATCGACTCTGCGTACAAATCTGCAGGAAAACCGAAACATGTGATTGTCGTATACCTGCTATCTACCATCAGCTGTACAGTTCGTTAACCTGAACGTACAACCCTTAGCTTTCGGTACTGTTTTTACAAATATCTCGTAAACTAAAGCCACGAGGCAAAAAGTCTAAAGGGAAATGTTGTTCAGAATCATTGTCTTAACAACATATCCAAAGCTCATCGAAATCGGGACATAATCGAGAAACTGCTACTTCTTACTACATCGCGGCGTACCGACAGCACTATCTTCCCCCCCGGCTCGCCGCGCTGGCCGTGCCACCGAGCGACAGGGAGCGCTCTCATTGGTCCGTGTTTTTCGTTAATAACTCCCAAACGAAGCCTCGGACAACATTTTGCAAAAGGAAAATGGCGCTTGAAATGACCCCAGGAACCTCCCATTTCCCGATTTTGAAGACATTTTGGGACACCCTGTATATACATTAATTAGTGATACAAAAATTTGGTCATTTGTCCAGAACTATATATTGAACGATTCTCGAGTATCCCACCCTTGTTTTTCAAAATGTGTAGCTTTATTTTATCTCGGCCACTTTGGATAATCTTTAATAAATCTCTAAAATCAGGTTTATTCCCTACATGTTGGAAAACTAGTCTGGTTACACCCATTTTCAAGAACGGCGACAAAACAAATATTGAAAATTTTAGACCTATAGCCATCACTAGTGTTATGCCCAAGATCTTCGAAGAAATTGTCACAAATAAGCTAAACAGAATTTTCTCTCCCTCAATATGTGAGCAGCAACATGGTTTCGTAGATAAACGATCAACAACCACTAACCTAGCGGTGTATTGCAACTATGTCTCAGCTTCCTTAGATGCCAATCTACAGGTTGACACAATATTTACTGACTTTTATAAAGCATTTGATACTGTGAATCATTCTCTTCTAATTGAGAAGCTATCAGCTTTGGGCTGCAAGGGAAATTTATTGGCATGGCTGGAAAGTTACCTTACTAACCGTTTCCAAATTATACGTATACGCAGTTGTCTATCATCTCCGTTACGTGTTCTATCCGGTGTACCTCAAGGCTCCCACCTAGGTCCTCTACTATTTATAATTTTCATAAATGATTTAAATACCATTTTTCAAAATTGTAAGTACCTCCTGTTCGCAGACGATTTAAAAATCTTTAGCATCATCTCGTCCCTAGATGATGCTTCCAGATTACAGGCAGACCTAGATCGCTTCTGTGATTGGTGTCACATGAATGGTATGGATCTCAATATCAATAAATGTCATGTTATGAGATCCTTCCGTCATTCTATACCTTTCATGTATCATTACCATCTTAATAACTGTAGTCTCTCCGCAATAAATGAAACTAAGGACCTAGGAATTCAATTTTCCTCTACATTGGACTTTTCCAATCACGTTTATGGCATTGTAAACTCTGCTTCTAGAATGGTCGGTTTCATACTTCGTTTTTCCACTGATTTCCATTCTCTCCACACACTTAGATTGCTTTATATTACCCTTGTCCGTCCCCTGTTAGAATATGCTTCAATTATATGGTCTCCGCGAAGCCTCAAGTATGAAATCATGCTCGAGAGAGTGCAACATAAATTTCTCAGATTCTGTTCATATAGGATAAATAGCCCAATGTCATTATTTGATCATGATTACTCTACAATATTAAGCACAGTCCACTTGGAAACATTGAAAGCTCGAAGAACAGTATCCGACCAGAGCTTTATCTTTAATTTGATTAATAACAATATTGATTGTTCCTCTCTCCTGAGGCAAATCAATTTCTATGTACCCGAACGCGTATTGAGAACTATGACAGGATTTCAAACATTTAAATCCAAATCCACATATGGATTAATAAATCCTTTAAATCGCATCATAGCTAAATCTAACATTTTATTTAGTGATATTGACTTTTTTAATGGTTCGTTACCATCATTTAAGAAAAAGTTGTGTGCGATTATATGATTAATTGTGATATAATGTATTCCTGTAACTGTCAGCATGTCCATTACTATGTAACTTTATGCTAAGACTTTCTTTTTCTTTTTATATGAATTTCTTCTATTGTATACATTTGTATAAAAGGACTTCGGTCCGTAAATAATAAATAATAATAATAATAATAATAATAATATTAAAATGTATTTAAACTCAATAGCTCCATTTCCTTTTCTTCACTTTTATATTTATATGGTGTAATATTCACCACATCCAGTTAAATATTATATTCTGATTAAATATAACATATTTATGTCGAACGTTAATTTCTCTACTTTTTAAATTAGTGTAAGAATACAACTAAAAGAATATCATGCGTGAGCATGATGCGACCGCTCGTCAACTGTTTTTATAGATATATCATTACGATCGGCGAACGAGCTATGTACCGCGTGAACTTTTTAGAACATATGATAATGAAGAGTGAGTACAGTATTTTATCGATAAATGTCTGAAATGTCTGGCGGATAAATGTCGCTGAACTATCCCCACTCCTGCGGGGTATACCCCGTGAGGGGCCACGAAGCTCGAGCGGTCTCGGCCGCCGAGAAATGTAAACATGATACGGGTCGAGTATATCGGTGTGAGACAAGGAGACCACTACTAATCCAATGATAAAACTTCTTTATTTTTCATTATTTTTTTATGGGACTTTGACCAAATTATTCGGGGCATTTTTCTAATGAAAATGATACCAAATATGATATAATTACGATTATATTTACTTGTGTAATGGGCGATCAAAGTGTCGAGCGCAAGGATCGATGGCGTATGGGAAAGAAAGAGACGCGGAGAGTAGCGGTCGCCGGCACAGTCCAAAGGCCCGCCGCGTCCTCACAATGTAATCTCAATAAAAAACTTTTTTATTATTACTTATTTTTGTATGGGACTTTCACCAATATATTTGTGGCATTTTTCTAATTAAAATGATACCAAACACATTAAAAAATATTTTTACAATGGTTTAACAACAATCATATGGTTAGGAAGCGAAAGAACATCTGATAAACAAAAAAAAGATTGACCCGCGCGGGATTCGAACCTGGTCCAAAAAGTCATCAGCGGTTCCGCAGTCCGAGACTATAGCCGCTGCACCAACCGGCGCCGTTGGAATTATCTTCGAAATATTCGAATATAACGACTTAGTATTATTTTCGTTTTTTGTACTACGCAACTTTTAAAGTCTGGAAAATATTTCTCTGAATGTAGGAATGTTTAATATAACATAATATATTTTTTAATTCAGAGAAGATAGGTATAACTTAGGTAAAAAGCCGAAAAAAGTGGTTTTTATTTTTTTCAACTATGACGCACCACTCTCAGGGATTTGAAAAAAATTGAGCATGATACTTATGATAATATCTCATTTCTGAATTAAATCTGTAGGTGTGCTCTTTCGATTTCTATATGAAATCTGCATTTTTTCGATTTTTTTCGTGTTTTTCGCGTTTTACAACCAGAGTTTGCAACGGAAAAATCTGAAAATGATACCTAATTTGTGGCTTAGTATCCAAAATGTGTCAATTTTTTCAGAATTTTTAACTGTCAATAAATAGGGAAAATGGGCCAAAAACTGGTTTTTCGATTTTCCTCAATAACTACCCTTACAGATGAGATATGGGGCTGTAACTTGGCAGATCGGGGTCTTTTTGGGTAGGCTATCGAATAGCCAATGCTGGATTAAAAACTTGTCTGGGGCGAATTTCACCACCAAACCCGGCTATAGCCTTTGTTAAATATCTGTCTTGGTTAGGTCTGGGTTAGTTTGTCAATGTCACTAATTCTTACGTATGAATACAGAGTATAAAAAAATCGGAGGTATGAGCTTTTCGGAAGTTTATCCCTAATTCTTCATCATCATATATTTTAAAAAGTTCACGCGGTATATAGATTGTTCGATAATCGTAGTGAAACAGTTGACGAGCGGTCGCATCATGCTGACGCATACGGACAGCACGGACGTGCACGTATAGGCAAAATTCAATGGAGTAGTAGCTGCAGTTTTTCACAAATATCTCAAAAACTAAGGCTGAGCGACGATTACATGTAAGGAAAAAGTTGTTCAGAATATTGAGTTTTACAACATATTAAAAAATCATCGAAATCGGTGGGGGGCACCTAATATGCACAATTACCAAAATATTATATCCGTATTTTTATAGTTAAGATTAATAAAGCCTATGAATGTATTACTTAATTATCTATATAAAAAATCTATTATCTTATTATTCTTGTAGGGATGTTATTCTATTGTTTTGCCGCGGCGAACGGGCGCGTGTTCCTCGACCGCGTGGCCGGCGTCGCGCATTTATTTTGACTGGACAGTGTTAGAAGAGCGAATGTGTGATATCGATGAGTGTGCATGAGGCATGGATGAGCGTGTGTGAACGAGGTGACAAGTGACAACAGGTCGAGCAATCGAGCAGAGCGAGTGCGTGTATATCCAATAAAAAGAGTATTTGAAAATTCATAACACAATCTTATGATTAAATTTTTCGACATTAACTAAATCACTTTTTCGGTATTTATCTAGCCAATATTAATATAAGACTATTATCTACGGCAAGAAAAGCTTGAACTTGCGACAGATATATCAATTAGATAAAAATCGAATTGAACGTCCAATAATAACTTTTTACAATTAACTAATGGAATAATTTCGAAATATTAATCGCGAGAGCAATTTGGGAAACGTTAGTGCAAAAAAGAATACGAATCACCAGGGATTCTATAAAATGCCGTGATGTCAAACTTTCAACTCACGTATATTTGAAGAAAATGCTGCAATTCTGCCAAAAATCACTTTTCCCTTCTTCGATAAACGGCTTAGTCTTCCGTTTTCACTGTCACTTTTGTCGTCACTGTTCTGTCTCGAAGATCTCAAAATGATGTACTGTCCACTGAAACAAATACGACGCACTTCTGGCGGCACGACCGTGTCAACTAGGGGTGAACCGGGTGAACGTCACCTCCGCCTCCCACCAGTGATGCCAGAATCGTGGGACGTGGGACAGTGGGAGTGGGACTGCGGGACGTTCCCCTCCGCTGGCTTGACCGGCTAGGCCACCCCACTCCGACGTATCATCGTCTCCTTACGTTGCTTCTATTGCGCACGCGCTACACGCACGTGTCCCTACTCTGCCCGTGTGAGTGCCTTTTCGATTGCGCGCGCGCTACACACACAAGCGTACCTCTACTCTGTTCGTATGAGCTGCCTATTCGACTCGATGCGTTCTTCCGAAATTCACGTTTTACCGAAGTTTCGGACGCATGAGTCGCGCAATCTGGAGGTAGCGCACTACCGGTACGGCGCGGCGCGGAGCGGCACACATTTTGCTATAACTTTTGATCTAAAAAAGATATCGAAGCGAAATTTCGACTAAAATTTTGTGTAAAAATCGGTTTTAATGGTGTATGCTGAAATATGTTTTGTATTTTCTAAATAACTTGTTTTTGTCGATTTTCAATATATAACCGCATAGAATGGCCAAAGGTGTTCCCAAATCAGGGACTTGTACCGGTACGTAAAATACCGGTATGATACCGGTATATTTCGGTATTTCTGCCTAACCGTAATAGGAACCGAAATATCGGAATACCGGTATCTCGTCATACCGGTATTTTCATATACCGGTATGACGTCATACCGGTATAGTTGCATTCAGCGAATTATACCGGTACGTAAAATTTACCGGTATAAATATCGGTATGATGAACGGGGCAAGAGGGCTATTCCACACAAATTCAATGTTTATTTGAAAACACCATACAAAATAGTCCATTTACATCCGAATAATGTGCATAAATAGGTTGAACTTTTATTAAAAAAAGTATTTAACTTAAGCCCTTAGACAAAAAATAATTATCACGCATAATAATATTGATATTTTAAAATAAATTGGCAATCAAACTTAACTTAAATAATAATTATTAATTCAAAATGATTCAAATATTAGATGTCCAGGTTTAGTACTGTTTTGGAATATAAGTATTCCATACTGAGGCGCGGATGACAGGAAACGGATTTTCCTGAAACTTGCACTATGTATTTGAAGATGACGTCTCCATATGTAAATTCGCAAAGCAGTAGCGCGCGCTTTTCAAGATTTTCCGACAAAATTGTATTTTTAAATTTTACTCGGTTATAAACAGTTCGCGTTAAGTATTTAACAAGCAGATGAGTGACCGAGAGCGGAGCGCGAAATATGTACTACGTAACCGGTAGGTTGTTGGTTCGAGTCCCGCTATCCATATTTTTTTTTTTCTTGAAATTGATACCTACCTCAATTTTTAGCCTAAAATCTATTATTTAAAAGTTATTTTTATTTTGTAATTAGAAAATGCATGTTTTTTATTTGTGGACAATAGGAAATAAATTGGAACATAAAAATAATACGGAATGTCATTTTTACTTTATTACTGCACATTTTCTGTATTAATTATATGCTAGTATGACACGAGCCAGGGTGATGTTCATCGTACAAACATGGAAAGCAATAGTTTTTTCGGCATCTAGCACACACTATAAACGCCGCGTTCGTACAAGAGCACGCTTTTTTGAGTACTAAGTTTACTAAGCATTGGAAAAACCGAAAAATACCGGTATTTCAAAACGGTTACTGGTATAGTTCTGTTGGCCCAATACCGGTATTAAGTCCCTGTCGTAATACCGGTATACAAATTTTACCGGTATTAAGTCCCTAGCGTAATACCGGTATGAAAATTTTACCGGTATTAAGTCCCTAGCGAAATACCGGTATGAAAATTTTACCGGTATTCGCAATACCGGTATAAAAATTTTTACCGGTATTAAGTCCCTGTGTAATACCGGTATACAAATTTTACCGGTATTAAGTCCCTGTCCCAAACTATATTTATTTTTAGTCACACTCAACGAAAAATTATGAAAAAATTCATGAATATTCTACCTGATAGCACAAATAACTGAGATTTTTTTCAAATTTTTCGGATTGTGCAACCATGTTTAAAAAAATTGGAAATCTGCAAAAATTCGAAAAGGATGCATATTTCGTATTGAAATTGTAGAGATACCAGTTTTATAAAAATTCAGTAGTTGGATATTATTGAAACAATTGTTCTTAATTTTTTCAGAATTTTTGAAGTGAATCTTCTTTGCTGAGGGTAACGTATTTGTTATATTACGGAAGTGACGTTACGGAAGTCGAGAGTGGCGCGACAATTTAAACGGAGAATAAACTGAGAAAAACAAATTTCCAACCCCGACGGGATTCGAGAAACCCCGGTCTACCGCTTGGTAGTCCAACTCCTTAAACGCTTGGACAACCAACGATCTTAGAATATTTCAACACTGGACCATAACATAATTTATCGTGTGTGAAACAGAATAAATATCTAATTAAAAGAAGAGGTATATATATATTATATATAAATTACAAAATTACATTTAAAAATCTAAAATCAAAATGAATACATATACAGGGTTGTGCAAACGTAACTTTAATGAAAACTTATTTCTTACAAAATAAATCAAGTTACATCAGATGTTGGAAGTTGGAACTGCGATCCATTTGTCTACGATACAGAGCTCCACTCTTTGTATTAGATTTCTCGTTGTTGCTATAATTAGAGCGTCTCTTTTTGTGCTATTACATGCATTTGTTATGTGATTCCAAAGTTCTTGAACATTATTGATTGTTTTGTCGTGTACAACGGATTGCAGATATCTCCAAAGATAAATTACCGCCGCTCGATAGTAGGATCAAACGAAAAGGTTAGAAAAAAAAACATGGTTATGTTATGACAACACGTGCAACTACGTTTACATTAATTAAAGTCAATATAATTAAATATATTACAGAGAGAAGTACACTGGACCATAGCACAATTTACATGTGTATGATTTTAAAAACCTACCGTTTGTGGAATAGAATAAAAAAAACATACGCGTGGAAAACGTCTAGTAATGTTTAGAAGTAAATTAAGATTGGAAATGGTAAAAAATAATGAAGCGACAACAAGATCAGGAACAACTAATACAAAAAGAAAATAATGAAGCGACAACAAGATCAGGAACAACTAATACCAAAACAAATCATTAAAAAATCATAGAAACAGTTCCATTTCAAAAATTTTGATCGTTTATTATTTTTTAAATGAAACTTTTTGTATGATTTTTTAATGATTTTTTTGTATTAGTTGTTCCTGATCTTGTTGTTTATTATTTTTTTTATGGAACTTTCATCAACATATTCTTGATATTTTTCTAATGAAATTGATACCAAAAATGATATAATTCCGATAGATATGTTTATTTTACATTTCCGTTTTAATTCGTTCGCAACGGGTTCTTGAAATCCTTTTATTAAATTATTCAATCGACTTTCCGATTTGTTTCCGTTAATTGTTCCACGGTACTATTTATTAACCTTAATTTTGTTTTCGACAATAGACTACTTCACCCAAAAATAATGGACAAAACATTTCGTGTACCGTGGAAACATTAACGGAAACAAATCGGAAAGCCGATTGAATAATTACGTAGCTAGCCGGTTGCCTCTTAATAAAGGGATTTCAAGAACCCTTTGCGAACGGATTAAAACGATAATGTAAAATCAATATGTACATCTATCGCAGTTTTTACGCGAGACGCCGCGCCGCGCTGATGCGAGCAGACGTGTTCAGTGTTCACATTTCGTGCTCGCATACGTTATACGGTCAGTATAGTAAGATTTCCGACCAATAGGTGGTATGGTTATAATTTTCTTGGACGTAGTACAGTTAGGTAGCCCTTTTCACAAACCTCCACGAGACAGGCAGTATGCTGACGGATATTACAAATTACTCCTCGACAATGTAAAAATATGCATTTTGGTTTGTAAAATAAATTTTTTAAAAAATACCACGTTTTTAAAACGGACTAAAAAGTATAAAATAATTTAAATAAAAATATGTTTAAAAAACGGACTAAAAAGTATAAAATAATTTAATTGAAAATATGTTTAAGAAACGCACTATAAAGTATAAAATAATTTAATTAAGAATACAGTATTTCATCGATAAATGTCCCAAACGTCTCGCACATAATTGTCCCTGAACTATCCCCACTCTTGCGGGGTATACCCCGTGAGGGGCCATCAAACTCGAGAGGCCGATGCCGCCGAGAAATGTAAACAAGATACGGGTCGGGTATATCGGTGTGAGACCAGGAGACCACTACTAATCCGATGACAAAACTTTTTTATTTTTCATTATTTTTTTATGGAACTTTCACCAACACATTCCTGGCATTTTTCTAATGAAAATGATACCAAATATGATATAATTCCGATGATATTTACGTGTGTAATGGACGGTAGGAGGCTCGTGCGCAAGGAAACACAGCGTATGGGAAAGAAAGAGACACGGAGAGTCGCAGTCGCCGGCACAGTTCAAAGGCCCGCGGCTTCCTCACAATGTAATCCCAATATAAAACTTCTTTATTATTACTTATTTTTGTATGAGAATTTTTCTAATTAAAATGATACTTACTAAACACGATATAATTCGGATCATATAAAGGTATGTTATATGAACATTTACAAGTTGCCTCACCGATGTGCTCGTCTTGTAAATGTTCATATAACATACCTTTATATGATCCGAATTATATCGTGTTTAGTATCATTTTAATTAGAAAAATGCCACAAATATATTGGTGAAATTCTCATACAAAAATAAGTAATAATAAAGAAGTTTTATATTGGGATTATGTACATTGTGAGGCAGGGACTTAATACCGGTAAAATTTGCATACCGGTATTACACAGGGACTTCATACCGGTAAAAATTTTTATACCGGTATTACGAATACCGGTAAAATTTTCATACCGGTATTACGCTAGGGACTCAATACCGGTAAAATTTGTATACCGGTATTACGACAGGGACTTAATACCGGTAAAATTTTTATACCGGTATTACGAATACCGGTAAAATTTTCATATCGGTATTACGCTGTGTGAAGTTTTACCGGTATAATTTTGATACCGGTATTGGGCCAACAGACCTATACCGGTAACCGTTTTGAAATACCGGTATTTTTCGGTTTTTCCAATGCTTAGTATTATTTAGTATTAGGAATTAGGATGCACCACGCCTACAGGCGTTCAGCTATAGTCGCTCCAGCGGCTATCGGCACGTACATTTAACTTAACGATTTAACAACATTTGGCGTGCAAATAGTCCAGCGAGTTTATTTATGGAACCCGTTGTCCTACAGCTGATTTTGAGAAAGCCATTACTCGTTTTAGCGAGCGTTTTAGCTTGTTATAGCACGTTTTGGCAATTAGACTTTATTAGACCCTCTTACCTTCGGCCTCACCAGCTCGAACGGGTACCATAAACCTCGATTGCTTTCGGAGGGACCGCGAAGCTAGGCAGGCAAGCGACAGCCAGACATGTCATGCACCGCGAGCCCGTAGGAAATCCCGCTGCATTGCCAAATTTCCGGGACCTACCCGCGTTCAAACAATGCGCGCAAAGGGCGAAAGGAATAAAAGAATCATAAGGAAAAGTTCCAGAGAAAATACCTGATTGGCTAAGAAAAAGGCGAATGCAGGCCCGGCTAATCAGGATGATTTTAAGAAAACTTGTAGCTGACGAGTTTCGAAGACGATCGAGGAAAGTCAGTCTAGTCCGAGCGCACAGCGATATAACTTGAAGCTTAATTCTACGCGTTAGTACCTCGAGGCTCGACTTCATTCAAGTGATAGTGAAACAAGTGTTGGGGAAGTAAGCTGATACGACACCACAACAGATAATAAAATGGGTCGTAAATTGGCAAGTGCTGTGCACGAGTGCTTTAATTTCAATGCCGAACGATTTAAATCAATATGTACTATCAATGGATGCGAGCATGAGATTCCGGTAAGTATTGTAATTATAATTTGTGACGTGGCAAGTTTTGCCGACGTCCCTCGATCCCTAAAAAGAGAGGCCGGGCCGCCCTCTGGCAATGCCGATGCGAAACGGCCGTTTGCGAGCGCTCTCCCTGGGCATGCCGATTTGCCAAGGGCGAGTATTAACGCGTTTTGAGCGTCGCGCCACTTGGGCGACGCGAATTTCACAGGACCGAAACCGGGCTCCAGGGGAGCCCGGCCCCTATTTCTCGCCGTACGAGGCTTTATCGGAACTGGCTCCGGAAGGATTTCGTGCCGAAACATCGGAGGAAGTACCGAGCCCGGGTCGACGAACCTGGAGGCACCGACGAGGGACAGTGGACACGGGACGAACACCTCCTCGACCCCGTCGCTGCCTCGCCCGGAAAAGAAGGTGTCCACAACCGGAGCGGCTAGGACTCTACTCTTCACGAGCCGTCGCCGTGACCATCGGAAAAGCGGCGAAAGCGAGTAGCAAAATCCGCGAGCCAGGGATCCCGCGCGACAGGATGCGATCCTGCGAGGAAATACCGCGCGATAGGTCCGCGAGTCTCAAACGGGAGAAATAGGGTAGGGAGTAGGGGGACGCCTCGCTTCCGCGTTACCGAGCCTGCCGCAAGTAGGCCACTGGGTCGTTGGCCACATATTCGAGCAGTCGTAATTGTAGAAATTAAAATCAAAGATTGTGAAGCGTGCGTGCCGAGATCGAGGGACGAAAACTGAGCCGAGCGTGCCGTGCAGCAGCCGCCATCCCATCGTTACCGTGGTAAGCGCCAGTCAGGTTTCCTCGTTATCGTAATTTAACGATTATTTCGTGTTGGCTCGGTAACGTTTTCGCGAGGTCCTTTTTCGCGTCGCGAAATTACGACGCCGTTTCCGTATCGAGTGGTCGACCATACTTTGTGAACGGGAAAACGGTCGTCGATCGGTTAACGTGCGAGCCGGTTGGTAACGCGAGGGCGCGAACTCGCGGGGGGGCCGTATCGTTGCCGATATTTCGAATTAATTGTACGCTATCTTCGAGACGTTCCCCGGTGTGACGTAGCAACGGTCCGTATCGTGTCCGACGGCGAAGCGCGAGCGATCCAGCAATTATACCGCGTATTCCATCGGAATTCGGCAGTTCTTCCGCGCCAAAAGCGCTTTGTAAAATTACTTCTCCATCCTGTAAAACTGCCGGGTTCGACGCGATCGAAGGAGAAGAGCGCGTGCGACCGAAAACCTGTCGCGTAATTATCGTGAACGCGCCGGCTTGTAATTTCCGCTGCCGGCTCTCACCGGCAGCTCTGTCGTGTCCATCGGACAAATAAATTATTATAGCCGATTCTCTCGTTACTTATTTCCTTCGAGAAACCTTTCCGCCGCGGGAAATGCTCCGTACTTCGTCCACGTAGAATCCTGTGCCCATCCACGAGCTATTCAGAATATCGTGTGGTTCTCGCAGTTTCGGATAGGTCGTTTGCGCCTCGTGCCGTTATCTCGCAATTTGCGTGACACTGCCGAGTGTCTGGCGCCCGAAAGTAGATTCCATTAACGGCTTCTTTCGTGACAAATCCGAATCTGCGAGATACCTTTTGTCCCGGGTGGACCACGCATCGTGCGGCCGAGCGTGGCCCGGCGTTTCGCCTGTAAAATCCCGGAGTCGCAGACGTTCCGTCCTTCCGACGGGTACGCGAAATTTGGGCGACGTGACAAATTATACATAGTAAGTACAATTACTATTAATATTTGCACTTTTGCACACCATGTTATTTGAGAAATTTAGACGTTATTCATTTGTTATGTGAAAAGTAGGGCTGTGCGATTACCCGTAATTTACGTGCTGAGCTAAACTCGATTCGATTGCTCGAGCCGAGTCGAGCGTTTGTTTTTCCGAGCTACTTGAAATCGACGTACTTTTTGAAAAAAATGCGAACTACTTGAAAAAATCAAACGGCTCGAATTATTCGAATACAGTAATGTCGCGATTCTTGTCAAACAGTCTGTGTTCTGCACAGACAACTACGAGTGTTACGCACGGTAACTCGAAAGTTAAAGATCTGCACGAATATATTCGAGTAATTCGAAAAAGTTTGAGCTGAAAATTCATACGCGGGCTCGAATATTCGAGCCGTTTGATTTTTTCAAGTAGCTCCCATTTTTTTCAAACAGTTCGTCGTTTTCAACCACTCCGCGACAATACTATAAGACATCACGTAAAACAAAATAATTATGTGTTATATGAAAGAACTTCATCGTCTTTCATACAGAGTGTTATTAGTTACTTCTGGAGACGTCGTTTAACGCAGTGTTTTCGTTAGTATTTCTAAGAATTTGAAAGTAACACCAGCTTATCTCTTATTAGCCGCGGCAAAACTATAAGACAGATAATGTTTTCTGTAAAAAATTAACATGTACATCTTATTCTGTAGATGAAGTTCTTTCATATAACACATAATTATTTCGTTTTACGTGATGTCTTATGGTATTGTCGCGGAGTGTAGCTCGGAAAATTGAAACGCTCAACTCGGCTCGACAGACCGATCATTACTCGACTCGAAATTCGTGTACTCGAATATATCGAGTATTCGAATATATCGAGTACTCGCACACCCCTAGTGAAAAGCTATCATATTCAATAAGTGAAACATACGCTCCTGCTATGTACGAGAATTTTATGCAGTCAAAATAATTCTAATATTATTGGCGGGAGTTGTCTTTCTCGAGTATTATTTTGTAATTCATATTTGTATATTTCTAGGGAAAACACGGCACTAATTTATTATCCCATTTATCGTCGCATCATCCTGTGGAATTCACCTCAGTTATGATGCGGAATCAAAAACGAATAAATGAAGAAGAGGAATCGAATAGCACGAATATAACTAAGCGGATGAAACAAGATCTGTTACATGAATGCGTTAGTTTGGTAACGGTTCATGGACGGCCATTTAGCCTCATCAACGATACCGCATTCCAAAATATTTTAAAAATGATACCGTCATATCCTAATCTAAACCAGGGACTTAATACCGGTAAAATTTGTATACCGGTATTACACAGGGACTTAATACCGGTAAAAATTTTTATACCGGTATTGCGAATACCGGTAAAATTTTCATACCGGTATTACGCTAGGGACTTAATACCGGTAAAATTTTCATACCGGTATTACGCTAGGGACTTAATATGTACCGGTAAAATTTGTATACCGGTATTACGACAGGGACTTAATACCGGTATTGGGCCAACAGAACTATACCAGTAACCGTTTTGAAATACCGGTATTTTTCGGTTTTTCCAATGCTTAGTAAACTTAGTACTCAAAAAAGCGTGCTCTTGTACGAACGCGGCGTTTATAGTGTGTGCTAGATGCCGAAAAAACTATTGCTTTCCATGTTTGTACGATGAACATCACCGTGGCTCGCGTCATACTAGCATATAATTAATACAGAAAATGTGCAGTAATAAAGTAAAAATGATATTCCGTATTATTTTTATGTTCCAATTTATTTCCCATTGTCCACAAATAAAAAACATGCATTTTCTAATTACAAAATAAAAATAACTTTTAAATAATAGATTTTAGGCTAAAAATTGAGGTAGGTATCAATTTCAAGAAAAAAAAAATATGGATAGCGGGACTCGAACCAACAACCTACCGGTTACGTAGTATTTCGCGCTCCGCTCTCGGTCACTCATCTGCTTGTTAAATACTTAACGCGAACTGTTTATAACCGAGTAAAATTTAAAAATACAATTTTGTCGGAAAATCTTGAAAAGCGCGCGCTACTGCTTTGCGAATTTACATATGGAGACGTCATCTTCAAATAGTGCAAGTTTCAGGAAAATCCGTTTCCCGTCATCCGCGCCTCAGTATGGAATACTTATATTCCAAAACAGTACTAAACCTGGACATCTAATATTTGAATCATTTTGAATTAATAATTATTATTTAAGTTAAGTTTGATTGCCAATTTATTTTAAAATATCAATATTATTATGCGTGATAATTATTTTTTGTCTAAGTGCTTAAGTTAAATACTTTTTTTAATAAAAGTTCAACCTATTTATGCACATTATTCCGATGTAAATGGACTATTTTGTATGGTGTTTTCAGATAAACATTGAATTTGTGTGGAATAGCCCTCTTGCCCCGTTCATCATACCGATATTTATACCGGTAAATTTTACGTACCGGTATTTTACGTACCGGTATAATTCGCTGAATGCAACTATACCGGTATGACGTCATACCGGTATAACGAGATACCGGTATTCCGATATTTCGGTTCCTATTACGGTTAGGCAGAAATACCGAAATATACCGGTATCATACCGGTATTTTACGTACCGGTACAAGTCCCTGATCTAAACATATCGTCACAAGAAGTTCGCAATGCGGTTATAAGAGACGCAAATTTGTTCCGAAAGAGGATTGGTGAAAAATTCAGAGGAAAATTATTATCACTTAAAATTGATGCTGCAACATGCCTGGATAGATCGTTTATAGGTATGTATTAATGTGCAGCATATAGAAGAAGGAAAGATAGTTTTGTACACGCTAGCAGTTAAAGAAGTTTATGGAGGACATACTGCTGCATATATTAAGGAACTAGTCCGAAATGTTCTTTCAACATATGAAATATCCGTGAGGAATGTTTATTCGATCACGACCGATAAAATGGGTCGAACATGATTAAATTTGTTGATCTTTTAGGGAAAGATCAGTTAGAACATAGACAACACACAAATAACCAAAGGTGAGTACTATTTCATATTTTAGATTTTATTTTGCTTAAAGAAAATAGTATTTTATTTGAACAATGTGAACCTCATAATAAAATATTTCTGTTTCAAAAATTTGATTTAGAAAATAAAATATTTCTTCTTTAACAATCTGAAACACTTTTGGATTGTTATAATACTCTGAGAAACCGCATGAACATACACTGTATATTATCGTTAAGAAACGATTTACACTCATAAATGTATTGAATTCGAACCATTATTTTCAGCAATAATATTTATTCTTGAAATTGAAAATAAAGAGAGAGACATTATTCAAATAAAATACTATTTTCAAATACTATTTTCAAAAATTACTGCATCAAATCAAATATTTTATTTTTAAAATTGTGCACTTTAAAATAAATAGGATTATTTAATATTTACTATTTTAAATACTATTTTCCCCAGCTCTGCTAATACCAATGGAGACGATAGCGATGCAGACGATACATATAGAACAAATATTAACGACTGTAACGAGGAATTAGAATTTTCGTTATTAGGTAACGAAGTCACTGCAGACGATGCAAATGGAAACGCTGACACATTGAATTACCAAATTCGATCTGTGCGTTGTGCAGCTCATACGCTCCAGTTAGCTGTATCTGATGTTTTGAGGAGTGATTCAGCTGCGAGCATCATAACTAAAGCTAGAGGAGTATATAAAAAGTTAAGATCCCCTGGAGTGAAAAGCATTCTCAAAGCAATGAAAAAAAGAAAACCCATAATTGACTGTGCAACCCGATGGCATTCGACCTTGGATATGCTGGAACGGCTTGTAGAATTACAAGACTGCTGTGATAACAGCAACAAAGACTTATATTTACCACCGCAGACGTGGATAGAAATTACAAATTTAGTGCGTTGCCTAACGCCCGCACGCATTGCCACGAAACAACTACAGGAAGAACAACTTGTAATTGGTGATTTTTTTCGAACATGGGCGAAATGCAAATTTGACACCGCTAAATTAAAACTACCTTTAGCATCAAGAATTGTAGAAGCAATGACAGCTCGAGAGAAAAATTTATTCAACAACGATGTCTTTTTAGCAGCGATGTTTTTTGACATTAGATTTAATATTATATTAACAGAAGACCAAATTATAAAAGCCAACGACCATTTGTTACGCACTTGGCGATGCATGCAACAATTGCAGGAGGAAGTCCAGAAATCGCGTAGTAATAATAGTAATGATATTAATTGTAGTCAGAGCACATCAAGATCAAATAGCTCATTATCAGATGTATCATGTGAAACTGAAAACACAGAGGAAACAGACGACCTTGAAAACATGTTAAGGCAATTAGAAAGTAAAAAAGACAATCGTAATGCCTCTAATAATTTAGTAGATATAATTACATTATTAAGAAAATGTTTAAATTACCCTCGGTTGGATTCTAAAGAAAGTATTTTACAATTTTGGGGTAAGAAAAATAATCTATCCGAGCTTTATCCCTTGGTTGAAGTTGCGCTTGCTGTGCCTCCCACCCAAGTAAGCGTAGAGAGATTATTCTCATCTTTGAAATATATATTATCGCCGTTACGATATAATTTATTAGACAGCATCATTGATGACATTTTAGTTCTAAGAGCAAATGGCGAAGATGTAAATATACATATATGACAATAAAGAACACACTCATTACCACCTACTGTATATTTTCATGTGTCTTATACTTTTTCTAAACTCCTGTAGAAATTCCTGGATAATGCAAATAAGAATGAGGTGAAATGCCTTATGCCTGGACAGCATTTTTTGCTATCTTTTAGTTGATCAGTTTAGATAAACAAAAACAATTTTTTCGGCCGCTCATCTGCTTGTTAAATACTTAACGCGAACTCATTACAACTAAGTAAAATTGAAAAATACAATTTTCTCGGAAAATCTTGAAAAGCGCGTGCTACTGCTTTGCAAATTTACATATGGAGACGTCATCTTCAAATACTGCAAGTTTCAGGAAAATCCGTTTCCCGTCACCCCCGCCGTCTCCTTTGAGACACTAAAGATATAAAGTTAAAAATCAATGATAAATCTAAAAAAATAAGGTCTAAAGTCTAAAGCAACCAATGATAATAAAGGTGAAATTAAAAAAGAGAAAGCAAAATGATGCACTCAATTAGAGAGTATAAAAAATAAAAATTAAACAGGATAGAATTTAATATAATAATATTTTGAATTTTGATATGTAAATCTATTTCTCCCGGTATAGACTTTACTTTTGTCCGGGTACTAGTACTAGCTTAGATTGGATTTAATATGTGCAACTATAGGTTTGAATTATTCTTGTTAATACAATTAAAATATTAATCTAAACTATTCTAAACGAATACTTATATTCCAAAACAGTCCTAAACCTGGACATCTAATATTTGAATTATTTTCAATTAATAATTATTATTTAAGTTAAGTTTGATTGCCAATTTATTTTAAAATATCAATATTATTATGCGTGATAATTATTTTTTGTCTAAGGGCTTAAGTTAAATACTTTTTTTAATAAAAGTTCAAACTATTTATGCACATGATTCGCATGTAAATGGACTATTTTGTATGCTGTTTTCAGATAAACATTGAATTTGTGTGGAATAGCCCTCTTGCCCCGTTCATCATACCGGTATTTATACCGGTAAATTTTACGTACCGGTATTTTACGTACCGGTATAATTCGCTGAATGCAACTATACCGGTACGACGTCATACCGGTATATGAAAATACCGGTATGACGAGATACCGGTATTCCGATATTTCGGTTTCCATTACGGTTAGACAGAAATACCGAAATATACCGGCATCATACCGGTATTTTACGTACCGGTACAAGTCCCTGTTGTGAGGACGCCGCGGACCTTTGAACTGTGCCGGCGACTGCGACTCTCCGCGTCTCTTTCTTTCCCATACGCTGTGTTTCCTTGCACACGAGCCTCCTATCGTCCATTACACACGTAAATATCATCGGAATTATATCATATTTGGTATCATTTTCATTAGAAAAATGCCAGGAATATGTTGGTGAAAGTTCCATAAAAAAATAATGAAAAATAAAGAAGTTTTGTCATCGGATTAGTAGTGGTCTCACACCGATATACCCGACCCTTATCTTGTTTACATTTCTCGGCGACCGAGGCTCCTCGAGGTTCCCATTCTATTTCTACGTTCGGCACAAGTCAAAGAATAGTTTCCCTCGCGCACAATTGTCCCTGGCCGGACCCGTGGTTTGGACATTTATCGATGAAATTGTATGTCTAAAACACGGACTACTTCAAAGAAATCACATAATTTAATTAAGAATATGTCTAAAACACGGACTACTTCAAAGGGAAATCTCTTCCCTTAGGACACGGCTTACACCCGAAAGCCTCAATAGAAGTACAGTAATGTCTCGAAATTTGTCAAAACACTGTTGTCTGGGCCGACAATTTTCGAGACAACTGGCTCGACTTTTGATTTATGACTGCCTGTATAGTCAATCGCGCCGAGACATCAATCGAAAGCCGAACGTAGAGAAGGACAGAATGATTGTACTGATCGCGTGGCCGAAGCGTGTCGCCGTCGCCAGCACAGTTTAAAGGCCCACGTGTTCTCACAATGTAATGCCAATTAAAAATGCTTTATTTTCCATTATTTTTTTATGGGACTTTCACTGGCTTGTTTCTGGCATTTTTCTGATTAGAACAAGACCAAACACGACATAATTTGGCCCATATTCTCTCTACATGTAAAGCATAATTTATAATTTATGAAACCACTAAATAAAGTTGAAATTATATCGTGTTTGGTATCATTTTAATCAGAAAAATGCCAGAAATAAGTTAGTGAAAGTCCCATAAAAAAATAATGAAAAATGAACAATTCTATCATTGCCATATTATTCTGAGAACACGCGGGCCTTTGAACTGTGCCGGCGATGTCCACTGTTCGCGTCTCTTTCTTTCCAATGCGCTGTTGTTCGTTGCCTTCGAAGCTTTGATGGTCGATAAAACCACTTAATACAGTTCAAATTATATCGTGTTTGGTGTCATTTTAATCAGAAAAATGCCAGAAATACGGTAGTGAGAGTCCCATAAACAAATAATGAAAATTAAGAGATTTATAAAATCGATTCCTCGAGTCAATGTAGTGGTATTCACACCGATATACCCGAGCCGACATCAAACATCGCCGAACTGCTGCCCGGCGCAGCGTTGACAGGCGGTGGAATGGGTAGGCACTACGGCAAATTTCGTGTACAGCTCTCCGACAATTTTCGCGACATTACTGTAACTGTAATTAAGAATATGTCTAAAAAACGGACTGAAAGGTACAAAGAACCAGGTTCTTAAGGGGCTAGGGTAGTCACGTGACTTTGGCAGACACAGCAGGTCGGTAACTGCCGGTAACTGCTGCATTGTAGAAATAGTATTTCCGACGAGACATCTGGTCGGCGATTGTATTAACTACAGATGTTTAGCTGCCTGATGAATACGAGATGGAGCCATCGGCGTGTGCTATTATGAGAGAAAAAGGAACTGAATGACGTTACTTCACAAGTGTGTGTGTGTGTCTGTGGAAGCTAGAAGTTACAGTATTGCCAGCTTTAAAAGTGCAATGTTGCCGAATTATATTCGCACAAACACCGTCGATGTTCGCATCGAAAGCGTTCGAGGTTCATTCCATGCCGAAACAAACACTTTTTGCGGTCACCATCTTCGATTTTGTTCTAATTGAAATATGTTGTAGTCCATGTGAAATTAGGGGGGGAGTTTAAGTCAACATTTTGCCGATTTCGAATTTTTTTAGAAATGGCAGGCCTTCAAAGTTTGCGATTTTTACCCATTTTTGCGAAAGTAGGCTTCACTTACAAATTTTTATCTCAGGAACTGTTTGTCCGATTGACCTATACTTTTTTTTGTTTTATTCCGGAAGGATTGGGCTATTGTAAAATAATTTTTTCATCCTCGATAATTTACTTTATAATGTCAAACAATTTAAACAAATTCTTTTTTTATATTTTTTTCAATTTTGGACAGTAATGTAAATTTTGAAAAAAATATGGTTATATTCCTTGAAGTTTCCTCTTCAAAATAAGACCTTTTACAAAATGGCGTTTTTCCTGTAATCGTCACAATATCCTGGAAAAGGACGCGGTGTACCCGCGTTTCAGGTAAAGGCGAGTCGAGCGCACCGCTATTATGTTCAGTTTTCTTTTCCGGTGGTCTCTATTTGTACCTCGAGAACAATATTAGTAACCACTCTTGGCCAACGACACCTTTCTAATCATAACTTCATTTATAGATATGTAGTTTCTATACGAATTGTATATGTTTTACAAGAAAGGTGTCGTTGCTCAATGGAAACCACGAGAAGGTGGCGGTTTTCTTCCATCAGGAAGGGATAAGGAAGTGTCAGAAGTATGTATTTATTGGTAGGATCACTGAAAACTATTTCATTACACTGAAAACAGAGCCACGAGCAAGTTTTACATAGCAGTTTATTATTTGATAATGGGGTAAAGCTATGAAAGCTTCTAGTGCCTATAATAGGTAATGCTGTTGCAAAGCGAGCTTGTAAACAATCAGCATGTTAAAAAAATTCGAAATCGGCAAAATGATGACTTAACACACGGACTACAACATATTTCAATTAGAACAAAATCGAAGAAGCAAAATTTTAAAAATATAAATTCAGTTTTAAAATGTAATATAAAATAGAATGTTTGGATATGTCATAGAAATCAACATCAACGGTACCAATACCTACATTGAATATTGTCTGTCCGTACATGCTCAGGAGAACATACATATAGTGCTACAAAAGAAAATATATATATATATATGGCTGAACTTCGGAATCCCCCCCCCCGTCCTTTCGAAACAAGATATACGTCATTCTATTCGTTTTTGCATGCCGAACACGAAATGTAATTGTCATTTTTGGCGGAAATTAATAGTTTTCGAGATATTCGTGAAAAACTGCAGCTACCATACATTGAATTTTGTATATACGTGCACGTCCGTGCTCTGCATGTGCGTCAGCATGATGCGATCGCTCGTCAACTGTTTCTACAGATATATCAATACGACCGTCGAACGATTTATATACCGCGTGAACTTTTTAAAACATATGATGATGAAGAGAGTACATATTACGACAATACCACACACACCCCCCAGTGTTTCTGAGAAGAAGGTTCCCACATTAAATAGTATAAAATCAACTGAGACCAATACCAATTTGTTTTACAGTAATGTCTCGAAATTTGTCAAAACACTGTTGTCTGGGCCGACAATTTTCGAGACAACTGGCTCGACTTTTGATTTATGACTGCCTGTATAGTCTACCGCGCCGAGACATCAATCGAAAGCCGAACGTAGAGAAGGACAGAATGATTCTACTGATCGCGTGGCCGAAGCGTGTCGCCGTCGCCAGCACAGTTTAAAGGCCCGCGTGTTCTCACAATGTAATGCCAATTAAAAATGCTTTATTTTTCATTATTTTTTTATGGGATTTTCACTTGCTTGTTTCTGGCATTTTTCTGATTAGAACAAGACCAAACACGATATAATTTGGCCCATATATACTCTACATGTGAAGCGTAATTTATAATTTATGAAACCACTAAATAAAGTTGAAATTATATCGTGTTTGGTATCATTTTAATCAGAAAAATGCCAGAAATAAGTTAGTGAAAGTCCCATAAAAAAATAATGAAAAATGAACAATTCTATCGTTGCCATATCATTGTGAGAACACGCGGGCCTTTGAACTGTGCCGGCGACGTCGACTGTTCGCGAGTCTCTTTCTTTCCAATGCGCTGTTGTTCGTTGCCTTCGAGACTTTAATGGTCGATACAACCACTTAATACCGTTCAAATTATATCGTGTTTGGTGTCATTTTAATCAGGAAAATGCCAGAAATACGGTAGTGAAAGTCCCATACAAAAATAATGAAAATTAAGAGATTTGTAAAATCGATTCCCCGAGTCAATGCCGTGGTGTTCACACCGATATACCCGAGCCGACTGTATTTAGCGGAGAGTTTCGCGTGAATCATAACTAAGCTTGTATAATAATGCCGGTGTGCGGTTTAAAATATTACCGAGGCGCTCCAATATGTGAACGATAAGTTCCGCGGTATTAACGGTGAACTGATTATAACGGCGGGAAGCCGTGCTTGTAGCCCCCGGACCGCGCTCCCCGTTCTCACACAACGTAATTACAATGCTATGGTGAAATTATGATGTACAAGAGTGGTCTTGTAATCATCCACACGTGTATAGCGATCGTGAAACACGCCGTGGTCATTTTGCACTCTGAATCCGACCTCGAAACGCGCTCAAGATGGAAGATCGGCCATTGGACGTCATCTCTAAAAATCACACAAACAACACGTATACACTATCTAACAAATTTACACAGTTTTTAGACATTTTTAATCCAAAAGAAAAATTCTTTCCTCTTAAATTCCTTCGAGTTTGTTCGATAAAAATAAAATTCGCATTTTGCACAGTCTAGCAATGCCAATTTACTGTTTTCGAGATCGATTGCAGTTGACATAGAATTTTATTTTCATATTGATTATTATTCAGAGTTCATAATTATGCCAAATTCCATACTACTTTTATAGTAAACTTTTCTAAATTTTGCTTAAGGGGTTACTTTTTTTTGACGCTGCCATTAAGTATATAAAATGATAAATATTAAACAATGTCGATCGTAAGACGTTAAATAAAATTTTAAATGTTTTCGGCGCAAAGGTTCGATCAATTAATAAACAAGACAACTATTTGCAAATTTTCACAATATTTCTTCAAAAAACAGAGATCCACGTCTCCATGGGGTTGTGCCATAAATCGAAACTGGGCAGTTACACGAAGGTCTTCACAGAGTACGGGGACGGAAAGATTTCCTTCCGCACGTGTCGTATTTGGGCACCTCTTTCTAAGCTGTGCAATTAAGCCATAAAAAACTTTCGGCGGGCGCCGCTTGACCCTTGCTGAGGCAGTCACGGTTCAGGAGAAGATTTGGCGCCCGCCGGAAGTTTTTTGTTCCGGAGGAAAGGCAAGAGTGACAATGCACGCAGATTCTTACTTTCTATGTCTGCAAAACACGTGTTGTGTTTTGAACTTTTCCTCCAGCTCAGTTTTGCTTCGTGGTAAGGTTATTTGGGGGTGGTCGAAGCATCTTCCGAAAACTGCAGTCAGTCTTCAACATCATTCTTTGTGGAGTGTGCCCCTTGGATTTTTCTGCGATCGCGTACCTGACACCTATCACCAGTGCTGCAGTTCCCGGCCTGACCACAATACTAATTTATGGACAACAAACGGGAGGGACAAGAAGAGCCCTGGCAGGAATGCGGTGACGTAGGCAAGAATGCACACCCGATTGGTTGGCTTGGAAAGGGCGCGGCTAGGCTCACACGCAATTTCGGCTAGAGCGTTCTATTGGCCGAAGCAGTCACACACACTACTCGAGTAAATACGGGAATCCCGCGGCCACTACGGGAGCGTCAGAGGTGGGGATGGGCGGAGCTAGCTGGAGACCCCTCTTGCCTCTGTGCCCCCCCGGGGACCTTCTTGTCAGCACTCAACAGTATATGTCCCGTCGTTTTTACGGCTCTGGGCTCCTTTCGAATTCATAAGACCAAGAATAGCCAAAGAAACTTCTTTCCCCGTTGCGCCCTTCGTGTTTCCATCAGGAACGACTGCTCGTTATCACAACTCCACACGAACCGGAATTTTTAAACAATTTTGTTACACATCGTTACACACTCACGATATTATAAAACTATCCTTGCAATCAAGGGGACGTTGTAGAATCGCTCTACGTAAGAAGTACTCGTGTATCTTTTGTGGTTGAAGTACAAAAAAATGACAAAGTTGAAAATTCGATTTTCCTATGCTTCTTCTTTTAAATTACATTTAGATATGTTCAAATGTTTGTAATATCTTTGTACTCGGGGAAATCTATAAAATTATTGTACGCAAGAAAAATGGCCATTGCTTTCTTCGATGATAAAAATGAAAACCAAAGTTATCGTCGGTAATACCTATCTAGCTACCAGTAAATAAAGTTCCTCTACAAACATTGGTTAAAAAGTGTCTGATATTTGAAGAAAAAATGATTTTTCGAAACCGAGTGAA
Source organism: Lasioglossum lativentre (assembly GCA_916610255.1). NCBI lineage: Eukaryota > Metazoa > Arthropoda > Insecta > Hymenoptera > Halictidae > Lasioglossum > Lasioglossum lativentre. The sequence continues at coordinate 8,818,627 of OU744355.1, read as the reverse complement.
TTGATACGGTAAGACCAGCCGGAGCATGATTTTCAGATGATCTTGGAGCCACAGCCACGAGCGGGAGGTTGATTTTAGTAGCAAATGCTACGTCATTATTGATGCGTGTTAACGCGGCCCCGGGGCCGGCGACATATTAAAATCACCGATTCAATCGAGTTGGCAGGTAATGACGTGAAATGCCGAGACACAGAGTAGCCCCGGTTTGCGAATCAACGATGCACGAACGAACATTCAAACATATCGGAATGCGCTACCGCAGCTCGCCTCTCGACTGTAATGCATCCGTTCCAGCCCTCGCGCCGCTGCAACTGCAGATGCAATTCCGCGAAAAATAAAACCTCCGCCCTTTCTCCATTCCGAGTTATACCCTCGGCCAGAAAATTACCGTTTCTGGCAATTTGCAATTTTTCAATTTTTTGGAAAGGTATACTCTCTCCAGAGTGCAACAAGGAAATTCGTGAAATTGATGATACGAAAAATGTTTAAGCGATCGCATGCTGTGAAGATTATTGCGAATGATTTTCCGGTAACCAACCGAGGAACTTTCTTGAAATTTTCCATACACATAGCACTTGTGCATATAAAAAATTATAAGAATTAATTCTAAGAATTATTTTTTGCACCGTTGGACGTTGAAGTTCCCGAGACAGAGACTTTAACTCCATTTTGTTATGGTTGGTTATTTTTCGACCAAAATTTACAAAATCGACCCTTGCCTATTAACCCTTAGCACTCGAATGGCGACTCTGAGGCGCCATTGAAAATTGCTATGCCATTTTTAAACATATTATTCAGATTATGATTATTGTTCGTATTTAATAAATTACTAGACATTTACATGTTACATGAGATATTATATCAGTTTCATATGCAAAAAATAAAAAGAAATTGTATAGAATGATAATATTCTCGAATGGAGAAATCTTTCGTTTTTTAGTTAAAATAGCTCCGAGTGCAAAGGATTAAATAATCGATCGTTCGATCATTTTTCTACCGAGAATCTCAGTGTACAATACTGTTCTTTTAGCGCAAGGCGCACTTCCGGTCCAAGCGACACAAAAACTATACTGAATTTCCGCATGAAAAAAATTGAGCTAACAGCCGGAAATATGTATGATTCTTTCATTGCAATTGTTCCGGGAGTTTCAGTTGAAAAAATTCTCGCTAGTTTTCGCGCTGCAATGCGTATGTTTGCCCGTCGGTGATGATTGGATGACGAATAGCGACTAGGCAAATGACATTTCAGTTATGAGATGAATGGGGGTGGTAAGACGATGATGCCTGTTAGTCATCCTGACCGTTGGGACGGAATCGGGCCAGCGAGTGACGAGCTGCAAGCTGATTATCTTCTCGCTTGGCTTAAGATTGATACCCGTCACCGAGCCGCAGCAAAACTGCACTCTCACCGAAACCGCATTAGCTGCGCTGCGCGTCGCGTCGCGCCGGGTTGATCGGCGCTGAGTCGTCGCGCCGCGCCCCGGGTCGGTACGGGCCGGGCCGGTCGATTGCACTCGTGAAATTACAGCCGGCGGCCCCATGCAGGGCCGCCGCGTGTGCAAGGAGAAATCTGGCGCCCCCCTTTCCCAGGAGCACAATGAATGACCTTTTTTTTAATTAATTTCAGTTCAAAAAATTTTTATTTTGATACCTCGGCGCCCCCTGGGCGATGCGCCCGTGTGCGGCGCACAACCTCCACAACCGCACGCGGCGGCCCTGGCCCCATGCATCGCATCGAATGACAGAAACTTCCGCACGAGTTGCGAATTAACTGTTAACTGTTAACTGCATTCGAGCGTCGTCCGCCAGCATATCGTAGGCCTTGGGGCGCTAGCCGCGCGGGGAAAAACAAACCAGGCAAGCATTTATTTTCGTTTATCAAAATATGTTGGGGAGAGATTGGGAACTGGTGACGTCATGAATTCACCCCCTCCCACTATAATTCTGAGTGTACTATCATTCGAACAGTCGATAGACGTATCAACAGAAATATGTGCTCAGCAACTTGTGTAAGTTTGTTCATAATTTAGAGTATTGGCACATTGATTTTGCAATTGGAAAAAATTGCATACATACAGGGTGTTCAGAGATTTACTAGCTAGCTTTTTTTCTTGTAAATAGTAAATATTAGGAAAAAATAAAAGAGGAAAATGTAGTACTGTTTTTCATACGCAACACAATGGCGTATGTAATTTTTTTGTGTTCATACTGTTTCGGTAGATATGAAGGTGACCTTCAATTTTTTTAATTGAATGCTGTATATTTTTTGATATCACATGAAAGCGTGTGTCTAGACGAATTCATCCGTGTACTACACAGTGACCTTGAAGGTCATTCAAGGTCAGAAATGGAAGAAACCTTTTGTATGCTTGCATACCAATGTGTTTACAAGTATTCCTTATTCACACGAATCAGATGATGTTTTGGTATGAAATATTCAAAATGTTTCTTCCATTTATGACCTTGAATGACCTTCAAGGTCACTGTGTAGTACACGGATGAATTCGTCTAGACACACGCTTTCATGTGATATCAAAAAATATACAGCATTCAATTAAAAAAATTGAAGGTCACCTTCATATCTACCGAAACAGTATGAACACAAAAAAATTACATACGCCATTGTGTTGCGTATGAAAAACAGTACTACATTTTCCTCTTTTATTTTTTCCTAATATTTACTATTTACAAGAAAAAAAGCTAGCTAGTAAATCTCTGAACACCCTGTATGTATGCAATTTTTTCCAATTGCAAAATCAATGTGCCAATACTCTAAATTATGAACAAACTTACACAAGTTGCTGAGCACATATTTCTGTCGATACGTCTATCGACTGTTCGAATGATAGTACACTCAGAATTATAGTGGGAGGGGGTGAATTCATGACGTCACCAGTTCCCAATCTCTCCCCAACATATTTTGATATACGAAAATAAATGTTTGCCTGTGTATCGACTTACTAACATTGAATCCAAGATGAACGCACTATTACAAAACGGAGTCGGACAGCTCATAGAATCTTGCCAGTATCGCGAGGAAAGGGGGGGAGGGGGGTAGGAGAAAAGAACAATTGCATGCCTGATAATTCCTAGCAGCCTTTCAATTCTCGTCCGCAAATCGGGCCGCGGTGCTGCTTAAAAATTAACGCTGGTACAGAGCGAGTCGTGTAGCGTGTGCCGCACCCTCTCTCACCCCTTCGTGGCCCCATCGCATTGAAAATCATCGGGCGAGAGGGCTCCGGTCTCTTCGAGCAAGTTATTCAAATCCGAGGCGAGTTCTCTCCTCCTCTCTCGGTCGAAACGACTCGATTCCGAACGATTCCATCCCCTTCGCCTTAGGGAGGGTCATGGGCGGCCGGCTGCATTGTAAATAACGTTTTTTATTCGCGAATTTGTTTTTCCCCGCGCGGCTAGCGCCCCAAGGCCTACGATGTGCTGGCGGACGACGCTCGAATGCATAAAACCGTTTCCGAAGCGTTTTTCACCGCGGGCGATGTCGTACCCCGAGCCCGAGGACGTTACGGGGAAAATTTGTGCATTTGTTTGCATAGCGGCTAACGACGCTGCACCCGCTCCCAGCAACAATTTAACACAGAAAGATGTGCTTCTTACGAAAATTAATTTTACAAATTAATTGTTATTCGATATCGTGCTCGAGTTCTCCTAATGAATTTTTTTTACTCGAAATGGTGCAATTTTTTAAAAATATAAAAAGTTACAATGTAACAGAGATAATTTAATTTTTTTATTCAACTTCGTTGTGTAGAAACGTTGTAACAGCTGGGTGTCCAGATCTCTTTAACAATTTTTTCGACATGTTTATGTGCTCATAATATTTAAAAAAATATTACTATTGTATTCGGGAGAGTCTGTAGAATCGATCTATGCAAGGGTCATGTCGACAAGTTTTGCAGTTGAAGCGGAAAAAATGGTTAAAGTTGATCATTTGAAAAAGTTTTGACGTCTGGGTGTCCATATCGTTTTAACAATTTTTTAATCATGTTTATGTGTTCATGATGTTATAAAAAAAAATTACTATTGTATTCGGCAGAGTCTGTAGAATCGATCTATGCAAGGATCATTTCGACAAGTTTTGCAGTTGAAGCGGAAAAGATTGTTAAAGTTGATCATTTGAAAAAGTTTTGACGTCTGGGTGTCCATATCGTTTTAACAATTTTTTAATCATGTTTATGTGTTCTTGATGTTTTAAAAAAAATTATTATTATATTCGGGAGAGTCTGTAGAATCGATGTATGCACGCATCATTTCGATAAGTTTTGCAGTTGAAGCAGAAAAAATGGTTAGAGTTGATAATTTGAAAACGTGATTCTTATAGAATAAACGTTCGTTTCTTGATGTTTGTTCTTGAAAAATCTATTGATTGTTACATAAATAAAGGAATATTTTTGGGAGAGCATTGAATAATTGAGTATTTTCCGGGGTATCTAACGATTAAATAAACATCCAAGACGTCGGAGACGTCCCCAGGTGTTGGAGGTTGATCGTAAATTACGAGGGTAAACTGTCCGTTTTCTGAAAACACGTTCGATCCACCTCGGTAAAGGCTAATTCCAGGTAACCTGCTAGGTTAGCTAGAAGTGTGTCCCGAGAATTCTCGATTACCGTGTACGATGAAAGCCTCGTAGGAGTCCCAGCGTGCTTACCGAGCACTTGGACGACGTCCTCGAGCAAATGCAGGCCCCACGGAGAGCCAGGTGCTTCCTGTTGCCCGGACATGCGACTCAGACTCACGATTTTCCTGTAGCAATCAAGATATACCACTATCTTTCGACCATTTCCATTTCGCACCTCAAACGTGTCTGTCAAACCTCATTTAAAAACTTATTCGCGCTGCTAAAACCTGTTCGGATGTCTCCACTTTGGATACCTAAATCAATTTTAGGTTGCATAATGCTCACATATGTTTTCTAAAATTTTCAATCAAGTGTTAAGGATAAAATAAATTTATTTTTGGAAACTACTCCTTTAAGTGACGAAAAGACGACTCGGCTAACTTTGTGAATGTCCTTCCCGAGAACGACTTAAGATATTTAAGTGAAATAAAAATCAGATGATAGATATTAGGTAGGGGTATTTTACAAATTTTTTCAAAATTTTTGGTTCATTTGTTCAGGTCAGAAATATATATGAAAGTACCCCCTTGTGTTTCAAAAGAAGTACTAAATAACGAACAATTATTTAATTTTTTTCTCGTTTACCACACAAGATATTTTCATGAAATAAAAATCAAATTGTGGGTACAAGTTAGCTCTATTTTGTGTATTTTTTCAAAATTTTAACTCGCTCTTTGGCATCAATTGTTCATTAATTAGAGTTTTCCAAGGAGTTCGATACGCTTGGAAATAATTTCTATAAGAATCGATGGTTATTTGATAACAGGCTTTAATTGGTGAAATTGCAGATGGTCTACGTGTTTGTATCAACTTTGGTTCGGGATAGATGGCATGGCTGCGTCAGCTCCGGTAACGTCGTTACCGCTATCATCGTAATCATATTTTCGCCCTGCAAGACCATCCCGCGAAACAAGATTACGCTACCGCCATGAAAAAGGAAGAGGGGATAGAAAAAATAACGGAACGTGGCCAAGACGTTGTGCTACGAATAAAGAAGACAGGCAATTCATGTGTACGGCTTAGGGTGTCTCGGTAACATGTCGTAACATACTATGGTGTCGCGTTGTATCTTGTTCGATAACAAATTTCATATTTAATTTGAAAATTTTAACACTGGACCCACTGCTGGTCAAATGTCCAGTTTCAGATGTCTTATATTACAATTATTGAAAATTGTATTCTTATGTACTTTATAATTATGAAACTTCTACTATAGCACATTCGTGACATTTTTCTGATTGATGGCACAAATTGGATAATATTGACTCGTTTAATACACAAAATAGTAGAACATCGATTATCCGAACTAATCAGTGGAGCTCATAAAACTAAATGAAATGAAAACTGCGATTTGATAGCTCATCAGGAAAGTCTATCCATAATTTCAACCCTCTAGCTTGATCCAGGGGGTAGTTCATGCAAAAATTGGATTTTTGGTTTTCAGATAGATTTTACCAATTGAAAAAATCCTACCCATCACCAGTACAGAACGGCATACTTGAGAATTTTTTAAGATTTTTTAATCGAAAATGCTAGTCGTCAAGAATAAAAATATATGTCCAAGTATCTCAAAAATTCGGAAAAGAGTGGATTTTTTTGAAAACGGCTTGTAAAAAATTTTACAACGTAGCGAATATAGAATTGAATGTTACCGTGAATTTTTCCAATTTTTTTATTTGAAAATCTCAGCTGCGAGAGCGATAAACACGTAAGCGCTTAAGAAAACGGGGGTAAAAACGGAAGAAATAGCGGTTTTTTTATAGAAGTGTAAAAGTGACGTCATCTAAATTTTTATGATAGCTACATATTGTTATGACGGAAGTCCTTGAATTTTTTCAGATTTTTTTTGGCGACGCATGCGGCGGTGAAAAGAAAAATAAAAACTGATTTAAGGGTGAAATTTGGAATGAATCCATATCTGCGATCATTCCGCGTCACATTAAATCAGCACGAACATCCGGTTAGCTATGAGATCCAGCCCTGCGGGGACGTCTTCTTTATGACGATAATCTGAATCATAATAACATGGATATCTAGGGAAATTTTTTACTATTATCAGGACTTGTGATTCTACAGGAATAAATGGGGGCAATGTATAAATGAAGATTATATTTGTATGACTGCATAGTACTGTCATTTTCATTATATCACCTTTTAAACTTTTTTTCTTTTATGCAATTCTACAGTGTGAATAATTAAACAGGTCAATTTGAATATCTTATGTGTGTTTGATGTTATAGAAAAATGTTAGAACAAAACGTTGTTTAATGTAAAAATGTAAATAATATCATGGTAATGAAATTTTGTTTAATTTCAATAACAAAATAAGAGATTTTCAAAATCAAATATAACGATTATAGAAAAATTATGAAAATCATTTCGATTTTTTATTAATATTTGTTGCTTCAGATTAAAATTTATGGAACTGATGTTTTAATGATTACAAGTTTGGACGGTTATTCTACAATGTTGAAGTTATAGTAAAAATTATTAAAATAATTATGGAAAAATGGTAAAACTAATTTTCAATTTTTTGAATATATTAGTATAAATTTATTAAATTATTTATTGATAAACAATTAACAAAGAAAGAATAGAACACTGTGTTATTTATAAATGGTCGCAGAATAAATTATGAAAATAATTCGTAATTTTCCAAACGTGTTAATATGAATTATTAAATGATTACACGATAAAAAAATCAGCGGGAGAAAGAAGAGAATATTGAAAGCACGGGCTACGGGGAGGGAAGAGCGTGGTATGGGGTCGTATTACCATAGCAATGGTGGCAAATCAAATTGAATAAAAATTTATGTATCAGAAGGGCAATAAAAAGGAATAGATTTGGGGCAGAATGGGGCCGAATCCATCAGAGCCCGGGATCCCGATAAATGTGGATCGTTTGGGTCCAGAGGAGGATTCGACGGCCGCGTATCCCTTCCGATTGGAGCGGGATTGTCGAATTGTTGCCACGAAATTTATTCCACCTACACAAACACCAAGCCAGCAGCGCCGGCCTTTTTCCAGTGAAATCGGCTTTACGATATTACGCTGCCTGGGAAAGTTTGGGACATCCGGTTTATGCGGAGGGATCGTCCTACACCTTGCGATACCGCCACCGTGAACCAGGTTCAGTGATTTCTCTTGGCAAAAATTCTTTACTGGACTCTGCTCGATATTAGTTTGCTAGGGAATTATCCGACAATTCCCTAGAGACGATATTATGAGGTGCTTCTCGGTTACTGTGCGAGATATCTCGATAAAATAAAATTTTATTAGTACGCGGATCTCAGCTTTACTTGACGCATTTTTATAAAAATTTTAGAGCAGTTCTTAAGGATATAAAAAAATTAGTTTTAGTAACTACCCCTTATGCGACCAAGAGGGGACCAGGATTATTAACTTTGTTAATGTTTTTCTCGATAACTAGTCAAGATATCTGAATGAAATAGAAAGAGGTCAATAGAGCCATGTTAGCAATAATTCACATATTTTTCCAGAATTTTAGAACAGTTCTTAATGGTATAAAAAAATTAGTTTTAGTAACTATCCCTTATGCGACCAAAAGGGGACCAGGATTATTGACTTTGTTAATGTTTTTCTCAACAACTAGTCAAGATATCTGAATGAAATAGAAAGAGGTCAATAGAGCCATGTTAGCAATAACTCACATATTTTTTCCAGAATTTTAGAGCAGTTCTTAATGGTATAAAAAAATTAGTTTTAGTAACTACCCCTTATGCGACCAAGAGAGGACCAGAATTATTGACTTTGTTAATGTTTTTCTCAACAACTAGTCAAGATATCTGAATGAAATAGAAAGAGGTCAATAGAGCCATGTTAGCAATAACTCATATTTTTTCCAGAATTTTAGAGCAGTTCTTAATGCTATAAAAAAATTAGTTTTAGTAACTACCCCTTAGGGTTGTCGCACACTAGACCGGCCCGACCCGTACCGGGCGGCACCGTACCAGCGCGGTTGTTTTGTCATTCTCCAATGTAAATCAATGGTCACACCATTAAAGATTTAATAGTGTGCGGCAAACAGCACCATCCGTGTTGCGCCGGAACGGTGCCGGTACGGGTCGGGCCGGTCTAGTGTGCGGCAACCTTTATGCGACCAAGAGGGGACCAGGATTATTAACTTTGTTAATGTTTTTCTCGATAACTAGTCAAGATATATGAATTAAATAAAAAGTGGATAACAGAGGCATGTTACCACTATCTCACATATTATTTCCAAAATTTTAGAGCAGTTCTGAAGAGCTAAAAAAAATTGGTTTCTGAAACTACCCCTAACGTGATTAAAAAGGGGAAGATATTAAACATAGACAAACATTAGTGCTATTTCACATAATTTGTCCAAAATTTTTGCACAACCCTAAGTATTCGGAGTAAAAATAATTTTATCAAAAGCCTCGAAGAAACCCTATATTCCGAGCTTCTGGTTTATTTTCTGTGGCATCCCGTATATTGGAAGCGACGAAAAAGCCGATGTCAATCATTTCCCGAATATTCTTATTGGTATGGCAAGTGTATCAATGGAGGTAAGTCATTTGCGTCGTCGGGGCCGGTAATTGAACGACCCCGCGCACTTCAAAATTTCGCATTGGCCCGCGGGAATTTCAAAGGTGCAACCTCCATCGGATTTTTCGAGGCATAAATCCTAACCGGGTAATTTTCCCGACAACACACGTCGATCCAGCCAATAGGGGAGCCGCTTTGAAGCATATTTTTGGTTGGTTCGTTATCAATGGCCGGGCCTCGACTTGCCGTTCCCTTTATATTTTTGCGGTTCCCGTTCCGCGGAAGAATTACGATGTCTCTCGCCCCGTTTTCAATGCTGCTTTGTCCCTGATTAAAATTTCATGTGTTTTAAAGCGGCCCCTTTTAATGAAAACAGTCTGCCCATCCCTTCCTTTGGGAATAAGCTTTCGTAATTGCCCGTGCAATTTTTGTATTTTAATTATGTGTCACTTAATTAATATAACTTATTTCCCCGTTAATTCTTTTTTAATTAATTGACGGTTTGTGAGATTTTTTTGTAGCTTTTTTACCGAGTGGTTTTTGAAACTGGTACACCCAGTTGTTTGTTGTAAATGGCGTTGGATTGCGCTTACCTGAAACAAAGAAAAATTGCAACATTAATTTTTATTTTTCACGGGATTATACTTTCATAAATATTAGCTAAAATTTCGTATATGTTGTTACTTATGGTTTGAATTGTTTAAGTAATTTTGAAAATATTATTTTAATTATTCTGCGGTGGTATTATTAATGTCAAGAAGAATCTCCGAAGGAGTCGCCACATGAAAAAATTAGGAGAGTCACTCAAAAGTTCAGTCTTTCCGAAAAAGAAAAGTCATTCTCAAAAGTATACTAATTTTCTTGAAAATAATTCGCAATCATCGCCTTTGTTTTCCGTACAGAGCGAATACTTCAAGATTAAAAAAGTACCTCCGGAGGTATAACTATATTTTTGACAATCTTTAGCATTTCTGAACGAAAAAATTAGATCTGTTACACAAAAGTACTATCATAGCGACAAAATAAGATTCATTCCAAAAGTTGAACTAGTTTTCCTAAAAAAAAATGTCCAAATTTCACCATGTTTTGCAGAAAAATCATTTTAAACACCCTTTAAATATTTTTACTTAAATTCCTGATTTTCCCATTAATCACATCCCTTAAAATATTTTTATTTAAATTATGAATTTTTCTATTAATGATGGTTTTTAACATTTTTCTGTATTCTAACAGAAGAGAAGTTTTTAAATATTCCACAGTACTGTCACACGTTCACTCATGTTTCCTTTCGCATTACGAGAAACCATATTGCGAATAACGCAGCGTAGCTTCAGTTTCAAAGCACACACGGAAGTAGTTTTAATACCTCATTTTTTACGAAGGTTTTTGCACATAGCACACCTGTAACATCGCCATTAATTAATTTGCTCGATTCAATTTCATTACTTTAATACCTCCGTTCGTTGAAAGTTGTTTTCCAATCGTAAAACCGATTAGCTTGCCCTATTTATTCGAAAATTCTCGGTAATTTAATGTTAGTTATGCTGATTGCATTTACCGAATCAAATATTAATACTACATAATAATATTATCAGGTCCGTTGTGGATAAACAAAGTTGTTGAAACGTTCACGTTAATTTCTCCGTAATTTCTCTGGCCTTTCTTCCTTTATTTCTTCGTCGTAGGTAATTCCGTATTCATTTATTTATTTAATTAAGAAATGTAACGACGCAGCCTTTAAGCAACCCATTTATTAAAGGTTTAAGCTTGATTCATACGTTACTCTGGAAGAACCGGGCATAAATCTAGCGACCATGGCTGTGGTGAGCGCGAGAAAAACTCAAAGCCAGCATTCAGTTAACGTCGAACAAATTAGCGACGCTGTTTTTGAACGTTAATTATGTCATAATACAACATAGTGGATAATTATAAAACCTCTTAAAGGGGATATACTAGAACGAGAATTTCGAGAAAGATTGTACTTCAGACTGATGTTGTATCGAGTAAAAATGGAGCTCCGGAGGATTAGCTATAACTTCAACAATTATTAATATGTTTTAACGGAAAAATAGGGTAGATACTCGAAATTACCCTCTTTGAGACAAAAAACCGTTCACTTCGAAGAGTGTACAAGTTTTCTATAAAGAAATTGCCAAAGATCAGCTTCTTTTCCTGTCAAGGAATAAATTAATGTTTAAAGTAGTACCTCCGGAGGAATGACCATTCCTACGACAATTATTAAAATTTCCAAACGAAAAAATTAGGATAGATACTCGAAAGTATACTCTCCGAGACAAAAAAAAGGTCCATGTCGAAAAGTATAAGAGTTTCCTAGAAAAAAATTCCTAAAAATTACCATCTTATATTACTTTTAACATCAAAGGTAAAAATTGGGTAAAAGCAGGATAAAAGCTATAATAGCTAAAGACAAGTAAATCTTTGAAGACCGTCCCTGGTAAGATAACTGAGGGCTTCTCCGACCACTGGCTTCCGAAATTTCGGAAAAGGGCTCTTAAAATTCCTAAAAATTACCATCTTATATTACTTTTAACATCAAAGCTAAAAAATTGGGTAAAAGCAGGATAAAAGCTATAATAGCTAAATACAAGTAAAGCTTTGAAGACCGTCCCTGGTAAGATAACTGGGGGCTTCTCCGACCACTGGCTTCCGAAATTTCGGAAAAGGGCTCTTAAAATTCCTAAAAATTACCATCTTATATTACTTTTAACATCAAAGCTAAAAAATTGGGTAAAAGCAGGATAAAAGCTATAATAGCTAAATACAAGTAAATCTTTGAAGACCGTCTCTGGCAAGATAACTGAGGGCTTCTCCGACCACTGGCTTCCGAAATTTCGGAAAAGGGCTGTTAAAATTCCGGGCGGACACGCGGCTTTGCCCGGTCCGTCAGCGAAGTGGTACGTGAAAAAGTGTAGCCGGACATCGTTCAAGCATGGTTCGCCTCAATTTCGCAGGCGATTTTCGATCACAGGGCTCGGACACAAAGAGGCGGCGACAAAGGCAGCAAAAAGATGGCTGGCTCGACGAGCCAAGAGACAACGAAAGAGGCAAAACTGGGTGAAGAGAGGAGGATGGGGGCCGGTGAAAAAGGGAAGATGCGGTGGAAAAATGAAGCGGATAGGTTGGAGGCTGGTCTGTCAGAGGGGACCGTGGCGTGGTTACCTTGGCCGGTTCTGTAAATCAGCCGAAATGCCTTGGAATTGAGTTGTGGCACTCGAGGGTCCAACCGCAAACTGCGCCTAAAGGGAGATCAGCCGCTTCCAGTTATACATACGTCGCCGAGGAGACGCTCCGGGTGAAAGGCCAACTGGGAAACGAGATACATACATATCGACTTGTCGAGCCCCGTTAACATACCACGCTGTCTTGGAAATTTGAAAAAATCTAATTCCTTTTGGTTATACATACCATTTTGCGACTTTATCAATTATTAAGGTAAGGAAATTTGTAAATATTTCGCAATGATGCTTTTTTTGTACGAAATATAGGCACTTTCTGGCAACTATCCTAATTTTTTTTTACCATGAAATATTAATATAATCGTCAAAGATAGTTGTCAGGTTTAAATGAGGAATACAGAAGAATTATTTAAATGTAAATCAATTTTTCTAAATAAATCCTTATATCAATTTCACTTTATGCATTAATTACCACATACATTTATGTGTATACAATGTGGTCAAACTACCACATTATTATCGGTATATGGGCAGATGTAGTAAGGTTACATCTATGTAGTAGGTTATATGTTTGAATTTATCGCCGAATTTCGATGTTACGTCGCGACCGCGTCGATGTCGCGAGCGTTCGGATCGTTGCCCGCCAAATTAATATTGAGCAACTAGTTCAAAACGTACGGATTATTCTAAGACAATTATTTGTTAACAATAGTAATAAAACACGTTAAAAAGAGCGTTTCGTCCCGGACCTGCTAGGGGACTCGTCAGTAAGGCTAATCTAGCAGGTCCTGCCTTATACGCTAGCGCACGCGAGAGATTATAAAGAATAATACGATTGCGATTTCGTCGGTTGTCCTGATCGCTGGACAATGAAAATATGCGATTGCAAAATATAACAAATAGTACGACGGATCGTGCGTTGTACTTGTCTAACCGAGGACTGGAAGGTGTCACGACGTTCGAGCGTAGAATTCAACTGAGTGAACTTGACTTCCAGTCCTAACGCGACGAGAAAGAAAATGCACTGATTGGTTCCTGCCGAAAGTTGCATTTCCCAATCAGCGCGCTTTAGGCTGTTTATGTCTCCTTCCCGTAGCCTTGAATGAGGCCTTTGTACCGAGGAGTAGGATGGCCTTTAACGAAGTCGACGACGGGTCTCGGTAATTTGACCCTTCTTTATGACCGCGGCGGTCCTTCGGAGGGACGATATTTATGACACTCGAAATCGTGGAAAACTAAACATCTAGCAGATGTCTCGACTGGTCGCCGAGTGCCGATAGTTCAATTGTTTTCAGTCACGAACTTGTCATAAATAATCTCCGATTATTCGGAGCATTCTTGCACGGTTCTTGCGCGACGGAACATTCGATTTGGCCAATAGATCGATTGACGATCGGTTACTTATATTTCCAAATGTCTCCACGTTTCCTCACTTCCATGTATACTGTCCGAGCAGCAACATGTTAGTCTTTAATATATTTCTGAAATTTAAGTAGAAATTACTTTGCAACACTAAGCAAGTGAGTAAGGTTTTATTAATTTTATGTTATGTTATTTTTCTGATGGTGTTTTCTTAATATATTATATTACTCTGTTCATTGTTATTTTACAGACGTAATGATTACGATTATTCTCTTGATAATGATCTAAATGGAGATCGAAACGTTGAGAAATTATATTGTGTTAATTTGCAAATAGTGTTTTAGTATTAATTGATCGAACTAATGCGCCGAAAACATTCAAATTTTGCGTTAGCAACTTGCGATCGACATTGATTTAACATTTAAATCAATGTATATTGCAAGAGTATATAACAACATGTTAACATCGGCGTATGCAAACTAGAATGAACAACGAAACATAGAAACATATTATAAATATAATACGACGAACGACGATCATTCATAGTAACGCATCTAAACACGCATATTGATTAATTATAATACAGAGTGAATATTCAACACTCCAACAATAGTTACAACAAATTTTCTGAAAGCTTAAATAATTAGGTAGGACACTTTCCGAAAAGTCCATTTTCATACGAGTTTACGTAGAGCATTTTCGGAAAAGCTCCGGTTCCCTTTCGATACAGCGAGGATCAGCCGAGTCGGAAGCGATCCCGCAGCAACTCGGGTAATTACCTAACTCGGTTAATCGCCTAATATGTCGAAACTACCCGAGGACGCGATAAAACAATGGAAAAACGAAGGCAAGAAGCAACGAAAACGCGATGTTGGGGCGAACCAGCGCCGAAAAAATGCGAAAGACGATGCTCCGGGATCGATGGAATCTGGGTCAGCCCCGGAGAATAGCAAAAGTTCCGGGCACTATTGTGCAGTACGCGACCATAATTCCGACCAACAAGGGAACTTCGGTAACTAGGCAATTTCGACATTCTTGAAACTTTGTTAGCTCGCAGCAGCCGAATATCGGGCGATATTAATTTTTAATCCTGAAACATGTGTTCCTCCACCGACTAACATCCCCTTCACCTAACCCAACCCTCCATTAACTCGCCCAATTTTTCTTGGCGAAGTGTTGAACACGTTGCTTCAACTCGAGTAGTAAAAATCGGAGCTTGTTGGCACGCGTTAATATACGTATGACAAGTTCTAAGTCGGTACCACTACCACACAGGTAGTTATAGGATGAGCACGGTTTTATGAATTATGCTCTATTTCTTCTGGTCTGCTCAACAAAAATTACTAAAAAATTCATTAACATTCTACTCAATTGCACACATGACAGTGAATTATATTACATGTCTCGTTCTCAATGATAGTATTGTAGTCATGCTTGTCATCACAGCTTCACGTCACAACGTTCAACGCATATTTAATCTGAATTTGGCGCTGTTCCGGCATTCCGTAGGCTGCAGATCCCTCTCGCCGTCGGCGTCGTCGCGTAGCCGCGCGGATGACGTCACGTCTTCCGCGCGGCCCCCTCACCCAGTGAGGCCAGATGAGACCGGTTTCGGTCTCATACCCTCTCCAGTTTTACCCTTTCCACTATCCCATTCCACCACCATGAGTAGGTACACTCCAACGTCCCCCACTAACACCGTAGACTGGACTGCGCACGCGCAACGTGTCACATATTACTCTGGTCCAGTGATGGTATATTGCGCTTGTTACACGCGCATGCGCGACGATTTTAGCGTCAGTAAAGTACAAAGTTGAGCTAAAATGGGGTGCCTTGGTCACCTCGCATAATTCCACTACATTTTTTTTGGATGCATTGTGCTCTATGCTTGTTTGTAGCTCCTTTTCCAATAGTTGACATTATTATACAGTTGAATATATTAACATTAACTTACCAAAATTTCGGAGCACGCTCGCCCTGTCATGTCGTCTTGCACTTTCCGATGGGGTCCCGCCAATAACAGTCCCCCTCTACTTTCCCCACAAGATAAGGACGTACGTACGTTCCTGCATTTTTTCGCGCATGCGCGTGTAACAAGCGCAATATACCATCACTGCTCTGGTCATCAGAGAGAGGGTACATCGTTTCCCCTCGATTACCCCGATCTGGCTTCACTGCTCTCACCTCGTTAGCCACCGAACAGGTGGATTTTCGGTTACCTACCGGCTGATCGGCACTCGTCTGTCTACAGTATACGCGTAAACACATATTCCGAACACCGCTATCGCCGTTATCGCGTATCTCTCTAATTCGTCATCCCGCATTCCTTCATCGCGTTTTACTGTTCGTTCTCATCGTCATTGTATTGAGTTGTGACTAAGTGGATTAAACGTTGTTACTCAAGTGTACATTTATTGAATACCAATTACAATTCCCACTGATTCGCGTATCCGATCTCTAACAGGCGCTCTTCCATCGCCTACTTCTCTCTAATTATTCCTTTATTCTCATATTCTCATATCGTTTCGTTGTGCCGAAGCGTCGAGAACGTTTTTTCGCATAGCGCTCAAAAGATAAGGTAAATTTTAACAAGGCTTTAATTATAAAATGCCTGACCACAAGAAGAAGAAGCGGTCGAGATCTCGTTCACGGGTGCACCGTAATTCTAAGCGCAGATCTGACGAAAAATTCGATCAACTGCAGAAACAGTTAGATAACCTAACAAAAGTGGTAGACTCTCTAGCGAATTTACAAAAAGAGCAGAATTCGTCAAATCTACCTTCAAAAGACATTATACTAATCGGTAAGTAAAATTACTGTTTTGGTTGTTTCGCTCGGTATTCTCAGCTTTCCACACGAAAGTTGAGAGGTAATACCCATACGGTCTTACCGGTCTATACGACATTATTCTCAGCTTTCCACACGAAAGTTGAGAGGTAATACCCATACGGTCTTACCAGTCCATACGACATTAAAAATCAAAAAGATTGCCACAGTCTATACGACTTTAAAAATTAAAAAAAAAAAAAAAGTGTTATTGTGATTATGTTCAATAAGAATGATATTATCACAATTGCACAACAAGGGCTATTTAATATTTCTTCTGCTCCTTAAATTTCACAGATGTAGAAAATACGGAGAATAATTCGAATTTAGTCGAAGTTGAAGAAGAATTATTAGAATCTTCCGAGCTTGAAACATCAAAAAGTAGTGTTTTGGAGATTCTAGGAATAGATCCCAATGATTCCAAATTCAAGGAAGTTAAATATCATCCAGAACTAAAGAATACTTGGTTGAAATGGAAAAATGAAGGTCTTCCAGAAAAGAATAAAAAGGAAATTCTAAAATTCTATAATAGAAAAGGGGACTTCTACACCGAAGCTCCTAAATTGAATTTGGAAAT
This sequence comes from Lasioglossum lativentre, assembly GCA_916610255.1. Lineage (NCBI taxonomy): Eukaryota > Metazoa > Arthropoda > Insecta > Hymenoptera > Halictidae > Lasioglossum > Lasioglossum lativentre. Next base: position 8,801,504 of record OU744355.1, on the reverse strand, counting down.
AAGTCCATTCCTTTCAAAAAGTACAAAAAAGAGGGATCAACATTTTATGGAAACGCAGAATTGTGTGGGCACAGCCATAGCTGCCTTAGGTGCTGCAGTCTCTATGTTAATAGAGCCTCCAGAAGATGGTTTAGATAAGGATACGTTTACAGATTATATAAGCCATGCTGGTCAGATTTTAACTGATGTTTTTCATCAACAGTTGGTGGCAAGAAAATCTTTTATCACACCGCAGTTGAATAAAAGTGTCAAACCGATGGTAGACACGATGTTTTCAGACAGATGGCTTTATGGCGATAATCTCAAGGACAAAGTCAAGGATATTAAAGAGATCGAAAAGGCTTGAGAAGGCTTAAATAAGAAATGTAAAAGATTTTACTCTAGATTCCCAGATCCGGAAGCAGAAGCTGTAGATGCTTTTCGCCTACGGCGAGCTCGTTTGATCTTATTATTATTTCAGAATTTTTGGTTGCAAAATCGGTTTTTAAAAAATTCAAGAAGCATAAAATTGTCGATTTTATGTTAAAGTTTTCATGTACCACGTTTATATTATTACGTTAATTGTGCCCCATCTTGATTACTAATGTGTATTTTTTTCCGATTTTTCGGATTTTGCGAACAGGCATTTTGCAAAAATTGGAAACATTAAAAAATTCGAAAAAATGCATATTTCGTATTGAAGTTTTGGAGATACCAGTTTTATAAAAATTTAGTAATGAGGTATTGTTGAAACCATTGTTCTTAATTTTTTTCAAAATTTTGTATATAGTGCAATGTTGTTAAAAAAATTGAAAATCAGTTTTTTTTATTACTTTACTTTTTTTTAGATGTATTATGTAATATTGAAAATTTTTATATTCAGAAAAATAATGTACAAACTTAACAATGGAATATAAAATATTTTATTTGCGTTATATTTCAATATATGAGCATAAGTGCCAACAGTATCGTTTGGCGCAGACGGTTAGGTCTCCGGCTGTGAATCATTGTAGCCCTTGCAACGAATAATTTTTTTTTCTTTAAATACTTTTTTTTATGCTTTGTTCATCATAAAAATGTTTTATGCAATAGTATCTCTGGCTACAAAAATTTTTCATTATGTCTCGGTTGCAATGTTTTTCACATTACCATTTTCATTTATTGATTGTGCTGAATATAAAATGGTATGGTGCTTCTTATTTTTACTATTCCCCTATGTTATGTTGTTTCTTTTCATTTATTATTAGAAGAACTCTTAATTTTCAAACATTAGATATTTTGGCGTTTTGTTATCTTCACAATGGCAATTGATGTATCATAAACCTACAGAGTTTCATGTCCTACGATTGCGAACGATTTATAACTGCTGCAACGCTCAAGAAAGGGCAAAGTACCAACGGAGAAATAGAAGGCCAGCCTCCATTTTTACTATATTCCACCCGCAGTTTAAAAATAATAATAACACTTTAAAAATATATGTCAAATGTCTGTACAATAATTATGTGGATACGAAAGAACAGAAAAAAGTGTTTAACGAAAAAAAGTATTCGGTGCGGGATTCGAACGAGGGCCAAAATATTCGCAGCTGGAGACCTTACCGCAATCGCTAACCAAACCTGTTGAAAATGGTGCTCATATGTGTATTAAAATATGAAACACAAATAAATTATTTTATATTGCAGTTTTTTTGTACATTATGTTTCCCAATATAAAAACGTTTATTATTGCATAGAACACCTATAAAAAGGTAAAGAGGCATCCAAAAAGTTGTATTTTAATTTTTTTAACAACGATGCACTGTATAAAAAATTCTGAAAAAATTAAGAACAATTGTTTCAATAATATCCAACTACTGAATTTTTATAAAACTGTTATCTCTACAATTTCAATACGAAATATGCATCCTTTTCGAATTTTTGGAGGTTTCCAATTTTTTTAAACATGGTTGCATAATCCGAAAAATTTGAAAAAAATCTCAGTTATGTGAGCTACCAGGTAGAATATTCATGAATTTTTTCATAATTGTTTGTTGAGTATGGTGTGACTAAAAATAAATATAGTTTAGGAACATCTTTCGCCATTCTATGCGGTTATACATTGAAAATCGACAAAAACAAGTTATTTAGAAAATACAAAACATATTTCAGCATACACCATAAAATCCGATTTTTACACAAAATTTTAGTCCTTCGATATCTTTTTTAGACCAAAAGTTATAGCAAAATATGTGCCGCGCCGCGCCGTAACGGGAGTGCGCTACCTCCAGATTGCGCGACTCATGCGTCCGAAACTTCGGTAAAACGTGAATTTCGGAAGAACGCATCGAGTCGAATAGGCAGCTCACACGAACAGAGTAGAGGTGCGCTTGTGTGTGTAGCGCGCGCGCGCGCGCAATCGAAAAGGCACTCACACGGGCAGAGTAGAGGCACGTGCGTGTAGCGCGTGCACAATAGAAGCAACGTAAAGTGACGATGATACGTCGGAGTGGGGGGGCCTAGCTGGCCAAGCCAGCGGAGGGGAACGTCCCACGTCCCACGATTCTGGCATCACTGCCTTCCACCTTAGCGGAATGAAGATATGGGAGAACGAGCCAATTGTCGCTCGCGATCCTCGATTGGGCGAGGCTTGTCAAACCGATGGCCCCAACTCTGACGTATCGCCTCCGACTTCGTTTCCACTGCACTACGCATGCGCGTACCTCCACTCTGTCCGTGTGAGCAGAGCTGACAAATAATATTTTAAATAGTAGACAGTAAATAATCCTATCTATTTTAATGTATGCGTACAACATTGAAAATAAAGTATTTTATTTGATGCAGCAATTTTTGAAAATAGTATCTTTTTTTAAGAATGTTGAGAATATTTGTATAAAATAAGGGTTCGAATTCAATACATTAATAAATACATATAAGTAAATAGTTTCCTAACGATAAGGTACACTGTATGTTTATTAACAAAACATATTGAAAATATAGAAGATGGTACATATACCAAAAAATATTGCGAACCTTTGAGACTTCATTTACTATCACGTTTGAAATCTCGATTTCGTGATTTTTTCGATTTTTTTTAACACGCAAGGCAAACTGCCACTGTTAGCCACTCAAAATGGAAATTACGATGGATTCCGAAAAACGTAAATGAAGGAAAACGTATACTTTTATCAAAGAAACCGTATTAAATGCTTTGAAACAAATAAAAAATCTAGATTCAAAGACACTGTCTCAATTACTTTCATTTTCACAAAACGGAGAAGTATTTGACTTTTTTTTGTTTTATGGAAAAAAAACAAATGATAGTAGTCATACAAACATTGTAGAATTAGAATTATTTCAATATTTGAGCGATAGTGATACAAAAATTGAAAGTATTACAAAATACAAATGTATGAAAACATTATTTTTAAAATACAATACACCTATTCAGTGCTCTGCACAAGTTGAGAAACTTTTTAACTTTGCTGGTGTCACGTCCGGTGGTCCAGTCATTAATAATAAAATTAACAAAATCGACGATATATTTTTGATTATTGTCAATAATGTTCCACGGGAAGTAATCATTGAATTTTATAATTGTTAAGTTATTAAATATTGTATCAAGTTACGAACGTTAGAATTAAGAAAAACCATAAGATACATTTCGCAGCCAACTATATGGGATTACTAATCCATTAGATTTATTTCATAAATAAAACTCACTTTAAATTCAGTAAACTTATTAGACAAATAGGAACACCGCGAAATCTATGAAAGATACCCACTATGGTAGGATACTGTGAATACAGTGCAGAGTTTTTGGGCTGTCAACAATAATATGTATACCAAATGCTAGCTCACTTACCAACAAAATATAATCGAAAATGTAATATGCGGCCGGAAAACAAAACGAATCATCCACAAAACCCATTCATCATCGAACAATGTGAAAAATAGTTCGGAAGAAACATAACACCAATTAAACTATTATGGTTTGCAGCGCCACCACGAAAGAGTATCAGCCTTAGACCATATACAGGGTGTTTCTAAATTCCTTCAGCTCCCGGAAATGGGCGGTTCCTGAGGTCACATTTGAAGCGACATTTTTCTTTTGCAAAATGTCCGCCGGGGCTTCGTTTGGGAGTTATTCACGAAAAACACGGACCAATCAGAGCGCGAGTTAGACCCGCGATGGCTGGCTTCGTGCGGCGCGCCAGAGTTTTCTACTTGAAAAAGCGTAGCGGTACGCCGCACAGTGGGGACATTTGACCAAACTCGATTCAAAATCAAAGAACTTTCGACAGAAATGAGGTAGAGCGATGAATTTTTTTTTAAATTAAAGCTGAAACTTTGCAGAATATAGCAAAAAATAGGGAGATTATGGTACAAACGTTTTTTAACCTTGATAAAATTCGTTAAATTTGTACAATTTCAAGAAAATTGTGGTTTTTCAATCACCACGCGCGGAAAAAATTTTTTTAATACATGCTAAACATCATTTCCCGTGGATTTTTTCACGCTGATTTCAAATATGGTTTCAAAATTTATCTAGGACATGCGGATTTTGAAAAGATTTTTTTTTTGACAAACAACTAATGCAATCTTTTTTTTGTAGAAATGATTTAATAACACATTAGTTTGCAGGTATATCGTATTTTCATATATGGAACACAATAAAAATAATAATAATTAATTTCTTCATGTTTTGTAAGTAACTCAAAACGTTAAAATACTTAATTATTATTATTTTTATTGTGTTCCATATATGAAAATACGATATATCTGCAAACTAATGTGTTATTAAATCATTTCTATGGAAGATTGCATTAGTTGTTTGTCAAAAAAAAAAAATTTTTTCAAAATCCTGTTGTCGTAGACAAATTTTGAAACCAGATTTGAAATCAGCGTGAAAAAATCTACGGGAAATTATGTGTAGCAAGTTCTAAAAAAATTTTTTCCGTCCGTGGTCTTAGAAAAACCACAATTTCCTTGAAATTGTGCAAGTTTGACGAATTATTTCAAGGTGAAAAAAGGTTCGTACAACAATCTCTATAATTATCTCGTATTCTTCAAAGTTTAAGCTTTAATTTAAAAAAAATTTCATTGCTCTATCTCATTTCTATCGAAAGTTCTTTGATTTTGACACAGATTGCATCGGTTTTTCCCACTGTGCGCCGCGACGATGCACAGTGCGGCATGCAATGGACAAAAATCAAAATAATAATGGTTCGCTTCTAATCTAATTATCCAATAAAATCATCAGTCTGTAACTAAGGAATGTATATGTAAAAACTAGTATCGAAAAAATTCAATACGGGGTCAATAACAGCCAAGAGTTTATTGTAGTTTAAATGCTAAAAAGTTAGATTACTCGTGCTCTAGTTGCTCTTTTAGACTGGTTTTTGTTTTAAACTGTTTGTTACAACTTAAGTTTGGAGAATTTGACCAGAGGTATTCATAATTTTAACTGGCAATTTAGAAATACCGTTTTTTCCTTTAAATGCAATTTACAAAAAAACGGCTCAAAACATCTTGTAATTTTCAATGTTCTGTATCAACAAGATGTTGTAGTATATTGCTATATGTATAATTTTTTCCGGCGATAATTTGCAACACTCAATGTTATTTAATTTTTGTTACAGAAATGCATTCGTAATCGCAATTTGCTTGAAGCTTGGATGTCCGAACATATTTATTCCCAGAAAAAATCAAAAGTTAAACAAAAACTTTGTTCTTTATTAAACGTGAACGTTATATCAGATGAAGTGGAAAAGAGAATAAAAGCTTTTTGTGTGGCACTTGCAAGAAAGTGCAGAGACAGTTACCGAAATCGGTGTCACCTATTTAAGCATTATGTATAGTGAATATAATTAAATTTAACCATATAATTAAAACATATTTCGAACAAAAGTAGTACAGTATACAGTTTACAACAAACTGCAATAACAACTTATCATAAAAAACTTTTTTTCATTAAAAAAAAAATATGAGGATAAACTTTTTTATTAATGGAACCTTATATTTTTGGTGCATTAATCGATGTACATCTTTGTATTCCCTTTAAAAAATTATTAAGGTACTTAGGTGAAAAATTGATTAGTTTAGAAGTTATCTAGAGACGCGGTAGCGTCTCGACGCCAAGTACATGAATCAATTGTCGCTACCGCGTATCTTTTACTCGTAAACCGGGCATTCCAACCTAACCTGAAACTTTTTTCGTTAATATCTCATGTCGCCTGCAATATTTTCTAAATTGAAAGGCATTTTTCTATATGTAAACCGCATATAAGCTTTCGAATAAGACCAAATTCAATAAAATCGGTCTACGTATGACAGAGATATCGTAATATCATGTCATGGATCTGTCAGAAATGGTAGGATTTTTCTTCTTCGTCAAGAAATTTTCGTCAACATAATACGTATACTCGTTAGACACACACATTCAGCGAAAAGGACTAACACACGTGTTTCGTTCGTCGACTCTCGGGATCATTCGGCAGGGCTCGGACTCGCCAAAAGGACTAACACACGTGTTTCGTTCGTCGACTCGCGGGATCATTCGGCAGTGGCAGGGCTCGGGCTCGTCGTCTGTCATTGGAAATAGATCTCTCATTTCTCGTTCATAACCTGCCAAGTGTCAACTTTCATAACCTGCCTAGTGTCAAATAAGGTAAGTTGTCATAAACATATTACATTAATTTCATTCTAACACAATAAATTGTGCGTTTAACGCTTAAATTTCTTGCAACAAGACTTTCTGCCATGCGTTCTGCGTACTTCACCGATAAACATATTAAATTATTTTATGTAGAGCTTATAGAAACGAAGGTCCCACAGGCTACTTTCGCACAAGTTTCTGTCTGAAAATGTGTATCATGCTCATGCGACATATATTCTAACAAATTGCAGCCAGAATTGTAGTGTTTACCAATCTTAATTACAAGGTAAGTTGCCAAAATCTGAATTGCCAGATATCTTTATCGATACCAGTAAACTGGTTTAAATTTAGACTTCTTATGTAGAGTTTATAGAATAGAAAAAATGAAGGGGCTGCACAGGCTTGGACATCGTCTGATCCGGAGAAGATTATGGATAATTCAGAATAATTCGTGCAACAAGACTTTTTGCCATGCGTTCTGCATACTTCTGAAAATCCTGCTCGGGACACATTGTATAGATTCTACGCTTACTATAATAAAAGACCAATATATTTTTATAATAAGCTCTACGTTAATTTGTAATAATCTAATCTCCTCCTTTAGAAGCTAAAGACAATATATTACATTTGGTCTTCTCTATATGTATAATAAAAATGAAATGCTGTTCGTTGGTCACGATTTGGCTAATTGTTTTTTTAAAATGTCGTTGTAGTCCGAATCAGGTTTTTAGAGTTAAAAAAATTGGAAACGTTGCCCGGAAACATGGAAAATTCGGGAAAAATGAGCCTACCCACACCGCGACCGCCGCGAGAGGGCCACGACGCGACGGCGTCACCTACCGCGGTCACCGCCAGATGGACAACGCGAACTAGCGACTTTCTCGCAAGTAAAGTTTAGCGCGGGCGGTACTAATATGCGTAGCGGACGCGGATCAATTCACAGGCTTGTCCTGTTTAAAAAAAGAAAGATATCGACCAATATTGACTCATATTGACCTTATACTAGTACTTGCCAGAGATGGGCATTATCTAAATAAAAAATTATTCAAATAAGTTCTAGATAAAATAACCTGTATCTTTTGCCTTTTATTCGAAGTCGATTGCAGCGCCACAATGTATCTGTAACTTCATCTGTCGAGCGCTCGGTTTGGAGAGTTTATTTGATCTGTCTCTCCGATGATTTTCTGGTTATCTTCGACTTTTATTTGAGAGTCGAATACAGCGCCACGATTTATCTTACGGTTGTATCTGTCGTTAATTTGGTCGCAGAGTATCTGCCAGATTTTATTGAAAGAAATAGATTCGTAATCTTATGGATTATTTGAAATCCCAGATGTCGCGCGAGATTTATCCGTCATCTTTATTCGTTATTTGAAGCTCGATTTAGCCAAACGATTTATTTGACGCGTTTATTCGAGACGAGTAACTGGCAGAGATGAAAATCACATGTATCTTTATTCGTATCTTTATTTGATTTCAAATAACTGAGATCTTGATCCGACGTTGCCACGTCGTAATACATACGTAATGTAATACGTGCCACGTATTTACAGTGACATTCATTATTATTCCATATTCGGGCACTCTTATAAGGACCATAACAATTGTTTAAACAAATACATTTATATTATTTAAACGATCGTTTAAATAAACAAATTTTATTATTTAAACACACGTTTAAACAAATAGAGTTTCATTATTTGGACGATTGTTTAAACAAATACATGTGTATTATTTAAACAATTGTTTAAACAAACAAATTTGTATTATTTAAACACATGTTTAAACAAATAGATTTTCATTATTTGGACGATTGTTTAAACAAATACATGTGTATTATTTAAACAAGTGTTTAAACCAACAAATTTGTATTATTTAAACACATGTTTAAACAAATAGATTTTCATTATTTGGACGATTGTTTAAACAAATACATTTCTATTATTTAAACAAGTGTTTAAACCACCAATTTTTTATTATTTAAACACATGTTTAAACAAATAGATTTTCATTATTTGGACGATTGTTTAAACAAATACATTTCTATTATTTGAACAAGTGTTTAAACCAACAATTTTTTATTGCTTAAACGATTGTTTAAACAAACAAATTTGTATTATTTAAACAATTTTCGTCAGTTTTTGCAATGAGTAAAAGTCTGTAGAATAAATGGAAATGTCATTGGGTTTCACCATCTTTAGATGACAGTATTATTATAAACATTGCATATACACAGACATTGCATGCAATATGCAATGACTCTGTATTAGAAAATGCTCTGCTACGGCAGCGGACTCTATCGAAATGGAACGGTCAGCTAGTGAAATATATGACGTAAACATTTGGAAAAACGACAGAACCGTAATACAAATAGAAATATATCTTTTTCACAAGTAAGTATTTTATACTTAATATCGCATAACCTATATGTATAACCTATGTGAACAAATTTATTTATAGATTTCCGAAAGATCGACAATTAAGAAAAAAATGGATGAAAGCAATTTATTGTGTTTGTCCTAAACATTTTGGAAGTGATGGCTTTGTTGGAAATTCTTGGAGTTCCAAGTGTGATACCTTGATACCTTGATATCTTGTGTACATGAAGTGTCACGTATATAACCAATAGAAGTAATGAACGTCCCATGTATTCAAATAGAAAATGAAAGTACAAGGTATAAATCCTTTTATAATCAAAACTTGAACTTAGTCTGCAATAGATTAAATTTGTATAATTTCCATATAATTTGTTTTCAGCTTAAATCATGAAATTGCCGATGAAGATCATAGTTTACAGTCTGCTGCTTGTACCGATGAAGATAATTTATCATTTCAAGAGATACCTTTGAAAAGGAAGAGCAAAAACAACAAACAAACAGAAGACTGCTTAAAAAAGTTGGAGATTCAAATGAATTATTGAATTGAATGTCATAAGAGAAGCGTGGATGTATCGCTAAAAGAACTTTAGTTAAAAAGTATAATCAAATTAAAACATTACAACAAACAAACAGAAGATTTAGAGTTAGATCTTTAACTTTTGTAAGTAGTCTTTTGTTTGTTTGATGTAATGTTTTAATTGCAGGTTACAGTAGAATAAGATTTAAAGTAAAAAGAATTATTTTAATTTGTAACCAATATTTAATTGCACCTCACACTCTGAATGCATCTATATATGGTGTCAGAGTGTATATATATATATAACTAAATACTTATATATATGTAACTAAATATAATAATATCTAAATACATATAAGTATATATATATACATATATGTATTTAGTTAAATGCATCTATATATGGTGTCAGAGTGTGAGGTACAATTAAATATTGACAATACTTCACAACATTGACAATATTTCGTACGTAACCTTTGTAAATAAGCGATATGGTACAGTAGTAACAATTAGCTTCGTTTTTATTATTACAAATTAACATTTTTTATTTTCGATTGCTGCCACTTTCCATACTTTTATAATACACAAATTGTTATATTTTCGAAGGTTCAATTTCGTTACATTTTCAATAAATTTGTTAAACCTTCAAAAATAAGACATTTTTAGTAACCTACAAGCTCTCCTTGTTCTATGAGCTCCACAGTTTTTAATGCGGTCATTTGTACATTTAGTATTACGACTTGGCAACGTCGGATCAAGATGTCAGTTATTTGAAATCAAATAAAGATAACGAATAAAGATACATGTGATTTCATCTCTGCGAAATACTCGTCACGAATGAAAAAATTGAATAAATCATCTTGCTACGTCGAGCTTCGAATAAATCTTGAGGTTAAGATGAAAATCGTTCCCCTGAATCGAACAGATAAATTCCCAATATCCAAAATCTGACGGATACGCCGCAAGATACATGGTGGCGCTGCCTTTAACTCTCTGTGATGTCGCCCTAATTGAAACGAGCGCCATCCTGCGTATTGGTGTGGTACTGTCTAAAATTTGTGTTAGCCGCGCATGTTTGAATGCTGAAATGAGTAGATCCGTTGTTATGGTCCCGTGAATGCGTAGTTAACAAATAATGTGATAAAAATTAGAAGGTCACTCGAGTAGAGAGAGAGAATAAGAAGAAAGAAGACCATCAACCCTTCTGATTGGACGCCCCGCCAAAGATGCATCCTGAAACAGAAGCTTGACGAAAAAAAAAGGAGAAAAACAAAATTAATTAATGTTTGAAGTACGCGCAGAGATAAAAAATCATCGATTGATATCACATCGCCTCCAGAAAGCTTGTGTTTGAAATACAGAAAAGCCTTTTCAATCATAAATTCCTTCTTCATTATTTAATATTTATCCATTTCCTACATCAGTGAAGCCGCGCTCGGGAATTTATACTTCAGTATTTAAGGCGTACGAATCCCTGCCGTGAAAGCTGCAGCATTGTATCTGCTCGTGGCGTATCTAGAAGGAGTTTTGCAGTTTTGAAACCAAGCGGGATATCACATCTCAAATAATTGTGAAAGATAAACTGAAAATTCTCACGCTGTATCTTACGGATAGTGCCTCTCGAATAACTTCTCGCCGCTAGAGGCGTTGAATACGCATACGGCGTTACTTCGAGCTTAGATAACCTACAGATGTCAAATGAAATTGTTTGGAAAGTATCTTGCAGATAAACTGTGTCGAATATGTATTTCAGAAAAATAAGTACAGATAAAAGATAACCGAAAATTATCTTTTATTTAAAAATTTTAGATAAAAAATTGCCCATCTCTGGTACTTGCTAAACGGTATACCCAACCTGCTCCCCTCAGATTCCCTCAGTTTCCCTCAGTTTCCCTCTGTTGTACTTCGATTGGCGCTGAAGGGATGTCCGCGCTCGCATAACCGCGATCCTTGTATTATATGTATATTTTATCATATATAATAGAATAGTATACAGTATACTAGAAAGTATAATTCGTCATCTCTGTAATTAATAGTATTAATATCCTACCGCTTAGTTTTAATAATATGCAAATTATCATTAAAGACGAATGGTTAACAATTGAATATTTTCATACATTATTACAAGTTAACTGTAATTATATAGACCACGCGAAACATGGAGGGTTCAATGCCCTGATACAATTCAACCAGTTCCTGAAAATCAGGATCACATACAGATTTTGCACAAATGCGATAATTTTGAAACCAATGCAGGGGGACACTGGATTTGTTGTAACTTTTATAAATATGATGAAAGAAGACTTTATATTTATGATTCTCTTAATTACAAAAAGTTGCATAGTCATCATAAGATTTATCTTGAGAAGTTATACCCGTTTTTTAACAAACATGACGGTAAAATTGACGAAAAATGTATTGAATTTCCACATGTGCAAATTCAACCTAACAGCCGAGATTGCGGCGTTTTCGCGATTGCATTTGCTGTTTCGTTATTATTCAAAATATTTCCAGACAAAGTAACATATAATCATGCGTTGATGCGTCCACATTTGATCCAAATGTTTCAATCTAATCGTATCGAACATTTTCCATGCATTCAGGATCATCAACAATTAACACGTTGTGTGCATGATATGAATCTGCAATTGGTAGGACAATTAATAAAAATCCCTCTTGTGGAAACGATCCTCCATTTAAAGTTGGTCAAAGTTACATTACTAACGAAACAGATAAAATATTCCCAGTTCAAAATGTATCACTTAGTGACAAAAAAGTCACGATACCAAGTAATAGGACAGAATACATGTCTAATTATCATAAAAGACATAAAGAGGAAATTAATTTAAAAAGAAGAGCTGCTTATAAAGCAAAGAAAGGGAAGTGTAATATGAAAAAAGTCTCCGTCGCGCACGCGCAACATGTCTCCCATTCCCATTCCCATTCGCCCCACTGAATCCTCGTCGCGCTCTGGTCATCAGAGAGGGGGTACCTCGTTTCACCGTGATTCCCCTCATCTGGCTGCACTGTTCTCCATGGTAACGGTGGATGCTGGTGGGAGGCAGTGGGCGCTGGGGTAGGGGCGCTCTTGCCTCAATTGAGGCAAAAATGCCCATCACAAAAAGCGGAAAGTATATTATGAAAACTATGAAATACGTAAACAGGATAATTATAATAAAGTAGCAAAACGTTGTGCTGCTCTGAAAGTAATAAAAAAGTATCGTTATATTGCTGTAACAAATAACAATATAGCAACCAAACATAACAAAGAAACGTATATTAGAAAACTTTCAAAAATTATTAAAATGCCGTCCCGAGAAGGAAGTAGATTGGAAGCTGAGCGTATAATAAAATGGTGCTTTCATATTAGGCAAAAGTACATTTTGGAAATGAGGAAACTTTTGAAAGATTGTAAAGAAAAAGTGGAAATTTCCTTAACGCGCGCAGCAGAATGTTTAGAAGTTCATGACAGGATTAATGCTTTGTGTGGACAATCCAGACATACATCTTTCTCAGAATCATATTTTGCGGAAAGTTCGTACCATACTTTCAGCGGTTCTGAATCAATCATAATGAACTCGGAAGGGAAAGCTATAAACGTTCTACCTGTATTGAAATCGAAGAATACAACAAAAGCATGGTGTTGTAGTTATCTTTGTAAAACAAAAGATGTTGAAATTCTGAATAATTTACAGGATTTCTTCGAACAATTGTTAGAATGTTCATTAAAAAAGGTACATAAGTTGAGCAACCATATCAATAGCTGTTCCAATAAAATACATACTGAAAAAGTTGGCCATTCTCGTGGTTGTTACATAAACCCTAAATTATGTAAGTCCAATTTTTTAGCCTTAGAGATTTTGGCACCTCACTTTCCAGATTTACGAAATTTGAAGAGAATCATATACAGAATAGCGAACATCCATAAACAACTATTACATAATTTAGACAAAGCTTTAAACGATAGTGACCTTGAAACACTTCAGCCTCTTTCCGAGCTTGCTGTGTTATTCGTTGAAGCATTACAAAAAGATAATACCGAAGTAAGCTTGAACGAAGAAGAGATTATATCTCGATATTATTTGGCATTTAAAGCTTTCACAAAGCGGTCTATGGACACGTCACGCCTACCGTGCGTTTCCTGCGAATTTCTAAAAGAACACATAAGGGAAATGTAATGCAAACATTGTTAAATCATATTGGAAACAAAGACGGTGACGTGCACTTTATTTGCCGATATTGTCACGATAAGATTCGCAACAATTCTATACCACCAAAATGTATTTTAAATAACCTTGATGTACATGCAGTTCCAGAAATAGCAGTGTTGAATGAGTTCGAACGAATTCTCATTCAAAGAGCTAAACCGTTTCAAACGATTTTAAAAATGGGTACAGTAATTCATAAAAATATGCCGCATAAACATATGTTTCCAAAAGTAAAGGGGAGAACATTTCACCTTCCATTGCCGTTAGAAGAAAATTTAAAAAAAATCTGTCCTTCGACTGCACCTTTAAATCTAAATCATGAATTATACATATTGGTACGGGGCGTTCCAACAAAATCTAAAATAGTTTGGGAAAATTTAGTTGACCTCAAGAATTCTTTATACTCAGAAATTGTGTTACCACAATCGCACGATTTATTGCTGTGTGCCAAATTACCAGATACAGAATTTCAAGAAGAAGTTCTTGGTAATGATAATAACGAATCTGTCGAGGACGTTGAAGGCGAAACACTTAATAATGACGAAAACAACAAACGTGCATTATTGACGCAAATGTCACAATCTGATTCTTATTACGAGGAGTTTACGATTTATCCAATGTATGACAAAAGGATTAATGAATCTGCTACTGCACTCTATCAAATGCTTAAAGTTCATGACATTCCGTTAGGTCATCGTGCTGAACACTTAGATGTGAAATGTTTCCCAGATTTATATCCTTATGGGGTGAACGGACAGCATGAAAAAAGATTGGTTCGTTTGACTGATCATGAATTCATTAAGTCAAAACTGATGTCCAAGCAGTCTCAATTTCGATCGAACATACAATATATTTTTCATTTATTATACGATACCAATATGCGACAATTGAACGCTGGAATCTATCACAAAATGAACGTCACAAATCCACGTGAAAAATACACAGCTGCTGGTTTTCTAGAACAGCTCTCTAAAGATCAGCTGCAAACGAACTTGAACACTATATTTTCCAGGTAATTTTTGTCCCGAATGTTCATTTACATGCCGCACTGTGCGATGTCTCGAACAAGAGAAGAAGAAATTGAACGTATGGAATTAAAAACTCACCTATTCAGCCATAAATCCACTTGCTGCTTCGAAATGTGTGTCACTGGGCCACTCGGTGACGAACTGCATAGCTGGCTTCAGGTACATATACGGCATTGTCCCGAACGGTGAGCGACAGGTCAGGTGAACGAACTGCACGAAAGTTTTCCACACTCACGATCATTGTTCACATTTTTCAACACTATGCACTAATAACGATTGCAATATCATTTCTATTGCAGCACAAATCACGAAAACGTAGTCTGTTCTTTCACTCGGCAAGAGGTAGAAATGTCATGTACACGTGGCGTTTGAGGGGTCCTATCGACGGTTGGCCGACCTCGTTGACCGTGGCCCTCCGGCTTCGGCTCCCGCGCGATAAAATGTGCCCGTCGAATAAAGTCGATTGGCCATTTGCCGAAGAAAATGCGCTGATGGCAGTTGCAATGTTGGGTGCTTCTCCGCAAGTCGCCTCCGAGTAGCAGCCGCATCTCCGTTGCACTGGGCATACACCCAGTGCATATTGTACATTTCGCGAGAGGAATACATAGTCAAGAGGTTCAACACTGACTGCCAGTTTTCCGAAAGAGCTTCGACCACCCCCAAATATCCCCACCAAGAAGCAAAGCTGAGATAGAGGAAAATGTTAAAACACGACACGTGTTTTGCAGATGTAGAAAGTAAAAATCGTCGTCCATTGTCACTCTTGCCTTTCCTCCACGATAGAAAACAGATGGGGGTGTTGTGCCATTAACTCAAACTGTGCAGTTAGTCGAAGGTCTCCGCAGAGTACGGGAACGGAAAAATGTTCTTCCGCACGTGTTGGGACGATTTTATTTTAGGGTTTCACTGCCTCGCCAGGGTCAAGCGGCGCACAAATTTTGTCCTGCACCGTGACGTCTCTGCTAAACTGTCTCGCACACCGGAAATTTTTATGGCATTATTGCACAGCTTAGAAAGAGGTGCCTAAACCCAACACGTAAAATTATCTACGCCGCACAGTGGTCGGAAATCGCCAAATCGTGGCGAAAAGTCGAAAATTTTTTTCCGTTGTTTAAAAATCTATGTAACAATATTTTATTTATAAGGTTCCAGTGCACGTTTTTTTGTAACAGCCAATATTTAATACGTACTTCTGTCGGAGATACGTAAGTTCAAAGTTAGTAGTTCTAAAAGACCGGCATTTTCAACCATAATTGAAATTATCTCTGCGACTTATTATAGCGCTGTAACGCTGGTTTCTCATTCTTGCTATTGTTGGGCATGTCCTAATTTAATATAATATTCTGATTTTATTGCTTTATTTAATTTGTTGAAGCACTGGGAGATGAAAAAGAGAAATCTACACATCTGGTACATTTCATTAACGAAAAAGTTGCTTATCAATCGCGATCAAGCGTTCATTTTTTTTTGGAAAAGAAGCTGTTAAGGCTATTAAACAAGTGTACGTTTCATTTTCCAGCGACCTATTGCGACCTTATGAATTATCGCCATTTCTTTAACGACCGGTAACGTTCCAAAATGGCGAATTTCCCCCAAAATCGTAGACAAAACTAATTTTCACAAATCTAAGGTACATTATTGTTATATATTACAATAAAATGCTTCAGATAGTCAACAGTGTAAGATTTTAATGGTAAATATTGCATTTAAATTAATTCGCAGTCTATATCTCTATAAGTCTATACTTTCAACTTTTTCTCCCATAAACATTATATCTTTATTTTACTAGAGGAGATTGAAATATCGGAACGAAACAGAACTGAGAAACTTCTATTACATTTCAGTACTAAAGAATTACCTCGGATGCAATATTTAACACTAAAATCTTACATTTTTTCTATCTGAAGTCACCTGATAATAATTTAATATTTGTGGAAATAAATAATTTTTTCACATAACCGGCCGCCATTTTTTGTCGTCCTGAAAAACGTTGACGGAGTACGCGCAGAAAATATCTGGCCAATAATATGTTCCTTGGAACGGCGAAAAACTAACCGATGCAAAGAACATTGCTTCCTTCGCAGGCAAAACGGCAAATCTGGCGGCGAAAAAAAGATTTATTACCACCCGCAAGTCGACGCGACGGCTATGTACAATCGATGGTCGGAAAAAGTCTCCGTATACCCTTCAAAGTAATCCTAAACGACGATGAGTTTCTTCAACAACTTGGAAGAATCACGGTGGTCATAAAGTAATTAACTCGAACTTGTCGCAGAAATTAATTTTTACTTCAATTTTTGAGTTGACCAACATCTGGCTTTGCCTGTCATAAAATTGATGGGCTTAAGCTAACGGACGACTGGTACAACACCTTCTAACTTCATTATTGCCGTCCGTACCGTATCTTGCTCAGTGGAAAAAGTACCTGTATTGTGGTGCTCTTAATTAATGTCTTTGTTCGCGGAAACGTTCGTACAATTCGATGGCTCTCGTTAATCTGAATCTCTCGCGCAATTACCGCTGTAACGCACATACAATTTGGCTAGGTGTCGCTAATCGCCTCTCTTGCTCACACTCTCTCACTCACACTCTCTTGTTCACACTCTCTCACTCACCCATACGACATATGGTTACATGGTGACCATAATTTATTTTTGACAAATGAA
Source organism: Lasioglossum lativentre (assembly GCA_916610255.1). Lineage (NCBI taxonomy): Eukaryota > Metazoa > Arthropoda > Insecta > Hymenoptera > Halictidae > Lasioglossum > Lasioglossum lativentre. Next base: position 8,784,095 of record OU744355.1, on the reverse strand, counting down.
GTATAGGGAGCCATTTGGCATATATGAGATTCCTTTAATTCACATATTTTTTTTTTAAATAAAATATCTTCCTGAACAATTTCTTAAATGTTCATTCACTGGTCCAGTTACCCTACCCGAAAGTTGTAATTTTAGGACAGGCGCTGTCCACAAATTAAACTCTAAAGAATATTCAACAATTTCGTGGACCCCAAATAATAAATAGTTCAAATCTGACAGCCGTTTGTAGTTATTGGGATGTTTCACACCCCATGTGTACCGTATGAAATTTTTATACGGTGTTAATCAAGTTGAAAAGTATTGTAGTCTGCGAAATGACATTATTGGTTCCCCTAAAATGAACATTTTATTATTTTCCTCTGTGTCTGAAAAAATTTTTGATATCATATATATTTTTATAACAGTTCTAAGTATCCAATATTTGCAATTTTCGAGGATCCGCGAATTAAAGTTAACGAAATTTTTTTCACGCTTAAAGGCCTCTGCACACAGGGCACGGACACGGTACGGACACGGTACGGACGGTGAGATGCTAGATACAAAGCCAGGGTAACCAAGAGAGACGAAAGACTCGTCCGAGTCCGAGCCGAGTCCGAGCCGAGTTCGTACCCTATTTTTCCAGCTCGGCTCGGTCGGGCCATAAAGCTCGAACGTTTGACCATTTCCAAAGGGCCTTTCGAGAGCGCGGTGGCATTCCCCGCTGTGCATGGCACAAAAAAAAGATTTTTAGGGTCTCCACAGCTTCTTGAGTGAACTATCGATATCTCTCCTCTACAACATCATAGAGATAGGAAACGGTGGTCCTGCCACTTGGCGAAACAGCACCATACACCGGAAAATTATAATTAAATTATTATATTAATTATTCTTAAATAATTTATCATTTTATACGCAAATGTAATTTTTTTTATTTAATTGTTTAATGTTGCTCCAACATCTAAGGTCATTAGCAACATGGTACATTTTCTTACAATACCTTATACATTTTTGTATCCTTGATATACATATGTACTGGCTGAGCTAATGTAATTTCTTAATGAAAATATATTAGAAATATGTTTGTTCTGAAAATTTTACCACTGATTCAAGTGTGAAAAAAATTTGAAAAAATAAGGCCGTATTCTACGATTCTTCCACTATGAAATTTCGTTTTTTAATTCGCTTAGGACTGTTATAAAAATATAAACGATATAAAAATTATTTTAGATACACAGACAAATAATAAAATAAATAATGTCAATATAATCTACTGTCGATCGTTGCCACAGTCTGTCAGCTAATAACCACAGTAAGTATACGTATGATGGATGCATGCAGCGTTGCCCGAAAAGACATGGTACGAGCGATAGCTGAACAGCAGTAGGCTAGGATATTGGAAACCGTTACCGCCCATTACTATGCGATTGTAGGGGGTGGCAAGACGCCATGAAGCTGAGAAGAATGTCCCCTTGCAGGACTGCGCTGAGGTATCTAATTACCAATGCGCGGCCGATTGGATCACAGTGGAAGAGGCGGGCCTCGTTTCACACGCATTTTCGGCTGTAGTAGAAATATTGACTATTGGCTATCAGCGGTCACACGTACTGTCCGTCCACCACAAGAAGTCCCTCGAGACGGCTGAGGGGTCCGGGGGGATCTCTCGCTTGCTCCACCCCTCCCCACTATTTCCACTCCCGTATTCACGACCTCCAAGATCCTGACGTCACACGCTACACAGTAGTAGGACTTGTTTATTTTCGAGATACAAGTTTCCTGACCTATCGTCGATGTTTAACGTTTAAGTGGACTTCAAAATGTACTTTAAAAATGCAATAATTCATTTAAATTACATTTAACGTTATATTTATATTTAATGTAACACATAATTCACGATTGACGCGTCTTTCAATAAGTTACAACAAAAATTAGATAAAATTCATATAACTACTACAAATGTTATAAATTGGTCGAAATTGCTAAAGTCTGTTTGATCAGTATTGGAACGGTTTTTGTATCTGTATCTACCGCGAAAATTAAACTTTAATTACCATTAAAGATAGGATGAATCTGCAGAACAGCTACAATCTATCTATTTTTACTCTTCCGTATGATAGAAATGTGTTAAACGAATGATCGTTACTTATTCATTTTCAAGAAATTAATAATTTTGGTACTAGGGAACATATGTATACATATTGGACAAAATTGAAAGCTGTAGTTCGAAAATATTTCTCATTTGTTCTGATCTGTAGCATTAATTTAAAATTTTAACTGACAACGAGTTAGAAGTTCCTAATACAGAATATGCGTGAAGTCACGTTCCTCTTGGATTCTGTCCTTACGCTACTGGATGCTCGCTTCGCATTATCTCACTCGGTTTGGAAGAGTGTATTCACTCTCTTCGTCACACGATCCGATTAGTGTGTGTGAGCGCTGTAGCCAATAGCTCGCTAGAACCGATAATGCGTGTGACGCGACTCGAGCCCCTGCCGTTCAGACCAATCGGACGGTTTGTTGTCCCTTTGATGTGAAACTCCTACCAAGGGACTTCTTGTGGTGGATGGACAGTACTTACTATGTATATGTATAGCGTGTGACGTCGAAGTCAAAACATTGGGACTGCGAGCGCGGCTGAGGTGGGGATAGGTAGACCTAACGATAGGCACGATTTGTTGTAGGGCTCGGGGTCATTCCAAAATTTGCGTCATGACACAAACAAGTGTGACACTAATATTTCGCTAATAAATTTATGGTTATCAAGAAGATTATTAATAGACGATGTAAAACAAGGAAAAAAGTTTTTTTGGCAGGATATTTTCTGCGCGTACACCGTCAACGTTTTTCAGGACGGCAAAGAACCAGAATTTCAAAAAACAAATTTTCCGGTATTAAAAGACACAAAAATATATAATAAGGTATTGTAAGATGTTGGAGCAACATTAAACTGAAATTTTTACTAATTTTAATTTTTAACACAAGAGAAAAGAAAATCATTAGATAATTGTTGGACATTCAGAAGGCAATACAAATTTATTAGAACTCGATACGTTGATTTTTTTTAAGCTGAATGTCACTGAATTTTCGCAATCCAACCTTCCGAGCTGCTTCCGAGCTCCTTCCGAGCCTTCTGTGCTCCGTGAAAATTTGGTCGCCTCCGAGATTTTCCAGTTTCCTCGGAGGGTTCTAGTATAGGCATCTCCTGAGGTTGGGGGGGAGTAAACGGTCTTGGGACCCCTGGGGTTCTGGTGGCAAACGACAAGCTGTGCCTTTCTTCTGGGCATCTCGAACCCTCTAAATTGGCCTTCCGAGCGCACGGATTCTGTTGGAATTGCCGAAAAAGCATCCGTGGCGCACGGTCGCTGTGTGCAGAGGCCTTAAATCGGTGGTTCTTTATGTTGTAGATTGTAGAGGAGATATACCGATAGTTTACCTAAGGAGCTGTGGAGCCTCTAACCCAAACCTTTTTTTTGTGCCATGCACAGCAGGGAACTGTCAACGCGCTCTCGAAAGGTTCAAGATATGGCCTGCAATTAGACCTGCAAACAAGCTCGCATATGCGAGCCGAGTTCGAGTCGAGTCGAGCCGGGACTCGCATTTCGAGTCGAGTCGAGTACTCGCACTATTATTATCAATAATTACTATCACGGCGATCAAAATCAATCGATATTACTTGGAGTGGGGAGAGTTTCACATCACAGCGCAGCGCAGGTGCGCCTGAACTCGGCGAGCACTCTTAGTCAGTCAACCGGGGCCAGGGACTCCGGCAAGTGCGCTCCGACTCCGGAACCAGGGACCGACCAGGGACTGACCAGGGACTGACCAGGGACTGACCAGGGACCGACCAGGGACTGACTATTGATATAACAGTGACATATATACAAGTGACATATATACAAGTGACATATATACAAGTGATATATATACAAGTGATATATATACAAGTGACATATATGTATACAAGTGACATATATAAAAGTGACATATATAAAAGTGACATATATGTATAAAAGTGACATATATGTATAAAAGTGACATATATGTATAAAAGTGACATATATAAAAGTGACATATATAAAAGTGACATATATAAAAGTGACATACAGGGTGTCTCAAAATTCCTTCTGCTCCCGGAAATGGGCGGTTCCTTGGGTCATTTGAAGCGACATTTTCCTTTTGCAAAATGTTGTCCGCGGCTTTGTGTAGGAGTTATTAACGAAAAACACGGACCAACCAGAGCGCGCCTAGTCGCTCGGTACCTCCTAGAAGTTAGCCCCCCACTTGTTGAATTAAATAATTTTAACAGTTGTGCTGAGTTGTGCTAGGTTTGTGCTACATTGTGCTCGAATATTAAAATTATAATATAAAAAATAAGACAGAAAATTGAGAAAAATGATTTTTTGAGTAGCCCCCCACTTTTCATTTTTTTCAATTTTCTCAATTGTGCTAAGTTGTGCTAGGTTGTGCTAAGATTGTGCTAAAGTATTACTTTAAAAAAATTATAAATAAAGAAGTTATAGTGAAAAAACGTTTTCGACATCTAATTAACTTTTAAGTACGAAACAGTTATCCAAACAGCATATAATCATATATCTGAGTTGTGCTAGCCTAGCACAAGTCAGCACAACTTTTAGATTCCCCAGCACAACGATATAAAGGGCACTTTACTCTTGTACGCGGCCCTTCGCGCTAAGACTGTATATCATTTTCCGTCTTTCTGGTCATCCGACAAGGATCAAATCGCATATCTGAGTTGTGCTAGCATAGCACAAGTCAGCACAACTTTTAGATTCCCCAGCACAACGATATAAAGGGCACTTTACTCTTGTACGCGGCCCTTCGCGCTAAGACTGTATATCATTTTCCGTCTTTCTGGTCATCCGACAAGGATCAAATCGCATATCTGAGTTGTGCTAGCATAGCACAAGTCAGCACAACTTTTAGATTCCCCAGCACAACGATATAAAGGGCACTTTACTCTTGTACGCGGCCCTTCGCGCTAAGACTGTAACTCTGTACAAGAGTAAAGTGCCCTTTATATCGTTGTGCTGGGGAATCTAAAAATTGTGCTGACTTGTGCTATGCTAGCACAACTCAGATATGCGATTTGATCCTTGTCGGATGACGAGAAAGTCGGAAAATGATATACAGTCTTAGCGCGAAGGGCCGCGTACAAGAGTAAAGTGCCCTTTATATCGTTGTGCTGGGGAATCTAAAAGTTGTGCTGACTTGTGCTATGCTAGCACAACTCAGATATGCGATTTGATCCTTGTCGGATGACGAGAAAGTCGGAAAATGATATACAGTTTTAGCGCGAAGGGTCGCGTACAAGAGTAAAGTGCCCTTTATATAGTTGTGCTGGGGAATCTAAAAGTTGTGCTGACTTGTGCTATGCTAGCACAACTCAGATATGCGATTTGATCCTTGTCGGATGACGAGAAAGTCGGAAAATGATATACAGTTTTAGCGCGAAGGGTCGCGTACAAGAGTAAAGTGCCCTTTATATCGTTGTGCTGGGGAATCTAAAAGTTGTGCTGACTTGTGCTATGCTAGCACAACTCAGATATGCGATTTGATCGTTGTCGGATGACCAGAAAGTCGGAAAATGATATACAGTCTTAGCGCGAAGGGCCGCGTACAAGAGTAAAGTGCCCTTTATATCGTTGTGCTGGGGAATCTAAAAGTTGTGCTGACTTGTGCTATGCTAGCACAACTCAGATATGCGATTTGATCGTTGTCGGATGACCAGAAAGTCGGAAAATGATATACAGTCTTAGCGCGAAGGGTCGCGTACAAGAGTAAAGTGCCCTTTATATCGTTGTGCTGGGGAATCTAAAAGTTGTGCTGACTTGTGCTATGCTAGCACAACTCAGATATGCGATTTGATCCTTGTCGGATGACGAGAAAGTCGGAAAATGATATACAGTCTTAGCGCGAAGGGCCGCGTACAAGAGTAAAGTGCCCTTTATATCGTTGTGCTGGGGAATCTAAAAGTTGTGCTGACTTGTGCTATGCTAGCACAACTCAGATATGCGATTTGATCGTTGTCGGATGACCAGAAAGTCGGAAAATGATATACAGTCTTAGCGCGAAGGGCCGCGTACAAGAGTAAAGTGCCCTTTATATCGTTGTGTGGGGGAATCTAAAAGTTGTGCTGACTTGTGCTAGGCTAGCACAACTCAGATATGCGATTTGATCCTTGTCGGATGACCAGAAAGTCGGAAAATGATATACAGTCTTAGCGCGAAGGGCCGCGTACAAGAGTAAAGTGCCCTTTATATCGTTGTTTTGGGGAATCTAAAAGTTGTGCTGACTTGTGCTAGGCTAGCACAACTCAGATATGCGATTTGATCCTTGTCGGATGACCAGAAAGTCGGAAAATGATATACAGTCTTAGCGCGAAGGGCCGCGTACAAGAGTAAAGTGCCCTTTATATCGTTGTTTTGGGGAATCTAAAAGTTGTGCTGACTTGTGCTAGGCTAGCACAACTCAGATATGCGATTTGATCGTTGTCGGATGACCAGAAAGTCGGAAAATGATATACAGTCTTAGCGCGAAGGGCCGCGTACAAGAGTAAAGTGTCCTTTATATCGTTGTTTTGGGGAATCTAAAAGTTGTGCTGACTTGTGCTAGGCTAGCACAACTCAGATATATGATTATATGCTGTTTGGATAACTGTTTCTTACTTAAAAGTTAATTAGATGTCGAAAACGTTTTTTCACTATAACTTCTTTATTTATAATTTTTTTAAAGTAATACTTTAGCACAATCTTAGCACAACTTAGCACAACTTAGCACAATTGAGAAAATTGAAAAAAATGAAAAGTGGGGGGCTACTCAAAAAATCATTTTTCTCAATTTTCTGTCTTATTTTTTATATTATAATTTTAATATTCGAGCACAATGTAGCACAAACCTAGCACAACTCAGCACAACTGTTAAAATTATTTAATTCAACAAGTGGGGGGCTAACTTCTAGGAGGTATCGTTAGGTCTGCTGCTCTGGTCCAATCGGCCACGCATTGGTATCTACATACATACATATGTCATCGCAGTCCTGCCAGAGAACCTTCTTCTCAGCCTTGCATCAATACATATGTAGATTCCCAGATCCGGAAGCAGAAGCTGTAGATGCTTTTCGCCTACGGCGAGCTCGTTTGATCTTATTATTATTTCAGAATTTTTGGTTGCAAAATCGGTTTTTAAAAAATTCAAGAAGCATAAAATTGTCGATTTTATGTTAAAGTTTTCATGTACCACGTTTATATTATTACGTTAATTGTGCCCCATCTTGATTACTAATGTGTATTTTTTTCAGATTTTTCGGATTTTGCGAACAGGCATTTTGCAAAAATTGGAAACATTAAAAAATTCGAAAAAATGCATATTTCGTATTGAAGTTTTGGAGATACCAGTTTTATAAATATTTAGTAATGAGGTATTGTTGAAACCATTGTTCTTAATTTTTTTCAAAATTTTGTATATAGTGCAATGTTGTTAAAAAAATTGAAAATCAGTTTTTTTTATTACTTTACTTTTTTGTAGATGTATTATGTAATATTGAAAATTTTTATATTCAGAAAAATAATGTACAAACTTAACAATGGAATATAAAATATTTTATTTGCGTTATATTTCAATATATGAGCATAAGTGCCAACAGTATCGTTTGGCGCAGACGGTTAGGTCTCCGGCTGTGAATCATTGTGGCCCTTGCAACGAATAATTTTTTTTTCTTTAAATACTTTTTTTTATGCTTTGTTCATCATAAAAATGTTTTATGCAATAGTATCTCTGGCTACAAAAATTTTTCATTATGTCTCGGTTGCAATGTTTTTCATATTACCATTTTCATTTATTGATTGTGCTGAATATAAAATGGTATGGTGCTTCTTATTTTTACTATTCCCCTATGTTATGTTGTTTCTTTTCATTTATTATTAGAAGAACTCTTAATTTTCAAACATTAGATATTTTGGCGTTTTGTTATCTTCACAATGGCAATTGATGTATCATAAACCTACAGAGTTTCATGTCCTACGATTGCGAACGATTTATAACTGCTGCAACGCTCAAGAAAGGGCAAAGTACCAACGGAGAAATAGAAGGCCAGCCTCCATTTTTACTATATTCCACCCGCAGTTTAAAAATAATAATAACACTTTAAAAATATATGTCAAATGTCTGTACAATAATTATGTGGATACGAAAGAACAGAAAAAAGTGTTTAACGAAAAAAAGTATTCGGTGCGGGATTCGAACGAGGGCCAAAATATTCGCAGCTGGAGACCTTACCGCAATCGCTAACCAAACCTGTTGAAAATGGTGCTCATATGTGTATTAAAATATGAAACACAAATAAATTATTTTATATTGCAGTTTTTTTGTACATTATGTTTCCCAATATAAAAACGTTTATTATTGCATAGAACACCTATAAAAAGGTAAAGAGGCATCCAAAAAGTTGTATTTTAATTTTTTTAACAACGATGCACTGTATAAAAAATTCTGAAAAAATTAAGAACAATTGTTTCAATAATATCCAACTACTGAATTTTTATAAAACTGTTATCTCTACAATTTCAATACGAAATATGCATCCTTTTCGAATTTTTGGAGGTTTCCAATTTTTTTAAACATGGTTGCATAATCCGAAAAATTTGAAAAAAATCTCAGTTATGTGAGCTATCAGGTAGAATATTCATGAATTTTTTCATAATTGTTTGTTGAGTATGGTGTGACTAAAAATAAATATAGTTTAGGAACATCTTTCGCCATTCTATGCGGTTATACATTGAAAATCGACAAAAACAAGTTATTTAGAAAATACAAAACATATTTCAGCATACACCATAAAATCCGATTTTTACACAAAATTTTAGTCCTTCGATATCTTTTTTAGACCAAAAGTTATAGCAAAATATGTGCCGCGCCGCGCCGTAACGGGAGTGCGCTACCTCCAGATTGCGCGACTCATGCGTCCGAAACTTCGGTAAAACGTGAATTTCGGAAGAACGCATCGAGTCGAATAGGCAGCTCACACGAACAGAGTAGAGGTACGCTTGTGTGTGTAGCGCGCGCGCGCGCAATCGAAAAGGCACTCACACGGGCAGAGTAGAGGCACGTGCGTGTAGCGCGTGCACAATAGAAGCAACGTAAAGTGACGATGATACGTCGGAGTGGGGGGGTCTAGCTGGCCAAGCCAGCTGAGGGGAACGTCCCACGTCCCACGATTCTGGCATCACTGCCTTCCACCTTAGCGGAATGAAGATATGGGAGAACGAGCCAATTGTCGCTCGCGATCCTCGATTGGGCGAGGCTTGTCAAACCGATGGCCCCAACTCTGACGTATCGCCTCAGACTTCGTTTCCACTGCACTACGCATGCGCGTACCTCCACTCTGTCCGTGTGAGCAGAGCTGACAAATAATATTTTAAATAGTAGACAGTAAATAATCATATCTATTTTAATGTATGCGTATAAGTAAATAGTTTCCTTACGATAAGGTACACTGTATGTTTATTAACAAAACATATTGAAAATATAGAAGATGGTACATATACCATAAAATATTGCAAACCTTTGAGACTTCATTTACTATCACGTTTGAAATCTCGATTTCGTGAGTTTTTCGATTTTTTTGAACACGCAAGGCAAACTGTCACTGTTAGCCACTCAAAATGGAAATTACGATGGATTCCGAAAAACGTACATGAAGGAAAACGTACTTTTATCAAAGAAACCGTATTAAATGCTTTGAAACAAATAAAAAATCTGGATTCAAAGACACTGTCTCAATTACTTTCATTTTCACAAAACGGAGAAGTATTTGACTTTTTTTTGTTTTATGAAAAAAAAAACAAATGATAGTATATAGTCATACAAACATTGTAGAATTAGAATTATTTCAATATTTGAGCGATAGTGATACACAAATTGAAAGTATTACAAAATACAAATGTATGAAAACATTATTTTTAAAAAACAATACAGCTATTCAATCCTCTGCACAAGTTGAGAAACTTTTTAGCTTTACTGGTGTCACGTTCGGTGTTCCAGCCACTGATAATAAAATTAACAAAAGCGACGATATATTTTTGATTATTGTCAATAATGTTCCACGGGAAGTAATCATTGAATTTTATAATTGTTAAGTTATTAAATATTGTATCAAGTTACGAACGTTAGAATTAAGAAAAACCATAAGATATATTTCGCAGCCAACTATATGGGATTACTAATCCGTTAGATTTATTTCATAAATAAAACTCACTTTAAATTCAGTAAACTTATTAGACAAATAGGAACACCGCGAAATCTATGTTATTTTATTAGGCAAATACCACTTACCAACAAAATGCTCCATGTAGGTTAAGTATACATAGTTATCATTTGATGAGAGATGAAAGATACCCACTATGGGAGGATACTGTGAATACAGTGCAGAGTTTTTGGGCTGTCAACAATAATATACCAAATGCTAGCTCACTTACCAACAAAATATAATCGAAAATGTAATATGCGGGCGGAAAACAAAACGAATCATCCACAAAACCCATTCATCATCGAACAATGTGAAAAATAGTTCGGAAGAAACATAACACCAATTAAACTATTATGGTTTGCAGCGCCACCACGAAAGAGTATCAGCCTTAGACCATACATATACAGGGTGTCTCTAAATTCCTTCAGCTCCCGGAAATGGGCGGTTCCTGAGGTCTTTGAAGCGACATTTTCCTTTTGCAAAATGTCCGCCGGGGCTTCGTTTGGGAGTTATTCACGAAAAACACGGACCAATCAGAGCGCGAGTTAGACCCGCGATGGCTGGCTTCGTGCGGCGCGCCAGAGTTCTCTACTTGAAAAAGCGTAGCGGTACGCCGCGCCGCGCCGCGCCGCACAGTGGGAAAAACCGATGCAATCTGTGTCAAAATCAAAGAACTTTCGATAGAAATGAGATAGAGCAATGAAATTTTTTTAAAATTAAAGCTTAAACTTTGAAGAATACGAGATAATTATGGAGATTGTTGTACGAACCTTTTTTAACCTTTGTTCAGAAACGGTAATTCTTAATTTTTACGACCATGCAATCGGTTCCGCGTTCGAGTAAAGATATGGGTGTTTATTACACGCGACACAGGCAATGCAAAAACCTGTCGCGCGCGAGCACTTCTTATGTGTCTCGAACGATCAGCTGCGCGAATTCGACAACAAAGCGACGAGGTGATCGACCGTGTATGTAAACCTCGCCGCTCTGACAGTTGTCGAACTCATCATATTGTCTCGTGGGTCATCGTCTCCTATGTTTTCCTTACAGTGATTCCGTTACCTAATTCCTTTGTCTCCCTCACGGCTTCGTTTATTAGGTCATTACCCTAACGAACGTTGCTGCGATCCTCGACGTTTAATTTCAAAGTCCCCACTCCTTAATCCTTCCGAAACCGATGGCCCACGACTGTATAAAAGAGAGCAACGCGTGCCGCTCGCGGAATTCTCGTAATTTCTCTTCTGTCATACTGACACGCTACTGTATTCTATTCAAAGTCGTTACGCCCGGTTTATACCCGCGATACTCGCGTCTAACACCGACCGTAATCATTCATTTTCATTGTCAACATTTTGTACCTCGTTCCTTCTGTATTTTCCGTTTCTTCTCAATATATCGTTTTGTTACATACACCTGGCAAACTTTCTTTTCAATACCTTACATTTCTATCCTTTCACAACTAGAGTTTACAACAACCTTGAAATAATTCGTTAAACTTGTACAATTTCAAGAAAATTGTGGTTTTTCAATCACCACGCGCGGAAAAAATTTTTTTAATACATGCTAAACATCATTTCCCGTAGATTTTTTCACGCTGATTTCAAATATGGTTTCAAAATTTATCTACGACATGCGGATTTTGAAAAGATTTTTTTTTTGACAAACAACTAATGCAATCTTTTTTTTGTAGAAATGATTTAATAACTCATTAGTTTGCAGGTATATCGTATTTTCATATATGGAACACAATAAAAATAATAATAATTAACTTCATGTTTCGTAAGTAACTCAAAACGTTAAAATACTTAATTATTATTATTTTTATTGTGTTCCATATATGAAAATACGATATATCTGCAAACTAATGTGTTATTAAATCATTTCTATGGAAGATTGCATTAGTTGTTTGTCAAAAAAAAAAATTTTTTCAAAATCCTGTTGTCGTAGACAAATTTTGAAACCAGATTTGAAATCAGCGTGAAAAAATCTACGGGAAATTATGTATAGCAAGTTCTAAAAAAATTTTTTCCGTCCGTGGTCTTAGAAAAACCACAATTTCCTTGAAATTGTGCAAGTTTGACGAATTATTTCAAGGTTAAAAAAGGTTTGTACAACAATCTCCATAATTATCTCGTATTCTTCAAAGTTTAAGCTTTAATTTTAAAAAAATTTCATTGCTCTATCTCATTTCTATCGAAAGTTCTTTGATTTTGACACAGATTGCATCGGTTTTTTCCACTGTGCGCCGCGACGATGCACAGTGCGGCATGCAATGGACAAAAATCAAAATAATAATGGTTCGATTCTAATCTAATTATCCAATAAAATCATCAGTCGGTAACTAAGGAATGTATATGTAAAAACTAGTATCCAAAAAATTCAATACGGGGTCAATAACAGCCAAGAGAAAAGTTAGATTACTCGTGCCCTAGTTGCTCTTTTAGACTGGTTTTTGTTTTAAACTGTTTGTTACAACTTAAGTTTGGAGAATTTGACCAGAGGTATTCATAATTTTAACTGGCAATTTAGAAATACCGTTTTTTCCTTTAAATGCAATTTACAAAAAAAACGGTTCAAAACATCTTGTAATTTTCAATGTTCTGTATCAACAAGATGTTGTAGTATATTGCTATATAATTTTTTCCGGCGATAATTTGCAACACTCAATGTTATTTAATTTTTGTTACAGAAATGCATTCGTAATCGCAATTTGCTTGAAGCTTGGATGTCCGAACATATTTATTCCCAGAAAAAATCAAAAGTTAAACAAAAACTATGTTCTTTATTAAACGTGAACGTTATGTCAGATGAAGTGGAAAAGAGAATAAAAGCTTTTTGTGTGGCACTTGCAAGAAAGTGCAGAGACAGTTACCGAAATCGGTGTCACCTATTTAAGCATTATAGTGAATATAATTAAATTTAACCATATAATTAAAACATATTTCGAACAAAAGTAGTACAGTATACAGTTTACAACAAACTGCAATAACAACTAATCGTAAAAAACTTTTTTTCATTAAAAAAAAAATGAGGATAAACTTTTTATGGAACCTTATATTTTTGGTGCATTAATCGATGTATCTTTGTATTCCCTTTAAAAAACTATTAAGGTACTTAGGTCAAAAATTGATTAGTTTAGAAGTTATAATTTTTGTCCCGAATGTCCATTTACATGCCGCACTGTGCGATGTCTCGAACAAGAGAAGGAGTAGAAATTGAACGTATGGAATTAAAAACTCACCTATTCAGCTATAAATCCACTTGCTGCTTCGAAATGTGTGTCACTTCGCCACTCGGTGACGAACTGCATAGCTGGCTTCAGGTACATATACGGCATTGTCCAGAACGGTGAGGGACAGGTCAGGCGAACGAACTGCACGAAATTTGTCCACACTCACGATCATCGTTCAGATTTGTCAACACTATGCACTAATAACGATTGCAATGTCATTTGTATTGCAGCACAAATCACGAAAACGTAGTCTGTTCTAATAATTTAAGATTGAAAAAATGATTAAAATAGATGAAATTCTAGAAATTAAAAAGTATATAATTCTATTTCACTGGGCAAGAGGTAGAAATGTCATGTACACGTGGCGTTTGAGGGGTCCTATCGACGGTTGGCCGACCTCGTTGACCGTGGCCCTCCAGCTTCGGCTCCCGCGCGATAAAATGTGCCCGTCGAATAAAGTCGATTGGCCATTTGCCGAAGAAAATGCGCTGATGGCAGTTGCAATGTTGGGTGCTTCTCCGCAAGTCGCCTCCGAGTAGCAGCCGCATCTCCGTTGCACTGGGCATACACCCAGTGCATATTGTACATTTCGCGAGAGGAATACATAGTCAAGAGGTTCAACACTGACTGCCAGTTTTCCGAAAGAGCTTCGACCACCCCCAAATATCCCCACCAAGAAGCAAAGCTGAGATAGAGGAAAATGTTAAAACACGACACGTGTTTTGCAGATGTAGAAAGTAAAAATCGTCGTCCATTGTCACTCTTGCCTTTCCTCCACGATAGAAAACAGATGGGGGTGTTGTGCCATTAACTCAAACTGTGCAGTTAGTCGAAGGTCTCCGCAGAGTACGGGAACGGAAAAATGTTCTTCCGCACGTGTTGGGACGATTTTATTTTAGGGTTTCACTGCCTCGCCAGGGTCAAGCGGCGCACAAATTTTGTCCTGCACCGTGACGTCTTTGCTAAACTGTCTCGCACACCGGAAATTTTTATGGCATTATTGCACAGCTTAGAAAGAGGTGCCTAAACCCAACACGTAAAATTATCTACGCCGCACAGTGGTCGGAAATCGCCAAATCGTGGCCAAAAGTCGAACATTTTTTTCCGTTGTTTTAAAAATCTATGTAACAATACTTTATTTATAAGGTTCCAGAGCACGTTTTTTTGTAACAGCCAATATTTAATACGTACTTCTGTCGGAGATACGTAAGTTCAAAGTTAGTAGTTCTAAAAGACCGGCATTTTCAACCATAATTGAAATTATCTCTGCGACTTGTTATAGCGCTGTAACGCTGGTTTCTCATTCTTGCTATTGTTGGGCATGTCCTAATTTAATATAATATTCTGATTTTATTGCTTTATTTAATTTGTTGAAGCACTGGGAGATGAAAAAGAGAAATCTACACATCTGGTACATTTCATTAACGAAAAAGTTGCTTATCAATCGCGATCAAGCGTTCAATTTTTTTGGAAAAGAAGCTGTTAAGGCTATTAAACAAGTGTACGTTTCATTTTCCAGCGACCTATTGCGACCTTATGAATTATCGCCATTTCTTTAGCGACCGGTAACGTTCCGAAATGGCGAATTTCCCCCAAAATCGTAGACAAAACTAATTTTCACAAATCTAAGGTACATTATTGTTATATATTACAATAAAATGCTTCAGATAGTCAACAGTGTGTAAGAATGTTTATACCACCGTGTCCATGAATGATTGTATTAGTCATATGTTTACCTGTTATTGATTTATACTGTTATATATAATTTTATTGATTTATGCGTTGCGTTAGCATTTTGTTAACAAATGTATGTTACCATGAGTTTTGGTTAAATAAACAGTTTCCTACGAGTAAGCAAAGGATATTGACGTGTCAAGCCTCCTTACAAGTGTAAGATTTTAATGGTAAATATTGCATTTAAATTAATTCGCAGTCTATCTCTATAAGTCTATGCTTTCAACTTTTTCTCCCATAATATACATTATATCTTTATTTTACTAGAGGAGATTGAAATATCGGAACGAAACAGAACTGAGAAACTTCTATTACATTTCAGTACTAAAGAATTACCTCGGATGCAATATTTAACACTAAAATCTTACATTTTTTCTATCTGAAGTCACCTGATAATAATTTAATATTTGTGGAAATAAATAATTTTTTCACATAACCGGCCGCCATTTTTTGCCGTCCTGAAAAACGTTGACGGAGTACGCGCAGAAAATATCCGGCCAATAAAATGTTCCTTGGAACGGCGAGAAACTAACCGATGCAAAGAACATTGCTTCCTTCGCAGGCAAAACGGCAAATCTGGCGTCGAAAAAAAGATTTATTACCACCCGCAAGTCGACGCGACGGCTATGTACAATCGATGCTCGGGAAAAGTCTCCGTATACCCTTCAAAGTAATCCTAAACGACGATGCGTTTCTTCAACAACTTGGAAGAATCACGGTGGTCATAAAGTAATTAACTCGAACTTGTGGCAGAAATTAATTTTTACTTCAATTTTTGAGTTGACCAACATCTACTAACTTCATCAACATCTAACACCTTCTAACTTCATTATTGCCGTCCGTACCGTATCTTGCTCAGTGGAAAAAGTACCTGTATAATAATACGGTACTCCCTTTCGGAGTCATCGATTTTGAACAATGTAGAATGTAGAGGATAAATAATTTGTAGGTCTTTGTCGGTAGGAATTCTGAAGTCGAATGTTTTCACTATAAACTTCTAAAAACTCATTTCCGTTTACTATATAATGTGAAAAGAAATTTTTTTCAAAAATTGCAATTGGCCGGAAATTGTAGAAAAAATAATAGTAGTTTCATTTTTAAAGTTCTTAATGTGGGTCTATATTGAAAATTTAAAAAATACGTTTTGCATTATTGTTCAATTGGCATTGAAAGATGTAAGAATCCTTAGATTCATTGCAGTTAGGGGCTGAAAATCGTGAAAAACTGCAATTTTTACCATTTTTAAACGTTTGTAGCTCATTGCAACGTTGACCGATTTTGATGAAATTTTCAGAATATGTTTAATTGATACAGATCTACGAAAAGTGTTTTCTACATTTTCAGTATAAGCCAACATAAAAAAAGTTGTAAAATGGAACTTTTAGTATTTTCTCTACAATTCCGACAAACTGCAATTTTTGAAATAATTTCTTTTCACATTACGTAGTAAACTATACTTACTCTAACTTCTCAAAGAAGATCAAATCGTATGGTCCAATATTTAGAAAGTTATGGTCTTTCTAACTGTTTCCGAATATTAGTGGTAGTCTCCAAGTACCCAATATTTTAAATTTTTGAGGCTCCGTGAATTAAAAAACGGAATTTCAAATAGGAAGAAATCGTAGAATACGACCACATTTTTTTTTAATTTTTTCACACTTGAACCGGTGGTACAATTTGCTGAACAAAGATATTTCTAATATGTTTTCATTAAGAAATTACATTTGCGTATGAAATAATAAATTATTTAAGAAGAATTTTATATGTATAATTTACGTATAATATAAGGATGTGTGATGCTGTTTCACCAAGTGGCAGAAACGTTTCCTATCTCCATGATGTTGTAGAACAGTGGTCGGCACGGAGAGGACTCTACAGCTCGATCTGGGCTCGCTCCGCCTCAATTCTCGCCCCGCACGTCTCGCTCCCCGCGATGGTCCTAGTCCTCGAGGCAGCTCAGGCGCGTACCTACGGTCTGGGATAGGTACGCGCCTGAGCTGCCTCGAGGACTAGGACCATCGCGGGGAGCGAGACGTGCGGGGCGAGAAAAGGGGCGGAGCGAGCCTAGATCGAGCTGTAGAGTCCTCTCCGTGCCGACCACTGTTGTAGAAGAAAGATAACGATAGTTTACGTAAGGAGCTGTGGAGGTCAAGAGGGCAAAAATAAAAAAATCAATATTTTTTAAATGTATATCTGTTTACATGAATTTATTTTAAAAATACCATTTATTCATGAGTATTCGTCAGAAAAAATAAAAACTTAACATCAATTGAAACAGAACATGTTCCTTTCGTCATAATCTGAAATGTCACCTTTTCTTGTGTTATAACCTCAAGTACTCACATAAACGGAAAAAGTTATACAATGCACTGTAAAGCGAAAAATTAAATAATTTGCGATGGATCATTTAGTTCAAGGTGTGTACTCGTTATTTTGGCTCCGTAGCGGTTTTTACAATTATTATTTATCGTATATTATTGATTCAAAGCGATCCGTTTGTTAGAACACGACATCGAAAATTCTTATAACTTTAACTAAGCTTTTTGTAAAAAAGGTGAAACAAGTCTTGTGATTTTTGCTGGAAAATATTCGTAGGACTATTCTTTATCGGATTCTACAAAAATTTTCTGCCCCAGCTTGCCCCCCTAATTTTAAAAATTATTTATTTAGGAAGACACCCAGAAACCACGTACGGAGAGATTTTCAATAAATGGTATTCAAGTCCACCAAACGACAGAAATCTAACTGTTCTCTGTGTTCTTCAGCAGTCGTACAAATAATAGAATATTACAATCATTTCCCTGTAGGGTTATTATCTGAAGAAGCATTAGAAGCAATGCACAAAGTTTTTCGAAAAACTCGATTAAATCACACACGAAAATCTTCGAGAATAAACACATGCAGGGACCTTATAAACAATATGCTAATTATGTCGGATCCACTATAGACGGTACGCTAACTTTGGATGCTTATATCTTGACAACAATTTATGCAAAAATAATGTTTTTGTAGTGTTTTGAAAATGTCTTAACCTCACCTATTAGAATACATAATCAAAAATATACAATACCGTATGAAATTTTGAAAGTGACCTTCATAGAGCTTCTCAAGGTTACCACAATATCAAATAAATACAATCATCATATACTCTTCCCTATACCCTATAACTTTTATTTGAAACATTTTTTTCTATCACGTATAGTTTTTAAGATATGGAATTTTGTCCAAAAAACATTCCGGGCATTCCGACGCACTGTGCGCCGCGCCGCGCCGCACAGTGGGTAAAATCGACGTTCTAGCTGTTCACGCCTATTTCACCATTATTTCAATACATAAAGACCACATTAAATACGTCGTTGGATTCGTCTTGCCGTCAGCTATAACATTATTGAATAAAAAATATATAGTTATAAATAAATAATGAAGGTGACCACAATTTTTTATTGAAAACAAATTTTTTTGAAATTTTTTGTATTTATATTTGTAAAAGACTGTGTACTGATTACTTTTCGTAGGAAACATTTTTTTGTCACATCACCGGAAATGTCTGAAAACTCGTGTGAATAATGAATAATATTTGAAAACTGGCTGTTTACGCCTATTTCACCATTATTTCAATACATAAAGACTACATTAAATAGGTCGTTGGATTCGTCTTGCCGTCAGCTATAACATTATTGAATAAAAAATATATAGTTATAAATAAATAATGAAGGTGACCACAATTTTTGATTGAAAAAAAATTTTTTTGGAAATTTTTTGTATTGATATTTGTAAAAGACTGTGCACTGATTACCTTTTGTAGGAAACATTTTTTTGTCACACCACCGGAAATGTCTGAAAACTTAAGAAAAATTAAGCTATAATAATATTAGGACGTAAAAATCTCTAAATTTCAGTTAATTAGTATTTCATAATTGGATACACACTACCTGTATTCAAATGTTCAAGAAAATACATTAATATTACAGGTAAAAAAGTGAACAGTAAATGAAAAAGTCAACAGAAAGTAAAGCATATGGCATCCGCCATTTTGTTTTTGTACTTTTGACATCAAATTCATAATCAGTGACCCGAAAAATCCCATAGTATCAATTTTGAACTAAATTGTAGTACTCCTTCCTATTTTGGCCACGATTTCGATCCAACTCACCACTGTGCGCGTGTCACGCGACGCTTTAAACCAGTGGTCGGCACGGAGAGGACTCTACAGCTCGATCTAGGCTCGCTCCGCCCCTTTTCTCGCCCCGCACGTCTCGCTCCCCGCGATGGTCCTAGTCTGGGATAGGTACGCGCCTGAGCTGCCTCGAGGACTAGGACCATCGCGGGGAGCGAGACGTGCGGGGCGAGAAAAGGGGCGGAGCGAGCCTAGATCGAGCTGTAGAGTCCTCTCCGTGCCGACCACTGCTTTAAACTATCATAACTTCGGATAATGGATTATAACGGATCTAAATTTTGCACGATCTTTTAGAGGAGATCTTGCCGAAAATGTTCCACTTTGTCAGAACATGGACATCCCCGGACATGACAACTTATCCCTTGTCAAAGGTGAAAAACTTCGACAATTTTCCTTAGTTGATTAAATATTTTTTTTTATAATAAATTATGAACAATGATGTTTAGTTCCTGGTGCGTTCTCAACATAGATATACATTCTTCATATAAAAAAAAATTGGTCACTTATTCTTCAGTAGGTTTTCCAGGACATCATTATGAAGACAAGGAATTTTTTCGGTGATAAATCGTATCTGAAAAAGTTTGATCTTTGAACGTTTATTGTAACGAGAGTTTTTAATAGCTTTAATTAATATTATCGTTTTCGAATGTAATAGACATTTAAGAAACATTGTGCATTCGTTAAAAATCGATATGAGGACTTTGAATTTTTAGCCCGTGAACAGCTAGAACGTCGATTTTACCCACTGTGCGCCGCGCCGGGGCGTTGTAGTGTGCGACGACCTTTAATCTCGGAACAAGGCAGACTTATCTGCACCGGGTCTATAGTCTATACAGGGTGAATTCGATAAAGCAGGACACCTAAATATCTCCGTTACGTTTCGTTGTACAAAAAAACTTCGTAGGACAAAGTTACATTGTTTGAAGGGCCACATATAACGGTGTAAGGGAAAAAAAAATTTCAAGGTCATTTTTATGAGATTTCAAGGTTATCGATGTTTTTTTAAATGGAATGATATATTTTCGTTAACGTAATGTTGTAGCTGACAAAATAACGCGAATTCATGCATGTACCACAATATATACCTTCAAATGACCTTCAACCCAGAAAAATGGTATAAATACAATTCAACGTGTAAGATTCATTTGATGTATTTCTGTTACGCCAAATGTTCAAAAATATTCCCTTGAGCTGCTATACTTTCAAATGTATCGCAATACACAACATAATAACAGATTCGGTGTTGACAGGAGGACAATTATGATATACCTTCACCTATACGTTCGTACAGACCTTCTTGCTATCAGATTTCCACAGTTTCTAAGATTTCTCGATCAGTTTATTGATGAACGTTTCACAATGCGTTACTCGAAGGAAGATAAGATTGATATGATTTTCATTTATGGAGAAAGTCGACAGTGTTTAAGAGAAGCCGTGCAGTTGTACAAGGACCGATTTCCTAATCGTAATTGTCCATCAGTTTCCGTTTACTCCAATTTGTTAAATAAATTCCGTGAAACTGGTAGTGTCGAAAATAAAAAACGTACAAAGGTAAGGACTGTAAGGAATGAAGCAAACACAATTAATGTTCTGGCAGCAGTGAATACAAACCCTCATGCTAGTACGAGGCAAATCGCACGAGGAAGTGGCATTAGTCAAAAATGTGTAGTGCAAATACTCCAGGAACACAAATTTCACCCCTTTCACCTATCAATTCATCAAGAACTTCATGGTAGAGACTTTGTAAATCGTGTAAACTTTTGCCAGTGGGGATTGCGACAATTGATAAACGATGGAGCATTTTTTAATAATGTATTATTTACCGATGAAGCTTCGTTTACAAATCACGGGCAAATAAAGGCTATAGCCGGGTTTGGTGGTGAAATTCGCCCCCGACGAGTTTTTAATCCAGCTTTGGCTATTCGATAGCCTACCCAAAAAGACCCTGATCTGCCAAGTTACAGCCCCATATCTCATGTGTAAGGGTAGTTATTGAGGAAAATCGAAAAACCAGTTTTTGCCCCATTTTCCCTATTTATTGACAGTTAAAAATTCTGACACATTTTGGATACTAAGCCACAAATTAGGTATCATTTTCAGATTTTTTCGTTGCAAACTCTGGTTGTAAAACGCGAAAAACACGAAAAAAATCGAAAAAATGCAGATTTCATATAGAAATCGAAAGAGCACACCTACAGATTTAATTCAGAAATGAGATATTATCATAAGTATTATGCTCAATTTTTTTCAACTCCCTGAGAGTGGTGCGTCATAGTTGAAAAAAATAAAAACCACTATTTTCGGCGTTTTTCCTAAATTATACCTATCTTCTCTGAATTAAAAAAATATATTATGTTATATTAAACATAGCCTACATTCAGAGAAATATTTTCCAGACATTAAAAGTTGCGTAGTACAAAAAACGAAAATAATACTAAGTCGTTATATTCGAATATTTCGAATATACTTACAACGGCGCCGGTTGGTGCAGCGGCTATAGTCTCGAACTGCGGAACCGCTGATGACTTTTTTCGCTTCCTAACCATACGATTGTTTTTAAACCCTTGTAAAAATATTTTTTAACTATTATATATATAGTTAACTATTATATTATATATAATTTAGGATTTTCCGGTCGGAGGACACATGAATTCTCAGGAAATCGAATCTTACAACTCCAACAGTTATTGCTTCGAAACTAATTTATCACTCTTGACCTTTATTTATGAATATATCTGGAAATAGTTTTGAATGCATTTCTTAAATATAAGTCAGTCTTTTTGCCAAACATAATATAAATAACAAATAATCTGATTGGAATCTCTATTAAAGCTGTTTCAACATCTGACTCGAATACTACAACTAAGCTAACAAAAAAAAAGAATTGTTTGTCAAATCCATATAATAAATTGTCATATCATACTTTAATTAGATATTGAATCTCGAACACTTTTAAACATACATTTCCAGTAAAAAATTTAACAATTTATTTATCATAGAAACATACTTGTACCACTTTGATACATTCATGCTGTAAATTCTCACGAGGATATTGATCGATGGACAATGTTTTTTGCAAAAAATCAAGAAACATTTATTCAAACGTGCATACACGTACGTGCTAAACCATAAACACAGTCTATGGTCCACCGTTTTTCGGAATATCAAAATTGAATAAATGGTTTATTTGTACTAGAATTACCGGATTAAGTTGTACAAGGTCCTCGTCCGATATCTATTTGATACAAAATATCGACGAACATGCTGTTACAGAAATTGTTCAAAACATACATATATGCAAATATATTCTAGTCACGTTCATGAAGTTCTGTAAACCATTTATTTTTCATACCACGTCAGATATAAAATTTTTTACTGGAAATGTATGTTTAATAGCGTTCGAGATTCAATATCTAATTAAAGTATGATATGACAATTTATTATATGGATTTGACAAACAATTCTTTTTTTTTGTTAGCTTAGTTGTAGTATTCGAGACAGATGTTGAAACAGCTTTAATAGAGATTCCAATCAGATTATTTGTTATTTATATTAGGTTTGGCAAAAAGACTGACTTATATTTAAGAAATGCATTCAAAACTATTTCCAGATATATTCATAAATAAAGGTCAAGAGTAATAAATTAGTTTCGAAGCAATAACTGTTGGATAATTCAAATTGATGTTATTGGCGCAACGGGTACGATCATTAGTTACAAATTAAGCAATTTTGCAAATTGTTACATCAACTAGTTTTCGACGTTTCGGTCTGAAATTTAGACCATCTTTAAGAAAAACTTAATGTAATTGCGTCTGTGAACAATTAATGTTATCATTTAAACATCATCAGGTTTATAAGCCCAATGTAGGAACAGAAAACTAAAGAGAAAAAGAATGACCAAGAATTTAGTGTATAAAACTCACTTGCTTAAATACAAATTTTCAAAATATATTTTTAAGTGTTGTTAAAACCATGTTGGTTCCATGCCGGTGACAGGTGAACTAAGTAAGGAACGAAGTTACACATCTTACTAGTGAATAAGAGAGAGAGAGAGCACAGATCAATCTATTGGTCAATCGATTGGCCAATCCATAATAGGCGGCAATTACGAACTTTATGAACCGTTTAACACAGCATAGTTGTTAAGATACCAAAACAAAATGTGTTGGTAATAAGATAATTGACATTCGATTTGCTTTTGTTATAATTCATAGGATCTATTTGTTGGAAAAAATTGATTCATCATAAAACATTACCGATTCAGTAATGTCGCGTAGTATTCATGTAAATTAGGTGTTTCATACCTAAGGTTTACGCTTCGATGTTTAATCATGTGAATCATTTCCAATAAAATCCTACGGTGTAAATTTGTTTCTTTATCAACAATTTTAATATTTTCATAATCAAAAGCATGATCAAATTCCAACGAATGTCGCGTCAAAGCAGTATGTTGTGTTGGTGGTAAAAAGATGTTATGTTTGTGTTCTCTGATTCTATTATCCAAATGTCTACCTGTTTGTCCAATGTAAGATTGGTTACAACCTTTGCAAGGTATTGAATAAACCACATTACAAGTTTTTAAAAAAGGTACTTTATCTTTGATTTTAGGAAGTAAATCTTTAAGATAATGTGGTATCTTATAGATCGTGTGCATACCAACTTTCCTGAAAATTCTTTTTATGTCATTAGAAATGCCCTCAACGTACGGGATGACTACTGTGTTTTTTCTATTAATTGGGCCCGTTTTTGAAATTCTCTGTTCTTTTTCTTTTTGTACAGACCAAGGATGGTAAATTTCAACGACTCGTTTCTTGATAATATTAGAAACAAGTGTACCTGGGTAACCGTTACGTTTTAAAGCATTAATAACTAAAGACAGATTGTCAGACCGAAATTCTGGATCTGCTAAGAGAATTGCACGATCAATCAGGCCTTTTATTAGACCTATTTTATGTTGTATAGGGTGGTAAGAGTAGTAATTAACATATCTACAAGACCAACTCGACTTGTGGAACCAATTAGTTTTAAATTTGTTCTCTGTCCTTATTACAGAGGTGTCAAGAAAACTTAACCTTGAATTAACTTCAACTTCATGAGTGAATTGAAGTCTGGGATGAAAACCATTGAAAGTGTCCAACAATATCTGCAACTGTTCAGGATTAATACAAGTGAAAATATCGTCGACATATCTTTTATAATAGAATAATTGAAACGGTAGTTTAGAAATAGAAACTTTTTCTAATTCCTCCATTACCAGATTTGCAATGACAGGTGAAATGGGAGAACCCATTGCAGTACCAAATATCTGTTTGTAGTAGACATCATTAAAACTGAAAACGTTAGATTCCAATATAAATTTAACAGCAAGTAAAAATTCATTACAATTTATAGTGGTGTATTCTTTTATCTCATCCCAACGTTTTTCCAAAACCTGTAAAGCTAGATCAATTGGAATATTAGTGAATAGCGCAGTCACATCTAGGGAAACTAATCTAATGGATTCATCAGGAATCACCTTATTCCTAATTTCCTTGACAAAGGTCCAACTGTCAACAGTATGATAACTTGTTTTCCCTACTACATTGGATAAAATGTTAGTAAAGAACTTAGATAGTTTATAGGTGGGCCCACCTATTGATGAAACTATAATACGCCACGATAGGTTTTGTTTGTGAGTTTTAGGTAACGCATAAGCTTTGGGTATGAGAGCGTTGTAAGTTTTCAGTCTTTTTCCAGTACTTGCATCAATTTGGTCTTTTTTAACTAATTCTGTAATGATCGAATTGGCTTTTCTTTCAAACGTACTGGTGTATTGAAATCTACTAACAATGTAAGTGTCTGTATCATTTAACATGTTTAAGACTTCCCTGTTATATGTTTCTTTATCGACTAGCACAGTTGTATTGCCTTTATCAGACTTCAGCAATATCAGATTATCATTATTTTCTAAAAATTGTTTTACGTCTTTTATATCGGATTTTGACAACAATTTATTATGTGTATTGTATGGATGTGTAGTGAAATTTAATATTTTATTTATCAATCTAATTCTGGTTTGAGATTGTATATTATTATGATCTGTGACTTTCATTAATAACTGTTGGAGTTGTACGATTCGATTTCCTGAGAATTCATGTGTCCTCCGACCGGAAAATCCTAAATTATATATAATATAATAGTTAACTATATATATAATAGTTAAAAAATATTTTTACAAGGGTTTAAAAACAATTGTATGGTTAGGAAGCGAAAAAACATCTGATAAACAAAAAAAGATTGACCTGCGCGGGATTCGAACCTGGTCCAAAAAGTCATCAGCGATTCCGCAGTTCGAGACTATAGCCGCTGCACC
The DNA here is from genome assembly GCA_916610255.1 of Lasioglossum lativentre. Taxonomy (NCBI): domain Eukaryota; kingdom Metazoa; phylum Arthropoda; class Insecta; order Hymenoptera; family Halictidae; genus Lasioglossum; species Lasioglossum lativentre. Next base: position 8,758,360 of record OU744355.1, on the reverse strand, counting down.
AACCGGCGCCGTTGTAAGTATCTTCGAAATATTCGAATATAACGACTTAGTATTATTTTCGTTTTTTGTACTACGCAACTTTTAATGTCTGGAGAATATTTCTCTGAATGTAGGCTATGTTTAATATAACATAATATATTTTTTTAATTCAGAGAAGATAGGTATAATTTAGGAAAAACGCCGAAAATAGTGGTTTTTATTTTTTTTCAACTATGACGCACCACTCTCAGGGATTTGAAAAAAATTGAGCATAATACTTATGATAATATCTCATTTCTGAATTAAATCTGTAGGTGTGCTCTTTCGATTTCTATATGAAATCTGCATTTTTTCGATTTTTTCCGTGTTTTTCGCGTTTTACAACCAGAGTTTGCAACGGAAAAATCTGAAAATGATACCTAATTTGTGGCTTAGTATCCAAAATGTGTCAGAATTTTTTCAGAATTTTTAAGTGTCAATAAATAGGGAAAATGGGCCAAAAACTGGTTTTTTGATTTTCCTCAATAACTACCCTTACAGATGAGATATGGGGCTGTAACTTGGCAGATCGGGGTCTTTTTGGGTAGGCTATCGAATAGCCACAGCTGGATTAAAAACTCGTCTGGGGCGAATTTCACCACCAAACCCGGCTATAGCCTTTAAAAAACCTGCATTATTGGTCATCTGAAAATCCGCGGTGGTTACGGACAGTCGACAAACAAAGACCATGGTCCGTCAATGTTTGGTGCGGAATTTTAGATAAGCAAATAATTGGGCCTCACTTTATTACCGGAACATTAAATGCAGAAAAATACATTGCATTTTTACGAGAATCGTTACCAATTCTCCTGGAAAATACACCCTTGAACATTCGTGAAAATATGTGGTATCAACATGACGGATGTCCGGCCCATTCTTCCCGTGTCGTAACAGAAAAATGATTTAAGTATGTTCGAATTAAACTTGTAGTTAAAAATACAATTCCACTCGTAACACAATTCTTAAATAACAAGTTTCCAAATCGTTGGATTGGACGTAACGGACCCGTATTATGGCCAGCTCGCTCACCAGACCTTACACCCCTTGATTTTTATCTATGGGGAAAACTGAAAGACGATGTTTATAGTGAACCACCAACGACTATAGACAACATGAAAGAAAGAATCGTCCAGGCTTGTGCGTCGATTTCCTCAGAAATGAATTACGCAGCAGTACGTTCTGTAACTTCGCGGCTGAATGAATGTATAGCAGCTCAAGGGAATATTTTTGAACATTTGGCGTTAGAAATACATCAAATGAATCTTACACGTTGAATTTTATTTTTACCATTTTTCTGGGTTGAAGGTCATTTGAAGGTCATATTGTGTTACATGCATGAATTCGTTATTTTGTCAGCTACAACATTACGTTAACGAAAATATATCATTCCATTAAAAAAAACATCGATAACCTTGAAATCTCATAAAAATGACCTTGAAATTTTTTTTCCCTTACACCGTTATATGTGGCCCTTCAAACAATGTAACTTTGTCCTACGAAGGTTTTTTGTACAACGAAAAGTAACGGAGATATTTAGGTGTCCTGCTTTATCGAATTCACCCTGTATAGGTATACATATATGGTCTAAAGTCTAAGGGCATGACAAATGGAAGCTGTACAACGCACAGTGATCGATTCCTCGATTCTAAGTGGACAAAATTCAGTTTTTTGTGTTCTCTGGTAGTAATAACGCTTTATTTCTTAGAAATCATGACAAGTGTATAAAAACTGCATGAACTTAAAAGAATCGTATCATTATTTTTAAATGGACAAGTAAAACAAATAATTCTAATGTGTATTAAAATAACATAAATTAAATATACTATAGTTTTTGTTTAAATATGCGAATAAACAATACACAAAATGGAAAGGATTAATACTAAACTTAATACTAAACTTATATTTAAAAATTAGATAAAATTCTACAAAAATATCATAAAAAATTACAAAATTATAAGGAATGTACATGACAAAGATCTATTTTTTACTGAATCATTGACAGCTTCGATGTTAAAAAAGTTTAGAATCAGCCCTATTATTGCATCAACTTTGGATTTAGTATCTTTAGAACTTCTTAAACACTAGGTTTCGTACATCAGTCTTCGTGGAATACTCCATGTCTTTTATAAAAAATGATATAAATGACTAACGGGCAAAACCGGGCAAGCGATATTGGTATCATTACTTTGAAATAAGTAGTCTTTAAACCTATCAAAGAAAAAAGTCCGGCCGAGTCCGGGAAAGAAGTTATACAATTTTACCTCTTCTTAAATAATATTATTAGTTAACCTGTTGCCTATGATTTACACGGCACAATAAAATTATACCGATATGTAAAAATCAAATACTTACCTTCGCTTACATGCTCCATTTTTTAAATAATAATTTGAACAACTGTGACGGATAGAGAACAGTTCCCCATTGAATTCTTAATAGGAATCTGTTCAGGATCGTCTCTGGAAGGAAGCGCCCTAGATAACCCTTTTTCATATAATAGTTGACCCCTTTTTAACGAAGACTGAGTTCGGATCCGATTTAATTGGAAGTGACAAAAAACGAGAGTTTGGCCCTAAGTGATATAGGTAATGTACAATGTGTTCTATTCATTCTAGGGATATATAAACCCTTGCATTTTTACTCTCTGGGGCTAGTACTCTCGTAGACTCAAACCGTGTCACGTCGTGCTGCATCTCGTAAAGTAACTTCCAGTGAAATCGGGCTAAAGTTCCCCTTCGATCAAATATAACCGTATAGATTCCGCTAGTCCGGTATTAAATCTATTAGGCTCTTCTTAAGTTGGTTTCGAGACCCCAGCATTGCCAGTGCGTCAACACCGAGCATCTTAGGTAATAATATTAAACATACACTACTACTTCAATTCAGTCGCGACACCACAATTGTACATACACATTCTTTATTAGAATATATTTGTGTTATTTGGTAAATCGTGCAACTTTCTTAAACCCTTAATTATTGACCAAAATCTTGATCTAGTAATTGAACGTTCCCACACGATACAATCTTACTACTCGGATTGTATCAATTAAATTATACTAGTTACGAGGCCCACTAACTATCCTAGGCGGCTCCCTGATTATCGCATCAGGTTCGTCCGCCACCTAGCAGCACCCTGGTTGCGCATCAGGTTCGTCTGCACTCTTATCCAACACAAGAATCACCCACTATCCTTGGCGGCTCCCTGATTACGCATCAGGTTCGTCCGTCACCTTAGCAGCACCCTGGTTACGCATCACTCGTGCTACTTCACGGCCCTGTCTCGTAACAGAACTGGTGACAGCGGTGGGATTAGTTCAATTATTTTAGGATCACTTTAATTTTGAGTTTTACCACGTTAAATTACTCATAGCTGAGTATTGACAATATACTAGTTTTCCTAATCACGTCTCGATATTATTAGCAATATATATACTAGTTTTCGCTAGTTACGTTTTGATATTAATATACTAGTTTTCTCTAGTTAAAAAATTCTTTTAAAAATGCAGAATTCAGCTGCAAATACTTCTTCCGCTGACATAATGAATTTGACGGTTTCGCTTGCGAATTTTATGTCAGTGTTGACGCAAAGGACATGCATACAGAATATTACTTCGACAATTCCGATCTTTGACGGGGAAGATCCATCCTTAATTCGTTTCGCGCAAACTTTAGAGGACGGGTTAACTTTGATTCCGGAGGGTACGGAAGCCGAGTATCTGGAAATTGTCCTTACTAAGCTTGCCGGACCAACACGTAGATGCACACTGGAGCACAAATTCACTACCGTGAAATCGTTAGGAAAACATTTGAAAAAACCGTTCGCTCCCGGTAAGAGCCTATCACACTATCAAGTGGAGATCGCGAAGCTACGTATCCGCGATGGAGAAAGTGTACGGCAATACATCGACAGGACAATCCATTTGGTATACTCTACACGCGGAGCCATTAAGGAAAAATATGAGGCCCATGCAGAGGAATTTATCAAGCTGATAGAAAAAGACGCGATGGAAAACTTCATCGATGGATTACCGGATCGCATTTCTCTGAAGGTGTTGGCAGTCCTGAGGGATATAAAAAATCTAGAGGATGCTTACGATACCGTACTACAGATAGATAAGAGATTAAGAAATCGACGACAGTCGCCTGGGAATGAGTCACCCTCAAGGTGGTCCCGCCGAGAGTCATATGACCGGGACTCGTGTGATCGCGATCGTGAGGTATCATATCCCCTATCGCCGAGCAGATACGACCGTCGTAGAGAACGACGCACGAAACCATCTGGTTTCGATGAAGAAAGAGAAGGACGAGCCTCCGCCTGGACCTTGCGTCACAGGAGTCCATCCAACTTCCCCTCCAACCGCTCAGATTCGTCAACTACGAGAGACGGAGAGAAACGGTACACAATTTTAAAAAATCCCGATAGGGATCGCATGTCAAAATTGTATTGTTGGCATTGCGGAACATCTGGGCACGATGGAAAATTCTGTAAGAATCGACCATTTAACCCGCGATTTCAACGCGATTCGCGTGATTCATCCACGGAATCGAGGAAATCTTTAAACTTCGAACGCGCTCACCGTACAGGCGACATGATGAGCGAAAACAAAGATGGTCGCCAAAGAACTGTCCGCTTCGAGGAGAACCCCTCATCAAAGAAGCACCAGCACCACGAATCAAAATCAAAATCCCAGAACTGGAATCAGGCACGGGAGAATTTTTGATTGATGGCGGAGCATCGGTAAATCTAGTAGTCCTGAACGTTTTAAGAGAGGAAGCCGAAATCATTTCTCGCGAAGAAATTGAAATAACTGAACTGACCACAGCTCCAATTCGCACCCTTGGAACCACGATTCTTCACATCCATGATGCTCCTGCGTTTTTCTATGTAGTGAAGCATCTTTCAATAGAAGCAGATGGACTTATAGGAAGCCCATTTTTAAAACAGGAAAAAGCAGAAATTTCATATTACCATGGGACTATGGTGTTAAAAAGTAAACCCACCAGGCCTATTCGATTTTCGAATTATCAGCAGGAATCAGAGAAGACGACTAAACATCGTATCGATGCCCGATCATCTCAACAAATTGCCATACGAATAGCTAACTCAAAGATAAGGGAAGGCTATCTGCCCACGCATAAAGACACATGAGAAACTTTTCATACGAGAAGCCGCCGTTACAAACAATAAAGGAAGGTGTCATGTTCTGGCAACGAACACCAGCGAAGAAGCTCTGGATATAGAATTGGAGCCACAAGTGATAGAATCCTATGACATTTTTAGCACTTCTGACGAAGACCCTTACTTGGAGGTACAACACCACTCTAATTTCAAAACTAGAGAAGATAAGATACGGGAAATCTCCAAAACATTGAACTTAAATCACTTGAACAATGAGGAACTGTGTAGCATCACCGCATTGATAAGGGAATTTCCCGACCGCTTTTATCTCCCTGGAGATAAATTAGGGAAGGCCTCCGATTTCAAACATTCTTTGCATACAACTGATGAGATTCCGATTAACACGAGACAGTATCGCTATCCTCCTGTGCATCAGGATGAAATCAAAAAACAAATTAATGGTTTATTATCCGAAGGTATAATTACTCCGTCGAAATCTCCGTATAATTCACCCTTGTGGATTGTACCCAAAAAACCAGACGCGCAAAGAAACAAACGTTGCCGTATGGTAATAGATTTCCGTGCGCTTAACGAAAAAACCATTTCCGATAAATATCCACTACCTCGGATCACGGAAATATTAGATCGTCTCGGTGGAGGGGTAAATACTTCTCCGTTTTCGATCTTGCTAGCGGTTTTCGCCAAATAGAAATGGATCCGAAAGACCGTCAGAAAACAGCCTTTACCACTCCTAATGGGCATTATGAATTTTCACGAATGCCGTTTGGTTTGAAAAATGCACCACCGACTTTCCAACGCCTCATGGATCAAGTATTAACTGGACTTCAGGGAACGGATGTATTTGTTTACCTGGATGATATCGTGGTCTACGCGTCATCATTGCATGAACACAATATTAAAGTCAGGAAATTGCTAAACCGTCTGCAAGAACATGGTTTAACCCTACAGACCAATAAATGCGAATTCTTAAGGAAGGAGGTTGCATACCTCGGACATATTATTTCAAGACAAGGAGTAAAACTCGATCCTCGAAAATTAAAAGCTGTCAAGGATTTTCCAACGCCAATCTCGCAGAAGAACATTCAACAATTTTTGGGCTTGGTAGGGTATTACCGAAGGTTTATATCAGATTTCACTACAAAAGCAAAATCTCTAATTGACCTTTTAGGGAAAGGTAAAAAGTTCAAATGGGCTGAAGAGCAAGACAACAGTTTTAAACAATTACGAGAAGAACTCTGTCAAGAACCTATCTTACAATATCCGGATTTCAGTAAACCATTCGTCATTACATTGACGCACTGGCAATGCGGGGCCTGATAGTACTAATAATGCCAAATAGACTTTAAACCGAACTCGCGGAGTCTTTAAGGTTAACTTTGATCGAAGGGGAACTTTAGCCCGATCTCACTAGACGTGGATTCTAACGACTGCAACACGACGTGACACTACTCGTGCCTAGAATTGTACTAACCAACGAGAGTAAAAAATGCAAGGGTTTATATACCCCAAAAATAGGAGGGGTAGTCTGATTTTAATCTGCAGTTACATCGGACTGCACTCTCGTTTTTTGTGGGTTTCCATTAAATCGGGCCAGAGCTCGATCTTCGTCAAGAGGGTAGATTCTAGAAGGGCCTGTTATCTAGGACGTTTCCTGCCAGAGACGATCTTGAAGAGATTCCCGTGAGAAAGTCAACGGAATTTCTTCTCATACCGTAACAGAATACTACTATTGGATACCGGATTAATAAATAAACAAGAACTTTTAGCTGCACGACCCCAAAAGGGACAAGTTTTAATTTCAAACAATGAGTTGCTTAAAACCTTTAGTATTATAATATCCGATAACTTTCATGACAAAGTGAAGAGAGCAGATATAGTCAATGGTTTGAAAATCCTTCAATCAACTTTGGAACAAAAACAAATAAAATCCTTCCGAATATCTGCCACCGGAGATCGTCATAAATTACCATTTTCCGAATTTTTCAAAACGATGGAAGAAGTCTTCACAAATTCGACTCAACAAATTACAATATGCAATTGCATCATTACTACACCTTCTGTAGAAGACAGGCAGGAAATAATCCATGAAGCACACGATAGTTTAATTGGAGGACATAAAGGAGTTACAAAAACTTACAACCGCATTCGGTCAAGATTCCACTGGCCACATATGCGCAATGAAATTCAAGATTATATTCGGAAATGCACAAGTTGTCAGGAACAGAAATTAGTCAGGATAAAAACTCGTCAACCTATGTTGATCACCGACACACCCCTGAATGCATATTTGATAAAATTTCCCTGGATACCGTGGGACCGTTACCAATTACACCTGGTGGAAACCGACATATACTTACCATGCAGGATAACTTAACTAAGTATTGTATTGCAGTAGCAATACCCAATATCCGAGCCACTACCATCGCAGATGCTTTTGCACGGCATTTCATAGCAATTTACGGAACACCCCGCGCAATACTCACAGATAAGGGAACCAGCTTTATTGGGAATCTGATGACAAATCTTTCGGAAATATTTAAAATCAAACAAATCACCACCTCCGGATACAGACCACAAACTAATGGATCACTGGAACGGAGCCATATTGTTCCCACAGAATACCTCAAACACTATATGGAGAATTACGAGGATTGGGATTTATTAATTCCTTTTGCAATGTTCTCTTATAACACATCAGTTCATGAAGCGACTAACTTTACACCATACGAATTAGTTTTTGGCAAACAAGCTCGAGAACCAACCTCATTTCCAATCGGTGCAAGAACATATGGAGATTACTTAACGGAACACCACTTCAAAGTAATAGAATCACATGTATCAAGACATGAAGACCTCATTGACCATTGGGACCAACTTCCAGCGGCTATATCTCTCGGTGAAATAGACAAACAGGTAAATGGTATTACGACCCATCGAGAATTGCTGAGACACCAACAAATATCGATCTTTTCCTCCATGGGAATAATAATTGTATTCTTAATCTTGGTTGGTGTACTCTTTTTAAAATTCAAACATTTTCAAGGCCAATGCCATGTGCGCCGTGTTAATGTAAAACAGACAGAGGAAAATATCACAGAATCACTTGAGACAGAAATACAGGCCCCGAATATGAAACCATCCGCTTCAATCTTCTAAGGAGCAGGACTACCCCACCCCTCAACAGCATCATATCTCTAGAGATAAGGACCTCTATAAAAGCAGAGCACTGGGTCCTCAAAGTCACAGTCACATCAACCATGCAGGACAACTCACCACTGCAATCAGAACTGTTCGAGGGAAGGCGCAGTATTGCCGTGCAAACAGAAAATAGTGAGTGCTGCGAAAAAGAGAACAGTCGAGTTGTTATTTCTCGACCATACCAACCTGCGAAGGGAGGAAGAGTTGTAAAGGGCAGGACAACGTCAACACAGAAAATAGGAAAGCGCCAACGCAACAACCGCAGGAAACAGCAAACACATCTGGCACTTTACGAAGTAACAGATAAAAACATTCACGACTAGACACCGGGTGAACCTAGGAACAAGTTACCAAGGGTACAATGAGGCCCCGTGAGTTAGAGTTATATTATATTTTTACGTCGCATCGACTACTTTGGTCATTAGCGACGACTTATATATAGCTTATAACTATAACTTATAACTAACTTATAGCTATAGGACCTACAGTTTATTAAGGTGGGTTCCGAACCACCTGGGCGGCTACAGTATGAATCACTTGAGAGGATGAGGCCCCGTGAGGTAATCGCGCCGTTCAGGTGCATCGTCACCGGAGCACACAGTGGATCAGTGGTCCCAAAACTCTGACTGGCAACAATATATTAGCAACGCAATTCTCTACAATACAGCTGACATTCCCAGGATAGATCTCTTTACAATCAGACTAACTAGAGACTACTTCAACCAAAAGTCTAGTTCATCCAGATGAATTGATCACTAGTAATCAACTAACCTCAGGATACATCCCCCCACAGGCTTTCACCTTCTGTGACAACAATGGTTTAATTCAAGATAGTAATAATATTCCCATCATATACCACTGGCGCCGGAATAAAGCTGATAAACGCATAGCGTACTCTAGGCACGATTACATCACACACAGAGAAAGATTCAAATTCTCCCCCTCTATCCCAAAGCGTGATTGGGAAAATCTCAACCGTCTTAATTTTAAGAAATACTGGTGGCTCACGAGACACAGCGTCCATATAATGGATTTATATGGCCGCTTAGCGTCGAGTTCTCGAAATAGATAATCTTAAGTGCAATACACAGTAATGCTAGTTTATTATTAGACTTATGCAATTTTAGCCAATAAGAATCCTCGGCCTAGGCCCATTGTTTATAGCCCTTAGTTCTTTGAGTTACTATTAAGGCCCCCTAGTTTGTAAGTTATCTATATGTATATAGTTTACATAAGAGCATCGTAGCCATTCTTTCAATTATGTATTAATCTTAAGATTAATGGTTATTTTTGTTACGTTTATTTTGGTACCAATGATATCAGAGATTGTATTTATCTAAAACCAATAAACATATTTTCAAAAAAAAAAAAAAAAAACAGTGGCTCAGTGGTTAGAGCACGCCCCGGCACCTCTGGAAATATTCCATGTGCCATTTTAACAGTCTCTCAGAATTTTTTCAAACCAAAATAACGAGTTGGATCGACTTTACCCCGTTCGGAAGACACTCATATGTAAAAAAAAGTAGGTTGATGGCGACCATGATATTCCGGTGGTTTCGATCATCTGAAATCAAAAAATCAAACGACAATTTAATTTGTAGACAAAATACAGTTAAGTTCCAAGTTTCGTCATTTTTTTCGTCTTTTTCACTATAGATGTGCTAACTATACCATAAAGATTTGACCGAAATCCGTTCAGTAGTTTTTAAGATACCATGGTCACCAATGTGAAAAATGCAGTTTTGAGAAAAACGCGTTTAAAGATTCAAGTACGATTTACACAAAGAAAATGTTAACTCACCATTAGTCTGCTATGTGTTGAGAAATTGTCTTGGCTCGATGCTCCGAAGTGCACGTTGATTCGAATGCACTTTCTTCCAGCACAAATTAATGTCCAGCTGATTGATATTTCACGGGTTATTTATTAATACTTTAATCGTAATTAATGAGGCAAACAGATATTCCGTTCTACGTTTATAACAGTCGAACGACTTCGAATATTGAAATATCCTTTTACTTGCATATTCTAGAAATGTTTAGAAGCAATTTGTGCAAAACAATTTTTCAATTTTTTGGACCTGCCACATGGGATGACCCCCTTAAAATAAAGATAACCTTCCATTAATGAAATAAATATTATTTTCAAATAAACCTGCTTCCGTTAAGAAGTCCATGGGCTTCTATTTATGAACGACACAAGATCCTTACAAATGCAAAAACCAAATACAAGCCCATGGGCTGCTTAACGAAAAAACCGGGTACATGGTTCGTTTATTTACATTTATAATTCCATTCACTGCTTGAACAATTGGATTAGTTATGTTTACACTCCTCGGTGACCGAGGCTCTCTAGCTTCACTGTCCTTTTCTACGTTCAGCACGGTAAGAGTCAAAGAATGGTAATTCCTGACCGATATAATTATCCTTTTATTGCCGAGTAAACACTGTATTATACACAGTAACAAGGGACATTGCTTTTTCCAAACCTGCCGGTGAATAACGGTCGATCGGTCTGTGCAATTACATACCTGACTCGCCGGATGCCACACAGTAATGCCAAGGCTGCAAAAAATTCATTTTATAAATTTTCGATTTTCGTGATAAAAAAATTGTTTTTGTATTGCCCAATAGTGCATGGTAAATAACAAAATAACCTTTCCTTCTCTGCTAGGAATTCATCAGTTTTCAGTGTGGTAGTTACGTAATTTTTCCGCCTATAATTGAATACTTAGGGGTTTACGAAGTCACGTGGGTTATTACACATAGTTTAAACTAATAACAGGCAAAAATAATTTTTAAAAAAAGTTGTTTACCATTAAGTAATATAGACTAACCGGAAGCCTCTGTGCGTTGCGCTTATTTTTTATTTATGGAAGCATATCTAAAATCTGTTAAGAGACTTACTGATCGTTTTAGCAAGGTGTACTATTGAATTAAGTTTGTGTAAAAAATCTCGACCACCTTCGGCCATTCTTAGCCGCGATTTGAATTTAAATATCAACTTTCAAAATTTCCAAGAATGAGTCGTACGGATGTTACGGTTATTTCATGTTTTGGGTGAAATTTTTAAGGGATGTGCAACAGTCGTTACATGTCGTAAACCTGGAATTTCCCAGGTTTATGACACGCGACGGCTATTGAGAAAGACGGAAACGAAAGTTGGGCGCCACATGATCGCTAAATGTGGAAAAAGTCTTAATCTCGAAAATAGACTTTTTGTCACGTCCGTGTCATAAACCTTGTCGACGAAAACCCCTCTCCACATGTGTTCTGTTCTTTCGCGATGGAACATTGTCTGACAAGAGTGCCTAGAACCAATTGTCTAGAATTTTCTCGACTTCCTGTCTGAGTCTGTGCTATGATCGAGTGAGATACTGACATTTTTGACTGATTTATTAGCATGCTTACACGCGATCATCGTCACCCAGAAACGCAAACGAAGCTATAATATAACGTAAACATTCACTCACCGAAACCTAAAATGCAAGCAGCGTTGAGTTTGTCTAAAGTGTCTGATAATAACCCTTTAATATTTCTGAAAAAGAACATCGTTTTTCAAATAATTATATAAAAAGTTAAAGTTTCAGTCTTCTCGAGTCAGATGTCGCTGTAGTCTTCTCCTGCGAGCACATTTGACTACGCGTTTGAGCGTTCTGCCACCATGTGGCATTGCGCTGTACGAACATTCAAACGCAGCAATTGATTCTTGCCGGAATGTACATTGTGTCTTACGGAAAAACGGCAAACATTATAGACGCACTAACAATGATAATAATTTAATGCTTCTCGGTTACGATTTTCTAAGACTCTACTTTATGATAAGTGCACGTAATAAACTTATTAACTATATTTGCTCGATATAATTATTTAGGAATATTTATGCGTTAATAGTTACTTTGTTCTTCGATGTGCGGATGTGCTCCAGGACCAGGTGTATCTTAGGGTTGACGAGTGGTCCTCCACAGTTACCATGGTCGACCTTTAGCTAACTTAGAGTAGGCCAAGCGTCATTTAAAACTTCCTCGGCCTACCCTTACCTACTAATAGTTTCTTCGTTTACCTTGACTCACTTTCAATAACTCTTTTCAATTATTAATCCCAACACAAAGGTCCTGTTTCACAGTAGATAGGACCTAATAATTCAACGAACACCGTCAATTTTTATTTCCGAATTTCTAATTGGAATTTGTATAGGAGCTTTCAGTTTTGAGTCTTCTAAAAATTTATATTTCTGGTTTAAAATTAGGGCTCACTCATGGATGGCACTCCCGAGGTGCCCAGTCCCCGGAGCGCCTATGGGTCGTTGCGTCCACATTTCAATATTTTTTAAGAGTGTTAAATTATTTGAAAATAAATTTCTTGAAATGTGGTATTTTTCGAGCTAGCTAAATATAGTCCAATTTTAATGTTACATGTCAATATACATACTACACATTGAATTGTTTCCAATATAATGGTTAAGTAAGTATAAATATGTAATTACAACAAAATTACATAGTTGCATTGTTTCAGGAAAAAATAATACGAATCATGGATTAAACTGTACAAATTATGTATGTATGTATATACTAGCAATTGACAGCACATAAATGACGGTCGATAAATATTGACTATTAAAGAAAAGTCGGAACATGGAAATGCTCTTTCTGAATTAAATATTGACGGGTTTGTGGCAGAGTTGATGTATACACGTTATTTTAGTAGACGTCACTAAATAGAGTGCACAAGAAAACACTGACATGTTGTTTTCACTCATCGACCAATGTAAGCAATGTACAATAATTACGATATAAATTTAACATAAATATAAACAAGAATACTTGGTAACTGAATCCGATTCACCAATTCTAATAATAAACTAAGCCACATAAGAATGTTATATCTATAACAGTAATAATTCACAAAGAAACGTGAAGCATATATACAATATATAAATTGTTAACGAACTATTTCTTCTAACGTTACATAACATCAAGTTACATATAACTAAACACTAAGTCGTTGAAAGATAGCTAGAAAAATTAATTTACTTTTTACAAAGATTGCAACAAATTAATAATGTCTAACATTGCATTTTTTTTCGTAATTCGTACACGTGTGCAATGCGCGTGCGTACTATTAGACATATGTTTTCGATTACACAACGTTTACATGTTGTGTTTCAATTATAATATATGAATGCTAAGAGGAGCTTGCAGACAGAAATTTACAAGTCTGGACGTCATAATTATTACAACTAATAATGTTTGTAAACTTTGATCGGAATATATATAAAAAGTAACTATTCGCAATAAAAATGATATAATTTCAGAATCGTTGATAAAAAAAATTGGACTATGTACATTTTATAAAAAAAATATTGGAGAAAGGCAATGCTAGATCTATTTATACGTTCTATTACATATTACAATAATACTTGTCACTTGCTACAGTTCTGTTTACGAAGTGACTGATTTGCCTGCTTCGCGCCGATGACAGACACGTTGCCAGTCATTAGGCGCATTGACTGGAATTTTGAATTACATACTTATTTTCTCCCAACACTAGAACTATATGACCTGACAAAATGGCGGATACCAAATCGTTTAATTTATAATTGATATTGAGAACACGCACTTACGGAAAAATTGAATAAACTAATTTTTGTAGGTACATACATATATTATGACTGAAGTGCAGATTTTATACATCTATGAGAAAATTGAGTACATATATATAATATAAAATACTGGAAAGATTAGAAAGGATTGGAGCATGTACATTATTTTCATTTTATTAAAACTTTTAAGGAAGGAAACAACTTTCTATTTGGTTTCTGTTTCTTGCAATTGATATTTTTATTATTGTGTATAATGATTCGCAGTCTAATCATGACAAAAGTTGCTTAAAGTTTGTTATAAGTGCATTGCTTTTATTATTAGTAACCCTAGATTGTTAAAAACTTCTGCGAGCTTTTTAGCAATCTTATTTCTATTGCATGATTCTTGCGGTGGCATGTGATTATGCGTTTGACTATTAAATGTTGGACATTGCACCAGGGAGCAGATTCGTTGAAGTATTTTGCAAAATAAAGGAGAATTGTTTATTTTTCAATCGGGACCGACTCGCGGAATACACAGATTTTAACGAACGCAACTTCAGAATAATTTGCATTGTAAAACTGACACTGTGGTGTCATTTTTGTCAACAACTCTTCAAAGATCGACTGCGGCGAGTACATCAACAACGCAGCCACCGTGTTGCATTGTAATAACGTGGAGTTCATTCTTGTCGGCAAAATAATGTTCATTTTCAAGACCATTGGAATCGCGATGAATATTTCGTAAATATAGAACATACAATTTGCTATATTACTTAGAATTTATTTGCAATGCTCCAATGACAATTGAGAGAATTAATTTCGCATGCGGAACTATCTGTATTGTTTCAAACAATCTGTGCATTGATTGACTACAAGTATGTAACAGAAATAGAAATTCATTATTTACGAGAATAATGAACATAAAAGTTGATATGTTCACTAATTAGTGAAACTAATCACTCATAACTGCATCATCAATCTGTAATCGAACGATTGATGTCACCACGACGTCATAGTTATACGTATACAGCAGATTCTAGTATGATTTTGATATAAATAATTGATTTTCCCAACGTGTTCTGCACTTTTAAAAACATCTTGTATAATAAACTTGACTTTACGTCACGTGTTGATGTATTGTGAAACGTTTTGAAGGTGAAAGCTATATATGCTCCTTGAAATATTTAATATGCAGTATGTTGCATATATAATGATAGAATACTAATGCAACGCGCGCGCATCATCGTTTAGGTTTGACTACATTGTCTACTGGATACCTTTTTCTTCTAGCAAATTCACGGTTTCCGCAGAATGAACCGTTGAATCGGTGAAATTGAAAAATGAATAATTCGTTTAACGAATCGAAAACTTTCTTTCAACTTCTCTTGATCCTCCATTTAGACCGTTGAGTGCATTACTTATAAACATCACGTACTTTGTGTAACTGTACAAATTTCTTATTGGACAATGCGGAACAAAGGATGCTATGCCGCCAACGAATTATTACGTAAGCTGTCGTCAGAGTTTTTTCTCTTTTAATCACTGCGAATTAATAGTTCATTAACAGTTCATCTACTCATTTTTGTAATAATTATAATTCTTGATCATTTGATTTTTATACTTTTCAAAATAGCTTACACACTTTAA
Source organism: Lasioglossum lativentre (assembly GCA_916610255.1). Taxonomy (NCBI): domain Eukaryota; kingdom Metazoa; phylum Arthropoda; class Insecta; order Hymenoptera; family Halictidae; genus Lasioglossum; species Lasioglossum lativentre. Next base: position 8,742,779 of record OU744355.1, on the reverse strand, counting down.
CGTTGATATTTCAATGTTTTGAAATCCACACGGTGGACTTATTGTTAAGAATCGTATTGATAAACAGAGACTACGAAGTGTCGATGAAACGATCTCAGAATCGTATTCTAAACAGAGATTTCTAAGTATCCTATTTCATATTTTGTTTCAACAAATACGAGGGGACCCTAATTTCCTTTCGGGAATCTAAGTAGAGGTTTTCCATTCGGGGTGAGTCGCAGCTAAGAAAAGTACCAGTTCAACATTTTTTAAAATCTTTGCGTATGTGATTTTCGTCTGCAAAAATAAGAAAACGTTATAAGTAACATTTAGTATTTCATATCAATTGTACAATGCATATAAACAAAAGAAACATGTACAAAATTTGCATAAAATAGATTCGATAGCACGATCTGCAATTAGTATCCAATTATCCATATATGCAGAAATACTAGTGGTTAATAATTGTTCAAATATGCATCTGTGCCTCCAGGTTGAAAAATGTCTCTATTAGAAAAACAGGGTTATTGAATCTTTTTATAGATCAATTTTCTTTCTTGTGTTGCACCCATTCTTTCTCGCATATATAACACACCCGTTTCTTATTGCAGTAGCAGCAGCGCCATGTGCGTTTAGATCTAACCCAGCTTTGAATGTCCTTGAAACATCCGACAAGAAAGTGTTTCCACAAGGCTATCCCCTTCAAACAGAATATTTTGTACACAAAATAATTCGCATTTCTCATGATTCCACAACTCTTCAGATCATTCCGTTAATCAGCTGTTATATTTAACCCTTAATGTCAATACCCAAAATTTTTCACGAAACTCGATAACATTGTACTCGTTCATAATTTCAGCATATATTTGTATGCTAAAAATGTGAATATAATTATCCAAAAATGTAGAATTTAAACATTTGTCAACAAGAATATAAACAAAATTGTTTCATTTGAAAATACATACCTAGCTACTCGGCTATAACATGAAGATTAATTTATCAGAATTACCCTTAGCTTGAAAATTAATCGACAAGAATTCCATTAAGGGAGCAAATTAGGGGGCGTGGATTTAATTAATTCTTTTGTCCTAGTACTTCTACGTTTTATTAACTTCCCGATTCATAGGGAAGTTACTGTAATTTTATTTTAGATTATGACAACACAGTAGCTTCCGTCTTACATATATTTTTGTAAAACGTTACAATCGAATTGCGAAAAAGAATCGGTTGTTTAAAGCAATGAAACGGGGACAAATTGGAGACGTTGAATAATAAGAAAAACTTTAGTCAACCTTTTTTTTCGGCGACGCAAACTAGACTGATCTCCATTCACTAACACATACCACGGTAGAATGGCATCGATTGATTTAGGGTCAATAACTCGTACGTGGCATTTACATGCGGTGATGCAGTCAAGTGTAATTAAAATAACGAACGCGCTACGCGTAACGTTATAGTGCATGGAAGGCCGATCATTTTGCGGCGTTGCGCTGTTTGAATCAATAATGAATCATTGTCACTTTTCATCGGCTAACAATGACTGATGATCCAGTGGCACACAAAACAACTCGTTGTTAATAGAACCTGTTTTATTTATGATAGTTCTCATTCAGCGAAGTTTACCGACAATTAGTAATTATTACACAGAAAATTTTATGCATTTATGACGGAAATGAATGCAAGACATGAAATACAAAAACATTAAAAGAATTCAAAAATATTGTTGCACTATTTTCGACTTATTCAAACTATTAACAGAAAACATTCACTTTTATTTGATTTTCCTTTGTTACGATCGATTTGGAAAATTTTGATTTTGCATAAGAATCTCAGGTCTCGTAAGTATATGTATAAGAATTACATACAAAATACAGTGACAAAAACGTATACGTGAGTAGATATTATCCATAAATCTGTATAACGCATTTTAATAGCTTTTTTATGTAGGTATACATTAATTCGTCTATATTCAATTAGACGTACAAAATAAATTTTTAACATAATTTTATTTATTATTTGTTCTTTTTTTAAATAAAGCGTTACATTTGTGTACTGATAGGGATTTTTAAATACGTATTCTAGAATTAAAAAATTTTTTTTTTAATCCTAGAACTTAGTCCTGGATTTAGTCCTGGATGTAAACGCAGTGACGGCAGTTGAGGGGAGGGAGCACGAATTGAGGGGGAAAAGTTACCCTCTCCCTGCCAGTACCGGACACGGACACATGAAACGACAGAGACGAAACGTGTCACGTGACCGTGCCGTAGTAGAGGGGGAAGGTAGACTAGGGACACAATCTGGTTGTTCACCACACTCACAGATCCCATCGAGCGGTTTTGCGATACATATTGGTTTTCTCATTAAAAACATATGAAAAATGTACGACAGTGAGAGGAACAGAGAAACCGTGAAATGAAAAAGATCGTGATTGTCGCGCGGCAGAAAACTCGCCTGGAAATGCAAGTGTCAAACCTGTATTATAATCTAGGGAGCTATGTGTCTAGAGTGTCTAGAGTGTCTATAGTCCAGAGTCTAGGTCAACAACCTGTTTAAACGTGTTCGCAACCCGACTGCAAAATTCTGCTATACACTTTCAAGTCCAGGTACTGCGAAAATAAAAGAAACCGAGCACTGATCATCAACGTGTTTTTCCCTTTTTCCTGCCTTCGCGAACAACCTTATAAATATGCGAACACCGGGTACATTACAGGCGGGTAATAAAGCATGAAATTGTGGAGTTACTTGCACCTGGACACTTGGGGTTGGACAGCCATGGCGAATAGTTACAGAGGGTTATCAAGTTATTAATGCTTGTTACGTACATCGACGAGTTCATATTCAAACAATCAGTTTTTAGACGGAAAACTAGCTACACTGAATTTTTATTACTTTTTTTAAGATAATTAAAATAATAATTCGTCACATGGACAATTTCATTCTGTTACTCTAATAATAATTTAATCACAAAATTTCTGATTTTATGCATTTCTGACAAAAATTAATCAAATGCAAAATAGTAAAAACATTTTAAGAATATATGTATAATACCGTGGTATTATGTTCAACTTCATAAAATTATTAATAAAAGAAATAAGGGTCTGTCTAGCTCCTGTACCTTGAAATTAGTGCAAACAATTTTTATTTTGCATAAAAATGTGCTATTGATCACAATATTTTGTAAGCAAGTAATCAGAAATAAATTTCATATTTAATTTTAATTTTGAAAGTAAAATTATGCTTTTATTTAGCTTCTATTTCTTACAGTTGACTCAGAAATTTTTTATTTTGCATAACGATTCGCAGTCTAATTATCGGAGAAGGAAGTGGGGGTAATTAAGTTACTCTCTTTGAGACTCCCTCTTTTCATTTACAAAAGAGTGGTGTAAAGCAGAGTGTTAAGAACGGGTTTAGTAGGGATTAGAGCGGAGCTCTAGCTAAAATAACGAAAGGAATATTAGGAGAAAGGGATTTAGAAGGAAAATTACAAGTGCAATACCTGGAGATACATAGATTGAAGTAGATAGATAGATAAGCCAGGTAGGTTACCGCAACGGGGAAAATGATGGCAGGTAAGGTAGGCAGAAACTAGTTCTCGTAACGAGATGTGGTAGTTTAGAAGAGACGAATGAGTACCTGATGGCAGTTGAGCAGCAGTTAATGCATATTATGTAAGAACGTAATGGGGAATTTGAGGAATTTCGTAGAGGGATGAAGAGGGACAACTGCAACTATAATATTAGATAAGACAGCAAAAAGATTATCCTTTTTTTATTGTCTATATAATGAACAAGCAATCAACTAGTTAATTTTATGATTTGGAAAGATATACATACAGGGTGTCCCATTTGAAGTTTTGCACACAATTCTTTATCAAACTGTAGCTAGTTCCAAAAAATAGTTCAAATAAAACGTATCGCAAAAATATTCCAAGAATTTAAACATACTGTTGCATAATTTTCGACTTATTAAAGTCATTAAGAAAAGCAATAAATTTATATGTAGCTCCTGTATCTTATAATGAATGCACACAATTTTTATTTTCCATAAAAATTTGCAGTCTATTGACCACAAATCCCCTTTAAGCGGATGTACTTCCAAGGTTTCAAGGTGACCTTTGTGTAGTCCATTCCGAGACGAATTCATTGATCTATAATACGTTGATCTTCGAAGGTCATTCAAGGTCATTTATCATCAATTGAAGCTTAGCTTCATTGAAAAGATGACCTTGTAGAATCTTATAAGACGAGTTTAACAAGAAGAATATATCATTCCTGATAACATGATGATAACATGCTCGTGTTTGAGATGTCAATTAGCAAATTCAATGTGCAACTTTTGAGAGAGTAGGACTACTACATATGTAGGAACATATATCAGGACAAATCCACCATGAGAAACAAATTCGATGATAATTAACAAAAAAAAATGGGACAAAAAAATAAAAGAATATAAGATTAAGGATACACTTCTTAACAAGTGAGAATGGAACGTGTCGCAACTATTGCTGAAAAATGCATCGCGTTGTTTCGCTGTTGTCGAGGCCCGAGGTCCGACCCACTCTCTACTGCAATTCGCATGCGCGAAACTAAGATCACGCACCCATCAGAAATGCGTGATTTATGGTTGGCTACAGTACAACAGCGTGATGTTGGAATCTTCGACTGTAAAATTGCATTTTTTCAGTCTCCGACTTTGGATACGACATTGTACTAGAATTGTTATATATTCATATTTTATATCTTTTACATATACAATTGCCTTTAAGTTTCGCCCTTTTCTGGTAAAAATTAATATACGCAGTTTAGTTACGATTAGTGTCATTCGAATGACAAACAAACGCATCCCTAATTTTCAAGGTCATCAAGCGACCTCTGCTTCAACCCTCGAATAGATGATCCCTTTCAAACTTTCTTTACGAGAGGGGCAACACGCTAATGTACTATGTATACTTTTGAAATTTATAAAATTTCTAACAATCCGAACTGTATTATGTTTATTCCTTATTATACACTTATTATATTTATCCTTTGAATTTTCCTTCTTCTTTACTATTACTGTTATACACACATTTTAGTTAGAAAGTCACAATATATAGTAACAAGAAAATTTGAAATGGTTCTTCAGAAAAAAGTCATACTGTTCTACTACGAAATCTGTATTACGTACTAGTGTGTCTTACGGTACTCCAACTCGAACGAGTAGGGTATTGACCCCGGGTCTGTATTTCCATCGCTTTTAAGAATATTTCATAATACATATTTAAGAATATCTCAAAATTATCTGTCCTTCCATTTCTTATTATTAATTTGTTGTTACTGGTAATTTGGTGTTTGTATTTAATTTTTTGCGTGTGATGGTACGCTTTAGATACAGGCACAATTTAACATCCAAACTCCCATGCGAGAGTGGCAACCCCTAAAGGGTTGAAAAGTATAACCATTGAATACTAAATTATACTGTACGTAACATTCACCCTTGATAGATAATTGACGGAGAACGCAAAAGATAAGTGCTCCTCCTCTATCAATAAAGCTCTCCTCTATTAAAGGAGGATAATTACAGGAGGATCTAATCCTCTATTAAAAGTACGTTTTCTATAAAAAGACATCAAATCCAATTCGATTTCTCTTATTTAAACGTATCCTGAAATAGTATATAGAAATAAATTAAAATCATGTATACCTTAATGTGTGTTATCATTTTTTCACACAGTGTACAATTTAAAACTGTTCAAAGTCTTCATCGCGAGTCTGATTTGAAAGCGCAAAGGTTTGAAAGGTTAAAAAGGGCATTGGCATCCAGAAAAAGTCCGGGAGACAGCCCCAGGAAATCCGAGGAGTGATCTATCATCTACCTAGCTGATCAAAGATACAAAAAGGCGAACTGTTCCGAAGAATTCGTTGTCGTCAACAAGGTCCTTCCCAGAGTTGTAGAGTGGGAGATGAGCGCGGTGTCCACCCCTCTTCTCGCCCTGTTCGTGAACACAGGTGACTCCGTCGTTTCACGATCACTCATAAAGCTCGCCTTCGAACGATCGAAGCAATCACAGAGTCCGTGAAGCGTCCGGTGGCACACTGTTTTACAAATTTGTTTCGACTGTTATCACACACATACATACATACATACACACACACACACACAGACACCTATCCTCGCATGCAACAAAAAGGCCGCACGGTAGTTCGTTGGGGACCGTGCTCGAGATCGCCCGCGAAATTCGTCCGGTGATCCTTGGATCCTCACGTGGTGTGATCCGAATGTCCCGAAGGATCCCCACGATCTATACTCGTGGTAAAATCACGTCGAAACGTCGAAACGTTTCGAACCGCTCGATTTGTGGACTAGAAGCGTTTCCCGCGAAAAATGGCATTCAAAAATGAGATCCTGAAGCTGTGGGCAGTCTGTTTGCTGATCAAGCTGTCCCACGCTGGAAAACCCGTAGACGTTCTGACTTCCAGTGGACTGAACACCTTGGAGGCGGAGGAAATACTCCGAGTGCTCTCCCGCAACCAAACCACCCTCTCGTCCAACTACTCGCTGATCCAGCTGATCGATGGCCTCGGAAATCACACGATCGAGACCGGCGAGGACGCCTGGAAGCCCCTCAAATTCGAAGTTCGAGACACCAACCCCCTGTACGGTGAGTTTCCCTTAAATTGATCGTTTGGATATGATAGTCCTTCATTACCCTTCAAAAATTTCTTTTAAACAAGTGATCCGTGAAAATCAAGAAAGTTGTCCAAAAATTGTCGACCTTTTTTTGGTTAATGGTTGGAATATTTATTTTTTTTTGATAAAATTATTGTATATAAAATTGGCTATTATTTATAGAATTAAAAGCTATTAATTTTTAAAAAGTAAAATATGGAGTAAAAAATATATGAATGTCATTTATTATATTTTTGATCACATTTTTAGGTATTAAAAATTTTCCTACATTCGTTACGCGAGCCCAAAATTCAATTTCTACCGTAATTTATAAACTTGTAATTCGTTGACAGAATATGTTAATTACAGTGGTGCTTATTTTGATGAATAAGTTATGTTTATTCAACGTTACTGTTAAAAATCGAACATTTCATATACAACAACCTAATAGTTGCATAAGGCTTCGGATAATAGGTCATTTTTGTTTTACACATTGAATCAACAAAATATGTTTCTAGTGTCACATTTTAAATAAATGTTCTATAATACAGACAGAAAGGTTAATCATTTTACAGTATGTAAAAATAGTAAGTACATTTTCAACGTAGGGAACTATGGGGGTTAAAAACTCGGAGCTTTTCTTCCTTAATGCTATTGTTACTGCATTCCATAAAATTGTTACTAGTAAAACGAGACTTCATTAAATTCATAGAGCTTAGAGACCTAATCCGTCCATTGAAGGGCTAATTAACGTGATTGTGGACGAAGATCAATTAATCCTTTTATTTTTGTGCGAAATTTGTGGTTGAACCAAAACGCAAAGTTAATTGGTCCTAAATGAGTGGTTAATATTGAAGCGTCATTTAGATTGGTTCTCGGTGATTTATAGTTACCGAATGCACGGGAGCACGCTGTGAAGAGTGTTAATGAATTACACGCCGTTTGCGCGATCTTTACGCCGCGGCGCACGTCTCGGCTGTAAATATTCAAGGATTTATGGTTGGTCGAAAAATTTGCCTGGTTGCGTCACGTATCGATGCGAAGCAAATTAAAATTTAGGTTTATTCTCTGCACTGGTTATTGATATTATAAACTGCGGATTTTTATGTAAAATTGACAGTATTCATTGCAAAAACATGGATAGGTGAAATTTGAGACAATGAATAAATTAAAAAAATTTAGAAATATTGATATTTATTTCCAACAGTATAGTGTATGTGTACATGTAGCATACTGTATTTGTTACTGCAAATTTAAAGTAATTAGGTTTAAGAATGTGAAAGCCAAAGCTCGCGAAGATCCGACAAATGGATAAGTGAAGAATTAATAAATAATTATATTATTTTCACGCGACTAAAATTATTAAAGGAAAGAATACATATCTATCAGGTTCCCGTTTGTTACAATCGATGCAGAAAATTTGTATCTTTCATAAAAGTCCACAGTATAATAATTGGTTTCAATTGTTAGACGATTCCTGAATACCAATAGATATGGTTTGTACAAATACGTTTGTTTTACGTCATCATTTTGACGTCATCGGTCTTGCTCGGAAAATACTGCTTCAATCATTCAACGCGGATGAATGAAAGTGAAAATACATACATCACATTACAATGCAATCACCACACACCTATTTCGCAATGAATGAATTAGGTATATTATGAACTGAATATACGGATACCATTTTTAATGTCTCGACAGATCATGATTAAATTATTATCACATTAGTAATTTTCCATTAGCGATCGCAATTTCAGTCGTGATTAATAAAATTATCTGTAATAAAATGAATTTCTTTTGCAGTTATTATTCAGAATAAAATTGTTATTTATATCTAAATTAATTAGTTAATCAATTATAACTTTATTTCAAACTCCACTATATTGGACATTCATTATTAGACTGCGGATCTTCATGCAAAATAAAAATGCATCTTTAAGTACAAGGTAAATACTGGAGGCAGATAAAAAGTTGTTTCCCCCATAAATAATTTTAATAAATCGATGATAATGTACCGATACTCTTGAATCCCATTAATCTTTCTCCTGTTTCATGTTTCACTTACACACTTTTGCCATAAATGCATAAAATCAGCAGTCTGTTCATTATACTTGTAAAATGAATGGAATGTATAGAAAGATTATTTTGAGGAATGTATTGTAATTGTTGTAAATAATCGATTAATTCGCGAAGAAATGGTTACGAATTAATTTGTGTAGCTAAATACAAGGATTCGTTGACAGCACGTAAACATGATTGCTTCTTTATCGGGCAAAGGTCAGTACAATGTCAAATACCACAGTGCAGAAAAATTCGCGTGTCCTTCGACGACACGAGCGGGTCGCAAACTAGAGCAAGCGTCGCCTGATCGATAAAATTTTTTAATGTGATCAAGGAGCTTCGGTCGGTGTCCTGCAGCGGGTCAAACGAGCGCAGAATGAGTGAACGTCGGAAAAAGGCAAAACTACTTTCGACGTGTCGAAATAGTAGTCACTACTCAGGCCCGATTTTTATCCATGTACAGTGTCTGCATACCACATGCGATTTCGTTACTCATTGTGCCGCGTGCTCGCGGCGGCTGTCACGATTTGTGAATTACACTGGCGACGTACGAAATGTGATGGAAAAAAAAAGTATAACGGTTCGACACCATGAAAGAGAATATGCCGGAGCCCGCTTTAGAACGAAAAACCCGATGCTAATGATCTTGATTACAATTCGACACGCAATTACTTTCTACATTTCGACACATGTAACGTTCCCGACTCGATTTTTCGTGTGTGCAATCCGCCTCGACGATCCACGAGAATTGTCACGTTATTTCTGTTATAGTATACAGGGTGTCTCAAAAATGTTGTACTTCCTTCAATGAGGTGATTCCCGAGGACATTTGAAGTAACTTTTTCCTATGCGAAAATGTTCTCCGTGGATTTTTCAAGAAGTTATTAATTGAAAACACGGACCAATCGGAGCGCGGCTACTGCGAACGATTTTGGCTTGGCCAATGGCTAAGTCGAAATCCTTTTGCTATAGCCGCGCTCTGATTGGCCGGTGTTTTTCGTTAATAACTCCTTAACAAAGCCCACATTTTCGCAAAGGAAAAAGTTACTTCGAATTATCTCAGGAATCACCCCTTTCAAGGAAGTACAACATTTTTAGGACACCCTGTATACGAAAAGAAAAATAGAGCTTATTCCCGACGATCTTCGTTTTGGTAGCACGCTTGAGCTTTCGACGTCGATCCACCGGCTGTTCCCCAAGGACAAGCCGGTATTTAGATTGCCGATTATGGTTAACTGTACATATAGTTCTGCTTCTAACTGGTTTGACGAACTTCTTTTACGCGATATGCGATTATAATATTATTTTTTTACCGGCACGTTTCCCTTTCACGTTATTCCACTTTTTATTCCTCTTTTTATTCCACATTTGGGTCAATGCTTATGCTCTTTTATCGAACACGCAATTACATCGGCAGTTTTTACTGGCATCTTGTTGTCACCATTGTACATATCATTCGATGACCGAGTAGAAAATACATAGGTTCCCCGAGTGTGAATAACTGTGCAGAAAAGCGTGCATTAATTTGACTTTCTTTACGTGAACTATGAGATCGCTGTCGCCAAGCATGTCTCACGCTGTGAACTCGTTAATTATGTTTTAAAAAAAAACATGCTACAAGGACAGGGCAAGCTTGAACGTGATCAGCGGATTTTTAGAACGTCTCTTTCTGCAAGACCAGGAATTTGCGAACAGTTTTTAATCTCGTAGTGCTGATCATTATTAATATACATCTCAATATTATTTTCATATAAATTCATATAATTGTTGTAATATAATATTATGTTCTGGCTAGTTTTCTAGTTATTAACTAACTTTGAAAATAACGAGAAGAATGTCCTTTAGGATTCAATGACCCGTTACTCTCTTTAAATATTTATTAAACATGCTGAAATGTTCGCAATTTTATTAAAAAATTTTATTTGGGAAAATCTACTACAGAATTATTGTATGTACATAAAATTAAAATTTAAAAAAAGAAGGTATAATTAGTAATAATTGGAGCACATAAATTGCCAGAACGTTAATTAGTTCATTAAGATGTTTAAATGTCTTAATTTGACTGAACGATGTCCTCGCTCAAAATCACGTTTCTCTTGTTAACAATAAATATTATTTCATCAAATCCCACCACAGATAAACATACCCTCACGGTCTCCATTGATATCAATCGCGAACTCGTTGATTAATACAGCTATGCGTACTCATTAAACACGTTTCGAGAAGATAAGCGCGGATCGTCCGTGACGAACACGCGATTAAACACCGTGGTTACCTGATTGTTACTTGTGTGATTGAAAATATTTTTACGCAGACCAACTGCACAATTATCGACACGACCATGGTGACCACAGGTATACTCGCGTATTGTACTGAAGTTTGGAGAACCGTTTCCCTGTAGAAACCGTATCTTACGTCACATTCCATTGCCAACGATGATAATGAAGCTGTAAGGATTGACAACGATACCTCGCACACGTTTCTTGCATTCCTCGACGTCCGTATTTTCTCGTTAATAATTTCCTCGTGAGAATCGATTTCCGACCCAACTTCCGCGATTTCATATTGCACATTTAAACTTTCTATTAAACAGTTTGCCTCGTGCGTTTCTTAGCTTTAGACGCACGCAGTTCTTACAATTCCTTTTTTTTTTATTAGAAATTTTGCGTCGCATCAACGTCGACATTGAACAGTAATTATTAATTCATTGAATATTGTTTATTCATTTTGTCTCTTTGCTGAAAGTAGATTACGTATTGTTTTATCAGGTGTATACAAGTTTTTTCTTTTTTGTTTTTTACTCAAATTACAGTGTTCACAAATTAATCTTGGACATATATTCTCTTATTTTATATAATTATTTGCTGCCTTGCTATTTTCAGATTTTTTAAGTAAATTTTGAAATAAATGAATCGTAACAATAAAAATTGTCTGTATTAAATGTAAATTAAATTAATAAACTAAACTGTATGGTTATTGCAAGAATCTAACGATATTGTTCTATTATTTTCGATTAACGAAAAGTATTTTAAAAAGGAACACTCTGTAATTTAGGTTCTGTTCTTGGTAAACCAATTATTATTTTGCATAAAAATCATGATTCAGTGGCCCACAAAAAGACTTGCTAATCTTATTAATATTCATCCATCGGAATTTGCATATTATCAGTAATTATGTAACTAGACTGTGGATTTTTATGCAAAGGAAAAAAAAGTCTGCAATAATTGTACGATTAGCCATTTACGATTTACGCAATTAACGATTAGAATTGCATTTTATATTAAGGTTAATATAAAGAATTCTTCCTATAAATTCGTTAATTTAAGAAATTCGATCAAATACTTTTCTGTGAATTTTATGTATACAACGAATCAGTAGAATAACATCAATGATGTGACTTTACGTAACAATTTTAAACAGTTATTTTCCGAACTGTTCAAACGTTAGTTTTCAGCACGATTCTAATAAACTATGTCTAACGATGTCTAATTCTAATGTGTTACAATGTCGACTTAAGAAACCTTTCACAGTTCTTGTAAATAATCCGACCGTTAGGACTGAAACTATAAATAAATCACAGCTGACTTGTTGTCGTCTGTTCCTCATTATCCGATTACGTAGTCGATATGATAAAATTCCAATTCAGGAAATGGTGACTTCTGTTAGATTTTAATGGACCGAGATTTCTGAATAAATTTTCTTTCGGTGCTTAATGTCGCGATTTATTCGAATGATTGTTATCTCAACGACGTTCGAACTGTTGGTGTTCTTCGGTCTCTATTCCTACAAATTTTCCAGAAAATAAACATGTTATAACTCGTAATATAGCTACGTAACGGTCTTAACGAAACATTGACCTTAAACTTCTGAAGTCACGAGTCATTCATTCGATATCTACAACAGTTATGACTACATTCAATTTCTTCGAACATTTTCGTATAAATATTTCACGTCAACTGAACGAGAAACATTTTTAGTCAATTTCATTTTTGGATTCTGTGATGGATTAATACAGTTAAGGTTACAATAATTATTTTCTAATTACCTTTTCGAAATATGACTTGCTTTGCTATATCTGTGAATCGGTATGCAGATTTATTAGGTGTACAAATTAATTCATATCCTGTCAAACAAAGTGCATATATTATTAATGACTTTATTTTTTTACGCCCAAAGTCCCTCTCTGCATTTGTTTAAGAACTAATTTATGATCGCATTAACAAATTCTTTCCTTGTTCATAAAAAAAACTGAGAATGTAAAATATTTAATTTCTTTACGTTTAGGTTCTAGAAAGTACTCCTTTAAATAATAAAATCATAAATGAAACCTGATTTGTTGATTTCCTTTTTGCGACTATTTCTAAGTAGCATGTTAGGGTTTATCGTAATTAGGGTAGTGCCATTGTCTTCATCGAACAGTGTCTGTTTGTCGTAATTGGTGCTCATTCATAACTGATTTATTTACAGAGTCGCGGTCGATGAACAATTATAGTCCATTGTAGCTGGACGATCGAATTATTTCGAAATGATCAGGTTGCCAATGCGACACATCCGGTCCTATTGCTAGTTCGCTGACACTTGTTGCAATGAAATGTCGCTCGACGTTTTGTTACGACAAAAATGGTGGAAATCGGGTCAGCCTCGATTGCGGTTATATTAACATTTCGAATGAACATTGGTGGTTTGTTACGAAAACGTCACTGGCTTTCACTGAATTTATTTGCATGTTGTCGCGCGTGTCTTAGATGTGTGTAATACGCTTACAACGCGCTAAAAAAACTACAAATTAACATTTCATAAACGCGGCGCCGCGCCGTTCCAAGATGTGGATAGTACGTTTACTCTTAACCTTGGAACGTATATCTAATTTGTTTACATAAAATGTAGAAATAGATAGAAATTATTTCGATAGCTGAACTGAATTTTCTTCGCTCAGGGAGTTCATATTTTTAAAATAATTATACAATATTAATACTGGTGGTACATACGCCAATTTAATAAAATAAAATATAGGTAAAAAGTATTTAAATAGCTGAATTGAGATTGATATAGTTATTAATATTGCATTGGCTGCAACCCAAATTATTTTTCACTTAGAATGTTCATATTTTTAAAATAATTTTATCATATTAATACTGGTAGTACATTGAGAAATTTAATTGAATACAAATTAAATATACATCATTATTACTATTAATGAGTTTTCCTGTGCACTGCCTATACATACATGTTTTTAATCGAACACGAGTAATTTAAAAATGGATTCACCGTTCCATAGACATTCGACTTTATCCATTCCATTACCATTACATATTATGAAACATGTTCGAAGTGTCGACCAATATACAATGTAGAGCATAGCTCGAAACATGTTTCATAATGAATGTAATAGGATGAACAAAGTCGAATGTCTCAGATTCTGTGAGTTTTGAGATAAACATATCATGCATGTCAATATTTCTATACTAAAAATTGAACATCTCAAATTCAAAAATAAAACAATTCTTTAAAAAAAATTAAAGGAGCATGCAAAAATTAGCCTGAAAGTTGAAATTTGATCTATAAGTTACCTAAATTTTACAATTTGACATTATTTTTTATTTTTGTCAGAAGTAATTAGCAGATCTTTATACAAATTTACTTTTTCATAAATTATTTTATCAAAATCAGAATAAGGAAAAAATTTCTTCTATTATTTAGTGGCAGAACTAAAGTAATTTCTCCTTCAAAATACCAAAACTGGATGACTCTATTAATGATTTTTCTTACATGTTTTTAAGCGAATAAGATTATTTTGAAAAAATGAACGACTACAAGCAAACTATCCTGTCGAGAAACCTGTTTGGTTGACTGCATATGACGCGAAGCCTCGAAAGCTTGAAAAATCGAAACCCGGTTCGGATACAAGAGATTCAGTTGTAATAACGTTGAATAGCAGGTTTTATATTCATTATGCGTTCCAACTAGCGTTTTCGGGGATCCCGTCAGAGCAAAATCATCATTCGTTCCTTGACCTTTTCCGTTATTCCGTAGTTTCTTCCGCGCCGATGTGGAGGATCTCATGACCGTCGATCGAGGTTCTAAATTTGTGGAAAAGTTATGCGAACGCGTCCAGCGTCGCATGTCAATGTCACTGACGACGAATTTTATTTCCCTGCGACGAAATCCCGGTTTGCACGCGACCCACGTGCGCGCCAATTCATTACGATTCACCTGAATTCACCCGTTTGAAAGACGGTGAAAGTCTTTCTTCACTCGGTGCGTCGTAATCTTTTGTAGTAACCGTATCGAAAAATCTATTGTTTTCCTGCTCCTTTTAGACAAGTTTTGTAATCTGACAACACCTATTTGTGAGTCGACACCTGCGACGTTATCAGATAAAATTTGATAGCTTGGCTAGTCTCCCCACTCTACCTTCCCCTTCTACGGCGCTATTCCACCACGCTTCTGCCACGGCCTGGTCACGTGACGCGTTCCGTCTCTGTCGTACCTACATGTGTCACAATGTCACGTAACTAATCCGGTACTCGTAGAGAAAGGGTAACTTTTTCCCCTCCATTCGAGTCAAATCCCCTGATCTGGTGCCACATGCGATTTAGTACAAGTATGATCGTATGGCTCCGCGATTTGACAATGTACCCAAAAATGGAAAAAACCAGACTAACTTCAAAAAGGTTCTATCAATCAGCCAACCTAAATTTAACTTCATAGTAGTTCTCTTTAGCAACATGAAATACATACAATCTTTTTAAAAACGAATCTTCAAAAGAAATTGAATCTTCGATGAAAAATTTTCTGCATCGATTGCAGGGAACAAGAGTTAAAATTCTATCATAGACTGTTATATAACGCGATCAACAAATTATTTAATGAGACTTGTATGCGTATACTAGTGTGGACCTTAGCTACACCTGATGAAATTTTTTATTTTTTTCGGGCCACCCCCGCACTTGTGACAATAAGTGGGAAAATGACCTGGTAAAAATTTGGGCCCGATTGGACCACGAGAAACCAGCGCGCAACAAATTTAAAAATATGTTATTTTAGAAAATCGTTTTTCTTCATTATAGTACATCGTAACTATACATTTTCATATATCGTTGGATTTGTCTTTTTACGCTCTATAAAAATATAAAAACAAAAAATACTATTATATGAAAAAAACATCAAAATTGTGATATGTCAAAACCCAACTTTTTGAAAATTTTTTTTTCTTTACTGCTATATTTATCTCATAGTATAGTTCAACTTTTGTCTAAAGAATTTTTTCACTTATTTATAAATAATTAAGATATTTATAGAATTTGCATTTAAACGCTTATGCATGTACAATATACACAGTAAAAACGAAAATATTTACAATTATATTCTTGTTTATTTACACTTATAATGAATACAGTTAAAAGTAATGAAAATTCTATATTAACAATTAACAATTTACATTTTACTTAGACTACATACATAATACATAACAATGTTAAATTGGCACTCCAGGAGGTATTGAGAGAAAGTCCTTTATAAATCCTGTGACAAATTCTCTTTTGTGGCATTAGGATACTGCTTTCTATATTCCATTACATTGTCTAATATAAACTGTTTCTCCTCTTCATTTTGTGATAATATTTTATTGTACTCCTCCATAAGTTTGACACCACGTTCAGCAGTATTATTTACAACTTTTAATTGTCGAGTGATGTTCCGTCCAATTTTAAAATCATTGTCATCTTCCCACGTAGAAGGATCTTATTCCAGAAACGCCGTTGGTATTGAGAACCTATCAAAAACGTGCTTGGACCGTGGAGAAATAAAATATTCTATCCCTTTCTCGACATAGTGTTCCACATCCTTTGCGAGAATTCTGTACCTTTTGATAGTTTCTTCACTGTCCGTTCCGAGATTCATTGCCTCCACCATCTGTATTTTCGTGTGGTTTCCAATTCCACTATCAAAAAATGCCAACGCTGCAGTTTCTGGCGTCAAATACCATAAATGATTGATAATTTTCTGTATTGCAGTGCAACTTATTGTAGCATCAACTTGACGATAGTTGTATAAATTCTTTAAAAACTCCAAATCTTGCCTTGTTTCAAGTATAAGCTGGCAAAAAAAATACAAATAACCCGAATTCCAATGGCCTCTTCGCTGGTCAGAACAAATTCATTTCTGTAGAAATACATTTTTAAACATATCGCCTTCGCCATGCATAGTACGTGGTGAAAAGCACCTGGAGCTCGGAAAGTACAATTTCTCGTAGGATTTCCACGTAAGAAATTAACTACGAGTTCCAGAAATTCACGATAATCTTCTCGTGGTTGTCTCTCTCTTTCCAAAGTTTGTGTTGCAAAGTCTAGAATTTCCGTAATATTAGGAATTGATTGGCGGATGAAATTGTCTTCAATTCCTGTCACGTAATTCGTCTTGTTGATATGAGACCAAACCTGTTGAAATTGATTAAAAAGTGGAATATTTGGACCAGAAGATTTTTGTATCTTCTGATCATATGCACTCCGCAAAATCAATTCTTAAATGTGATGCCGGCAAGGAAAATATATTAAATATATTAAAATATATCTATTCCGAATTTTTGTTCGACAAGGATACATGCACCTTGGAAAGGTCCCATATTGGAAGATGTTGTGTCACAATAAAGTGCTTGTACTTTGTCGCCGATATTCCATTCCTGCACTAATTCATATACTGTAGAGGATTGTTCGTTGCCAGATCCGGATGGAATTGCAGGTATGCCGAGTAAGCGTTCAATGCCTCTACAAGTTATTACCAGAGGTAATCTTTTCTTTGCTTGTTAAAGCTGGCAACAATCTTTAAACGAATCACGATATTTTTCTGCGAGTTTTGCTCGATAATGCGTACATTGACGTCGAATCTAGATCGTGTCCGAGAGCTTGTGCTATTGCTCACCTCATAAACCGACCCGACCATTTACAAGCCAACTGTTTTATTGTACGTGCCGATGACCGCTATAATGTCTTTACAACACACTAATTATCGCCAAGAACTCCGAAAAAGTCCACAAAGTCATTCCGTCAAAAAGCAATGAAAACTCGACCGTCATTTCAGGACTACCTGGGCCCACCACCGAACCACCATCGGTCCCGACCGGGAAAACCCGCTTGTCCATAATATTTAATATCTCCATTATTTGTGGATATATAAAAAAACTCTTTCAACAAAAGTTGTAGTATACAAGGAAGTGAATGTAGTGATAGAGGAAAACATTTTTTTCAAGGTCAGTTTTTCAAGTTTTCAAGATCATTTTTCCAAGTTGTCAAGGTCATTTTTTCAAGTTTTCAAGGTCATGGATGTTTTTTCTATTAACAACTATTTATGCTATGTATATATCCTTAAAGAGAAAAGAAAGACAAGTTCAACAATATGTCATAACGTACATTTATGTCAAAACTTTTAACAGGTCATTTTCTCACTTATTGTCATAATTTGGGGGTGGCCCGGAAAAAAATTTGAAGGTCGAAAAATAAGGTCCACCCTAGTGTATACGTATCTTCTGTGCCAGTAATTTTACAGTCGCATTAAAGAATGTTTATTATGTATTTAATTCAAAATTGCAATACTAATGATTATTGCAAGTCGCAAGTAAAGTTTTTAAGTATTTACTAATGTAATGGTTTCGTTATCGTTCTCTCATAAAAGTTATATTAAAAGTGATTTCATTCCCAATACAAAAATTATTATATTAAAATACTTAGTTCACCGAAAGAGAGTCTATTTTCATGATAATATCTTATGTAAAATTATACCCTAATTTTACTCTTTCGTTTCTTATTTTCACCATTTGGATTTATCCGAAGATATTTATATCCGCAAAAATGTTGTTCGAAACCTTGTTCAAAATAAAAAAGACGAATGATGTATATTTCTGGCTGATGTCATAAATTAACGTCTGCTTCCGTGAACATATCGGAGATAATGAATTTTGGCGGTGGGTATAATGGCACAATAAAAATAAAAATCGTTACGTAACAGATGCTAAACGATTACAAAGAATTCTACCTACAATACAAAAACGTGTTTTACCTGCCCATGTCATGATTTCGAGACCGATAAAATATATATAACTGCTGAAATATTCCAGGAATCAGCATGCATCGTTGATATTCTAAAAGATATATTTCTTTAAATCACGTATCATATGTCTTCCCTGCTGACAGCGTTTCTGTTTAATTTATTTAAAATGTATAATCACTAGACTGCGGATCTTTGTGCAAGATAAAAATTTGACGTGTCAATTGCAAAAATCACGAGCTGCATAGACATTTATATCTTCTAATAATTTTGAGAAGCTACAAGTAATGTAGTCGAATTCTTAACATTTTTTCCACTATTTTGTGTTTTATCTACTCATTTTTGTCATAAATACATCAAACCTCAAAATTTAGCCATTGATGATGACTTATTGGAAGGATTTTCTTCTCTTTTATATTGACATAAATTAATCAAATACTCTAACTTGTTGCAGATGACTTTTCAGCACAGATCGATCGCGAGGCAAGAAGATTGTTGCAAATCCTCCCTGCATACGATCCTGGTGCTGGTCGGGTGAGTCCGCAATGCAAAAGGCACGCCGACATTTTTCGTCAGGAATTGACTAAATTCACCTTATGGGCCTTGAAAAGTAAGTTCACTATGTTATTAACACATTTCTTCTACCAATTGGTTTATTAATTCTAAAAGTCTATAATTGATAGCCGAGGATTTCTCAATAAATTCTTCAATAGCATTAGCAATTTTCTGAACTGCAATTCACGCACAGTAATTTTACTAATAACTACTGTTGAAACTATTATTTCAGTCAAGTTCACAGCCCAAACGATCAACCACTTTTTAAGCTTTTTTACGTTTGAAATAAATTTCATTGATCAGGCTTGATACAACTGTTTTTATGAATTTATAAAATTGACTAGACATTATTTCATCATTTTTTCTTCTTTTTTGTGAGAAATGAAGATAAAATCATTGTTTCCCTTCGTCAATCATCAATCTTTAAAACAGGATATAAATATATCAAGTCTTCAGAGAAAAGAGTATTCCAATTCTTTTTAGCCTAAACAACTGATGCTGAAGTTATGCTATCGCCGTAATATGTATAAGCCACGTGCCACTCTGCATAGCTAATAAATTTTAAGAGAAAATTTTCGTCCAATATTATGCTAATATT
Source organism: Lasioglossum lativentre (assembly GCA_916610255.1). Taxonomy (NCBI): domain Eukaryota; kingdom Metazoa; phylum Arthropoda; class Insecta; order Hymenoptera; family Halictidae; genus Lasioglossum; species Lasioglossum lativentre. The sequence goes on along the minus strand of OU744355.1, from coordinate 8,722,894 downwards.
AATGTTATTGATATTGCGTTTTTATTACCAAGTTGTATATTCAAACAATTCCTTACGAATATAGAATTTTATTTTTAATAGATTAAATACTTTATTGTAACATTTAATTTGGTGGGTAGTGTACACTGTCTTTAACTTACAGTTGAATTTTGAAATCAGTGTATAGAATTGTCTAAATATCGTGTCTGGGTCTGTGCTACGATCGAGTGGAACACTGTCATTTTTGAGTTATTTATTAGCATGCCCTTAGAATTCGTTACGGACTTGGGTACAGCTGAAAATGAGGTGTCTTGTATCTGAAAGGAAAAACAGACCAGCTGTACTCCACTCAATGACAATTGACGCATCGCAGACTCGGCGGAAAGGCGACACCAGTTTCGTGGAAAGATCCTCGAAAAAGGGATCTTTGTCCAGCGTCTTGCGAGGCTTTCGTGAGAAAATAACATCACGGAGTCAGTAGGCGTTGCACGATTTTTGGATTACTAATATGAATAATTATTTACGAAACAGTGACATTATGTAACTACGTTGAAATAGATGATCGAATAACCAATTTTTACCTAAACGCACACAAATTAGCTGCAATAAATGCAAATTAGAAGCCATAAATCTCAGCAAAAATTCAATTGCAAAAACTATCATCTCCTTTCTCGAATCTGAATAATTCGCTTTATTCGCTACCAAAAAATTTAATCGGGATTTTAGAGATTTCGTTCTGTAGCCAACTGGACCTTTTGTTTTCCTTTTGTTTTTAGTGTACGACGCCACTGCGAAAATGCCATCTGGCCTTCTGAACGGAAATGTAAATCAGTTTGGTGACTTCGACGAGTGTATCGGGATTGAAGGAAGTGAAGGAATCCAAGGACAATACTGTTTAGCGTACCTGCAATTGAGCATCGACGCGTCGCGGATAGATCTCAAACACGTCCAACGGCTTCTGCATTCTCACTATGCATTTAGAAGCAACATTACCGATGTGAGTACATATTTATGAAAGAATCCTGCGACCGCAGCATTTTTTCCAAGCCACCGGTATTGTAATTTCTCGGCGCATACTCGCGCGCTTTAATGCCAAGAGCGAAAGCGAAATGTGTCAAGGTGGTATTCTGGTTTTCCATTTCCAAAAAATCGATTTTCATTTCTTTTTGTCTGCAGCAGACTAAATTCAATTTCTAACATTTACGTATTAAATGACGTTAGTATTATTTTTAGTCGATTTTATTCTTGAATTGTGTGATGAAATATAACACAGTTTTGGTTACAATAATTATTTTCTAAATATCTTTTGGAAATTTTGCTATACCTGTGGATCATTATATAGATGCAGTCTTCTTCCCTTCTTCCTGAATTTATTGATTATTAACAACTAGAATACATTCTACTCTTCAGAATAATCGCCATCATCAATTTAGAGAAACGTGTAGTTATGCTACACTTTTATACACGTTTAGGTACAGCATGTTATTAAACGTTAGTTGCACAACGCAGTGGCTTGATGCGAAATACTGTGATCGAACTTGCGCAAAATTATACCAAAGCTGTTTAATACCCCGGTTTGCTTTCGTCGCAACATTTCGTCCAAGTTTTACAATCGATTGGTATTATACTTTTAGAGAACGTAACGTAATGCGAGAAAGTGATTCGCGCGGTTACCTGTAACACGCACTGCATTGGAATTGCACCCCATACGTTACAATGTGACAACAATACCTGAACGATGCTTGTGTTGTTATTGCAAAGTGTGATGTAAAAAATGAGCAATAATATTTTCACCACGAACATTTGATTCGCTACCAAAAGTTACGAAATAGATATCTTCACTTTTATTCGATAAATTTTTAAACTACATCGAAAATATCAAATAATTAATTTTGCAGTAAATTGTTCTACCAAAACTAAATACAATTTAACAGGTAAACATAACTTATTTAGCTTCTGTAAAAATTTATTCTGAATTTATTCACCCTGTATAATAAAACTAAATAAAAATCTCAATAAATATGTTCTTCTGACCAGTATAAAATAAAATCCAGTCACTTTGATCTACGGTTCTAGTATTGATCCATTTTTAATTAATGCAAAGAAATTGCACATTTTATACGATTAAAAACTGGTCGAACGTGTTCTTGCTGCGATTCGTTTTCAGCAGGCTTGACTGACATATATAATTAATTTAATCAAATAAAATTGTTTAAATAAACTATCGAACTGGTTACTGTAAATGCAATTAACATCTTTGTAAATCATTGCTAATATATTTGCTATGATGATTCTATATACAGTATTCAATTTTTCTTTCAGCCAGGACATCGAGTACCTAGATTCAATATAATAAATTGGGGAATATGTGCACCAGCAAGCTGCAGCCCTAAGGACGTCGAAACATCTATCCGCGATATCATTACGAGGTACACGTCACAAACCGATATCAACATTACAGTAACAGTGAACGAAGAGATGTGCCAGGTGAAGAAGAAGGAACTTCCGAAGGAAACTATGTATGCCAGGTAAAAATCAACGAAAAATGATAAGCAAACTCTCGATACATGTAAACACTTATCGTGACTGAAATGTTATTTATACATATAGACAGAACTTTCTTTGTTTTCAATTATATTTTTGTGAAACTATTACCAACATATTCGTGACATTTTTCTATTTAAAATGAAACCGCACATGACATAACTCGCAGAATAGTTGTTTAATTCTCGATATGGTAGAACCTCGATTATCCGAACTAATCGGTGAGACATGAATATTCGAACAATAGAACACAAGCTATAGTGTTAGATTAAATCTTTATTAAATGTTTGTATGTGAAACATATATTCGGATAATGGAGACTAGCTTTAATCAGTTCGGATAATCGAGGTTCTATTGTATCGTGAATTAAACAAGTAAATATAAACCGAATTGTATCCTGCTTGGTCTCGTTTTGATCAGAAAAATGTGACAAATATGTTAGTAAGAGTTCCATGAAAAAAGAATTAAAAAAGTTTTGTCATTACCATGACTAAATTAATATTAATATACTGATTATATACTTTTCAGTTTATTCTTCATGACGATACTGGCGCTAACAATCGTGGCGGCATGTTATGACCATTATAATATACCTGCCAGCGAACTGCTTCTGTCGTTCTCGTTGAAACGAAATTTCAAGAGCCTTGTATCGTTAGACCGAGGACAGAACGATATAGCTACGCTGCACGGCATCCGAGCCATGAACGCCTTGATGCTGCTTTTAGCTCATAAAAGTATGGCCCTGTTTTTCAATCCATACGTCAACAGGACGGAGATGAGCGAGGTATGATCCTTCTACTGTAAACAGAAACACATCCTTTCCGCTCTGCCACGACACGGTCAACAAACAGAAAAACTCGGCAAACAATTTTACCATTTGGACCCGTGGAACTTCTTTAAAACATGTCCTTAGATTACAAGTTCCGATAGGAACAGACCAGGAAGCGTCTGAATAGATGCTATAAAATAGAAGTATACATTTTTCTTCATCAGAGACAGATAGTTCGTCGATACTAAAAATGCATTTACGTATCGACATTATAAATAACGAAGTAACGATATTAAATAGCTATTACAGTTAAATAAATTTTCTAAATGCGTTATTTATCAAAATATTTATATAAATAATTCACAGGTCAAAGTTTGTTCACACCGCATATGTTCCTCGTTTTAGTATCTCGGTCAACCATGGACGGTGGTAGGAAGAGCCGCGAGTCTGTACACGGATCCTTTTCTAATGCTTTCTGGACTCCTGACGTCGTATTCTTTCATCGGAAAGCTGAAGAAAACCGGAAACTTAAATATCAAAGACGAGTACCTGTCCCGTTTAATCAGGTGAGACGAAATGACTCTCGTGTAAAAATTAGGGGAAAGTTGCCAGTAATTATGAAATATTATATATTAAGAAATTTTTGATCCTCGGGGAAATTTCGTATGCTTTTTTAAAAAGTATACAGGTGGATCCAAAAAGTATTTGAACAGTAAATACCCGATTCTCAAAAAATTGCCTACATTTAAACTGTGATATTGTTAATTTTATAACTATCAATAAAACATCAATAAAAGCCGACTGAATGCTCTTTACCAACTTCTAGACTTATACCACCATTGGCGGCACTAATGTTGTTTTGCACTTATGTGATACCTTACGTTGGCTCTGGCCCACAATGGAATCTGGTTGTGACCGAGCACGCGAATATCTGCAAAAGGACTTGGTGGAGAAATTTCCTATTTATTCATAATTATTTCGGCTTCGAATCAATGGTACGTAATCAATTGTATACAAATAATTAATAAATTTTATAGACATATTCTCTCTGATTTCAGTGTTTAACGCATACGCATCACTTAGGCATAGACACGCAACTGTTTATCCTTTCGCCTGTGATGGCGTTGTTGCTTTACAAAAAGCCAAAGGTTGGAACGATTGTACTGACGATATGCGCTCTGTTTTCGACAGCTTTGCGATTTTTCGTAACGCTTGCGAGACAATTAAATAATTATGTGTTCTTCGGCACGTCGTAAGTCGAGAGCTTCTAAAGGGTACGACTCGTGTAACGGAAAAACTGCGTGCTATATTTCTTTGAAAAATTCGATTTTTTCAACCAGTTACACAAGTTGCGCCTTTTAAATATGTAGTGACAATATCAGAAAATGAATAATTATTAACCGATGATTTCATTTTTGCAGAATAAGACAATTATTTGATACTGCAGATTTCTCGTACACCTTGCCATCACATAGACTGACAGTATATATTATAGGTATTGCCATCGGTTATTTATTAAGATATTTGCCAAAGGATTACAAGATGAATAAAGTAAGTAAAACGGAATGCACAAGTTCTTTAATGATTGCACTCGAACTGCATCGTTTTCATATCTTTCAGACAGCTTTGTATGCAGGCTGGATCCTGAGTACAATAATGTTTTGCTGTGCACTTTTTGGTCCTGCACACATGGGATCTATAGATTACATCTATGACCCAATACATGCTGCAATGTATAATGCATTCGCTCCTATTGGGTGGTGTGCCATTTTCGCTTGGGTAACTGTAATGTACCAAACTGGAAATACAAATGGTAAGCACTGTGTCATGTTAAATAAAGTTTCAAACATTACAACAGAACATCGACCTTTTTATCTTAAAAAAAACCATATTTTAGGTCTGTTTAGCCGATTTTTGGCATGGAAAGGGTTTCTAATAACCACAAGACTGAGTTATGCAGTATATTTAACGCAATTTCCGATATACTTTTATAATGTTGGAAAGACCAGGAGTGCCACGCATTATGAATTCTTCAGCATGCAAGTAAGTGTGCATTAATTTTGAATATACACGATTGTTGGATTTTATTTCACAATTTCTGTATTTTGCAGTTCAACTTGAACGAGTTCTTGATGATTATTGTTCTATCAGTAAGTCTCACCCTACTCTTCGACATGCCATTTCAAAATATTAAAAGTTATTTGTTGAGGAAACCTGCGTCGAAAGCAACAACAAAATCGATTAAGCAACAATAATGCTTTTTACCAAATAATGAAAATTTTGCCCAACCATTTGATGGTATTGTAAATAATTTTGGAATTTTCACTTTGTTTTTAGTAAAATTGAATCCCATTGCTTGCCCTCATATACAATGTATATGATAGCTAACATTACTTAATTATATAATGTCGTACTTAGACTGAGTAAGTGCTTGTAAATAACAAAGGTTTTTGTAATTCTAATTTTATATGTTTAGTTAAGTTAAATGCCACGTTACGCGCATAGACATTTAGTTAAATAATTTAATACAGCGCTATTTATCCAAAAGAATGTTTCTTATTGCATTAGTAGTATTTAAACAAACGTATTTCATGGTATATTTATAGATTTGAAGTAATTGCTCGTTTTCTTTTTTAATATCAATTTTGTAAAATATATAGTATCCCAAAATGCAAATTTCAAGTAATTTATACCATACACACTGTGCATGTTTATAATTGCATATATTGAATTGTGTCAGCTGTGTATATTTGATATCATTATCGCCTTTAAATCAAAACAACTACTGTCACGTTTTCGAAATGTAACATGTTACGATGTAAACTTTACCTATAAAATAACAAAATTGTTACTTGTTATAAAAAAATAATAAAGCATATTTTGTATTACTGAACTTATTCTTGCTATATTATGCATTAGTTTTTGTTTAATTCCTCATGTTTTTCATGCAAACTATTATTTAAAAATTGGTGAATTAAAAGCCTTACACTTAGAAGCATTATGTTAGTAGTTTAATGATAAAGTTGTGTAAATTTAACAAAGCATATTTTGATTGATAAACTTTGATGAAGAATAAAGACGTATTTATTCGAACCAAATAAAACTTACATATCATATGATACAACTTAATATTACCTTTATAAAATGGCCTTATCCTTAAGTATATTTTATATGCACTAGGGATTAAAAGATAAACTGTGGTAGAATATACAACCATTTATTATATAATTATGTATGCTTATGATAATTAATTCTTAACCATAGTAGCATTTGATTTTTATAATTATAATATTTTTAATTATATACTTTAAGCAAAGAAAATGCTTCTGAAAGACATAACAATATTTGAATTAACTTGACTGTTTAACACTTCGCAGTTTGCCGTTGCATTAATTGAAGTTCTGCAACGAGCGGGTAGGCTGTCACTTTTAAGAATATTGAATCTCAAGTTTTGCATGCTCCTAGTAATTTAATTTCGAGACTCGATAAATTAATGTATTTACCGTCGCAGCAGCAACATGCTCACCAACAATACCTGGCAATATAATTAATTATTTCTTATATTTCCGTGTAGTACAAATATATGTTATATTTGTTCATAATGATAAACATAATATGATAATACTTTTTATGTAAATGTTGATAATACTTTTCATAAAATATTATCAACGATTAGTATTTTACAGTAATAACACGATCTACGTTACAAATAGCTATTATAATAGTATTAGATGTCAGATAAACTGGTAAGTAACTAAATATTAAGTAGCAACAGTTACGTATTCATAACGATAATACATATGGTGGTAAGTCGCAAGTATTATGGCGTAAAGCCACTTTGTTAATTAAAAATTGAAAATAAAATTGGTGTCCTAAAAAATAAAAATTATTACAACATATTGTTAGCACCTTGATTTCCAAAAAAAAAACAAAAAACCTGGAAATCTTAAACATCATAGTCGGACACTTTGTTGCTGCGATTACAATAATTTGCTACTGGTTTATACAGGGTGTTCATTTGAAAACTTTCCAGCCGTATATCTCGAAAAATATGAAAGATATTAAAAAAGTGTAAAACACGTGTCCAAGGATTTCGAGGGGGAAAGGGGGGGGGGCAGTATCAGTTTTTTATTTGGGTGGCGTTTTCAAGGTGATTTGAAGGTCAACTTTGTTTTTTCAAATAGAAACCTATATTTTTTATTATGGGATCTTATTGTACGTGAAAAGACCAATAATTTTCGTACAATAAGTATTTTTTTAATATCTTTCATATTTTTCGAGATATTCGGCTGGAAAGTTTTCAAATGAACACCCTGTATATATTGTACCCAAGTTATTAAAATCATACAAAATCTTGAAACCAAATTCCTAAAAAATTAATAGCCGTTCTGATGGACGCCACAAGGATTTACAACATTAGGAATGTAAGTACTGGCAACGTATACCTAGTATCATCCCTTATCAGTTAGCTTGACTCGATTTTATCCGAAGGCAGAAGTTACCTACCCAATTTTATTAAAATCTTCGGAAGTAGTGGTTTAAGCCTGTTTTTAATACGTTTCTTTGTTCGCTCCTATTCAGTCGATATTCTTCTGACTATAACTGTTTGTTATATAATTTCAACAGTGGAAAACATATTATACAATGCGTCTTACTTATAAAATTTTGGAAATGAGTTTACACAGGATCGTATTAATAAGTTACACACTGGTCTCATAGTGCTAGATTAAGAAAATACCAAATTGGAAAAACGCTTAAAGTTCACTCCTATTTTCTTTTTCAATCAATTTAATTATTTTAACACACAGCTTAAAGGAGACTCCATTAACATAGTCTGTTTCAGGTGGTAAGATTGTTCGACACAGCTCTAATATCACAAATACTTTGTAACATTTGAATAACGATCGAAAATTAACGATAACGATATTTCATTACAATTGTATGCTGTGCTATTTTTACTTCCTTCTATTTTTACAATTTGAACCTGCACAAACGAGTCTGGAATAAAATATTATTATACATATAATATAATTGATAATATTAAAATAATATAAAATGAAAGTATGAAGCAATGGTCCCAATTAAGTGAATAAACTTAGGAACGAGCGAAATTCTGGGAACCAGAACAATTCAAATAAACATCTCCACTGATGTGCGATCATATCTGATTAGATATCGTGCAATTACACAATTCCCGTAAATTCGATTAAACATTTGACTATTCGGTCATGCCTATTCAAACCCGCTCGTTGCACAATTTTAGCAGCAGTGGTGACCCCTTAGCAATCACTTTGCTTGCTCAGTTAGTGGTTGCATTCTATTCTCATCAATTTTTAGAGTAGATAATTGTTACTACGTAAGCTTTCTGGACCATTAAAAGGACACCACTGTAAATACATATTATCACAGAAGATTTGACCAGAAACCAGACTCCATGATATCAACAATAAATTATTTTTTAAATACATTCTTTTATAATATTATGCTTGTAATATTACATGTTTTCAAAGTTCCATATTCTTTACATAGAATCAATGTTTAGTCTTTTATTCAGTAACACATATAAAGTAGTGAGTAGACAGCAGATTTATACATTTATGAAAAATGAGTAGGTGTAATTCAAAACAGTAAAAGCATTGAGAGAATTTAAAAATCCATTTAATAAAGATTCCGACAGAAGTTTCGGCACAGGTTAAATGCTCTGTGATAATAAAATATTGAGGTCTATCGACGACATTATGTCACAAGCCCTATATAGGTATCTTTGACGCAATGTATTTCTTATAATAACAGACATCAATAAACCATTGCCTAGTAATTCTATGTTTAAATAGGTTTATTTTCGCTGGCATATGAATTGAAAAAAAAATATACACTATATCAATTTAATTTCTTATATAACCAAAGAACATTCAATACATTGAAACAGTAAAACGCGACTTCGAGTGAACCGTAATTTATAGGTTAATGAATGCGATCTCTTAAATGCCGCCATTCTATGGAAGCTTAAAAATGATAGTCAAAGTTATATACCAATTTGAAAAAACGTTGTAATTACTAAGTACCCTATGTTATACAGATTGGAGTATCTACTACTTACTCCTTTTGCTGTCTTGTGAATAAATTTATGCACTTATGAGAAATCTCGGTTTCTTAAAATCGCAGGAGCAATTAGTGACCAGGTGTAAAGTCCCAAACACATCCACGACGATATAATCTTTACCCACATTGAAGCAGTGTTGGCGTTCAAGGTTTCCAAATTCGAGTTGGGTCTGTAACATTGTAATTATGTGTACATTGAATTGAATTCAGAGTTTTACGATTTCATTTAGTAAATAAGCAAAATGTAGAGGTGTGCGAGAACTCGAAAATGTCGGATATCCGAGAGTTTGGGACGGGTCGGGAAGACATCAGGTTGAGACGAATCGAGTTCTCGCACAGCTCTAGTAATACGAAATACTTACTGGTACCAGTTAGTGAGTGTCATCATTACGTATAATGTGGCAAGTGCGAACATGAGATGGAAGAAACTCCAGTTATAAGCTACCGTGTCCTCTTCGTTGTCCCACACTTTAGCTTCGTTTCCATTTTCAGCATCGGGATTGCGACCTTCTACCGGAGTATAATCTGGTTACATTTATGAAAACGACAAAATAACTCAACTATAATATTTGTAGTGTGATCATTACTCTACCGAACATTCCTGTTGGGTTAGTAGCAATGAGTGTTAGTAAATACGTGTATCCAAAACAATTTTCTTTTAAATTTAACCATCCAACATCACATTTTTAAACAAACTGAAGAAATAAAGTAATACACTGTGTCAATTAAATTGCTAAATGTAAAACGAGTATTGTGCGAAGATTTTTAAAAAATTAAATCGTAATTGTAGTGGTAGCGGTAATAAAACATGCTGCAATTTTAAAGCTATAAAAATATAATAAACTTTCTAGTCGTCTAATAAAGCACAATGAAAGAAGGCACACTGTGACTACCACTATATACTGGATGTTCTTTGATTAGTGGTACAATAAAAAAAATTATTTTTTTCTGCACTAATCTCGAAACAGCCTGTACATTACTTATAACAAAAGTTATGTGTATTTCTTTAATTTCGTACATCTAACATGATATAACAATTTAAGCAATAACAAATACTGTACGAAATATTTTTCCACTGAAGAACAAACTAAATCTTCGCAAGTGCACAAAAACATTATGCCTACAATGTGATGCTACTTTTTTCATAATAAAGAATAAGAAATGATTTGAATAAATACACTGAACTTAAAAAGTTTATTTTAAGGTAATGGTGTGCCTACCTTCATTGTCGATAAGACTCTGGTCTCCTGCATTCCTGACTGCATGAAGAAAGCACCATTTTATTTATTAAGAGATTACACGAGAAATTAAAGTTTTAAAGGTATGCAAAGTACTTGTACAAGATATATACAGTCTATGCTCATTTAAAATTAGACACAATTTGTTTTCCGAGCATTTGAGAAAGCACAAAAACTGTATGTATCAAAATTTTTAATGTTCTGTAAGCTTGTTATCTTTAGAAATCTTAATATTATCTGTCTTGTATGTACGCCGTTATGTATACAGAGTGTTCTTTTGTTTAAATTATTTCTTTAAAGAATGATTTGAAAAACACTGATGAATACACAATAATGCGATACATCCTTTATAATATGTAAATTAATATACATGCATATGATTTTAGTATTCCAACTACATATTATATTATGTATATTATTTTACAGTGGAATAGACTTGTATGTATATTTTACACACAATTGTAAATAGGTGCAAGTTTCAGAGAGACAACATTTTTAGACATTAAGAAATAACAAATAGTCACATAATGATTTAAATAAAGTGGTTTTTTACGTACCTGCTCCATTATCTTTGACTAGAATATTCTCAGACATAGTAATTTTCGACGATTTCGAAGCGGTACGTAAAGAGCTGTACAGGACACAACTGAACCAAATAATCAAGCCAATAATACTTTCTTTGTCAAAAGCAACACGATTTTGTGCATCAGCGTCATTGCCAGAAATTATTTGCAAGAATCCTGGATTACAGTTACGATCTGTAAACAATACGAAACATTTATATCTTAAAAACAGATAACATTACACATGTGTATGTACTTGAAAGAACAATAGTTGGACGTTGTTAAAGTATTAAAAATTGAAATAAAGTCAGCATGTTTTCTCTCATTCACAATATATACCTGGACTGTTTGAAATTCCACTCCACGTTAAATAAACCACATACAGTGTAACAATAGACGATTGAAGAAGTCCCGAACGTGGATGGTGTTCTTGCACAGTCGGAAGAGTTGATATCACGCTAGTAATTGCGCATAAGATTAAATTGAAAGATATGAAAAACTTATTCAAGGCACAGCTGTCAGCCTGTAATTTAGAAACAAATAAATTAATGACACAAATTAAATACAATTACTAGAGGTATGCGAGAACCGAAAATGTCGGGTTGGAACTGGTCGAGAATTTTATTCGGGATCAAGACGGGTTCTCGAATATTCTCGGGAATCCCGAAATTTTCGAGAACCCGATTCGTTTCGACCGTCTCGAACATCGGGTTCTCGCAGACCTCTAACAATTTCACGACAATATAATCAGGAAACGTACATGAGTAAAATACACGAAGAGTAAAACAATTCCAGTAATAGAAGCAGCATAAAAGAAGAATGTTGCTCCCAAGAGTGCAGCATACCTAGCACATTAATATGATTATATAACTTAACTCACTACAACATGAACATAGTATAACAATGTAGACTTATTGTATATGATTACATACCATCCTTTTGATTCTGTCTCATTATAATTACCTACCCACTCATCAGCCCATGAGTGGGCAAAGTCAACAATAAGAATTAGTTGGATAATAATGAAGAGAAAACCACCTATCATTCCAAAATACATCCATGTTGTACCAAACGACGTTTCAGGGATGAAGAATGCACCAATTATTCCACCAATAATTAAAAGATACTTAATAGCCCAAAATCTAGAATTAAGGTCCAACTTTAAAAAAGTTATTCTGTTTTAAAGGGCGTTTGAATACTTTTGTGAGCAACTGTACATAATATATCATATAAATATTATCATACCCATTTTGTATAGGAGCTCGAGGATCTTTAGAACTTCGTACTTTGATCATCATAACTGACATCAAGAAGAAATAAAGAGATATGATGAAACATATTCTGTATACGGCCAAATAACCAACAGCAGAATTACAATCAACAGTAACTGTCGATGGAACATAATTGGAAGAACTGTTGGCACAAAATGGTACCTGCAAAGGAAGATAGAAACACACGATCAACATACATAATTCTTTATTATAGTTGGATTAAAGCTGTGTAATACGTATTTAATATTATTATTAAATTGTTACCTTCTTAAGTGCATCTTGTAAACCAGGAGACAATGTAATGCAAGCAACAATGGTTCCTAGCATCAATAACAATGCATACATAATCCGAGTACTTGTACTATTGCGACATGTTGGACATTGGGAACAGCAAAAACTGCAAGCCGTACTGCCACAGAGGCAAGCAAGCTGTGTAAAAAAGTGTACTAGTTAATACTTAAACTATATAATGTAAAGAGACAATCAATAGAGTAAAAAATACTTTTTAAAAATATCTCAAACAATTAATAATATGGTAGATAGTAGCAATTTTCTTATTTAACACGTTGACTGCCATGGTGGTCATAGCTAACCGGCGCAACCGAACTCTATAAAAACGCGTAAAATTTGCAAACAACATTCACAATTTCATAAATGCAATTAATATTACAATAGTGCTTTAAAATAATAAGTATAAATACATGCGAACATATCGCAAACAAAGAAATGTATATGACAATGAAAATAGAGTATGTTCTATATATATTTTGCGCTGATAAACAAATAAATATCACGATGCACGTATAACATGAAATATTAAAATAATATAGTGTATAATATAGTGTTAAAACAAATTAAACTATGTATTTTTCTTTCTCATATATTAAAACGAAAGTTTAAATATCTTCTGACAATGGTATAAAATATTAGTACAATATATGTATAATCAATTAAGATAATCTAAGCTATAATTGAATTTGATGATTCATCTGTCTTTCTTGCATATTGTTAGGTATCGGATGTTGTTACTTAAATAACAAGAAATGAAAGAACATGACCATTTTATTAAATATTTTATAACATCTTCAGAAAACTATTTGTTTAATACTGAATTTTTCTGAAAATTATATTTAAGGTGTTATTTAAAACATAGAACGCTTACCTGCGCTGTAGAACAAACGAGACCCATTTTAACGTTCCTCTCTCGTTCAATTTATTGTATGACACAGAAGAACGTGAGATTCACAGCAATTTTAACTACTCATTAGTTTAAGTGAAAGAACAAACACGAACTCGATACAACACAAATTTCACAATAACAATGGCGTCTTGGCAGATCTTCATAGCCAACTTCATGTTATCAGCTGACGCTACACTGACGTCACGTCCTTTTCTCTCAATTAAAACTTGTATATATTTGACAAAATTGTAAATTCTTTCTGACACTAATTACTAATCCCAATTAGTAACTAATGGATTCATAATAAGGGCTATCAGATGGTGTAATATAAAAAAGAGTACTCTCGCTGCAAGTTTTCAAAAACCAACAAGAATGCATTATATTTTTTAATTCAATGAATACGTGCATGGTCCTTGAAAAAATAAAATTTTCTAAATGAAACATTTTCTAAGAATTTTGTAGCTAAAACAAAATCATAATAGACTAATGCTTATCATTACTTCGTATCGCAGCCACTAAGCCTTAATTTTTTAATAAAAATTTTTTATATATACATATATACGACGCTTTTATCGAACTATCGATTTGCAGTAGCCGAACTCATTTGTGCAACAGAAGAGGACAAAAATAGGAATAATAGAAAAAGGTAAAAATTGTACATTTTTAAAAGAGTACTACTTGATAATCCTTCATAAACTCATATAATTGCAAATAATCTGCATTGTTATTTATATAGTCTGTATATTTCTTATTGATCGACACACGACGCTTTTTAGGATTCCAATATAATTAGAATAAAATTAAGCTTCAAACATATATATATATATATATAATGTATTAACAATTATATAAATTACTTTTATTAATTTTTAAGAACAACCGCAAAATAACATAATATGATACCAGAGAGTATATATATATATATATATATATGTTGAACATCCTTGCATAAATGCAATAATGGCGATTTTTATGTTTGCGTATTCGAATTTAAATTTTATATAGTATAATTAATTGTTTAATGTAATACTGCTACAGATATTTTAATTAGTATTTATTTATAAATATCAAAGATTATCAAACATTAGAACAATTTTATCCTATTTATATATATATAGTCAAGGTTATATTAATTGAAAAGACATATATATAAGTATATATATAAAAGCAATCATAGAGATTTTATTTTCAAATAGAGTAACATATATGTTTTAATATATAATTAAACGTTGGATAAGATTCGAGTATTTATAAACTTGATGTTTTTAGCGGCGTTTGAGTTTTTTCAGCTACTAATGCAGTTCTATTTATACGTTCACACACGCATACTTCGCAAGTATGATACATGTAAACATACATATATATATATAGTTGTTCATGTTCGTGACTCACTTCGAGAGGATTCTGTATATTGCAATAATTGATTGGTCCGGAAAACATTCCATTATGTTTGTAGTCACAGTTACATGAAGTTATACACAGTAGACGGTACAACTAAAAGTTAATGTAAGCATTATCCACAATACGTCAATTTTTAACAGAACTAGCAATGTTTCCGCACACCTTAAAATTTGCATGCATTATCTATTTATTTATTTACTTGCCTTTCTTCAAGATACTAATCTGAAAATCGTGTAATATATACCTAAATACGTAATAATGTATATTCGAGGCATATACTCTAAAATAAAATAAAATTAAACACTGTAAGGTGTATTAATCATATCAAAAATCTTCTTATTGTTCCTACGAAAAATGGACGATTCATTTTTCGTAAAAATTGTGCTAAATAGTTCAAATATAAAATTTCTACTTAACCGCAAATAGATTAGACTATTTTTATGCGAATGTAAATTTTACAAAACTAGAATTCCATTAGGCTCTAGATACAAGAAAGAAACATAAATAGAGTAAAATATACAGTATATTAATAGGCACTGATGTAATATTTTATTTTAAAAAAGAGATTAGCTAGGTAAATAGCAATAAAGATAAAAATTTCAAGTAAGTATTCATTGTAAACAATACTGTTTAAAGTATTTACATAAAGAATTGCATCTTTGAATTGAAAGTATGTATACATATATGTGTTGTAGTGTATTTTGTAACTTATCTTATCCGAATTGAAGAAATTGATAGTCTATGTAAATATAAGATTAATATAAGATAAATATAAGCAGTCCATCTCTAACCAAATATGTAGTTGACATAAGAAGGTGTAATCAATAAAGGAACTTCTGTGATTCATATTTTACAAACTGATCAATCTTTTCCGATAACTGCTACCCTAATTCTTAATGCGATAAGATATGTGGAAACAACTTTTTAACAATATTATTTAGTAACACAATTATTTTAATATATTTTTTAAATATTCTAATAAAAATTATTATATTAAAATAATTGTGTTACTAAATAATCCATATTGTTAAAAAGTTGTTTCTACATATCTTATCGCATTAAGATGTAACTATGAATTAAGGTAGCATTTCTCAAATATTCTGTAATAACAATTATTAAATGTGTATCTTCATAAATTAATGCCTAATTTTCTTTTATAGAATCAATGCAAGTAGATAAATTGTGTCTAAGTTAAAGAAGAAATTATAAACTGAAAGTTAATCATTATATCACACAAATGGAAGGCAAAAGCGAAGATAACAGTGTTTCCAAGCCAAACCCTTGGCCATACATGAATATAGGTTCACTGACCTTATCATTTGTTACTAAATTGGCAACTGCTGGTTTCATTTGGGGATGTGGATATTTCAATCTTAGTATAGCATGGTTGATTGCGCCCATAGCTTTAGCAGCATGGAAGACAGAACGAAGAAAAGACAACGAGTTAAAAGTAACTACTGCCAAGGCAAGCATAATGGCGAAAGAAAAAGAATTGATAATGAGTCGATTAGATGAATTGCCTTCTTGGGTTTATTTTCCTGATGTTGACAGAGCTGAATGGTTAAACAAAGTACGAAAACCTTTTATCGAACATGTTATTCTGAAATATTCAATATCTATTAATTTGAATTACTTTCTTCTCGACACAAGGTTCTCTATAAAGTTTGGCCAAATATAAATCACTTTGCTCGAGAGCTATGCAAGCAAAGTATAGAACCAGCTATTGTTGAAAAATTGACAGAGTATAAAATAAAAGGATTCCAGTTTGACAGATTGGTTTTAGGTCGCATCGTAAGTGGATTTTAGTATTTGATTCTAAATGCTTTTTATATCCCCTCTGTCTTTCTAATTAGATATGTCATTGTAAATACTTTATTATATCATAGAAGTATTGTGTATTATAGTATTTACACAATACGATTAATTACTATGTATGTTTGCAGCCTTTGAAAATTTATGGAGTGAAAGCATATGACAAAAACACTTCAAGGAATGAAGTTATAGTTGATGCTGATGTTATGTATGCATCATTCATGATAACAATATTTTTGGTATTCTTTCATTACTGCTTATATTATCTATCTAATTATTTATGCAATACCATAGGTATGCTGGCGATTGTGATATTACCTTTTCTGTTGGAAATATAAAAGGCGGTATTAAGGACTTTCAGGTAAAAAGTTATAAGTAGACAGCAGATCTCTATGCAAAATAAAAATGCAACCAACAGTAGTGAAATAGAAATTAATTTTTTTTCTTAATATGTTAATAGGTTGTAAATAATGTAACAGTATTTAAAAATTTTTCATTTACTCATTTTTGCCATAAATGCATAAAGTCTGCTGTTTAGTTATGTATACTTTTGTTGTGTATTCAGCATTTAAAAAATTTAACTGACAATTTATAATTATTTTTCAGATTCGTGGAATGATGAGAATAGTGATGAAACCATTGTTATCAGTTATGCCTATAGTTGGAGGAATACAAGCATTTTTCTTAAATCCCCCGGCTATTAATTTCAATTTAGTAGGAGTAGCAGATGTTCTTGACCTACCAGGATTTAAGTATGATCGATTAATTTTATTTACATAAAACATGCTTGCCTTTAACGGAACGAAAATATAAACAATCATATATTTTATTTACAGCGACATTTTAAGAAAGACAATAGTAGAACAAATAGCAGCTTTCGTTGTACTGCCAAATAAAATTGTTATACCTTTAAGCGAAGAGGTACCTGTTGAATCGTTGAAAATGCCTGAACCAGAGGTAGGACATCTATTCTGGCTATGAGCGATTTCAGTTGTCATTTTTTTTTTAAATAGGCTACAATAAATGTAATTATTAGAGGTGTGCCAGAACCCGAAAATGTTTAGAATTTTATTTGGGATCAGGATGGGTTCTCGAAACTTTCGGGATTCCCGGTATTTTCGATCCCTGAAATTTCTTTGGAACCCGTCCCGATCCTGGAAAAATTTCTCGACCCGCCCTGGCCCGTCATTTTCGTGTTCTCGCACACTTCTAGTAATTATACAAAAATTTCATTATATATTTTGCTCCTATTTAGGGAGTTTTACGAATACATGTAGTAGAAGCAAAGCATCTTATGAAAAAAGATATCGGTGTGTTGGGTAAAGGCAAGTCTGATCCATATGCGATTATAAATGTTGGAGCACAAGAATTTAGGACAAAAACCATAGACAACACTGTGAACCCGAAATGGGATTTCTGGTGCGAGGTACGCATGACGCATTATCATAATAAATTAGACATTAATAGTATTGCATGTGCTTTGCTATATTTTTTTTTTATTGTAAGTCCATTAAAATTACAAGTACAGCATCTTTCAGATGGTAAGAAAAAACATCATTTATTCAAATAAAGCACATAATGCAGTAGAGAGAGTAGATTAAAGTATAGAATATTTTCAAGTGCAAATTGAATTTTTCATTCTTTAAATTTAATTGTTATACACGAGACAACGGTAAACTGTTGATTTCTCACTTTTCTTTTGTGCTTTTTTTTTAATATGAAAATTGTATGGTCTTGTTTTAGTTATAACATGTTCCTGATCTAACATTTACCACCGTGATTTACTGGAGATAGCTTACCCTAGTGAATCGGGTAAATTATAATCTCGCCTGCGATTGCATAAAACATCGTTTTACTTGTAGTAGTGCAATATAGTTATTTGTTTACGTGTATAGATCAGAAACATCTTAAATCGTGTCAATCTAATTTAATTTCATATTTTGGTATGTATGTGTGTATGTGATGTGCGATGTGTTATGTGGAATTAGTGTGCCGTCTCGTCGGCCATCGCTCAACAAATTACTGTGCTGCTGTGGGACTATGACGATACCAAGGGCGATGAAAGTCTTGGAAGGTACGAATAACGATATTATCATTTTTTTCTACATTTTATACGAATTATAAAATTATCATGAAAAAAAGGACTGTCATCTTATATATTATACATTGCATTGTTCTTTTATTAAGAAATAAAAATATGATTAATAAAACAATAATGTAATAAAAAGAAATTTAAAGTAGAAGAAAAACTATTGAAACAATTTTTCGAATTAATATGCTGTTTCAATGTTGGTATTATTCATTAATATTTCAGTAATATTACTATTTAATGATCACCTACACTTTTTCACATCATACAGGGCCGAATTAAGCCCCGTAGCAGGAGTAGCAAATGCTACGGGCCCCGCGCTTCTGGGAGCCCCACGCCTTGAGCAAACAATGTTTACCTTGTAAAATTTTGTAACATTTGGCCAAAGATCAACTTTTAGATATCGACTTCTACTGAACGGATTCTTGTTTCTAAATGTCCATATATCTCAAAAATAAAATATTAATGAAATTGAATAAAAAGTTTTAGAGAAAACAAATCTCAAAGTCGAGCATTTTAGAAATTATGTTTTCTGGGCAGATTGTGCCCCACGGGCACTTCATCGAAGAGGCGCTGATACATGAACGTGCAAGGGCGCCCGACAATGCAAGGGGGCACCGATACTTTTGGCTATAACAAAAAAAAAAGGTCATTCATTGTGTCTGTGTAAGCGTGGGGCCCCGTCATAACATTTGCTATGGGCCCCGCGCTGGCTTAATCCGGCACTGACATCATATCTGATTCATGTTAACATTATTAAGGCAGTCACTGTTATTTGTAAAATATTTGAGCATGTCGGTGTTGCTTTGGTTTACAGCAGTATTCTTTCTAATGTTGGATTTATGAGTGTTGTCTGTATGTGTCACTTCACTGTGTGAGCAACCTAATGCTTCATCATAAGATTTGTAACAGTAGATAGAATAGGGTTTAGACTTATTTCTTTAATAATACATTCGTTTATTTCAGTTATTAGTACATTAATTTTGTAATCGATTTATATTCATAGTCATTCTATGTGGCACATATGTATGCAGTAATAATAATTATAATTTTTAGTGAAATTGTAATTATTATTACTATACAAACGAAAGATTTATAAAGCATTATCTTGGTCTTTTATATTTTATATACATCCTAATATTGGCACACAGGCTGTGATCTGCTCATGTATAATGCAGAAGGCTATGGTGTTTCTGTGGGATAGGGATGCAAGCATTCCATGTGTTCAGTATGATGACTTCCTTGGCAGGTAGTTGATGTGTTTATGGAAAGTTGTAACATAATAATTAATATTTAACAGCAATTACGAATGGTGATCTACTAATTTTTGCACGCCTGCATTATGTTTATAAATCTTTCTTGCAATATCAATATAATTTTCAATTAATAATTTTTATTTTTGATATTAACTTCTAACAAAGTATTATATTCAAATGTACATACATATAAATGTGCCATATGCTTAGTGGACCTCGTTTATTTATTATATTTTAATAATGAATGATATTTTTTGTAACATATATTAACTCTAGAAATATCTTTATCATAGGCATTCAAGTTGTTTTGTATATTTCTTTGCATTATATATTTTTTATCATATTAAGGTGGTCCTTAGCTACAGGCGTTGTTTTTTATCTACGCTATCTGAATTTAAGATGTTGCAAATATTATTTTCTGTCAAAGGTTTTATAAAAGAATCGGCACGGTCCAAAGATAAGGACTACCTTAATGTAGCATATGTATATTTTGGGAATTTTTATGTAACAACACTAATCGTTTCTTTGATGAATATTCTTGATTTCTATAATTTAATCTTAGATGCGAAACGTTTAGTTGATGTATTAATATGTTTTAATTTCGTTACGTTGGAATTTTGCTTTTAGTTTATTCTTAGAGTTATGAGAGTGATTAGGTGACTGTAGTTGACAAATAAGAAACTAAACTAGATTGTATGATGACAGTTTATAGTGGATAAGAGCTTGGGGGCCTATTACAACAGAGTGGTTGCCCATCTCTTTGACAAAGACAACGCTGGTCAAGATGATCCACTTGGCAGGTATTGCTACTTGCAGCAAGTACATTTTTCCAGGAATAGAATGCATTTGAAGGTTCTTCTCTATAATTAGTTTAGAACAAACATACTTAATAATTTCTTAGTTACTGTAGATCGCGCGCTTGAAAATCTTGAACTACTTTGAAAAATGTAATTGTACTATATCAGTATGATGCATGTTAACGAGAGTTATTCACAAAACATGGTGAAGTTATACAGTTAAAAATTTCATAAAGTCTATGTGCCCTTTACAGATACAGTGAAACAAGAATTCATTGTCACCACATTACTCTTTTCATTTCGTTTTTAGTTATATATTTCAAGAAGCAAACTTTTATTAACGAGATAAAACGATTCTCTAGAATGCTGCTTATATGACTATGAATGTATGTAATATAAAATATATGATGTTTACTTGCGAAATTAATAGCATGAAAATTTAAATGGAATTGCCTCTATTTACGTGGATGCTCCATAATTGCATGAAGCATGTCAAACACTCAGCACATCGATCATCAATCATATTTGCATATTCGTCACGATGACGAGTGATAAGCTTTAATATAATATCAATTTTATATAAGCGTTACAAGCAAAATAAATTTTATTGTTACTAAATATACTGTTTTTTTGATGCTGTAATATTATAGAGCTAGTATCGAAGTCAGTCGAGTAAAGAAGAAAGGAACAATTGATACGGTAAGAAAAAAGATATTATTTATATTGCAGGAACAAACTTATAGTGATAACGAATTTTGTAGTGGGTCTCCTTAGAGCAAGCGAAACACGGCATGGTTCATCTACGATTAACGTGGCTTCAATTTTCCAGAAACGTTGCCGATTTAAAAGCTGTATGTATTATCAAAAAAGTACAATCTTAAATATTCTGAGAATATCAATATACATATACCATTTTTATGCGCAGGCTTTGATTGAAACTCAAGAACTTCGAATAACATCGATGAGTACAGCTCTTCTCGTTCTTTACGTCGATTCAGCAAGAAATTTGCCAGTACGAATGCATAGTTTTTATACTTAACATCAAATAAATCCTGGATTCAATTGCAAATCAATTTTAATTATAGTGTGCTCGAGGAAATAAGCAACCTGACGTGTTTCTTGTGGCGAGTGTTGGAGGAGACAAGAAAAGAACAGCAACTCAGTTACGATCTTGTGATCCAGTGTGGGAACAAGGTTTCACGTTTTTAGTTAGCAACCCGGAAACTAGCATTTTGCACATAAAGGTTTCAGAAAATTCTAAAAAAAGTTAGACGAATTTTTCTTGTTGTTAACACGTTTTAACTTGTATATTTTTAGATTACAGATGAAAAGACTACTCTCGTTGTAGGAGAAATGAATTACAATATCTCTTTGCTTCTAAAGGAGAACAATCTTGAAATCACACAGCAGCCTCATGATCTGCAAATGGCTGAGGCTGACAGCAAACTAATATTGTCTATGTCTTTACGCGTATGTTTTCCTTCTGATTATGTAAATGTTTCAATTAAATGAGAACGTTATATTACGGTTGTATACGTATATCTTTTGTTCACAGATTTTGAAGTATGATGAGCCCGAACCTACTTCAGAAGAGGATGATGACGACCACGACATTATTCAGCTAAATAAACGAATTGAACGCCAAGAATCGAATATTAGCACTACGTTATCTTCTAGTCGTAAGCGTTTTCTTAATTTATCTGAAAATCTATTATTTTTTACAATTAAATTTATTTATAACTAATAATATAAATGGATACAGTATACATTTTAATTTTACAAACGCATACAAATGAAAATCTTTCAGTTCCACCTAGTCCGTTGAAAAGACAACCGTCAAAGGAATCGATTAAGAGTAGTACCGGATCAGGTGCAGGCAGTGCACCTGAAGAAACAGCTTCACCAAACGAAGAAGTAGTCGTTATTAATACCGCTTCATCGCTTACCGGAAGTCCCCAATTACTTCATAGAAACCTAAGCGTAACGTCGTCGTCCGGCGAGGCTAAATTGGGACGAATACAATTGTCGTTGCGTTACAGCGTCCAAAGGCAAAAGCTTATAGTCGTAGTACATAAAATAGCGTACGTAAATTGTGCACGTAAGAACTTGCAAGTTGTGTAAGTTATTAATTGATTTCTTTCTTATTGTTTTAGTAATTTACCTCTGCCACATAACGATCCGTACAATATACCGGACCCGTACGTAAAACTGTATCTATTGCCGGATCGTCATAAGGAAACCAAACGCAAAACAGTGGTGATTAGGGACAATTGCAACCCAATATTCGACGAGCAGTTTGAATATGTAGTTTCTCAAGGTGATCTGAACGCCCGTAAATTGGAGATATCGGTATGCACCCTGAAAGGCTGGCTATCTGCTGGGAGCAATGTTGTGGGTCAGGTGTATGTAAACCTGAGTGAGATCGACGTCACAAAGTCTTTTACGGGCTGGTACGATCTGCAACCAGAGACTAAAGACTAGAAATCGAAGAAACGCAAGTGGAAATTCGCACAGTTGTTCACGTGTTTCTGAAAACTGTTGCCGAATTTTCACAATGCAATTTCACTCGAAACGTCGAGTTCAAGTGAAGTGATCTGGAAAAAGAAATAAGAATTGCGAGACACAAATTTGCTATTTGGGACTTTACGAGATGTATGAAAGTATCAACAGTTATGTTTATTTATTTATACTTGGACCGTCCACTGTCGCTAAATGGTTTCGTTTCCGTATGATGCCATGTTTATCGTTTAATCACAATTTTATGTTATTTGAGCTTATAGAATTATTTTCGATAATAGTGAATGCCATCGAGATGATCTATTGCTACGGTGTATTTATGTGATATGCACAAGAATATATGCATAATATTGCTATAGTACACATAATACTAATTTAGACAGTTAAGGGATACGCGACACGCGACTTATTATTTTATATAAAAGTTTAATTAACGAATGAATCGTTATGTTGTTTTGTGTTTACTTTGTTACTAATTCTTACACATTACTAATTCTATAGACGACGCATTTATATATCGTATGATATACTACTAATTTTATTATCTGTTAACATAATTCTATGATCTGCACATTATACGTTATTATTATATAAGGAATATAATGATCAAAAATAGTGATCGAAGTTTATGGCTAGCATAAGCTACTAAATGAAATTAATGTAACATATACTATATATATGTTATGTTTATACAAGAGTTTTGCTATATTGTATATTACTATATATCTAATACATGAAGCAGAAAGTTTATATGTTTTGTGTATTTATCTGTCTTTTAAAAACTTTTGAATAGTAAATTTTAGGGTCACGAAATGTGCCTCGGCTCATTTTGCCTGGCTGAGCCAGACGAATGTGACTACCAATTTTCAGCAATGTCCTTTCCTTACAGAGTTATGAGATGCTAGGAGCTAACGAACGATGCCGGCTAGTAAATCTAGTGTTATATTTATGTTTTTTGCATACTGGTGAAAGATTGTACCAGTATAATGTTGCGAGTTATTAACGAAGATTATAAATAAATATACGGTTTTAAATTACGGTTCTTTCTTCTCCCATATTTACTTCATGGAACTATCACCAAGGAAACACAACGTCAGTAAATAGGGGTGTCTGATTCTTTTACGCCAATGTGAGGTTGTAAAAAGTGTTTACCAGTTATTAATACTTGATTTTCTGGGTCAATTGTGTATTGTTGCATAATGGACCGCTATCATATGCTTCCTTGTTTACCCGGATATAACTTTAACACAAATGTAAGTCTCTCTGTAAATGAATCCTTTGGAAATACTTAGTAAAATAAACTACTTAGCTGCGAATTATTTTAAAGACAATTTAATGTTATATTTATAGCTCGGTCGTACAAGTTTTCACAGAGATCAATATTTTGGTAAGATACACGAAGGAGTTTATTATTTATCAGATAAAGCGGATAAAGGAGAAAATGTTAGTTATCCGTCAATATATCCGCGAGGAGAAGCACAGGAATTGCCGTCATGGATTGCTTTTGATGGCCAAGTACAATGATTGATTACAATATTTTATGGAAATAATATTAACCCCTTAAGTGACTAGCCTTAATACTTAAGAATGTTATAAAAAATGTACTAAATGATTTTTACCTTTTTATAATAAAAAGCTATTATTTTACCAATAATATAGACTTTTTGGACCACTTTCCCAATTTTCGCGAATCACTTAAAGAGTTAATAATTATTATTAACGTATTTAATAAAGAATTACAATTTCTTGTTATTAGAATTTAGAATTAGTATCGTAAAATAATTACCAAACTTTTGAGCCCCTGCAAGTAGGCAATCTTCTTAAGTACTATGTACTTATGGTAAACGTTTCCAAGTTATCACAATTTATTCCTATACAATCAATAAAAATAACAGAACATGTACGATGTACGAAATGTCTTTAGTCTAAACCATATCTGTTTTAAAATTTAGTATACTTTTTTAGAGATTGATGTTTAAAGCTTTCTTTCAAGAAACCGTTGAGGAAAGATGGAAAACTGCTTATCAAGTACGCACAGTAATCATCAGCTTCTTTTTAGAAGATGGTACAATGAAAATTAACGAACCTCCCACGGACAACAGTGGTCTTGAACAAGGTATTGTTTTCTTGATTATATTGTTATTCTTATAGCATAACTATAATTATTTATTATAGGGGTTTTCCTCAAACGTCAGAGAGTTCCAATGCCGAATCCGGCAAGGTATAGATTTTATGATATACTTGATTTAAATATTGGCAAAGAACCAGAAATGTTTGGAAGAGTATACAAGATTGTCGATTGTGATAAATTTACAAGACAATTTTTGAATCGTATGGGTATTCCAGTTCCGGATCCCATTAATATTCCGAAAGATCCATACACGGAACTACGAAAAAGTGTAAGTTCTTTATGTGTACTGCATTAAAAAGACAAACGTCTAAATAATTTTTTAATACAATTTCCTCTATA
Organism: Lasioglossum lativentre; assembly: GCA_916610255.1. Lineage (NCBI taxonomy): Eukaryota > Metazoa > Arthropoda > Insecta > Hymenoptera > Halictidae > Lasioglossum > Lasioglossum lativentre. The sequence continues at coordinate 8,696,906 of OU744355.1, read as the reverse complement.
AATCTCCATATAAAATAAAGGGCAAAATTATTTGAAAAAAATTTTTCATTGCAAGAATTTGTATTAGTTTCACATGAACAATTGTTCTTGTGTTGTAACAGGAAACATTTCCAAAGAAACCCAATCGAAAGATCGACACCCGCGGGGATTTTCTGAAATATGATAAACAGGTGCTTCGATTTTACGGTTACTGGGATGACACAGACAATCTTTTTGGTATTGTTCATGATCTCGAAATTCATTATTATTTATCCAATAATACGATGGCAATTAAAGAAATAGTACCACCCAACTCCGGAAGAAATGTTGGTGGTATGTTTCTGCAACGGATGAAGGTTCCTAAAGTAAGGATCCTTGTATGCATTAAGTTATTAATAGACAGCGGATTTTTATGCAAAATAAAAATGTATTGCAACAATTGCAAGGGACCAAATAAATATTCGCTTCTTCCTTTTTTTTTCCTCTAATAATTTTAATAAGTTGATGGCGAGACATCGATGCTCTTAAATTCTTTTAATATATTTTTACTGTTATAAATTTTTGTTATAAATCCATAAAATTCGCAGTCTAGATATTACTATTACAATAACTCATAATACATATAGATATAAGTATAAAATATATAATATAAAAATCAAGAGTTACACAATTGTGTTTATATTACAACTTTTGGTAGAATTATAAGTTTTGCCACTGTGATTATAGAACTTAACTCTTACTAATTAATTTCCGAATGCAGTTTTTCTCCGAATTGGATGCAATAGGCTCGGCTGAAGCTGTCACTGTTTTAAATGTCATGGGAGAGGATACAACCAATGGTTATTATTCAATCGATCCATTGAATGCCGGCAAAGCAAACAAAGAATCTTACAAAGACAACGAGATAGGAATTGGTGCCCAGATAAATGTCTTTGGAAGGATAATTGTTATAACGGATATGGATGCATTCACAAAGGACTATTACAGGTAGTCGGATAAATAAATTCTTATTTGATTCCCATGTGTTGCAATTGAAGCAAACAGTTTTTAATAATTTTTAATTCAATTTATAACATATAAATATGTGTATGTCATTATTGTATCCCTTCGCAGGAAAAAGTATGGTGTAGAGAACTTAATTCCTCTGGAGAAACCTCGAAAAGGCGACGATGTTTGCGTCAAAGTGGAAAAATACATTCCACCATACAACGGTTATGGCAGCTACGAAGATTCTCTTGGAAATTGCTTCACTGTTATGCCGCAGCCACCCAAAGCGGATCTTATAAGATTTTTACATCAAGACAAGTAGGTACACATTTTGCAAGCTATAAAATCGTGTTACCGATATCGAACGTTGGAATACATTTTTCGTTTGATTTTAGGCAAGGTTTCGACAGCCATGTTTTGAGATTCAGGGCTAGGATGATATCGAATATCCCAGAAAACGAAGACAGATTGTTTATAATCAGAATTTTTCTGATAGATGACTCGATATCTATTTTTGAACTGACTAGGAGAAACTCAGGTGAAGTTTCATTAGAGTATAATTAATAAATTACCAATGGTCTACGCATTTTATGCATTTGTGACAAAAATGAGTACATACAATTCAATCATTTTAATAACTTGGAAATAGAACATCGATGTTAAATTCATTTAATCTTTATATTATTTTAGTGTAACTATTAATAATATAATAATTTGTGTAAATATAAATATAATTTAATTGAATCATTGCATTTTTAAACTACATTTTGAAGGTCCACTTATTGTTAGTTTATTTTGTAAGAAGATCCGCAGTCTAGTTATCGAATAAAATTTTGTTTCATCATTGCCTTGGTAAAAAATTGTTATTTGTCATGCTTTACGTGTACTATGCTGTACACATAAGACATCTCGACCCCAATTAGTTCGAAGAAGAACGCAGCTTGTAAAATTCTATGCGGCTCATTTTGTATAAACGTCGCGTTATTTACGGCACGGTTGTCATAAAAATTTCGGTAATGCTGGTTTAACGATCGCAACAAATCGTCCTTATATTTATAGGTTTCAGGCGCTGCCTCTTCCTGAAAAGGATGCCGATAATGCTGCCTAATCAAGAAATATTCGCGAGCACAAAACCGGCTTATTACAAACCAGAAGATTTCTATATCGGAGCACGTGTTAACTTGAACGATTTTATCTTCGAATTCACCTCGGCCGACGTTTATTGCCTTCGTTACATGGAGTTACATTGCGATAAGGTTCCATGATTTGTACCTGTCGCGATATTTTATTGTTCCTCGGGGTTCGAACTCGACTCACGCGATTAACGTTTTTCACGACGTTCATTCTCTGGTCAATGAAATATTGAGACATTCAACTTTTCCAGTTTCCGCAAGCCGACGCCAAACGAATACTCGTCAAATTGCAGCAAATTTTGAAACCCGTTTACAAGGAATTTATTGAGCTTTACACGCCCGTGAAATTGGGAGATGGGCTTCAGATATTGTCCTTCGAAAAATTAAGGTACCTCAAGTTTTATTATATTTATAGATGTTTGGATATAATAAATTATTCTTTCAAGAGATATTTTTATTTTTTTAAAGTAATTATTGAAACCGATAATTAGCCCCTTGATATACGAATTAAATGAAATTCGATGTAAACAAAGGTACCATTTATTAATCATTTGTGTAAGCTTACACCAAGTGTAAGTTCACTACATTTATTTGTATAACATACTATAAAATTGTTAAATTTTTTACTTACTCAGGTTGATTATTAATAATATACAAATTTTTTTAATCTAGTGAAATTATTCACAAGTACTCAGAAGGTAAAATAACAGAGCACGAAACGATTACTATAGCTCGACACTATTCTTCACACGAAGAGAAAGAATTCCACAGTCGAGAATATGTGAGGTAATACATTTATATTTATAATTACTAGATTTTTCCGAATTGTATGCACATATGACAAAAACCAGCGAATGAGATACAAAATTGTAAAAATATCAGAAGAATTATAATTGTATCGATTTTTAATCGTGTACAATTAATTTAGAAAATTTTTACTTTGCATAAAGATCCGCAGTCTAATAATTGCTGGTACTGGTTTAGTAAAATTGATTTTGTCCCTTCTAAGTATTCTAGACAGAATCATTAGGGTCATTTTCGAAGGATAATCCAATATTTAATTTGTTCACGAAAATATGGACGTAATATTTCTTTTTTAATAATTTTTTTCAGGGGATTAATTCATACAGAACTTTCTCGAGCTTTATGGATGGACCTGGATCGTTTGGAAGAGGATCTTCTTCATTGGGATAGGAAACCCACAGGATATTTACCACGTGATACGATTTATACTGTTCTTCGAGGAGCTAGAATACCAGCTGACGTTGAACTCATAAACTCTATGCTTGATCAGTATGTAAATTGTTGATATTTTCAGTTTACTAAAGAAATTTTACAATGTCTAATGTAGTGGCTTCGAAAACATGAGATATGAAATCAGTATTGACATTTTTCATTACATTTTCGAACAAATGAATAATTTTCAGATTTAAAATAGTTTATTTGACAATATCAAGCAACTCCTCGATTAATTGTTTTGTAATTATAGAAATATGTTTTCAATATAGCATTCGGAGAAACGAGGAAGGGAAATTGGATTACAATGATATGCTGCAATTCATGAATGTGAAAATTAGTCCTGTCCCACCACTAGTACCGATAAACGTCAAGGTAATGTAATTGTAGGCCTCAATTTTTTACTTGCACACGCGCAGTCACTTAAACTCGAATGATTTGTGCGTACTTTCTAGACTGCACTTTGGTGGGCATCGGAGAAAGAACCAGATTGTGGCGCTGGTATAAATTGGTGTGCTTTTATAAAAGATTTAGACATTAAACACGAAGATGGAGACCCTGATGAAACAGCGAAATTGATATCAACTAAAAAGTGTATCAGAATTGGATCTTAAAAGAGTTTTATTTTTTACAACTTATCGCAAATTGTTTAAGTATTGTATTTTTAATCCATCAGCTATTGTATCGCATGTGTATTGTAACAATTGTAACCGTCACTTTCAGAATGGGTGAAAACACATTTTTGTACATGAAGTATTATTTATTATATAATTTCCATATAAACTACATCAGATTTAGCAAATTATTTACATCGTATTATGTTTATGCGTGTCTACTATGTTGCTACAGCAGTGTTGTTCGATACTCATGCAATTTGCAAATGAATATTTCATTATCAGAGTTTGACCGAAAATTTTTGCTCAATCAATTTTTGCGATGATACTGTGGTTATATTGGCATAGTTGACTGACAACACCGTGCTGACAACATACTCGAGAGGACACGGAACGTAATAAATAGTAGGCGACATATAAATAAGAATTCTACAAAATATTCTTATCATTTACGTTTTATGCAATCCTCTGATCAATGTTAATTTACTTGGATAATCATTTAATGTACTTGAGTGCTCGTATCCACTGGTTGTACAATTTTCGATGTAATTCGCGTCGACCCAGACTCGCCAGATTGTGTCCCCACTCTAGTTTCCCCTTCTACGACGCTGTTCCTCACGCCAAGCGGTCTGGTCACGTGACGCGTTTCATCTCTGTCGTGCATGTGTCCGGTACTGGCAGAGAGTGGTTAACTTGTTCCCCTCAATTCGTGTACCCTCCCCTCATCTGGCGACACTGCGACGACCTCTAAAAACTGCTACGAATACGCATTCGGTAATGTTGAAGAAGTTGTTTTGGATTTTACGACAATTAATCATTCCGTATAAATAAATTTCTTTCTTCGTCGCGTGCGCAGTTTCTTTTTTAAAATGGTGCGCGTACGATTCGATCTAATTTGTTACATCGGTTTTCGATTTCTTATCGGGTTCGGTTACACGTTCTCGTGTTTCCCGCATTTAATTGCACTCGTAGGTCTTCACGATTTTTCTGCAGGTCTTGCATTTCACGTAGCAGCAGCTGATGTACTTGCAGTCGCATCTTTCCAGGACTTCTTCCGTTCTTGTGACGTGGCCTCGACTACAGCAAAGATATTCGCAACCCTCGTATCCAGAACTGCTGCCGTTACATTGCCTGTGCATAAAAAAATGCCTATTATTATTTAACCGAATTCAATGTACAAATTCTTGAGTTACTTTACCAACGAAGAAACGTTGATATGACTAGTAAATTAATTTTTATAAAAGCGGATATTTATTTTCAATTTGATGCCTCATTTGCAAAAAAAAACGTTCACATAATTTATTCGACAGCGGTTCATTTTTAAATTATACCCTATCCAGGTATTTAATCGCAAATAAATTACTGGCTGAGGCCAACTTCGAAGAATTTTGGAAATTAATCGGTTGCTACTTCCGGGCACGCTAATATTTCATTTCTAATGATACACACTATTAATAGACCAGTTTGCTTTGGGCACCACTGGCTATACAGCTCTGCCGGTTACAGCTTACAACCGGTAATTATAACCCTCCATATAATTATACAAAGTGGGCGTGGTGAATGTTTATTACGGCACGCCTTCGACCATTTCTCCGTATACTTTCCGAATTCGTTTCTTTTCCTTAACACTGTATCTGTGTTAAACACGCTGTAAATTGTGTAACTCGTGAGAGCCACTTTATTTTTCGTTCGTTTTTATTGTCGCCGACATTGAACGTAATCGGGAAATGGTATGCTGAAGGGTAGTTTGTAAATTAGAATATGGAAAGTGTAGAGTAGGCGATTTAATCTAATCCTTATTAAAACTGTCATTTTCTTGTTATTGTAGAAAGAACATATGCAACAAAATTATCAAAATTATATTATAATCAAGCCAATTTTAATGGTGCAAGAGTATCAAAAGGAGTAAAAGCATCAATGTTGAAAAAAGTTTAATAAAATAGAATTTACGTTATTATATTTATAATACTATACATATTATTGTATTATTATATTGCATTGCATAACAACCAGACTGCAGATCCACATGCAGAATAAACACATGTCTGACAAGTCAGAAACAAAAATTACATAAAAATGTATTTTTTTAATGTATATTATTCATGTAAATAAAATTGGCTTCTTTCATAAATAATTTTAATGTGTTGAAAATGTCATATCAATATTCTTAAATTCTCTTAATCTTTCTCCTATATTAAGTTTTACCTACTTCAATTGTGCATGTTATAACAATAGTAATAGCCTAGTCATAGTTTCCACCGTGCCAATTAAAATAGGTCGATCATAGAACACTGAAGGCTACAATTTCTCTTCTGGAACGTGAATCATTAATTGCAGTTTGACGAAGCGAAGCAGTACATCATCGGTAATAGTTTCTTAGTGGAAGTTACTTCCTCTGTCTTCTCGAACCGGTCACCATTCTCAGAATGTCGTGGGTGATCTTAATTCACGAAGACTAAGGCGTGAATAATTGAAGGCGACGAAGGTGCTCCTTTCGCTTTACCACCGGAAAATCCATAGCGAATGCAATCACAGACGAAAGAAGCATCGTTTATTCTTCATTTCCCCCTGTTAGGTAGTTAGGACTAACAGTGATTGCTGCATTTGATTTTTACGACTATCCGCATTCGAGACACCTTTCATTAGGGAATCATTTTTCAGAAATTATGCGTCCAAAATGTATTACCTCAAAACTTTACGTATTTCATTCATTTATTCATTTTGTGATATTTGTAATCTTGATAGTGCAAGTTTTTACTTTACTGTGACGTTAAATAGTAAATGTAGAATTATACTTTGCAATTTGAACGCGTGTGCTTCAAATATAAATCAGTTTATAACAATTCCAGAAAGTAGAAGGCTACAACAATTCTGCTGTTTGCCAACAAGAATATTCAACAATTTTTTAAAACGAATTTAGGTATATGCAAATAGGTATACTATACACCGATGAAACTATACACTTTCTGAATATAAATATTTAACATTCCGCAAACTGTGGAATACGAACGCGAATATTCGTGTGGCCTGACAACGCCTAACAATGCAACGGGATGAAAAATATTCCTTAATTTTCAATTATACTTCTCAGACCCTAAACTCTAAACTGTAAACTATCGAAGTTGTGGTAGCGTTAGATCAAGAAGACCGTTCAAATGTCGTAAAATGGAGGATTTATTTGGATTTGAGAACAGGTTTCCCGATCACGGGTAAAAATGGGATTCCGCCCTATCTCGAGGGTCTTCTCTCATAGGTAATTACCGTCACAGTCGCATAAATAAACTAGTATCTGGCTATGTCGAAGATAACTAAGGTCGAACGAAGGAATTCGTTGTGTGTGGCTAGTAAACCGTGACGACAAGAAAAACAGTGAAAAATCGAGTGGATGTACAAGAAGGATATTTTATTAGTACGAGATACCGATTAGTTGACTAGCTCGGAGACAAAAATAAAGACTGCAATCGTGTTGAATAGCAGCTCGTAAACCGTTCTAACGTGCTGCAAGATGTATTAGTGCATCAACAATTTTCTTTCTATTTTTTTGTTTTTGGTTAAACGCCGATGGAAGGCTAATCGAAGTTAGACTTGTCGTTGAAAGTGAACATTTTAGAAGACAGTAACTAGTAAATTTATTCAATGCAAAGAGAAGGCTGATTGCAGTTTAAAGTTTCACACAGGCGAATCCAATTAGTCATCGTCAAGAATAAATATTTTAAACAGTTGAAGTTAACAATCTGGAAGAACCTGAACTTCGGGAATGTTTGTTGAAAAAGTTCATGGACCTTCTTTTTAAGCGAGTACCTTTCCTAAAATTAATATTCAATAAAATGGCAGCCGTTTATATAAAAATACGATTTTTTAACTCTAAAATTTTTTATTTTTCGAAATCTATTTTTTGTCAATTAAAAAGAGAGTTCGTTTAAAAAATCGAAAATTAAGTGATACTTAAAATTTCACACTGTTGAAACCAATTAGTCGACATCGGAAGTAAATAATTTAAACGAAGAATATTGAAGTATTAAACACGAGAAAGTTTTTAAAGTAAATTGATCAGTTCTAAGAGAATGTTCACATTCTTTCAGAAAACATTCCTTGTCCACATCATTTTGAATAATACAATTACGCTCCTAATTATAATTTATCTTTCCCCGAACGAAAAGTTGGTACCGATTTCTACTCGAGAGATTTTACTGGCATTCTTAAACCCTCCATTGTGGTCGATTTCAATCGCAAGGTAATGACTATTCAATAGAACGTTACATATTTCATAAGATATGTAATATTTTCAGCGCATAATTTTATCGATCTGTGTAATCAGTTGCGAACACATAACCGACTAAACTATGGCATATGGAATGGCCGATTTATAGATGAATGGGACAGTGAACGTCGGAGTTCGTTAATATACATTATAGATGCTTCTTATCGCGTATCAATCTAAAGCTCTTTTGCGGATATGCTTATTCTTTTTGCGAGTTTATTCTCGCCACTGTTGTCGACCGGAGGATGAATAAGCACGATTTGTTTATGTAGCTGTAGACTAGATCATGCTGCAGCTGCATTGTTGAAGATACCAACGCAGTCGTTACGAGCTCTGCATCGAAATAAATAGTTATCGTTTTTGATAACATTCTTTCGAAACCTACATATGTTTTACAAAATAGCTATAGACTGTTTACTTTCTTGGATAATTATAAATTGATTTACATTTTCGGCATAAGAATACGGGTTGGAATTATAAAGTACATTCCTATTCAAGGTCGTTGAAGATTTCTGATATTAACATAAGCGTTAAGATAATATTCACGTGGGATTTTTATGGAAAGGAATATTATCTTCTTTAAAAAATGATCATGGAAATATTCTTACGGAACAGATACTTTAGAGTCTGTATAATAATAGTTAAATGAAACAGAGTTATTTTACAAGGTTTATTAAAATAGGCTCCGAAACTGTCCATTTCAAAGAAAAACACAGACAAACTGTGAATTGTTCAGGTTCTAATAAATAATATATTTAATAGACCATCAATTTAACTATACTGACTATTTAATATTGTTGTAGATACATTTATTATATTGTTGTAAATTATCGTTTAAAAAATTTTTATGCTCATAACCACCAGTTTGTTTTATTTCATTTGTTATCAGTTTGCTTTTGATTTTGTATCATTAATTTGTTAGGGTATATGTATAAGCGCTAGCAAGAGAAAAGCGAATTACCTGCCAATAGTTCCCAGACTTCCCCTCTTCTTATCAGGAAGACAATAATCCGGGCTTTTAGTGGTGTATAGTAAATTATCGTGATGATACAGCGGCGGTAGCCTCCCACCTGATCTCGGTCGAACTTCCGCCGCAGTCGCGTATCTTCGGAGTAGACGAGTTCCTGCAGCCGTAGGCCCTGAAGTGCCGAGTCCTCTCCAACAGGTACGCACACTGCACGATCCAGATACCCCGTGGCACTTACATTCCAAGGTCAACGATTGTTCAACCGCCTTATGGTAATAGTACACACCAAAACATTAATAATCTTGTACAGAGTCGGACGTTTTAACGAGTACTTGGAAACGAAGCACGCGTATCATTGAATCAAGCATGTATCTTGTTAATTATCTATTGTAATGATTAGACTACGGATTTTATGCATTCGTGACAAAACTGAATGGGTACAATAGGAAACTATGTAAAGACTATAGTGTTTCTTCTCGAGAAATTCTCGAGATAAGTCAAATATTTAAATTTTGCACTTCTCGAGAAATTATTGTTATTTTTCGAGAATGGAATTCAGTAGGTATATTTGAAACAGGTGGAGACAAAACTAAAAATATGCTACAACTATTTCGTGCATTGTCTACAATTAAACCAACCTACACACAAAATGAGCGCAATTTTCCAATGTCAATGATTTTGTTACAAAGAAAAGATCTCGACTGGCAGACGCAACGCTAGATGCTTTGTGTTTTTTAAGAAACTATTTCAAATCACAGCTAGAAATAAAATATTAAAATTTTTTTACTTTAAATGTTCATGGTGTATATGAGAAAATTAACATTTTTTTTATCTTACAAGTTAAAAATGTTCTGTACAAATGTTTTTTTTTTAGAAAGTTCTGTCAAAGATATAATTTCAATTATTTAATAATAATTGTTTGAATATCAATATATTTTATTTCTTAACTACTAAATGTATAAAATTTATGTATACATACATTACAATACGTTGTGTGTGTATAAAATTAGGATAGTTAATAAATAATAAAAATTCAATTGAGCTTCATGTGATGTTATTTAATTATACATGTAATTTTTCAAAAGAGATTTTTCTCGAGAATTATCGAGAAATCAAAATTGTATTTCTCTTTCTCAAGAAACGGAAAAAGTTGAGAAATCAGAAACACTAGTAAAGACGTTAGAAGAGTTTCAAAGCTCTATTTGCTGATTATTAAAATTATGAAAAGTGTAAGTGTGAATAAAACATGTTGGAGAACAGTGTAGAAAGAGTCTAAATTTGAATTACCCTTCGACCGGCCCGATTGTTGTGCATATTAACAGCATGCATAAACTTCGCTGTCGCGCCGGTGCCAGGAGGCGTTGCGCCCTGAAGAAACCTTTTTGCCATCCTTGATGCTGATCGGACATCATCACCGCAGCCGCCCCATTTGAAGGAGTTCCTGGTGGACAGTGTCCCGAAGGAAACCGGCGTCGCTGTGAAGGATGACGGCGATATCAAAGCTGATGGCGAAGGCGGTTCCCTTCTCGGCGGAGTTGCGCAGGAACAGGCTGCGAGGCTTCCCAATGCACAACCCCTTGCCAGCCTCCAAACTGCAGCTGCAGCTGACATAGCGTACACGAACGCCTGTTCCCTCGTTCCTAGTTCACAAACAACATCATCACTAGACTGTGGATCCTTAAATCTTTTAATCATCTTTAACACATTACGTGCCGGCGACTTACTAAGCCTACCGAGTACTAAAGCTGATGATATGTGCCGGTGATTATGGAAGTAGTGTAAGTCAAAATTCCAAACAAATTGATCTTTTTGTTTGTTATGTATCACGTCGATTGATTTTACTAATAATTATGTAGTGAATTGAAAAATTATTATATTACATATATTAAACATGGTCAAATATTTTTATATTATTTTTATATTACATATATTAAACATGGCCAAACAAATTGATCTTTTTGTTTGTTATGTATCACGTCGATTGATTTTACTAATAATTATGTGGTGAATTGAAAAATTATTATATTACATATATTAAACATGGTCAAATATTTTTTTATCAAATCAGACGCAAAAGTCTAATACTTTTATAATCATCGGCACATATATTGTCTTTTAAAAACAAGCTTGAATTTTGTCCAATTTATATTATAAAGTTCATGTATTTAGCAACTAGTAAGAAAATATAGATATTATATTTTGAACGACTCCAGTGGATAATGGCAATGTTCCCGGTGTCTTTTTGGAGACCATATTTACGATCTCTCCTTTTGGCTGCTAATTCCAAATAATTGAAGGAAAGCTGATTAGTACACTAGCGTACCGCATACAAAAGGAGAGACCCTTTAAACCTTCTAATATGTATATTGGGCGACTATGTTTTTCATCAGTGTCGAAATTCAGATTGAGCTTCTCAGTTTTCTCATTAACGAAGGATCTGCTTCCTACGGACAATTTTATTAATTAATTTGTAATTGGAATGAGGAAGATGAAGGGAGCCAAGTTGCGGTCTCATAATGACTACTAATTGAGACGCTTTTTTATGAACGAAATTCTTTTTTGTAATTAATCATTATATTATCTGCAGCGTATCAACTTTGTTTCTAATAAATATGCATATTCTAAATTGCGATAAATAAAACCAATAAACATCCAATCGTCAGCCGAATCTAATTGAAAAACGCAATTTTCAAATTCATATGTTCAAATTTAATTTTCTCGAAACCAGATCCTTATTAATTTCATATTATATTATATTATCGTATTTATATCGTATTGTATTTTCTCGTATAAATCAGACGTTGTGATTATCAACTAAACAATTGCCTGGATAGTAATGCTTATAAGTTCGTTTCATGGAGCGAAATAAATTCTGTAGTTCCAATTTGGAAAAAGGAATTCCCGTCGGCATACAAATAGTGTATTACAGCTACAAAGATTGCGTTCTTCAGGATTCGTGTTTCAACGAAGCCATCATCTGGATATTTATAATTCAGCATCTTTATATCGACCGTTGAAATGAAGTTTTTGATGAACCTAGAAGATGTTTGCTCTGCTAGTCTCAATGGGATTGAAGAAAACCACGGTGTGAAGTAAATGATGATAAACGATAATACTGTAACTTCCATCGTAGATACATCTCCCACCGCGTTTCTTATAATAGAATTGTTGAAACTCTTATAGGTAATTGAAATCTTTTGATTTTTCATTATTGTGCCGATTGAACACTATAGGCTACTAATGAAGTTAGAAAAATGAGAGATGGATGAATAATTAAATAATTCAAGATTTGGTGTTCCACGACTCGTATTACTATAATAATATAGAATCGTTACGCCCTCAGATTTCCGATAAAGTTAAATGCGTAGCTACAATGTTTGCAATATGTTGAGAAAATAGTCCTGAACGCGGTGTCCACGCGGAAGTCACAACAAGTGATAAAATTAAATAACTTATATCTTTCTCAGAGGTGTTTGAATTTTATGTCACCTTTGCAGGCTTCTTAGCATACAAACATTATGTCATCCATAAAAGTTTGAACGTCTTTGCGCAGAGCGTAGGCACGTCACCATCCGCTCGAGCAACTTGAATATGCGAATTCTAGTATAGATCTCCAGATAATAGAAAGCAAAATATTTCCTAAAGCCATAAATCAAATCAATAAAGAATTATAAAAACACTTCCTGGAGAGACGATTGAATGAAATTCATAACAAAATTGTACGAAATCTCAATAAATCTAATTTTCGTTCCAGTCAGTCCACATATGTATTTGTATGACCATTTTCAAACAGTATCATATGGTTTCGTTGTATTCGAATAATTCTGGACCTAACAAATAAAATAACATGTCTACACTCATACAGTTCTATTAATGCGCTAAAACATGAAATATTATTGCAGTACGAAAAATACTCTTGGACGTGGAATCAGTTTCGACCAGGGATGAAACGGTTCTGAAACTAACTGTTTCAAACTGTTATACATATATCGGTTCTGATTGAAATTTAGTAAATTTCAGAATATCGATTCTGGCCTATATCGGTTACGGTTACGGTTCCCGAGAACCGATATTATTTAGGTTCTGGATTTCGGTTCTGCCATTCTGTATTCTGTTCGGTCGAAGAACATATAATATGAAATGACGGATGAACGTGTAATATGAAATGTCGGATTATTCAATGAAGAAGAAAAATTGATTTTTCTGAATACAGAATGACAGAACCGAAATCGGATCCGAAACCCAGACTCGAAAAATAACAGTTATATAACCGATATTATTTCGGTATAACAGTTATCGAACCAAAATAATATCGGTTCACCGTAACCGTAACCGATGTAAGCCAGAACCGATATTCTCGTAACAGTTATAACATCATTTCGGTTCTTCATAGCTGTTTCGAGAACCAGAACCGATATCATAACAGTTTTCAATCCCTGGTTTCGACACAGGACCGCGGAGGGTTAAACGGACGTGTTACATGTGAAGTTCTTCGAATTTTCAATGGGAAGAAAGAACAGCACGTGGGCCGTAATTTTCTTCCACGTGCGGTAACGTTTTGATAGAAAATCTACCGGTTAGCAGTTCAGGCGTGTAGTCCGGCGCTTGTTCGATGCTGCTGCAATTCCACCTACGATGTCGAAACACTTGCTGACATACTGTCGAAGTATCCACCGCTGCCTGCACCAAGCTGGGCATTACGTCCGGCGTTGCTCTACATGCCCTTGCCTGCTTTCTCTCCAACAAACCGGCGCTCTTCGCACTCGTGCAAGCTTCCCTTGTCCATATGTAACCGTTTCCTGCACGGCCCAGAGCCCTGGAATTAAAGAGGTAACGAGCTTAAGGCTTCTGACAAACTACGCCTGCTGCCCTACGGTGACGCGCGATCCGTCAAAGTCTGGGTTTTGCAAATTTTCAAAACGGCTGTCGAGACAATTTTTGGTGAATGTTCACAGATCATCAATTTTCAACCCTTATACAGTCACCGAGATCTCCGTGGTTCCACTAAAAATTTCATGTATTTTTGATTGATATCGATTGAATTTGTAGTTGTTATTTGGAATTGAAAAAGCTATATTTAAGTTGCTAGAAATATTGTACAGTACGTGCCACGAAATGGGGCTTATTACTCAACCTAATAATTAGACTGCGGATTTTTTTCATTTATGGAAAAAATGAGTAGCAGGAATACGAAATAGTGAAAACATTAGGAGGGTTTTAAATTATCTCTATACATTATTTTCAGCCCAGATTATTAAGAAAAGAACTACTACTCAACAAAATCGACTACTGCTAATAATACAAGGACACGATCAGTTCATCTTTAACGATGACGGCGCACAGTGGGCTGGATCGAGAAAAGTGACATTTTAGTATAACTCTTGAACCATAAGAGATATCGGGATAAAATTTGCACTAAAATTCATTAAAAAATTATGCCTATCCACTGTCGAAAGAAATATATATTTTTTGTAATAATTTTTTTATTATTTGTTTAAATTTTAATGTCTTAAAATAATAATTAAAATTGTTTATTTGTTACATACATAGTACTTCCCAAGATAATTTAAATCATCGACGTCTTTGGTTATAAATTTCTTCGTATTTGTTGACATTTATTCTTCATATTATGAATATATTTCAAGAAATACAAAGAAATTTTTAACCAACGACATTGATGATTTAAATTGTCTGGGAAGTACTATGTATGTAACAAATAAACAATTTTAATTATTATTTTAAGACATTAAAATTTAAACAAATAATAAAAAAATTATTACAAAAATATATATTTCTTTCGACAGTGGATAGGCATAATTTTTTAATGAATTTTAGTGCAAATTTCATCCCGATATCTCGTATGGTTCAAAAGTAATAGAAGTCAATTGCCGAAATGAAGTTAATTTTTTATTTAAACGCCTCATTTTTAAGATTAACCTTAACAATTTGTAGGTATATGAGTATCTGTAATCTAAAGAGTTTCTTAGAAAAATGTCTTAATATCCCGCAGAGTACCGATGGTGGCTGTCGAACGCATGCGAAATGACGTGACATTACTAACTTTAAACGGTAATAACTAAGAAAGGTGGACGAAGGTGGACGTGATTTTTACACATTATCTAAAGGAAAGTGTCCTGAACACATTGTGGTTTGTCCGGGTTCTCCCGGGTGTAAAAAGTTATTCCTTGTCAATTGTAAAAATTTTGACATATTTCTATCCTACAATCAACATTAAATTTTTAATGCATTGCATATAATAATTGAAACTACAATTATAATTTCTTAACGGAAAATAATGCTGTTTACTGTAGAAAAAAAACGGGACTGAAATCTCGAACAGGATCGTCAAAATATCGCTAAAAAGATAGGACATTTTTCGGGTGTCAAACGTAGATTCTAAAATGTTCAACTTTAAAAGCTCGGTACAACTACAATTTTTATTTAATTTGATTAATTCTTCCATTTTTGAGGTCGGTGGATATTCGGAAGACAATACCAATTGATTAGACATCGATATGAGAAAGCTCATTTCTTGGTAAAATGTCACTAAAATCTTTGATCCAGCCCACTGTGCGTCGCGAGGCTACGCTAGCGACGAGGCCGACCCGAGGACAAAAGGGCAGAAAAAAGAACACAGTGGAAGAAGAGGACATTTGATTGCGATCCGTAGACAGGTTCGGTCGTACGAAAATCGCAAGAGAAGTTTGAAATTCACATCAGGTGAAACAGGTTCGCGCGCGCGGGAACGGGATTCACGGGTAGAAAAGCGAACGGGTGAGTTGTACCCGCGCACGGTCCTGTCAGAGTCGTAAATCAGGGGTGAATTTCGAAAATTATAGGGCGTGAAGCTGAAAGGTGCCTTTAAGCGGCGCGGGTGGATACGTGCGCCACGGTGCAAACCGTACGGAGGATAATTACGGACACCTGAAAGTCAAAATGGCTCGAGTACGGATACGTCTAGACGTAACAGCCCTGGGAATGGCCGGCCCGCCAACCCTGTGTCAGGAGCCTACCCTCGAAATTACCCTATCAAAAGGCCGCGGCTCTAATTCATTATTCCGTCGCTGACGACTGCGGAGACTGTGGTTTCCAAGATGCCATTCACGTTATTCGACCCCCTTCCCCCCATTCACGACACTTTCCGAACTTCGCAACCCCCATGTACCCCGGGAACTGGGACAGCCATAAACGCTCTCTCGCGCTTTTCTATTTTCCACCGGCCTTCGGTTTACGCGCCCGACTTTATGATCCATTTCGGTAGCTTACCTGCGGCTTAGCTCCGACGGTAATAGTTTAACTATTTCGTTAGCGAATAGCGGATATATCGGACACTTGATTTAGCAAGATTGCCAATTCAATATTAGGTTGTCCCAAAAGATTCTTTCGCAATGTGCACGCTCAATCCCTCCTCCCATTATTTGGTTCATTGCTACGACGAATAAGACCCTCTTCGTCTTTGATAATTTCGTGTAAGGAATAAAACATTTTTTCGTTTATTCAAATGGCTAAATATCGATAAGAACGACATAGAATTTTATTTAGAAAACATTTTTCGAAATTTTCGTCACAAGCCAACTCGATAATATGATTCATTTCCACCCCTACTTAGTAAGCAGACGTGTTCAGAATAAATTGCCTAAAAATATTTATTAATAAACTCTTAGACATTTATATTAGCACAATGGTCAACCTATTCTTTACTTCCAATGTATAAATTCACGTGTTCGTATAAAAAATGTAGAAATGAGTGTATTATATAGTCATATCAACGCTTAAAATGGCTGACTACTGGCTTTAAATGGCATACTGGAATAATCACCCTACTTCTAAGCGTCGCTTAACACGGTTTTGATACGACTCGGAACGAATTAACCGTGTTACAGGAAAGTTGACTGCAGTAACCTTATTACCGCGAATCTTTATGCAAATTAAAAATGGTATGCGCCAATTCCAAGAGACAGGAGCAAAATAGAAACGTGCTTTTTCCTCCAGTCATTTTAAGAAGTTGACAATAATGTATTGACATATCTAATGTTTTATATTTCATGAATTAATTTTTCATTTTATGTGTATCAGCCATTCTAAGTTATACTATGGATAATACAGTAACTTAAAAATGTACAGAAAATTGTTAAAAATATTGTACACTTACTGTCCCAAAAGCTATATGCAACCTTGTTAAACAATTTTTTGATCGCGTTGTATGCGAGCCTACTGTAGTGTAGTGTAGACGACGAAACGGTGACGGGAAAGTTTAATTATAGATAATTACATTTTTTTTTGGTAGCACTAGGGGATTACATTTAATTATCAGGTAGACCACTTCACTGAAGCTCGGTTTTATCCGCGCGTCAGGTTGCAGTCGTTTGCCGCACGTTTAGGAAATACAGATTGCTATGGTGCGTAACTTATGGCACAGGCCATTGCGGGCCATAACGAATTACGCGAACCTCGGTCGTTTTAATTGTTTTATGGCCGCAACCAGCTGTCACATGGAGGATCTCACGAAGTTGGGAAAAACTTACTGAATTATCATAATTCATCCTAAATACACTTTACAATACAGTTCGCTTTCACTCTTTGGGATTACACTTTCTACCCCCGGGAACATTAACTCCTTTCAAACACCCTAGTTTCCAACACTTATTTGCTGGAGTCTATACAGATATTAAAAGTAGACTGTGGATCTTCATGTAAAATAGAAATTTTTGATTTACGATAGTAAAATAGAGATTTTTAATAGGTTGAAAATGATTTAATAGTATTCTTAACTTCGTGGAGATCGTGGTTTATTTTAGAGTTATACACAAATTATTTAAAGTCTGTGCTGCAGAATTTATTTTTGTAAACAAAGTATGTATACAATGTGCTTGAATGAAAATGTTTCATCCTACTTAATAATCTGGAGAATTGCGACTTCGAATTTTTTCTGAAAAAATTAATGGATTTTAGACCTTATTTAATATTATATTATTTATAATGTACTATATATATATGAATTTTTATTTTTAAAATAGCAGAGGTATTTGAAATAAATAGAATTCGTGAACCACCCTATATGCAGCCCGCACAACAGGTGGAACTAATTTTAAAGAGCGATTCCACACGACGTCTAACTAAAACATGAAATTAATTATACTCCAAAAAAGTAATCCGTCATGCTTGTGCTATATTCTTAGCTGCAGCTTGTACACTAGATCTTAAAATGTACCATATTTCAAAACTCACGTATTTATGAAATTTTTTAAGCTAACCAAAGTGGGTAGCACGAGCTTCTCCTCGCTGGTTTCAAACAAAATTGCATTATGTCTTGTTTATGGCTCCTTAAAAAAACGGTAATTACCGACACGCACATGAGTGACGGAAACAATCTCAGAAGTCAGATCAATACTCTAGAAGTGACACTTGACAGATTCGTGTGCACAATTTATGTTAACTGCTTGTCCGAAACATGCGGGGTGATAGGTAGCAATTATTTCGACATGGGAATGCAACTCGTGTTATACATTTTATCATTTTATTTCAGCTTTTTTCTTGGACGGGTATTAAACCGTGTGCACTAACGCACACGTCGTTGTCCACTAAAATGTTTATTCATGCGTCATTTTTTTCTCCCCATTTATATTCTTCATGACACAAAAATAAATCAATATTTTTTACAACTATTTATCATAACGATGGAATATATTAAAATTAAATGAAGCCATAAATAATGTCTCCAAGGAACAAATATGTAATAAAGTACAAAAGTAATAGTGAAATTAATTATAAAAATAATTGGTAACAAGTCAATAATGGAAAATATACATTAAATAAACGAATTAAAGTAGAGAAGTCATTTTGGGCCTCTACAATTTTGCAATTTTGAGCTAATAAGTACTAGAAGTGTCATTTTAATTTACAATTCCAGAAGCATGTTCCTCTATTGCTTCAAATCGTTCTCAAAGAACTTGTTTGTATATGACCGTATCAATAACCATCGAATGAAACGGACAAAGCGCGGTTACCGTAAAAAGTGAATAGAAAGCTTTATACGGAAATAATGAAGCCGTTACGCAACATTCGTAGATAAATCATTCGCAGAAACAGTACGACAGCAGCTGTCCGGCGTCCAATTTGTGGCATGCACGGTTAAATTTGTTACGACTTATTATTCGTACGCAGTATATCTCGTGTCGATAACCATTTCAATTAGCCAATGAACGGATTTTCGAGGCGATTCGAACGATCGCATCGAGATCTTATCTCGCGAGACCACCTAGTACGCAACAAGTCCGACAAGGTGCTACGAAGGAAGAATATCGTTTGTTGCATGTTCCATTTCCATCTGATTATTTCGGACTGTGTTGATATCGATTTCCTTTACACGAACTGTGCACGATTTTATTGACCGCAATAAGCGTGCCGTTCTATTTTTTTTTTTGCAGCCATTCCTAAGTGTTTATGCTTCCCCGCGAGCGCATGTCTCGGTTTATTTATTGGGTTTTTTTAACGCTGAGCTATCAAGACAAGAACTATCGGAACTAGTATCAGAAATCAATATGTATTTGCTCTTGTACGGATTTATTCACGTTATACAATTATACATTTGATATTTTATCCATCAATCACCGATTGGTAATCTTACTGGCAGGATTTTATGCATTTACGATAAAAATAATATTCTAAGAATTAAAGATTAAAACTTATTAAAATGTCTAACAATAAGAAAAGAAATAAATGTATATGTTGGTTCTGTATCTTGTAATGAATACAGACAATTTTTATTTTCCATAAAAATCTGCAGTCTACTTATTAGCAATCCTAATAGCACTAACAATTCCACAAGCAAATTTATTAGATCGTTTTGTTGGGGATGTTTCCTTCATTAATAACTGAAATTGCTATTGGAGAGTTGATTAACCTTTAGTAAACATGGAAATCTTTAATAAAAATTAGAATTTTCGTTATCATCAGCACTTTTGTGATGTAATCCTTTTAAGTATCTTGTAAATTTTTCAGATACAACCAAGACTAAGAAAGAAAATATTTTTACGATTTTTTCTTATTTTACTGTAAGATGTATGTAGTTTTACATGAGAGAACGAAAAAGTTTAGTTTCCGCAAAACAAAAGCTAAAGTATCGGAGGTATTAACAGGATTCGAGGATGATACTTCATATCAAAATAAAATAAAGACAGATGTCCACCTATCGATTACAATGTGTTTTAAAAAATGTATACCTACACGATTAAAACATGGTCTTTATCTGTATTTTTTAGCTTTGGCCTCGTAAATGATACAAGTTAAAAGTCAAGTAGTTTAACTTGAATGTTACAACAGTACAAAGCATCGAACTATGTACTCTCCTATTAGCAGAAATAATTGCTTATATTTATGTACACAGATAAGAGAAATATGTGCATTAATGCATCGATTCTACAAACCCCTGTTATTGAAATCTTTCACCGGTCAGACGTTCTGATATACAATATGAAAACTTTCTGATCGAAGCACTCCTTCCAATTGCGATCATAAAAATTATGCTTGTCCCCTTGAGCTGCTCGCCCTCCATCTGTGTTTATTATAGCCTGCAGAGAATCGTGAGGATCAAGCATATGTTGCTCTTAAAAATTTGCAATAAACATGTCGCGAATAATCGTACCCCGATGACGGTAGTGTGGATTTATAAGATTTATAACTTCATAATAACTTAAATTGTTATGCCTCAATTACAGGAAAATTGACAAGTTGAAAAATTTCCAAGTTCTCCAAATCTCAAATTTCTAAATATCCAAATTTCCAAACTCTCTTTACAAATTCACAAAATTTCCAAATACCCAAATTCTCAAGTTTCTCAAATTGCTGAAATTTCCAAGCTCCCCTCAACAAATTCTCAAATTTCCAGATTCTCCAAATTCCCATATTTCACAAATTTCCAAGTACCCTTTACAAATGTTCAAATTCCCAAAATTTCTAAATATCTACATTCCCAAATTTTCAAATATTTAAATTCCCCAAATTTCCATGCATTCAAATTCCTAATATTTGAGAAAACTCAAGTCATTCGATCCAATCTTAAAAAAGTTATTCTCCTTTAAAGAGTGTGCAAATATCAACGTGAGTCACTGCGGACATTTTTATTAGCTGGCTGTGAAAAGTTCTCGCAAGAACCGTATTACATATTTTTCGACCGTGTAAGTATGCGGACCTCATAAATCCGTGATCGGAAAAATCGGCGAGAGCGCGTTACGATTCGCTATTAGATCGTTTATTGTGGTGGTAGCGTAAAACGAATGGTCAAGTAACGACTACCTCAGTTTCGTTTCCATTTATAGCTGGATAAGCCTGAGGCCTCGCGCGAGAGACCACAGCCGAGAATCGTAGGCGCCGGCCTATTATCAGCACCGTAAAAACACTACTTTACGATTCCGCGAGTCAAAACGAATTTCGAAATTGCATCCGACACTCGGTTATACTCATCCGTTCGAGTATTTCGGAACGTACGTCAACGAGTTTTATTGAACCGCCGTGCATTTTCATAAGAATGTGTATATCCGTGGTCGACCCTGAACTTCTCGGAGAACACACGCCTGTCCCTACACGTTCTTACACAATGTAAGGGTGTAGGCCAGGAGTGTATCCCGAATTTATTGGCACACACCTTTTTTTCCGCATATGCAATTTCGAATGAACGTGCACGCTCAAAAGAACGCGACCGCTGATTGCCACCGAACCGAGAAACCGGTAGCGTGCCTTTTGCATTATTGTTGCGCATTCGAATCTCCTGCTTGACTGGAATATTTTATTAAATAAACTACTGATCTCGCTGTTTCGCGCGAGCTCTGCAAATTCAATGAATATTCCGTTCGCAGTAAAATCCAATTTCAGGCTCGTCGAACTTTCTATTCGTTGTTACTTGCCTCGGTAGTGAGGCTTTTAAGGCCCGTAATTAGCAACTTAAGCGTTGTTATTAATATATCTTCTAAATATTTTATAATATGATGATAAGAGGTTACATATTAGTAGATATTTATTTTCAACTATTTTGGTTCTGGAAAGGCTGACTGTTGCGTAGAGGACTGAAATAAGGCGCATTTACCCTAATACAAATCAGGGGAATGCGAAGGGTTGTACGAGGGTTGTCCAAGTCTACGTCGTGTTATGTATGAAAATGGTCTCACTTTAATGTAATATAAAAATGATCTGCATCTTAAAACATATGTAGGAGATACATAGACGTCCACCAAATTCTTTAAATATTTTTAGTTTTACACTTGGTCTACTCATTTTTATTATAATTGCATAAAATCTGCAGTCTAGCTACAACTATATTGTGTTATAGGAGGATTATTAGAAAACCGCGCGACCGTGGAGCAGAATAATTAATACAGAGAAGCGATTCGTCATGTTTATTGTGTGGCCGGGTGATTTGTTTCGAGTTCCTTCGAGAGACTGAAAAGTCGCCGGAAGTTCCGTTCATAAATATCCGTTGAAAAATAGTTGCCGTCGATAGCATGGTTCTGGCATGCCGCTGAAAGTGACAGGATAGATGTCATTTGGCCCCGCGCGAGGCAATAAAAGGGAATCAGTGACGCGCGCGCGGCTCGACGCAGAAATCACCCTTCGGAGTCTTTTCTTGGTCGATGATTATAAACAAAAGAAAAGTAGAAGGGGACCCGTCGCCGCCACCTAGAACCATGGGGAGATCCGTCGGAGAGCGTTCTCAGAAACCGGCGTGCATAAATCACGAATCGCAGGCAACCCCTAATTTCCCACCCTGTTCGAACGGCAACCCCCGGCCTCTGTCTTCCTTTCGTAGTTTTCTTCCTCAAGCTCGTATTTTGATTTTGCACGCAAAACCACCATCACTCCGCCATTCATCATCCGCCGGCTAGCAGCCTACTCTCTTTCTGTTTCCGCTTTTCCAACACCCCCTCCCCCACCACCCCCCCTTTCGCAACCAACCCCGGCCCGGTTTCTCCTCCGCCATCGTTCGGTGAAACGACGACGGTGAAATTCGCTCTCGAATCACAGGACAATTAACGTCGACGAGCAGCTACGTGATATAAGGGAGATTTTAACCGACGATCACCTCCGGCGTGAATGATAATGGCATATCTTCATGCTTCATAAGCGGTCAGTGAATGGGTCGATGGAGCAGGACAAGATGATTCATAAGAAACGCTAGGAGCCCGTTTGCGGAGAATGGGGCGACAGAAGAAAGGAACGAATTAATTGATACGGAGAATGGAATTAAAGCTGGAATCCGCGGACGAGAATATTTCTTCTGGCTGTTGGAAAACGATTAATCCGAGCGAGAGGAAACGCGACTGATGGAATGAAGAGGACGATACAGCACCGAAACTTTAAAACAGCGATTTTTATTTATCCCTGATCAAATCTCGTTTTTTGCGAACATTTCAAGCAATTTTCATGCCGATATTTTTATAATTGTCGTAGTCGTATAAAATTATTGATCTCGTAACTACATTTTTAAGAATAATGTCTGCACGTTACAATTAGACTATGGATCTTTATACAAGTTTTAATCTTTGTATTCAATTTCTCCATCTTTTTAAATCTGTCAATTTGCAAATATTCCATCCGATCATAATAATTTGATCACTCACTGCAAATGATTAACATTCACTTATATGGTTTGATAGGTCTTCCTACTCTGATAAGTTGTTTTGCATTGTTTTATGGTTTCTTAAAAATATATTTACAAAAAATTACTAGTCAATTCGAATGTTCGGTAAAGCTGGAATGTGGGGAAAGTAGTGGCGCGACCGGGCGCGCAAGTATAAATCGGAGTGCTTGGCATTCGTAATAAACCATCAAAATACCACATGGTACCCTCCTGTTATAAAGACCTCCCCATATGCATTATACTGTATATGTATATTACCCTTCATGACCCTGGAATAGCCAATTAATCGTAATTACTTATTATAGACTCTAAAACAGTACCGAAAACTTAGCATCTCAAAAACTGATCAATCAATGACCCTTTCTGCTCGAAGTCCGGGAGTCTCCCGACAAAATCACCCCTATCGCTACGACCAGTAAGGGTTAAAACTGACAAATATATTCCGTACATGTTCTGCTATTCATTTATAGCATGCCCTTGACGATGATCACCAAAGAAAAATATCAAAAATTAGAAAAATGGTGGTTCTTTGAACATAAAGTTTCCATTATTTAACTTTATTTTATCGTTAAGAGGCTACAAAAATTAAAACAAGAATATATTTTTACACGAATGTGACGAATACACAAATTACATTCATCTAAAATCATATAAAAATTTTTCGTTCGATTGGTATACAGTAGTAGTTTTGAAAAACTAAAATTTCAGGCGCATGCTTTTCAGGATGTTCTGGAGGTATACAAAAATTCTTACTAAATTAATGCAGTTACCAAAGTTTGGGGTCGATTCACTGCACCGTTTAAGAATTATAGCAACATAAAGTTTGCACATTTTAACACGTCTTCTTATGGAGAATTCAGAAAATTCCACTTCAAACCCTATTTAAACCTTGAAAAAACGCAACTAGAAACTCCAGTTTTTAATTAATTAAGTAATTAATTATGTTCAAAATTTATTAGGATTCACTAAACAGTTACAGAGCAAAAAATTATAAACTGTTACAAAACGTAAAATTTATCGTGTTGTCATCTAAATAATAACCATGAATATTGCTTTCTGAAGTATTTTTAATTTATTTTTAACTTTTTATTGCGTAATTATATATATTGAATATCACAAATTTATTATCTTGTAGTTCAAATCAGAGGGTACAATTATTCGCAAAAGTCACTTACAATTTTTTATAATATGAAGACAATTTGATTAAAAAATAAATCTAACATGAAATTCACTAATTAAACGAAAGCTTTTTAAATTAATCTTTCTTTTTCATGCAAAATATACTCATGAATGGCTTTCATTGCCAATATATTGATGGATTTCGAATTTCTTGTACTTTCGCCTCCCATTGTACCTCCAGAACATCCTTAAAATGCTGTAATTTCGAGACACACAAAAGAAGATGAATTCGAATCACCACTGGCGGAGACACTGTCACGTTGGCGATTTAACTCGGAACTCGCGAACGGTGATCAAGGAACAAGTAATTCCCTGATAAACGTTAGATCCTGCATCGCGCACGAGGATCCACCCGGCGATAAATCCTCGTTGAGACTTATTGTTCCCGCGGGGTCCGCGCGCGCAAGAAAACGAGCAGGAAAGAAATGTTCATAATAGAGTAAATGATTCTTGTTCCGCTGGCATTCGTTCCCTCGCAAACGCGCATCCTCCTCGGCTGCTAACCTATTTGTTTCTCATTAACGGACCTACATTAATCTTCGGACTCCTCCGGAGGCCCCGGCAAACGAACGCGAGGATGCTTGTTAGAGGCTCGGCCTGATCAAGCCGGAATGTTTCGCCGCGCAGACCTTCGTCCGACCGATTTCAAACCTCACAAAACACTTCTCTAACAAAACTGTACTTACAGCCACTTGATGCACTGACCACCTTGGACCATCAGCAGCAGCAGCATCAGCATCACCATCAGCCAAGTATTAGCACCGCTTCTCTTCGTTGCCAACATGTTTGATCACACACACTTTACATTCTAGAAGATCGGCGTTCTTTCTCGCGTTTCCGCACAGGCTTCACTGGTCGTGTAGCATTGATGAACAGTTTCATGGACCACTGTGCTTGCCCCGATGATCGGTCGATCGTTTCGCCGACGAGTGCGGTGCCCTCGGTGACTCCATATTCGACGGAACTCAGTTTTCGAGAACGGTTTCCGTGCTACCAAGATCGTTGCCTGCCGAGATTTATCGGCCGTGGAAGATAAGAAACTGCGAGATATCGGGCGAGGAGCACGGGCAAGTACATAAATTCACGGGACACTAGACGTAGGACCTCTCCTTTAATTGCCGTTGTCGATCGAATGATAAATACCGGGCGGCTACAAATCACGCCTGGTGCACCGTTGTTGTTCGGTTTCTTTCTTGCGCGTCAACATCGCGAATCGCCGGTGACGGTTCCGGTGAAAACGGCAATTGGCAACCGATCGGATAAGATTATGTGTCTCGTTCTCGGGAGAAAGGAGAAATAATTTCTCGAGAGGCTGCGATTCGAGACGCACTGGCACTTCACGGTTAATCTTACAATTAGATCGATCGGCACCCAGGACTTGTCAACGCGCCGTATTCTGAATGATCTGCGACCGATACAGTTCCCTATCGGGGAAGTTTCTTCGCATCGTCCCGTGCTGCAGGGAGTCTGCGTGGTTACAGGTGTCCGTCGAGCCGTCCTGCAGGACTTGCCGGTCGTCGTGGAGGTGGAATCCTCCTACTACTACTCTAATTCCTCCTACTTCACCTACTCGTTTTTCGTTGGCCGAAGAACCGGCCACAGGGATGGCGATCACCGAGTCTGAACACCGCCGGACGACCGCAAGGGAGCACGGGAATCTGCCGGTGCTCGGGTTGAACATCGCTCCTTCAACATAAACAATATACACTGTGTGACTAAATGATAGCACGCGTCAACGTTCACGTGATTTTCATCTATTTTCACATTCCAGTGAAATATGTTTCTGTACAATATTTCAGGATACGGTTAATAATAAAGTCAGATTCGATTTTACCAACCTGTTCAGCTTTACTTGATAAGAATAACATTTTTGCCAAAATTTGTGAATGATCAATTTTGTTGCACCTATTTTACATTTAATGACAGCAGTGCTTCTGTCACGTGAAGATTTATATAGTTTTTTTAATACTTTTCTCAGTCAATTTTCATCACTTCTCTTGAATACATTTTGTTTAATATCGTTCAAATTTGTTCCCAACTGTAGGTCCCTGATAGTATGGATCAAGGGTCCATTTTGGACATTTTTCTTGAATTCTTTTAGTTTTGGATACGAAGTTCCTGTTCTTGTAGACGCATTAATCTTTCTATTGTTCCCAATGCAGCAGCTGTTCATTTAATTAATCCGCCACCCAATTGAATGAAGATTTTCGATACTCTAGGTCAAAATAGACCCGGACTTCGCAGTCGGAGGGTTAAATAGTGTGGTGTGAAAATACAAACTTGTGCATAATACATTCGATTTTCTTATATTTATATTCTTTACTTACTTACCCACCTTACTAACAATTTTTCTGTGTACATGTTAAGAGTTGTATTTATGTTTTCCAAGAACTTTGAATTCAACGACAGGATGACAAATATTATAGTACGAATGCAACATACATTTATTTCACGAAACTAATTTCTCTGATTGTGCTTTACTTTCTCTTTCGGAATAATTATACACACCCAGTAGCTCATATTTCCTTTGGTGACGTGCAAATTACTAATTGTAAGTTGTGCTGACCTTACATACAACACTTCCATAGTAATTAACTGCACGGATTATATTTCTCGCAATTAAGTTTCAGCTGTTTTCTTTATAGTAAGTACTTGTTAGACGGTATTTTTTTACAGAAGATAAGTAGTTGCAAAATTATTTTTAAATAAAACACTACATTTTTTAACATCATAGAATGATTCTTAATTTTAATACAATGTTGATCCTCATATGCTACTCAAAGTGAAAATTTTCCTTTTTTAAATACTGTAAAATGTGTATTCTACGATGTATTACTTTAAAATGTGATAAATAAAACATAATTTGTTGATTTAATGTGTGAAGCATGAATTGATGAAGTATTGTCTTCTTCCATGCAACAATTTCTGAGATACTATTTCTTATGGGAGTGTATTACATGTAATAAATTGAGACCAAACTATAATTACTTGGAAATACTTGTAATACTGTCTCAGAAAACATGAACTTTAATCATGGTTAATCATGGATCTGCATCATTATCCAAATTAAATCTAGTGCTTGCAGTAAAATCGAATAGCTTGTCTTATTCGTGTGAACATATTCGCACTAGTCGTCAGAAACCAATCTAGCTTAGTAAATTGACTACCAACGTGTTTGCGGTCGTAAATGCGTAGAAAACTATTTTCAGCTGCTGCTTTATTGCACATTACATATTTTTTTACAAACACTGGTTGCTGAATCCTATAAACGCATTTTTGTCAGTAAACTGTAGATAATTTTATGGCAAAAATGGATGAGTGAGAAACAAAACTGTGAAACATTAGAAGAACCGAAGAACATTGTTACTTTATTTTCGTCTTATTAGAAATATTGAAAGAAGTAATACACTTTCATCTAGCTTCAATTTTTTGCGATCGACTTAGGAAATGTTTATAAAACCATACGAAGCTCGTTTATTTTATTTAAGAGTTTATACATTAATATACAAGGAAAAAAATCTATTTTTTTGTACAGATTATATAGAAGACCAGCAACATTTCGATACTGTAATGAAAATTCATTTAAATAATACGGCATAATTTTTCTCGCAAAAACATATTAAAAGTTACAATTATTATTAAGTGAATTTCCAAGAACTTTAAAATTAACAACAGGTTGCACACATTATCTTTAATAATCATTATGATTAATGCAGTTCTCACCAGTGTGAAATGTAGCGCGTTGAATATGAAACGTAGCAAACCTGTAGGAAGCGTTAGAACAGGCTTTCAGATCAATATTCAGATCAATTAATTTTGCAGGGAAAGTGAGATCGCGAATTATTATAGTAGATCACGAAATCGCTATTCGAAATATCAACGAAAGTATCTAGAAAGGTCGAAGGAGCCGGTTCATTTTCCACGAACCGTTCGTCGAGTGTCTCGCTTCGAATTAGGCGAACGTTTCCCGTGAATGCTCGCGCAAAATATTTCCCGATTTAACCCTTAAATGGGACCGATGCGGATCCACTGAAAATGCTAATAATTATTTAATGTGTAACTATTAATGATATAACTATTTGTTTATTTACTATTTACCATTTCGTCAAAGACGAATATTAAATATAATTTAATTGTATCATCGCATTTTTGGAAGTACATTTTGAAGGTCCATTTAAGGGTTAAGGGGGTCCTTATAATGACTGAAGTTCCTTATTGACTGAAACGATTCCAGCTGTTCTTAAATAAAAAAATGGTGTAGCATTTTAATTAGTATGAATGTAGTTACGGGACGAGCCAGAAAAAATAAAATATCTTATTATTTAACAAAACGACGGCATTTTGAATTTTGATTTTTTAGGCATTTTCTTTACATTTGGCATAAGAAAAAAATATATCTATATTTGTTGAAGTTTTTGGTTCATACGATAGTAGCAAGTTGTCGGAAAATTCTCTCAAAGTTGATCGCACAACTTGAGATATCCTGTCAGGTACAGTGTGACTCCGACTAATATTCGGACACTCTTAAAAAGACGATAAAATTTTTAATATTCGACCATACAACTTGGATTTTTTTGAGAAGTTAGAACAATCGGTTTTGTTACGTAACGTGAAAAGAATTTTTGACAAAATTGCAATTGGTCGGAATTGCAGAGAAAATACTAAAGTTATGTTTTACAACTTTTTTATGTGGGCTCATATTGAAAATGTAAAAAACACGTTTCGTAGATCTGTATCAATTAAACATATTCTGAAAATTTCATTAAAATCGGTCAACGTTGCAATGAGCTACAAACGTTTAAAGATAGTAAAAATTTCCATTTTTCAGGATTTTCGGCCTCTAACTGCAATAAATCTAAGGATTCATATATCTTTAAATTCCTGTCGTTTTTTCCCACATCAACCGATTTCGATGAAACTTTTACAATGCATATAATTGACACAGATCTACAAAACCTATTTTTAAAATTTTCAATTTAAACCCACATAAAAAAGTTGTAAAATGCAACTTTTAGTATTTTCTGTACAATTCCGACCAATTGCAATTTTTGAAAAAATTTCTTTTCACATCATGTAGTAAATTAATTGCTCTAATTTCTCAAAAAAGTTCAAATCGTATGGTACAATATCAAAAATGTTATCGTCTTTTTAAGAGCGTCCGAATATTAATGGAAGTCACTGTATGTTTGAAAAATTATTTAACAGTGAGAATTGTGTTTTTCAAACATCTATAACTTCTACATTATTACGAATTTAAACAAATGCTTTGCAGATGTATTTTCAAAGACACGCGCTTTAAGAAAATGCGAAAAAAGAAAAATTGAGTTTTTCAAGGTTTCAGACCAGAAAACCCGCTTAATGAGTCACATAATAATGAAAGTAAATTATATCCGATACTGTTTCGGCAATTTACACTGAAAATTAGTACGTAGATACCGGTTCGGAATAATGAACGCCGGCCTCCCGTTTCATCTTTGTTCCCTAGGTATTCTCTTGCTCCCTCCCATCGTCGATAAATAAACCTCTGTCAGACGGTTCATTACGTCGTTAAGTTTGGTTCGAACTTATCCGCCCTCTTTTTACAGAGTTACCTGCATTCGTTTATCTCTATTTGCGCTGCACTGTATACTGCTATATCACTGCTTTACACGAAAAAACAACTACATTAAAACGTGCAACTGTATAAATTAAGAAATCTTTTTTAAAGTGTATATATTATATATACTGTACGGTAATTGATCACCAGAGAGCGTGAATGAAAATTATGGCCCAAAGTTTCTGCCTTAATTGCACGCCCTCCTGAGAAAAATAGCTCAGATTATAAAATACTTATCAGTTTACAAACTCATTAAATTAATTGGGAGCCAAGAAATTGGGAAAAATATTTTTATTCTACCTTCCAGAAGTCTAGCTGCTAAATCATTTATTTATGTAATTAAAATTCTTATTAAATATATATTAGCAACTTTTCAAAAATATTAAAACTTGAACCTGTACATCAAAAATAAAAATTTTGAAAGATGTAAGTACATACACTACTCCACAAAATAAAATGGAATAATAGAAAAATTGTTGATCTCTGAACTCTCGCAAATTTGTATAAACAAATCTTTCAACTTTCTGCCTATGTGGTCATTTCAAAGAGCGAAGTCTCTTCCTTCATATTATGGAACTTTTTTTGAAGTTTTCTCAAAGACCCTTTTTTGTTATAAAACAAACTTTCAAATTGTAATTGCTCTTCCGCTTTTTTTAATTTTCACATTCAAACGCCTTTACAGGGTGTTAAAATTTTATTTTCGCATTCGTTCCAATGTGATCATATAAAAGGATGTCTTCCCTATCTAATGATCTTTCAGAAATTTTTTGCGATTTTTTTCAAGTTTCATAATATTTTAAATACGTACAGGCGAATTTAACTTAAGCGTGCAGAATCACAATCTTTCAAAGTAAAAAAACGGAAATTTTTTTGTTTAAAACATACTACAAGAAAGCGCCAAGAACATCATGAAAGAGGTAAGCTTCAGTTATTGGCCTATAATCATACTTCGTTATACATCCTTGCAAGGAGGTTTGCGGTTTACAGGCGTCTCTGATCGTTTTGTGTGAAATAGAAAGATTTCCTGTAATAAATCATTGCTATCTTTCTTAAATCTTGTGCATAGGGATCTATATAAACAATTCTAGTTTAGTTTCAAATTCAAACGAAAGATCTCTATATTCAACCCCCATTATCATGTTTAAAGTTTTGTGCTGACACCCCTACTCCGAAGCATCACCCTCCTGAAATCGTCATAGCTTTGTCATTTGAATAAATCGAAGCATCTTTTGAGGAAGTATTTTTAAGGTAATTTAAAAAAATAGATTTTTTTGACCCGTCTACGCGAGACTGGCCCCTTAAAAACGGTTTATTGGCAGAGGATTGCAAAGGACGGCCGGTTCTTTCGTTCCAGATTATTCCCCACCATTATTCGTCGAAGACGTCTAGCATAAAAAGGGGGCAAACAGATCCGGCGACAGCTGCTTGGCTATTAAAAGCGACTTAAACCTCAAACCCTCGCCGTGATTGCAAAAGTTACCTCTCGTTCCACGAGCTCCTCTCGCATCAACCCCCTTCGCAATTACGCACAAAGCTAACGCATCCTTATACGCAACTGTCTTTCCTAACAAATAAGCAAATTGCTAAATGAGCCGTGACGCCGCCTTGCAAACCGCCAAAGAACCAAACGGATGAAAAAAGGACGTTAAATCTACCCGAACTGGAATTTTACTCACACCTTATAATTTCATCGAATTATATTGCAATTAATTGCTACTCTTTTAATAACAGACTAACGAGATTTTAATGTAGACACATGTACATTCATATAATGAAGTGTAATTTGCATGTACTTTATATTAGCTGATATATCAAAATGTTCTACTGTGTATCACTTTTAGGATCTGTTACACTTCAAATATATTTTATTAATTTTTGTTTAGAATCTTCTGTTAATTCTAGCAATTTCAATATGTATGATAAAATTTTAAAATTTCTAAAATTCAAATTTAAATTTTTGATCTTTTATTACATCCTCTAATATTATAAATTTACTATTAAATACTATTAATTTACTATTATTGATCAATTTTATTCATCCTGTGTTTTATTAAATTTATTTTATGTATCAACTTCATTATGATCTTGATATTTGTAGTCTAATGTAAGAAAGTATAAGGATATATTTTAAATGTGTCAAATTTATTAACAATAGATTATTTAAACATTTCTACACCTCAAGCAAAATAAGAATGAAAGTGATTGTTGAGAAGTGAGTACTACTTGGAATTACTTGTATATTAAAACAGAGAGTCTGTCGGGGAATATTTAATAACTAGACTGTGAACCTTTATGCAAAATAAAAATGTTCTGCATTAATTGTGGGAAGCAGGAGTAAAATAAAAATTTATTTCATCCCTTAATCAGTGTGTTACATTGAAAACAACATTACAATATCCTTAAATTTTTCTAATCTTTTACTGTTTTATATTTCATCCAATCAATTTCTTCGTAAATGCATAATGATCGGCAGTCTATTAATAACAGTACTTATTTAATAAGCAACAATAATAACAGTTGCATTGTTTTGCCAGTGGGATCGAAGAAGTTGGAAGCTGCATATCCACATGAACACAGATTAATCAATCTGATACCATGCAATTAAATAGACATCAACCTACTCTGCAACATCAGTGTCTTATCTGCATAATTTGTAAATGATAACGTCACGAAAAAAAGGAGACTTGGCTCCCTTCCTCTGTAAACCCTTTTTGTGAACTTCTTACTAGCACCGCTCGCTTATGAACAAAAGTGCAAAGTCCGACAGTGCATGACAAAATTGAAATGCATTTATTAGACCGTGGATCTTTATGCAAAATAAAAATTGTCTTCATAAATCCCAAGAAATAATAATAGCATGTTCCTTCCTTTGGTAATTTTAATTAGTTGGCAATAACGTATAATGATGTCCTTCAATTATATTTT
The DNA here is from genome assembly GCA_916610255.1 of Lasioglossum lativentre. Classification (NCBI taxonomy): domain Eukaryota; kingdom Metazoa; phylum Arthropoda; class Insecta; order Hymenoptera; family Halictidae; genus Lasioglossum; species Lasioglossum lativentre. The sequence goes on along the minus strand of OU744355.1, from coordinate 8,663,397 downwards.
AGTCCTAATAATTTGAGCTTCATTTAGTAATTATTGTTATAATCACATAAAATTCAAAATCTAGTATTATATTTTAAATTTTATTTTTTTTTAAATATTGTCGGCTTTAACCCCCAAAATAATTGCCCCCATCAAAAATTACTTTTATACGTTTTATTTCATTAATCAAAAACACAATTTCAACAATGTAACACAAAAATAGAAATTATTCCGCTTTGATACTGACAAGTATACTATGTATGTCATGATTTTAATATCAGTCGTTAAAGTAAAGAAATACTCCCAATTGGTATTTTGATTGCTGGATATACATAGATGATTAAATAGGTTTTTGTTTATGCCAACGGGCTGAAATATTGCTTCAACGAGTGATAATCTTCCGGCAACTTTATCCAAGGCATCCACGACCCATTGAAATGTTCAGGAAAGGCATTTGGATCCACTGGCATGCTCGTTGGAGGTACCATAACTTTCGTATAAGTATCAATATAGTCATTGAGGTCGTTAACGATCTATAAACAAAAAAATTTTTTAGAAACGAATAGTACAAAGGATAATATAATCATTAAACAGATAATAATTAAACAGAAGTTCAATAAATATTTATTTCTTCCTTTAATGATTTTAAAATTAGAAGAAAATAACATTATTTGTTAATTCTTTGAATGTTTCCACTGTTTTCACTTTTCTCCATTTTTGTTATAAATGCTTAAAATCCGCAGTTCAATAGTAACATATATAATAACAATATAACTAAATACTTATGGGCTGTTGACGGTATTATATTTTAAAGCGACCACCATATTAGTTTTAATTAGCTCGACGCAATTATTCTCAATACCCAAAATATTTGATAATATGTATAAAACATGATCGCAGGTTGAACATATATTTCAACTCTGACGAAATTATATTTACGTAAACATTTTAAATATTTCAAAGAATCTATTAAATAATAAAAAAATGTTTTAAATATTGTATTAAATATTTATAATTGACAAATAATGTCTAAAGTAGTAAGACTCTACTCATTCCGTTTATTTTTTTTCATAGTCATTTTTCCAAATATTTTTAATATGTTCGTACCTTCGGATAAGTAGAAGACAGATCTGTAGTTTCGCAGGGATCACTATACACGTCAAACAAACACCTGTCTAGACACTTTGGATATTTCTTAAGGTGTTGACACAGTACTCTTGCTTCTTCCCTAAGCTTGATTACATCCTCAGCTTTCAAGTTAGACTGCGATATGTCCCAAATCGCAGAGCCCGCAAGCGATTTTAAAACACTCGACACGTTATACTTGGGATACGATTTGTCCATACCAGTATCACCATAATAATCGTTAAATTCACGACTTGCCCCTGCATCAAAGTTACATTAAGTCTGTTTTCAAACTATAAATTAAAGCCAACAATTTAATTACCATTTATCAGTTTATATTTTCCGATTATAGCTGCAGAAGTTTTTTCCATTGAATCGATGTTCAACAGCGCACCTGTTCGTTTAGATTCTTTTTCATAAACAAGCGTGGACCATTGATCGATGCCATCAAGGTTCTCTTCTAGATCTTCCAAATTGCCACCTGCAGCGGTGTACAAGGTTGGCAACCAGTCCGTTATGTGCATCAAATGATCAGCAACTCTGGAGGACTTTTTAATTAATGGCGAGTAAACGCATGCTGCGCCGCGAATGCCACCCTCGAACAGTGTGAACTTCAACTGAAAATCATATATCATATAAAATGTTTGGAAATAACACGTGTAACATTATTTAATGATCGTATTTAAAATTGAGAAGTATGTTAAAAAATAATTGATTTTAAAAAATTACGTGAACAGTGAAAAGAATAAACTACCACTAATTTGTTTTATCTACAGACGAACCTATACGTCATCAATACAAGGGTTCCTACATTCAGCAAATCTGTATTTAATTGTTTACTTACATTTGTAATAAAAATTTATATGAAGTTTTCTTCGTAGCACAGATTGTTATTAGAAACTAATTTAAACAATGATTTACTTGTCTTAATAATATTTATATATTTTTACAAGTGCAAGAAATGTACATGTGAAAAGATCGTAAGATCTCCTATCTCTTCTAGACCTAATTATCTCTTCTTCTGAATCACCAAAGATTAAGAGCGCCTAAAGCCATTTTTAGTGTAAGTATTAAATTGAAATTGAAAAGCAGAAAAATATTTAATGTAATTATAATACCCCGCGTAAAGGATAATTTGACCCATAGTTCTCCAAGAAGCCTACAGTCTGTGCCCCATTATCAGACATGAAGACGATGATAGTATTGTCCAACATTTTTGCATCATTCAATGCCTTCACCACTTTACCGACGGATTCGTCTAGAGCTGTGAGTACACCTGAAAGTAGAATATTAAAAATTACTATTAATATAATGATTATATTAGATTATATTAATATTAAATGATAATTAAATATTAAACACAATATTGAAAATAATTCTATTATTATGTTCAATATTCTATTTTATTAATTATAAATTCTCCCACTTCTTCATTCCGCTAAGGTGGGAGGTGACGTTCCCCCACTATTTGACGCGATCGACGCTCGTACTGCCAGTAGTGGGAGAACGGACTGATTGATGGTGGGGACCGTGTGGCGTTCGACGAAGAAGAAGTTGGAGAGGCCTGTTATAAACAATGCTACATCAAATATCTATAAAATTGTGATGTACACCTGCAAATTTTCTTCTCTTGAAGTCTTTGATATAGCCTAAGCTCGCGTTCACTTCTTTCATATCACGAACTTCCATCACGTCCTCAGAGTCGGAAGAATGAACGGCCACATGAGAGAGTTGTAAATAAAGAGGTTTCTTGCGATTGTGTTTTGAAATTATGGTTTCAGCTCTTTCAGTTATAAGATCGGTCATGTATTGATCAGTGTGATCCACTGATAGTCGTCCAGGATTATCGTAATGTAAATCGTATCCCGTGTGATTCTAAAAACAGACATTTCTTCTTACTTCGCTTTAAATGAATTTCTTCAAACAAATCAGTCTAGCTTATTAATTAGACTGATTGCTTAACAATGAGTTATTCGTTTAATTGATTAAATTCTCTAATGGTCTTTGAATCAAAGAAAAACCAAATCAGAAAATATTTTATTTTTCTTCTTTAGTTCCTTAATAACGATCGAAAATTTGACGAAGCCGATTTTAGGTGTCAAATAAATAGATCTTTTTTTAAATACTAATCTATATTTGGAAAGATGATATCAATATTCAAATTAAGGAGATGTTCAAAACTGGCACATAGTAATTTCAATAATTTAACACGTTGACTCCAAAAATCTTTCATAAAATCAAAATCAATGTATGTGAACATACCACAAGACAAATTAATTTATTAGACTCGGATAGTATCACTCGTATATGATCAATGTGTCAAAAAAATTGGTTAAAACATTGAAATTGCAACAATTGAATTTTCTTAAAAATTGGGAAGACTCACATCTTGTGTAATGGTATGATTAAAGTATGTAACATATCCATTGTAGTATCCGAAAAAGGTGTTAAAACCGCGATTCGCCGGTGTGTGATAATCACTATAGTAGCCCACATGCCACTTTCCTACCAGATGAGTACTGTACCCTAATTTTCGCAAGTACTCCGGTAGTAGAGTATTATTTAATGGTATCCCGCGAGGCTCGCCTGCCTTCAGAGGATATCCTTGCATACCTACAATAAACAATACGTGTCATACACTGAAAATGGCTTTATAATGTCAGGACAGAATACAGGAATCGTCTAAAATTTTATGAAGAGAAAAAGTTATCTAAAACAAAACTGAATCAATATAATGCCTCACTGTGAAGACATTTGAAGAGTTTGGGAGCACCATTGCGCAATTTTCGATTTACTAAAATCGTTAAAAGATAAAGTACATTTTTATTGAATTTCTGTTTCTCTGAATAGCGATCTTTTCAGGTCAAGAATGGAAGTAATAGTTTGAAAAGATCCTTTGTTAACAAATAGAACATTTTTAAATGTAAGCAATATTGCCTTAATACCTGCTGACTCTTTACACGACCTCAAAGATTGTCTAGTCGCATTCTTGAATATTTGCATTGTTCAGATAAGCGTAACATATGTTTAAAAATAAATGGAAACTGCTGAGTCACATTGACATCGCGAATATTGTATTATTTTTTATATTAACAGTTTCTTTATATATGTAGAACAAGTTTCTTTATCGTATACATCTCATTTCTCTTTATCGTTAATGAAGAAATGTTCTGCCTGAAATATACGAATAATCGCAACGATAAACGCTTGATTTGTTCGATCGAATAATTTTTGCCAGGGGCGTACTATTGGCCGCACCCTGTATGCTCGGTTACCCTTTATAGTGGTCTACATATTGAACACATTGAATCGCCTTTATCCGCACACAAAGGTTGGTTTGTGGTCCGGTTGCTGTTAATGCGGCTGAGAAAAATGTGTAAACGGGAATGTCACGGCTTGTAGTTCCTATAGTACAGTACCTATGGTAGTAGAACAAAGTACCTGCTCGAATAGGATAACGTCCTGTGAGGAAAGCTGTCCTTGATGGCGTGCATATCGGCAAGACATAGTGACGTTGTAATATCACACCATTGTAAGCGAGAGCGTCGATGTTTGGCGTTGGTATTTCATCGGCACCATGAAAACCTACGTCATTCCATCCCTTAACGAACAAAGTCGAAACATTCAGCATGACTGCCAGACTGCGGATTTTCATACAAAATAAACATTTTCGAAACCAATTGCAAACACGAAATTTTTCATTCAATAATTTTAGTTTGTCTCGAACCGTGTAACATTATTGTTAAATTCTCTTTCTGATGTCCTTACAGTTTTGAAATATTAAAACATCGATAGAAAAACGAAACTTTTCTTTTAAAAATGTTTAGCGTAACATTATTCATTCATTCTTTTTCTGATGTCTTCGCTGTTTATAATTTCATTTATTCTGTAACAGAAATGCGTAGATTTAATCTAGAATATTATTAAAATTGTTAAATAAGAAAGACATATTATCCTGTTAAAATTATTGAGAACTTTGTATTGAACTCTCACTGCTCGCAATCGAAATAGAAAAATTTATATTATATAAAAATCCATATTTTCCTCATGTTCAGAATTGGATTCCGCGCCGAATTCGGCGACCATAATGCGCTATGAGAGCCTTGGAACGCGTTGCTGCGATCGTGCATACCTGGCACGCGAACAACGTGCGCATAATCGCCTAACTAAACAATTGCGCATCCCTACCTTGCGAATTTTGTTCGTCTTCGCATAACGCGACGCTTTTTAAACATATTTTGTTTTTATGTGCTAAACAATTCGTTCCCTTGTTTCCGTTTTTCTGCCACCTCGTGGACCGAGACCTAGACCTCTGTCTCAACCGATTTTCTATAAACTCTCCGTCATTTCTGACAAACTGTTGTACTGACCAGCGAAAGAGTCAATTAGTTAAAAAACCAGTATCGCGACAAGTTTGAGAAATCATTTCGGCTGAACCTTCCCCGATTGCAAATTCCCCATACAGAATTCCACCAGATCCGAACACATCAATATTCCGATTGTTTAAATAAAATTTCCGGTCTTACCAGGTCATCCGCCATAATCACAATTATATTTGGTCGCTGTCCGTCCGCTTCTCGATGTTCTTGTGACAGTGCAAGATATAGACATCCTGATAAGAGAATCATAGACAATAACAAATATACTGCACGTTTCTTCACTTCTGACATGACTACTTTCTAACTCGATCACGTGCGGCGGTTGCTTCACTTTAATTGTGTTCAATGAGATTTTCGTAGTAGGAGAACACCGTTGATTACTTCATGCGCGAATTCTTTTACGAAATATTAGGCCACAGTGTTTCCACGAAATAAACGAATTACTAAATAAACATTTCCACGAGCACAGAAACACGTAGCAGTAGATCTTGCACCTTTTTCCTTGTTGATAAGAAACCTCGATAATAACAGTTTTGCGTCAAGTACACTACTGTAACGAGTAACCAATCTTTACTGGCTTTATACACCCAGCAGCGAAAGTGTTAGGACATTGCGGTAGTCTTGATCCAATTGTCTTGACATTACAAACACACTAATCGTACAAAGTAATTGATTCACTTGACATAATTTAAATTAATCTTTTAATGATTCTTCATATTTCCAACAGCATTCGGATTTTACATATTTATACTTCGTATCATTTTAATAGAAACAATGAGATATTTGTTTCAACTGTTTTTAAGTTTGGCGGATTCAAAATCTTTTAATTTACAATTATTGAGATCACAATGATGTATTTACGGAGATTCAATAATTTTATTATTTCGACATATATTACGAAACTGTTAATAATCTGAACAAATATGGTCTTGTTGTTTTTGGAAACAAAATAATTGCTTCTAGTACTCCATAGATCCAGTGTTAGTTATAATACAATTTAAGTAACTTTATTTTTTATAACAAGATTAAAAGAATAAGATTCTCGTTTTCACCAAGAATACGCGTTTCAAATTTATTACTAATAATTTTAAAGAGTAACGTGCAATTTACAAATTTATTCTGGTTCTTTCATTAATAAAATTCGAGCAAATGTTTTCTGCCTTGAATGAACAAAAATGCTGTGTACTTAACTTCTGCAAATAATACGAATATTCGAACAAGAGTGCACAGATGTTGCACATTTGTAACACAATTCATTATCGTAATAGCATACTGCGTACTTCGCGTATAAAAGTATATTTTTCCGCAAAACGATTCTGACCTAGTTTACAAACACAGAAAAAAGAAACGTATAGAATCATAAGCACATAAATACTTTAGTCAAAACTTACCATCAACTACACATTATTACATAAAATAAATGAACAATTGCATTTACACAATAGACAAATTTTATAAACAAGCTAAATTTCGTTTCGAGACCACAAGCTCCATTCCTAAATCTGAGTTTTTGAATTTATTACGTAAAATAAATGAACGTTTGAATTGCAACAGATCGTAAATTTTAGAAGTCAAGGTCATTTCAAGGAGACTGTGTCATAAGTCCTTGGCTTGATATCTTACCTTGATGTCGTTAGTGTGACAAAAAATGGATGTCGAATATGCAGAAAATGTTGACGATCTTGGAGTAACGTACAAGACAACCTTGAAGGGATTGTTATTTCATCATCGACATATGCGTGTCCTTAAACCATATAAACTGCTCAGTATTCCAATAGCAGTGGGAATCATTTATTATATGCTCGATACAAGCATTACACCCTGTATACAAATAATTAATGTCATCAACCGATGCAACAAACTCAGGATTATTATTGATAATATAACTGACAAGATAAACGTAAATCTTCCAATTGGATTTTTATATTTTTATATTTCGGTGAATAATTTTTTATTTAGCTTATTAAATCCGTACATTGCAAATCCTTTTTAGATAACGCGTAATGAGTAGACAGCGGATCTTTATGCAAAATAAAAAATTTCTACCAGAATGCAACAAACTGATGAAATGAAGAAGAAATTAATTTTCTTCGTTAATATGTTTAATAGTAAATGTAAATTCTTCTAATGTTTTCACTGTTTTAAATTACACCTTCTCATTTTTGTAATAAATGCATAAAATCCGCTGTCCGGTAATGAGCGAGTGACAGCCGTAGAGAATCGTAATGATATAAAACGATATCTTTCTATTAAACCTGTACTTAATTACATCAGCGATATCGACATAATCTGTCTCGTTAATAACAGTTGTCAATGTTTATATATAAGATAACGGTTGCTATAATCTAGTCTTCAACAGTTGTAGAGATTTCTTGACAAGTAAAAATGTTCGCAGACCAATAATTCTGATTTTAGTTAAAATTCCCAGTATTGCAGAGTACGAAGAAAACCTATTGTAGATAAGGAACAGTTTCTAGAAACTCACACGAAGCAATTGATATAAAGCTCAGGTGTTTGAAGTTTTTACGTTGGCTCATGATATTTTAGAATTCTATTTGGCAGAAAGCAATGTATTATTAATTTGTGAACAGTCTAATTTATTGATGATCCATGTTAAATTATAGTTACATATTTGTCCTTTGTTATGAGTTCATCGTTAGATTCGTTGGCTTTATACAATATGTTTCTTGATTTATCTATTTGTTACAGAACAACAATAAATAAAACAAAATAAATACATACGTATACATATGTATACAATGAAAAGCCGGTTGATTTTTAATAAATTGATAAAGCTAACGAAACTTACTCCATCGGTTTTCGATAGCTAAATTAAACATTCGTTTTTCTTCGTGCATATAATCATACTTATCGCTATAGTTTATCATCGCTTAAAAGTAAGACTGTATTGTACATACTCTATCATACTATTAAAAAGCGACTTGAAAAATTGTAATTTTCATATTTTAGTAAAGAATACACACGTTTACTAAAGGAAAGCAGTAATTCAATCCAAAATGATCAACGTTAAACATGTCCTCGGCAACAAAAATAAATGACATACTTCGAATTTCTAATTGTTTAATTTTCTAGTTGCACTTATAATCCAGGTATAGAATTCAATTGCTTCGTTTTATACATACAACTTCGTACACTTTGTCGTAAAATATATTAATTCTCGATATTTCTTCTAACGTAACATTTACAACGCTTTCGCTATGAGAATGACTATAACGCGTTCAGACACGGGTGTTCAACAAAATCGAAATAAAGATGAACAAAAGATGAACGCAATAGACTAAATTTCCAAGCACGGCTGCGGCATTCGGAACGTATACCGCGGCTCCCGAATTCATCCATGGTTCCCATGTATTGTTCCTTCTCCTAGGATCAGCTAACCAATCGACAGGTAATCTCGTTTGTCTCACTAAAATGCGACCGTATTTCTCCAAGTAAAGGTCCAAGTCCCGCGCAATCTGTAAACAGCACGTTCGCGCCGTTGCGAGGAGTTTCTCTCTTCATCTATTATATTCTTAATTTTACAATTATTGAAATTATAAAAATGCTTTTGTCGGAAATTATTGAATGTTGTTGATTCGAATGCATTGTTTACGAATTTTGCAAAATCAGAAGGAATGCAGCCTTGCTAGTTTTATATATTAATATAATTATATAACAATAAAAATATATATATATAATTATATACAAGGTGGGGCAATAACTATGTCTACCTTGAATATCTCCGTTATTTGTAATAATATGAAAAAATGTGATATACGAAACTTGCACGGTACAGAGGGGGATATATTGTGATACAAACATTTTTCGTGTGGGTGGAGAAATAGAGGAAATTTTAAGGTCATCTTCATTTTTTTTTTTAATGGAATGCTATATTTTCTTTATTGCGATGTGATAGCGGGTGCTGAGACGACTTGATCAGGCTATCCTTGAAGGTCATACAAGGTCAAATGTGGTAAATGTCTTACTTACAATTAAATTACAGAAGATGTTCGAAATGGTGACCGTTTGCGTCAATGCAAAGTTGTAGTCTTACTATCGCTGCATCACGTGTCTGTCTTATCGTCTCTGAACATATTCCAGCACATGCTGTATTTCATAGATTCTTACTTTTATGTAAACGAATGATGTTGTAACAGTGTTTATGTTGTGGATTTATAAATACATTGGGGATTTTATTAGAAAATGTACCACTAAACATTCGCCAATTGATGTGGTTACAGAACGACGGATGCCCAGAATATTATGCTCGGAGAGTAAATGGATAGGACGTGGAGGATTAGTTTCTTGGCCAGCTCGCTCTCCAGACTTAATTCCATTAGATTTTTTTCTCTGGGGAGCATTGAAAAATGTATACCAAAAAGTACCCACTACACCAGAAAATATGTAACAACGGATAATTGCAGCATGTGCTAGAATAAGTTCGGAGACGATAAGACAGTCACGTGATGCAGCGATACGAAGACTACAACTTTGCACTTAACGTAAACGGTCACCATTTCGAACATCTTCTGTAATTTAATTGTAAGTAAGATTTTACTACCACATTTGACCTTGTATAACCTTCAAGGATAGCTTGATGAAGTCGTCTCAACACCCGCTATCACATCGCAATAAAAAAAATATAGCATTCCATTAAAAAAAATTAAGATGACCTTGAAATCTCCTCTATTTCTCTACCCACACGAAAAATGTTTGTATCACAATATATACCCCTCTATACCGTGCAAGTTTCGTATATGACATTTATTCATATTTTATTATTTTTACAAATGACGGAGATATTCAAGGTAAACATAATTATTGCCCCACCCTGTATGTGGTAACTGAAAATGGTACTTACCCGTGGGTAGGCTTCGGCAATATTTTTCGTTTCGCATGGATCATTTACTATATCAAACAAGCATTCCGTGACGTTGCAAGTGGTGTACGAGTATCGACGGAAGTACGTGATATTTGGACGACAATTAGATGTCATCGCATCCTGTCGTAATTGCGACATTGTACTTGGTTGTGTTACTGGACCCCCTAAGTGATGGGTGATAACCTCAGATATAGAACTCCTCATTACAAGATCGGAGTACGGCAAAACGTCTATCGTTCTGCCAGAATCGCCATAGTATCCGTCGTAGTAGCCGTTTTCGATGGAACCTTAAAAACAAGAAAAATTGAAATTCTTCAATAACTTTCCTACCACATAATTTGTCCGGAGTGAAAAATTAATTCTTCTGCCAATCTAGAAAGAGTACTTAACATCACAAACCTTGAACTTTTAATTTTTATCTCACTAAACAAATTATTTCGATTTTGTTAAATAAACAAAATCAAAGTTTCAAGAACCGAATGGTCAAAGAGAATATCTCTTCTATTTTTCTACAGAGTAATATCGTAATTATTAATATATAAAATTTATTTATGCAATGTGCTTGTACTGTACATCTCAAAAAGTGTCATGCGCATGGTAAGTAAAAGCATTTGACTTTCTAAACGTCCACGTGACTTTCCTTATTTTCTTATACCAATATCTTTTATGCATGCGACTATGACATCAGTTGATTTAGATATTCTTTAGAATTTCGACGATATATGTATGCAGACTTGAGCCGTTTATTTTGAAAGTGGCACGAGTCACTTTTTGGAGAGAATGAGTTAAAGCTGGATTTAGAGAGGTCAAGAAAAATTGTGAATAATGTAAAATAAATTGGTATGTACTCTAATGTACTGATATGCATAGATTGATGATAACACTTACCTCGTAGCAGTTTAAACCGACTATATATTGCCCCCTCGGTTTTGAAGACTTCGTCGATGTTCAACAAGAGAGTATCTCTGCCACGGCCGTATCCTTCGCTAATGATTTGCCATTGATCCATGCCGTCGATCTCGCCCAGATCTTGCAAATTTCCGCCGGCTGCTGAATAAAGTGTCGGCAACCAATCAGTCATGTGCACCAATTGGTTCGAAACCCGTGCTGCTTTCTGTATCCTCGGCGACCATATTGCTGCAACACCTCTCACGCCTCCTTCGTACAATGTGTATTTCATCTGAAACGAAATAGAAAACTGTTTACAAAATCCTGTCATTTGTTTAGCTGAGCTTGATGCTGAAAAAACAACGAATAGGGAAAGAGAAAATCTAACTGTTTGTATGCATGCCATGAAACTAAATTAATTGCGTTAGTATAACAGATGCTAAAAGCTTGGGGACGTCATTCTAAAGTCTATTATTTCAGATAATAGGACATGTTAATTCTTTTTTAACACGTTGACCGTCGACTCGGCGATCATAAAAATAAGATAAAATCAACGCAATTTGTTTTATAAGCAGGTACACTCAATCTAGCAAGGCCAGAACTAATCTTCAATTCTGATAAAATAATTCCGTCAGCCAGGTGATCAGTGGATGACGCGGCAGTCAACGTGTTAATTGGTTACGTTTATTAATTTTTATTGTAGTCTTACTCCTCTCAAAGGATAGTTTGAACCCCAATTTCGATCTTTTCCAATGGATGGAGCTCCATTATCGGTGAGAAACAAGATCAACGAGTCCTTGAGCATTCCTTTCTCGCCTAATGCTACAAAAATTTTTGCAACCGACTCGTCCAATTGCGATACCATTCCTAATTACAATGCAAATATTAGTTGGTTCATGTAGCAGTTGATATTACACAAAAATTCACATAAAAATCGATAGGTTAAACCTTGGACAGCAAAGTCAGGGTCCATTTCGGCCGAAAAAATTCGTGGCTTGTAAACAATTTGAATCGGCAACTGTTTGTGTCGGTTTACTTACTGGCATATTTACGCCGATTTGGTTCCCGAATTTGATGGTATTCCCTATCAGTGTACTCTTCCACGGGTTGCTCCAACGGAGCATGAACCGCGAGATGAGACACGTGAAGATAAAGGGGCCTAGTAAGTTCGTGGTTCTCGATCACTTTAATCGCTTCTTCGGTGAATAAATTTGTAGCGTATGCACGATTAATCCCGTGAGCAGGATCGTCTCCTCGGTGCATATCGTATCCGCTCATGTTCTGGAAAAATGCGAACCCAAATTGAAGTCGCGGACTCCAAAACGGCACGACTCCATCAATTTTGAGAAAAATAATTCTCTTCCTCGTTATTATGTCGTAAAAAATGTTCGCACTCTCACCTGATTCGAATACCTGTAATCGTAATAGCTAATGTAGCTATTGTAGAAACCAAGGAAAAAGTCGAAACCCCTATGCAGCGGTGTATGTTGAGGCGTATGGAATCCTAAGTGCCATTTTCCAATTAATTTCGTGGTGTATCCTAATCCTCGTAGATATTCCGGTAAAATCTTAATATTCAGAGGCAGACCACGTGGTTCACCACCGTGAATTCCATCCCCCTGCATCCCTGTACCAGCAATTTTTACACGTTGTAGTTTTTTCATAATTAATAATTTACTTAATTTCTTAATTATTAAAAGTAATTTTTCTCGGTATTTCGACTTAAAATCTATGATTACTTGTTTATTAGTGGACATACCAATACGTATTGGGTATTGTCCAGTAAAAAAGGCAGCCCTAGAAGGTGTACTGGATGGTAAAACATAATGTCTGTTTAGTATAACTCCGTTATACCCGAGAGCGTCAATGTTGGGGGTTGGTATCTGATTTGATCCATGAAAGCCAATATCGTTCCAACCCTGTAACACAGCATTCGATATCTATTGTATTTTTCTTTAAAAAAAAAAGAATACAAACATTATCTTGGCATGCAAAACAAAACAGTCGTTATGTAATAAAATGTAACGACATGATGCAGTAATTGATATGACGGTATAGAGAAGAGGGAGATTTTTGTTTTGCAGTTACGATGACTCACTGGCACACTAGCATCCTTGTTAATCGCGGAGGCGTAGATAATTTTCGAGCTACGATAATTGTCTTAACTGAGGGCAATTTTAATTCAAAACGCTTCCATACTACAGATTAATCGTAGCGAATTAAGCAAAGTAGGTAGGCAAAAGTAATTCTCGAGCAGTCACACGTTACATTTACATCGTTTCTGCTGTAATAATTGAAAATGGAAACAGTTAATGTTAATAAATCATTCGCATTGATCGTCTAACATAGGCTGATGAGAAACTATAATAACTAGACTGCAGATTTTATGCATTTATGAGGAAAATATGTAAAATTTAAAATAGTAGAAAGATTTAAAAAATTGAAGAATACCGATATGTTCATTTTAACTTAATTATTAAAGGAAAACATTTCAGTTTGCCTTACATTTCTTGAAATTTACACAGAAAATTTTAATTGTACAGCAAGATCCACTACAGTATAATATATAAATAACTTGGTTGAATTTATTAAATTTCTGTAGTCTATTACATATATTATTACAATAGTAAAATTTTTAATACATATATACATTTTTATTTCGAAAATAATCTTTTGCACGATACTTGCGCGACTGAAAAATGTATACCGAACCTGAAACAATGACCTAACTCAGTCCAATGATCTTTGCTTCTCTAATGTAAAAATGGATGCTTGAATCATTAACTATAATTTCTTCTATACACTAGTTCCTAAACCACGCATACGTTTCATAATAAGAAAGAGATTTATGAAACATAATTTCTGCAACCGATGGAAACTACAACGCTCTTTTACATGTGATGTAAAAGTCAATTACAGTTAGACATCAATCACGGTGAAGTGATTACTTCATAATTTATTAGAGTTTCTTAAGCTACAAAAAATTACTCGTTACTTTAACAAACTGTTACAAAATATGATAAAAATGAACACAATCCATAGTCGATAATTAACAGATTATTAATAATTTATGTATTTACTATATACTAATAATAATTTATCAATGATTAGACTTTGGACATTTTTACAGTTTTTTCCAAAGCCAGATTAATATACATATGTATAGTTCATTATGTAGATATGTACTCCACTCTCAATAACGGAATTTTAAATATGTATAACGCAATTTTCAAAACACCAAATTACCTACAGTAGCTCATGCAATATGAATGAAAATGTATGTTTTAAACATTTTCTAATATTCAAGCTCATTGCGTAAATTAAGGGCACGCGGTATTGTGCAAATCATTCGTCGAAATAATATTGTAATCATACCAAATCGTCGGCCATAAGCACGATAATGTGCGGTGCTTTTTCGTACAGATTACCTCCGCTACCAATTCGTATTAGCAGCAAGGAGAACGAACTTATCCAAACTATGGAAAGACTGCGCATTTTTCACAAAAAGGGAGGTCGGTCGCACCAAAGATTTGAATGTGAAAAAAAGCCACCGAGAAAACGGACAAACTCAAAACTGACGAGCACTTCCTCTTTTGTCACCTTCGGAACACAATTCACAAAGGGGAGCCGTTAGAACATTATGCACGATGTTTATCGGAGAGCTCCTGCGGGATACAGAAGAATGAGTAACAGAAATAAACACGTTTATATAGTCCACCCACGAAGGAACATGTCATGAATGGACTACTTGAAAGGGAAGGGAAAATACACTAATAATTACGACAATAAAGGAGGTACGTGTTTCAACTGGGTTGCTTCTCATATTACGTGCTATCTTCCGTACTTATGTAATTGCTCATCTGCGTATGCACCATATATCACGTCATGTGATTTTTATCAAACGAACTTTGACAAACTAATTTCTGAATGGAGTCAATCGATGCTATAAATACTGCAGCAAAATCAGAATCTTGCTTGCTTCGTGCATGAGCTCAATATTCGCTTTCCATTGGATGCAGTCGATTTTAATTAATTAAGGGAGCAACTTGGAAGCCTAAAAGTGATAGATATGAGTCAGAAAAAAATCAACTTTAAACATTTATAACTGTAAGCCTCATTGTGGATCATCAATGTGGATGAGAGTTTCGGAGATCTAATAGATGCAAGGTCGGGAAACATCGAGAAAAACACGATTCAAGTTTCAAGTTAACATTTATCTCACATAACGTGCAGTCATCGTTGTACATTCATTATTTCCTCGAATCGCAAAAAATTCTTCTATTAGAACATTCGACAAAACGAATATATATAAAATGTAAGAGACATTATATCGACCACTTCTGCAAGAAAAAGTCATATTATGCAAAAAAATCCCGATTGCGAATTATAGATACAAATTATCGATACATATACATAACAATAAGACGAGTAGTTGCATAATTTTAATATAAATAAACATATAAATCCGCAACCACTGAACTGTTGAGTGCCAGCACTACTTGACGATATCACACACCCCCTTTTCTAGTCATCTAGCTTATCTAGATCACAAAGCTCATTTATTCTAGTCCCCTAAGTATACATATATCCATGGTTGAATTTCTTCATCCGCATTCTCTAAGTGTCCGTCTTCTTTTTGTTTCTTCCTATGTACTTACATACTCCGGTATACCGAGAAAATGTGCCAATGACATTCTCAAATGAATAAACGACAAAAAATAACTCTGCATGTACTAAATTCTTTGCAGCTTATTATTTAGATTACAAGATTTATGGTCGTTAGTTAGCAGTAATGCTACTCGTTTCAGATAATGTCCATAGTGTACATTTATAATGAATTCAACATTTTTTAACAGAATATCCAAAAGAATGTTAAAACAAATTCTTTAACTTTCTCTATTATAATTTAATTCGAGATGTTCTAAACAAGTTAGGTCTGACAGGAAGCGAACCATTAACATGCCGTAAGCAAAGCCGCTCTCTACTTACAAACACACGTAAGTATACATGTATGTATATATGTATATAGACTCGAAGAATAAATGAAAAATCAAATTGTAGTTACCGATGAGAAAAATTTAAATATAAAAGTTAAATATTTATACCCACAGAAATCTATCGAAATTATAAATTTATAAAACTGATAAGTTGAGCACTCTTATATTAAAATTTGTAAAGGTACAACTTCTATAATTTTTATCTAATCCCATTCAAAAACACTTGATCGCATCTCCACTTTGGTAAATTAATAAATCTAAATTATTTTTAGTGCTTATCGGCATTAGTTGTATTTAACTATATTTTTATGTAAAATACATATGTTACGATTTTTTACAATTTATTCATAGTTATGATGTGACACAGAATTACACTGGAAGACATGTAGAACTGGTTTTATTACGTATATTTACAGAATCAGTCGTATAAGAAAATGGTATTCACAAAATTTACATAAGTATATTACAACACTTACAATACTTACGAAAATTATATTGCATTTCCTTATACCTATAAAGCGTAAGTTAGTAATTTTTAATTTACTTTATTATTACAATACTTTGTTTTATATAACTGGCCTGTTCCAGCTCTTCTGCAGCTGAGAACACTTCTGCAACTGAGAAAAATCTATAGCTGAATGCTCGAATGTTTGAGCATTAAAATGAAAGTGATAATGACAAAATGTGTCGTTACATAAAAAATCAAAATCTTCTAATCTGTAATTTTTAAATACTTTCGGTAATCGTAAAACTAAATGACAGACTCCTAATTGACAGTGATTATTGAACATTACGAATATCAAAAGATATAGAACCATGTTAATAGCAGCCAGCTATAGACTTTAACATCATGTAGAAATATTTTAACAGCCTTTATAATGCACAACTACAACGACGGCTGTAGAAGGGCTAATTATCTTTGTACTTTAACTTTACTATTATACATTTGAATGCATTCGTGTTTGTAGTACCAAGTTGATCGATTTAAAAGCATTATATATATTTTTCTGCACTGATATCTGATAGTGAATCTGTGTCCACTGGCATTGTAACAATTAGTTAATACGAATGAAACAGTGACCACGAATAAGACACAAATACTGCAGGGAAGCACATGGACAGTCATAAAAATGATATTTTTGCTCTTGATCTAGAAAGTATTATGCATTCATCTGTACTTGTTATCACATTCTCTGCCACATAGATCATCAATGTTCTGCAATTCGCAATACATACTACAAACAAAGAAACAACAAACGTTTTAACAATTTATCATGTTGTCTATTTTCATTTCGTAATGAAACAAGGAGAAAAGAACATTGAGCTGCATATAATTCATTATCGCTACTATAAATTTTTTAAATTTGAGTAGAAAATAGTTGTTATACAAAACATACATAAAAATATCAATTTTTTAGTTAATCTTTTTATTGGACTCAACAATGTGTTTCTGATATAGATGTTAGAATTATATCATTCACAAAAGGTATAAAATTAAATTTCTTTAAAACAGGTGCATTCTCATTAAAGATTTTCAGTCAAATTTATGTATTGTTTCATGGTCCTTCATTTTTTCTAATGCGTGCAAATTATCCCACCAGAGTGACAATTTATGCTTAAGAACTAAGTTAAACCATGGAGACAATGGTCCATCTAAATTTTTAATAAACTCGTTTATATTAGATTTTGATACCCAATGAAGTTCAGCAATTTCATCAGGATTTGGATCTAATGTTACATGATCTTTTTGTGCAAATAATATGTAATCTATTTCATGTTCTCCCCAATTACCATGTGCCATGAAATAATGGACCCTTGTCAAATATATTAAATCGGACGGTAAAATTTCGTATGAAGGAATTCCCAATTCATAACCCATTCTTCTGATGGCAGCTCTGCGAATTCCCATTGCCTCTTGCTCATTGGTCTCTTGTGGAATTTCTGCCAACGGATGACTGCAGCATGTGTTCGCGTAATAGTTTGGAAATGTCACCTGTGACAAAGTAAATTATGGTCCCTCGACATCCGTATGCAATCAATTGAAAACATTTTTACTGTATGCGAGATTACTTTTACCTTATTCGCTGATCGTTTTTGCATCAATAGCTCTCCTTTGTTATTGAATAGAAAAACACTAAATGCTCTATGAAGTGGAATATGTCCATTAGAATCAACAGTGTGACAATCCCTTTTCGTAGATTCACCAATTACTCTATCACATTCATCCACAAGGAGACAACGTTCATTTAAAGCAGCCTCTTGCAAAGATGCTACTTGCGCAGTACCAAATTTTCTTGTTGTGAGTACAAGTTGTTTCGCAACAGCACACACTTCCTTCAGCGTTCTGACCATCATTGTAGCATGCGTTTCGTACAACTAATTTTGAAAGCTAGTAACGTTCTCCTTTTTATCACATGTATTTTTTAACATATGCAAATGACAGGTTAACTAAATCATTGACCTTGTGCAAATTTGACACATCAACTACTGGAACATGTAAAGTAACTTAAAGTGTAATATCAGGTATCTTCTCTAAAAAAAAATGCAGTCACACGCTGTCAACACACACAAGAATGTAACCTTAACGTCAACAGTATTTATCGTCCTCTGAATGTTTAAAGTTCTTCGATGTATATAATAATAGTATGTATTTAGTACACGTGCAACTGGACGTACCATGAATACTGTCAAACTAGACCAACAAACGTATATTATAATTCGATCACTATGCTAATAACTAAATCACAATGCAAACATGTTTCAGTCATCCATAATAAGTGAAAAATATTTTGCGAGATATTGGTATGCTCAAAGATGCGGTTACTTCAGGGTAAGTATATCAAAAAAGTAACAGGCTTTTAGTTTCTTTCCATTTTTATACTGTCTATTAAACCGAACACTATTAGTACCGTAAAAAACACAATAAAATTTCGCAATATTATAAATAAATAATTTATCGAAAAATTAATCATAGCTGAAATTGTTTACAGTTATTCATAGAACGAGACAAGCAAAGCATCATTTGAATCTTATGGTCTAAGATTTGAATCGTAATGATCGATAGTTCTCGTTTACTCCTCGTCTTCGATCGATCGAATCGCTTTATAGGATAGTTGAGTAGGTTTCAAGACACTCACAGTGTCTGGAATAAAGCCGTTATATAAAAAAAAGTTATTCTTTCTTTGATGTGTACTTTATTATCTACGTTTCGGTATAATTTAAGTCATTTTACATCTTCTTGTTAATTTGTTGGTAAAAAAGAACACAAAATGAGTGAAAACGCAGAAATTAGAGGAGTAACATCACCTGAAGATGCTGCCAAAGCCGAAAAATTTAAAGAAGAAGCGAATGAATACTTCGAAAGTGCGTTTACCGAATGTTATTTTACATTTGCCGACACAATTTAGATTATAATCTACAATAAGCGTTAGGAAAACATAGCAGTTACCGTTAAATGAATACAATTTAGTCACGTGCATGTTTAAAACTAACCCAACTTCCGCATCGTAAATGATCGTTCCCAATTACCAAACCAAATCTCATCTCGTTGGAAGTCCACGGTTGAAAATTTAATACAACCGTACTATTTGTCATACTTTCCTGTAATGTTGTATTCTAAACAATTATTTTCATTTGTAAGGACACACCGTAGAAATATAACACAACTCTTACACATGACATGTCTTACTCTATGTCACGATTTCAATAAATTTTTACAAATACAAAGATACTTACACGTAATGGTCGAAGCATTCGATTAACATTGTAAACAATTAAATGAGATCGACTTTATTTTTACAATTAGTCCCATCTTATTACTTTTTAGATCAAGATTATAACAAAGCCATAGAGTTATATACTAAAGCGATAGAATTAAATCCTACAGTGGCAGTGTATTATGGGAATAGAAGTTTCGCCTATTTAAGAGCAGAATGTTTTGGATATGCGCTTACAGATGCGTCAAAAGCTATCGATTTAGATAAAAATTA
Organism: Lasioglossum lativentre; assembly: GCA_916610255.1. NCBI lineage: Eukaryota > Metazoa > Arthropoda > Insecta > Hymenoptera > Halictidae > Lasioglossum > Lasioglossum lativentre. The sequence continues at coordinate 8,643,158 of OU744355.1, read as the reverse complement.
TGTAAAAGGATATTATCGTAGAGCTGCAGCTCTTATGTCACTTGGCAAGTTCAAAGGAGCTCTTAAGGACTTAGAGACTGTTACTAAAGCTAGACCAAATGATAAAAACGCGCTGCTTAAATATACAGAATGTTGTAAGATATTGAAAAAATTAGCCTTCGAGAAAGCAATTTCTGTGGAAGAAACTAAAAAGAATATAGCTGACACGATTAATTTAAAAGATATGGGTATGTTCGGACTGTTACAATTTAATTTAATTCAAATAAACAAGTATTCCAAACTAATTTGTTGTTTTGTATTTTCTAGTCATTGAAGACGAATACACAGGGCCTGAACTTGAAGATGAAAAAGTTACGTTACAATTTATGCAAGACTTGCTAGAATGGTACAAGAACCAAAATAAATTACATCGTAAATATGCTTATAAGATTCTTTTAGATGTGGAAGCATGGTTCATGGCACAGCCAAGTTTAGTCGATATTACAATTCCCGATGATAGTAAATTTACTATATGCGGAGACATACATGGACAGTACTATGATTTACTTAATATATTCCAGTTAAATGGGTTGCCTTCAGAAACTAATCCATATGTATCCTTTGTACTAATGAAAGTGTTATGGTGTTACAGTTTTGTCTCGAAAAACGGCAGTAGATCGGAATCTGCTTCTGCCGTTTCTCGGATTAGGATACCTATACGGCTTGCCTTTGTTCTTGAGTGGGCCGAGAGTTTATGGGTCCCATAAAGTTGTCTGGCAGACCATAAAGGTGTCGGCCGAGCTGCGATATCTTTTGTTCTGGCACTAAGTGGTGTCGAGCGAACATTAAACGAAGAGGAGGGAATAGAAATTTCGTATTCTCAAAACAAACATTGGTGCCGTTTCTCGAGACAGAACTGTATTACGTCCCAAATATCGTATTGTTCGCAAAACTTGTTTCTTAACGATCATACAGTTATTCAACGGAGATTTCGTAGATAGAGGCTCGTTTTCTGTAGAGTGTATATTTACTTTGTTCGGATTTAAGTTGTTGTATCCAAATCACTTTTTTATGTCTAGAGGTATGTAAGTATTGTTTTATTTATTTCGTCAGACACCAGTGTACATTTACTATAAGAACTGACATTCAGGTAATCATGAATCTGCCACCATGAATCAAATGTACGGCTTTGATGGAGAAGTCAAGACAAAGTATTCTGCTCAAATGGCAGAGCTATTTACAGAGGTTTATAATTGGCTCCCCCTTGCACATTGTCTTAACAACAGAGTGCTCGTAAGTTTTACTAGTGTATAATAAAAATATTCATCACTGCATATAAATATATACATTTATTTTGTAGGTAATGCACGGTGGTCTGTTTTCAAGGGACAATGTTAAATTAGAAGAAATTCGACAAATTAATAGAAACAGGCAACCACCAGAGGAAGGATTAATGTGTGAATTACTGTGGTCCGATCCGCAACCACAACCTGGAAGAGCACCCAGTAAGAGAGGAGTCGGTGTTCAGTTTGGACCTGACGTTACACACAATTTCTTGGCTTTGAACAATCTCGATTACGTTGTTAGAAGTCATGAAGTTAAAAATGATGGATACGAAGTAGATCACGATGGAAAATGTATCACTGTGTTCTCTGCTCCAAATTATTGGTACACTACATATATGGATATTTCGTAACGTTCTAATTCTTTAACATTTCACCAGCGATATTTTAATTACACTTACCTTTTTTCAGTGACACTATGGGTAATCAGGGTGCCTTCATTACACTCAATGGCAAAGACATGGAACCTCATTTCACATCATACGATGCAGTGGTATGTTTTATTTAATAGATTGTTGTATTGGTTTTTCTTATGAAACTATGCAATCGTATCTTTTTTTCAGCCTCATCCAAACGTAAGGCCAATGGTATATGCTAATGCCTTACTAAAATTCATGATATGAGTGGAACATCTAGGTACTGTTAATAAATAAATACGAAATGATAATTGAATACGAGTAGACCAATCAAAGTGTGCGTAATATATTTGATACTGAAATGGAGAAGGTGAGAAATTCTTAGTCTTCTCCGAAACAATAAATACTGTATTCTTTTTAGGAACGAGAAATTTTTCTGTATAATAATAAATGCAATGAAGGCATAATATTGATGGGTACAAAAATGATGACAGTTTGCTTGTTTTGATAAATGGTGAACAAATGTAACAAATTTTCTTGCCTATGAATTAGAACAAACCCTTGTTAGAGATTTGTGTACGATTAGAATGAAACGATGCGAAAAAGGGAACATTTCTATTTTGTACCCTCAATTAAACCTTATTGTTCATTAAAGATATTAATGTTCACGCACAAAAAAAACCGAATAAATGATCTCAAAGATCTCATCAGATTGAACTTTAATTGTAATATGGTGCTGAACATATAATGAACACACCTATTATGACTTTAATTTATTATTCTTTAATGAATAATGATGCTTTCTAAAATCAATGATTATTACAAAGATATTTAATACATATGCGATCTAGCATGACTATGTAGTACAATTTTCCAGCCAGTCACTATTTATCGCAATATTTGCGATACCTACTTTTTTTTTACAAATCTAACGTGATTGGAAGGATTTTTATGATCTAACATTTTGTTTTTTTTTTTTGTTAATAATAAACAATGTTTATAATGTATTTGAAATTCATATGGTTTTTTTTTATTGGAGCAATGAAAATTGTACCTTATGATAAAAGATGAAGTATTTCTTCCACTAAGCTATCCCGATTTCGTTGATTTACAGTTATGAGTTTAGATCTTTTATCTGCTTGCAGTTTTTGAAATAGTGACAAATATTTCTGTGGCACTTTATGCGTTTCAGGTATCGTTGCAATTATAAAAGGTTTATTTGTAGTCCTAGAAAATAATTCGAGTACCTCATCGTGAAATTTTTTGCTGAATAATTCCATTTTACCGATTTCATCTATGATCAATATGTCCTAAAAAAAAGAGTAAAACTTTAGTAATTTCAATGTAAAATAAATACAGATGTAATGTCTGAAAATAATCTGCTTACTGCATTCGACTTGAAGACTGGTAAGGCCGCGGATTCAAAATCATTAATGAACACATAGTATTTTCCCACTTTGTGTCTAGTTCGTTGCGACTGATTTATGATGTCTCTGTTTGCAATAACATCGTTTTAAACAAAAGTAAGATTGAATTATTTTATGACGATAAAGTAATACTAACTCAGCCTTCGCCAAGCTCGACTTTTTCTGAGAATTGTTTATAAGTACAACATCAAATCCAATTCTACTACCACTCTGATTGCGCACTTCCTGTGTATAGAATCCGTCAACTTTACGAGCTTGCTCCGTTATGTTTGAAGCTATCTTTTTGCATATTGTAGTTTTGCCTATACCTAATATATAGTTTGGTTGAATTTAATATTAGCGAAACCCTTATTTATACAGTGATTTAAATATTATTCAATAGTCAGAGACAGAGTTGGGCAATGTTGACAGTTAACGGTTACGATTGAAATATTTCATTATTAATTGCAATTAACGATTCAACTTTTTATCTACAAAACACATTTTTTAAGTTTTTGTTACAAGCCCAAATAAAAAAGTTGTGTTGTGAAAAGCAACTTCTACTATTTTTTTCATAATTCAAACCAGTTCAAACTAAACGCAATTTTTCGAAAATTTTCATTACAAATCATCTGGTAAACTAATCCACCTAGCTCGGCAGATGTCATTTAGTTAATTTATAAAAAAGTGTAATCAATTATGAGACCGACTGTCGCCATCAGATATTTCTAAACTATATTTTTGGTGTTTTACCATTCCAAAAAATGTTTAAACTTCAATCAAAACAATAAATCAGAATTTCGTCATTAATTAATTAATTAAAAATTTCAACCGACCAGTGCCCAACTGTGATCAGAGATTTCAAATGATTTGTAAATAAAAATTTCGGTATTCCATAAACGAAAATTGCTAATAAATTAAAAAATGTAAGTAGGTATATCGATGTCCGATTGATCGTAGGTAAGAATTTTTTGAATATTCCTAGAATAAAACTCGAGGCATTTTTAGGATATTCAGTGTTTACTATATTTGTTGGTTTTTGAAAGTCGCGGACTCACCAGGGGGACCGGTCAGAAGTACACGCGAGACACGCAACGTGGCGCCGGTATCCATGTTAGTTGTTTTTTTAACTTCGACCAAAGATTGTGAATGACAGTTGCTCGCAACGTAAAAATAATACTGCTGTAGAACGTACAAAAAGGAGATTGTGATTCGATATAATCGTGATTCGGTGATCAAAATGCACGCGAGAGAAACACCGACGTCAGACCGACCGAGAAATATTCGTGAAACTATCGCGACGTGGAACCGCTGAATAGCGATCAGCTGATCGTGCTCGAGTAAGACAATCCGCTCGAGTGGGTACAAACGGTTGTGTATATGTAGGTATTTCATACTTTGCCTGCGTCGGCAGTGCGTTCGTGCGTGATACGCGCCTCGTGCGACCCCTTGTTTGTGTGAGTTCGTGAGATGTATAATCGCGACACGTCTGTCACAGAATAAATATAAGATCGACCACAACGAAACTTATAATAGCCGCAACATCTAATAGTTTCGCGAACTTGATTGCGCCACAAATTTTCCCGTACGCGTTCCGTTTTTTCCGGTTCTTCGATCAAAAGACGCGAGATAGCTTCAAAAATCTCGATTTGCACAAAGGAGGATCTTAACCGAGCAAGAGAATACGGGCGTTTACAGGATACATGGAAGAAAGGGACGAAAGGTGAAGACGACGGTTTTATCCGTTTTTCACGTACGGAAGCAGTACCTACGAAGAAGAAATGGCTCGTCCTTCCGTTTGTAATCCGCTTTCGTACCTTATTACGCGACAGATCGACGATAAAGTCGATCACTGCAAACGTCTCATTAATGCCCGATTCGAAACCTCTGAAAATCTATTCAGAAAGGATCTATTATCTCATTATGGATGTGTTAATGCTATCGAATTTTCGAATCAGGGTGATCTTCTTGTCTCCGGTAAGATATTATAATTGCATTTAGTTTATTATAGCTTACGCGATATTACGTTGTCGCCGATTCTGAAAATACTAGTTCGACGGAAAATTGAAACGATGTTTTCAATGATTTTCTATCGTTTAGATTCATCCAAGAGGAAATATTTTTTTTTCGTGTACATGGTTTTGAATTTATTAGATTAATTACTGAACACTAATTGTGTAACATGCGGATCCTTTATGCACTAATTTAACAGGTGGCGATGACAGAAGAGTTTTATTATGGAAAGTTGAACAAGCGATACATGGTGTCGGCAAACCTGCTGTCATGAAAGCTCAACATATTAGCAACATCTTTTGTCTTGGTTATGACAGCAGTAAAACCAAAATATTTTCAGCTGGGAACGATGATCAAGTTATTGTTCATGATTTACGAACGTACGAATGCTTCAAACTTGGAATATATCAATGTAAAGTTGAACGATAGATTAATCATTTGTATTTTATAGGGGTGATGTGGTAAATTTCTTTTTACACGAAAAGCCTGTATACGGCTTATCAGTTCATCCACACAATGATAATGTGTTTGCTAGTGCTTGCGATGATGGAAGAGTTCTAATTTACGACATCAGAGGTTCCAGTGCTATGGAAACCGTTTGCCTAGCAAACTACAAAACAGCTTTTCATTCTGTCATGTTTAATCCCATGGAGCCTAAAGTGCTTGCTACTGCCAATGCCAAAGAAGGTGTTAGCCTATGGGACGTGCGAAAACTTTTGGAGTAAGTAATCAACATAAATGTACTTATTAATTTTAAAGAACAAAAACAAACAACTGGTTTTGCATTTGCAGACCTGTATTACGTTATGGAAATGAAAGCTCGGCACAGAGTTGCATGAATGTTAGGTTTAACGCAGCAGGCAATAGACTATTAGCTTTGAGAAGGAGGTTGCCACCCGTACTCTATGCTGTGGATTCTCCTACACACTTATGTCAATTCGATCATCCTGGATATTATAATAGCTGTACAATGAAATCGTGTTGTTTTGCTGGGGACAATGATGAATACGTTCTTTCTGGTAAATAGCAATTTTGTGAAGATATATTAAGCAGTTTGGTGCATAACCAATACTGACACCTCTATCTGGTACACGTATATACTTTTAATCGTAATTTTATTCTTTTTAGGTTCCGATGATTTCAATCTATACATGTGGAAAATTCCTCCTGAAGGAGTGAAATGGGTAGAGTCTGCACATATGGTGTTACGTGGCCATAGATCCATTGTGAATCAAGTGCGATACAATCAAGCTAGCTGCATTTTTGCATCTTCTGGAGTCGAGAAAATTATAAAAATTTGGAGCCCGTTTTCTCTTGGGCACGGTTGTTTAGGTGGATTGAAGGTAACAAGTAACATATATATCTTTATTATGATTACTTCTTATTTTATATATTGATTTTATAGAAAGACGCGTGTCAAAGACAGCGTAGAGTCTATACTCACGACGAATACATTGGATTAGTGTTACGCAGTGGTCAGTTTATGTCACACGATTACAGTCATCAGTCGACTAGAGAAGATCCAAGAATGATGGCATTTTTCGACTCATTGGTACAACGTGAAATTGAGGGTTGGAGTTCTGAATACATGACGACGACACCAGAAACACATAGCGACTCGGAAAGTAATCCTACAAGTGGGCGTACTTATAACGCAACCGATTCCGACGGTATTTCATCTTTCTAAGATCGAATTACAGCAGGTACTCGCTCGTTGCACGGAAACGGAGTCCAATCAATCGTATAAGATTTCCCACCTATAACTCGCCCACTATTGAATCGAAGCCGCGATCAACGTGTACATATAACAATATAAAGGAACAGACGAAATTACCTTATAAGTTACATTCCCCACCTTGTGCGAACAAAATGCAACGATCGAGGTTCGCATAAATGACGGGCACTTGATTGGGAGTGCAATGAGCGAGAACTTACTGTATAGCAAATTAATTGGGAAATGTCATTCACATTATATAAAATAATAATATGCCTTTGTAGATTCGACAACCTCTGATCAACAATTGATGTTGAGCATTTTAGGAACAGTGGTTACCTCTCGAGGATGTTCGGGAGGTGGGGCAGCTTCCGAAAGACCTTTAGAGTCTCCAAATCGTATAACACGACTTATAGCAAATCGCAGAGAAAAATTGATGAGACTTGCTGCCATGGACTGTGGTACACCATTAAATAACACTTCTACTATAGCTCCTGGTCTGTCTGCTTCAGACTCTGCGAGCGACGGAGAAAATGCGCAAACGAAGTGTAGATCGAAATCAAAAACAAAAGTAAAAGGTATAAAGAGAAAACATGATAAAATTTCTGGAAGAAGAAGCAGAGCTAGAAGAAAGTGTGCCGTGCTACAAATTAACAGTGACTCTGATAGTGACGAACAACCAGTCGATACGATGCAGCCTAGTACCAGTTCTGGTGTAATTTCTAGAAGATCACGATATGTTGCGAACACAATCGAGAGTGATACAAGACATTCAAATTATAGCTATAGCAGTTCAGACGATAATGATAGTTGTAGTAAACGAAAACATTCGAAAATCGATTCCGATACTTCTACAACGGTACACAGAAGGAAACATGGTAAATGTAAAAGTAATTCAAGGAATGACATTAATAAAAACAAAAGCAAACGGCAACAACAACAACAACAACAACAGCAACAGCAACAACAACCGGCAGATTATGACACAGAGGAGGAGAAATCGGATTGGAAGATTTATTTGAACGGTGTTAACACGACAAAAATTCAAGAGGACGGCCCTTCAACGCCTGTGAGCAAGTCATGCAAAGTTCCTTCAACTCCTGACAGTGGTATCACGTCCGGAGTATCTACGGTTGAGAAGGATGGTGAACAAGCACAAAAAGAGCAAGACGACGCGGAGAGTTCTGATCACGAACAGAAATTGAAAAGTTTAGAGTGTTTTAGGAAGAAAGTGGATGTAGCGAGGCGGAGCTATCATAATCGATCCACGCCTTTATCACAAACCATTTCAACTACAACTGATTCTTCCGATTAAGCTCCTATTACCTTCAGACTTTTAATCCCTTTCCTTTTGTACATAATGAATTTGTGATTCCTTAAAGTATATTTTTATAATACTAAGTTTGATCACACACGAATATGGTCGTTCTTTTTTTAATTTTCTTTTACTTATTATTATCTTTCTGTTATCTTCATAAGGGTTCTTATCATACAGAAAGATTCTTATAAATGTCAATGCTCTATTGGAATCTCTTACAATACAAAATACTTTCGTAAATTGTTTTGTTAGAATCTCTCATGGTACAAGACTGTTTCAGAGTAATAATACCGTAAAGCTCTGGTAATAATGTGTCTTCACCGTACAAAATAATTTTAATCGTGATTCAATGAAAAATTAAATATGTTGAAATTAATATACAGACTTATCAATTTTGTAATTTTACTTGTTTTGGAAATTGACTAACGACCGATATCATAATTGTTTAGACCAGCTCAGTTTTTTATTACAAAATTAACATATTTCTATATGACCATTAAACATCATATGTAATCGAAATTACCACACCACCGAGAATTATATATAAAGTAACGTTACATTAGCTATAACAATGCGACTCGGCTAATGTGTATTGTTGACATGGTTTGTAAGTGTGATGAAAAATAATAAAACAATAAATTAATATACTTTTTTTTATATGTTCAGCTTTGAAAACAAATTAAGAATATTGCATTATTTAATCCTGCATTTATATTTCTCTATTAACTTATGACAAATAAAGGAGAGAATTACTTAAATTTATGTATCATTTTATTATTATGGATTTGCGGTATAGAACGGCGGTAATATTATAAAATGCTAATGTCGGATAATACCTACACAACGTATTTGCGGTTTTTAGATATGTCTTTAGAACTTCCTGAGGATATGAAATCACCTCACGAAGTCAAAGAAGCAGTCTAAGTAGAAGCAGTATACGTTATACTCTCTGGTTGATAGTTTCGTTTATTTTACTGAAAATGGTAAATTTATCTTTGCTAGTCATACTCAACATATGGATATGCACGCTTATATTGGTACGGCATACTATACTTCCGTATAATTTGGACGTTGATAATGCCAAAATTTTCAATATTCCAAAATATTTATATCACAAACGAGGAAGTTATTTCGGATTCTCTGTCGCGTTTTATAAAAACAGAGAAGATTCTGTTTTACTTGTTGGTGCACCCAGAGCAAATACAAGTGCAACACCGAACGTAATTGAACCAGGATGTGTGTATCAGTGTCCAATTAGAAGCACATGTACAGAGTGGAATATTAATAATCAACATAAAAAGATTCCTGGTGAGCATGAAATTAAAGATAATACGTGGATTGGAGCAACGATTGCTGTTGAAAATAAAACTGATCCCCGAATTATGGTACGTTAATATCTCATCTATTTTCTCATGAACGTTTTTTTATGTACTACATTTTAATTGGTATTTTTATATACATATTATATCAACAGGTTTGCGCTCCAAGACGGACAATTAGTACGTCCAGTTTTAAGATATATTTAACAGGTATTTGTTACTGGAATACAGTTAAGACTATTGCACCGTTCAAAACAGAAGTAGAATATCAAATATTGCCGTATAAAAAGTTGTGGGAATTAACTGATGGATGGATTTTTAAATATGGAATGAGTCAGACTGGATTTTCTTTACATATCCCATCTAATACACCAGAATGGATGGCCGTGTTAGGTAGTCCTGGTGTACTTCATTGGACAGGTGCACCTCTAATAACAGGATCAACTAAACAAGTACAAAAGATAGACCTATATAATCAATTATATGGTCATCTCGATAGCTACTTGGGTAAATATTATTTAAATAGTTCTATATTGCAAAACAGAACGTACAAAGAAATAAATTTGATCATCAAGGTAGTTTTTTCCTTTTCAATGATTCCTTACTACCGTGTTTCGAAAAGTTGATAACTTACCTTGTGTATACTGTATTGTAAAAAGAATTTATTAAATCTTATTAGGATACGCAGTAACGTCTGGCTATTATTTCGGGAAATCAGAATTATGGTTTGCCTCTAGTGCTCCAAAAGCAACTAATATGTATGGGGATGTTATTGTATTTAAACTATATAATGGAACAGCAACCGTGAAGCTATTTATAAAAGGAGAGCAGTATGGTGAATACTTTGGAGCAACTTTAACATCATGCGATATTAACAATGACGGTAAAGACGAGTTAATAATTGGTGCCCCGCAGTGGTCAAAAGATATGGACGAGGGTCGCATATACATCTATAAAGTTTCCCATGGAGTATGTATAAAAAGAAAAACATGAAATTATTGTAAAGAATTCAATACTATCTTGAAAAGTAATGTACGGAAATACCAAATTAATTAAACTTTCAGTACTATATGTATTTTGTATTTCAATAAGTAGTAGATGATCGTTATAGAGTTTGAAATCTCAAACCAGTTTTTCTTCAATGCCTTCAGTTTTTGAAAAATTTAATTTGGAGGAAAAGTTGAATTTTCAATTTTAACATATTTTATGCTTTAACAGTAAGAGTATACAAATATGTTTAGAAGATTATAAATATTTAAACAGATTTAAATCTCATGTGACGTATACTAGGCATCAAATACTTCTCGTGTTATTGTTGTATTTATATTACATATTAATTGTAGGATGTGTTTGAAAAACACACATTTGAAGGGGAGATATCTGGAGGTCGGTTTGGTACTGTTGCTACTTGTCTTGGTGATATCGATTACGATGGTTATGCTGACTTTGCTGTTGGTGCACCATACGTTGAAGACACGGGTGCAATATATATATTTAACGGCAATAGGAATGGATTAATTAAACGTTACGGTCAAAAAATAATTGGCAAACAGTTTGGAGAAAATATTCGAGGATTCGGAATTTCAATTTCTGAGCCTCGAGATATAAACAATGATATGTATCCCGATATTGCTGTAGGGGCTTATTTATCGGAGCAAGCAATTTTAATCAAATCTAAACCAGCCATAATTTTAACAACAATATTAAATTATATTGAAGAAGAAAAATTGTTACAGAATTCTACGTATTTTTTTATTAATGTATGTACGTTTTATAATGGAAAATATTCTCCGATATTTCTAGGTAAGTGTACAATAAAGATATCACAAAGTATAGTGACGTATTTGAAAACATATAAACACTGTTAACAAACTCTATTTTACTCAGGTGTTGTTCACTCTTTAAAAATTGACCAATTGTATGGAAGAGCATTTGGTGATGAACAAGCGTTGAAAAACCATATCGATGGAACCTACAAATTTATCCAAAGAGTACTCGTAGAACAAACTGTATGTAACAGGTTGAAAATTCATTTAAAGGTGAACATATGATAATATATGTTATTAATGGACTGCGGATTTTATAATGATGAAACATAAAACAGTGGAAAGATAAAAGGAATTTAAAAGCATTGATACAGTTTTCTTTCAATATAAGACAATGATCTTTTTTCTGAAAATTTTTATTTTACATAAAGATCCGCAGTCTAGTTCTTAAGAACAAGATTTACATGTATATGTGACATAAAACTTGTATTACCTACTTAATTCATTTGTTTAGAAAAATATTCAAAACATAATAGACCCATTAGAAGTATCTACATCAATTGCTTTAGAAGAAGATTTACAGCCTAAAAATAAAACAGCAACTCCAGATATTTTCTGTAAAACCTGTGCAAGTATAAATAAATTTTTCTCTAAAACCGAAGATTCAATAAAACTGCCATTTGCTGTGGACTGTGGAGAAGACAATGTCTGTACATCAGATGTTAGAATAAAATTGTCAACAGATTTAAAGGGTAACATATACACGGTTGGGTCCACGTCTACTGTCATACTTATGATAAATGCCTATAACTATGGTGAACCAGCATATCAACTTAAAGTGTACATATATATCCCACAAGTATTATCTCTAGCAAGTATTCCACCTCTGTGTGCAGAGAGTTCTCACATGCATAATACTTTGGAAGTAATTTGCGATGTTGGAAATCCATTGAGAAAGAATGTAAGTTTTGACTGTTATGAACAGATTGCAGAACTTTATGCAAAACTAAATTTTTCTACATTCATTGCAAGCAATAAAAGCCAGATAGACATTTCATTCTTTCTTAATAATTTTAACAAATTAAAGGTAGTGTATCGATAATTTTAAATTATTTTAATTTTTTCTACCGTTTCAAATTACACTTACTCATTTTTGCCATAAATGCATAAAATTCGCAGTCTAGTTATGAATAAGAACTTTTAAAATCGTATATATATATTTTTTAGGAATCATTAACATTACAGTTGGATATGAGCGAAATTCGATATGATGTTAAACAAACAGAGTTAATAGCAAATTTTACTATGCAAAGTGAACAGGTGGATTCATTAAATAAAGCAGACTCTTTAATTATATACTTTGATGCTGATGTTGATATCACAATAGCTGGGTTAGTTATAATATTATTAATGTTGTTATGCACAATATCATTAAATAATCATAATTTTCATATATGTTTCTTGTATTTATAAATCTACTATTTAGGAAAGCACATGATGATCTATATTCGTATTACCTTAATGAAGAACACCGATTGACCAGTGTGCAATTTGAACACATTTATGAAGTTCAAAAATTTGGTGTAAGTCCTCTTGAGAAAGTGATATTGACAGTTAGTATTCCATCATATTGGAAACAATCTACCGGAGATGTACATATTGTTAATCTTAATAAGACGAACGGCTACATGGATGGGCAGCAGTTTTATTGTACACACTCAAATTTTACATCTTCGATTCCTTCAATTAGCACGTTAAACATTTATCCTACAAATTCCTCATTTAATGTGCAAGAAGAATTTCAAACGGAGACAAATTTTTCGATGAGCTTACCTCCGATGAATAGGTCACTATATCTGAATTGTTCGAACACGAATGTTCATTGTACACATCTTGAATGTGCATTAGGTCCCTTCGCAAGTTATTCGTCTGTCGCCAGACTTTCTCTTACATTGGATATTTATTTGACAAATTTGGAACGTAAGATTCCCTTTTAATTTGTTAATACAAATCTAACTTTTCAAAGCATATCTTTGACTCATATACTTTATTTTATTATTTTTACAGCAACTGTGTTACAAAGGAAAGATATCATACTTTTTTTATCTAATGGAAGTGTACATATTGCACAGCCACATAATATTACTCAAAGATATGACAACAAACCTGATAATGCTATTGTGGCTACAATGTTCTTAGGTTCACCAGTAACTGAGCAGCTTGCCAGTTGGATAATCATTTTATCAATAACTTTAGGTATTATATTACTTGTGTTCTTAATTGTGGGATTGGTTGCACTTGGATTTTTCAATAGAAAAAAGCGAGAGGAGCTTAAAACATTAAAATCTGACATGAATGTAAGTATATCATAAATTAAAAATTGAATACATATTTAAATATGTGGCAGCCGCTAAAAGTTATTACTATTGTAGAATGAAAACACTATTGTTGTGAATTCAAGCTCAGACAGAGAAGACGTTTCTTAAAAATAAATTCACCACCAAAGAAAATGTTTATGTAGGTATAATATTTTTTATTTTCTGTATATTATGTCAACAATAAATAACAAAATTTTCTGCATTCCATTAACGTATAAGGCATATATTTCTTTAAGGCTTCTAATACTTTCATAAAAATATAATAAAATCTTAGAAAACAACAATCAGCTTATAAATCTTCACTGCAGCCGTTTATAAAGCTTGAAAAATGTATATTAAATATATTTTATTTCATTTGTTCGTAGTCTCTGCTATATGGTACTCTATAAAAGCATATTGGGTGAAGAACTATCTTAAATAAATAATTTATATACAAAATATCAGATCGTTTCGTATGCGATTCAGGCAACTTGTACTATTTTTTCTTATATATATTCGTTCAAATATACTATGCACAAAATTAAAATAGCTGTCTTCGTGTATTCTTGACATGGCCGGAATATATGCATTTTATACCTGTGGTATTTTCGCTATTTATATTGAAAATAACATAGCGCGTTTCACGAAGTCAATAAACAGATAGCGTGACACACTCTTTCTATACATATATGTATATATTTTTGTGACACTTGTTGTCTCAACTTACTTTAATCGTCCAAACCTAGGCCTTTGGAGATTTCATCTGCAGTTAATTTGTGTCCAGAAGCAGGAGGACTGTCAGAAGGTGGAGTGGGTTGAGAAGGAGGCGGCGTATAAGGTGGTGCAGGAGCTGTATGACTTTCATCGTGAGATTTCTGTACGAGAACAAGGAACATGTAATTAAATTATGAAATTCATAGAAACTTCAAAATTCGAAAATATTATATACTTACACCTTTACCATGCTTGCTGAGACCATCCAAAGCAGAGCTAAACAAAGAAGAACCAATCGCAGACCCCAGTCCCGACAAAAGATCTGAACCTCCGCTCGGTTGTTGACTGGAATAACCGCCAGAAGGTTGATAATTTCCATAGCCACCTTGTGGTTGATATCCTGGTTGTTGAGTTCCACCACCACCGCCGAGAACTCCGCCAAGAATGGATCCTAGAGCTCCTGACAGCGGATCAGATGGCTGACTTGGCGGTGGAGCTGGAGCTGCATGATGACCACCACTACCTAATTTTAACATACAAAGTATACCAATTTAAGTCATCAAAATAACTGGAAAATGTTTAGGGGGTAAAGCCATTCTAGAGAATTTTTTACGAGAATGTAATGAAAAAATTAAAAATTTATTTACGGGTCATTATTATACAGACTAAACTGGGCTCCTTCTCTAAATATAATAATGTTTTAATTCTAGTAAACTTGTGTGAAAATATCGACTATTTATGGGTTTCCATCATCATTTGTAAGACAAGAATAGTTCTTAATAGATGATGTCATCCATATAATCATTTCAACATTCCATGATAGCCTTACTCACTTTAAATCACCATTTATCATGTCTAATGAGCCAAGTATTAGTGGAAGGTTGTAATGGATTATCAACTTTTAGAAATACAAAAGTACTAGACTTGCTTCTACAGTAAATGATAATCGTAATTGTTTAAATTGTAAATCGTACACATACCTAATGCTCCAAGGATAGAGTCTAACACACCACCCCCTCCGGATGGTTGAGGATAGCCTTGTTGCGCGTTAGCGTTGCCTTGTAAAGCGTTGCTCACTAAATTGCTTGCTAAAGCTGCGCCAAGAGAGCCAAGATTCAAACCACCCTCGCTTTCGGTTTTCGACTTTGAAGCGTCCGATTTCTCATGATCTTGTTCAGTTTCGTCATCTTTCTTTTTCTACAAATTTTAATGAATAGACAATTGATTTTTTAAAGTTTCGTTACTCACTCTGTACTGTATTATGGCATACATTTAATGAAATAAATAAAATACGTATATCATAATTTAGAATGAATTAACATAAAATGTATACCATCATCCTGAACAAAGGGAATATCATTGGTTTTGGTTACATACGTGTAATGCATGAGCAGCAGCAGCTATGCCTCCAGCTGCAACTAATCCACCTAATGCCATACCAACTTTGTTCAAACAACCACCAAACACATCTTCCTCTTCGGCTTTTTGATATCCTGGTTGATACCCGTATGGTTGTTGAGGATTATAATCAGGTGGTGGTCCATATCCTCCAGACATAGGACCGTAACCGGCTGGTGGTGGTCCATATCCACCCTGTGGTGCTTGCGGTCCTATTGTTGGATATAATCCACCCGGGGCTGAAATAATAATAATATTTAGCATATACAATACCTACTATATTTAATGTTAACACGTTAAATGCCAGGTCAGTCCCTACAGACAGGTTGTACACTTTCTGTTCATGCTAAGGAAAGTGAAGCAAAATAGTTTCGGCGTTTCAATATGTTAAGAGAAGAAGAAATTATATTGATTAGAGAAGTAAAGAAATACAAAATTCTTTATTACGTGGAGGTCCAAAGTTTGCTGTGGGTACTTCAGGTGTAGGTGCAGCTCTTGGAGAACGAGGCGGATCAACAGGAACAATTTCAAATGCAATAGAGTTCAATTGCACATCACCGTCAACGACAAAATGGGTAACTTTCTGATATGGTAATCGGTGATTAAATTGTGCAAAGTGTCTACCGTTTATAGCAATTTTATAACATGCAGGTTCGCATAGAAGCAATATTTCGAATTCTTGACCAGGCTGAATCCACATAGGACCATCATTCTCTTCTACCCCCCAAGCCATCGATTCTATGTGATTCCTAGTGATGAAACCCTCTGGAAAACGTGGCGATACATGACAGGCTATATCATCCCTTGGGTTTAATCCAGGTCCCAATTGATAGTTGACAGCAAAGCAAACTGCATCCGAAGGAACTTTTCCTTGAACTTTTACCATTTTGCCAGGTATCAGACCTCCTTCGACGAGCCCCACATAAGGTACTGCCTGTTAATATATAAAAATTCTTTTATTAAATTGCACACTCTACAAATGTAACAAACGTATTTAAATTAAAGCATTATTTCAAATTTATGGTTAATTTCACAAAATATAGTCAACTCCATCATTAGAAAATTACACGTTAGACATTGCCTATGTCATTGCAGATACAACGGCATTGCAGGTATCGAGTTTATCGCGGATCAATGGTTGTCACTTTTCGCGTTACCCATCAGCAAAGTATTTTATCATTCAAAAAACGAATAGTACTCACCGGATTTAAAATTGGTTCGGACATTTTTTCGCTATATTTTATATTACGAATACAAAACGAATGTACACTCTATTTAGTGTGCGACTGAAGACGCGAAAATATGCACTAATGCGCACACGAAGAACCGTGTATTCCCTTCCAATTCTCTTGAAACATTTCTATTTAGAGTGCTGACGTTTCCAGCTCGAACTGTGCAATGCGGCATACACTATATGTGACGTATTCCTCGCTGCGCGGTGGTTTCCTTCGCGCATGTACATATTTCAATCCCATAGTTCTACAACGATGTTCCCTCATGGCCGTAAAAGACGCGCGAATTTATCAAATCTACGCGATTTGAAAGTGGCCCGACATGTGAAAACGAACCATTTATGAAGCAGGAACGATCTGACGTAATAAACATGGACGGAGTACTGATTAGCTGCGGAGATGTTACACGACAAAGTTGCGCGGTTCAAAATAAAATTATGCGGCGTATTCGACTATATCCAGTGACATTATTGAAAGTGCCATTCTAGATTTTATGGATATTAGAACATAGCGAAAATTGGGAATGATGGAATTGCAATCGCCTTTCGCATGATACGTCACAGTCAAACTGACTTGACTTGCGCCAGCATTGGCGCATTATTATAATTCAGAGAAATTTTTAATTCATGAACAGACGCAGCAGTTGTGGGCAAGTACAATTAATAGTTCCTTCGGTGTTGGATTGATTTTTACAATTAATTATGGGTATATTTACAAGTAATTTGAAAGAAAAATTGATAACAATTTGGAAATGTTCGTAGTTATATGGAGCGATGCAGATAACCCAACGGAGGACCTATAGTCGGTGTACATCATTTCAGAAGAACCAATTGTTCGAAAGCAAAATGCTCCGAGGTGAGTTATTTTATGCACAAAAGAAATTTTTTTACAAAATTTTGGTTGAAAAAAATAGTCGTTAATAATTTATAAATCGTGTTGCAATGATCCGCGTTTCTATAGAAGAATTTATTGTATTTAAAGATTGATAACGCGATTTCCGCGTCGAAAAAATAGATATTTCTGCAATAATTCTTTTTTTTCAACTAGTCTGCAAACAATGTAATTATTTGTTATTTAGTTCTAATTTTTTAATGGTCTAGAAAATTTGTACAATTAATTATATATATATACTTTCAATATTAGGCATTTTTGAACTATTTAAATAAATATGTAACTATATATATATTACAAAAAGTTATACTACGAAATTTTGATAATAATAAACTAAAAAGTAGAGAACTCAGATTCTTATGTCTGATGCAGATGGCAGTGAATGGCATCGAGTTCAGTTGACAAAGGTGGTAAGGTAGGGGAACTCCATTTTACTCATGAGTGAACCTTGTGAGGCCCTTGTTACGGGACTGATGGCTGATGGGGCCCCATATGCGTCTGCTCTATTTCCAAAACCTCCTTTCGAACACTTTACTAGAAAGAAATATTTTATCTACGAAACTTCTACAGAAATGTGATTTCAATAATTTACAACTTATTCTTTTTCTTTAACGTTATTAAAACCTTTTAGCTTGTTAAACATAACTTGATTCAAGTATATTGTGGACTACTAGAATTCTTTATGTAGTCTCGTTTTTAATTTTAATTTTAATTATTATATTATTTTAATTTTCATTGAATATTTAAAAAGTTTGACATATTTTTTTTTATTCTACATATAATTTAAATAAATTACATTTAATATTAAATATTAATATCATTATATATATATATATATATATATATATATAATGATATTAATATTTAATATTATTTTTTTTTAATATTATTTTAATATTATTTTATATATATATATAATGATATTAATATTTAATTTTAATTTTCGATTCACTTCAGTTTAGCTCATCCCGTTAATTACGCTGACTGCATATTATAAGGCAACGGGGTAACAAATAACATTGATTATTTCTGAAACCTTTAGCATGAAATCTGAATGGACTTTAAATATGAGTCTTCGAATGTTGCAGATTGCAAATTACGGAAGAGCATTACGTTCTAAAGTGGTTCCATTAATATTATCGTTTGACTGTTGCGTAATTAATTGGTGAAACAGTTACAGCGAAGTGAGCGCAAATGACCGCCCACGCTCGTTTTTGCCTGTACATTGTTTAACACTACAGGAAACTAAACAAACCGTTCATTGAGATACACCAGTCTGGCGCGGAAGAAAGTTTTCTTGGCGAGGGAAATATAAACAGTGAAACGGTAGCCAGTTAATAGTCAGCAGATGTCTTGTATCAATTCGGATCGATAAAACTGATGTAGGAACAGACACATTCTGCTCGCGGCATGTGTTTGAAAATTAGGGACTGTCTATCCGTTACCTGCGGGAACAAATAATCTTTACACATTCGAAAATAAATGTTGATTGCACTAAAGCAATGCAAACATCCGCGGAAGTTCAGGATATGCAAAAATAACTTTTAAAAACTACGGAGTACTAAAAGTACTTTACATTACAAAACCAACGAGCATTAAACAAATTCCTATGAAAATCTGTTACTAGATACAATGTGCCTACAAGCTCTACATTTTGCTCGATTATTACAGGGTCCACACACATAGGGTGTGTCACTATAAAGAGTATGTGAAGCGTGCAAAGGCTAGGCACTGACGCACCCACAACCATACACACAAATATGTCTGAAATTCTGTTTACCACTTAATTGGTTTCATAGATTGTGATACTACATATAAAAATCTATTTCACAACAAGATATGTGAATTCTCACGATTTGAGACACAATTGGTTTAACGTAGCTCAATGAATAGTTCAATTCCTTTTCAAAATGGAAAATTCCATAAGTGGATTGTGGACCTTTTATGCAAAATAAAAATATTGTACATCGATTGCAAAGAACAGGAGTCAAATAGAACATTCTTTACTTCTTTAACAATTTTATTAAGTTGAAAATAATATATCGACGCTTCTAAATTTTTTTAATCTTTTAATTATTGTAAAATCGGCAGTCTGATCGTAAGATCCAGTTGCAACAAGAAATAATAATGAAAAAAATATTAAGTAAATCATTGAAATTTCTTATTACGTCTACAACGTGAAAGTTAATTGAAATTAATTATGACCAATATAAATTCACTGAAATTTATATTCTATCATAATAGTATAAATGCGCTAACGCAACATTGAGTCTTGCATGGGTTAATCCAGGTCAAGCAATTTATCCATGTTATTTTGTGATATTTATTGCAAATTAAGACAAGTTGATAGAACGATTTCGTTTGCGAAGACAGTGGTAGGTACAGGACTGAAACGATGCAAGGACTCGAGGCGACGAGATCAATAAGCAACGTAAGCGGACCCTTCTTCGCAAGGTTTTCAATGCTTTCTTAAAAGCGGCTTTCTACGTCGGCTTTATACGGGTATACGTGTACACTCGTTCCATCCATCCCCACGAATCCAGGTGTCTGCTAAGGTAAGAGCGGTCCGTGTTCAATGTACTCAATCGTCAGAACACACAATCGCAGGCTATCTTCCTACGAAGGCGACAATGACTGTATTATATGCACGTATCTACAATTACGCTCTTACATACTCTGAAATACAATTTGTACGTAGTATATGGTACACAGCATGCAAAATTACTTTCATATAACAACGTATAACGGCCGCTGTATAAATATTCAATCAAGATTGTGAACATGATTGTCCAAAGAAAATTATACGTGCGTGTATTAACCCTTAAGTGGGCCTTCGAAATGTACTTTAACAATGCAATGATTCAATCCAGTTATATTTAATATTCATTTACAAGATTGTCATCTCTGTTTTGTAGTCTTCTTTACATCGGCGAATGGTGTGTTAATTAATCGATACATTTTGATCAAACATCGCGTAATGCTATTGATAAAACTGGATGTCTAAATAAAAATTGAAGGTAAGGCCTTGAAGATTAGATTTATTCCTTAAAATAATGTATCATAACGATCCTGTAGATTCTAATAGTATTTCTTGATCAAAACTTTGCTTCATAACAATTGCATTCTAAAATCGGACATTTCAGCTCGAACTTCCTCAGTGGAGGGGATATTCGTTTTTCGTAGATCTTACTGTTTCCGTTTTCTTAGATCAAGGACTGTACCACGTATATTTTAAACAATCGGATTAGTTACTGTTTACCAAGAAGAGACATTTGCAAGCTCATGAGATCAAAAGAGGATAATTCGTTCGGAGAATTTCGATGCCTGTTGTGTTTGTCCAATTACTTCAGAAAATGTTGATCTGACACGCAAATCCGCAGTTCAGTCATTATGTGTCATTCGGTGTTAACATGTTCTTTTTCCTGATGTCGAAACCGCAATAGCAAGTGTACCCACTGATTGTTTTCGAAATGTTGGTCAGGAAGTTTGTATGTATGCTGGTATCTAATTTCGGATTGCAGCTTTGTGTATACGAATATCGTGCGGGCGCGCGTGTGCGTGCCACTTTATTCGAATGGTAGTGAGTTTCAGTATGCGTACTCGCATCAGAAGCACGTATCCCTGGTCGTTGAGTCCTCAGCTGTTGAATAGTAAAAATGTGCACGTGGGTACGGGAGGCAGGTTAAATGTAAATAGCTTCCAGACCGAACCAATGTCTAACAAAATTTGGTATGTACTCACTTTCCAGAATGTTTGGAATCGCATTAATTACAACGTCGGAAAAATTAATTTTTTTAAAATTAATTATTAAGCGTCGCATCAAACCATTTGCATTGGTTACCAGCCACCTCGTGATTTATAATTTGTTATACAATTTAGTATGCTTTAGATAACGTAATAAATTTTGGATCGATCGATTGTCCTTCAGGTTATTGCTAGTATTTGTTCCTATTAATAGTTCCATGAATATTTATTTGAACGAAGATGACTGTGTGGAGTATTGTTAAATGGATTTGTAACCCTAAGGGGATCAATAAAAGTACTTATATATTTATTTGAACGAATAGTTGTTCGGGCAGCTGAAATAATTATTTTGTAAAACTTCTGAAAAAAATCGCAAGACGAAAATTCAGCTCGGTTAAGAAATTATTTCTTTAGTTTCATAGTTTTCAATTAAGATGAAGTTGAATTATTTTTTGATAACAATAAAATTTCCAGGAGAATGAATATAGTTTGATTAACATCGTTACTTCGCTCATTATTTAAAATACAAATTTTTATGCAAATTGGGATGCGTTAATTTTTATTGATTCATAGACACAAGTCTTTAGCAATAAATATGAAATTACGTGAAACCTCTATTATTTGAATTAATCAGAGGCAACTATTTGGATAACTTATTATTCTGATAGTGATTGTTAAAAATTTCCATAAGTGTTCGCACAAGGAAGGTTCCATTGTACAACAATACAAGGCGGTCTGCTCTAGTAGCGGTGCCATAGTAAGCGCACTATAGGACGATGGCGGAGGTGCCTAACACTCTTTTCAGCCCTCGGCCGACAGTTCAACGTAGTCTGCAGTGTTCGACGGTTGCTCGTCCTCGGATACGTTGTGTTTTCTTGCCGCCGTAATCTTTGCACAGTGTTTCCACCAATTAAAAAACAATCTACTCATTTACAAATGGGCACTTTTGTGTTTCCAATTTCTACAGCTGCAAATATGCTACAGCGACGCGTTTATGGGAATAATAATACGCTTGCTCTGTGTTAGTGAACGAAATTTGCAACATTTGCGAGAAACGGTTTTGAACTATTTTTAGTGAACGAAATCAAATAATGGTAAGAATATTAATATTATTTTTACAATTTATCCCCAAAAAGCTGAACAACGAAAAAGTGGCCACGCGAGTTGGGAAATTTTGTGAAGAACAAATGGCACGTGTTGTTGAACGATGATAGTGTGTTTCAGAAAATGCTTGTCAATATTTCGATCAATTTTCGAATTATATTACGCCAGAGAAATAAAAAGAACGCGCGTACATTCGGAGCTGTGTAGGAAAGAGCTGAAATGATTATTTTTTTCTCCTTTTTCTCCGTAAAAACAACCAAAAAATGAAGATAATTCGCCGAGATCGAAGTTCAAGCCGAGATAAACGTCCTCTTCCACATATAAAATGTAAGGGAAAGCTTGCTCCGAAGATAAGCGGTGTACCTCCACTTTCTCAGTAAAACCTGAAATCGTCGACATGTTTTTAAACATAGGAGCACATCTTCTTTCATTATAATGTTCGGTATAACAAGATACAGCTTCTTGCGCCACGCAAAAACGTTTGTTTGTTAATTACCTGGTGGTGAAACGCGAATTAGGTTGCTTCATTAAAACTGAAAACTACTTTTCCATTCAACAATGCTGCTGTGAACAGTTCCCCGAACGGCGAAACCAAATTTTTACTAAAAAAATGTTGCTTATTCAGTCGATATCTATACACAAATAATTAATTACAAAGGCTGTCATTCCTTACTGAAAATAAGTTTCTAATATTAGTCAAGATACTAATTGTCACGAAGACAATTCGAAGTAAAATGCTAGCGGCAGACTTTAAATTACTATCTAAAAAATATTGAACATTTATAATGATCGGTATGCGGATTTTCATGCGAAATGAAAATTTCCTGCATCAATTGCAAGGAACAGAAACCAAAAAGGAAAGTTCTTCTCGACTTTTTATAGATTGACAATTATTGACAATCGTCAATTGTTTTTACTATTGTAAATTTCACTTACTCAATTTTATTATGATGATAGCGATTGACTCTATTTGGAGTAAAAGCTTTGACACGTGCCACGGAAAAATGGAAAAAACACGCCCACTGTCAATTTGAACGTTCTAGACTGCGCACGTTGTCTAAAAGGTTGCTATGAAGTTACAAGATAAATACAGTTTGTTAGCTGTGGCGTTACTCTTCGTGCTCTGCGCCTTCTTCAACGTCTTCAGAAACCGAGCAGGCTCGTGACATAATTTCTTAAGCGAATATTGCTTTAACTAACTTCCAGATTACTTCGGAGTAGTTTGTTGTTGTTCGTAGTATTTTTCATGTTTTTCTAAAGAGGTGGAGAAGTAACTTCGTACAGAAAATGTGGATAAAATCAGCAGGAAGACATTCCACGATGCCACCTTGATCGGAACAGCCAAGATATCCGTGTTTCGCGTACAGAGCCCTTAATTGGACTTAATTAACGATCGTCCGTCTTTGTCGTCAGGCTGTGACTCAGAAACGACTATAACTTCTAGTACTTACCTTACTTTATCTTTACACTATTCTGACTTACCCTCTGCGCTTTCAACCGCGGTTTCATAAGTAGTTTAACACTATAGGTTTACGGAGCACTGAAAATGACTATTTTATATTACTTTATAAAAATAGCAAGGATGTATCTGTTCAAATTTTTAGCCGTCTTTTACAATAAATATCCAAAGAAATAATTTGTTCCATAATTTATCATCTTTACAATCTCAATATATAATAGTAAATTAAAAATGTTGCTATCTAAAAAAAAATATCTAGCTTCTGTTTCTTTTACAGTCGTAGATACAGTAGAGTGTAGAGTATATTATAATACACTGTATGGTAAAATAATTTTAGAGAAAATACTGTAATGTTTACTTAAAAAAAGTTGCAAACAGCATAAATGTTTTAAAAAATTTAATATTATCACACTGTATGTACAATAAGTCAGCATCAAATGAATACTCTGGTGTTTACGTAACAAGTGATAAGAAACATAACTATTTAAAAAAAGATATAGCATTTGTTTGTTTTACAATAACACCATTTTTTGAAATCCACTTGTTGAAGAATCCTGTAATGTTCAGGTACAAAAGAATATTAAGTAAAAGATCTAGCTTTTGGTAACATTCGAGAACACTAGACGGCAGAGTTTGCCACATTCGTGAAGGACACGGAGGGATGAATCATTCCCGAAATGAAATGAATTACGCGATCGATATCAGAACCTCTCGCATTCGAGTCAACCGTGTGTTTCGCGTGCAGGCAGTACCATTTCAACACAGGCATAGCGTGGACAATAGATCTGTAGATAAGATGATGTAATTATTTAATATTACCATGAACTTGTATTGTGATTACGTTTGACGTTGTCTTCCGTATACTTGCAAAAATTAGGTCCGCTAATAGGTTTATTTGATAGTATCATGTCGTCGAGATGTAGTTCTGCTTGATGACTCTGTTCTTGTGCGATTATAACTTATATAATCAACTTGTAACGCCGGGTTCGAGTAATTGATAATTAATAAGCGTATAATTCTGTATTTCGAAATTTTGTTAAATTGTCTTTTATGAATGTTCTTCAGTTAGTAACTAGACTTCTACAAACTGCTAGCATAATATAATTACAAGATAATTGAAGTGAAAGTTACTTCGAAACATTTTCTATAATTATAAATTCTTTTTAATGTAATACGTTTGATGTATAATAAATTTAATAATACATTCAATGCACTTTATTAACATTAAGTTTTGAATAAAATATGAACAACGTGTGGTCACAATTAAAAATTGTACAACCAATGAAAAAATACATTTGTATATGCGTGAACCTTATTAAATAACCGTAGGAGTCTGCAAAAATTGTTTAAACTCAATTATTTGAATAAACGGATCAAACTATAGCAGGATCAATTCAAAAAAAGAAAATCGAGAAATGATAATTGATGGGTACTTCTTTCAACTTTAAATGCGTAAAATTTTACGGTATTATATCTTCCACGAACAATAAAAATATTTTGCTATAGCTGTGAGAACAGCTTGAAAACAACGAACAAAGTACCATAATTCTTTCGGAAACAGAGGATCTTTTTTAGGATTTACCTTGGATCAGGATGATAATACAGCAATCGTTATCGTTTGTATGGCACTGTCCCGTCGCATTCTTATCCTGTAATCTTGCATACACTTCCGGTTGCGACAATCATTATACATACTATGCGTATGAAATAAGTTTGGACACTGAAGAAAAAGGGTGTACAACTTTTAAATCAAAACGTAAAGAACACTTTATAAAAAAAATTCTTTTCTTTTGACAATACTACTGCATTTATATAAAACTGGCATCTTTAAGACTTCGTTGAGAAATATGCTTTTTTCGGATTTTTGGAGATTTTCAATCTTTTTAAACGTGTTCGCCTAATCCAAAAAATCCAAAAAGGAATACACGTTAATGATCATAATAAGATACAACAACCACAATAATATAGACGAGGTCATCTGATAACTTCGATATTTAGCAATTCTACGTTTACGGAATTTGTAAAAAATCGATTTTGTAACCAATAATAATTTGAGAACAATTCACAGTCGTGTGTGCCGTCAGGTAGAATGTTCATGAATTTTTTTGTAATTTTGCGTTAAGCAGAACGGAAGAAATCGAGCGTAATTTATTGAATCGTGCTCACCCTATAACTACCCTTGAGGGAGGGGTACGAACTTGAAACTTGTCACAAAAGGTTTGGGGGCCCTATCGATGTGCATGAAGATAGGCGGTCCGTGAGGTCAAAAAAAAATAGTAGGCCTACACGATCTATGTCGGAGCGCGGTCTCGAGGATCCGGCTTAGATCAAGAATTTACTGTATAACTAAAAACTGAATGGTGATTCATATGAAACACTATTTATTGTGCAAACCGTTAAGGGGGGAGCCCTGTGTAAATGGCCTGTTTTTCAAAAATTTTTGTTTTAAATGTAATGCGTGGATTGATTTGAAATTTTAGGTATCATTTATTCATGTTATAGTATAACAAAAATATTTTTTTTAAAGTTTAATTGTTAATAATAATCGTGGAATAACGGCTTGAAGATGGCATCCTGTATTTGCGCCGTGCTACGTACAGTGCACAAAAATGATCTTAAAAAAAATCCAAATGGAATCGTTAGTTTTTGCAAAAACGCTCAGCATGACGTTTTTCTTTTTTTAAAATTTGCCAAATTGCAAAAATGGCGACGTTATGAAACAAAACGTGTTTTCTGATATAAATAATTGATAATAACTTTATTTTAAATAAAAAAATCGGAGCTCGTCATGTTGAGGTCAATTGTTTATAGAATATATATATATAAACTAATTACCCGATCTTTATGAAACTTCATATATATATATGTATATATATATGTATATATGAAGTTTCATAAAGATCGGGTAATTAGTTTACGAGCTACGTTGCACGGCGTGCGAAATTTTGCGTTTCGAGAAAAACGCGTTTAAAGTTTGTGTAACAGAAAAATTGTGAAAAAATCGTAATTCATTTCAACTTAAACCGCAGTTTTTTGCTAATTTGCGATTCCGTTTTTTTTTCTTTTCGAGAAGCACGAGCCTCTTTAGTGTAATCAAGACTGCGTCGCTCCTGCTCAATACATACAACTTTTCACTTTATTTTGAATATAACGTACAAGAACATCTCTGATAGCTTTCTAACTTTTCTTTCTATCGTATTCGTAAGGAAATTTTCTATCGATTTAAGCAAAAAAAATGCTAAAAAATTTCGTTTTACACAGGGCTCCCCCCTTAAATCTAGCACTGTAATAAGGCTGCTATTGCTCGAACATTCATGGTTCCCGTTTAGTTCTCGAGTAATTTATAAATGTTTCTCTGTTCGAAGGACCGAATCGAGGTGGACTTCGCATGATCGGATCGCAGTGCCCATTGCCTTCAAAGATGTCGAGGAAGAAGCCTTAGCATGAACCACGCCGTCGCATTCAACATTCTGATACTGTTGCTAAATCTCGGGAATCTCGAGTCGGTCACAGTGGTGAACCATCATCCGGACGAGGAGTATTTTCTGGAACATGAAGTCCTCTACGAGGATGCAATCGCCGAGGCGAAGAAGCTGAAACTTTACCCCGGTACGAGACCTCGCAGATCACACTCTGTACACACGTACAAGCACAAGCAAAAGTGTTACGTTCCTTGTCCGACTTCATTCTACGTCTGGTCTATAAAGCATCTTTACGAAGCACAGAAATCTATTTATCTTTCCTCCGAGAATAGCTTCTCTTTGATCTGTTTAAACGGCTACTTCGGGCCTGTATCCTCGACCAGCGAATTAACTTCATCAGCCTCTCTCGTTCTGTGTTAACCCTCAGACGCCGGGAGTTGGGTCCGTTTCGACCCGAAGTTAGAAAAACTGCAAATTTCAATTTTTCAATAGTCAAATTAAAATTGTTGGCTATTTATGTTGATTCCAACACGAAGATCGATCTCAAAGAAGTGATTTGAAAAATACTTGAAAGACAATTGCTATGCTAATATTTATGTGAAAGGATTTAATTGTTATAAAATAGTCAAAATCGTCCGCCTGCCAAGGGTTAATTTCTCATTTTCCTGTATTGCAGCTGGGACGGACGAAAAAGGTATCGCGATAGATTCGCACAGGCAGCTCACTGTTGTCTGTTTAGGCTTTGTGCATGAAACCGGAGGACAGACTATTATTGACGTATTCGATGTCTGAAAATTATCGAGCATCCGAACCGATCGTTTATTTCTCCAACGTAGCATTACAATCGACAGGAAATAGCAGCCAAGGTTACCTCCTTTGTTAGCGACTCGAAACTACACAGCGATTAGTTTAGTTTCTGCTCTTTACAGTAATTTAGAGAATCGATCCTGAGCGTAGCTGATCTTAGTGTTTACGACTACATATTACATACTTGTTATGCTGTAGGACTGTACGCCTCCATTTCCATCGATCCTTGACTATTGTTTGGTTTTTCTTTCAACTAGGTCAATTTCATTCTGTACCAAACAGTTTTATTACATTTTCATATTTGCTTATTTGTACATTTATCACATTTATTTATGAACCAAACATATGTGGACTTGATCAATTTTGTACAAGCTATTCTATGCTAAA
Source organism: Lasioglossum lativentre (assembly GCA_916610255.1). NCBI lineage: Eukaryota > Metazoa > Arthropoda > Insecta > Hymenoptera > Halictidae > Lasioglossum > Lasioglossum lativentre. The sequence goes on along the minus strand of OU744355.1, from coordinate 8,614,429 downwards.
TGTAAAAGTAGATGGACTCACTTATACTAACCCGCACGTAGAAGTAAAATAAACATTTCACAAAAATTGAAAATAAACTTTCCAGGTTCATAAATTGTGCCCATTGATATCCTAACAGAAGATCTAACGTCTAGTAGATAGAATAAAATCGTTTTGATGTTGATACAAGTTTGGAGCATATTTTTCATTTCTGTTGAACAAGCGTAAAATTTTTAGAATCGTTCAAGTTATGGTCACTAATATCCTAACAGAAAAACTAACGCTAAACAAATAAAATAACAATTGTTTCAATAACGGTACAAGTGTAGATTTTTAAACATGTTAAATATGTGTACAAATAATACAGTCAGTACAAGTTAAGAGTCTACTTTTAACTATACTGGCATTGTTTAGGCTTTCAAATAACGGAATGGAAAGCAGTATTTATCTGCAACCGGTGAATGTACTTACCTGTATGCAAAAGCAATATCGCGAATAATGGCATCAGCGCAGCGTCGCGTACATACAGACAACACCGATTTCAAAACAATCGCGTGAAACCTCGAGACAGCAATTATCGTGAATCATCCTAATATTCCGTCAGTTTAATACGATTGTCTCGTATTTTAATAACACCGCCCGGAATCGAGGATAGCGATGCGTAATTTTAAATTGTCCAATTAAAATAGTAGATGCGTATAGTGTGTAATTTTTAAGCTTCGGCGGCACAGTGTTTCTGCAATACTTTTTAACTATGTAGTATGGCTGCGACCTAAATGCTTTATCGTTTGTACCGGCATAAACGATCGTCCGCTTTTCCATAGTTAATTAATAATTTCCAGTTAATAGTTGAGAGTTGCAGTAGACGGTTAATTATGTGACGCATCAATGACGAAGTCACACATGTAATTCGTGTTTCATCTGCGTATTATTTGAGCGAGTACCATTTCTAAAACGAAGGGAATGTGGCGAAATGTTATTTAAGCAAATGATGTTCAGAAAAAATGTTCACAATGAATTGTTATTCTAAATATTGTTTCAGTATTTTATGTGATGTTTCGCATAATTAGCGTTCTACTGCAGCTCCGCTGTAGTGCTCCAATGTACAAATAACGAAATTTTGTAAATAGTCAAATGGAACATATTTATAAAACTTTTCCAGGGCCAATTCCAGGATGCAAGGCATGCACGAGTTCAGAGATGAATTATTGCGAAGATGAGAGCGTCATAAACGATCATTGTTGTTGCGATGGCAGTTTTAACGGTGAGTGCTACAATAACCTTGCTTCTTCAGATCTATTTTGAAGTTTATTCTTTTTATAAAATTTCTTACGCGTTTGTTTATCACTCCCAATAATGAGAAACAATATTATGATAATTAGACTGTGGATCTTTATGCAAAATGAAAATTTTCGGCACGAATTCTAAGAAACAGGAGCCGAATAATTAATAAACTGATAATAATGTGTCGATATCCTTAATTCTGTCAGCTACTGATTTTTATGTAAAATAAAAAGTGTCTGAATTAGTTAGCAGATACAGGAACTACATACATAGACCAGTGCTGGGCACGGTCGGGGCCCCTCAAACGCTTGCTTCCCCCACCAACCTCTCTTTCATGCTGCACGCACCTTCGTCGCGTTCGCGTGTGGAAGGGGAAAGTGGGCGCTATGGTGGGGACGGTTTTGCCTCAATTGAGGCAAATGTGCCCAGCACTGATCTAAGTAAATTGACATTGATCAGAGGATTGCATAAAACGTAAATGATAAGAATATTTTGTAGAATTCTTATTAATTTATAGACAAATGTACCCAGCTCTGACATGAACATTCATTTCTGTTCCTAATGATTTTAATCGATTGCAAATAATACAACATTATTTCTAAATTCCTTAAATGTTTTTACTGTTCTGCCCTTGATCTACATATTTTTGTTATGAATGCATAAAGATTATACAGTCTAATGATAGCCTTGCTTCTTCAGATTTGTTTTGTTCGCCATAATGCGAACTGCTTGAAATTAATTATTTTTGTACATACGGTTTCTTCTTTTGATCGGTCTCGATAATGTGGAACAGTTACACAACCAGCCGATTTCTTTGATCTTTATTAGCTTTCCCATTACCTATCGGTCACGTATTGTTACCGTCCTTCGCTTATTCCTCTCTAGAAATCACCTGAAAAACAGCAAAATCGCGTGTAGACAATTCATGCGTAAAGAATAATTGACCGTGGAAACATCGGCGACACGATTATGCAACTCTTTACGGAAATTTCGAACAACCATAATGGGAACTGGAGTCGCTGTATAATCCGTACAACAGAGTAATACAGATCTCGTAATCTGAATCATAGACACGATTAAAATCGCATGAATGCACGTCCTCCTGTTGTGCTTGAAAAAAGTACTGCGGCAAAACATGAATGATAATGCAACGATACTTACGCCAAACAAAACAGTTGTTTCAGTGAATGTAAAATTTTAATGATTTTATCCAGTTACAAAAAAAAAAACGGATAGGTAAAACAGGCATGTTATTTTCAAACAGTTGATATTATTAAAAATAAAATTTCGACTACAAAATTTTCTTTAAAAATATACATTACAAAAAGTACTGTCGCAAATAAATGAAACTATTAAAATTAAATCAAACAATCATTACGACACTCGACATCTTTTTTTTCGAGCGAAAATATTTTTATTCTTTAACAATCGAGTCTTGACGACAATTTTGAGACTAAGGATTTAATAATGATACAACTCGGGAAAGAAGGGAAGCGTTATGATAGGGGAAGCATTCGGACCAATAAAAAATGCATAAGCTCAGCGGCACCTTTAAATACAGCTGGACGAAAGGACAATCACCTGTTCAGGAAATTATCGTTAGCAGCAAGAATCCATCCTTGTTTTTCACAAACAGGCATAGGATGGTTATACCGGGTGACTAACACGAAACAATGGCGTGTCTGCTAACAGGGCTACTTCGTATTCCAGGCGTCCTTCCTCCGAACTCTTTACATGACTATCGGTCATCGGCCTCTAAATTTATTAGCTTGAATTTCTTATTAGCATATCTCCGCGTGACCTTGCTTTGTAGTACGGACTACGAAATAATATTTCATTAATTAATTATACGATTTTAAGCCGTGACTAATCGCGCATTTGCGTGTAACTGCTGTATTGTTTTTAGCGATTACTGTATGCAATCATGCACTGAAAATGTTAGTCACAGTATTGTAATTCTGCGTTAGTGACGCTATCATATTTTGTCAGCAGTTTATCAATCATCATCACGTTTTATTTCAAGTAATCCTTATCCTATACATATAGTTTCAATAAAGCAGCATTTTAAATGGGGATGAAATATTGGCAAATAAAGTATTTTTATTTTCATGATCTACAGTATAGAATAACATAATTTAACTTTGCACTATGAATAATATTAAAAATATTTAAAATAGAAATAAATAAAATATTTCAAATATAAGCCACAGTATTCTAGTATTATTAAAATAGAATATTATGTATTTTAAAAACTTTTTCACAAAAATCAAATATTTTATTTTCGAAAGTACACACACGATCTAAGATGAACTATAAATATTACACGCGACTTATTATTTTAAATAATAATTTACCTAGCTTTTTATATTAGTAATTTATTTATAAGATCAAGCTCGCATGTATACAAACATTTTTAAACAACATGTTACGATATACAAAAATATTATTACGGTCATAAAAATGACACGATAATACAAAATAATAATACAAAAAGCAGAATGAATTTTACTCAGAATTACTTCAACTGAAATGACAACATTTTTCTAGGGTTTCAAATTATATTCACATACTACATATTTTCAAGTATGCGATAAGCATTTAACGAGTCTGATAGTGACACGAAAATGAATGCAAATGTCACATATATCGTGGCGATAAATTTTCTGATGACTATCATGTGCTATATACATACTATCGCAGATTCATAATATTTGTAGAAAAGTATATTTTTAATCCTCGACGACCACTATTCGTTCTTGGAATCCTTGGGAACTTACTGATTTCTTAATTGATTGTTAACTGAACATTCATTATGAATGACTCGTGAACCCAACCTTTTGGACGGTAATGTGTGTGCTCATGCATAATGTTCAGTTAATTGCGTAAATATTTTTCGCGTTTCTCAGAAGCCATTAGAATACTTCAATATGGGTTTTATTGATATTTCTAAAATACATTTTTAGATTATTATGCATTTATGACAACAACACACTGTCTAATTTTCAACTGATTGAAATTATTGAAGGAAAAAATACATTTTCATCGATCTTCTGTTTTGTATAATTGACTGAAAATTTTTAAAACGGCGTCTATTAATGCGGTTATTTCAATACAACAACAATAATTACCAACTTAAAAATGTACTTTCCTTTTTTCAAATTGAATGCAACAGTTTATAAAAAACAGAAAGTGGATATTGAATACACTATAAGTATCCATGTTAGTAGAAATAGATTATGATCACCGTTTTTATTTTTGCAATTACTCCCCAAAGATTCATACGTGTACAAGTGAACGAAAATTTCGTTTAGTCGCATGGACGTTCAATTTTTCATATATTTTATACTATTCAAGCACAGTAATTGCAATCTCAAGAATAACCGGACGAATTCGTAGGATTGTGTAACATTTCGATATGCACAACACAATAAGTGGATACGCGAATAGCAATAGCAATGGCGGTAGCAATAAAATTGCGTTACTGCACGCACCACGCAGCACGTATCGAATACGTGAGTTCGTTTCGATCAGTCATACGAATCGCACATTCTGCCTTGCACTTTTCTATTCGACCGGAACGATTAAACAGTTGGGCGGCGTCGTTCAAATCGATGCTGATGATCATCGTTTTGTTCACAGAAAGTACTTGACTGCTAATGTTTATTCAAACTTCTGTCTCTACAAACAAATTTCAAAACAGCGAGGCATTTGTTCTTACAAAGATTTGTGGCACATTTAATCTGGTTACAGGAAACCGTAATTAAGTCATTTCATTTTACTACTTTGCAACCATCATCGTTATCTGTAATGTAAATGAAGCAGAGAGATACGATTTGTCCCACTTGCACAAACTATCGTGAACGTCTTAAAGTTTCAAATAACTATATTTTAGATAAGCTCTAGACAAATTTTATACATATATTGAGTTTTGCAAATATAAAATATTCTGATGAAAATAAAGAAATAAATATTTTCTCACTCATTACACAGTGCGAAAATAAATCTTTTTATGATGTTTATCGAAAGTATTAAAATCGCCTGGTACTTTTATTACTTTTTGTCTCACTTACTCTTTTTTGTCATAAACGCGTAAAATCCGCAGTCTAATTATAACTATAAATACTGTTAATTTGAAAAATAAAAATGCTACCTTTGGACGAAAAGCTTCGCAAATAAATCGAATTTATGGTCGCCGGTTACGCTGCCGGAACTGAGACAGAACCGGAAACCCTTGGCAACACGTTACATGCATTGGTTAATCGACCCAAGTACAAAACCGGTTAGTTATCGCGATATTTCGTTTCGTGTTCGATTGTTTTATCGACCGAGAGGCGACATATAAATCGAGGATTCGTCATATTTCGTTTCAAAGCAAACTTTAAACCCCAATGGTTTGTTTATATCGATTAGAGTGCGTAGCCTCTCGTCAGTTGTGCTAATTTTACTTTGCTTATCGCGAAAAGTAGAGAAACTATATAAAATAAAACGACGATTGTTAAATTTTTGAAAATCCTCAAATGATTCATGATATCCTTTATTTAGGATCATTTCTGTTAAATTTTTTACGCATGCTACATAACAGTAATTATTATAATTACTGATTAATCACAAAGACAACAGAATAAGGATTACAATATGTATTTTCAATGTGAAGGCATTCCCATTACTTTTCCACATTAATTACTATACAGTTAGAATTCAATTAATTAATTTCCATTGTGTTATATTTAATCATATGTTAACACTTTAGCTACTGGAATATTATTGACTATTCATAAAATCACTAATCTCAAAAGAAATAATGAAACCTTTTAAACAATGAAAGACATTGCTATCGCTATTACAAAAGTTATTAAAAAATGCTCAGCTATTAAAAATTGACCAGTTAGGAACTGTTAAAGAAGTGTTAAATAATCACTGGTAGGTGAAGTGTTAATCGACACTGTTACACTCCGACGCACACGCACTTTCGAAACACCCCGTAGATTTCTAATGTTTCTGTGATTTTCATCGATCGCAACTTTTTTCTCATGCAAAGTAGAAGAGATCGTGTTTCGTATATTTATCAGTCTATTGTTTTAGAGGTATTCCCTTTCGTCAAGCATACTTGTCGCGTGGGACCAGAAGAATGTAAAGTGCATGCTGGGGACTGCGCTGAATACGCGAGGTTACGGGAATGCTGTTGTCATTCCTATTTAGCTTCTTACTGTAAGTATTACTTTCTGAATTACACCTTTCAAGCCTGTACAATAATTAACGAAAATACTTGGTTGTCGATGTACACTCGTGTCCATAAATCACTGGACAACTTCCATTATTGTCGGGGAAATAAACACTGTGACATTATCCTAAGTTTATTATGTGATCATTTTCACAATTTAACTATAGACAATTTTTCGAAAATTGGAATTGTAGTGTTTAAATACTTTTTGAATCCAGTGTATATATGTTATTATTACAAGGTAATGTAAAATAGTCACTTTTAGTGCATTCAGTGTTAAAAGTTTGTAAGATTATTTTGCTGATACTTTTTAGACATTTTTACGAGTTGCTTTTATTTGTAAAATGTTTATTTATTCAAATCATGTACAGCGAGAAAGGGGGGAAATTATTTGATTGCATTACGGGTTCACACTTCACACCACGGTAGATAGAATGGCGTCATCTTGAACTTCCGGTCATCGAGTACAGCTGTTTCACGGGTCATTGATCGGCGACTCTCCTGAGAAGTGGGAAAAATTTCGAAAGGTTTTTAATGGACCCTTGTTCAATGAACCTATTTTTATAGTATTATCGTGATTAAACTGTGAGGCGTATAAATTAGAATGCATCGCGCGATAAATCCAAATGTTATCGTCATTGAAATGGTTCAAAGAAGATACGATTTGTCGTACAGTTGTACAATCGTGTTTAACATAAACTCTTTGAAGTATAATGGGACAATAAATCGATACAATTGTGTAATTGTTAAATGATCGTCTGATAGGATTTGCTGTATGTCTTTGAGAGGTACACGATAGCTTTTGTTAAGAGTCTGTTTTCCCTAGTTATTATTAGAAATACTTGTACAAAATGTCTTCCCATAGTTTTCATCCATTTTTGTTTTACGCTTTAACACTTGAGCTGATTTACCCCCTGACCAGTATCAAATCAAACTTGTGACGAAGATTTCAAACACGATGTACTAGACTTAAATATTATTAATTTCCTTTATGTCGAAATAAAAATTTAGTCTCCTGGTATCAATATTTGAGCATTAAAGAGTAAATGTAAATCTGACTGTACACGAATGATTGTAGAGGGTTACACAACTTATTCTGTTCTCGAATGACAGAGAAGAGTTAGACTTCCTTTTGAACTTTAAGGAAAAAAAATTATCTTATCAAAGTCCATACGGGTTCGTATGGGATTCTCACATGTTCGTCTGAAACTGTTGAATGTTCTTGAATATGCAAACCCCATTCAATTAAAATGTGTAGTTCATTTTGCTTCGAGTTTAATAATCAATATTTGTAATTATGATTAAATAAAACTTATATTTTCGATGAAACGTTTAATTATAGCAGAATTAATTAATTTACATTTAGGTAAAACAATATCTTAATTTTTATTCCAAAATATTTATAATATTTCATTTTTTATTATCGATTTAGTATGTATCTTACATGTTTAAGTTGAATTCGTAAATCAACTTAATATCATAGGTATTATGACGACCAATAGAAAAGTACACGCACCTAAAATAATATAAACAAATTTCCCGACTTGTTATTAACAAAATGTTTGATTTCAGGGAAACATTTGGCGAATAATGCACGGTCGTATGCAGACACATGCGTTACAAAGTTCCTGGCGATATTAGTGGTGCTCAGGTTACTCGCATAACCGACAAAAATACCAAATATTTTGTATAATACGAATTATTCTAATAAATTATTTTTCCATGAAAATACCGGAAGTACAACGAAATCGAATTTGTACAGATTTGATAACATTTGCGCTTTTACAAACGTCACAGAACAATCAAGTTTCGAGCCATTTGACAAATTGAGTACAAACGTGTCTTTAAACATTTTCTTTAACAATAATTCCAGTTACCTTCCCCTATCAATTACCTGCTATTCTCAAAAACTTTCGAGTTTCTGATTTTGCCATTATAATTGACGTATTGCGTAGCACGTGAAACATTGTGGGTCTCGTAAATCTATTAAACATGTACGTAAATAATATTCCAAATACTATTTTTTGTGATATGTATATAATGTAAGAAGAAAATAAAAAATCACAGAAAAGTGTATTTTCTTATTCAATTACAATTTTACAATTTTCTTATATTTTATATGTATATTCGTAGCATTGGTTCGGTTTATTCATATTTTTCATATGTATTTACACAATTATGTTTGCAATTAAATGAAATATGATTTTCGTTCGTTTGTGTGTACCTATAATAGAGTTTGTTTATTTGAAGAAGTTCCGATTAATAAAGTAGCAATAAAAACTTTGGTATAAATAACAACGCTTCGTAATTCTCTTCATTATTTTCTATATAAGCAACCGAATGTGTCGAGAACATAAGGATGATAATAACGACTAATCAACATTAGCAAATACGAATTTGATGTTAGTGGAAACGAATGAATTTAAACCTGTCGTTAAATACGGCCTATCGATGTAAATATTTATGAAAGTTAATGTCGGTCAAATCGGTTAGAAGAGAATACCCAAGAAGTTGTTGGAAAGGTTAGTATCGGCGTCTTCAGTGTAACCGATCTTCGTGGTAATAACGTGACACGTAGTCTTACAGCGATTGAAACGACTCGTTATAGTTTATTTAAACATCGAGAATTTATTTGGGACAAGATCTCATAAAGGAGCGAGCCTCGGATATCTAAACGAACAGTTTAACATCCTTCGAATCGTGCTTTTCCAGATTTAACTCTCGGTACACTGCATTCTTATGTGAGCGAAGTGGATTATCGAAAACGATGATGCCATCATCAAAAGCACAGGAAAATTCCATACGTTTTATGACACCGTGCGGGCCATCGAAAAGTTATCTGAAGCCTCCAGCACGGAAATTATGGCAGGATGTGGGCAATCTACAAATTCCCAAAGCGATATCGGAAAAGCATAGAAATCCGGAGGAGGAGAAATGGAACGAACTCCATTCTCCGCAATTCGTCGATTTTGCCCATTTACCAGAGATCGGCGACTCGTTTTTCAGTACGTTCAAGTCCTTTAAGGATGTTCTGGAGGTATATAAAAACGCAACAAAATTTTTGAAAATTTGACAAGATATAATTCTTACTAAATTAATGCAATTACGAAAGTTTGGGTTTGATTCACTCCACCGTTTAAGAATTATAGCAACTTAAAGTTTGCACATTTTAACACGTCTTCTTATGGAGAATTCATAAAATTCCACTTCAAACCCTATTTAGACCTTGAAAAAACGCAACTAGAAACTCCAATTTTTTTAAATATAGTAAAAATTATGTAATTAATTATGTTCAAAATTGATTAGGATTCACTAAACAGTTACAGAGCAAAAAATTATAAACTGTTACAAAACGTCAAATTTATCGTGTTGTCATCTCAATAATAACTACGAATATTACTTTCTGAAGTATTTTTAATTTATTTAAATATTTATTTTTAACTTTTTATTGCGTAATTATATATATTGAATATCACAAATTTATTATCTTGAAGTTCAAATCAGAGGGTACAATTATTCGCAAAAGTTACTTACAATTTTTTATAATATGAAGACACTTTGATTAAAAAATAAATATAACATGAAATTCACTAATTAAACGAAAGCTTTTTAAATTAATCTATTTTTTAAATGCAAAATATACTCATGAATGGCTTTCATTGCCAATATATTGATGGATTTCGAATTTCTTGTACTTTTGTGTCCCATTGTACCTCCAGAACATCCTTAACGTTTCGAACATTGAAAACAATATTGATTATTAAACATTTGACTTGTTTAGGCAAACAGAGAGTGATCGTAAGTACTCCGAAACCGAATAAAGATTGTGGAGCTTCTGCTCATTCGTTTAACGATAACACACTGACTGAGTAAGCATTCGACGTGCGCTATTATTTCGAACGTCCCTTTCAGAATGTTTTATAATTTTCTTGTATGCTTTTAGATCTTCAGAACATTTCTCTTTATCTCCAATAGATGTTGTTTTGCCAAACAAACAATGGAAAAACGATAACGATATAAACGACCGAACTATGCAACAATCAGTGAACGACGACACCGTTCTGGCAGTGGTATGATATTGAGATTTAATTGATCGATCAAATCGTTCACAATAAAGACCGGGGCGAACGTTTCAGGAAACGAACGAGCCGGAAAAATCCGAGGAAGTGAAGGAACCAATAAACGTTGCCACAAGTTCGGCTAAGTTCTACGGTCGAGATGCATGCAAACAAGAGAATAAACCAGAACGTGTTAAAAAGGTATATGTAGTTGACTACAATATGTGTAAACATTGGGACAATTTATTAATTTGTTTCTTATCTACAGAATGTAGAGGAAGAGAAAAACCCGTGGGTGTTTCGTGCAAAACCGGTTCCTACGTATCTGAAACTTCGAAAGCTCGAAATTAATAAAAATAAAAATAAAAATACGGAGAAAATGGACTGCGACACCACTAGTAAAGAACAGAAGTTAAAAAGTTCTGACAAAATTAAGAAGAACACGGATGTAAGTATAATATACGGTTCAAAGTGATTCTTTTTTTCGTGTTTCTTGATAGACGCAAACTTCACGTTCCTGATCGTTGAAACATAATATTCTTTCTGCGTAAACTGATGCAGATTTGGAAGAAACCACCGTTAGTACCGTGTCTAGCGTCGAGGAATTTAAGCCCACCGAAAAGTCCATTCCTTCGGACAAAGAGACGAGCGGAAGAAAGAATAAGATTCAATGCAACTCTGAAAGAGAAAGAGACGAGAACGCAACAACAGAGGAAAATGGTAATTTAAATACTAATACTACTAACAATAATCATTTTATAATACTCATTAGATTTAATAAAATGGTATTCGTATAAAGCTACAAGTTTTTATGACGAAAAAATAGGATTTTGAGGCTATAAAGAAGGAAGAAGAGGAACAAACTGCGCTCCTAAGAAAGCTAACTGTTATTAAAGCGCAACCCATTCGGAAGTACAAAATGGACCTCCCAAAGATAGAAAAACGGCCATTGACTGATCCCCAAACCCCGATGACATTAAAACGACGTCGAATAGATCCCAAGTAAGCAATCTATTCTTGATTTGGTGTGAATGTGACACCAAACTTTGCAAGCAAATACCGACCCATCTGTTTCTGCATTAGGCTCGGTATTTGGCGACAGGTTTTGGTCTGCAGATTCAGAGCAAATAAGGACCAAATCCCCTGTTCCAAATATGTCTTGGCACCAAGATAGCCGCCTTTTGCTAGCAAAGAACGATTGCAGACCGATTACAGATTTGGTCTTAATCAGCTCGAGGCAGATTTTAATAAATAATTTAAATTAATGCAATTCTTATCTTAGATCCTGCAATCTAGGATAATCTATTTTATATGATGATACGAATAACAGTATTTCATAAACGGCGATGAAATGAAAAAAATTGTACAAAATATTTTGATGAAAATAAATTATTTTTGATGAATAAAATGTTTTTGACGAATCAATTAAAATTTTCTCTTTGAATATATATTAACGTGCTTCCACATTCCACACATAGGCACAGGCACGTGCAGAATGTATATTTGTGACTTTATAATATTTTAATTTTAACTATTGGTAACTTTTACCATGCTAAATATGGATATAGGTTCTGTTCCATGCTAAACCTGGGTATGCTCTGTCTCTGTCTATACTGACAAATGTGATTTTCTTCGAAGTAAAAAGTTTGACTAAAATGCGTTACTTTGATCATCCAGCAATAATTTTTCAAAATTTGTTTTGCTTTGATTTTGCAAAAAAGGAATGTATTACATGCGTATGTCACTGAAATATTAATAATAATTTACCAAAAATTCGTAGCATGCTTGTCTCGTGGTCTCGTTTTGTACTCTTCCAGTACTTCCCGCCAATAATAGTGCCTCACTATTTACCATAGTTTCTCAACAATATAGCGATATACCCCCAGATAACCAAAGCTGCCGGGCAGCATATGTCGCGTTCTGTATGCGCTGCTGCCGCGGTGCTGCCCGGAGAATTCTGCCTCGCCGTAAGAGGGCAGTACGGTCGCACTAATTTTCGAATGCCGTACAGTGTACAGTGTACAGGCACAGGCTCTGTGGGTGGGGTCTCTCGTCGGTGCGGTAATACAGAGCTCGTCGCGCTAATGTGGAACTTCCACATTTAGATGTCGGTAAAGTAAATTTTCCATTGTACAAATGTGTAGCAGCAGCAGCAGCAGTCTTCCTTTTTACCGACAAAATTAATATTTATTTAAATTACATACTCTACATACTACATTAACATATTACAATAGAAGCTGCACAAAGTGCAAATAAAATGAATCTTGTCATTTTTATATAAGGAAATATTATATCAGTTACTCTTAGGGCTCGGTAGGTTTAGTGTTAAAACGTCTTCATGCAAAAAAAGAAAGTGTCGTAGAAGGGAAAAGAAAATTTATATTTTTTGTATGGATACATTTATTTTGATGCTTAAATATTGATAACAAACGAATCAAATTTTATTTCGTCGAAATGGTAACGTGGACCATGGACCGCTCCCCTCAGCCGCTGGTTTCGCCTTCCTTGACGTATTGTCATTGTCGACAGCCCTGTTTGTGTTGATGATTATTCGATTGCGTACACACACAGAAGCATACCTCAACTCTGTCGACGCCGACGCGTTCTCCCGATTTTCAGGTTTCCAAAGTTTCGAACGCATGAGTCGGAAAATCGGAATCTGGAGACAGCGCGCATTTTTTTATGCACTCCGTCGCGATCCAAGAAGCGACCCGTGCAAAGTTTCAGCATTAATTTAAAAAAAAATTCATCGTTCTATCTCTTTTCTATCGAAAGTTCTTCGATTTTAACACAGAATTCATCGGGCTCGTTCCGCTGCGGCGACCCCGGCAGCTGCCCGGGTCGCTGCCGGGGTCGCCGCAGCGGAACGAGCCCGATGAATTCTGTGTTAAAATCGAAGAACTTTCGATAGAAAAGAGATAGAACGATGAATTTTTTTTTAAATTAATGCTGAAACTTTGCACGTGTGTGTACGCAATCGAATAATCATCAACACAAGCAGGGCTGTCGACAATGACAATACGTCAAGGAAGGCGAAACCAGCGGCTGAGGGGAGCGGTCCATGGCCCACGTTACCATTTCTACGAAATAAAATTTGATTCGTTTGTTATCAATATTTAAGCATCAAAATAAATGTATCCATTCCTTCTACGACACTTTCTTTTTTTGCATGAAGACGTTTTAACACTAAACCTACCGAGCCCTAAGAGTAACTGATATAATATTTCCTTATATAAAAATGACAAGATTCATTTTATTTGCACTTTGTGCAGCTTCTATTGTAATATGTTAATGTAGTATGTAGAGTATGTAATTTAAATAAATATTAATTTTGTCGGTAAAAAGGAAGACTGCTGCTGCTGCTGCTACCACCGACGAGATACTGTTAAAGACTGCCAGCCTTACGGGACATTGTCGTCGAAGTAAGAAACAGAAAGCCACCGACGGCATCTCGTCGGTGTAGAAGACCACTGAGGAGATTCTTGTCGGTGAATCATCACGGAACCATATCGGTTATTATGAAATGTTACATTCTCCGACGAACGTATTCAAATATTTCAGACAATATTTTGGCGTTGATTTCTAAAATATTGAAATAAAATTAATATCGAGGACAAAAAATTCCAAGAAATATCTTCAAATTTCATATGAGATACCACAATTTTTAATATAAAAATATTTCATAAACGAGCATTATTTCCTTCACTTGTTTTTATACATAATTGTTCCAAAAATCGATCTGGGGGAACAGAAGTATGTTGAAAAACAGAGTAAGATCAAGAGTTAGATCAAGACTTTACTGTAAAAAATTACGTGGAAAAAATGTGACGGGAGTGCTTGTCGACATCGTTGGTAAAAGGAATTATTGTAAATATTAACCAGTTCGAAATGATAAATTTATCAGTGTATTGTGTTCAATAAATTAATGCGTGCGAATATTCGTGGTTTAAAAGTTATTCTGTACCTCGAGTTCTATTACCTACTTTTACTAAAAAATTAGATGGCAAGGTGGTCAAGAGGGTGCTTGTCGACATCGTTGGCAAAAGGAATTGTTATAAACATTAAACACCCAGAAATAATAAATTTATCAGTGTATTGTGTTCAATAAATTAATGCGTGCGAATATTCATGGATTAAAAGTTATTCTGTACATCGAATTCTATTACCTACTTTTACTAAAAAATTAGATGGCAAGGTGGTCAAGGGAGTGCTTGTCGACATCGTTACAAAAGGAATTGTTATAAACATTAAACAGACAGAAATAATAAATTTATCAATAATTACTATCACGACGATCGAAATCGATCGATATTAGATGGAGCGGGGGGAGTTGCGCATCGCTACAAAGGTGCGCGCGCCTGAACTCGGCGAGCGCGCTCAGTCAGTCAGACGGGCCAGGGATTCCGGCAGGAGCGCTCGGGCGCCGGGACCAGGAGAGGACCTGGGGAGGACCAGAGCCTGACCAGAGACCACCCTGGGAGTGACCAGTGACTGATCAGAGATTTACCAGTGCTTGATTTCCAAGTGATTTCCAAGTGAATTACAAGTGAATTCCAAGTGAATTCCAAGTGAATTACAAGTGAATTACAAGTGAATTACAAGTGAATTACAAGTGAATTACAAGTGAATTACAAGTGAATTACAAGTGAATTACAAGTGAATTACAAGTGAATTACAAGTGAATTACAAGTGAATTACATGTGAATTACATGTGAATTACATGTGAATTACATGTGAATTACATGTGAATTACGAGTGTTTTACGAGTGTTTTACGAGTGATTTACGATGGATATACGAGTGATTTACGAGTGATTTGCGAGTGACTGACCACCTGGCTGACCCGTGATTTACCAGTGACTGACCACCTGGCTGACCAGTGACTAACCAGAGGCTGCCAAGTGTTTATTCGCCTTGCTGACTAGTCTACTCCACCTGCACCACTTTCAACAATGGTAAGTCTCAACAATTTTATTTTTATTTGTGAGTGTTATGTGCTTTACAGCACAGGGTGGGCCAAGGGTTCTAACATGCTTCTGTTGATTACCCTTGGCCCACCTTCAACAATTTTCTCCGTCAACTGTCAATTCAACGAACACCGTCGATTATTATTTCTCATAACCTAATTGAAATTTCCACCGGAACTTTCAATCTTCTAAAAATGTATATTTCTGATTTAAAATTGGTATTCCTTCGAATGGATATCCATCAGGGGCTCACTCGCGGATAGGGAAACCGTGAGTGAGTACGGGGTGTCGCGTCCCCGGGGCAACCCGAATCGCTTATAGGCCGCACTCGTGTGCGGGGTATGTAGGCCGTACTCATGTACGGGGTTTATAGTTGCTTCTCATCGAATCTTCAGTATCGTCGTTTTTGTTTCTCGATTTCTAATTGAGTTCTGAACTTTTACAAGTTCCTCTTGGTATGCGGGGTTATTTTGGCTCTCGTGAGCTTGTGTTAGGTTGGCTCTCGAGAGCTGGTTAGATTTGCACTCGTGTGCGAGGTATGTAGACCGTACTTGTGTACGGGGTTCATAGTTTCATCCCGTCGTATCTTCACTATCGTCATTTTTATTTCTAACGTCGACGAAGAGGATACATCGATCGAAGAACATACATCGAACGAAGAGGATACATCGAACGAAGAGGATACATCGAATGAAGAGGACACACCAACGAAGACTGCGGCGTATTTTTAAGTTAATTATATTTGCTGAGCAATTATTGTCTTAGCGTCACCCCCGAACCAGAGCCTTCTGCTCTGGTGCATGTTTCTTCTTTGCGAATCAAAGCCTTCTGCTTTGATTCTTCCCTCTTGTGCGACTTAGTTTATTTGCCGACAATAATTGCTCGATTTGCGTGCGTGCGTTAATTATTAAGATTGTATATCGTCGTTGTATATATGTCGAGTAATTATTGCCATAACTTCACTTTGCTCGGCTCGTTTTTTTGACTCCGACACAGCCTTCTGCTGTGTCGGACCTTGCTTGTATGTACCAGACCGGTTGGTACCGGTATTCGGCGTGGATACATTGAGAGTGGGTGGTTGAGAGGCAGTGTTCATCGTGTTACACTGTTAAGTGAAAAATCCTCTCTTTTGTAATACCACCAAAGTCATCTCAACGTTTCGTTGTTTGGTGGCAGGTGGTTTTAGGAGTAAATGGGATATCGTTTGAACACGTCTCTTGGCCATCGCTCTTGGTGAGGACACGTCGGGTATCGTTGCTGGCCGGAATTGGGCTGCAAGCATTGTACGCGTCGCGTCACCCTCGAACCAGAGCCCTCTGCTCTGGTTCGCTCTTGTTTCTCTCTTTGAAAGAATCAGAGCCTTCTGCCTGATTCGCCTTTTGTCCCCCGTGGATCGGAGGCTTCTTCTCCGATTCACACCTTTTGCTCCGCAATAATTACTCGACATACTGCGTTAATATAAGTTCGTCGTTGTTAGGAAAGGGAGCCAGAAGGAATATTGAATTCGTTCTGACTTCCTTTCCGGGTCTTTTGTGCAGCAACCTCCTCGTGGTAAGACCTGGGCAATCGGTATTATCCTCTATTTGTCAGAACTTCTGGTATCTTACAAATAGAGGATAATATCGAGCTAATAGCTGCACACTTAGAATTTCAGTTTATATTGTATACTAGAATGTAAGACATGCTAGATGTAAAAACAAATGTATTGAAAGATTTTCAATAAAGATTTTGTAAATCAATATCCATGATTATTTCAAACCTATTCCCTTCCATAACATTTTGCAATATCACCTTCCCTCAAAACAAAACTTTTCGAGTTGGTTTATTTGATTTTTCTATATGTATATTAACGCGAATAATAATAGATTACTTCCAGCTATTATTGTTCTGCCACTTTCCCCAAGTGCCCCTATACAAAGTAGCACGGTCTAGTTTTAGTGAATATTAGTAGGGCTAAATCCACATACCTACACTGCTAACGGAGTCGTACGTAGTTCACGAGCAAACGTTCTATTTAGGTAGAGAGCGCGGAATCACCGTCGAGTATCTCGTCGGTTGTGGAACTTTTAGTGACGTGGTATTTCAGATCACTGTAAGTTCCACGTTATCCCCGCGCCCGGTCGCGCCCGGTTACTGGTCTCGCTGACTTATTAATAAAAGTGTTAGCATCGAATTGGTATTTTAAACATTACAGTTTCTCTTTCTTTTCACTTGCTATCCTCTTCCATGTCTTACCCATAACCGTCAATGAAACCATTAAATAAAGTTGAAATTACATTATCGTGTTTGGTATCATTTTAATTAGAAAAATGCCAGAAATAAGTTGGTGAAAGTCCCATAAAAGCCTAATGGAAATTAAGAAGTTTGAGTACTCGATTCACTGGAGTCAATGTGTTCACACCGATATACCCGAGCCGACATTAATCGTTGCCGCCGTGCGGAGCGACTCGGCCGACTCGGCGTTGACAGGCAGTGGAATGGGTAGGCACGTCGCAACGAGCGCATAGACGATTCATCGCAACGAACGAGCATTTACTGTATACAATTATGAAAGTTTAAATTATCAATAATGCTTGATTCAATAACGCTGTCGCTGGTCTTTCAAGTTCAGCGCTCGTCGGGCCTCGTCGCCCTTTATTCGAGCTGGCAAAAGTTATTTGAAGATTTATTCGAAGCCTTCGAATAAAAGATGAAAGATAAAAGATAAAAAAATTATTTGAAGTTCGAAAATTATCTTTATTCGTCGGACAAATTTTCGTATAATAAAATTATTTATTCGAACCTCGACGAACAAAGATAATTTTTTCATCCGTCTAGCGATTCATCTTTAACGTTGAATAAAGTTTTCATTTTCATCTGTATGTATCTTTATTCGACTTTGAATAATTTTCTGACAATGAGCCGCATTCGAATGCTATAGCAAGGATCGAGCTGTCAAAGACTGGAGAGCGCGTTACAATGTAGTACATATCGCCCAATGACCAAAGCAGGGATCGACGAATGAAAACCTGTATTGAACGAAACTGGGTATCGTTAAGTACAAATGTGATTAAAAAATTATATAAATCTATACCAAAACGTTTTTCCCAAGTTCTACAAACAAAAAGAGGAGTTACAAAATATTAAGACATTATTTTTTTATACATATACTTTATTTTTTAGTTATTCTAAGGTCACAAAATACAAACTACAAAATATAAAATACAAAAACTATAAAACAAAAAATATAAAATAAAAAATATAAAATACAAAACTATAAAACAAAAAATATAAAATACAAAAACTATTAAACAAAAAATATAAAATGTAGATTACAAAAACTATGAAATATATAAAATACATAAAACTACTTAATTAATAAAAACGGGGTGGATAGTAGATGGAGGGTGGTGGGTAGGTGGGATAAGTGGGGGTGGGATATGCCGCGATAGAATACGTTGAGGGAGGGTACGTGGGGGGAGGGTACGTGGGGGGAGGGTACATGGGAGGAGGGTACGATGGGGGTGGGTATGCAGGGGGAGGATACGCGGGGAGAGGGTACGCGGGTGGAGGGTACGTAGGTGGAGGGCACGCAGGTGGAGGGTAGGTGTGGGGAGGGTACGCGGGCGAAAAATTTGTGGGGGGAAGATAGGCTAGTCGTCTCCGCTGGGCCTCCTGCCTTTTCATTTTTTTTTTTTTTTTTTTTCTCAAGTGATTCATACTGTAGCCGCCCAGGTGGTTCGGAATCCACCTTAATAAACTGTAGGTCCTAAAGCTAAGTTAGTTATAGATTATAGTTATAAGTTATAGTTATAAGCTATAGTTATAAGCTATATATAAGTCGTCGCTAATGACCAAAGTAGTCGATGCGACGTAAAAACACAATACATATAACTAACTTTTCATTTTTTTAAAATGGGTGTTTACTGCCCTCCGTGCAGCTTCATTGATTCTCTGAAATTCATACAAAATTACATTATTAATATAATACATATACATATGATACAGAACAAGTTAATTATAAGATATATAATACGGTGATTAGCAAAACAAGTAGTTTCCGAAAAAATTGAGACAAAGGTTAGAACAAAATAAAAATTTTTTTTTCGAAATTTGTGAACTGAAGTGTGTTTTGATTATCTTCTATTAATAAACATTAACGAAAAATGAATAAAAAAAAATTTTTTAATTGCATATTATTTTACAGGAAATTGCCTACATTTCTTTTATTAGAATAAAATTTTCAGGTTCGACTTTATCAAGGGTAAAGGTCTTATAAAAAGAATTATGTTTCGGAAAGTTGCTTGAGGATGAACAAGTTGCGTGGACCACCCTGTATAACAATATCATTACATACCTTTAAATTCGGACTAGCCATAATCGGCGTCAACACCGATGTCGTTGTCGGTGACGTCGGCGGCGACGGCGATGTCATCGTCGTTGTCGTCGTGGACGTCGTCGTCGACGAACCAATAGTTGTGGTCGCCATTGTATTTTAGTCTTTGTGTAAAAACATAAATTATTATAAAATTATTAAAACAGTATAATAATGAATTAATATGTATTGTTTATAACGTATGACTATGTTTATAGACTATAGTAATTTAGAATAGATTATAGAATTATTCAGGTAAAGATACATACTTACATTTCTGATTGCGAACAAAGTTTCCCGCTGTCATCCGTCTTCTGCGGATGGAGAAACAGATAACAGATCTGACTGCTCGTTCCGTCAATTTCGGACGGCCCGAGCGTTTCGAACGGCCCGAGCGTTGGGCGGCTGGTGACTCGACTTCGTAGCTCGTCGGCCGGGTTCGGAAAGAATGGGACAAGTTCGGGCGAGCGAGCTATCGCAATACCCGAGATTTACCTCTGCGTTCTTATGTTCTTAGTTCTTATGAAATAGAAATAGGTAATGGTAATAAGTAATAATAGTATTTCTTTCATAGCTTATAATTTATAACGTAATTTTTAATATACTTGGTTTTTTTATAATTACATTAGGTATATTAATTAACAATCATTAAACTTACAGAAATTCTTAAAAGATAATATACAATAAAATAACAAAATAGAAGTGAACTGAAAATAAAATCATATAAATTCTATGATTTTATTGTATATTATCTTTTAAGAATTTGTGTAAGTTTAATGATTGTTAATTAATAAGTTATGTAACAGTTAATAAAAACAGCAATCCCTAAAAATTTTTAAACTTTCTAGGCGTATGTAACTGCGTAAGGATATTTTTATGATATTATCGTACATATGCAAGTTCATTCGGAACAAATTGGTTTTTTGAGCTTTTTCACGTGTAAGGTGCTTCATTTCAAATTTTAATACGAGTAAAGATTATGCGAATGTTTGCCGAATATATATACCTAATGTAAAAAATCGCGCCATCCTGGAAGTTATTTGAATCCTTCAATTAAATAACGGCTCCTATATCCTATAACGGATACATAGAGATATATGTATAATGCTTATTTTAATTATGTTGTCAGAATGAAGATTTTGTAAAATTTTTCCCTATAAGTGTGGTTCTGCAGATATTACCAACTCGATTTACGCCATTACTATTATTTACAGCGAGAACTATGTACATGGTGATTAAATGGTTCCAAGAGATGCACAGAATGGTGTTATTCTTTCTTTTTGTAGGTGAACGCGTCAAGGACTTATGAAGGTCAACTTTGATTTTTGAAACGAAACCGTGTGGTTTTATGTATCAATCGATGCAGCATTTTGCTTTCTATAAAAAGATTAGTTTAGTAAAAAATTATTAGTTTTATAGATATATTAATGTAAATATTGCAAAGAAAACCTCGGATAAAGAATACAGTTTATGCAGAAGATTTTCTCGATATGAAGGAACGTATCATAAACGATTGTTGTAAAATATCGACCGAGATCTTGAAGGTGGAGATGTAAATAGACGTTGCATTAAACCCTTTTTGTAAATAGATATTAAAAAAATTAAGTTATTATTAGCAAGAAAAAGTGAGGGTTTCTTAGCAATATTTAAATTAAAATAACTTTTAAACTAATGATTTTTCGACATATACCTATACGTTAATACTTTTTTTTATAGATAATGAAAAACTGCATCGATTGGTGCATAAAAACATGTGGTTTCATTAAAAAAATCAAAGTTGACCTTCCTAAGTCTTTGACGCGTCCACCTACAAAAAAGCTCATAACACCACTACGTGCATCTCTTGAAACCATTTAATCTCTATCTAAACATTTCGCGCTGTGAATAATAATAATGGCGTAATATATGGTGGTTACCGCCTTTTTGGCTCAAGTTTTTGTTAGTTTTCAGTTATTTTTATATCGTTATGGGTCATTTAAAAAAAGCTATTATTTGCGCAAGCGTTGCCGAAAACCAACCCATAAATAAATCCGAAACTTTGAAATTGAACCCAAACCTAATCCACAACCTAATCTAAAACCTAACCCAAACCTAAACCAACTGACTAGGTCTGGTGTAAAAAATCAAACTTTCATTATCATTTGTAGTAAAAAGTTCACGCGGTATATGTATAGATCGTTTGCTGCTCGTCGTGATGTATCTGTAGAAACAATTGACTCTTGATGCATACGCGCGCTACAGACAGTTTTTCGCGAATATCTCAGAAACGAAAAAGTTGTTCGAAATGTTGAGTTTTACAACATATTTAAATTTTATCAAAATCAGCAAGATGTTACCTTTTATGCACAATTACCATAATTTTATGATTTTATTTTTAAAGTCTTGTCCAAACTGACGGACAATTGTCCGCAGACAGTCCGCGTACAGTCCGGATACCCTTTTTAAAATTGTACATTGATTTACTAAATGACGTGTAAAACAGATTTTATAAAAATTACAATTGGTAGGAATTACATGAAAAAATAAAAGACTTTTTAAAAATTTTTTATTTCAATTCGCAATGAAAATTTAAAATGTGTCTGTACATCTACGAATCTACGTTAATGATACACGTACTGAAAATTTCATTAAAATCGGTTGACGCAGAAGAAAACAACACGCATTGAAATTGAAAGCTGGGATTGAAAACTGTTATGAAAACCGAGATGATGTTATAACTGTTACGAGAATATCGGTTCTGGCTTATATCGGTTACGGTTCCGGTTTCGGTTCTGTCATTTTGAATTCCGTATTGTGTTCGGCCTTATATATTTATTATTTAAGTAGTTATTTATTGTTATTTATAATGTAAACAATTTTTGAATAAATAAATGTTTATAATTTGTTTCTATACAGCAAATGTTCGATAGACGCGAACGCCTCGGGGGGATTTCTTCGCATCTATCGTATAGGGGAACTATTTTGTGGAACTTCAAAGGCCGATCCGAACGTAGAGAAGGACTGCGCGTGTAAAGCGAGACCACGCGTGGTCCTTTCAACTGCGCCGGCGCGGGCCTTTCAACTGTGCCGGCGACTGCGACTCTCCGCGTCTCTTTCTTTTCATCGTCAATTAAACCACTTAAATTATATCGTGTTTGGTATCATTTTGCATTAGAAAAATGCCAGGAATATGTTGGTGAAAGTTCCATAAAAAAATAATGAAAAATAAAGAAGATTAAATATTGGTGTTACATTGTGATGACGCACGGGCGTTTGAACTATGCCGACGACTGCGATTCTCCGCGTCGCGTTAGTAGTGGTTCACACCGATATACCGAGCCGAGATCAGTGTATTAAGTTGGAGGGGATATTTTTTTCGCATGTATCGTATAGAACTTTTCGCGTCTATCGAACATTTACTGTATTCACTATCTGAATTATTATTTCAATGATAATTTATTGTTAAAATAACTGTTTAAAAAAATTATTATGGAAATTATTGTGGAAATAATTGTAATTCAAATAATAAATATAGAGCTTGAGCTTGACATATGTTGTCAAGGACAACATTCTGAGTAATCCTCAAGAAGTTTTAGCCGGTGTTAGTTGTTTATTAAAAAGTTATAAACAAAAGAAGTTTTCAAAATATAGCAGTTATTTTAAGTAATAAAGGCTGCAACGATATACTGAATTGACATATGATATCAAGGTCACCTTTCTAAGTAACCTCCAAGAGGTTTTAGCCGTCAGCTCGTTTTTTATTAAAAAGTTATAAACAAGAGAAGTTTTGGTAATTATTTAGAAAGAGAGATACTCCTCTCCGATTTTGATAAAATTTGAACAACTTTTTCCTTTTTACATATAGGATATTCGCAAAAAAACTATTGCTAATACTGTATAGAATTTTTCGTATTCTTGCACGCTCCGTGGCAACATTATTATACTCAGAATCACGGCGATCAAAAGCAGGTGCGCCTGAACTCGGCGCGCACTCTGTTAGTCAGACGGGCCAGTGATTCCGGCAGGAGCGGTGGGGCTCCGCGACCAGGAGGATCTGCGGAGGACCGGCGGAGGACCGGCGGAGGACCGGCGGAAGACCGGCGGAGGACCTGCGGAGGACCGGCGGAGGACCAGGGACAAACCTGCGGAGGACCAAGGACAGACCTGCGAGTGACTGACCAGAGGCTAACCAGAGGCTAACAAGTGGTTTACTAGCGATTTACCTGTGATATACCAGTGCGATATACCAGTGCGATATACCAGTGTGATATACCAGTGCGATTTACCAGTGCACTTTACCAATGCGCTTTACCAATGCGATTTACCAGTGCGATTTACCAGTGCGATTGAACAGTGGGATTTATCAGTGCGATTTAACAGTGGGATTTATCAGTGTGATTTAAACAGTGCGATTTAACAGAGTGATTTAACAGTGCGATTTAACAGTGGGATTTATCAGTGCGATTTAACAGTGGGACTTATCAGTGCGATTTAACAGTGCGATTTAAACAGTGCGATTTAACAGAGCGATTTAACAGTGCGATTTAACACTGTGATTTATCAGTGCGGTTTATCAGAGCGGTTTAACAGAGCGGTTTAACAGTGCGGTTTAACAGTGCGGTTTAACAGTGCGGTTTAACAGTGCGGTTTAACAGTGCGGTTTAACAGTGCGGTTTAACAGTGCGGTTTAACAGTGGGATTTATCAGTGCGATTTAAACAGTGCGATTTAACAGAGCGATTTAACAGTGCGATTTAAACAGTGCGGTTTATCAGTGCGGTTTATCAGTGCGGTTTAACAGTGCGGTTTAACAGTGCGGTTTAACAGTGCGGTTTAACAGTGCGATTTACCAGTGTGATTTACCACCGGGCTGACAACCTTGCTGACAACTTGGCTGACCAGTCACTGACCAGAGGCTGACCACTAGTCATCCAGCTGACACAATTTCAACAATGGTAAGTTAAACAATTTTCTTTTTAATTGTGAGGGTTGTCCGCTTTATAGCACAGGGTGGGCCAAGGGTTCTACAATGCTTTTGTTGATTACCCTTGGCCCTCCTACAACAATGTTCTGCGTCAACTGTTAATTCAACGAACACAGTCGTTTATTATTTCTCATATGTTAATTGAAATTTCCCTCAGGGGCTCACTCACGGATAGGGAAACCGTGAGTGAATACGGGGTGTCGCGACCCCGGGGCTACCCGAAGCGCCTATAGGCCGCACTCGTGTGCGGGGTTAGTTTGGCTCTCGTGAGCTGGTTTGATTCGCACTCGTTTGCGACATATGCAGGCCGTATTCGTGTACGGGGTTTATAGTTTATAGTTGCATCTCATCGCATTTTGCGTCATCGTCGTCGTCTGTATTTCTCGTTTTAAATTGGTATTCCTCGGGTCGGAGGTCCCTCAGGGGCTCACTCACGGTTGGGGCCGTGAGTGAGTACGGGGTCTCGCGTCCCCGGGGCTCCCGAAGCGCTTATAGGCCGCACTCGTGTGTGGGGTTAGTATGGCTCTCGTGAGCTGGTGTTAGGTTGGCTCTCGTGAGCTGGTTAGATTTGCACTCGTGTGCGAGGTATGTACGCCGTACTCGTGTACGGGGTTTATAGTTGCATCTTATCGCATTTTGCGTCATCGTCGTCGTCTGTATTTCTCGTTTTAAATTGGTATTCCTCCGGTCAGAGCTCCCTCAGGGGCTCACTCACGGGTAGAGAGACCGTGAGTGAGTACGGGGTGTCGCGTCCCTGGGGTCCCGATGCGCTTGTTGCCCGCAACTCGTGTTCGGGGTTAGCTTGGCTCTTGTGAGCTGGTGGGTTAGCCTTGCACTCGTAGGTGCGGGAATTTGTTGTATTTATTGTGTCTAATTATTATTTTAGTTTGTTTCAGCTTTTAGGTTTCCATCAAGGACGAGGACATCAAGGACCAGGACCAGGACCAGGACATCGAAGAAGACCGCCGCGTAGTTTTTTTTTAAATATAGTTCGATTTGCCGAGCAATTATTTTCTTAGCGTCACCCCCGAACCAGAGCCTTCTGCTCTGGGTCATGTTTTATTCTTTGCGAATCAAGGCCTTCTGCTTTGATTCTTCCCTCGTTTTCCGATTTAGATTTTTTGCCTCCATAATTGCTCGGCTCGCGTGCGTGCGTGCGTTAGTTATTAATGCGTTATTTTCAACGACGATAAATATGTCGAGTAATTATTGCCGTAACTTCACTTTGCTCGCCTCGTTTTTTTTCCTTCGACACAGCCTTCTGCTGTATGTACCTGACCAGTTGGTACCGGTATTCGACGTAGATCCATTGAGAGTATGTGGTTGAGAGATAGTGTTCACTTCTGTATTCCACACTCTCTTTCGGTAATTCCACCCACGTTCACCGAAGGTGGCAGGTGGTTGCTTGAGAAGTGGGATACGGTTTGAACACGTCTCTTGGCCATTGCTCTTGGTGAGGACACGTCGGGTATCGTTACTGATTGGAGTTGGGCTGCAAGCATTGTACGCGTCGCGTCACCCTCGAACGAGAGCCCTCTGCTCTGGTTCGCACTTGATTCTCTCTTTGAAAGAATCAGGGCCTTCTGCTCTGATTCGCCTTAAGTCCCCCGTGGATCGGAGACTTCTTCTCCGATTCACACCTTTTGCTCCGCAATAATTACTCGACTTATTGCGTTAATATAAGTTCCTCGTAGTTAGGAAAGGGAGCCAGAAGGAATATTGAATATTCGTTCTGACTCCCTTTCCGGGTCTCTTGTGCAGCAACCTCCTCGTGGTGAGACCTGGGCAATCGGTATTATCCTCTATTTGTAAGAACTTCTAGTATCTTACAAATAGTGGATAATATCGAGCTAATAGCTGCACATTTAGAATTTCCTATAACATTGTATTGTAGAATTTGTGCTTTGCTAAATATAAAAACTTGTGTATTGAAAGATTTTCAATAAAGATCTTGAAAATCAATAACAATGACTATTTCAAATATATTCCCTTCCATAACATTTTGCAATATCACCTTCCCTCAAAACAAAATATATTATTCAAACTGTTTCATTTGATTTTAGAATTAACGCGAATAAGATTACTTCGAGCTACTATTGTTCTGTCACTTTTCACAAGTGCTCCTATAGAAAGTACCACCGGTCTAGTTTTATTGAACATTAGCGGGACTAAATCCATTTACCTACGCTACTGACGCAGTCTTACGTAGTTTTTTGAGCAACCGTTCTATTTAGGTAGAGAGCGCGGAACCACCGACGAGCATCTTCAGATCACTGTAAGTTCCACTTATCCCCGCGCCCACCTGTGCCCACTTTTGGCGCCGCTCAATAGCACAGGGGCTGGCAGTCTTTAACAGTATCTCGTCGGTGCCACGGTGTATTATAGAGGTGTTCGGACTTCTCTCGGAAAGGTGTGATAGATAGAGGCTATTTCCCTGGCAGCCACCAGATGGAATACTAGTCATCTTCACAGTTTGCATATATATACGTGTGAGAATGAGATTGTGTGTAGCAGCGTGCCCATACTAACAATCAGTGTTGCCAGGTCAAGAAAATCGAGGGGAATACAGGTACCCCCTCTCTGATGGCCAGAGTCGTAATATGTGACACGTTGCGCATGCGCGACGGGGATTGAGTGGGACGCGTTGCGCGTGGTGCTGGAATGGGATAGTGGAAGGGGAAAAGTAGGGGAGTAAATGAGTCCAGATTTGGACTCAACTGGCGACACTGCTAACAATAAGTACAGACTGATTGGTACATATCTTAGTATGGACACGCTGCTACACACAATCTTATTCTCACACGTACATGAAAACCGTGAAGATGACTAGTATTCCATCTGGTGGCGGCCATGGAAATAGTCTCTATCCATCACAAAACTTCATCCTTACAGAGGTGCTTAGTCGTAGCAGAGAGTAATGAAAGTGCTCACGCCCGGGGTTTGGCCGTGCCACTTTTGGGTACCATCATCTTCTAGTCCGGACAAGAACCATTCTCCACACTCAGTCCAGACAAGAATGGAGTGGGGGGTGTCCCACTTGGACTCCGACCGATTGGACACGTCCCGATTGGACACGTCCCGATTGGACTGTCCCGATTGGACGCGTTCCTTTTCGACTCCGTGCCGATTGGACTCGTGCCGTTTGGACGCCGCGCCGATTGGACGCCGTGGCGGCTGTATTCATGACGTTTGGATGCCGTAAATTTTATAATCATTGCTTTTCGAAGTTTACATACGGTGATATTGTATTGTGAAATATATTATTAAATATGATTTGGAATCTATTAAATTTGGATCTGAATTTCAATTTTTATGTGTTTCTTGGGACTCGTGCCGTTTGGACGCCGCGCCGTGCCGATTGGACGCCGTGGCAGTTCGATTCATGACGTTTGGACGCCGTAAATTTTATAATCATTGCTTTTCGAAGTCTACATATGGTGATATTGTATTGTGAAATATATGATTAAAAATGATTTGGAATCTATTAAATTTTAAATTATGATTAAGAATCTATTAATGAAAAATAATGATGTACAGCTTCGGAGGGGGGTGATTCCGAAGTCTTACTCCGGAAAGTTTATTTTAAGAGCGAGTGGAAATGACATTAGTCTGGGTTAGGTTTGGCTAGATAACTGAAGTTGTTGTTAATCGGGCGTTGTTAACCATATATTTCACAATACAATATCATCATATGTAGACTTCGAAAAGCAATGATTATAAAATTTACGGCGTCCAAATGTCATGAATCCAACCGCCACGGCGTCCAAAAGGCACGAGTCTGAAGAAACACATAAAAATTAAAATTCAAATCCAAATTTAATAGGTTCCCATATATTTCACAATACAATATCACCGTATGTAGACCATATGTAGACTTCGAAAAGCAATGATTATAAAATTTACGGCGTCCAAACGTCATGAATTCAGCCGCCACGGCGTCCAATCGGCACGGCGTCCAAACGGCACGGCGCGGCGTCCAAACGGCACGAGTACAATCGGCACGGAGTCGAAAAGGAACGCGTCCAATCGGGACGTGTCCAATCGGTCGGAGTCCAAACGGGCATCACTCATATGACCTTGGCGTATAAATGTCCCTGACGTATAAATGTCCTTGGCGTATAAATGTCCCTGACGTATAAATGTCCTTGGCGTATAAATGTCCCTGGCGTATCGTCGTGTGTCGTGTATCGTCGTGTATCGTGTATCGTGTATCGTGTATCGTGTATCGTGTATCGTCGTGTATCGTCGTGTATCGTCGTGTATCGTCGTGTATCGTCGTGTATCGTGTATCGTCGTGTATCGTCGTGTATCGTGTAGCATCGTCGTGTATCGTCGTGTATCGTGTATCGTCGTGTATCGTGTATCATGTATCGTCGTGTATCGCGTATCGTCGTGTATCGTCGTGTATCGTCGTGTATGGTCGTGTATGGTCGTGTATCGTCGTGTATCGTGTATCGTGTATCGTGTATCGTCGTGTATGGTCGTGTATGGTCGTGTATCGTCGTGTATCGTCGTGTATCGTCGAGTATCGTGTATCGTGTATCGTTTATTGTCGTGTATCGTGTATCGTTTATTGTCGTGTATCGTGTATCGTGTATCGTTTA
Source organism: Lasioglossum lativentre (assembly GCA_916610255.1). Lineage (NCBI taxonomy): Eukaryota > Metazoa > Arthropoda > Insecta > Hymenoptera > Halictidae > Lasioglossum > Lasioglossum lativentre. The sequence continues at coordinate 8,585,001 of OU744355.1, read as the reverse complement.
TTGTCGTGTATCGTCGTGTATCGTCGTGTATCGTGTATCGTGTATCGTGTTTCGTGTATCGTGTATCGTGTATCGTCGTGTATCGTCGTGTATCGTCGTGTATCGTGTATCGTCGTGTAATGTCGTGTATCGTCGTGTATCGTCGTGTATGGTCGTGTATCGTCGTGTATCGTGTATCGTGTATCATGTATCGTCGTGTATCGTGTATCGTCGTGTATCGTCGTGTATGGTCGTGTATGGTCGTGTATCGTCGTGTATCGTGTATCGTCGTGTATCGTCGTGTATCGTTATCTAGATTATCTAGATTATCTAGATTATCTAGATTATCTAGATAATCTAGATAATAGATAATAGATAAGATAGAGTCCCGGGGGGTGACTGCTTATCGAGAGTCCCGGGGGGTGACTGCTTATCGAGAGCCCCGGGGGGTGACTGGTTATCGTGAGCCCCGGGGGGTGACTGGTTATCGAGAACCCCGGGGGGTCATTACAATGTAACACCAATATTTAATCTTCTTTATTTTTCATTATTTTTTATGGAACTTTCAACAACATATCCCTGGCATTTTTCTAATGCAAAATGATACCAAACACGATATAATTTCAGTGGTTTAATCGACGATGAAAATCCATTACTTTTTGGTAAGAAATAAAATTAAGTAAATCTTAAATAAATCTTAAGTAGTTACTTAAACCGGTTAAAAAACTACAAAAATTGTGTCTTTGAAAATTACATAATTTACGAGTTACGACTGTTTTCCCCGGTTTGATCACCGATCCACTCGTCACGCATCCTACATATTAATTCATCCACGTAATTCTTTATCGAACTCTTTATTATTCGGAATGTCAATAAGTAAGCTATGTCAAATAAAAGTTATTCCATTTTTCTGGATATGTATCTGTTTCCACAGATCGCAATTATGTATAAAGAAAGTGTAAGGAAATAATGTTCATTTATGAAATATTTTTTAATTAGAAATTCAGGTATCTGATATGAAATTTGAAGTAGGAATTCTAAATTTTCCTAAAATTATGCTTTAATACTTTCTCACGTAAAATATTTCTATAAATTTTTTGTTCTGATATTAGTTTTAAAACATCGTCTGAAATATGGCGGAGAATGCAACATTTGATGATAATCGATATGGTTTCGTGATGATTCGCCTTCTCACCAACGCACAGTGGGGTATTTGCCCGAAAAACGGGAATAAAATATTGTAGCGTTATTTATGGGCTCAGGGTCATAAATAAGTAGGTCGTTGGATTCGTCTTGGCCCCAGCTATAAGATTGTGAAATAAAAAATGTACTTTAACATTTAAAAAATCAAAATAATTCTTATTTTTTGTCGAAAAAAATTTTTTTTCAAAATTTTAAATATAGAATTTTGTACATGTCTAAATACTGTTCAACTTTTATTTCAAACATTTTGTCGTCAGATTATCCGAACTCTTGAAAAGTAGTGATAATGGAATGCTTTGATTACGATGTAACGAGTCGAGATAGGTGTACAAACTCTTCACAGATTTCATTCTGTTATCATCTAAATTAGTATTGTTATTAATATTTCAACATTAACAATTATTTTGTAAGTTTTTTTTCGATTTCAAAACTTTATTGACGATTTTGGTATACTATTGAACTGAATTGAGCACTCCTTCTTGTACCATTAGATTCTATAAAGCTTTGCGATCATAGTCCAACAAAAATTTCTTCCGGATTTTTCCGGATTGGAGAGTTATAACTAATTTAAGTAGAAATGAGCATGGAAAGTCGCAGCGTACGCGTAGTACACCTGCACCTAAAACTCTCGCGGTCGAACGCGTTCGCCCGATCCCTCTTTTCTTTATTTTGTTGCTGTCTTCGTCTAAACCGTTTCCTTGCAGTATTCAGTCAAAACGGTTTGGAACGCTTCCACCGATAATTACGTTGAAATGGTGTAATTTTTTATTTTAATAATACCAAATATGTTGATCACGTAACTTTTTAATAAGTAAATAAATTCAGTCAAACCGTTTTGACTGAATACTGCAAGGAAACGGTTTAGACGAAGACAGCAACAAAATAAAGAGAAGAGGGATCGGGCGAACGCGTTCGACCGCGAGAGTTTTAGGTGCAGGGGATAACGTGGGGATAACGTGGAACTTACAGTGATCTGATATACCACATAGCTAAAAGTTCCACCACCGACGAGATACTCGTCGGTGATTTCGCGCTCTCTACCTAAATAGAACGTTTGCTCAAAAAACTAGGTAAATGGATTTAGTCCCGCAAATATTCAATAAAACTAGACCGGTGGTACTTTGTATAGGAGCACTTGCGAAAAGTGACAGAACAATAGTAGTTCGAAGTAATCTTATTCGCGTTAATTCAATAATCAAATGAACCAGCTTGAATAATAGATTTTGTTTTGAGGGAAGGTGATACTGCAAAATGGAAATATATTTGAAATAGTCATTGAAATTGATTTTCAAGATCTTTATTGACAATCTTCCAATACACAAATTTTTATATTTAGCAAATCTTAAATTCTGCAATACAATGTTATCGGAAATTCTAAATGTGCAGCTATTAGCTCGATATTATCCACTATTTGTAAGATACTAGAAGTTCTTACAAATAGAGGATAATACCGATTACCCAGGTCTCACCACGAGGAGGTTGCTGCACAAGAGACCCGGAAAGGGAGTCGGAACGAATTCAATATTCCTTCTGGCTCCCTTTCCTAATAACGGCGAACTTATATTAACGCAGTATGTCGAGTAATTATTACGGAGCAAAAGATGTGAATCGGAGAAGAAGTCTCCGATCCACGGGAGGCCAAAGGCGAATCAGAGCAGAAGGCTCTGATTCTTTTAAAGAGAGAAACAAGTGCGAACCAGAGCAGAGGACTCTGGTTCGAGGGTGACGCGACGCGTACAATGCTTGCAGCCCAACCCCAGCCAGCAACGATACCCGAAGTGTCCTCACCAAGAGCGATGGCCAAGAGACGTGTTCAAACCGTATCCCACTTCTCAAGCGACCACCTGCCACCTTCGGTGAACGTGGGTGGTATTACGGAAAGAGAGTGTGGAATACAGAAATGAACACTATCTCTCAACCACATGCTCCCAATGGATCTACGTCGAATACCGGTACCAACTGGTCAGGTACATACAAGCAAGGTTTGACACAGCAGAAGGCTGTGTCGAAGGAAAAAAAACGAGGCGAGAAAAATGAAGTTACGGCAATAATTACTCGACATATTTTCAACGACGATAAATAACGCATTAATAACTAACGCACGCACGCACGCGAGCCGAGCAATTATGGAGGCAAAAAATCTAAATCGCAAAACGAGGGAAGAATCAAAGCAGAAGGCCTTGATTCGCAAAGAATAAAACATGAACCAGAGCAGAAGGCTCTGGTTCGGGGGTGACGCTAAGAAAATAATTGCTCGGCAAATCGAACTATATTTAAAAAAAAACTACGCGGCGGTCTTCCTCGATGTTCTGGTCCTGGATGTCCTCGTCCTTGATGGAAACCTAAAAGCTGAAACAAACTAAAATAATAATTAGACACAATAAATACAACAAATTCCCGCACCTACGAGTGCAAGGCTAACCCACCAGCTCACAAGAGCCAAGCTAACCCCGAACACGAGTTGCGGGCAACAAGCGCATCGGGACCCCAGGGACGCGACACCCCGTACTCACTCACGGTCTCTCTACCCGTGAGTGAGCCCCTGAGGGAGCTCTGACCGCAGGAATACGCAAAATGACGCAAAATGCGATAAGATGCAACTATAAACCCCGTACACGAGTACGGCGTACATACCTCGCACACGAGTGCAAATCTAACCAGCTCACGAGAGCCAACCTAACACCAGCTCACGAGAGCCATACTAACCCCACACACGAGTGCGGCCTATAAGCGCTTCGGGAGCCCCGGGGACGCGAGACCCCGTACTCACTCACGGCCCCAACCGTGAGTGAGCCCCTGAGGGACCTCCGACCCGAGGAATACCAATTTAAAACGAGAAATACAGACGACGACGATGACGCAAAATGCGATGAGATGCAACTATAAACTATAAACCCCGTACACGAATACGGCCTGCATATGTCGCAAACGAGTGCGAATCTAACCAGCTCACGAGAGCCAAACTAACCCCGCACACGAGTGCGGCCTATAGGCGCTTCGGGTAGCCCCGGGGTCGCGACACCCCGTATTCACTCACGGTTTCCCTATCCGTGAGTGAGCCCCTGAGGGAAATTTCAATTAACATATGAGAAATAATAAACGACGGTGTTCGTTGAATTAGCAGTTGACGGAGAAAATTGTTGAAGGTTGGGCCAAGGGGAAAGAAAGGAATCATTGAAGTACCCTTGACCCACCTCGAGGTAGCTAATAGTAAATTCACACACAATTCAATTAAATACCCAAGTTTTTACATTTAGCAAGTCTTAAATTCTACTATACAATGTTATCGGAAATTCTAAATGTGCAGCTATTAGCTCAATATTATCCACTATTTGTAAGATACTAGAAGTTCTTACAAATAGAGGATAATACCGATTGCCCAGGTCTCACCACGAGGAGGTTGCTGCGCAAGAGACCCGGAAAGGGAGTCAGAACGAATTCAATATTCCTTCTGGCTCCCTTTCCTAACTACGAGGAACTTATATTAACGCAATAAGTCGAGTAATTATTGCGGAGCAAAAGGTGTGAATCGGAGAAGAAGTCTCCGATCCACGGGGGACTTAAGGCGAATCAGAGCAGAAGGCCCTGATTCTTTCAAACAGAGAAGCAAGTGCGAACCAGAGCAGAGGGCTCTTGTTCGAGGGTGACGCGACGCGTACAATGCTTGCAGCCCAACTCCAATCAGTAACGATACCCGACGTGTCCTCACCAAGAGCAATGGCCAAGAGACGTGTTCAATCCGTATCCCACTTCTCAAGCAACCACCTGCCACCTTCGGTGAACGTGAGTGGAATTACCGAAAGAGAGTGTGGAATACAGAAATGAACACTATCTCTCAACCACATACTCTCAATGGATCTTCGTCGAATACCGGTACCAACTGGTCAGGTACATACAAGCAAGGTCCGACACAGCAGAAGGCTGTGTCGAAGGAAAAAAAACGAGGCGAGAAAAATGAAGTTACGGCAATAATTACTCGACATATTTATCGTCGTTGAAAATAACGCATTAATAACTAACGCACGCACGCACGCGAGCCGAGCAATTATGGAGGCAAAAAATCTAAATCGGAAAACGAGGGAAGAATCAAAGCAGAAGGCCTTGATTCGCAAAGAACAAAACATGAACCAGAGCAGATGGCTCTGGTTCGGGGGTGACGCTAAGAAAATAATTGCTCGGCAAATCGAACTATATTTAAAAAAAAACTACGCGGCGGTCTTCCTCGATGTCCTGGTCCTGGTCCTTGATGTCCTCGTCCTTGATGGAAACCTAAAAGCTGAAACAAACTAAAATAATTATTAGACACAATAAATAAAACAAATTCCCGCACCTACGAGTTCAAGGCTAACCCACCAGCTCACAAGAGCCAAGCAAACCCCGAACCCTAGTTGCGGGCAACAAGCGCATCGGGGCCCCAGGGACGCGACACCCCGTACTCACTCACGGACAGAGAGACAGTCCTTGAGTGAGCCCCTGAGGGACCTCCGACCGGAGGAATACCAATTTAAAACGAGAAATACAGACGACGACGATGAGGCAAAATGCGATGAGATGCAACTATAAACTATAAACCCCGTACACGAGTACGGCCTGCATATATCGCAAACGAGTGCGAATCTAACCAGCTCACGAGAGCCAAACTAACCCCGCACACGAGTGCGGCCTATAGGCGTTTCGGGTAGCCCCGGGGTCGCGACACCCCGTACTCACTCACGGTTTCCCTATCCGTGAGTGAGCCCCTGAGGGAAATTTCAATTAACATATGAGAAATAATAAACGACGGTGTTCGTTGAATTAGCAATTGACGGAGTTAAATTGTTGAAGGTTGGGCCAAGACTAAAGAAAGGAATCATTGAAGTACCCTTTACCCACCTCGAGCTAGCTAATAGTAAATTCACACACAATTCAATTAAATACCCAAGTTTTTACATTTAGCAAGTCTTAAATTCTACTATACAATGTTATCGGAAATTCTAAATGTGCAGCTATTAGCTCGATATTATCCACTATTTGTAAGATACTAGAAGTTCTTACAAATAGAGGATAATACCGATTGCCCAGGTCTCACCACGAGGAGGTTGCTGCGCAAGAGACCCGGAAAGGGAGTCGGAACGAATTCAATATTCCTTCTGGCTCCCTTTCCTAACAACGACGATCTTATATTAACGCAGTATGTCGAGTAATTATTGCGGAGCAAAAGGTGTGAATCGGAGAAGAAGTCTCCGATCCACGGGAGGCCAAAGGCGAATCAGATCAGAAGGCTCTGATTCTTTCAAAGAGAGAAACAAGAGCGAACCAGAACAGAGAGCTCTGTTTCGCGGGTGACGCGACGCGTACAATGCTTGCAACCAAACACCAGCCAGCAACGATACCCGACGTGTCCTCACCAAGAGCGATGGCCAAGAGACGTGTTCAAACGATATCCCATTTACTCTAGCAACCACCTGCCACCAGGCAACGAACAATCGTTGAGGTGAACTCGGGTGGGATTACAGAAGAGAGGATTTTTCACTTAACAGTGTAACACGATGAACACTGCCTCTCAACCACCCACTCTCGATGTATCAACGCCGAATACCGCTACCAACTGGTCTGGTACATACAAGCAAGGTCCGACACAGCAGAAGGCTGTGTCGGAGTCAAAAAAACGAGCCGAGCAAAGTGAAGTTACGGCAATAATTACTCGACATATTTACAAACGAGGATATACAATCTTAATAATTAACGCACGCACGCAGATCGAGCAATTATTGTCGACAAGTAAACTAAGTCGCACAAGAGGGAAGTATCAAAGCAGAAGGCTTTGATTTTCAAAGAAGAAACATGAACCAGAGCAGATGGCTCTGGTTCGGGGGTGAAGCTAAGACAATAATTGCTCAGCAAATATAATTAACTTAAAAATACGCCGCAGTCTTCGATGGTGTGTCCTCTTCGTTCGATGTGTTCTCTTCGTTTGATGTGTCCTCTTCTTCGACGTTAGAAATAGAAACAACGATGATCAAAATGGGACGAGATGAAAATATGAACCCCCTACACGAGTACGGCCTACATACCTCGCACACGAGTGCAAATCTAACCAGCTCACGAGAGCCAACCTAACACCAGCTCACGAGAGCCAAACTAACCCCGCACACGAGTACGGCCTACAAGCGCTTCGGGTTGCCCCGGGGACGCGACACCCCGTACTCACTCACGGTTTCCCTATCCGTGAGTGAGCCCCTGAGGGACATCCGATCGGAGGAATACCAATTTTAAATCAGAAATATGCATTTTGAGAAGACTGAAAGTTCCGACGGAAATTTCATTTACTATATCAGAAATAATAAACGACGGTGTACGTTGAATTAACAGTTGACGGAGAACATTGTTGTAGGAGGGCCAAGGGTAATCAACAAAAGCATTGTAGAACCCTTGGCCCACCCTGTGCTATAAAGCGGACAACCCTCACAATTAAAAAGAAAATTGTTTAACTTACCATTGTTGAAATTGTGTCAGCTGGATGACTAGTGGTCAGCCTCTGGTCAGTGACTGGTCAGCCAAGTTGTCAGCCAGGTTGTCAGCACGGTGGTAAATCACACTGGTAAATCGCACTGTTAAACCGCACTGTTAAACCGCACTGATAAACCGCACTGATAAACCGCACTGATAAACCGCACTGTTTAAATCGCACTGTTAAATCGCTCTGTTAAATCGCACTGTTTAAATCGCACTGATAAATCCCACTGATAAATCCCACTGTTCAATCGCACTGGTAAATCGCACTGGTAAATCGCATTGGTAAAGCGCATTGGTAAAGTGCACTGGTAAATCGCACTGGTATATCACACTGGTATATCGCACTGGTATATCGCACTGGTATATCACAGGTAAATCGCTAGTAAACCACTTGTTAGCCTCTGGTTAGCCTCTGGTCAGTCACTCGCAGGTCTGTCCTTCGTCCTCCGCAGGTTTGTCCCTGGTCCTCCGCCGGTCCTCCGCCGGTCCTCCGCAGATCCTCCTGGTCGCGGAGCCCCACCGCTCCTGCCGGAATCACTGGCCCGTCTGACTAACAGAGTGCGCGCCGAGTTCAGGCGCACCTGCGCTGCGCGGTGATGCGCAACTCCCCCCGCTCCATCTAATATCGATCGATTTCGATCGTCGTGATAGTAATTATTGATAAATTTATTATTTCTGTCTGTTTAATGTTTATAACAATTCCTTTTGTAACGATATCGACAAGCACTCCCTTGACCACCTTGCCATCTAATTTTTTAGTAAAAGGAGGTAATAGAATTCGATGTACAGAATAACTTTTAATCCATGAATATTCACACGCATTAATTTATTGAACACAATACACTGATAAATTTATTATTTCTGGGTGTTTAATGTTTATAACAATTCCTTTTGCCAACGATGTCGACAAGCACCCTCTTGACCACCTTGCCATCTAATTTTTTAGTAAAAGTAGGTAATAGAACTCGAGGTACAGAATAACTTTTAAACCATGAATATTCGCACGCATTAATTTATTGATCACAATACATTGATAAATTTATTATTTCGAACTGGTTAATATTTACAATAATTCCTTTTACCACCGATGTCGACAAGCACTCCCTTGACATTTTTTCCACGTAATTTTTTACAGTAAAGTCTTACTCTGTTTTTCAACATACTTCTGTTCCCACAGATCGATTTTTGGAACAATTATGTATAAAAACAAGTGAAGGAAATAATGCTCGTTTATGAAATATTTTTATATTAAAAATTGAGGTATCTCATATGAAATTTGAAGTGTTACCACCGACGAGATATAGTATAGACCTATCATCTTATGGGACTTCGTGTCTCATGTTCTGAAATACCGACTGTTCAAAAAACCGGAGGTTTTGGTATGCCCTCTACGATTTAGAGTGGCGAGTTTAGGAATTATGTCGAATTTCAGATTTCGAAGGCGCAGTTGCCAAATCACATCCGAAAATATTTGTCGCGTGGTTGCCAATTTACTGTTACTGCCGTGTAATGCACAGCGCGCATTTCTGCTATTTTCCATGTTACAGTCACAATTCTGGAAAAGTAAACGAAACGAGTCGAGTCAGTCAATACATGATTAATTCCACCTGAATATTTCATCTCTGTTTAAATATAATGCTTCCTGTTTCTGTAATCATTTTAAAGCTGAATAAATGCTTTTTTGATTTATATAAATAAACTGTTATTTATTGATAGCAAAGAAAATAATTATCGTTATCAAAAATAGTGTTGAAAATAGAATTACGTGTATCATTGAAAATACCTTATAATACAGCGTAGTTTATCATTGACAATACCTTATAATATAACGTAATATGCAGTGTATCATTGAAAATACCTTATAATATAACGACATATGCAGTGTATCAATGAAAATATCTTATAATATAACCTAATATGCAGTGTATCATTGAAAATACCTTATTATATAACGTAATATGCAGTGTATAATTGAAAATACCTTCTAATATATCGTAGTTTATCATTGAAAATACCTTATAATATAACGTAATATGCAGTGTATCATTGAAAATACCTTCTAATATATCGTAGTTTATCATTGAAAATACCTTATAATATAACGTAATATGCAGTGTATCATTGGAAATACCTTATAATATAACGTAATATGCAGTGTATCATTGAAAATACCTTATAATATAACGTAATATGCAGTGTATCATTGAAAATACCTTATAATATAACGTAATATGCATTATTTAACGCTATTTTTATCTTAAAATTTATTAATATAAACTGTTGTTGGTTTCTTTGAACCTTTTGCTATAATTAAATACATAATTTTGAAAAGGACGGAAAAATATTCAGAAGATCAGTTAATAAAAAATTTTAAGGACAAGTTATGTTATTGTTAAGTTGATTTCGTTACAAGTTAATTGTAGCGTGTCTGTTATCATATGCGTTAATATTAAATATACAATTAATTATTAGTCCTTTTTCAAATATTTTCATAAGTTATGCAAGAATTTACATTAATTATAAACAATAATTAAATGTGTAATAAATATGTATTAAATTCGGTCTATGTATAGTATTGATCTGACTTGTCATTATATTGCAAAAGCATAGAGGAGTTCAGATTTATATAGTTGATCTTTTACCATTATTTTTATCAGTTTTCAAACAATAATCACTGTATTATTTTGTGAAATTAGCAATTACATTTTTATTCGTTGTCTGCAATTAAAAGATCACTAACTAATATGAAACAGGGGATGAAATAAATAGTACCATTTTATGTATAAAATATATTTATTAAATAAAGCAATATGTAGGATTCAAAAACTAGAGACAGTGTCAAGGAAAGAAATAATATATTGATACATATGTACTATTTATGTACATATATGTATACATACACATTAGGGTGGCTTTTATTTGTTCTTGTCAAAAATTTTTTCAAAGTTTCTTTTACACGGCATCCCACAGAGTTATTCCGAATAATTAAAACAAAATCTGTGCAAAGTTTGATTAAACATTAAAATAATTAATTTAAGGTTCATAAAATCGTTTTTCTCGAATATCTTTTAAACTATATATTTACTGCGTCCAAAAAAATGTTCAACAAAACATGTTGATCTGGACAGGCTACGTATTTTATATCGTTTTACTTTTTTTCGTAAAACACACGGTTTCCGAAATATTGAAAAAAACCTTGGACCCAAATCCAACCATTTTTTCTGAAAGGAATCGGAAGAACATCTGATAAACAAAATAAAACAGATTGACCCGGGCGGGATTCGAACATTGTCCAAAAAATCATCAGCGGTTCCGCAGTCCGAGACCATAGCCGCTGCACCAACCGGCGCCCTTGAAAGTAGCTTCGAAATATTCGAATGTAACGACATGTATTATATTCTCATTTTGTACTACGCAAGTTTTAAAGTTTGGAAAATATTTCTCTGAACGTAGGATTGTTTAATATTACATAATATATTTTTTAAATTCAGAGAAAAGAGGTAGAACTTAGGAAAAACGCTGAAAAAAGTGATTTTTATTTTTTTCTCCTATGACGCACCACACTCAGGGATTTGAAAAAATTGAGCATAATACTGAGGATAATATCTCATTTCTAAATTAAATCTGTAGTAGTGCTCTTTCGATTTCTATATGAAATCTGCATTTTTTCGTGTTTTTCGCGTTTTACAAACAGAGTTTGCAACGGAAAAATCTGAAAATGATACCTAATATGTGGCTTAGTAACCAAAATGTGTCAGAATTTTTTCAGAATTTTTAACTATCAATAAATCGGGAAAATGGGCCCAAAACTTGTTTTTCGACTTTCCTCAATATCTACCCTTACAGATGAGATACGGGGCTGTAACTTGGCAGAGCGGGGTCTTTTTGGGTAGGCTATCGAATGGCCAAAACTCGATTAAAAACTCGTCGGGGGCGAATTTCACCACCAAACCCGCGGGTACATATGGCCTTTAAAAATTGAAGTGTGGTTTTATCTTTTATCAATTAACATTAGCGACAAATGTATTCTTTTTAACTTGCGGAACTTACTTTTGTTTAATTGCAGATTTTTTTGCTGGATATTCTATATATATTATATATTTTTTTAAAAGTCTTAATTTTTGAGTTCCACTTTCTTAAGGGTCAAGGTCTTATAAAGAGAACTGCGTTTAGAAAAAAATTAACTACTAACTATTTAGTCGTTGCCATTCGCATTTATACTTTTCACACACATAATGCATATGTACACTGTTGTACACTTGTTTATAATTTTCTTTACTTATTTTACTTTTATTTAGTGTTTTAAATTAGTTATAATATTTAAAAGTTGGTTATTATTACAAAAAAAGAGGGGTTCTACAAACTCTCAGATGGACGCGTACCCTAAGAAAGCTGTCAGCACAAACGAGATATAGGAATCCTAGAATCCTAAAGAAAAATTCTATACAGTATTAGCAATAGTTTTTTGCGAATATCCTATATGTAAAAAGGAAAAAGTTGTTCAAAATGTCGAAATCTATAACATATTTAAATTTTATCAAAATCGGAGAGGAGTATCCCTCTTTCTAAATAATTACCAAAACTTCTCTTGTTTATAACTTTTTAATAAAAAACGAGCCGACGGCTAAAACCTCTTGGAGGTTACTTAGGAAGGTGACCTTGATATCATATGTCAATTCAGTATATCGTTGTAGCCTTTATTACTTAAAATAACTGCTATATTTTGAAAACTTAAATTCTTTTGTTTATAACTTTTTAATAAACAACTAACACCGGCTAAAACTTCTTGAGGGTTACTCAGAATGTTGTCCTTGACAACATATGTCAAGCTCAAGGTCATCCGAGGTGCCACGCCTAGGCTTACCTCTATATTTATTATTTGAATTATTATTTCCATAATAATTTCCATAATAATTTATTTAAACAATTATTTTAACAATAAATTATCATTGAAATAATAATTCAGATAGTGAATACAGTAAATGTTCGATAGACGCGAAAAGTTCTATACGATAGATGCGAAAAAAATATCCCCTCCAACTTAATACACTGATCTCGGCTCGGTATATCGGTGTGAACCACTACTAACGCGACGCGGAGAATCGCAGTCGTCGGCACAGTTCAAACGCCCGTGCGTCATCACAATGTAACACCAATATTTAATCTTCTTTATTTTTCATTATTTTTTTATGGAACTTTCAGCAACATATTCCTGGCATTTTTCTAATGCAAAATGATACCAAACACGATATAATTTCAGTGGTTTAATTGACGATGAAAAGAAAGAGACGCGGAGAGTCGCAGTCGCCGGCACAGTTGAAAGGCCCGCGCCGGCGCAGTTGAAAGGACCGCGCGTGGTCTCGCTTTACACGCGCAGTCCTTCTCTAGTTCGGATCGGCCTTTGAAGTTCCACAAAATAGCTTCCCTATTCGATAGATGCGAAGAAATCCCCCCGAGGCGTTCGCGTCTACCGAACATTTGCTGTATAGAAACAAATTATAAACATTTATTTATTTAAAAATTGTTTACATTATAAATAACAATAAATAACTACTTAAATAATAAATATATAAGGCCGAATACAATACGGACTTCAATATGACAGAATCGAAACCGGAACCGTAACCGATATAAGCCAGAACCGATATTCTCGTAACAGTTATAACATCATCTCGGTTTTCATAACAGTTTTCAATCCCAGCTTTCAATTTCAATGCGTGTTGTTTTCTTCTGCGTCAACCGATTTTAATGAAATTTTCAGTACGTGTATCATTAACGTAGATTCGTAGATGTACAGACACATTTTAAATTTTCATTGCGAATTGAAATAAAAAATTTTTAAAAAGTCTTTTATTTTTTCATGTAATTCCTACCAATTGTAATTTTTATAAAATCTGTTTTACACGTCATTTAGTAAATCAATGTACAATTTTAAAAAGGGTATCCGGGCTGTACGCGGACTGTCTGCGGACAATTGTCCGTCAGTTTGAACAAGACTTTAAAAATAAAATCATAAAATTATGGTAATTGTGCATAAAAGGTAACATCTTGCTGATTTTGATAAAATTTAAATATGTTGTAAAACTCAACATTTCGAACAACTTTTTCGTTTCTGAGATATTCGCGAAAAACTGTCTGTAGCGCGCGTATGCATCAAGAGTCAACTGTTTCTACAGATACATCACGACGAGCAGCAAACGATCTATACATATACCGCGTGAACTTTTTACTACAAATGATAATGAAAGTTTGATTTTTTACACCAGACCTAGTCAGTTGGTTTAGGTTTGGGTTAGGTTTTAGATTAGGTTGTGGATTAGGTTTGGGTTCAATTTCAAAGTCTCGGATTTATTTATGGGTTGGTTTTCGGCAACGCTTGCGCAAATAATAGCTTTTTTTAAATGACCCATAACGATATAAAAATAACTGAAAACTAACCAAAACTTGAGCCAAAAAGGCGGTAACCACCATATATTACGCCATTATTATTATTCACAACGCGAAATGTTTAGATAGAGATTAAATGGTTTCAAGAGATGCACGTAGTGGTGTTATGAGCTTTTTTGTAGGTGGACGCGTCAAAGACTTAGGAAGGTCAACTTTGATTTTTTTAATGAAACCACATGTTTTTATGCACCAATCGATGCAGTTTTTCATTATCTATAAAAAAGGTATTAACGTATATGTATATGTCGAAAAATCATTAGTTTAAAAGTTATTTTAATTTAAATATTGCTAAGAAACCCTCACTTTTTCTTGCTAATAATAACTTTATTTTTTTAATATCTATTTACAAAAAGGGTTTAATGCAACGTCTACTTACATCTCCACCTTCAAGATCTCGGTCGATATTTTACAACAATCGTTTAGGATACGTTCCTTCATATCGAGAAAATCTTCTGCATAAACTGTATTCTTTATCCGAGGTTTTGTTTGCAATATTTACATTAATATATCTATAAAACTAATAATTTTTTACTAAACTAATCTTTTTATAGAAAGCAAAATGCTGCATCGATTGATACATAAAACCACACGGTTCCGTTTCAAAAATCAAAGTTGACCTTCATAAGTCCTTGACGCGTTCACCTACAAAAAGAAAGAATAACACCATTCTGTGCATCTCTTGGAACCATTTAATCACCATGTACATAGTTCTCGCTGTAAATAATAGTAATGGCGTAAATCGAGTTGGTAATATCTGCAGAACCACACTTATAGGGAAAAATTTTACAAAATCTTCATTCTGACAACATAATTAAAATAAGCATTATACATATATCTCTATGTATCCGTTATAGGATATAGGAGCCGTTATTTAATTGAAGGATTCAAATAACTTCCAGGATGGCGCGATTTTTTCACAAAAGCCATACATTGTTGCGACTTCTTAGCATCTCACCACCGAAACCGAATCATCGTCGCGCGCGCATCGCGTCACGAGAAGCGTTCGTTCACTTTGCGATACCGTGCGATCGAATGCCCACGCGTGTAAAATATTTCCCGCGTGTGCTTTTGTAGTGCAGTGAAATTGTTAAGTAATCAGGTGTGAAGTGTAAGGATATAGAGTACAATTTTGGATTTATAATCGTACAAAAAGGTCAACAAAATGGTGAGTAAAGAAACTCATAGTACCTTTTGTATTTATAAAAATTGTGGAATTAGAAGTAGGGACAATATATTAAATGTCCGATTTTATGGTCTGCCTGTTTCTGATAGAGATCGGTTAATCACATGGTTAGTAAATAGTGGTTGCGTTCATCTAATCGAAGAATCAGACGCAGAATTGCGGAAATTTTCAATATGCAGCAGACATTTTTCCGCAAATGTAGTATTTCCAAATGGTAGATTGAAAAGAAATGCGGAACCTCTTCTTTATGATATTGAATCGAATGATGAGGATGAAGATTTTGACAGTGATACTGACAATCATTACCGCGAGCAAATACGTATTTTGGAAATAAAACTAAAGCGAAAAAATTCTGCTATCAAAACATTAAAAAATAAAAATATTAGACTAATACGGGAATGTCGAAATAAGAAGCAAATTATTTCACGTTTGCAACAAAAATTACAAATATTGACAGACGGTAATTTGTTGGATAAAACACTTTTAAATGCTATACGACGTCGAGTCCAAGGATTTTTATTGACATTTATCACGATGCAATTATTTCACAACAAGCAATCTTCTTATACTGAAGAAGAGCAGCAATTAGCAAAAAAAATGCATTATACTTCGCCCAGTTTGTATGCAAAAATGCGTAAAGAATTTAATTTTATATTACCTGGGAGAAGTATAATCAGCAAATGGTTTAACATTGTAAATCTATGGCCAGGAATTTGCAATAATTTGTTTTTACAACTTAAATCAAAAGTTGATTGTATGGACATTAGCGAACGCAACTGTGTTTTATTAATAGATGAAATGCGGATAAAGAAATGTTTTGATTTCCATGAACGTCGACAGAAAGTTGAAGGTTTTGAAGATTTAGGATCACTAGGATGTACTAAGAAAGTAGCGACTAATGTATTAGTTTTTATGGTCAGAGGCTTGTTACATAATTGGAAACAACCTATAGCATACTTCTTGACTAGTAATGCAGTCAAAAATATTCATTTAGCATCCTTGTTAAATGAAGTTATAGAAGCAATTTTGAGCACAGGATTAAAAATACGTGCTGTTGTTTGTGATCAAGGTGCTAATAATCGAAGTACCATTAAAAATAGAATTTCTGTTGACCATCCATATTTCATACATGAAAATCAAAAAATATACACAATTTTTGATATACCGCATATTTATAAGTCTATAAGGAATCAACTTTTGAAATATGATATTATGTTTGATGATAATAAAATTGCATCGTGGAAAGACGTACGTTCGTTATGGCAATTGGAAGATGGTAAAGCAACGAGAGCTGCTTGCAAATTATCGGAAAAGCACATTTATCCAAATAATTTTGAAAAAATGAAATGTCGCTTAGCTCTGCAAGTATTTAGAAACTTGCATTGTCAAACTGTCATGCATACTGCTGAATTTTTCAGAATTCTTAACGATAGTTTTGATTCTTTAAACAGCAGGAATTGCAACGATTCGAATCCCGATAGATGTGCTTTGTCGGAAATTCGTTTAAATGCAGAAAATAATTTAATTCAGCTGTTAGAAAAATGTTCCAAATGGCGCACCGTTACGAAAAATGGCCTGAACATACCACCATGTTTCGAAGGTTTGGAAATTTCTGTTAAAGCTATTTTGCAATTATGGGACGATCTTAAATGCGAAGGAATTAAATTTTTTATGACGTCTAGAGTGAATCAAGACCCATTAGAAAATTTATTTTCAATGATGCGCACTTATGGTGGAACCTATAACCAGAATCCGTCTGCAAAAGCTTTGCGCTTGACATTGCAGAAAAACATTGTATTAAATTTATCAAAACCGGCCCAATCTGCCAATTGTTTGGATGATGAGGATGAAACGTTACTTCCAAGCTCGAAACATGGTGCTACATCTAACATTGCATTAGCATTACCAAATACAAGTCGTGAACATGAAATTGATCAAGAAATGTTTATTGATGTCGAAGAAATTGCCATTGATGCTTCGTATATTAATGACGAAACATTAGAAGCCTCCGCCGTTGAATTTTTTGCAGGATTTGTGGCGATGAAATGTGTTAAGAAATCTGGTTGCGAACAATGTTCGATTTCATTAATTAGTGAAAATCATAAATACATACAGGACAGACAGATATTAACATTTTTTAGAGCCTATTTTCATTTGTATTCAAATTAATGAACGCAATATTTGACGCGGGCTATCCTAAGATTAGAGAAAAATATGGTATACAAGATATGTTATTTCCATTAATGGTGGAAGCCGTGGATATGAAATATCCAGGTTGGTTTCAACATGAAACTTGTGGGCTCCATCGGAAGGATCTTGCATACTATATGATGAAAGTCAAAATTCATAAAGATGTAATATGGTTAGGAAATAAAATAAAAAAAACAGATTATCGCCATAAACCTGTACAAAAATTAAGAAATGTACAAAGTATGTGAAACAATTTTAGACATACATACTGAGTAGGCAATTTTTAATAAATGTATACTCAATACAGTCAGAGGCGATCTAACGTGAGCTGACAATTTATATTTACATATAGTATATACATGTATACAGTCAGAGGCGATCTAACGTGAGCTGACAATTTATATTTACATACAGTATATACATGTATACAGTCAGAGGCGATCTAACGTGAGCTGACAATTTATATTTATATATAGTATATACATGTATACAGTCAGAGGCGATCTAACGTGAGCTGACAATTTATATTTACATATAGTATATACATGTATACAGTCAGAGGCGATCTAACGTGAGCTGACAATTTATATTTATATATAGTATATACATGTATACAGTCAGAGGCGATCTAACGTGAGCTGACAATTTATATTTACATATAGTATATACATGTATACAGTCAGAGGCGATCTAACGTGAGCTGACAATTTATATTTATATATAGTATATACATGTATACAGTCAGAGGCGATCTAACGTGAGCTGACAATTTATATTTACATATAGTATATACATGTATACAGTCAGAGGCGATCTAACGTGAGCTGACAATTTATATTTATATATAGTATATACATGTATACAGTCAGAGGCGATCTAACGTGAGCTGACAATTTTTAATTTATAACTTTATAGTGGAGCTGTGATATGAGCGAAGAGAGCATCGTTCGTGCTCTCGAGAGAATTTCTTGCACAAAAAGTGGGGGACAAAGTGAGAGCTTTCTCTCGCAACATCGACATCCCAAGGATCGGCTGAAGCGAGGGTGGTCGAGTCACGGAAAATTATGACACTGCTGAGATGCAGTGTCCTTGGATCACGGCGCCGATACCTCGTTGATGGCTTGCAGATGTTGGGGTTGTAACGAGGGATGAGCAATTGGCGCGGACATATGCACTCCCAGGTTGACTTTTCCAGGGAAAGACAACGATCCTGGGACAAAGGAACATCGACGACTGATACACGCCGATTTTTCGACTTTCCTGTTACGATTAACATAATTATAACAAGTGGTATGATAGGGCTCCAGGCGAAGATCCACTTAAAAAAAAATCTAACGCGCCATTAGTGGAACCTCAGAGGTGGTGTGGAAGACTACTACATTGTATAAATTACACTGTCCAACACAAATTTTGGTAATACTTCCGTTTAGGGGAGGCAGCTCCGATGACCTTGACCTTGACATATGTTGTCGAGGACAACATTCTGAACAACTTTTGTCATTACAACTACCCGGCGCTCGGTCTTAGTTTTCGAGATATTTGCGAAAAACTATTGCTAATACTGTATTGAATTTTACGTATTCTTCCAAGCTCCGTGGCAACGTGAGCCTGTTCCCCGGGGCGGCATCTGTTTATTTTCTGTTTGTAAACACATTGTGGGGATCAGAACAGAGTGTCACTCTATATAGGGTGAGCTTTCAATTTTGAAAGACTACTTCTGGATTTTCGCAAGCGTGGTCGGGCCGGCCTAGCGGCCGGCCCTCTGCGCCCCCCACCAACTAACCCTAACTAATTCTGATCGCATAATTTTTGTATTCTACATAGCCTTCATACAGAATTTGAACTAGTAATGAAAAAATCATGCAATCAGAATTAGTTAGGGTTAGGTCTGGGTTAGTTCTGGGTTAGGTGGCAGCCTTACGTTGCCACGGAGCATGCAAGAATACGTAAAATTCAATACAGTATTTGCAATAGTTTTTCGCAAATATCTCGAAAACTAAGAGCGAGCGCCGGGTAGTTGTAATGACAAAAGTTGTTCAGAATGTTGTCCTCGATAACATATGTCAAGGTCAAGGTCATCGGAGCTGCCTCCCCTAAACGTAAGGTTTACCCTTTTGATCTGGAATATGCGTTGAGTAGGGAGTGCGGGCCGCCCGATAGTCGGGTTCGGGTCGAACCGCTGAAAGTCGGGCGGGCTCGATTCGGGTGAGCGATATTTCTGACACGTCGAGCGGCCCGAGCGTTTCGAACGGCCCGAGAGTTTCGGGCGGCTGGTGACTCGACTTTGTCGCTCGTCGGCTGGGTTCGGAAAGAATCGAACAAGTTCGGGCGAGCGAGCTATCGCAATACCCGAGATTCAACTCTGCGTTCTTATGTTCTTACAATAGTTCTTATGAAATAGAAATAGGTAATGGTAATAAGTAATAATAGTATTTCTTTCATATCTTATAACTTATAACGTAATATTTAATATGCTTGGTTTTTTATAATTACATTAGTTATATATATTCGGCAAACATTCGCATAATCTTTACTCGTATTAAAATTTGAAATGAAGCACCTTACACGTGAAAAAGCTCAAAAAACCAATTTGTTCCGAATGAACTTGCATATGTACGATAATATCATAAAAATATCCTTACGCAGTTACATACGCCTAGAAAGTTTAAAAATACGGTAAATTATGACAATTTTTTTAGGGATTGCTGTTTTTATTAACTGTTACATAACTTATTAATTAACAATCATTAAACTTACATAAATTCTTAAAAGATAATATACAATAAAATCATAGAATTTATATGATTTTATTTTCAGTTCACTTCTATTTTGTTATTTTATTGTATATTATCTTTTAAGAATTTATGTAAGTTTAATGATTGTTAATTAATATACCTAATGTAATTATAAAAAAACCAAGTATATTAAAAATTACGTTATAAGTTATAAGCTATGAAAGAAATACTATTATTACTTATTACCATTACCTATTTCTATTTCATAAGAACTAAGAACATAAGAACGCAGAGGTAAATCTCGGGTATTGCGATAACTCGCTCGCCCGAACTTGTCCCATTCTTTCCGAACCCGGCCGACGAGCTACGAAGTCGAGTCACCAGCCGCCCGAAACGCTCGGGCCGTCCGAAATTGACGGAACGAGCAGTCAGATCTGTTTCTCCATCCGCAGAAGACGGATGACAGCGGGAAATTTTGTTCGCAATCAGAAATGTAAGTATGTATCTTTACCTGAATAATTCTATAATCTATTCTAAATTACTATAGTCTATAAACATAGTCATACGTTATAAACAATACATATTAATTCATTATTATACTGTTTTAATAATTTTATAATAATTTATGTTTTTACACAAAGACTAAAATACAATGGCGACCACAAGTATTGGTTCGTCGACGACGACGTCCACGACGACAACGACGACGACATCGGTGTTGACGCCGATTATGATGACTAGTCCGAATTTAAAAGTATGTAATGATATTGTTAAACAGATACAGTGTGGTCCACGCAACTTGTTCATCCTCAAGCAACTTTCCGAAACATAATTCTTTTTATAAGACCTTTACCCTTGATAAAGTCGAACCTGAAAATTTTATTCTAATAAAAGAAATGTAGGCAATTTCCTGCAAAATAATATGCAATTAAAAAAAAATAAGTTCCGCAAGTAAAAAAAAATACACATTTTTCGTTAATGTTTATTAATAGAAGATAATCAAAACACACTTCAGTTCACAAATTTCGAAAAAAAAATTTGTATTTTGTTCTAACCTTTGTCTCAATTTTTTCGGAAACTGCTTGTTTTGCTAATCACCGTATTATATATGTGGTGTCGTGTCGATCCCGAAATTGGGTAAGTCGTATCACGACTAGGATAGATGACGAAATTGAATGTAAACTCAAATTCCGGAGAACTGGTGTTTATTGAAAATATGCAAGACTTGGCTTGCTGTCTCCAAGTAAGACTCGGCTGTGTTTGGAGATGATGATCGTTCGTTAGACGATTCAGTTCTGACTTCACAGAGCTCGCAACAATTAGGGGAAAGCTCGGAAGTAGGTGTGGTCTTGGAAAATTGTACGTGATTGGTTGAAGGGTGTATTTTGGAAAGTGGTGAAAGTGGTGGAAAATTAGGAAGAGTAGGAGTAGAGATAGATTTGGGTATAGGCGGCTACGGCTGTAAAACTATAAAACTCTGTAGGGTAACGGAATGACTGTTCACCATGTGCTTGTCAGCTGGCTTTTTCGGGTTTTTCGCGTTTACGGTCGTTATTGTCTCGAGTAGGTAGTCCAGCTAACTGACCTTCAAGGTAACGCTCTTGTCCCTTCGCAGAGGGTTTTAAGACGGAACAATATATCTTATAATTAACTTGTTCTGTATCATATGTATATGTATTATATTAATAATGTAATTTTGTATGAATTTCAGAGAATCAATGAAGCTGCACGGAGGGCAGTCAATAATCATTTTAAAAAAATGAAAAGGCAGGAGGCCCAGCGGAGACGACTCTCCTATCTTCCCCCCACAAACGTTTCGCCCGCGTAACCTCCCCACACCTACCCTCCACCTGCGTGCCCTCCACCTGCGTGCCCACCACCTACGTACCCTCCACCCGCGTACCCTCTCCCCGCGTATCCTCCCCCCGCGTACCCTCCCCCATCGTACCCTCCTCCCATGTACCCTCCTCCCATGTACCCTCCCCCCACGTACCCTCCCTATCCTATCGCGGCATATCCCACCCCCACTTATCCCACCTACCCACCACCCTCCACCAACTATCCACCCCGTTTTTATTAATTAAGTAGTTTTATGTATTTTATATATTTCATAGTTTTTATAATCTATATTTTAAATTTTTTGTTTAATAGTTTTTGTATTTTATATTTTTTGTTTTATAGTTTTGTATTTTATATTTTTTGTTTTATAGTTTTGTATTTTATATTTTTATTTTATATTTTATATTTTTTGTTTTATAGTTTTTGTATTTTATATTTTTATTTTACATTTTATATTTTTTGTTTTATAGTTTTTGTATTTTATATTTTTATTTTATATTTTTTGTTTTATAGTTTTTGTATTTTATATTTTTATTTTATATTTTTTGTTTTATAGTTTTTGTATTTTATATTTTTTGTTTTATAGTTTTGTATTTTATATTTTATATTTTTATTTTATATTTTTTGTTTTATAGTTTTTGTATTTTATATTTTGTAGTTTTTGTGACCTTAGAATAACTAAAAAATAAAGCATATGTATAAAAAAATAATGTCTTAATATTTTGTAACTCCTCTTTTTGTTTGTAGAACTTGGGAAAAACGTTTTGGTATAGATTTATATAATTTTTTAATCTCATTTGTACTTAACGATACCCAGTTTCGTTCAATACAGGTTTTCATTCGTCGATCCCTGCTTTGGTTATTGGGCGATACTACATTGTAACGCGCTCTCCAGTCTTTGACTGCTCGATCCTTGCTACAGCATTCGAATGCGGCTCATTCTCAGAAAATTATTCAAAGTCGAATAAAGATACAGATGAAAATGAAAACTTTATTCAACGTTAAAGATGAATCGCTAGACGGATGAAAAAATTATCTTTGTTCGTCGAGGTTCGAATAAATAATTTTATTCGACGAAAATTTGTCCGACGAATAAAGATAATTTTCGAACTTCAAATAATTTTTTTATCTTTTATCTTTCATCTTTTATTCGAAGGCTTTGAATAAGTCTTCAAATAACTTTTGCCAGCTCGAATAAACGGCGACGAGGCCCGACGAGCGCTGAACTTGAAAGACCATCGACAGCGACCGACCAACAGCATATGTACATACATTGTAAGCACCTGGGGAATCAAGCATTATTGATAATTTAAACTTTCATAATTGTATAATACGAATAATATTTTTAATACGAATGAGTTGTAAAGATCATCCCGATGAAAATGAGTGCAAACACGACATCATTTGGACTATCTTTAATAAGATTATAATTTTTATCATTACATTACGTATCAATAAAAATTGTTTGATTACATCCGAATTTGGACTCATTTTCATCAGGAAAAGCACCTCAATTCACCCGTAATAATTTTATGAAGGTATATTGAAAAATCTAAAAGTTTAAAGTTTCATTCGTGCGTGATTCCCCACCTGCTTACATTGTATGCCATTTGTCAGTCGCTGGATCTTCGGCGTTCAGAGCTCGACGTTCGGAGCTCGACTCTCGCCACGCAGAGTTGGGCAAAAGGGTATAGCCGAATAAAGGTATGCGCATACCGAGTTTTTGCCTGTCAGGCTTCTAATATATGTAGTAATGAATTTTTTCAGATTTTTAAGAGAGGTGCGCCGTTGTTAAAAATAATAGCAATTGATTTTTTCGACGTTTTTTCCGCGAAAAGCTAAGTTAAGCCTATTAGACACTGATAAACCTTGAACATTTCACAGAAATAATTAGAAAATGCAGTTAACTTGATTAGTATTTTACTGCGTCAGCGCATAGCATCAGATAATATTAACGTTGTTTCCAACAACTCGGTTGGGTTAGCACGGTAGGCGCTCGTCCCTCAACCTGCGTGTATGTACTAGGTTTCGCGCCCCGTCATATACCTACTTATTTTTTTGATTAATTTTTTTTTTATTCCTATGTAATAATAATTAGACTGCGGATCTTCATGCAAAATAAAAATTGTCTTCGTCGATTACAAGACGCACGAACCACATAAAAATTTCTTTCCATCTTTAAAAATTTTAATAAACCGAAAATAGCATATGCAGGTTCTTAAATCGTCCTAATGTTTGTACCGTTTTAGATTACATCCACCCTTTTTTCTTATAAATGCATAACAAATATTGTAAATTATTGTAACGAGAGTTTTTAACAATTTTAATTAATATTATCGTTTTCGAATGTAATGGACATTTAAGAATCATTATATATACGTTAAAAATCGATATGATGACTTTGATTTTTTAGCCCATGAACAGCTAGCGCGACGATCTGGCCCACTGTGCGGCGCGCGGCGCGGCGGCACGGCACACGCCGCGCCGGCAGCCTTTATGGCTATAGTCTGCTTCGCCGCGAATGTGGTAGCACACTCACACACCGCTAGATAGACATATACGTACACGAAGATTGCAAGGGTCCACAATATTCGATGCCATTTCTCGATAATGTACAGTTGGGGCTTGTACTTAGTCACAATCGCTAGATAAAAGATCAATCCACTCAAGATGTATCCCAAAGTGGCTTACTTTTGCGTTCTCGAGGCGTGATTTGCATTATTTGGAAGCATGTAGCGGAACCGCGAGCGGCGCTACAGTGCTGCCGCTGTCGGAGCTGTCGAGTAATACTGTTCATACAGCTGCATGCTGCCGAATAATGCAAATCACGCCTCGAGAACGCAAAAGTGAGCCACTTTGGGATACATCTTGAGTGGATTGATCTTTTATCTAGCGATTGTGACTAAGTACAAGCCCCAACTGTACATTATCGAGAAATGGCATCGAATATTGTGGACCCTTGCAATCTTCGTGTACGTATATGTGCGTGTATGTATCTAGCGGTGAAATTACAGTTCCGGCATTTTTCGCTACGAGCGCTGGTGTCAGTTTCCACTGATTCGGTTACTGAATACTGAATACCATTTACCATACCTCCTCCATGGTAAAACAGAGGAAGGGAGAAAATATGTTGCCGGTAAGTTAGGCTTCATAACCAAGCGTGACGTCACAATGTGGCTGACGATGACGCAGAATCGCTGTAGTCGAGTGAAAATGTGAGGCACATTCACGCACACAACGCTCGGTCGGCGTGTACATGTGCGTACAAATGATCGCAAGGATTCGGGATGCACTACAAACCATTACATTGCTCGATAATGCGAAGTTGAGACTTCTACGTAGTCACAATCGCTAGATAAAAGATCAATCTATTACAGATGTATCCCAAAGTGGTTTAGTTTTGCGTTTTCGAGAAATGGTTTGCAATATACGGCAACATGCAGCTGTATGAACATGTGTAAACTCGGCAGCTCCAAGCATTGTAGCGCCGCGCCGCCCGCGGTTCCGTTACATGCTGCCAAATAATGCAAATCACGCCTCGAGAACGCAAAAGTGAGCCACTTTGGGATACATCTTGAGTAGATTGATCTTTTATCTAGCGATTGGTACCACGTACAAGCTCCAACTGTGCATTATCGAGAAATGGTATCGCATTTCGTGGACCCTTGCAATCTTCGAGTACGTATATGTTGATCTAGCGGTGTGTGAGTGTGTCAGAGAGGTTATGTACGCATGCACGGCGCGACAACGTTCGAGCAGCCTAGCCGTTCCGCGGCACACTTACACAACGCTCGGTCGGCGTGTACATGTGCGTACAAGTGATCGCAAGGATTCGGGATGCACTGCAAACCATTGCATTGCTCGATAATGCGAAGTTGAGACTTCTACGTAGTCACAATCGCTAGATAAAAGATCAATCTATTGCAGATGTATCCCAAAGTGGTTTAGTTTTGCGTTTTCGAGAAATGGTTTGCAATATACGGCAACATGCAGCTGTATTGACATGTGTAAACTCGACAGCTCCAAGCATTGTAGCGCCGCGCCGCCCGCGGTTCCGTTACATGCTGCCAAATAATGCAAATCACGCCTCGAGAACGCAAAAGTGAGCCACTTTGGGATACATCTTGAGTAGATTGATCTTTTATCTAGCGATTGGTACCACGTACAAGCTCCAACTGTGCATTATCGAGAAATGGTATCGCATTTCGTGGACCCTTGCAATCTTCGAGTACGTATATGTCGATCTAGCGGTGTGTGAGTGTGTCAGAGAGGTTATGTATCGAATCTGACGATTTCGACTCCGACTATCTTATGAAAAAATATGTACTCAAAATAATTAAAAGTTGTAATAAAACTGAATAGATAGTTGAAATAAAGTCCAACTATATGGAACAGATAACTCTGATACAACACAACACGACTGTTACTTTCTCATTTTCAGGAAATAGTTAGAAAATGTATTGAAAAATACATTTTATAGGTAGAAAATATAATATCTAATATTTCATAGAGACACTTGTTGTTTTGAGGGCTGTATTTTATCTTTTTGGCAGTGAATGAACATATGTATACAGTGTGTTCAGAGATTTACTAGCCAGCGTTTTTCTTGTAAATAGTAAATATTTTGTGTTGCGTATAAAATGCAAAGATTGGGATTTGGGTAGCGTTTAAATTTTTTAATTAATTTTTGTTAAATTTTTATAATAAATTTTATTTATTGTTATTTGAAATACATATTTATATACAACTTAATATTTTTTATATATATAATACAATTTACTATTTTATACGCTCGGTCGGGTCGGGAATTCTCGGCCGAGAAATGTCGTGCTCCCAAAAGTATCTGGCTGCCTATGTCTCTGCGGAACCCCGAAGCTACCCGACTACATACGAACGTATCAAGATCCTGAGAGGCAGAGCGAGTATCGAGAAAATGAGACGGCGCTGGGCACAGCGTCTTTGAGACGCCAAAACGATCTAACTACCTACATTATATCTACTATATCTATGTACATACAATCTATGCATACATACGATGCATACGATGAATTCCACAAGCATATATATTATATATAAATTATATTTGTGTGAATTAAAAAATATTAATTAAATGCAAGTAGAATATTTATTGTATGTAAAGAATAGATATGATTATTTAATAAAGTTTTGACAAGAAAAATGTAATCTACATAATCAAATTATGCATTAATAATTAACTATAATTAAATTAAAAGTATATTATTCTAATGAGACAATAAATTTGACAACAAATTTGCTAACAAATGTTCGGTAATTATAAAAATGTAGTACAAACGAGAACACGTGTAACGTATACTTACCAAACATTTGTTAACAAATTTGTTGACAAATTTATTATCTTAGAATTAATATACTTTTAATTTAATTATGGTTAATTAGTAATGCATAATTTGATTATGTAGATTACATTTTTCTTGTCAAAACTTTGTTAAATAATCATCTCTATTCTTTACATACAATAAATACGCAACTTGCATTTAATTAATATTTTTTAATTTTCCTCCGCGTGGTCTATCATCGTCTCGAAGATAAACAATCCAGATGATTGGCCGGCTGTAACAGAAAGAAAAGATAAATAAACAAAATGCGAAAAACATGCTCAATACTATATTTCTAAGTATAGGAAATTTAGGAGTGCGCGGGTTCCCGTATATACGGGTTCGGGTCGGGTCGGAAAAAATCGGGCGGGCTCGGGCGAGTACTCGAGACATCTGAATATTCGGGTAGCTTGATCGCATCGGGTAGCTTGATCGCGTCGGGTAGCTTGATCGCATCGGGTAGCTTGATCGCATCGGGTAGCTTGATCGCATCGGGTAGCTTGATCGCATCGGGTAGCTTGATCGCATCGGGTAGCTTGATCGCATCGGGTAGCTTGATCGCATCGGGTGCTTGATCGTTCACGGTCGTCACCAGTCGGCATCGGCCGGACGAGTTCGATTCTCGAGATTGTCGAGCTCTATTATATTATTATATATAAGTGTTATTTTTGGGTTGTAAAATTCTGTTTCGGCTATGATTCTGATGATTTCGATGATTTTTTATAATGTTATACAAATCAACATTTTGAACAAATAATTACAAATATTTGTATTATTACGTATTATTTAAACTATTATCTATTATTATTCTTTATTTGAATAATTTTTTAAATAAGTAATCTTTTATAATGCTTACAATTTTATTTATATACTCATTATTTAAATACGTATTTATTATTTAAACAATTATTTAAATAAATTTGTATGCTGCAAAATATAATGTATACAAATTCGTTTATATACTTATTATTTATATAGCTACGTAATATTATTTATTTAAACAATTTTTAAATAAATAAATTTTTTTAATGTGTAGAAACTTGTTTATTTTACATTATTTGAATTATTGTCTCAATAAGAATTTATTGTTAAAATGATTATTTAAATAAATAAATTAAAATAAATACAAATATTTATTTATTTAAATAATCATTTTAACAATAAATTCTTATTGAGAATGGAACACATGCAGAAACAGCTGATCGAGGTTCTTCAACTCTCCTGCGCCCGATAGACGCGTGCGATCGGGCGTGTGTGTAAAGTCTATACGTATGTATGCGTGAGCGTCGACGGTATTGTCACCGCGGCATAGCCAAAAACAAACGCTAGCGGCCGCGGAGCAGCGGACGTTGAGGCCGTTTACAGAAGTCATCCTATATCCAGAGTTGGGCAAAATTTTTATATAAATAAAAATTTACAATAACCAATAAAAGATAACAAAATTTTTGTTCGTTATTCGAAGGTTCGAATAAAAATATTATCTTTACTCGACGAGGTTCGAATAAATAATTTTATCCGACGAATAAAGATCCCTAGTAGCACAAAATATTTTATACACATTCATATAATATTAGATTCAATCTGTTTTTAATATTCACATATACATACAATATTAATTTTACATTAAGTAAAAAATATATTTTTTAAATATGCAGGAAATTAGATATTTTATGTTACGAGAAAAATATTTTTTCCAAAATATAAAATGAATCTTTATTTATTTAATAAATGTGCGGGCCGCCCGATAGTAGGGTTCGGATCGGGCCGTTGAAAGTCGGGCGGGCTCGATTCGGGTGTGCGTTACTTCTGACTCTGACACGTCGCGTCGCGTCGGGCGGCTCGAGAGATTCGGGCGCCTGGTGACTCGACTTCGTCGCTCGTCGGCCGGGTGCGGAAAGAATCGGCCAAGTTCGGACGAGCGAGCTATCGCGCTACCCGAGATTCAACTCTGCGTTCTTATGTTCTTATTGTTAGTTCTTATGAAATGGAAATAGGTAATGGTAATAAGTAATAATGGTACTTCTTTCATAGCTTATAACTTAAAACATAATTTTTAATATACTTTGTTTTTTATAATTATATTAGGTATATGTATTCGGCAAACATGTGCATAAACTTTATTTGTATTAAAATTTAAAATAAAGCACGTTACACGTGAAAAAACTCAAAAAACGAATTTGTTCCGAATGAACTTGCATATGTATCGATAATATCATCGCAGTTACATACATTATTATTAAATTATGATAATTTTTTTAGGGATTGCTGTTTTTATTAACTGTTACATAACTTATTAATTAACAATCATTAAACTTACATATATGAAATATCATTGCTGCCGGCTGCGCTTATTCTCGGCCTTTATTCGTTGAGCGTCATTTAGAATAACGAATAACGAATGAAAGTCCGAGGATTTATTCGTGAATAACGAATAACGAATAAAGCGTTATTCGCAGGCTACGTGAATAAATCCTGGGACTTTATTCGTTATTCTTTCTTCTTCATTCGAAATAAAATTTGCCCAACGCTGGTTGGGGATAAGTATCGATAATATGCTTTATTGACATTTGAGATTTTTTCCGATTTTTCGTTTCAAAATCTTATTTACGAAAAATTGTTGTTCGGGATTGGCTGGGTGTGTCGACAGCGTCAGCGTAACGATTAAGTACAGCCATGCGCTATTGGCTAATCGCACTGGAACTACGAGATCTGGAATCGATCGACGGCTCGCTAAGTCATTGGCCGCCACCGTCGAGATCGACTTAATCGATTATCGACCGCGGAGCGCTACGCTGATTGACGGATCGCGCTTGCGACCCGCCAATCAGGCGCTCGACGGTGACGGCTAACGGCCAGCTGAGCGATCGATTACCAGTTCTCTATAGATCTCCAGCGAACAAACAGCGATCCAAGTTTCTCTATCTCTTGCGAATTCAAGTACAAGCGTCGGTTGACCGGTCACTTGAATTACACTATTCTTCTACGTCCGCGGAGCTTTCCGGGAAAAGAAGGAACTATTAACGATTCTAAAATCTCCGGTTTTATTGTAAAGTAAACTCACACGCTCGTGTCGAGTTTACAGTCTAATTGTATAAGTTTAGAGTCGACGAGTTCCCGCTAAGGGATTAATAAATTGACTTTTCTTTGACTCGACTCGTATCTATCATCCCTGTCTTAAACAATTGTAAACACGTAAAAAATCGACAAATGCAGTTTTTCTATAGAAATTGAAAAGAGCATTGATTATATTTTTACACTATCAACATATCATTAGAACTTTTTTTAATCGGAGAAAAATAACTATTATGAAATAAATTTTTACAACAGAGTCAATATATTAATGTAGAAAGTTCAATTAAACCAAAAATGAAATGATGCAAGAGTTAAAAAGTCTAAAAAGAACTACGATTTAGAATTTAGAAGAATCCACAGTCTTATTCGATCCCTGCATTCGTCTTTGGGCGATACATACTATACATTGTAACGCGCGTTTCAGTCTTTGACTGCTCGGTCCTTTCTACAGCATTCGAACGCGGCTCGGAAGAGTATTCGAAGTCGAATAAACCGTCGAATGAAAAAATGAAAAGGAAACGTTTATTCAACGCTAAAGATAAATTTTCATTGAATAAAACATTATTCTTCATGCGTTGAATAGAGAATAGAGATTACCAAAATTATTTTTATTTGACGCGTGACAAATAATTTTTTTATCTTTTATTCGATATCTGAAATTTTTAATTCAATGAAAACTTGTCTATCTCTACTCCTACAATTATATTATATTTATCAGCGATTCGAATTTCTAGACATTCCTACACTTTTCCTCTTCGTGAGGCGACGGTTGTACATATACAATATGTACATATGTTTTCTTCGCGAAGAGGCTAAGCGGAACGAAATGCGAGGAAATGCTTTGGGCACGTCCACTTGGGACTCCCCCTATTTTTCCAAAGATGTTTTCCACCGCGCACAGTGTGTCGTCCAATGGAAAAAAGTCCGAAAATCAAAGTGTAAGATCTGCAAATTTATGCATCTTAAAACGTTCGTAACAAAGCGTAGTTTCTAAAACTACCTTCAATTGTAATTGAATAAATCAATTTGTTATTAAAATTGAGGCTCAAACTTTACTGTCAAATTCAGTGCATTTTTTTAAACATGCGTTCCCCGCAAGCTATTTGGTTTTTTAAGTTGATTTTCACATTGTGTGTTTAGTATTATAACTATTATAAGACCGTCCTTCTGTCAAAAATTTCTTCTGAAATAATCGCAATTTGTCCTAATTTTTTATGTTTAACATTTATCAACTTTAATTCGAGTTTTAAAGAAAGTACCAGAGAGTACCCCCGTGAATTTTTTTACAATAACTGGTGGCATATTAAACTTTAATTTCGCGTTGGTTTTAATTTGCACATATTTGCACAAAATGGAGAAAAT
This sequence comes from Lasioglossum lativentre, assembly GCA_916610255.1. NCBI lineage: Eukaryota > Metazoa > Arthropoda > Insecta > Hymenoptera > Halictidae > Lasioglossum > Lasioglossum lativentre. The sequence goes on along the minus strand of OU744355.1, from coordinate 8,553,139 downwards.
AATAAAAATCCATATTAAGAAGCTCGCGAACGGCGGCTTTCTACGTAGTCTTTCGAAGGCAATTATTTTTAAACGCTTTTTTAAACATTTTTAACAGTTTTTAAGCTATTTAATATTTTTTAACATTTAACATTTTTTTAAGCTATTTTTAAACATTTGATAAGTACTTATGTGTTCAATTTTATTCTTATAAATTATACAGGGTGTCCCAAAACTCCTGCAGAACCCAGAAATGACCTCAGGAACCTTCCATTTCCGGGTTCTGCAGGAGTTTTGGGACACCCTGAATATTTAGTTTTAAAATTGTTTAAATATTTACAATCTTTCAATTGAGTATTAAAGAAAGTACCAAAAGGTTTCTTTGAAATTGTGTATCATATTAATTTAGACCACATTAGATTTAACATGGCGGTCGACCTTAAGTGCATAAATATGTATACACAAATATTAAAAATTGTAAAAATTTATTTTGATGTTGAGACGCGCGCGTTCGCCGACCACGAGTTCCCACTTGAGTCCGCGCGAAACGATAAGACACTATATTTATTCATTATGTTATACATATTAAATATACAGTTCCTTATTTTCAATTGTCTATAATACTATATCCGTCGTGGACAGACGTATCAGATGTGAAACAGAAGCTGAACATAATCAATTGCACACGCGTTCAAGTTATTAATAATCTGTAAATTCATTTCCTACAGTATTTATATTTATTCTACATATTAAAATTATAATATTCTGTAGTAGTATTTTTGTTATTGGGAATTCTTAAGGACTCCTAGGTTTTAATTCGTCCTTGTGAAGATTTACGTAAATAATGTATACAATAATACAGTAAATGTTCGATAGACGTGAAAAGTTATATGTAATGTATACGATAGATGCGAAAAAATATCCCCTCCAACTTAGTAATCTGATCTCGGCTCGGTATATCGGTGTGAACCACTACTAACGCGACACGGAGAGTCGCAGTCGTCGGCACGGTTCAAACGCCCGTGCGTCATCACAATGTAACACCAATATTTAATCTTCTTTATTTTTCATTATTTTTTTATGCAACTTTCAACAAAATATTCCTGGCATTTTTCTAATGCAAAATGATACCAAACACGATATAATTTCAGTGGTTTAATCGACGATGAAAATCCATTACTTTTTGGTAAGAAATAAAATTAAGTAAATCTTAAATATATCTTAAGTAGTTACTTAAACCGGTTAAAAAACTACAAAAATTGTGTCTTTTACTGGGGGATGCAAACGCTCCAATTCGATGGTTTTCCTTCGATGGAATTTAGACTGTAGTGGTTTAAATGACGATGGACGTTTCGGGCGCAAGGAAGGATAGCGGGTATAAAAAAGAAAGAGACGCGGACAGTTGCCGTCGCCGGCACAGTTCACAGGCCCGCGCGTGTAAACCACTTTTTATTCAATAAAAAAACATAAATAACAAGGTCATCGCAATTAAAAGAAAATTTCTTTAAGCAATCAAAAAAATTTTTTTTATTTACCAATGGATTCGTCTTTGCATTTTATTTCAAAAAGTATTAAGGTACTTTACTCGAAAATTACATAATTTAAGAGTTACGACTTTTTTCCCCGGTTTGATCACCGATCCACTCGTCACGCATCCTACATATTAATTCATCCACGTAATTCTTTATCGAACTCTTTATTATTCGGAATGTCAATAAGTAAGCTATGTCAAATAAAAGTTATTCCATTTTTCTGGATATATCTGTTTCCACAGATCGCAATTATGTATAAAGAAAGTGTAAGGCAATAATGTTCATTTATGAAATATTTTTTAATTAGAAAAATTCAGGTATCTGATATGAAATTTGAAGTAGGAATTCTAAATTTTCCTAAAATTATGCTTTAATACTTTCTCACGTACAATATTTCTATAAATTTTTTGTTCTGATATTAGTTTTAAAACATCGTCTGAAATATGGCGGAGAATGTAACATTTGATGATAATCGATATAGTTTCGTGATGATTCGCCTTCTCACCAACGCGTCGCGACGAGAATCTCCTCAGTGGTCTACTACATCGACGAAATGCCGTCGGTGGCCTTCTGTTTCTCACTCCAGTCAGAATCTATCCTAGAGGGCGTAAGAGAACACCGAAATATTTGCGTCTCACCAACTCCCGTAAGGCTGGCAGTCTTTAACAGTATCTCGTCGGTGGTATCACGAGTTTTGAACGCAAACCTCAAGTCCCTTAATATCTTATCATCCATAATCTAAACTATACACTAAACCGGGTGGTAGATTCACCCCTTAAAGTTAATAACCCCGATGTTTGTATACTTGTGAGACGAGTATGTTGGTGCATACAAAACGGTATATCAGATTGTGCGATACTTCCACAATATTAGTTCCGATCGATACGATAGGATGTGACACAGAAATGGTAAGGGCTCTATCTAGAGCCCCCGAACGTGAGACAGAAAAATACAAGAAATTATTATTTATATAAATCTAAGTTAATAGAGAATTTTATCCTTGATCCTATTTCCAAAACATATTGCCACAGGTGATATCACAGACTCGTCTGTGGTGATATTGCCCACATAGGGGTTATTTAATTCGGATGTTCCACCGCTAGATGACCATAGTGTGTCCATCTCCGTGAAGATACGATTTTTCAAAAAACCGTAAGCATTTCGATGCGTAGAAACTAATTGCCTAGATATGTAACTTTTTCTGTTTTAATGTTGGTCGTTGTCTCGTTGTCACCGCTAGACAGCGTCGCCATTCACGAAATTCTTTTGTCTGTAGATAACGGTCCTCTACTACTTTAAGCATTTTGTCACAATTATTTAAGAAACAAATGATTCTTGCCAATAGTTATATGTATTGTGTCTCACGAGCAAAGCGGCACATTCTTAAAAAAATACATTAAATATTATGGGTGGTTTCTATATGATTTCTATTTCTATACTTCGTCTGTATAGTTCAAGTAGTTTCTCTATCAATCCTAAAATTTTAACTTACCGGTAGCATTGGGCATGTGCGATTTCGCGTTTTGTTTGAAACAAGAATGATTTGTATGCCCCCTACATTATAAGAGCGGTAAATTTGGCAATTATATGCTGATTATATGTTCAAGTTAACTCAGGTTTAGCTGAACAAATATTTATATTTTTGTTGTATTTTGTTTTTCCTCATAAAATGAGGAAAAAATATAGCAAAATTTTGACAACCTCTACATATTAAAATCTAAAATCTAAAAGTTTGAATTTACTGGGAAATAGTGAGTTTTCTAAGAACAATAATAAATAATCTTCTTTCAAAGATTGCGCGCTGCTATTTTATTAGTTTCAAAATGGTTTCCGAGTTAATTATAGAGTACGTGCTATTTACTATCTTTTTATAAAAACTCGTCATAATTCATACACGAGTTATGGATGGGTAAGCGTTATGAAGATTTATTCAGGCTTTGTCATTGAAAATGCTTAAGGTTTCAAGAATCTTCAGCAATTCTTTTATACATCCGAGACTACCAATAATTTAGGATTATTAATAGAAATAGAGTATTCTATATGCTTTCGTTGTGAAACAGATACTTATTGTGACATGTCACATTAAACGTCTAAAATGTATAGTATCTATTTGAGCTCTATTTCGAATTCTAGCACTCTGATCATTTTGCTTTTTGAATACCCTCTTGCATGCAATTATCGATATCTCTTCGCCTTAAAAAGTTAGGCGAAATTCAAAAGCTTGGTCCCAGTCCCAGAGAAACCTTCCACATTCACAGCATAGCCTAATACTCACAACAAAAAACGTTATGTTGTCATGTTGGTGGAATTGTATGAGTTCCTTATGACCTGCTTCAACTTGGCTAAAAAATGACTGCAGATTACTATCAGCAACGATTAAATGAATGTATACGACGAATTGGAGAGAAAACGATCTTTGACCGGCCAAGGGCGTAGGCTCGTAATCCTGTAACACGACAATGCTCGGTCGCATTTTGGACAAAGAGCTTGGGATACTCTCTATGCGTTAGGATGGGAAGTCATATGATTCTGGGAAGGTTACAATTTCATTGAAGAGGTCGAAAAATATATCAATGACTTCAAAGCTAGGAAACCGCCGTCCTTTTTTCGGAAAGTTATCTATAATCTACCAACTAGGTAGTAAACAATATGTCAAAATGGTGGTGAATACGTCGAAACATAATCTTGTATGTGTCCTGTACGAATAAATATAGAATATTAGCTACTGTATTAGAAGATATTGCTAAAGACAATGCATATAATGGATTAACATCTGGTTACTTTTTGGACAATAGTATTTATGTAAAGATGCGATTGAAGAGCTATTAACCAAATAAACAAAGAAACAAGAAATTAGCGAAAATACAACTGAATTTTCACAAATTTTTTATCTGTTAGAGTGTACATAAAAATTCTGTAGTAGCAATGCAATACAAAAGTCATAATTGAAAACACAATTCAAACTTTATTATTACTTATCTGTTGTAAAATAAATCATAATAGCAAATTTCAAAATATGTACAATTGTCAATTGACTGTTCAGTATCATTTTTACTGAAATAAGTTACATTTGATACAAAAAGATAATTACAGTAAACAACATTTAGCTATTTCTAATTTTATACTTTTGATACAAGAGATTTGATTCGTGAACATTATGTAGAAATAATGTTTGTTTTTCCTTACAAATTCACAATTTTTCTGTTATTTTTCATTAAACAATATTCAATATTTTTTACGGTAATAATATTTATCTGTGTAATAGTAACATTTTATTTTTATATTTCATAGGCAGACAGGGGATTATATCCATTTACGATAAAAATGGTGTAATTTAAAACAGTATAGAAACATTAGAAGAAATTAAAAATACTGTTACATTATTTTCGACCTATTAAACATACTAAGAAAGAAAATAAATATCTATTTCACTCCAGATTGTTACAATTCAGGTGGAAAATTATTTTGCAAAAACTGTCTATTTATACGTTATATTCAAACTTAAACTTTCAACAACTCCATCTTTATACCGAGCCTATATTAAAAAGTTCCCTAACTTGAACAACTCCGATTTCAAATCTCAATAAATTTCTCTAACACTAGGCTTGCCGGTCAAACTGGCGAGTTCCAATATTTTATTATTTAAATGCTGAATGAAGATGCATTCGCAACAAATTATTCAATAAATGTATTTCCTCGGGTACATATTCCACAAAAATGGCTAAAAATTTGTACGGAAACATTCGTGTTTGTTATTTGTACCTTTTTATTCCACAAAAATTAGTGGTTCGTATACAGTATACAGTGTTAAAACATCGTCAAGTCAGTGGTACAGTATATTCAGTGATAGAAACGAGTTCGTATACTGTCGACAGACACTGGAACTGATTCACAGTATCACAAAACTCGTTGGAAGTAAAAGAAGAATGGTATCGCGGGTTCTGTAGATCGCGGGGTAAAATCTCGAGATGCTTCTGGCTACGTTGTTGACGGCCGATTAAACGTCGGTGCGCCACAGTGGCGACTGCGCGTCGTTGGTGTGCGCATGCCGCGCGTGCGCGGTGTTCTAGTGCCGCTACAGTGGCGCCAGTAATGGCGGCGGAAAACACGCGCGCACGCCACACCGCCGCCGGTTTGTTTCTCCACGCCTCTACCTCGCCTCCACCACCGCCACCGTTCTCACGACTCGTGGGTAAGTATCCTCACACTCCAATCAGTCTGCACTCGCATGTCCACGAGGTTGCTCGCACAGGCTTGGCGCATTCCTTTCGCACTGACCCCTCTCTCGTACCTGGCTCACCACGTTTAGTGCATTACCAGACATCCGTACCGAGTGAACCGAGCCACCAGTTGAGGTACTTGTCGGGTATTATCAGTCGCCCGAGAGGTTAGGTCACAGTGATCACCCGTGGCGGGCTCACGGGTCTCGTTTGAATTTGAATTCGTCGCGCCACATTCGCCGAGCTTTATCGCCGTACACCACGGGGCTCACGAATCACTGTAAATCAACATTTCACAGTTACGAACAATACTACTCGACGACTGTCATAACAGTTCCACGGTTTGTTTGTGGTTTACGCGGCTGTCGGACCGCGTGACAGCCACGCGGTGAGGTTAGGTTTATTCGTCGCCTAACGCGCTCTTTTCGAACGGATCGCTCGCGACGTCGCTCCGAAATCGATTTATGCGGTTATTAGTGCAAACAGCTGGTGATAAGGACACGTTTCCTAAGAGACGGATAAGGACCATGAGATCCATGGAAATAGAGTGAATGTTTTCAGACGGTCGTATTTCGTGCAGTGACTTCTTCGGTGATCAGCAAAATGTACGCGTGATGGTGATTTGTATACACATGCATTTCTTACTTGGTTATTCTTATACGTATACACGTACACCGACTTCTGTGATCGGATACTATACATTATTAGGATAGTATACAATATACAACGTGCTCTGACGCGTTCAACAGTGATCGAAATTACGTTAGCCTGTTGCGTCGTTGCGTTGCGGGTGTTCAGTGCTGTCATTCGGTGTTGATTGAAAGTGCTTAAAATATTTATTAAAATTGCTTTACGATCTTCGAAGCTATTCACAACAATTCCGAATTAATTGCGTTGAATTGAAATTCTTGACCTGTTTACTATTTTACTAAATTTATTTGGTGAAATCTACTCGTGCAATTATTAAATTAGTTCTATCCGTATAATTGCTGGGGAAATAACTGTTTGTTTACTTTAGTTATTAAGGGTTCCATGGATTACCCCTTGTATTAAGGAAAAATTTATAAATTGCAAAAAAATTACAATTAATAGCATTTACTTCTATTGTGAAAAAGTTTGTAGTCCACAAGAGAAATTTTTTTATCATAATAGGATTATTGTTAGTTTTCAAATAAACAACATACATTCAAATTTTGAAAGTAATCATTTACTCCATTTTACAAATGACTTCAAGTCGGTATCAAATTTTATAAAACAAAGTTGGAATGATTAATTGTGAGGGCTCCGAATTAATTTGTACGCCTAATAGATTTTTCCATTAGATTCTCCATGACTAAAATCAAAAATACCAAAAAACACTCTTATGTTGTAAATGTAAATTAAAAATTGTAATGAACGAATCCAAACATTTAATTTAACTTTTCCAACAGGAACATAAACGAATTTTTTATTTCAGTATCTTTTATCGATACATTCACTAAAAATGATGCGAATAATTAGAGCCTTCACGATATAATTATATATGAATTATTAAAGGAACTAAATTCAGCTATTTCGTGAGCAAATTTGTTTGTTATTATTTCTTGTTGAAAAATAGCTCGAAACGCGCTGAGCGGGGAAGAGAATTCGATATTCCGTAAAATACTAATTTCATATTTGGAAGCTAATTTGTAGCAGGCCGATTCGAGTACTTTCTCGAATTTCGGTTTGTATATTTACACGGTAAAATTCATCGTCGCGCAACATTACCGTGTAATACAACGCGCGCGCGGCAATTAAATTCCATCGGCGATACAGAGTCGGCAACGAGTTATTAATTTTTAGATATTCGATAAATGGATCTGAACACCCACGACGATTTTTTCGATTCCTCGAGTTTTTCGTCGCGGAAATTAGCGCGTCGCTTTTTCGATGGGAGAGAAAGAGAAGCTAGATACAACCACGATCGATGCAGTTGCTCGTGGATCAAATTCGATAGCTCTCGTTGAAACACAAGAAGGAACAGAAATCGAAGTCATTTGTCGGTCGAGTCGTTGACTATATCATGCTTGAATTGTCCTTAAATGTTCCAAATTATTCTGCGTTCATAGTGTTAGCTACGTTGTCATTTTGTTTGTCAAATTGTCCATTAAGAGATGCTCCAAACAAGCAGAACTGGCTGCATTTCGAATAAAAAGTATTGAAAATAGTAATTGAAATACTTTTGTTCGAGTAAAATAGTATTTAAACATTTACTTTATGTCTCGGTTCTACAAACAAGAATATTTGAAAATTTTTATTTTGTTACACTTTGGACTATTAATTAAATGCTCCAAATTATTCTACTTTTCTAGTGTTCGTTGTCCTGTCTTTTTGTTAATCAAATTGTCTATTAAGAGTCTTCAATCAAGCAGAGTTAGGTGAATTTCAAATTGTTATGTTTTACATACGAGAATATTTGAAAATGTCTTCAAATTTTTATATTCTGCGTACGAGAATGTTTGAAAACGTCTATTTGTTATACATGATTTGGTAATAGTTTTTGTATAGGATGAGTTAGGAATAATTCTGTCAAACAACATTGTTTTTGAGATATATGAAAAATAATTATTTCAACTAATATTTGATGTTCTGAAATTCACTTTACAATGTATTTATCTTCAAAAATGTATTTCAATTAATATTTCCATTAATACGACAGTAAATAATTGTTTAGAACTAACCACTGTAGCACAGTTTAGAAAATAATGTTCAAATACTATTGTACCCAGTGCTGTAACCGAGATGCATAATAATTAGGCTGCGGATCTTTACGCAAAATAAAAATTGTCCGTTTCGATTACGAGACGTATTTCTTAATAATTTTAACAAGTTGCGAATAACGAAGTTAATTCTACTGATATTTGCCTATCTACCTTCTTTGATCATAAACGCATAAAATCCGCAGTCTATGCATAATTCAAAGATGACGAAATTTTTAGTTTACAATTTGGAATTTGACACTCGTAAGATCTGAAATGACGTTATCGAACGATTTACAACATGTCGATCAAATGTGCTGTATAATTTGTAATGATTGCGCAACCGGTTGTATATCTTCAGATTCTACTGATTGAGAGTTTAAGGAGATGAATCAGCATGACTATAGTGGAGGTCATACTGTCAATTTTCAAACGGACAAAAATAATATTAAAAAAAAAAAAAAATTCATGAGAGAAAAATTGGATTATAACAAATATCTGTTTCTCAGCAACGTTATGAAAAAACACATTTGTTTCCAAAATTGCCAGCATCCATTTTATATTTTACAGATAAGAAATTTAGTAATAATTTACGAGTAATGTCAGTTTCTTCACTTCTCTCGCTGTTAGAGAAAGTACAACAATAGTGTTTACCGTTGCTGAGTCAGCACAATCGAAAATTTTTTACCGGAGGTGGTAGTACTAAATTATTTATAAAAGAATGTTTATTGCACTCGATGATTGAACGTAGAAAACGTTTAAAATGTTTCTCATAAAACAATTTGAGGAATCGCAACGAAGCACAGGCAATTATTAACGTCACACTACACAACACACTTGCAACAATACCGAATACAACATAAGGATTATGAAGAATACCACAAATACTGTTTCTTATCGAATCCAATGTCTCATAATGTTACGAGATTCTTTTATTAGAATTTCAATTACGACATGGGAATTAATCGTGCCTGTACTTATTCATGTAGAATTGTTTATAGCACTGGAATCTTCTGAATGTAAAATTAGACAATTTATATAACCAAGATAGACTTGATTTCCATTTTATAGCGACAGAAATAATCGCTAGTTAGAAACCTGTGTAACATCTTTTGAAATAGTATTTTATATAATGGAGATCATTGTTTTCAGAAAATTGAGGACGGTTGTGAAACAACACATACAGAATTCATTCTATTATGTATCCATCAAACTGTAAAACAACAGAGATACATATTTATTCTACTATGAGTACATAAATATACATATGTATTTGCAACGGACTATTAAACAACATAGATATTATATTTATTATATGTAGATTAGAATAATTATGTAATATATCAGTATGTATAAAACACAGTTAAACAACATATGTAGATGTTATATTTATTCCATTACATATACATATGTAGAGTAAATGTAATATCTGTGTTTTACAGTTTTCTGGATACAGAATAGAATAAATAGTAATATCTATGTTGTTATAAAATTTTTCTTTTGAATTTTCTAAATCGTATATTTATGCAATCATATAAATAATATAATCAAAATAGTATGTACATATGTTGATCTACAATATTCGTCATTAATTTTCCAAGAACAATGATCTCTACTGTGTAAAATAGAACTTCGCGAGCATAAATTCATAGATCTAATCTCCACGCGATCGCGATAACAACGATAATAAAAGATCGTGCAACATTTAAACATTCCGAAAGAATATTTTACACGATAATGAGCGTAGCCCGGTACCATAACGAGCGATTCGTTCTGCCCTATAGTTTTAACACCAGCCGAATGATCCACAATTTTTTATCTCACAATTACCGAAGCCGCGAAGGTTTTTCGCAAGAAATTAAACAAATTTATTTATTCCCTGTGTTAAAAGTTGCGTAAAATCTCTCGACAGGCGGTGCTCTCGTGATTCTCTCGCGAGACATTACATAGTAACCAGTCGCTTTTAGTGCTCGGTGCTCCTAGTGTTAAAGAGACCGATAAAATAGTGTGAGAGTCTCATATTTCTGACCAATGCAGAAATTATACCTAGACATTCGATTCGATACAAACAGTATTTTCACGTTCGATCTCCGTCCGAGTTGGAGCAGTTCCTCAACTTACACGGACGGATATCTTTACAGCGGACAAATGGCTTTCCTTCAATTTCTTTTCTTTTCTTTTCCCAAGATATCGAGTAAATCGCGATCAAGATCAAAACGATCTCTTCGCATTAGGTTGTGTAATCAGTCCGTTCGCGTTTGATATTCCACAATTACAGAAATATCATACCAAGACCTTTCTAAAATTCTGTACAAATTTTCTCAGACACCTTCAACCCCTTGCAATTTCCGCACGTTGTGTTACTTCAGATAATACAAAAGAATTAGCTGATGAAAATGAAGACAGAGAGGAAGCTGACTGATGCTAAAGAACATCTAGACCATACCAAATTTCATATAAACGTTGCATTTAAAATTTGCGACACGGATAAGAAAAATTTGCAACCGAGTCGCTAACCAACCTGTGCGACTATAAACTAACTAGGAAAAATGAAAATTGCAACAGAGATAACACTCCTCGAGGTGCAATTTATTAATTATTTTAATCTCAGGACATTTTTATCCCCACTGTGGATTTATTACACAACCTAATAATTTTGTAACATCCACGAACGGTTATCTTTGCGACGGACACCTGGGATTTTTTCAATTTTTGAAAAATCGATGAATCGCGACGAAGATAGAAATTCGAGGGTTCGCGTTACCGGAACTCTTTCGCGATTATAACATAGTTCGCGACGCTGGATCGGTAGTTAGGCGAAGGATTGAGAAATGGAACACGACGGTATCTGTTCTAGATGGATAATTCTGCGTACGTGCCAAATCATCTACCGCCGCCGTCTCTGGTTGTGTTTTCACAGTCCGGGGGGCTGCCGGAGGCTCTGAGAATGCAAAGACCCTTCAATCCACAAGTTAGTGTCCTATTATCCTTACCTACATATAACGCTTCAGCCTGTGTGTTTGCTTGTACATCCTCGCCGCCCGCTTTCGCACGCCAATCTGCTGAAAATAATATTTGCAACAGGACCATGCCACGCCGACGATCGGCTTGATCTCCTTTCTTCGCGATAGCCTGATCCACTGGTCCCGTTTCTTGGTTACTTACACCCAAGAACCTCAAACAAAGCGATTTTTTTACAGAATTCGGTTCATCCAGACGAACTACATTGCTGATCTTATGCGGTTATAGTCGGATTAAGATGGCGAAAAGATTGGGTGTAATCTAAGAATGTTCGTTTACAGTGACTCACATAATTAATTGTACACAACTTTCCTTCAGAAAAACTCCTTTAAAAATTTATCGAATGTATAGGTACTAAAAATGCGAGAGTTGCACACGTCAACAAAATCATGCCATACAAATATTCTTTGCTGTGTACTTATCCATTGGTACCATTCTGCATAAAAAATATTTTTTATGTCATCATAACTGAAGGACGGAACATAAAATAAACATTTTCTATGTCAATTGCAAGAAACTGGAGCATAGTAGAAATTTATTTCGTCATTTAATAATTTTAATACGTTGAAAATAATATATTGGCGCTTTAAATTTCATCTATTCATTTTTCTCGTAAATGCGTAAAATTTAGTTTTATGAATGGACGTCATCCTACAGAAGCAAATATGTTAACATTTAGTATATTTACTGATTGAAGTTCAAATAACAAGTGTTTGTAAAGTAGAACGTTCATATAACAGGTGCTAATGTAACATTTAAAGATAGTTTATTATATTTTATGGCATTCAGTTTGTTTGCTCTGTACATGAAAGGGTTAGTCGTCGTATGGGCAACCATATTGTATAAATAAGCTTGAGGCTTCTACCCTCAACTATTCAGATGGAGTCTCAGAGACTATATGTAATTTTTTAAATTGGTAATTATTTAACTGTATTTGTTCTAAATGAAATTATTATTTCAAAAGTGTTGGAAAACTTGTGCGTTTGGAAGAGACATAAGAATAATCAATATTTCATATTCGTGCACAAAATTCCGAAATGAAACAGTTAGGAAAAAAGTTAATTTTTCAAATCCATACTCTTAAGGATGTTCTGGAAGTATATAAAGACACAATAAAATTTTTGAAAATTTGACAAGATATAATTCTTACTAAATTAATGCAATTACGAAAGTTTGGGTTCGATTCACTCCACCGTTTAAGAATTATAGCAACTTAAAGTTTGCGCATTTTTACACGTCTTCTTATGGAGAATTCATAAAATTCCACTTCAAACCCTGTTTAAACCCTGAAAAAACGCAACTAGAAACTCCAATTTTTTTTTATGTACAGTAAAAATTATGTAATTAATTATGTCCAAAATTTATCAGGATTCACTAAACAGTTCCAAAAATTATAAACTGTTAAAAAACGTCAAATTTATCGTGTTGTCATCTCCAATAATAACCATGAATATTACTTTCTGAAATATTTTTAATTTATTTAAATATTTATTTTTATAATAAATATGTATATTGAATATCACAAATTTATTACCTTGAAGTTCAAAACAGAGGGTACAATTATTCGCAAAACTCACTTACAATTTTTTATAATATGAAGACAATTTGATTGAAAAATAAATATAACAGGAAATTTACTAGTTAAACGAAAGCTTTTTAAATTAATCTATTTTTTTTAATGCAAAATATACTCATGAATGGCTTTCATTGCCAATATATTGATGGATTTCGAATTTCTTGTACTTTTGTCTCCCATTGTACCTCCAGAACATCCTTAACCGTTTTCTTTCATTAGATTAGAAAGTGTCACTTTGCAACTTCGAATATTTCAAATGTTTCCATAAGATTTCCAAGGAAAACGGACAAAGTAATATTATCAAGGAAACCAAAATTATCAAACAAATAATGTATATCCTGACTTATTTTATGCTGTTGCTAATAATCTAGAAATCGATGCGACATAAAATTATAAATAAAAAAAAAATTCCAATTTGTTCCTATTATGAATTTGAGAGTATCGTGCGAACATGCGACGCATGGAAAGACTTTTGTCAGAACGCAAATCGATTTCCTTGGAATTGACACGAAAGGAATTTGTTTATAGACCGTTTATCCATTAAACATTATACATGAGACAGCGCGAGAGATTCAGACGGCATTCGAAGGGGTCTGGCCTGTAATTCGCGGAACATTGGTCGCTCGTTTTCCAGAGTCCATCGGACAGCAGTCGATCATTGTCCAAAAAATCACGATGAGAAAATTGTGTGCTAGAATATCAAAAGCGGTTTTAATCAGTGTTACGTTTAATGAAAGCCGCCTCGCATAGCGCGGGTCTTTATGTTTCTCGCAGTTTATTGCGAATTCGTTTTAGCGCACTATCGTAGTGAATAATAAAAGGTAGCCGCCCAATCTTTATGCTTCGAAAAATGTCCATTCCAATGGGCCAACAACAGATGCAATCGCTTCGGCCGCTTGTTGCTTTATGCACGGCCACTGATAATTAATGCATGCTCTGAATAGGGATTTTGTTGCATGTGGGCGAACGTACGTACGTGTATGGATGGATAAGTAGTGTAGTAGACAAACGCACGTGTAGATATGTATGTTACAATAGCAACTCTTCGGGGGAAAAAAAATGAGGGGACAAAAATCATTTCACCGACATCGTAAGTATTGGACGCAACTGCAAAAGTTATTCAGACCGTTATAATTGTTATTACTGGACTGCGGACCTTTGTGCAAAAATAAAAATTGTCTGCGTTAGTTTCGAGATACAGTAGACACGTTGAAGTGTCTTTTTTCTTTAATAATCTTAATAAATTCTGCTATACTGCGCACCTTTTTGGAAAATAAAAATTGTCAGCGTTAGTTTCGAGAAATAGCAGGCACGTTGGAGTGTCTTTTTTCTTTAATAATCTTAATAAATTCTGCTATACTGCGCACCTTTTTGGAAAATAAAAATCGTCTGCGTTAGTTTCGAGAAATAGCAGGCTCGTTGAAGTGTCTTTTTTCTTTAATAATCTTAATAAATTCTGTTAGACTGCGGAACTTTTTGCAAAATAACAATTGCCTAATTACAAAAAACAGTTGACACGCGAAGTCTTTTTCCAAGAATCTTAATAAATTAAGAATAATATATGTTGACACATATTTTAAAATCTTTTTATCGTTTTAAATTGCACCAACTTGTTTTTGCCATAAATGCAATTATTATATTGTTGTTCGATTCAGTGTGTTTACAGGAAGTATCAAAATTACAAAATGTACATATGTATAACTCTTTTAAGACAAATATTAAGATATAACGACATGAATCTACATATGTATAATAATAAGAAATAAGAAGGTAGCTACAAGGAAATCATGTTATAGAATAGGTGCACATAAGTTATAGTTTATTGGTAATGATAAAGCAAAGAGAGATTTACTCGCGATTTTATTTGAGATTATGGTCAGTCTTTGCAAAACATGCTAACCTGTGTGCATGTTTTACCTCCCTTTTACTGTTGGAAAATAATTCTTCTAAATAAAATTTGTCCACCATTTATGTAATAGCAAGTACCTGGTTGGCCAAAATGTCTTTTCGCTTCTATTTTCAGAGCGACAATATTATAAATAAATTGTGAAACGTGGTAGAAGTTGTCGATTAAAGTTCAGAAGTCCTAGTTTCATAAAGTTTGATTTAATGACGCGAAACTTGCCAGTCAGTCTTAACTCCTTATGCCATGATTTCTTTTTGCAACTGTGCTTATCGGAGCTATTTTACTGTTAATAGTTTGCCATGGTAAAAACGGGTTTCATGTTTATCGTGATCTACATTCACTTTATATGTAGATCAAGTAATGATAGTTCTACTGGGAATTTACATTTTATAGTTAAGAATCGCAGAACTGTGTAAAATAACATTTTATTTCGTGTAACAACAATTTAGTAGGTTCCAAATGAGAATGAAATTTAATAGAAATTACTATCTCATTCTTTTTGAAATATTTTTATTGTATACTTCAAGTGTACACATAGTATTTTTATTTGATGTAAAACAAATAAATGATGTTTATATTTTTTATACATTCCGAGTCGATATTATAAGGCAAACGGATAAATGAAATCAGAAGATTTTTGTAATTTTACATTTAGTAATAAAACTCTTTTAATACAAAAAAAATTGTTCGGACAGTTTGATTTCAAAAAGAAGACAGGATTTTTTAAATGTTTCCGCCCGAATTTTTCCTCAACGAATTTTTCATAATTCCTACAATTGGTTCACAAATTTTTTGCAATTTTTCTTAACTTTTCCAATTCTTTCTACAAATTTTAAGCTGTACTATTCTAATCTCCTGTTGACCAATTTTAAATGGTTTAGACCCGTTTCGACGGATACAAAAATCCAACTCGGGTCACAAACAACCATATCAAATACACTGGATGAGGAGAAAGAACAAAGCGAGAGACACAGTCGTCTAAAACTGAATCTGTACATACATACAATACGTTTTCGTTTAACTTTTGCAGCAACAATTTTGTCATGTCTCTTCGATTGTTTGACAGAAATATCTGTAAAATAAATCCTGAAGAAATATCCCATTTGTAATTGAACAAAAACAGGGAAGAGTATCTAAACGCTAATAAATGTTTTAAAAAATTCAGTGAAACAATTGACTTACCGAAGTATGAAATTTCTGTTAAACTAATATAAATAATAGAAAAATGTAATTTGAGATATAAAATTGGATTCTACAGAAACATTTTATTCAACGAACACATTAACGAAAATACCGTAATCTGTAGAATGCAAAATAAAAATGATTTACCTTGTAACAAACGAGAGTAACAGAAATTTATTTCCAGTCTTACTAGATTTAGTAGGTTAGAAATAATGTAACATTTGTAAACTCTCCTTATTTACTATTCGCTGTTTCACGCACTCACAGTCTGGTAATGCGTTAAGGAAAATCAAAGAAATGTTGTTTTCAGAGTCAATATTTTATTCAACGAAAATCACGTGGATAAAAAATTATGTAAAAAGAGTCGCAGGTGTATAAGATTGCAACTAATAAAAATGTTGTTTACCAGCTTATAAACAGTTAAACGACAGCGTATATGCGCCAGACATTTCGATGGTGTTCGCATAAGTGTCCAGAGACATCGTCGCCAGATTAAGACTTGTCCCCCCACTCTAATATTACCCTTCTACGACGCTATCCCCCACGCTTCCGCCCGGTCACGTGACGCGTTCCGATCTGTCATGCATGCGTCCGGTACTGGCAGAGAGGGGGTACCTCTTTCCCCTCGATTCGTGTTCCCTCCCCTCATCCGGCGACTCTGGCTGTGTATTTAAAAGCGGGGCAAAAGCGTTCGATTTGACTACGTGCCGGGCGTATGGATTTTTAAAGTGTTCATTAACGAGTTCGTTTGAACACATGTCACAGACCGATATGATGGTATTATGGAAACCAATTACAATGAGTGCGCGGAATAAAAAGTATAAAAGCCTCGCTGTCTTTCAAGACACGTACGCATCAATTGATTGGAACGGGACAATAAAACGCGCGGCGCGGCACGGCAGTGCATCAAACTTTGGTAACGCTAAAAAATGAGATAATTCCGTTTGGAAATTAATCGCGGCGGAACAACCAGATTTGCGCGGCGTTTTATTCGATGCACGACAATGATCGGAGCACAAAGGGGAGGGCGAGAGGGGAGGTATGTATTGGTGAATTAAAAAAAATATTGTGAATATGCAAAAAGCGCAGTCGGGCGAGATCGACAAAACCAGCCGTCGGCCGGTGAAAAAAAATAGCCGGCCACCGGTGCTCGGTCGGTTGTAATTAAAATAATAATGAATACCTAATAAATCACTGATTGAACGGAGCCAGAAATACGAGGGGGGAGGGTGGCTTGGCAAACGAGAAGCTCATTTCCTGGCATAAAAGAATAATAAACTAATCGTGCCGTACTAATTCCCGCACAACTCGTCGGCGGCTACATCATTATCGATTCGATGAAATGTTTATTCGGAAATTCGGGAACCTATCGCCAGCCACATTTCCGCCGACGATCTTTTTTCCCGCCGCGGTACGGTACTTGTTTCCCGGTTAAAATTGCATCGAACGTTGCAATTTTTCACCGGGAAAGGTCGGCTCTACAACAATTTTTCAATAATTCGCCGAGCTAAAACCGGGAGCAAGACTTCGTTGCGTTCAACGTCTGTAAAAACAAATAATTAATTCGCTATTGTAAATTGATCGGTCGCTGGCAATGTACGCGTTTCGTTTCGATTTACCGCCTTTGTTTCGAAAGTGTGTTTAACTTTAGAGCGAGGAAAAAAAACCTCCGAATAATTTGTTGCATAAGTTTGGAACAAGTATGGTAGGTGTTATATGAGTTCGAGAGATGCTCGACGCGATAGTCGAGAATAAACGAGCAGAAATCGAGTAGCAGTAGAAAGTCGGAGAATTTTAAGAAATTATGGAATTAATGAAGAAAGGCTAAGGAATGTGGTATGTCGGAAAAGGATTCAGAATTACAATGAATTTTAATTGCTTACTTGATGCGAGATTACGGGGTGAAAAGCGCTTTTTGTGTAGGTCCAGAGTCGCCAGATGAGGGGAGGGAGTACGAACTGAGGGGAAAAGTTACCCTCTCTCTGCCAGTACCGGATTTAGTCACGTGACATTGTGACTCATGCACGACAGAGACGAAACGCGTCACGTGACCGGGCCGTGGCGATAGCGTGGGGGAATAGCATCGTAAAAGGGAGAGGTAGAGAGGGGAAACGAGTCTTAATCTCCTTCGTTTTATAAATTACACTGACGTTTTGCTTTTATTTATCTATTGTTCTGTGAAACGTAGTTTCGAGAATACTTCTTGTACACTCTTGAGTCTTTCTGGTGTTCCTAGTGTGACATAAAAAATTTTATACAAATTGGTTCTCATTTATACTCGAGATTAATAATAAATTTCAATTTTAATAGCCCCTAATGCAAAAGGCACAAACATTCAATTTTAACCAAACATATCTCACTGTTTATATAAAATATTAAATTAATTCTTAAATAATTACTAAAAATAATTATTTTTAAAACAACTTTTTTTAATTACATATATGTGTATATTTAAAAAATTATTTAAATTCATTCAATTTTAATGCAGAAAATGTATAGATTGCAAGATATATATGTATACATATGTATTTCAAAAATCCAAATCAACATTTATTATCTATACATATCGAAAATACACGGTTTAAAATGAATACAAAGTAACATCAATTACGTGGTCTTCTAGTCTGAATTCTAGCTTCAAAATGATCATATCTCGGTAAATAAATCAGAGAACTTTTTTCCGGGATTGTTTAACAAGCGTGGTGGTAATGATAGTGTTGGTTCGATGAAAATTCGATATTTCATATTCCCCGAAATATCCGACAAAATTCGTGGCTAAAACTTATCATATAACCGGATATCTCATTTGCAGCATACGGGTATTCCTATGCATTGGACCACATTGAAATAGCGTATAATACCAAAGCAATATGGCATTATACTGTTAATAACGTGAAACCACTGTGTTATAATAATCCGTCAAAACGTGAAGCTTTCCCCCGTCAGTTGTATCATTCTATTCGGAGTGATTGACGAGTCTATTAAGCTGGCATAGTGAATGCTTCGATGGAAATCAACGAGTTCTGTTTTGTAACGTTTATAATAACGAAATATCAGGCTATGGTAAATGTCATCCTCGGCTCCTGTAATAGACAGCGGCAGCATTGACATTCTTCGAACGTTTAATGTGTCCCGCAGCTTTTTATGATCTGTGGGAGAGAAAATGCACAATTTTTCTACCGCGCAATTAGCATTTATCGTAATTAATATGCACGCGTTAATCGCCTCTCTGTACATGCACATAGACGCGAGCTCGTGAATTCAATTATTTCTCCTTCCATCAATGACAATGCTCGAATGCTTGGATGATCCACCATTGTGCTGGTAGGTAAGTGCGAAAGAATTTATGTTAATTTCTTTATGGGTGTAAATGTTGCGTTGGACGAATATACAACACCATCTTATTACTAAATAAGTTTCCCGAGTCTAATTAGGCACGTTACGGTGCTCTAACTTCCAGCTATGGAGTATCAAATTAAAAGGTAATGTCTTAACAAGTTGAGTATTCTTTGTTAATTAATGTGCTTCCCTTCGTTAATATGTGGTTCTTCAAAGCGAAAATTAATAATACAGTGTCAGTAATCTGGTATACGTAATTGTAAACAGTAAAAATTCTGTAAAAAAATTATAATTTATTTATGTATACATGACATGCGTTCTTTTAAATAAAAATGAAAAATTGCAGTGTCGATTATATCAAGTGTTTGTAAATGATAAACTCCGTAATAAAACTATAATTTTCTATAACATTTTCTTTCAGAGAAAATCGACAAATATTTTCAATAATTTGTACAGGCCTAATATTATGCAAAAACAAATCGTGTGCTTTTAGATCTGTCTGCACAATTCAAAATTGTTTAACTATAATATTTGATAGAGATCGTTTCTAGTTCAGCTATAATCTTGAAAGTTTCGTGTCCTATTAATAATAGACAAGCTTGTATTAATTTAACGTAATATTAAATGCAAGAAATTAATTTAGTTTTGCAACTGTCGTGAAAAAATACATTACAAAAATTAAATCACTTCCGAGCGTCCAAATAGAAAGTAGAGTGGCAGAACAGGAAACCATACTTGAACGATTAAAATGTATACGCGGCCGCTTAAAAATTTGGAGCATGTTATCATTTCAAAACAAAGCGTGCCTCCCTAAGTAAACAAATGTTTCATTGAATATATTCCGTTATGGACCTATAAAAAAGAAAATCAATAGCCGCGTGCCGCAGGGTGCCGGGCATTAAAACGGGAGCGAAAAAAATGATATTGCTTTATAATATCATGTTTGCGACCACTTGTTGTTTGAAATTGAAACAAATTTTCGGCGTTACAGATGCAAAATAAAAAAATTAAAAATTTATCAACACATGGAAATATTAAAACTGAGCAACCTCTTGAAATTCATCGAACGCAAACGCTTTTTAACAGAAAAAAAAACAAAACAAAACAGTAATACAATTTCGCATAAAAATCAAATTTATTGTCGGCAAACATTAAAACCGTGCGTTAAAATCCTAGCAAATGTAAAATACACATCACTCTTGCCAGCGCGCGTTCTGTATAAAATGACGTAGAATCGCGTCAACGGTAACCAGTTATAGCCATTAAAGTGACGTAAAGACATTAGCGGTAATCTCCGATTACAAGCAGTCGAAACCTGACCCAGTTAATAAAGTGTTTATTCAATAACGGCAGAGTGTCACGCCAGTGTACCGTAAGCTGCCGTGATCATGCCACCAGTCCCAGCTAAATCATCTTCATACAAATAAAAAATATGTCAGTAATAATCAGCACGGTACCGTGCAGTTCACATTCCTGGCTATCTTCTCTGGAGTCTAATCTTGAATTTGTAAACTCTAATAGGTTGGCTCCAAATTAAATAAAAAATATGTTTCCGAGAAAACCGTGATTTCATGTGTTTTGTAAATAAAATAATATAATAAACGAATAAATATGATCCAAATTGTACGGTGTTTGGTGTCATTTTAATCAGAAAAACGTCGCGAGTATGTTGGTAAAATTTCAAGAATAAAAAAAACCATAACTATAGTAATCACTGTAATCACTGCATACGGGTTAATTGCTAAAGGGTTAACTGGACCGCTTGCTCTAGCACCAATGTACAGTGACACTAATCAACTGTTGAGGATCTCAATTGTTACGAATCATACCTATACATGTTCCAGTGATCTAATCGCCGCTAACATGGAATATTCTGTTGCACAGGTGACTGATTCGAAGGACCTCCAAGTGCCGTTCAGCACAGCAGCATCCCTGGGCTACGGTCTCCATCACATGCTCCACTTGCCACCGCAATTTTTGCACCCTCTGGATCACCGTCTGCCGTTCGGAGGGTTCAGGCCCCTGGGGCCATCGGCCTTCGCTCCGCCGAGCAAGTGCCTCAAAGTAGAAACCGGAAACGGACCTGTGACCAGCTCCGGATTGCCTAGCATCGGCTCCTTGTCGAGTATATCGAACATGTTCTCGCCGTCGTCGTTGTCCTCCGCCGGCGGGAGCGCCGTGGTGTCCGTTTCCGGTGCTACCACGGGCATCGGGGGCGTTGGGGGCGGGGCCAGCAGCGCGTCGGGCCAAGACGTGGCACCCCAGAGCCCAGCTGGATCCACGAGTCGATCGCCCACAGGCCCCGGAACCGGGGCAGGATCAGGCCCCAACAGAGGAACCACCCCCGAAGAAGAGGATCGCGACGCCAATGCCACCCCTGGGTCCGAAAACACCGAGCGGTCCACGCCGGAAGAGGGACGACCATATCGCCGTGAGTCACGCAGTCTTTTATTTATTTTCATTCTTTCTTGGCCCCGCCCCGCCCCGCCCCAGGGTGACCTGATACGCGGGATACATAGGCGTATGATAGGATAACCAAAAAATTAGGGCCACTTGGAATTTGTCAAATTTCTCCCGGTAATCGTAGAATTGAAAGGCCAGAGCGTAATTTAATAATTATTTTTATCGACTACCGAAGTATGTACATACAGTCAGTAAAAAAAGTCTCGATACTTTAAGGAATAACTTTTTTAAAATGAGCTCAAACTGCTGGAGCTTTTTTGAGATATTCGAGGGTTGGTGTATTAAAAAAAATTTCTGATAATTTGCAATTGGTCGGAAAATACCGAATGTTGTTTTTTGCAAGTTTTTTCTGTGGGACTATATGTATTTAAAAATACATTTTGTAGATCTGTGCCAGTAATAAACATTTGATAATAATAATAATATACAATGTATAAAGAACACAGACCTACAAGATGCATGTTTGAAATTTTTATTACGGGCTCAAATAAAAAAGTTTGAAAAAGTGCCTTTTTTCACGGAATTCCTACCAATTGCGATTAGTGCAAAATCTTTTTGCACGTCATTCAGTAAATCAATGCTTCTAATTGCTTAAAAGAGGTCAAGTCGTTTGGTCCAATTTCGAAAAAGTTATTCTGATTTACAGGGCGTTCGAATATTTTCGTGGACCACTGTATGAACTGTGTTATGTCCATATTGATTACACTAAAATTTTGGTCATCTCAATTTTGCTTGTCCGTCATTTCGTGAATGAGAAAAGTGATCTAATTAAACGGTTAAAGATAGTCACAGGGTTTTCTATTTTCCTCGGTGACGTCAGATTTCCAGAATTTCCGTCTCCATAAACGCGATTCGTTTCATTCCACGGGCGATTTTTCTTATACCGTTCGCCGCAATAAATTTTTTCATGTTTCTTACGCGACGGAATAATCGTTCGTGTAAAAAAGGTGATTAAGTAATCGTCGCGGTGGAATTCTGTTCTGGCGATAAAAAGAGGGGGCCACATGCACGTGACCGAACTGCGCATCTTCATGCAATTTCTCATTGTCATAGATTGTTTCATAAAAACCAGGATATTCAGAAAATTTTTCTCGTCGAGCAGAAGATTCTTTCGAGCAAAATTAAAGTGGAAACGTGTCCTCCATGCTCGTCGATTGAAGATATAATGAAAAAGTAATTGGATTTGTCAGGAGACACCTCTCTGATTAAACGGAGTTCTAAATTTACGAGAACTTGTCGAATATCTTTTAGTATTTCTTAATATCTAAAATCCACTGTTTGTGCAGATTTTCTTAATTAAATTCTATCAAACACGATGCCCAATTAGGGGAAAAACTTATCTGTAAATTGATTGCATTATACAACGTAGAATGTTTTTAATTTATCTATTTACACAACAAAAGAGTATAATTAGACATTAAATCGTCCTTTTATGAAAGAGCATCTGGGTTATAACGAACCATATTTCACTCGAAAGTTGTCATAATAAGTGATTATTACCAAATTTAATTTCTTGTTATGCATGTTGGTTTATTAAATTTTCCTGTAATAATATTTTTGGATCGACTGAAATCCGATAAAGTGACATAAAATTAATTATCAATTATACAATAAGGTACTGGAAGTAAATAATTATTTGTTTCTTCCTTTATGAATTTTAATAAGTCGACATTGATATTTTAAAATTCTTTTAATCTTTTTACTGTTTTATATTTCTCCCACTCATTTTTGTTATAAATGCACAAAATCTGCAGATTTTTATGCAAGTTTTAAATTTCATGGTTTATTTAATGAAAATCAGGATGAGGAACAAGTTCAATTTAACAACCAGAACATTCCCTACGGTAAACATAGAGTAAAACTGTCATTAATATTTGTTACTATACATGTTGTCATTAAAAATATGCACATATTACAGAACGCGCAAAATTATGACAAAAATGAGTATAATTTAATACAGTATGAGAAGAGTATTTTAAAATACTGTTGCCTTTCAACCTATCAGCCATATTAAGAATGAAAATCAATTTCCGTTTCGCTCCAGTTTGTTGCAATTCAGGTAGAAAATTTGTAGATCCTCTCCTAATAGAGGCGCAACCTAAAATAATTAAATAAAAAACCGTGAGTGGGTGATGTATTTGTAGAATCCCGTGTGTATTTTTTTTTTATTTCGGTTATTTCCGTTATCGTAAGCGTCTCGCTGCATTTAATATACCAGTTGGAGGATTTCATACTTTTTACGTTGACAAACGATGTATACACAAAGACCAGCTGAAACATATATAGGAATTTGCAGAGGAAGAACCGCGGAGATTTGTATGCTTAATCCACCTAAGTCGTTTATTTGAATTCTCAGGGGCGCAACAGCTGTGCCGCGTCTGATGGCTCGCGCGAGTTTCGGTTTCCACGGGTTTGCTTATTTTTCGGTGCGTAGTCTTAATTACCGAAAGATAGAGCCATTCATTTTTCTTTGGCTAGAAATTCGTATTTCCATCCGTGCTCTTTCTCTTAATGCTTCTCAGGGCACATTTTTCATTCCCGTCCCACTGTTTTCCACCCTCAAAGAAACGTGTCTCGCGCGCGCGCGCGCGCTTTGTAAATTCTCTCTTGTTAAAAATCGCCCGAAAGAGAGAGAGAGAGAGAGAGAGAGAGAGAGAGAGAGAGAGAGAGAGAGAGAGAGTGAGAGAGGGAGGGGAGAGGGAGAGGAAAAAAAGCGGAGGACCCGGTGGTCGAGAGATTCCTGTATCTTTCTCTCTGGCCTTGCTAATTTTTGTTTGATTGCAAGACGAGCAAATAAAAACGGGGGCTGGAAAAGGTCGAAGGCGTGCAACCTTGGCGTCGAGCCGCCTTTCAGTTTTATTTTTCGCGAAACGCGGCCGATGCCAGGATAACGATGTCCTTTGACCGCGGCCAAGCACTATGTAACCTTGTTGTTAATTAGTCGATATTCACTTTGTCACCGTGCGTGTGTGCTCTCCGTACAGAAGATCTCGCGTTGCGTAAAATATTGTTTGTTCTGCGGCGTCGAATCGAGAATTCGTTTCAATTGCGTAAAGACCGCGACTCGTCGACAATTTGCATTTTTACCGATGAATTTTCCTACTGTCGCGTATTATTAACGTCACTTCTTTTCTTTCTTTTTTTTTTTTTGGACGTTAATTATTTTTTTTTCCCGGAGAAATATTAATGTCGAGCGGTTGTTCAGAATTTATTTGACCGCTTGTTTGATGAAAAATGAGTCTTGCCTCTTTTAGTAAACAAAACACGAATGCAGCCGAATTCGAGACCTTCCAATTATGAGTCAACCGGTCGGCGCATTCGTCTACCCTATTCTGTTACAAAATACAGACGGATGCTTGAGCTTTTATGCACTTGACGGTAATCAATGTGATTCCAAATGATGAAACGGATCTAAATGAGTAATCCCCATTGTTTTTATCACACCGATTTCTCTGTGAGCGCTGCAAATGAGCAGATGTTTTTCGCGAAACAAGGAAATCGTGTAATGTTTATATTGCATTAGGTGCAAAAATTAATTCGTGGATTCATGAATTTGTTGATCGTTTACAAACATCGAAACGTGTTCACGTCTTGAAAAAAGTTTGGTTGAAAAAGAAAGTTACAAATGATTCACTGTGAAAGCCATGAATTGGAAACCATAATTTTTTACTACTATTTTCTTACCAATATTCTTGCCTAAATTATATTATTTTAAATCAGACGTGTTTATCCCTTTAGAATTAAAATACCTTATATGGTACAATGAGTTTAAAAATAGCATTTATAATTGGTAAACATGGCATTTATTTTGAATTATTTCTGTTGAATGCTCAAAATAACCTAATCAATAGACTTCAGATTTTATGCATTTATAATAAAAATCAGTAAGGGAGATTTAAAGCGGTAAAAAGTTATTAAAAAACTAAAGAATTTATTTTTCTCATCCTTTTAAAATGATTAGAGGAAGAATTTTCTGTTTGGTCCTTGTTACAATAAACATACAAAATTCCTATTTTGCATAAAGATCTACAGTCTATAAATTAAAAAATATTTAAATTTTTCTAAATATGATTCCCTCAAATTCTATAGCGTTCAACATTTTTAAAGGTATTTTATAGTATTTTTAGATATTTTTGTTCAAAATTGCATGTGATCAAAAATACATATAGTTGAGTCTTTTCTCCAGAACAAGACTCGTAGAGTATAGTTGAACAGTGTGACGTTTTTGAAATATTAGATTTCGAATATTTATACAGTTTTTGAATTTGTAAAATAGACATGGTTGTTTGTATTAGAAGAAGATTAGTAATTTGGAAATCAGGTCAATTTATTGCTAAGTTTTCTTTGGAAAATAGTGAAATTCTCTTGGTGAAAACGAGAATTCGCAACCCTGCTCCTACGATCCAGTAATTATTTATTTCGAAGAGCAGGGATGAAACGCGATCGCCACTCGTCACATAAGATTTTTAAACGGCGCATATTAATTGCATAATCGGCGTATGGAGTTGAAGAATTTACGGGGAAAATTGTGACATGATCAGCAAATAATTTCATCGGCGCGTACGCTTGTTGGCTGTTTCTGTGTATTTTAAACTGAACGACGACGCATCGTTTTGCTCACATAGCCGTTCACCCTTTTTGGTAGCTACATCGAATAGAGGTTGGAATATATCAATACCTATGCATGAAATATGCTCATTATCTCGATTGACAGAGATTCATGGTAAATATTAATTTGCTGCGCCATTCGCGAATTTACACTATCGTTATTTGATTTTAGCGACTCGGAAAAATTGATCACTATTATCTGATCACCGCGGAACGATGCGAAATTGCGGATCCAATTGTCACGATTATTTTTCGACCGTGCGAATTAATTGCCACAACAATGCCCTTGTATCTTTCACAATCTACATAATTTTACAATGTACATCATTTTCAAGTTACACCACTGTCGAATGATTTTTAAAACGGATCTGGTAGTATAATTTCTAGTACTTTTTATCGAAAATGATTAATTCCTTTTTTTTTGCGATAATCACGTATAATTTTATTTCAGTTAAAATATGATTGAAATGTGTATGAATTTTATTTTGCTTTCATATATTACATATAAATTTTCGTCACATGAAAATGTACTTCCTTGAAAGGAGTGATTCCTATGCTCATTCGAAGTAACTTTTTCCTTTGCAAAAATGTTCTCCGCGGCTCTGTTAAGGAGTTATTAACGAAAAACGCGGACCAATTAGAGCACGATTACAGCAGACGAATTCGGGTTCGGCGACAGGTGGCGCTGAGCGCGGCGTTGGTATTGGCCGAGTCGGAATCCGGCCGCTGTTGCCGTGTTCTGATTGGTCCACGTTTTTCGTTAATAACTCCTGAACGGAGCCGCGGAGAACATTTCCGTAAATGAAAAAATTACTTCAAATGATCTGAAGATTCACCCTTTTCAAGGAAATACTTTTTTGGGACACCCTGTATAGTTCATATTACAGCTAATTATTGAACGTATCTTTCATTTTACCATAGGAAACGTATTTCTTTTGCACCATATTTACACTATTTTTTGAGGAACGTACCTTCCGTGTAAAAAATTAGTTGGTTGTAAGTTCTTGTGAAATGCGAGATTTTAAACGTGACGAACGAGTTTTATAGGATTACCGGTATAACAAGTAACGCGCATTTTTGCATCGAAATCAAATCGATTGTATTGTAATCACAAAACAGAGAAAATAGGGGGATGAGAAAGAGTCGGTGCAGAGAGATATTGAAACGGAAATGCAGATATTTGTCAGGAAATTGATAACTCGAATAAACTCATCGCAAAACGTTCAAACAGTCTGCCAAACGGGACGATTTTACCTCTTCTCCCGGCGGCGCATCCCAAACTACATTTGTTGGACCGCGTGCGAGTGCACGGTGCATGGTGCATACTCGTGTGCATATCGGCTGAGCCTCGCTTACCCACATTATTCCGATTCGGTATAAAATTTACGGGGAACCGGGGATGTACTGCGCGAGGAACTGATTATGGCCAAATTTCCCAATTATTTGCGTTTTTCGCTAATTTCATTGTGCCATTTTTGCTGGCTATTACACTGATTGCGCGTAGATTACATCGTAACTATAATGTCGCTGGATTTTCACCCTCGTACACGCTCGAATCCGTAAGAGTCGTTTTTCTGGCGAAATTACAACTGTCCATTTCTTTCTGTTATTGTTGTCATTACACTTTTACGTTCCATATTTTATTTTTGTTGGTGGAGACCTAGTTAACTATCCACAATTTTTATTTTTATTTCTTTATCAAGGTCATACTCATATTAAGAATTTCAGAACAGGAACCTACTTGTAATTTCTTGTTAATAAATTTATAATAAAAATTTAAACGAGTTAAAGAACGTTGATCAGCGGTGTCTATGAAGATATCAAACAATTTTGTTGGCACTATTGTTACAAATACAGTTTCCGGATTATTTGTGCGGCGCAAAGGTGGACTCACATAACGACTAATTTTCGAGTTTGTCATTCAGTCAATACGGAGTTATTCGGTAAATATTAGCCTGACATTGAAGCAACGTTTGTTCAATCCGTTCACCTAGTACCCGTGGAGCATTTTGTGTCCTCCATACAAAGTGCTCAACGTCAAACTCGTGCAACGTCTGTCGATATTTATACAATTTCTCGTTGGCAAGGTGGTACATCAGGTTTAACATCGATATACGCCGTGTTTCGTTAATGATCAACGTTATTGGCCGATACTGATTTACCGGGGGTTGCTTAAAATTCGCTCGAATTGAAGAATGATTGATGGATTTCGGCGTTTGTGCCACTTTTCTACAAAATCTATGATACGATCACTCATATTCTCAAATAGAAACCGTGAACAATCCTATTTCGCAATTGATTATTTTCAAATCGTATTTTTTTCTATTCACCCCCAAAAAGTCAGTAATAAAGACAGTTTATAAGAATTTATTTTTGACAATTAAAAATGTTTTTTCAAATGCAAACTAGATAAAACGTCTAAATCACGACTCCCACTACCAGTGTACCGGTTCCCCCACTACCAGTGTACAGATTCCCCCACTACCAGTGTACCGGTTCCCCCACCATCAACTATTTCATATTGCCCCTACCGTGCCTTGCTTCGCATGACTGCAAGGATCCTAATGTGCCCGCCTCCCCCTACACTCCACAGGACTTTGGTGGAGAGGAGTAGGGGTAAGCAAGTTGCCCAGGCTTGGTTTAAAGAATTTAAAAATATTATTGTACCTATCATTCTCAAGGCACTAAAATTATTCAAATCGAGAAAATAATGTAGATCCTATATGTTGCAATTTTCACGTTTTAAAAAAAATTGAAGGTGTCGTTAATATCTTTTGTTAGACTAATGTAATATTTGTCGTCAATAATATCATTTTGTTTTAAATAATTTATGCTTCGATTACAAAAGAAAGGAATTTTGGTGTTCGCTCGTTAGTCGCCATAATAATTCTTTATTCTAAAGCGCGGGCGCCGCGCCGGGTCGTATTGTTTAATGTTTGAAAAAGACTCCGGGTGCGTATTTGCTAAAATTGAATGTTTAAAGAATATCGGTTACATTCGACACGCGAAATCCGAAATCCTTGAACAAGGTATCTCTCCCATTCCACATTACCCCGTTGTTTTTATGCATACATAAAAACCCACGTGGATGGACAGTTCACTGATATACGAGCGCGAGTGCCATGATTCCACACGTCGCTTATGTGATGCACGCGGTGCACTTTGCACTTTTTTTTTTTTTTGCGCGAAAACGCAGTTTGTAGTCGATCGTTTATACATATGATCCCGTGGATATTTACGCGGGGAAAAACGAATGAGTAACGAGAGTCTGTATTTTATTTCATTGTTTTGTTATTACATATTAATTTTCATTTTATTGTTCCGCGCTGCCATTGAAAGACGTGATACGAATTAATGGGACCGGATTCGGACCGAACTTTTAAATTGGAACGATTAAATTTCACAACATTTCCGTGCGCTGCAAACAAAATTCGTTAATGCGAAAATAATTCGTTGGGCGATCGCTTTTTTCGAAAATTTGCCCGCTTATTGCGCGGAAGCGTCGTTTATACTTATCGAATACTTCGAATCGACGAATTCTGCGCAAGTATATTTTTAATTCGCTATTGCTCTATACTTGTTAATTTAATTATTAATTACGTGCGTAAAATAGAAAATTAAAAAATCCCAGATGAATTTAAGAACACTAACCTAGCCCACTTAAACTGTTAATATTAATAAAAGAAGAAATGAATTATTCTTTCTGCAATTGCATCAGAAAATTTTCCATAAAAATTTAATGTTAGTTGCATTCTGCTCGAAAAACCCTTTGTTTTACATAATTATAGAAACTAATTTATCACGGCATAAATATTCTAATTGGCCTAGCGGAACCGCGGAACAACAAAATAATGCCATAATTTCTAGTACGCGTATAGTGTGACATAAAATGAGGTTAAAAATATGTTTCCGTAAGAAGAGAAAGTGGAACACCGGAATTTTTTGTCCAGACATTTTCTGCTCGAATATGCATTTTTTTTATAACTCCCATTGCTTTCGGTGTGCGTGTATTTAATATGTATAAATATGAATTATAAAAATTACTCTCGCGCGGTATGACACAGCATGATGCATAAGGGAAAAAAGTTTTGGCTTCCTGTTTTCTGTGTTCAACGATTCTTAGATTTTCTGGTTCTCTAAAATTGCAAATGATAAATTATTTTCATCATTCCTGAAACCATTAAGGGAAGAATATTTTATTTGGTTTCCGTTTCTTGCAATTGACGCAGATAATTTGTATTTTGCCTAAAGTCTATCACAGCTTCGAAACACAGATTTTTTTCGGGAATTGTGTACATCACAAATGTACAGTGTAGTTGTTGAAAAATATTATACACGATGCTCGGGCACCGACGATTAATTTTCGAAAATGCGCTACTGCAAAATCGAGATGCACCCGGCTGATCTTTCTCGCCGAGTGACACTTGACTTTCAATTTTTGTTTTCGGACGAGGATTACACACGCCGCGGCACGCACTCGGGGCCGCACGTTAGGCGCATATGAAACGCGATACTTTTGACGTGCATTTTTTTCACGGTTTTTCGCTTTATTGTTCGACAAGAGTGATTGGTAACTGGTTGCGACCGTCTGCAATGTCGCCGTTGGTCATCATGCTCCCACCGATCGGACACAAACGAACGAAGAGGACAATGGCTGGGTATAGGATTGCTACGGACCACAAGGCACCCCCTTGTTTCTCTTTGACCGGCCGAAAAATGCAATTAAAAATTCGGACGGTAATCAGGTCAGATGCACGTCATCAATCGCCACGAGTACGCCATTTCGGAAGTTTTGCACTGATACGTACAGCGATTGTTCAAACAATCTTCAAATAACTTTAGTAAGAATTTTCGACATTAAGTCAGTTTTTACAAATGTCTTTTCTAGAAGACTTCCGGTTCTCGGTTATGGTAGAAGGAACTGAAAAATTTGTGAAAATTGCATTTCGGTTGCAAAGAAAGTAGTAAAAGTTGCTGTTCACAACTTTCTTAAAATAACAAACAAACTGCATCGTTTGTGCACTAGACAGATTAAGAATGTCGATAAATCATTTTCAATTCATTAAAATTATTAACTGGTGGACTTTACAATTATGAACACATACGAAGATGCAACGAAAGCCAAGTAAAATTGAGATAACTAAAATTATGCCATCATCGACGTAAATACAAAATGGATCCTACGTATAATACAATCAACCCTTAAATACTATATGTAGACTAGACATATACTGAATTGACAATGCTGGGTTACCACAAAACATTTTTAATGCATTTGTTATTTTTCAATTACGCTTTAAAATTCCTTACTGATAAATATTAGTGGTCTGCGATATCTGCTATAGTATTTATTTATTTATTTATTGCTTTAAACCAAGTGGTTTATATACCAAGTACAGTAATTATTACATTTGGCTTAAATTAAATAGGTTTACATTGTTTCTAAATTTTTGAACAGAACATTGTTTGAGGAAATTATCTTCTTTGAGGAGCTTTGTTTCTAATGTATTACGTTCATTTTCATAGTCTGGGCATTGCCATATAACATGATCTACGTCTTGGAGTTCTGCCCCATATTGGCAAGCGCTGTTAGCTATAAAGTTAACATCTGCTATAGTATTTGTGTAAGTGTGAATGTCTATACTATGTATGCTTAACAAATGAGTGAGTTGCTCGTTGAATTAAGGAAAAGATGAAAAATTTCTGATGACGAGTTAACTTTACATCCCCAGTTGGAGGGTTGAAGAATGAAATTTCTACTTGGCTTCCTGTTGCTGTTCAAGCAGAAAATTAATAAGAAAATTGTAAAGAAAAAGGAAGAAGCCGTAGTATGGAAAATTTAATTTCGAGCCGTGTAAATGGTCGGAAAAGGTCCGATCGTATATGGAAACGTATTCTTATTAAAGGCAGAAGGTGGAACCGGTTTCCGTCGAGCGCAGATTTTCCAAAAAGCTCGCCGTCGCGCGTCGGCCGCATCCATATTCAAGCGTTTTATCCGGCAAGAAAGGTTGTCGAGATTTTTGTCCGCTTGTTCGTCGGTTTCATTATCGCTTGGCCGCGTAGGAGCACTTACCCTCATTTGTATTCTAAGAACGAACACGTCGAGCCACGCCGCGATTTACTAGCACGTTCTACGAATTATTTGGTAATCAAATTTTTCCGCCGTCCACCCTTCTCTCGGGAGAAACGGCCGGCGAGGCGCACGTCGTTCGGACCTTTTACAATGATTTCTCTATTTTACGGTGGCTGCGTGAGAGGGCCATTAGGAGGCCTGTGTAAAACGTGCCACGAAAACGATTTCGCGTACGCACGACCACTTTTAACACGGGACAACCTGTCAAGACTAATTGTATGCGCATCGATCGACCCCAACATATATTTTCCACATCTCTGCTCTTCCTTATATTTTCGAACAAATTAGTCTTCCGTTAATGTTCGTCGATTATCTCAAGCCTTTGCGCCTTTGCGGTCGAATGTGTTCCCTTAAAACTTGTTGCGATATCCTGTATTTCAATTCTATTTCCATAGGTGGCTCTCTGCTAATTTATGTATAATGATAATTATTATTATTATTATTTATTTAGTGCTTTAAGGCTTATACAGCACATACAATATAAATCATACAACACACGATTACATTACAATAAGCCTTAGTATCTAACTTACAATTGGTTCACAGTAAATTTGTTAGGTTTCAACTACCTCATTGAAATTAAATTTTAATTGAGCATAATTTAATAAAATCAAAAATAATTTTCGAAGCGTGTCACGCTCAGCTTCATAGATTGGGCATTGCCAAATAACATGATTTAGATCATGTGAGTCAGCACCACACTCACAAGCACTGTCTAAAATAAACTTAACTCTGGCTAATTGTAGTGATTAGAGCGGCACTTGTTAACAAATGTTACACAGTTTCTAGGAAGCCCACGCTCAGTAAACCATGGCTTACCATCATCCTTATGAAAATATCGGATGTATTGATAATGTTTTAAATTAAATACTTTAAGGATCTGAGAAAATTTAGAGATGCTTCGTAAGATGATGCTTCGTAATCTCAGTGAACACTATGTAGTACTTACAAGGGAACATATTCAGTTGATACACGCCGATTTTGATGAAACTTATGTGAGATATAGTTCTTCGAAAAATATTTGACAGGTATTTTTTTTATCGGCAACTATCCGCTCTGAGGGGGTGAAAACTGCCCTCGAAGTCAGGGGTCAAAACCACATTTCTTGAGATATCTGGGAAACTAGAAGTCGAAAAAAATTGATTTTTTTGTTAAATGCGTATTTTTTAATGGGAAATGTAGTCGCGCAAGAATTTTTTAACAAACATTTTTTTTTCTCACAAAATGTGGTTTTGACCCGTGACTTCGAGGGCTGTTTTCACCCCCTCAGAGTGGATGGTTGCCGATAAAAAAAATACCTGTCAAATATTTTTCGAAGAACTATATCTCACACATAAGTTTCATCAAAATCGGCGTGTAACAACTGAATATGTTCCCTTGTTAGGGACGACGCACAGTGAGCCATTTCGATGAATTCCCTGTCAAAATCGAAGAACTTTCGATAGAACTGAGATAGAGCTGAAATTATAGCTGAAACATTGCAGAATATGGGATAAATAGAGAGATTATGGTTCGAACGTTTTTTAACGTAGAAAACATTTGTTAAACTTGCGGAATTTCAAGAAAATTTATCGAATACCACGCGCGGATAGATTTTTTTTTCACATGCCATATATCATTTCCCGTAGATATTGTCACGTTGATTCCAAATCTGGTCGAAAAATTTGTCTACCACCTCTGGATTTTGAAAAAAATCGATTTTTGTGAAAAAACTAATAAAATGATAATTTTTTCGTTGAAATGATTTGATAACCCACTGGTTTGAAGGTATATGTACTGTATTTCATATATAGAACACAATAAAATTAAAAATAATGAAGGGTTATTCCGTGCCAATTCGATCACTTTTTGACGTCACCATGATCGATTTTGTTCTAAATGAAATATGTTGTAGTCCATGTGAAATTTGGGAAGAGTTAAAGTCATCATTTTGCCGGTTTCGAATTTTTTTTAGAAATTACAGGCCTTCGAAATTTGCAATTTTTGCCCCTTTGGGCCAAAAAGAGGCCTCACTTACGAATTTTTATCTCAGGAACTGTTTGTCCGATTGAGCTACATTTGTTTTTGTTTTATTCGGGAAGGATTGGGCTATTGTGAAATAATTTTTTCAACCTGGATAATTAACTTTATAATGTCGAAAAACGTAAACAAATTCTTTTTTTTTACGTTTTTTTCGATGAGGGGCCAGGATGATTTAAATTTTGAAAAAATATCGTTATATTCCCCGAAGTTTCCCCTTCGAAATGATAACTTGAAAAGGATAGCAAATTGAAAATTGGCGGCGCAATGAGCTGGAAAAGAACGCCGTGTACCCCCGTTTCACGTAGAGGCGAGTCGAGCGCACTGCTATTATGGTCAGTTGTCTATCCCGCTGGTCTCAAAACAATACCAGCGGACCGTATACGACTAAATGACCGTATTTATACCTCGAGAACAATATTAGTAACCACACTTCAAATTTCATTAGTTTTTTCACAAAAATCGATTTCTTTCAATATCCTGAGGTGGTAGAAAAATTTTTCGACCAGATTTGTGGTATTCTACAATTGAAATTCTGCAAGCTTAACAAATATTTTCAACGTTAAAAAACGTTCGAACCATAATCTCTCTATTTATCCCATATTCTGCAATGTTTCAGCTTTAATTAAAAAAAAAATCATCGGTCTACATCATTTCTATCGAAAGTTCTTTGATTTTGACACAGAATTCATCAAAATCGCCCATTGTGCGAAATCTGTATATTGTACCGACGAATATTTATATTGATGAATATTTGCGAATTTTTATGTCTGCTCGTAATTAAATGATACCTTAAATTTTCCATTCCTAAGTCGTACCGAGGAATGACGATGAACTTAACCATTAAATTAAAAACGATTGGGATATTCTAAAAAATGGTTATTGTATTATAAAACGTGTTAAAGATTGTGTTTCGTTGTAAAATTACAACATTTTAAATTCGATGAACATTTGCGAAATTTTTAGTTTGCTCGTAATTAAATGATACGTTTCATTTTCCATTTCTGAGCCGTATCGAGGAATGACGATGAATTTAAAAATTAAATTAAGAACAAATGAGATATTAAAAAAAAAAACATGATCAGGTTATTGTATTATAAAACGCATTAGAGATTGCACTTCGTTGTAAAATTACAACATTTTAAATTCGATGAACATTTGCGAAATTTTGAGTTTGCTCGTAATTAAATGACACGTTTCATTTTCCATTTCTGAGCCGTATCGAGGAATGACGATGAATTTAAAAATTAAATTAAGAACAAGTGAGATATTAAAAAAAAAACATGATCAGGTTATTGTATTATAAAACGCATTAGAGATTGCACTTCGTTGTAAAATTACAACATTTTAAATTCGATGAACATTTGCGAATTTTTGTGTTTGCTCGTAATTAAATGGTACCTTAAATTTTCCATTTCTAAGTCGATGAACTAGAAAATTAAATAAAAAACAAAAAAGACATTCTAAAAAATGATTATTTTATTATAAAACGTGTTAAAAATTGCACTTGATTGTAAAATTACGGAATTGTAAGTTTGAAGAATATTGACGAATTTTTGTGTTTGCTCGTAATTAAATGGTACCTTAAATTTTCCATTTCTAAGTCGATGAACTAGAAAATTAAATAAAAAAAACAAAGACATTCTAAAAAATGATTATTTTATTATAAAACGTGTTAAAAATTGCACTTGATTGTAAAATTACGGAATTGTAAGTTTGAAGAATATTGGCGAATTTTTATAATGATATCGTAATGAAATGTTTAAATTTCGATTTTTAAACGCGCACGGAGGAATAACGAGGAAGACGCGAAAATTGTGTTGAGTGTTTCGCGATCAGTTATCTGCAGGCCGACACATCGTGGTTGGACAGTAGTCGATGGAATGCCGGTCATTTGTAACTCAATAATTCTAGTTCGTTTGTAATCCGGTAATCTATACTGCGGCTCGTTATTCACGCATCGTAATGAGTTTCGCGTTACGCGCCTTTTCTCGCTGCGGACAGCTGGAAAGTTCCTCGTAATGAGTTGTCGATACCCCGGCACGGGTATTTGCGATAATGGTAATAGGGAAAACGTAACGCGGTGAATTTCTCCTCACGCCGCGCCGCGCCGCGCCCCGCCGCGCCGCCGGAATATCGGGTGTTGATTCTTTTATTTGTATATCGATTCGCCGGTATCACCGTGTCGTTCCAATCACATTTTATAATTCGCGGAAATTTGTAACTCCGGTTTTTTCGTGTCGGCACCGTCGCGTCGCGTCGCGTCGCGTCGTTGACACGCGTCGCCGTTCGCGAGCTGATTTTTTCGAGTGGCCTGCGACCAATTATGCTGTCCGAATACTTAAAGAATATTTTAGACAAAACTCACTTGCTAAAAGATTTATCACATTGAAAACATTTATGACATTATTTTATAAAATGTTACTCACTGAAGGTTGAAGACAATCAAATTTTACTCATTGAACATTTTAGACATTATTATTTAAAATGTTACTAATTGAAGATTGAAGATATTATTATATAAAATGTTACTCATTGAAGTTTGAAGAAGTTATTACATAAAATATTACACATTGAAAATTTTAGACATTATTATTTAAAATGTTACTTATTGAAGATTGAAGACATTATTATATAAACTGTTGATCATTGAAGATAGAAGAAGTTATTACATAAAATATTACACATTCAAAAATGAAGACATTATTTCGTAAAATGGTACACATTGAAGAAGACATTAGTATATGTATAAAATATTACAGTAAATCAAACATACTCGGATTCCTTTTTACTTAACCTAACCATAGTACTGTTAAACTAAACCGTTGTAACGCGTTGTTAGAACCGTTTCAAAGTATTTGATACGAAACTAGTATTAAATAGTTGGTCTG
Organism: Lasioglossum lativentre; assembly: GCA_916610255.1. NCBI lineage: Eukaryota > Metazoa > Arthropoda > Insecta > Hymenoptera > Halictidae > Lasioglossum > Lasioglossum lativentre. The sequence goes on along the minus strand of OU744355.1, from coordinate 8,515,550 downwards.
ACGTCATTCGCGAGTTAAAAAGTACTGAATGGACAGGCAATAAAGATTTCACAATCGTACAGTAGAAAAAAAAAGTGCACTTTGACGAGTGTCAGCGAACCTCCCGCGCTCACGGAACACGCGCAACGAAATTTACATTTTTGAGGTCCACTAAAATGCAGTTCGAAGTCAAATATTTGTGCGCGCGTAATAAACGCAGGTATTTATACGAGGAAAGAGCACCGACATAATGAGAGTATCACCATTTTGATATTACGTATACATTTTCGTGACATCCTTTCCTATTAAAAAGCTGACCGGCGAATATATTGGATTTAGTTTAATGGAAATGCAAATTAATTCCGAAAGAACACATTACGCGTAGGAAGAAGTGGCTGGCCAGGAAAAAATTGATCGAATCATGAATGCACGATGAGAGAGACATCATTTGAAATGTGTGCGATAATAAACGTGTTTTTGATGAAAAAATAAATGCAATAAGAATGTACAAATAAATATTTTTAGATCGATTTTGTGCAAACACACTTGTTTGCGACATACGAAATAACGAGTGAGTGTATAAATTCCTCGAAGGTGAACATCCCGCGACAAAGAGCGATTAATGTACTATTAAACGCATCAAGATCACACCAATGTCGCATCAAGGTCGCATCAAGGTCACAGAAACTTTTTAAACTCGAGCAGTTTATGTTCGATTTCACGAGATGATCATCACGACCAAGACTACTCCACGGGAATGTCTTGCAATAAATGTTCGGTTTTTGCAACGAATGTTCAGTGTAACTACCGTGAACTCAACGACGTCTCATTTTGCTCGTAAAATTGTTTTTCATGAAGTAGATTTCTACAGTAATTATCGCAACCTTTGCGTGTCAGTACAAGACGAAATCCGACTTTGGTGTAGTAAAGTGACAATCAACACGTATAAACCATGAAACGTGTGACCTCCTGACGTATAATTATTTTTAATTATACTTTTCAGCCCCACGAATTAAATTTTAATTGGGATACGAAAACTAGTGTAATAGTTACTTTAGAGACATATTCCCTAATTATAGCAATTTTCTGAAAGACATTTTCAAAACAAATAGGGAATTAACAAATTAGAGAAAAAGTTCGGTTTATGAAACCTGGTACTTACCTGCAGGAGGGTTAAACTGGTACCCCCAATAATAATTTCGAATTCTAATTCTATTCCCAAGCATTTCTGCCGCATAACGACGACTCAAATGAACAATAACATTCTTAAAAAGCCGACTATTTTCTAAAATATTTCAGAAAAACTCAGATTCGTATCTTGTTGCGATTTAAAATACCTGCAGAGGGCAAAGGGGTTAAATTGGTACCCTCCGTAATAATTTCGAATTCTAATCCTATTCCCAAGCATTTCTGCCGCATAACTACGACTCCAATGAACAATAACATTCTTATAAGGATGTTCTGGAGGTACAATGGGCGACAAAAGTACAAGAAATTCGAAATCCATCAATATATTGGCAATGGATGCCATTCATGAGTATATTTTGCATTAAAAAAATAGATTAATTTAAAAAGCTTTAATTAAAAAGCTTTCGTTTAATTAGCGAATTTCATGTTATATTTATTTTTTAATCAAATTGTCTTCATATTATAAAAAATTGTAGGTGACTTTTGCGAATAATTGTACCCTCTGATTTGAACTTCAAGATAATAAAGGCTATAGGCCGGGTTTGGTAGTGAAATTCGCCCCCGACGAGTTTTTAATCGAGCTTTGGCAATTCGTTAGCCTACCCAAAAAGTCCCCGATCTGCCAAGTTACAGCCCCATATCTCATCATCACCATTTTCCCTATTTATTGACAGTTAAAAATTCTGAAAAAATTCTGACACATTTTGGATACTAAGCCACATATTAGGTATCATTTTCAGATTTTTCCGTTGCAAACTCTGGTTGTAAAACGCGAAAAACACGAAAAAAATCGAAAAAATGCATATTTCATATATGTAGAAATCGAAAGAGCACTACTCCAGATTTAATTCCGAAATGAGAGATTATCATAAGTATTATGCACAATTTTTTTCAAATCCCTGAGAGTGGTGCGTCATTGTTGAAAAAAATAAAAACCGTTTTTTTCGGCGGTTTTCCTAAGTTATACCTATCTTCTCTGAATTAAAAAAATATATTATGTTATATTAAACATTCCTACGTTCAGAGAAATATTTTCCAGACTTTAAAAGTTGCGTAGTACGAAAAACGAAAATAATACTAAGTCGTTATATTCGAACATTTCGAAGATACTTTCAACGGCGCCGGTTGGTGCAGCGGCTATAGTCTCGGACTGCGGAACCGCTGATGACTTTTTGGACCAAGTTCGAATCCCGCCCTGGTCAATCTTTTTTTTTGTTTATCAGATGTTTTTTCGCTTCCTAACCATATGATTGTTGTTAAACCATTGTAAAAATATTTTTTAACTATTATATATATAGTTAACTATTATATTATATATGTATAATTTAGGATTTTCCGGTCGGAGGACACATCAATTCTCAGGAAATCGAATCTTACAACTCCAACAGTTATTGGTTCGAAACTAATTTATCGCTCTTGCGAACTTTTCTAGCTGGACCTTTATTTATAAATATATCTGGAAATAGTTTTGAATGCATTTCTTAAATATAAGTCAGTCTTTTTGCCAAACCTAATATAAATAACAAATAATCTGATTCGAATCTCTTTTAAAGCTGTTTCAACATCTGACTCGAATACTACAACTAAGCTAACAAAAAAAAAAAGAATTGTTAGTCAAATCCATATAATAAATTGTCATATCATACTTTAATTAGATATTAAATCTCGAACGCTATTAAACATACCTTTCCAGTAAAAAATTTAACAATTTATTTATCAAAGAAAAATACATGTACCACTTTTATACATTCATGCTGTAAACTCTCACGAGGATATTGATCGATGGACAATGTTATTTGCAAAAAATCAAGAAACATTTATTCAAAAATGCATACACGTACGTGCTCAACCATAAACAGTCTATGGTCCACCGTTTTCCGGCACATCAAAATTGAATAAATGGTTTATTTGTACTAGAATTACCGGATTAAGTTGTAAAAGGTCCCCGTCCGACATTTATTTGATAAAAAATATCGACGAACGTGCTGTTATAGAAATTGTTCAAAACATATATGCAAATATATTCTAATCCCGTTCATGAAGTTCTGTAAACCATTTATTTTTCATACCTCGTCAGATATAAAATTTTTTACTGGAAATGTATGTTTAAAAGCGTTCGAGATTCAATATCTAATTAAAGTATGATATGACAATTTCTTATATGGATTTGACAAACAATTCTTTTTTTTTGTTAGCTTAGCTGTAGTATTCGAGTCAGATGTTGAAACAGCTTTAAAAGAGATTCCAATCAGATTATTTGTTATTTATATTAGGTTTGGCAAAAAGACTGACTTATATTTAAGAAATGCATTCAAAACTATTTCCAGATATATTCATAAATAAAGGTCAAGAGTGAAAAATTAGTTTCGAAGCAATAACTGTTGGAGTTGTAAGATTCGATTTCCTGAGAATTCATGTGTCCTCCGACCGGAAAATCCTAAATTATATATAATATATATATAACTATAACTATATATATAATCGTTAAAAAAAATTTTTACAATGGTTTAACAACAATCATATGGTTAGGAAGCGAAAAAACATCTGATAAACAAAAAAAAAGATTGACCCGGGCGGGATTCGAACCTGGTCCAAAAAGTCATCAGGGGTTCCGCAGTCCGAGACTACATATGTATAGCCGCTGCACCAACCGGCGCCGTTGAAAGTATATCTTCGAAATATTCGAATATAACGACTTAGTATTATTTTCGTTTTTTGTACTACGCAACTTTTAAAGTCTGGAAAATATTTCTCTGAACGTAGGAATGTTTAATATAACATAATATATTTTTTTAATTCAGAGAAGATAGGTATAACTTAGGAAAAACGCCGAAAAAAACGGTTCTTATATTTTTCAACAATGACGCACCACTCTCAGGGATTTGAAAAAAAATTGAGCATAATGATAATCTCTCATTTCTGAATTAAATCTGGAGTAGTGCTCTTTCGATTTCTACATATATGAAATTTGCATTTTTTCGATTTTTTTCGTGTTTTTCGCGTTTTACAACCAGAGTATGCAACGGAAAAATCTGAAAATGATACCTAATATGTGGCTTAGTATCCAAAATGTGTCAGAATTTTTAACTGTCAATAAATAGGGAAAATGGGCCAAAAACTCGTTTTTCGATTTTCCTCAATAACTACCCTTACAGATGAGATATGGGGCTGTAACTTGGCAGATCGGGGACTTTTTGGGTAGGCTAACGAATAGCCAAAGCTCGATTAAAAACTCGCCGTGGGCGAATTTCACTACCAAACCCGGCTTATAGCCTTTGACGTTTTGTAACTGTTTATAATTTTTTGCTCTGTAACTGTTTAGTGAATCCTGATAAATTTTGAACATCACATAATTTTTGCTATACATAAAAAAAAACTGGAGTTTCTAGTTGCGTTTTTTCAAGGTTTAAACAGGGTTTGAAGTGGAATTTTATGAATTCTCCATAAGAAGACGTGTTAAAATGTGCAAACTTTAAGTTGCTATAATTCTTAAACGGTGCAGCGAATCGCACCCAAAACTTTGGTAATTGCATTAATTTAGTAAGAATTATATCTTGTTAAATTTTCGAAAATTTTGTTGCGTTTTTATATACCTCCAGAACATCCTTAAAAAGCCGACTATTTTCTAAAATATTTCAGAAAGACTCAGATTCGTATCTCGTTGCGATTTAAAATACTTGCAGAGGGCAAAGGGGTTAAACTGTTACCGCCGGTAATAATTACGAATTCTAATCCTATTCCCAAGCATTTCTGACGATTTCAAATAACCAACTACATTCTTTAAAAAGCCGACTGTTTTCGCTCGGTCTGCCGGTGCTTAAAGTACCCGCGGGAGGTAAAGGGTTAAAGTGGAACCCTCTGTATGTATACTGTTCGCGGCGTGTTCATTGAATTCCAGCCGGTCAAGATCCTCGGACATACTTGCGCTCGAATCGGAAAAGTGCCGATGATTTCAAGCGGAACAACCATTTCTACGAGAGCGGTATTTCTCGTTTCATCTCCGTAGTTGCGTCGAGAAGTAGAGAGTCGCTTTCCTCTATTTTCGGTTGGTCCGGGCGTCGCGTCGCGTCGCGTCGCGTCGCTTCGGAGAGAAACAGAGAGTGGAAGAGGAGGGAGGTAGAGGAGGAGGAGGGAGCGAGAGAGGAAGAGGAGGAGGAGCGGATAGCTGTGAAGGAAGACGTTCGATTTATTATACAAGAGCAGGTGCAGCTGCAACTGCGACGACGTCGAGTACGCTCCTCCCGTTTGCCGGTATATGTATACATGTAGTCGGTGCCAGAATGGAAGAAGAAGTAGGAGAGTTGAAGGTAGCTCAGCATTGGTGGCGCCGCTGCATGCCGTAAAATAACTGAGACGTAGAGTCCTCCTCCTCTCAACTGCAGCCAACTAGGCGGAGCTCTGTATACGAGCTGCATGTGCATTGGATAAAGACTCCTCCGCCTGGATCCTTGCGCAATGGAAAGGACTCCGTTTCTACCTAGACGCCTGTATTTCTTCCCGTAGTCGTCGTCGTCACCTATACATATACACTCCCGTGTGGCCGGCTTACAACTTAGCGCCGAACCTGCGCGGAAGCCAACCGATAGCTATACTTGTCCGACTATACTTGTTTTCGTTTCCTGACCGCCTCTGGCCACGATCGATCCGACGTCTTATTTCGAAACCGGAAGCTCGCACAATTATTCTGCCAACTCGCGGTCGTCGGACATTTTGCGCAGCACGAGCCGACTGTTTCGGGGTAGGGTGAATGCACCAGTCACCGGTTAGAACCGAGATCATGCTATAATTATTTATAACGCGGTTCGATGCGGTTAAACAAATTCTTCGACCTAACTTGCTACTTTATACGAATGCAGTTTTACTTTGATTTGAATTGAATAAAATTCTGGAATTGGGATTTTAAATTGTGTGCGAGACAAAATTAATTTTAATGAAAGTCTTACAATAATTAAGTGGAACTTCAAATATAGTGGCCACGGAATAGCTAGCGAATGAAATAACAAAATAATTAAAAAAAATGCACTTGACTATGTGAACAAAATTATGAAACTTAAGAAGTATGTATTACGCGATTGCTTTGCTATTCCAAATTCGCTATGAGAGGTTGATATCGACCCTTGAAAATTCGGCCATTTCGGTTCCTTAATGGATTGAATCGCGATTCAATTTTGCAACAATTCTTATTTTCGCGAGAAAGATATGACATCTGATTTGTCAAGAAATTCTCCGAGAATGTGACTTTTTCTAAGAACGTTCACGAAATAATCGTACCTCGAATCTCAAGGGGTCGTTGCGAAGAGAATCCTTCGATCTTCGAACCTGCAGTAGATTCGGTCACGAGAAAAATTGTCTGATGTTCCCAGGGAGGTTAGATTTGTCGCATTTTAGAGAATATCGTGTCCACAGTTTCGTAGATGGACTGTGCGAAGGCACAGACTTCAACTTATAAATGTCGTAAAGTTGAAACAGTGGGAAGATCGACAATTTTTCTCAACTCGGAAACCTATGCCAGTACTTTCGGCAGCAATGCTTCCATTGTACGGGGCTCTTTTCCGTATTCTGGAGCATAACATTTTCCGTGGCTAATACTCGTTGTTCACCGAGTGGTTCTAGTTACAGCGAGCGAGCAAGCGGCGTCGGTCAGTGATAACGGAAAAGGAAATGGTGTATATTCTTCTTGTTTGCCGGGTGCCGACTCGAAACTATATTTCTGGCTCGTTGCAATGGAGTTTGCCAAGAGAGAAGAGATTGTACGTAGAGAAAGAGAGAGAGAGAGAGAGAGAGAGAGAGAGAGAGAGAGAGAGAGAGAGGGCTCTGTGAGCGCCATGGCGATCTCCTCCGCGGCTTCTCCCACCTATATGCGTATACTCCTACGCGTGCTCCTACTCTTTCTGCTCGTCTTGCAGCGTCGCGACGCCGTTCACTTAACGATCTCTCCCGCGTTTCGCCGGGGATAGAAATAGATGCTCCGCCTCCTAGACGAGCTCTCTCCACTGTGAACCTCTGGCGCAGACCAAACAGAGAAAGAGAGCGCGAGAGAGAGAGCGAGAGGAATTCTGTGGTACGTGGGTGGATCTCGAGGTACGAATCTCTTTGCAAGGATCTGGGCGTGGTGAGGGAGGAGTTCTCTTTTATCGTACACGCGAACTCCTTTATATTCACCATCAAACCGGATGTCTGCACACCGAAACCCAGACATCATCGTACCGGTAGCCTGCAATTATCTTGCCTCCATGCACCGGTGCACGCGTTTACGCGAGAAATTTCGCTGCGACGAATATCACCGCTCGCTATCATACCCCCGGCATTGCTAACTGCTTCACCGGTGTTTACTCTCGGGGAACCGTCGCGTCGCGTCGCCATCTGGAAAATCGAATGGCTTAGAAAATTCTTCCGGGGAGAATCCAGTTTTTTGTTCTATGGTTTGTTTTTTTATTTATTCTGTGCATTAGTAGATTTTAGACGTTTTTCATTGTGCAGCTGAACATTTTTTAAATAATATTGAACAGCGACGGCAATTTTACAACTTTAACAGTTTTTTTCGAATTTTTGCATAATCTTATTCTCTTAGGTCCTTGTTTTGACGGGAGATCGCACTGAAGTGACTACGCTGTAGATCTCCGTGCACTTAGAACTTGTAGAGATCATACAAAATAATAATAATCGAAATTTTTTAGAATTTCTTCATCTTATACGCAGAAGAGCGAGTAATTAAAACGAAGAGTAGAAATGGCACACGCTGATTTTAATGAATTTTTGGTATTAGTATGTTTTTACAAAAATATTGGATGCGTGTTGTTTTTTATTGCGGTCGTCATACCGAACGGGCCCAATTCATCGTAGGAGTTTACTACCTATTTGAAATTTTATGTTCGAGGGTTTTCTCTTAGAAAATATGGGAGCCGTTACAATATTTTTTTATAATTCTAAATAAAGATTTTAGTGCATCTGTATTTTGTACGTATTTTCTGTTCTATTAACTAAATTACATTGGTTTTACGTAATTCTGAGTAACGGTGACAAAATCAATGTAACAGGACAACAATTTTCTGAATGAGTAGTCAGATTTGCTAGCAAAAGTTCATGCTACAAATTGTTTACGTAGCAGAAGGATACAGAGACATCTCACTCAAAACCCTCGAACATTCCGTTCAATCCAATAGAATTATCAACACTACCCCACGAAATTATTTAGCTTCTTTTTTTTGCATTTAACACAGATAATTTTTATTTTGCACAAAAATCCACACTCTAATTATTAGAATTTCTTCGTTTCTTCATATATTAAATGATTGCGATGAATCGGCGAAAAGGCATCATGATGTACTCTGGCACATCTTTCGGAAAGAGCTCACTAGAACAATTAAAAAAAAATTGGTCATCAAGTTTCAGGAGATCATTGTAAAGAGCTAATCTCGATCTTTAAACTTATGTTAGATTCAGTGAAGAAAAATATCAAATGTTAGATTGAATCAGTGGAAAATGTCTATTTGAGTCAGACATAACCCAGACCTTATATCACTGTAGCATACTTTTAATTCAAAGCTCAGTAAAATGACTAGACAATATTGTACACTAACTTTCTGGGGATCATTGTAAAGAGAATCTATATTAGATTCAGTCAACAATAATATCAAATTTTATATAGAATCGGTGAAAAACATGTACCTAAGCCAGACCTTATACTACTGTAGTGTAGAACACCTTTGAATTAAAACTCAGTGACACGATTAAGACACTGTCTAAGGATCATTATAAAGAGAAAACCTCAATTGTTAAACCTATGTTAGATTCAGTCAAGAAATACATCAAATTTTCTACAAAATCAGTGGAAAACGTGTATCTAAGCCACACCTTATACTACTGTAGGACACCTTTGACTCAAAGCTCAGTGAAATAAGTAAAAAATATCTTACATCAAGTTTCAGGGGGTCGTCATAAAGAGGACACTTTACTCTTCAAATCTATCATAGGTTCAGTCAGGACAAAAGATTAATTTCAAAATTATTAATTTATTTATTAATGCACTAAACCGTGGATGGTTTATATAGCATACATTAGTATAACACTTTACAATTGACAATTGACAATGAGGTGTATAGTGAAAAATGTATTACGTGATAGACGAGACTTAATCCTTCAGGGACTACATCAGTAACTATTCTCACTATGGCTTATCTTTTACTTAATACACAATATTTGCTGTTTAAGCATTTTATTTTCTGGTTTAACTGGCGTACAGAAAGTATCTTTACTGGGACTCGACTGATTCTTAGCTGACAACTGACCTGGAGTCCTCGTAGTCCCGTCTTATTCTAGATTCTCTGTCCTTGTCTTTCTAATAGAAGAGAAGAATCCCTTCCAAATGACGCTGCTTTCCTCCAGACCTTACGCACGTGGGGCTCTTCCGGTCGCGGACGACCGCTGCCCTCTCGTCGATGGTCCTTCGGCACTAGTGATGGGCCTTGAGCATGTTCAAGCGGTACCGATTCCTTGTAACAAAGAATGATGGTATCACAAGCATGTATGATTCTCTGGGTATCAAAAAGTATCGATCCCTAATGATAGTTGCTCAGAAGCCTCGATCCTTTATAAGTACATACATCTGGGATGGGTTTGTTATCGATGCTATCACAATCCTGTGGTGTTGAGTCGACTGAATGACAAGTATATGTACTTATATGTAATGTACATCCTATATATTATGTTTACTAATATCAAACGTGAGAAAGGAAGATAGAATGAAAATATTATACTGGTACGTTCAAAACGGTGAAGACGTGAATTGCGAATGTATCGATACCAATTTCATGCAAGATGTATTTATAAAGGACGGAGACAATTAAGAAGGTATCATTTAGGTATCGATACCATTTTTTGAGTACATGAAGGTTTGACACCGGCTCGAAAGTATCGATACATTCGACGTTGCCGTGATACCAGTACTACTTGGTATCATTTCGGCACGTATTGGTATCACAGATCGATTACAAATTCCTTATCTTTTGATACATATCGAAATACCAAAACAAGTACACAAGTATCGGATTGTTTGAAGATCATGAGAACGACTTGTATCACGCCCATCGCTACTTGAGACTATCTGACCTAGACGCAGCACATAGTCGTTCTGACGCATGTTTCACCCGGTTTTTTTATTGGACAGATCATTCGGATTATTGGCGCGTTGCCTAGACGGACCGATTCCTTGTAACAAAGAATGATGGTATCACAAGCATGTATGATTCTCTGGGTATCAAAAAGTATCGATCCCTAATGATAGTTGCTCAGAAGCCTTGATCCTTTATAAATACATCTTGTATGGGTTTGTTATCGATACTATCACAATCCTGTAGTGCGGAGTTGACTGAATGACAAGTATACAGGATGGGGCGCTATAAACAGGTCACCTGAATAACTCGCTTGCTTTTGAATATAAAAGGTAATGCATCAGATCAAACTTACTTGGTATCGAGGCGCTGGTAATCCGATGTTACTAATTTTTTTATAGGTGGAGACGTCAAGGAGATATGAAGGTCAACCTTGCTTTTTGAATGGAACGGCATGGTTTTTTATTTAGATTCTGATAGTGTATTTCAAGACGAATACAATGACCTATTATGAAGGTCATTATAGGTCACGCAAGGTCAACGGCAATAGAAAATGAATTGTCTGGAAGCACTATTCGAACACTTCGACGATTTACATGTAACATGTTATTTACGTATTCACTGCTAGTATATGTGTTCAAAATGACGACCTTGAACATGGATACATAGTCTAAAACGTAGGAATACTGATGGCACTGTCTGATCAATTTCATTTCCGTCTATTTCAGAGCAAGCTCTTTTCCAAGCATGTTTTTTCATGTCAACTCTTTGGTTATTGGTTTTCCGCGGTACAAATAGAAATTTACAGGTGTCAGAATATTACAAAACCGTATTCTAATCGGTAGTCAAACAACTAATAACATTTCTGGATACAGATAAGCGTACAATGCGATTGAATGTTTGTTTATGTTCTGTGACCCTTATCAATAATTACAAGATCGGTATGCCAACAATCAGAGAAGACAAAAGTATTTGGAGAGTGCTTTCAGACAATGTATTTTCTATCGCAGTTGACCTTGCATGAACTTGAACGACCTTCATAATAGGTCATTGCATTCGTCTTGAAACACACTATCAGAATATAAATAAAAAACCATACCGTTCCGTTAAAAAAAAACAGAGTTGACCTTCATATTTCCTTGGCGTCTCCACCTAAAAAAAATTAGTAACATCAGATTACCAGCGCCTCGATACCAGATAAGTTTGGTCTGATGCATTACCTTCTATCTTCAAAAGCAAGCGAGTTATTCGGGTGACCTGTTTATAGCGCCCTACCCTGTATATGTAATGTACTTGCATCCTTTATGTTTACTAATATCAAGCGTGAGAAAGGAAGATACAAGCTCCTTATCTTTTGATACATATCGAAACACCCAAACAAGTACTTCAGTATCGAATTGTTTGAAGATCATGAGAAACACTTGTATCACGGCCATCACTATTCGGCACTCCACGATTTAAGGTCGGGTTATACAGAAGAAAACACGGTGGGATTCCGGATCCGAGCGAAGTTTGGTTTCTATAATAATCTAATTTATGACTTCCAGTTTTTATAAATATGGTTAAACACATTAACATTGTTATGTGAAATTTCACACATAAAATGATTGCTAATTTTTCTACCAATTTTTTGGTAATACATTGGTTGGAAATTGTTGATGAATATTTAAAATTTGAATTTCGCGCCAAACATTGATTTGGTGTCTCTTGATCGTTGATATCTGATTGGCTAGTTAGATCTACGTTGTTTCTCTGTTTTCCGCCTTGACTTTGTCACAACGGTTACAGTCTAGTACAGTTTAAACCTTCTTACTGACAAGTACCATTTCTTTTACGCTCTTCATTCTGTGTTTTTACACAATTAGCAAGTATGTATATTACCTCTTGTCTAAACCATAAAATTTCCTGTGTTAATGAATAACAGTGTCTATTAAATTTCACAGACGCGGACTTTTCTTGATGATGGTTCAAAACCGAACCGAAACGTTGAAATTATAATTCTGCAAAATTGCTAATTTTTGTATCCTTGATCGAACCTGTAGCGCTGATATCACTTGTGCATATACAACAATTTACGATCGTTAAAATTCAAAATTATGAAGTTTGGTTACCCGGGTTTTGTATCTAGCACTTATACGGGGACCGCCCGGACTATTATAAGTGCTAGATACAAAACCAGGGTAACCAAACTTCGCCCGGATCCGGGATCCCACCGTGTTTTCTTCTGCATAACCCGACCTTTATGGTACCCGTATGTAGTGATGGGCGTGATACAAGCCTTTCTCATGATCTTCAAACAATTCGATAATTAAGTACTTGTTTGGGTGTTTCGATATGTATCAAAGGATAAGGAACTTGTAGTCGATCTGTGATACCAGTACGTGACGAAATGATACCAAGTAAATAGTATTGGTATCACGTCTTGGATGAAATTGGTATCGTTACATTCGCAATTCACGTCTTCACCGTTTTGAACGTACCAACATAATATTATCATTCTATCTTCCTTTCTCACGCTTGATATTAGTAAACATAACATTTCATTATACAGGGTGGGGCATTTTAAACAGGTCACCTGAATAACTCGCTTGTTTTTGAAGATAGGAGAAAATGCATTAGACCAAACTTACTTGGTATCGGGGGGCTCATAATCTGGTATTACCAATTTTTCTGTAGGTGGAGGTGTCAAGGTGATATAAAGGTCAACTCTGTTTTTTTAAACGGAACAGTATATTTTTTTGCTTACATTCTAATAGAGTGTTTCAAGACGAATACAATGACCTATTATGAAGGTCATTCAAGGTCACTCAAGGTCAACTGCAAGAGAAAACTGATTATCTCAAAGCACACTTCGAACACTTTTGTATCTTCCATAGTTGTTGGCATATCGCTCTTGTAATTACAAATAAGGGTCACAGAACATAACAAACATTCAATCACCGTAAGCTTGTTTATATCAACGAATGTTATTAGTAGTTTGACTACCGCCTAGAATACAGTTTCGTAATATCCAATCCTAGTGTTCACTTTTTCAAAAATGCGTTATACGATAGCAGAGAAAGTGGAAATGGTTCTGATTTATGGTGAATGTCATAGAATTATAAGGGAAGCAGTACGTGTATAATAACATTCGTTGATATAAACAAGCTTACATGGTGATTGAATGTTTGTTTACGTTCTGTGACCCTTATTAGTAATTACAAGAGCGATATGCGAACAACTACGGAAGATACAAAAGTGTTCGAAGTGTGCTTTGAGATAATCAGTTTTCTCTTGCAGTTGACCTTGAGTGACCTTGAATGACCTTCATAATAGGTCATTGTATTCGTCTTGAAACACTCTATCAGAATGTAAGCAAAAAAATATACTGTTCCGTTTAAAAAATCAGAGTTGACCTTTATATCACCTTTGTAATACCAGATTATGAGCCCCCCGATACCAAGTAAGTTTGGTCTAATGCATTTTCTCCTATCTTCAAAAACAAGCGAGTTATTCAGGTGACCTGTTTAAAATGCCCCACCCTGTATACTTGTCATTCAGTCGACTCGACCCCACAGGATTGTGATAGTATCGATAACAAACCTATCCAAGTTGTACTTATAAAGGATCGAGGCTTCTGAGCAACTATTATTAGGGATCGATACTTCTTTTTATGATTCTTTGTCACAAGGAATCGATACCGCTTGAACATGCTCAAAGCTCATCACTACGTACACCATAAATCGTGTTCAGCTGTTCCGCACACTTAGGACTTCGACTTTCCTCGACTGGTCCCTACACTAAAAAATTTTTAAAAATTGATTGCTGTAGGTCAAATGATTATAGGTAAATATCAAAAGTGTGAATTATCAACAGATTACAGTAACATCCCCAACCTCGTACAAAACCAAACTGACGCTAAAGCGTCGGCCTCGAAGGGTTGAAAAAGAAGACGCCTCTACCTTCTGCGAACTGTCAAACTCAGGTGTTCCACAGTGTGAACCCTTAGCCCACATACGACGCACGATCGCACCCCTAACATGGTCAGTCTCGCCGAAAAACAGCATTGGCGTCGGCGTCGGCGTCGGCGTCGGCGGGCTAATAGAATTTACGAGCGGCGGATTTCGCGTTAGCCGCATCCGCGAACTTTCTCAGAGATGCGTGCCACGGATTCGCGCGGCACCTCGGCGCATACGTAAGCAGTGGAAAGGGAAGGGAAAGAGAGGGCAGATTGGGCGAGAGGGTGTACGGAGGGGGTGCGCGGGGAGTGGGTGTTACGAGGGTGGACGGAAGGAGTGAGAGGCGTTTTGCAGTAACGGGCCGCGTTGACGTTCCGTGCGGAACACTCGACTCGTGACAGAAATTACTAAACGGTGCCCGGGCACTCGTAGCTCGCACAATCGCGGGGCATACGTAGGTTCCTACGTGTTCATGCACGTATTGTATGTTTCGCAAATGGGAGCAGAGAATGAAAGGACGCGACGCGACGCGCCGCGCCGAGCCGCGCGGCCAGGCCAGGCCAGGCCAGGATACGGCGACCAGCAGGCCTGGTCCGTGTATACATGTATGTATGTAGGTACGTGGGCGAAACTGAAGGATGGAAGATCAGGAGGGTCCTGTGGGGGTGTTCGAGCGTGCGAGCCTCACGCATATTAATCTGTTCGACCGCACATCAGCCTCCGCGTCACCTCTCTCCGAATCTCGTTCGTTCACGCACTTCATCTCCCAACCTGTTAACCGGTCGCGCACCTACGCACAACGCCTGCGGGAAATTGGCAAACTGCGGTGCCAGTCCGCTTTCCATTTCCTCTTCATCGTTCTGGAGAACGATTTCTGTAAACGCGCATCGATCATCACGCGAACCACCGACGAATTAATATCCTTTTCCGAGCACTGTGCACAGGAATCCGCTCTGCGGTCCGTCTAGGCAACGCGCCAATAATCCGAATGATCTGTCCAATAAAAAAACCGGGTGAAACATGCGTCAGAACGACTATGCGCTGCGTCTAGGTCAGATAGTCTCAAGTAGCGATGGGCGTGATACAAGTCGTTCTCATGATCTTCAAACAATCCGATACTTGAGTACTTGTTTTGGTATTTCGATATGTATCAAAAGATAAGGAACTTGTAATCGATCTGTGATACCAGTACGTGCCGAAATGATACCAAGTAGTGCTGGTATCACGGCAACGTCGAATGTATCGATACTTTCGAGCCGGTGTCAAACCTTCATGTACTCAAAAAATGGTATCGATACCTAAATGATACCTTCTTAATTGTCTCCGTCCTTTATAAATACATCTTGCATGAAATTGGTATCGATACATTCGCAATTCACGTCTTCACCGTTTTGAACGTACCAGTATAATATTTTCATTCTATCTTCCTTTCTCACGTTTGATATTAGTAAACATAATATATAGGATGTACATTACATATAAGTACATATACTTGTCATTCAGTCGATTCAACACCACAGGATTGTGATAGCATCGATAACAAACCCATCCCAGATGTATGTACTTATAAAGGATCGAGGCTTCTGAGCAACTATCATTAGGGATCGATACTTTTTGATACCCAGAGAATCATACATGCTTGTGATACCATCATTCTTTGTCACAAGGAATCGATACCGCTTGAACATGCTCAAGACCCATCACTAGTCTCAAATGGTACGCCGAATTGTCCCGGGTGGTTCTCTATTCCACAGACCCTGGCCAAAAAGTTAGGGCCACTCATGATTTTGGACGTCTTTCGTTCTTTTAGCAAACTTTATAGCTCTGGACAGAATTAGTTAATTTTTTAGCTATTTAATTGTATTAATTAATTATTAATTGTTAATTTTCGTTAAGGAAAATTCTTGTACTCCCATGGCCTGGTAACTCTCCTAAGATGAATCCCCATTGAAAATGTCTGGAAGTCACTCAACACCCTTGTATAAAAAAAAATTGTGAATATATGGTAAAACCATCCCAAGTTAATGCGAAATTGTGCATGCTGTAATGAAAGCAAATAGGAGAAACACAAATTATAAGTACGCACTTTAGTAGTTCATAAAAATTGTTGTTATATTACGTGCTGGCCTTTCAATTCTTCTCATTCTTTGGCCAGGGACTGTACAATAGTGTGGTCCTTATTTTTCAACTTTCGATTTTTCCTGGTTTCACCCCCCTAAATTGTGAGACCTGGTGAGCAAACGTACAAGGGTTCAAAGGGTGATAGCAGCCCTCAAAGTTGGGCCAAATCAGTGAAACTCAACAACTTCCTTTAATCCTTGAAATCTAAATGCTGTTTAGTGATTGAATAGATTTAATTATTCGAACGCATGTTATAACAAAAATCGCACAAAATCACACTGTGATCATTCGACAATTCCGTAAAAATTTACTAGGATACTTTCAGGTATACGTATAATTTAAGAATAATCTTCAAACTTGATATTTGCATTAGTAGTTTAAAGTGTACAGAAATTCCGTTGGGGTCATGAGAGACCCCTCTGTACTGTTCCAGGGTCAACATTTTTATAAGGGTCATTCTATTTTGTTCTAAATGAAATATGTTGTAGTCGATGTGAAATTAGGAGAGGGGGGGGGGGGGGGGTTAAAGTCATCATTTTACCGGTTTCGAATTTTTTTAGGAATTACAAGCTTTCGAAATTTGCGATCAGGACTTCAGGGAATATAACCATATATTTTTCAAAATTTACATTATTGGCCAAAATTGAAAAAAATGTAACAAAAGAATTTGTTTACATTTTTCGACATTATAAAGTGTAATTATACAACATTACGAATTTTTCGACATTATAAAGTTAATTATCGAGGATGAAAAAATTATTTCATAATTGCCCAATCCTTTCTGAATAAAACAAAAAAAAAGTATAGCTCAATCGGACAAACAGTTCCTGAGATAAAAGTTCGTAAGTGTGGCCTATTTTCGCCAAAATAGGCAAAAATCGCAAATTTCGAAGACCTCTCATTCCTGAAAAAATTCGAAACCGGCAAAACGATGACTTAAACCCCCCCTAATTTCACATCGACTACAACATATTTCATTTATAACAAAATCGACGATGGTGACCGCATAAAGTGATCGATTCGGCATGGAATCACCCATAACGCAACGTGTACCGATTAGTTTAGAGTTCGGTAGGTTCAGCAAATGGTAACCAAAGGAAAGGGACAATGCCACACTGATGAAAAGCTGATGCTGGGATAACGAGTTTTAAAAAAGTAGAAAGGTATCAAAAGTGCCGCTGGAGAAACGGCGATGATTTGGCAGGGGCAAAGGGAGACAGAAATTGCGAGTGGTGATTGTTTTTCTATTGTATGTGAGTTGAGAGTGAAGAGTATAGATTGGAGAGTGAGCGAGAGAGAGGGAGAGAGAGAGAGACCTGTATGTTTGAGAGAGCGACTGTGAGAGAGCGTTGCGGTTAACTGTTCTGAAAGTGTGCTTCATATTTATATGTGATTTTGTTAATAAAGTTTATTAATTAAAATGTTTATATAGATAAATGGTATTCCACCCACTTATTTGCCACAGAAATCACGCGTGCGGTTTTGCAGCCAGCATTTCTGACCACCGAACGCCGAAGTTCGGATTGAACTGTCACCATCAGCCCGTATGGCGGTGTACACCACGACAACGTGTCATATATTCGTTCGTAATAACTGTGGTCGACTAGTCAGGACACTCGGCCAACCGACGTTTTATGGTTAACTAGTAAACTGAAGCGTCGATATTCTTTCCTCCTTTCCTGTCCCATCAACGTAATTACCTGTGCGGTCATGCTTTTTACCAAAAGGAGATTCTGATGGTTCTCTCGTTCCTTCTACACTTGTTGCTTTTTTTTCGAAACCGTTGGAACGCAACAGGGGTGCAAATGAAAAATGACAAAAAGTAACAGCAAACTGAAAAACACTTTAACCCTTAGCGGTCGGAGCTATTTTAAATAAAAAACGAAAGATATTTCCATTCCAGAATATTTTCTTTCTATACAATTTTTTTTTCATTTTTTGCATATGAAACTGATTTAATATCTCATTTAATATGTAATTGTCTAGTAATTTATTAAATACGAACAAAAATAATAATGTGAACAATATGTTTAAAAATGGCATAGCA
The DNA here is from genome assembly GCA_916610255.1 of Lasioglossum lativentre. Classification (NCBI taxonomy): domain Eukaryota; kingdom Metazoa; phylum Arthropoda; class Insecta; order Hymenoptera; family Halictidae; genus Lasioglossum; species Lasioglossum lativentre. The sequence goes on along the minus strand of OU744355.1, from coordinate 8,497,167 downwards.
ATTTTCAGTGGCGCCTCAGAGTCGCCATCCGACTGCTAAGGGTTAAACTCTTTAAGATAAAACTTTTTTAAAAATGGGGCAATCGACTTGGACTTTTTTTTTGAGAAGTTAGAACAGTTCGTTTACCAGATGATGTAGAAAATAATTTTTTGAAATGTTGGAGAGAATACTAAAAATTACTTTTTACAATTTTTTTATCTGGACTATTTAAGTCCAGGTTTTGAGAGACTTGGCAGAAAAATAGGGTGGTATTTTGTAAATGTATCAGTTCTTCGTGTAAACCTTTTATTGACGAAAACTGATGCGAAATGATGCATCGATTCTTACTCGATCTATGTCCTCGTAAATCCAGCGTTTTCAAACTTATCAATTAAATCTACACAATTTGTATAACCCGTGGCAGGTTGATCTTTTTCCCATTTGTTACCGATAGTTCCCGGAATGGTCAACCAAATATGGTTTCCATCTCCACAATTGTGAGTTGTTTTCATCCCCCCATTCACGACTGATTCTCGATAAAACAAAATGCGTGTCAGTTATTTTTCAGCGTTCTAACTTTGTGTAAAATTTTTTCAATATTGGTGATTGTTACTTCAGCTCTCGTTAGTTTTTCTATTGAACGGCTGCTGGTACAACAATGTTATTTTTTAGTGAGCTTACAGAGGATACATATAGGTTATCAATTTTACAAACTTGTCTTTTCTGAAACGAAATATGTACAAAATCTCGATTTTGCCGTGCGACGAGAATGTATTATCGTTCAGTTTACTTCTCGCTAGTTTTGTGAATGTTTACTATAAGTAAAGTAAAAATATAGCAGAAATTAAATATTTTAACGAAGCCTGTAGTGTATCTAAAATAAATTTTGAAAATCAATACAGTTTGGTAAAAATTCATGCATAAATATCGTTCGGGACAACGTCTCCCAAATTATTATAAACATTCACAGTCATATAAATCGTAATATCTCGAACGCAGATTGATGTTGCAAAATTATTGCTCGACTCAGAAACAAAGTTGCGCAAGCATGCAGCTGGAGTCTGGTTGGGAAACTTGTGAGACTCGGAATATGTCTTAAACGACACAGTTTATTGCAGGGGTTACACATATAACACAGAAGTGTAACAAAAATTATGGCAATAACTGCGGATTAACGAAACGTGGTCGGATTGCTCGCAGCGCTTGAATATCCAAGAAGGCCATTTTAAAATCGTAAAACCCATATACGGGTGACACAATTATTTTCGTGTCATAATATGAAACTCAGTGTTTTTTTTATATCTTTTACAAGAAAGTATAAATAACGATAAAAACCGAAGTTGAAAGCGAAAAACGTATCACAGTGTCTGGCTATTCCAGTAACCAGATACCATTCCCGGAAAGAATGTTTATTCTATTACAGAGTAGAAACGTGAAGGAAAATGTATGATAAAAGTAACAACTCGACTTGACCACATTAAATAAGATTATTTCTTCTTAATTATTAGTAGATTATTTCTTATGGAAAATAAAATTTTTCTGAAGAAAGTTGTTTCAATGTTACTAATATGTTGAAAATAATACATCGGTATCTTTAAACTTTTATAACTTTTCCACTGCTTTGAATTCTGCTTACTCACTTGTGTCATAAATGCATAAAATCCGTAGGCGAATTATTAATAACTAATTACGTACGCTGCACAAAGATCACTGAAAACAGTAAGCTTCGTATAACTGACAAAATAAATGGATATTTACGTATACAATATAACCGATTTATTGGATTTATATATCATATAGGAAGACGAAGAAACGTAGGTGGTCCTATCTTTTTATCCGGGACTGTACTTTCCCGGCGAGTCAGACAACAGGTTTCCGAAAACCGATTTCCCTCAGATAAAGCGATAATTCTTAGTGTTTACAAAGTGTCCCGTTTGCCGCGCAATTAATCTTACATCTTGCTCGGTGTAGGGCGATCAAGACCAATAAAAACTGACGTCGCGTGTGAACGATAAGAGCGTGACAGTAATAGGTGGCGTAACATTAACAGCTGCTGGTAGCACTAACGATAATACCGATGACAGCAACGGAGGTGTTAGTGGTGGGGAGAAGGGGGGGGGGGGGACGGTAGTCGAAGGTTAGACAGTGACAAACCGCCTTGGCCCGGTGTGATTTCAGTTAATTGTCGGCGGGGCCATTTCTCACTCGAACGGCTCTCGGCTTCTGCCCGGGCGACGACGTTGTAAATATCCCTAAAGATGGTACGGGCAAAGGGCTAAAGGTGGAACGTCTTACTCCGCGTAGGCTTAGTTTATCCCAGCTTAACCTCGCAACCGTAAGCCGTCCCTTCTCCTTTTCTACTGTTCTTTTGTGGAAACGACCTCGCGTCTACGGGGAATGCACTGAACCCTGTCCCCGTCGAAGACTCGCTGGCGATCGGTCCTGTAACTCCTGAAACCGATTTCTGACCAAGTAGCTACGACTACTGTACGCAGTCATAATAGTGCGAAAGATATTTTTCGGATTCACACTTACGGAGTAGTAAGAGTGACTACTTCATAAAAATAACAGGAATGTATCTTTTCCGATTTTTAACCATTTCTATTATAATACGGTGCGTCAAAATAATATTAGCACACTTTTTAAGGGGGTCATCCCATGTGAGAGCTACTTTTTCTTGCTTTTTTGGGAATTTTTTTTGGTGGACGCTTAAAATTTTCACCACACATTTATCGACATTTTAGCAGTCTCTCAGAATTTTTTCAAACCAAAATCACGAGTTGGATCGACTTTACACCGTTCGGAAGACACTCATGTGTAAAAAAAGTATGTTGACGGCGACCATGATTTCGGAGGTTTCGATCATCTGAAATCAAACAATCAAACGGCATTTTAATTTTTAGACCTGCGGCTATCGCCGGTACCAAAATAATATAAAAATATCGAAATTTGAATTTTTTGCATGGTTTTGAACGTTAAGTTTCAATTTTTGTATAAAGAAAACTATAGCAGATATCAGAAATATTTTGGTACGGGCGAGAACTAGAACTATAGATGTGCTGACTGTACCATAAAAATTTGAGCGATTTTTTGGACCTGCCATATGTGATGACCCCCTTAACCCCTTGCGCTACCGCTTATTTTATAGTGATTAGAACTTATTTGTCGTTTCTAATTTCTTCGAAAAAAGGAAGTTTGTATGTAATTTATACGTATGCAGTTTTCAATGGTTTGAACAACAAAAAAATATAATTTTGTTTTAATTTAAAGTTTGAAGGAAATTAGTAGCATGAATATTTAGTAGACTCTCTTCGAAATCTTCGTCACGAGTCCGACTCGGTATTATAGTGCAAGGGGTTAAGGGACCATAAGATTTGGATTTTTTTGAGAAGTTGGAACAACTGGTTTGCTACATCACGTGAAAGAGATTTCTGAAAAAATTGAAATCGGTAGAAATTGCACAAAAAATACTAAAAGATGTATTCTACAGAGGATAGAGGATGTCCCAAAAATGTAGTATTGCCTTGTAAGGGGTGACTCCTGAGACGATTTGAAGCAACCTTTTCCTTTGTGAAATGCTCTCCGCGGCTCCGTCAAGGGGCTAGATCCCGCACTAGAATTCCCCTAGAATACCCTAGAAATCTGACCGAAACATGGGTTACGCGGTACCACTTTTCGCCCTTATACGAGCATATTTCTTGCTGGACAAGGGCTCATTCGATAGAGGAAGGTTAAATGAAGGGGTCTCTGCCCACGATAGCATCCAGAAAGTTCATCCAATGGCATAAAAATGGCTTGGATTACATGGCTGAACATCATCAATTTTGGCTTACTTCTAACACTTATATTACAAAATATATGCATAATTTCATATAACAGAGGGGCAGAGACCCGTTCATTTAACTTTCCTCTATCGAATGAGCCCTTGTCCAGCAAGAAATATGCTCGTATAAGGGCGAAAAGTGGTACCGCGTTACCCATGTTTCGGCCAGATTTCTAGGGTATTCTAGGGGAATTCTAGTGCGGGATCTAGCCTCTTAAGGGGGTAGGAACCCCTCTAGGGTGTCCCTAGAATACTCTAGAATTCTAGGCGAAACATGGGTTTGGGCAGTACGGATTTTCGTCCTTATACGAGCATATTTTTCGCTGGATAAGGGCTCATTCGAAAGAGGAAGATTAAATGAAAGGGCTCAGCACACGATAGCATCCAGAAAACTCATCCAATTTTTACATGGTTGAACATCATCAATTTTGGCTTACTTCTAACAGTTATATTACAAAATACAGGGTGTTCACGCTATTACTAGCCAGCGTTTTTCGTCTAAATAGTAAATATTACAAAAAACAATAAAAGAGGAAAATGTAGTACTGTTTTTCATACGCAACACAATGGCGTATGTAATTTTTTGGTGTTTATACTATTTTGTTAGATATGAAGGTGATCTTCAATTTTTTAAATGGAATGCTGTATATTTTTTATATCACATGAAAGCGTGTGTCTAGTCGAATTCATCCGTATAAATGTACAGTGACCTTGAAGGTCATGCAAGGTCAGAAATGGAAGAAACATTTTGAATATTTCATGCCAAAACATCATCTGATTCGTGTGAATAAGGAATACTTGTAAACACATTGGTATGAAAGTTACTTGAAATGACCTTAGGAATCAAACCCTTTCAAGCAAGTGCATTTTTTGTACAGGGTGTATAAAAAGTAATGGTCATCCGTCCTAGGGGTGATTCTACACCTCTGGATCGGTGGACATTTGCAAAGAAAACTTGCTGCAAAATTGTTTATAACAAAGAAAATTGTTGTTAAAGTTTTTTTTTTACATCAACGCCTTCTACTCATCGAGAAGAGAAAAAGTCTGAAAGGAGCCATATGTCGCAAACAAATAGTTATTGAGATATAAGCTATTAAAGTTTTTGCAAAATTTGATTGTGTGGCAGTATACGTATAGACAAAAGCCTACTACTATAGTCCACCCGACCGTGTCGATGAGACAGAACATGATCGTGTGCGTGCCTCGAGCCAAACGAACTTTAAAGGGACATTCGTCGCTTTCGCCGCTACTTGACATTCAAATAGTAAAGACGTGTCTTCTCCTCGCGCGATATGAAATGTTATTTAATGTAAAATAAATTGATTTGTCAGTTTATTATTTCACTGCGTATAGGCCCTTTGGTCTCCGTGGTAATTTATCGATTCCGAGCAGACGAGAGGAGAGCAGCGCGAAAAATAGGAGAACGAGGCGACACAGGAGGAAAAAGACGAGGCAGAAAAAGGAACACGGGTGCTGGTGCTGCGGCTCTTCATCAGCGATTTAATTCGTGAACGGCGCCGGGTTCGAGTTTATTTATTTTTTCACCGACTCGTGACCGGCGCCAAAACGAGGGCGAAAGAGGGACAAGATTAAAAATCCTCTAATTACTTAATCGCGTTACCCAGATACGACCGTGTCAAAGAGACCCGGCCTCGGTCTCTGCCCGAAGGATGCCAAAAACCTATGTATGTCGGCAGATTTTAAGTGCACTCGAATACCGGCTAGCTCTCTCGCAGGTTCGAGATTGCACTTTCTTCTTCGTTAATCCTTCCCGCTTAATCAGATCCCCGATATCATTCATCGGATCTTGTTAGAACGAACAGCTTTTTCCCTACTATCAGTCTATCAGAAATTGCAGCAATTTTCCCGTAAACGCGCCGCGCCGCGTTTATATCCCTTTTTCCATCGTTACATCGCAATTAGACGCTTCTTTTGTGAACAACACGAACAGCCCGGCAATACGTTGCGCGGTTATTGTTCCAAAACGGTAACGCAAAACGACAACGAACGACAACAGTGAGTTAAATGGCGAATCTCATTCGGGCTCGTTAAAGCGTCATTTCAATATACAGACGCATTAACGTTTAATCTTTCTTGTTGGTTCTCTTCTGTAAAAATTTCTGTTTAAATCCTGTTTTGTTAAAAGCTCCGCGAATTCGCCGAGACCTCGCTGATTCGGTTTGAATAAATCAGTTTGCCTTTGGTGTACTGAAAATTTGATCAATTTTAAAAGGATTTTTTACGGCCGAGTGGTTATTTCATTTATCAAATGTAAGATGGCAGATGTTTCGAATTTCGCATATAACATTTTGTCGACGGTAAGCTAAAGAGAAACTTAAAATTGTTTAAATAAAAATAAATTTTTTAAAAAATACCACGTTTTTAAAACGGACTAAAAAGTATAAAATAATTTTTCCTAGCCACGTACAGGTTCCTAACCACATAAAGATAGTCCTGAAAATTTGTGATTGTGAATTTTTAATAGCTATGAAAATACTTGTGAGATTTAAAACGAAAAACGTGGGGCGCATGCAATACATAGATAATTGATACATGAATTGTTCACCTAAGTCACTAACAATTTTATTGCATTACAAATGACATAAACTGTTGTGTGTGTTTTCTCAACGGCAGCTACTCTCGACACTCCTTACTATTATTTTGCGCCCCACGTTTTTCGTTTTAAATCTCACAAGTATTTTCATAGCTATTAAAAATTCACAATCACAAATTTTCAGGACTATCTTTATGGGGTTAGGCACCTGTACGTGGCTAGGAAAAATTATTTTATACTTTTCAGTCTGTTTTAAAAACGTGGTATTTTTAAAAAAATTTATTTTTATTTAAATAATTATTTATTCTTCTCTTTGTAGACATTATTTCTGACACTTTCAAACAGAGTGGTAATAATAATAAAACTTTGTAAACACCGCACGGAGCCCGAACGCACACTGACGCACACTGAGCTCCTTCGGTGCGAAACGGGTCAGTGGAGTGGGGATGAGTGAGAGTGGGAACACGTAGTAGAGTGGGGACGTACAGGTAGTGCGATGGCGTATAACGGTTAGATTTTTTATTAATAACTTGGTAATAATTTATATATCCTAAACGCATAAGCTTTTTAAAAAATTTTTTTTTAAATATTGCATTGTCATCCAGTTCTGAGCTATATTTAAAATTTCAAGTCTCTAGCTCATCGGGAAGTTAGTTTAAAATCAATTGCAATATTTGTACCGAACAGACAGACAGACAGACAGACAGACAGACGTACAGACAGACAAGAAACCGAGCTAATAAAAACGTGGTAAAATTATTAAACTTTACTATTTTAATATGAAAGCCATTATTCAGTTACGTTACTGGGGGTCATTGCTTAACGATTGATTGGAGGTTTGATGCATTCTTCTCACAAAAAAGGAATAATTGTTATGCTACTGCTGGTGCAAGTGGAAAGGGATTGAAAAAATAATAAAAACGTGGTAATATGTCGAAAACATAGTTTACAATTTTTTCGTACGAGTTATATCTGAAATAATTTAATTCAGAAATTCGTCTTCGAAATTGACATTTTCGAGAAATAGAAGCAGCAAACCACAGACTTTCCCTATTCGCTAACAAGTTTAGAGAGACAATAAGGATTATTGTACGAAAATGTATTCCACTGTTTCGATTCATTTTTTAACGAAGATTCAGCTGTTTTCTATTTATATCGCAGCTTTGGAATATAAATATTTGTATAAAAGCATAAACCTGCCATGAAATAAACATACTTCTTTTCTCAGCATTTTCAAACTTCGATGTTTTGGAAAAACATGTTTTTATTGCGAACAATGTAACACCTGTAAAAATGTCCGAAAATCATCAAAAATCAAAATGGATCAATTCTTCTGAAACATTATTCTAAATCCATTCAAAACAAACTCGCTGCACCAACAACATAAAGTTTCGAAGTTACATTAAACATTTAGCAAATTTTATGGCAACTAAAAATGTATTTTCGAGAACCCTGATCTTCGTAAAAATTTGTTTCATAATTCTGACGAATATGAAATGAAGAATCTTTTGTTTAATAGCATCTGCATCGATTTGTCCACATACATTTGCAAGCAGTTCGTCGGCGATGCATGCAAATTTTATCGATGCATTCTGTTTTTCACAGGAGTGAAAGCAATATCGAAAGAAAATACAGCATTGCTGCATCGGTGCAGCGCAGCGCGGAGGCGTAAATGGCTTTGTATGGGTTTGCGTGTGCACGGTTGACTGAACAGTAAGCAAAGCAGTGCTAAAAGGCCAAGCATAAACACATACCACCTCTTTTATACTGCTTCCTTTCTTGTTCTTTTGTATCTTGATCTTTATCTGGAGCTTCTCCTCTAGCCGCGTTCGATCCTTTTGCTTCCAGTTTCGTTCTGGACGCTTTTGAATTTAAAACTTAATTAGTTGAAAGCACGAACTGCTCTAGCAAACACACGTGCACTGCACGTTGATATTCTCGTGTGAAAAATATGAGGAACAAAGTCATATATATTGTAGAAATTGGAAATATCGGTAGAAGTTGAAATAATGAAATACAAAAATTCTTTGAATAGAGGTTTTTGAATTTTATAAATTTTTTAAGTGTCTAGTACAGGTGTCCCCAACCCTATGCCCACGGGCACCGTGGCGCCCGGCGACCGTTTTATGTGTGCCGCCGCTCTGCGACCACGATAAAAAAAATTTAAGTTTTCAATAAAATGAACTTCTGGAATATACATAGTTGATAGAAACAAATTCCCATTCTTGAAAAAAGCATCGTACAAGATAAAATCGTTTTTCGGTTCCATATACTTGTGTGAATCATTGTTCTCAACAATGAATATTATAAAATCAAAGTACAGATCTGGATTTACTCATCGTACTCTCCTAATTATGAAGCAATGGCCAATGAAATGCAGTGCCAAAGATCACATTGACTTGGAGATTTATATTTTTTATAAAGAATTTTTATACCGTGTAAACTGTTGTATGCATTATTAAGTAATTATTTATTTTACATAAAAATATTAACTATTCTTTTTATATGTTCAAATTATATATTTTGAAATTACATTTTTTTTTTCTTATATTATGTGTATTATTTACTATATCTAACTATAAATTTACTTAAATTTAAACTCTTAGATTTAAAAAGGTTGAAGACTCCTGGTCTAGTACAAGGAAATTTAAAATATCAATACAGATGAAAATAAAATGTACAAAAATATTTATACTTTGTTTATACAAAGATTTATTGGACTTCAGGAAAAATCTGGAGCAACATTTATTGGGCAAAGGTTTGTAGAAAAATCTAAAAAAATATACAAAGGTTTTGAAGAGAGTCTAAAAAATTAAACAAAGGTTCGAAAAAATTTTTTTTTAATTAGACATCTGTAGGTTTGAAGAAGAATCTAAAAAATTAAAGGTTTGAATAATCTAAATGAAAATTCATTGGACAAAGAAAAGTTGGCGAAAATATTGTTGGGAAAATGGCAACGAATTTTTAAAGGTGAATTTTACAAAATTCTTTCTTATGATCAACTGTATAACAGGAGTGAATTCGGACATCTTCGCACATGTTTAACAGGAGCGGTCAACGCCTCTGGTTGTCTTCTACTTGGGACCGGCTTTTTCTGCGTGTCGCCTCGGGCTCGTCGTTTTTTAACATTTGACAATTATTCGGCAATTTATCAAAACGTCCGCACACAATGGTCCACAGCGAGTTTCGCGCAAAGGAGATGCCTAACGGTCTGTCCTTTGTGAGTCTTCCATGTAAGCGGTGTTCGAAAAATACTCGATTTTGATTTTCGTCCCTAACATTCAACTTTAAACATTTATACACTGTATCGCAAGTTTATGAATGAAAAAGTGTGCTTAAACAAATAAAGATCATATTGAAAATATTGGAACGAAAATTTCTGCACGTGGTGAAGTAATTTTCTATAGATATTTTTAAAAATTATATTTTTAGAAATATTTTACTGCACAGTTTATTTTCCAAAAACCTAGATACTAAACTAGAAGTTGTGACTTTAAGACAAACTGCAACCGCGACAAACTTTTACAAACATTAGTACAATGATCCAGTAAATTCCCGCATCTTTGTTTAACAATTAAAATAAAAATGACAGATGATTTTGGGGCCGAAATTGGAACAAAAATTTCTGCACTTGGTGAAGTAAGTTTCTATAGATATTTTTAAAAATTATATTTTTAGAAATATTTTACTGCACAGTTTATTTTCCAAAAACGTAGATACTAAACTAGAAGTTATGACTTTAAGACAAACTGCAACCGCGACAAACTTTTACAAACATTAGTACAATAATCCAGTAAATTCCCGCATCTTTGTTTAATAAATCTTTGTAAAATAAAAATGACAGATGATTTTGGGGCCTAACACTGCAAGAAACTGGAATCTCTGTCGATGAATGATAAAATCATGGTGTGTATACGGGAATGATTTTGCTAGAGCCGTAGTTGGTGGAAAAATGCGACGATGAGGCCACAACAAAAGGTGGACAAGTCGAATAAATCGCGGCGTTGGCTTTTAATCAGCTGGTTCGCCTAAGGTACTCGGAAGATTCGCCTGAACTCCTCTCGGCCGCAAGAAATTTTTCTCTCGGGGCAGCTCTTAGCCAGATAGATGATCCGAACCCATCAGCTGGGCTTGCCACAATGTATTCCTTACAATTACAAGCAAACCCCGGGGAAGGTTGGCTTTAATTCCACTCGTTTCGCGTGCACGTTTGCCACTGCGGAGAATATAATTGTGAACCGTCGCCAATTAGCGGAATACGCCCGGAAATACAGGCACTAATTTCACGAGTCGTCGCCATTTGTATACCTTCGCTGATTGCCGAACCAGTAATTTGCTCGTTCACGTGCGTTCCCTTCTTATCTATCTTGTTAGTACAACGCTGACTATTTGATTATTTCGCTGTCAGTGTTAATTAGCGGGTATTCCTTCAACAACATTGTGCGAGCCATCGAAGCCTTTCGATCCTAATCGATGTGGATCGCTTGCTGTCTTCAATCGCTTTCGAAGCTCACTTTTTCTTTTTTACTTTCAGTCTCTGAGCATGGAAATTAACAAAAATTGTATAAATATTATGCACAGTAATGTGTTTGTTTTATTAAGCATTGGATAGATCAGTGATCATTAGCCAGCGGATTTTCTGCATTTATGACAGAATGAATAGATCAGAACAGTGAAAATGTTTAAGAAATGTAGAAGCACTGTTGTATAAATAATTGTATAAATAAATCTTCTTTGCAGTCTTTGACACTAATGCAGACAAGTTTTATTTCTCATATAAATGTGCAATCAACTGATCATTTAGCTGGTTGTGTAATCCAGTGCAATAAGATTAATGGATCCAGATAAAGTGCCACTAAAAGTGTACTTGAAAAAATTGATAAACTGCCTAAATGGAACTAAACATTGCCATTAGTGCAATCATTAAAATCGTTCGCTCTCCGAGTGCTACTATACCTAGCAATATGAACTCGTTGCCTTATGATTTTGCAACCACGTTTATAACAGCAATTTTATGATTATTAATTTTCTAGCATGCGCACGTTTGCTTTTATGCTTATGCGAAAGGTCAAGCATTATTAACAGGAAGATTAGTATCCAATTTCAACTTCATACCCACCAGGCACTAAAACTGACTGGCATGTGTTGCCTTATAAAAATAACAAGATTTTTTATTGTAATACCTGCTTCGATAATAAAATTTCGAGAACTTTCTCATGGAAAGTTTCTTGTAATGCCAATGATGGTCGAATAAAATATATACACGTCATTTGACCGTTGTCGGTAGGTTTATTGTTAATAAAGACTTAGAAAGAAAAATTTTAATGAATATTGTAAGGAGCTTAATAGGTTTGCTATCATTAGATCTTTATGCAAAGTAAAACTTTTGTGCGTCAATTGAAAGACACAGAGGCTGAATAAAAATATCTTTCTTTTATTAATCATTTTAATATGTTGAAAATAATATGTCGATATTCTTAAATTCTCTGAATATTTCCACTGTTTTGTATTTCATGCAGTCATTTTCGTGATAAATGCAGAAAATCCTAGCTATCACTGTTACAGATAAGTGACGTTCACAATCCCGCAATTTACTTAACGATAGTAAAATTAATTTTATACACATTGCTATTTGAAATTGTAGTCTATAGTAGATTCAGAGAATCCATGAGTCTCTTCTGGTAAATTGTTTTAATATTTTGTGAAGGAGATGCGTTGTATTTGATGAAACATTTGCGAATGGTGATAGTGAACGTGTAAATAAAATTATTAACGCATTCACACAGAAATATAAAATAAAATAAACCGAAAAATCAAGTGACGAAAATGAAAGAAAAAGAAATTGATTAAGAAATAAGGAAACTAGGAGTAAGATGGTGCAAGGTGCGTTGCATTTAACAAATTTTCGGACACCAGGTAGACAGATATCCATGGCACGGAACGTGCTTCCGTCGGAAAGAGAAGCAAAGCGAGTGCACGGCTCCCAAGGAGCGGTGGAACAAAACTATCTCATTGTGTGTTAATACGTTTTGCCGCTGCCGCCTCGGTTTCAGCGGCGTGCAACTGCAAGTATGCACCGCACTGTTGCAACGCAGCGAGATCGCAATACCGCGGCATTAAGGTTTCAATTAAAAAAGAAAAAGAACCGGGAATGTGACGTATAGATCGAGGTGGAACAGGTGAGCAGCATTTGTTGTCGGAAATTAAACACCGGAATAACCGGGCATGCCGAAGACACAATACAGCAGAACGTTAAACCTCTAATGCATAACTGATATCGCACCTGGGATTGTTTATTGCCAAGGCTATGAATTTACTGCCTTTAAACTACCGATATCTGCACGGATTTTTTTTTAAGACTAATTGACGGAAATAATTAAGTGGATGTTAATGAGAAACTCATCTGTATACATATATATGTATAGAGAAAAAAGATGATCGTTGCACACGTTTGTTAAAATTTGTAGTTTACGGGATTTTTGTTAGCGACATTTGCTCTATAAGTTTATAAAAATCGTGTAATAGTTAAAATTTTACAGTATCAAACAGAATAATTCAATTTTAAGGAGTTTTAATTATATGAATTCTATATTGTCAAACACAGTAATTATGTATTATAAAATTAATTTTTCTTTCACTCTAATCGCAAGAAACTTTCGTACGAATAAAAGAAGTTTTCCCGTCGTTTTGAATTTTGCAGAATAATTTTATTTAATTTGGATTTTGAAAATATTGTCAGAGGATTCCCTGGTTTACCAGTTTAATGACGATGTGCACAATATGTAAGAGCGTTGAACATATTCGAAACGGATCTCCGGCTTGTCAAAACTTTCGGAGTAGCCCTCGTATGTTTGTTTGCGCGTGAAAACTGTCAGAACATCGAACCACCTGGATCCCCGCTCGTCCTCTCGCACCGTTTATTTTTCATTTCAAAGTTCCTCTTGGTAGCGAGCCTCTTCTTGCCGCTTGGTTCACGCCGGAGGAACCTCTCGAGAATTCTTCGCGCAAACTCGAGTATCGGCAATAACGCTTTTCAATGATGCCGTGTAACCCCAACGTTGTGCGACTTTTTCAAAAAATTCGCTCGTCTCGGAGCATATATTGACTAACTTTCAGTCTTAATTTGTTTCGTTACTTCGCACTTTATCAGCATTGTAACATTTATTTTATTCTTATTTATTTTTAACACGATTACAACGCTTAATTTATAATTTTTACAATTTTACATTTTCCACGTAGGAAAACGACTTTGTTAGCACCTCCTCGAATTTCCCTGAAAACGCACTATCACATCATGTACACAAAAATATGGCGTTCCATTTGAAAAAATTTAATTGATTTTGAAATCTCCCTAATCATAACAGGTATCAAAAAAATACTTATACCACATAACGTGCCCCCCTCCATAGCAAGCAATTTTTCTTGGAACATTTTTCTCATAACATCATTCCCTTAAAGGATATTTCACTTTGATGAGATAAAATGGACATTCTGTATACTTATAAAAGTATTCACAATTATAACAGTATAACTGTCTATAACTATGAAACAGAATTGGACTAAATGTGCATGTTTCAAAATGAACATAAATAATATTCTATCAAAAGTAGTAACAAGAATGTGACAAAAGTATTAGTACAGCTGGTGACTTAGAACGTGACGTGAAACAAAGGCATAAAAAGCAAATTCAACAAAAATTCCTAAATTTCCTTTGCACCAGTGCAGAAATTTAGTATAGTCAATAAAAGTTTAATAAAAAGAGGGATTCACTTAAGGGGGTCATCCCATGTGAGAGCTACTTTTTCTTGCTTGTTTTAGGAATTTTTTTTTAAGGATCCTTAAAACATACAATCTTTAAATTTTTACCACATATTTATGGACACTTTAACAGTCTCTCAGAATTTTTTCAAACCAAAATAACGAGTTGGATCGACTTTACACCGTTCGGAAGAGACTCTTGTGTAAGAAAAGTAGGTTGATGGCGACCACGATTCTGGAGGTTTCGATCAACTGATATCCAAAAATCAAACGGAATTTTAATTTGTATACCTGCGGCAATTGCTGGTACCAAAATAATATGAAAATATCGAAAATTGAATTTTTAGCACGGTTTTAAACGTTAAGTTCCAAGTTTCGTCATTTTTTTCGTCTTTTTCAGTTAAAAAAAAAACTAGCAGGTATCAGAAATATTTTGGTACGGGCGAGAACTATAGATGTGCTGACCATACCATAAAAATTTGAGCGAAATCTGTTCAGTAATTTTTGAGATATCATGATCGCCAATATGAAAAATACAGTTTTGAGAAAAACGAGTTTAAAGATTCTAGTACGATTTACACAAAGAAAATGTAAACTCACCATTAGTCTGCTATGTGTTGAGAAATTGTATTGGCTCGATGCTCTGAAGTGCACGTTGATTCCAGTCCAGCTGATTGATATTTCAGTGGTTATTTATTAATACTTTAATCGTAATGAGGCAAACAGATGCTCCGTTCTATGTTTAAAACAGTCGAACTACTTCGAATATCGAAATATCCTTTCACCTGTATATTCTAGGAATGTTATACATAGAAGCAATTTGTGCAAAAAAATTTTTTTTCGATTTTTTGGATCTCCCACATGGGATGACTCTCTTAAAAATAAACGTTTTAAGAAACAGATAAAATGGGGAATATTTGTGGGATAGAGAAAAACGGATCAGGACGAAAGGATGTTAGCAGCGTTAAAAGGGGCTGACGCTAGTGTCGAGGATAGGAGGCTGTCGTTGCGCAGCAAATTACTCGAAAATTCGCGGACCAATTTTCAGCAGATTAGGGAGGGGATGTTGTTCACAGCATCCTCGCAGGTTGAACGCGTTTAGCGGGTATGGGCGGACCACATATTGGATCATATCGTATCTTCTCACACTCCATGAATAATGCATCTTGGAGGTCGCCCCTCTGGGCCCATCGTCTCCCTTTCCTGACCATCCTTTACCGCTTACCATTCTTCCCTTCTCTTCTCTTCGCTTCGGTTGCTCTTCTCTTCTCTTCTCTTCTCTTCTCTTCTCTCGCGCACGCATAATACTTCGTCCAGTCGCGTTCCGAAATCTCTTCGTAATTAAAGCTGCCATATATTTTACTTTAATCGTAGAGATCGGCTTGCTACCATTGGCTACGACGATTTATCACGCTTCTGACTCGGCCCGCTTCCACCTCCTTCGCCAAAGCGCTCGCTCCTCGCACCTCAAGAAGATTATAAACCCGAAGACGTATACGCGAACACGTGTAATTGCGCGATCCTAGCGGGATTTCGGTTTAACAAGCTCACCGAACCGCGTTTCATCTTGCCGCGAGATATTTTCATCGACTTCGCAACTGTTGGACACCTTTGATCGATGTTCCCCTATTTTCTGCTACCGCCAAGGACGAATCGATGGTGATGCGTCACGATTTTAATGAAGTTGCATGCTTCTGCGGTCTTTGCTACTTTTATATTTTACGGGAAAAGTTATTTTCTTGTCACTTGTACCGTACACCAGCGATTCTCAATTTTTCTATCCTTTTCACTTGTTTTAAAACTGCTATTATATGTGTCGGTGATTATGAAAGTGAATTCAGTCGTGTCTTCTTTCCTCGATATCTCTTTAGTCTTCTGCGTTTAATTTGGCAAAAAAATATTTTACCATAATAACATAAAATTTGTTAAATAACAATAGATAGAATGAAATATAAAAATACAATTTAATAATCTGAATCGTACATATTCAAATTCGTTTAATACAATATATAAACTAAAATATAAATTGAAAGCAAGAAATAGGAATTTCTGTATCTGTTTTATTTAATTCACCGTTTTCTTCGAATTATTTCGTAAAACCATATGAACGTTGGAGCTGATAGAGACGCATGAAATTAGGCAACATTCGGACAGATATTATCGCTGGAAGCAGTGATTCTTTCTCTGGTTCCCGGCGCCTATTTCCTCTTCTCTCCTCGTCGGATCGGTTGGCAAGAGCAGCCTGCAAAAGTGGAGGGATCCGATAGCCCTTAAATCGCAGTAGGAGCAGCAGTCCTGCTGTCACAGCCCGCGAGGATAAATCTTGGATTACCACGCGCTCCCTTTCTGCTTCGCCTTTTCTCGATAGTCCAGCTTCCTGAGTACCTGGTATATCGATCTTCCTTCTCCGTTTCATCCTTTTCGTGTTACCCTTTTCGGGTAACACGGGCTTAACACCGTCTTATAAGCCGCGACAACTCGGAACTACCGTGCAACCCCTGCGAAAGCCGCTCCTACAGTTTATGCGTTCACTGTGCTGCGTATACTGTTCGTTTAAACATTTGCTTCTTGAGCGCATACATCTCATTTGTTAACAAAAATATTCTTGAATTTGTCAGCATATATTCGGCCGGTAATTCTTTGTTGATTTCTCAAGACATAATCCGTCGGTTTATTATACTTTTGAAGATAAAAAGCTGATCTTTCAAAAACTTTATTTTTAAATAAATTTTATTTCTATATCTGTCGACGTGATTCTATTTTTATATGAGCGAGGAAATCAACATATTGACATCATGTGACGTTTACTCAATATGTGGTGGTAAACGTACTGCCAGATAATGAGAGAAAAAAAACAATGTAATAAACAGACTGTAGATTTTATGCATTTATTACGAAAACGACAAAACAGTGAAAATATTGAATTAAGAATATCGACGCATTAAAATTATTAATGAAAGAAACAAATTTTTATTTACATCCTGGGTCTCTCAATTGTTGAACAGGAGTTTTATTTTGCATATAGATCCGCATTAATAAATAAGGAAGATGAACTACCAAGAAATTTATATAAATAAGGAAGATGAACTACCAAGAAATTTTTTACAGAATGTGACGATTACAATGATGCTTAAATAAGCTTTATTTAAAGAAAATTATATGTTTGTTTAAAGTTACTGTTCTGAATCGAATTTCTAATGAATTTTTTACCAAAAAGATCAGGAACAACTTGCTTCTAACGGAGATCGAAAACAGGGGTAAGCGACTATCGAAAATCGTGGTGGGGGTAGTCACGACGATAAGGAAGAGGACGCGGCCGTCTTCGTTTTCTCGGGGATCCGCGAGATGCCACGAAGCTCCTGGTAGATCTAGTCAGACAGTGGCTGCCAAGAGTTCCCGGAGAGCCCGAGCCCTCTTAAATTAATTACAGGGAAAAGATCCTCGCATCCAATTCCCCTACTACCACTACAGCCTGGTATGTGTGTACGTGTTCGTAGTTAGTCTCGCCTCTTCAGAGTTGAAGAGACCGAAAGAGGGTTGTATGTATTCACCGCGTTTAGCCGAGTTGAACGGACGGAAATCTTCGTTAAGGGAGAAAAAGAGCGTCGCTGCCGAAACATTCCTCTTCGTGCCGCCTCGGACGATAAGGCATTTAAGTGATTTAACCGCGGCCTCCTCGATACCACAAACCGTATCAACTGCTATTCATTTCAGGCAGTCTCGATTTCAATTTATGCCCAGATCATTAAATCTTTGATCTTTTGTTGGGTCGCATTATAAGTGGATCTTTACGCAAAAATTAAAACTCTGTGCATCTGTCGCAAGAATCAGATGCCACACAGTGGTGTTTCTCTTCTCTTAAACATTTGAGTAGGTCGAAATGTATCGATACTTTTCAATTTTTTCAATCTTCTTCCTGTTTCAAATTACACATTTTTTTCAACAATTTTCTTCGTATACAAGGTGTTCGACTACAAGTTGGAGAAAATTTAAGAGGTGGTTCGAAATAGCAATTGTTTTATTCTTCATTTTCGACTTATATTGTCATGGACTTATACATGTCACCCTGTAAAATTTATGTGTTTTAAAGAAATTAACCCTTAGCGACTCTGAGGCATCACTGAAAATTGCTATGCCATTCTCAAAAGTATTGTTCACATTATTATATTAGTTTTATATGCAAAAAATGAAAAAAATGGTATAGAATGGAAATATTTTAGAATGGAAAAATCTTTCGTTTTTTGAGTTAAAATAGCTCAGAGTGCAAAGTGTTAATATGCACGACTTATTATGTGGTGTTTAAGTAGTATTTGGTAAAAAATTGAGCTAAATGTGCTCACTCTACCTTCCCCTTCTACAACGCTATTCTCCCACGCTTCCACGGTCACATGACGCGTTTCGGCTCTGTCGTGCATATGTCACAATATCACGTGACTAGTCCGGCACTGGCAGAGAGATGGTAACTTTTTCCCCTCGATTCGTGCTCTCTTCCCTCATCTGGCCACTCTGGAAGTGGCAGCTATTTTCCAAAATCAAAACCATGGTGTTTCATGTGATACACGATTTTTAAATTTTACAATAAATTATACAAAATAAGCTTAGTCCTTGGCAAAACCAATTTCCAAAATATAAAAAAAAATTTACAGCTATCTGAGCCCAAATATAGCACTTTTAATCTAAATATTTCATATTCTTTTGTTTGTGAAAGATTGTATGTACGTATTAAAAATCTGCTCTGCCAAGGACTAGTTAACAATCTTAAGAATGTTACTACAAAATTGAATCAAAATTGGTCCAGTGAGGTAAAACTTCATTTTCAGAAAAACGCGTTTAAAGTTTGAATTATTTGTTACCACTGTGTAGTGTCACTGTGTAATTTTTGTATGGTGTAAATCGAAAAGTTATAATGTTGCGGGCCAGACATTGTCAGTGGAAAGTGAGTAGCAGAATGGCAAAGTTCGGGGTGCGTGCGGCACGGGACAGTAGGCGGGCGGATATATCGAGCAAAGCGAAGAGGGTGGAACGGCCTATCGGTATTATTCCGACCAGTCATCGGGACTTATGCCGCTTATAGGATTACACAAGCATTAGCAGACAGCTTGTTCTCTACCATTTTGTACGAAACTCGCGATAAAGCTCAGTATTTCCGCCAATTTGTTCGCGCAAACTAGCTCCAACTTTCTTCGATTCGTCTTCCAGTCTTATTGCTCTTCTGGAATTCGATATTTCTGCCAGTCGCATTATCTTATCGTCTAAATCTTAGAGATTAGGTGAACTGCTCCTCGGACATATCACGGTTATTATACATATTATACGTATTATCGAGAACGTAAAAAATTGTTGTATAATATATTAATAATTACACTGTAGATTTTATGCTTCTTCGACAAAAATTAATAGGTGGAATGTAAATTTGTAAAGACATTAAGGAACATTTTGATATTATCTGCGACATATTACAATTGTTAAATAATATTTATTTAACTTCTGTTTCTTACAGTTAATCTAGAAAATATTTATTTTGCATGATGGTCTATTACTAACAAATTTTTAACAGCTTGAAATACTTGTAGTCGATTGTTTAAGCGATACTATAGTGACCAGGGTATGCAATATGGTTTCTCTTCTCGAATTACCTGTTCCACAGTTTTTCAGTCTCACGATACGTCAGGTTTACGGATAGTTTGTTATACGTAAATGCTGAAAGTAACATGAGTTGGAGAAAAGTAACACGACGCCGTGGCATATTTTTAAACCGGCGAAGTGTCAATGATTTTATACCATCCCTTGCGATATCGTTTCTTTCGATTTGCTCTTGTAATAACTTTACCAACAATTTTAATAAAACACCAAGTTTAAATTTCTTATAATATCAATTCTAATAAATATTTTCTTGTTAATATCATTTTATTTCGGATTCTCTATCATGGACTATTCATGTGTCAATTAAATCATTATTTACATTTTACTTTCAAAAATTAACATTAAATTGATTAAGACAGTCAAAATGATTTGGCATTTTGTTCTAATAGTTACATAATTTTTATTTCAATTTTACTGTAGGTATTATAATTAATTTTATGCACTTGTTTTGCCGTTTTATTGTTCATTGTCTACCGTTTTTATACAGTACTTTTTAAACGTACTAATACAGTTGTAGTTAATAGATATAAGTTGTATTCAATTGACTTTCATTTATAACTACGAAAATTCAAATACTTGAAAATTATCTAAATTTTAATTCAAACTTAATTCAAATAATTCAAAATTATTTAAATCGTAATTCAAGTTTAATTCAAATAATTGAAAATTATCTAAATTTTAATTCAAGTTTAATTCAAATAATTGAAAATCATGTAAATTTTAATTCAAGTTTAATTCGAATAATTGAAAATTATTTAAATTTTAATTCAAATTTAATTCAAATAATTGAAAATTATTTAAATTGTAATTCAAGTTTAATACAAGTAATTGAAGATTATTTAAATTTTAATAATCACATTTCTCTTCATTTTCGAGTCCCAATTTTCAAGTGAAACTCATTTTTGTCCGACGTAGAAAAATCGACAATTGTCGTTACTGAATTTTCAAGTAAAAATTAAGAGGATCAGCTATTGCGTAAGCAAGTGACGAGTAAGAGAGCTCTGCGCAATGACCAGAAGCTGGAGAAACGATGGTATTCCCATCGAGTAACATCCGCGTGTGTTCAACGGGGTAGAAGAAAGAGAAGATCGCGTGGAAGCGATTCGAGGGGCCTGGTATAATTTATTTAATTATATCGAATTCACGGTGAGAAGCGCGTGCCTGGAGTTCTCACGGTAGGACAATAAGGACATTCATTCGTCCCTTGGTTCGGGGCCACGGTGGCTCGGACAAGCGGTTTCTCTTAGGTCTTAATCGCTCGCCACGGAATGCGCGTTTAATGCAAAAGAGGACACTGGCGGCTTGTGTTTGACTTCGCCTGTATTTTCTCCGGTTGTCTTCGACGACACCGCGGAACTTACTTCACGGGTCGTTTCCATAGCCTCTTTCGAGTTCCATGGGCCCCGAACGGGCTTACGAAATTCTTGGTGTGTCGCTTGACGCTAATGATACCCGCGCCTCCAGCTAATCCAACCGATTGTTCGCGCACTTGGGCCTAGGCGAACTTTCAGATACCATATGAAACACTATCGACAGAAGATTAAATTACTAGAGTTACGTATTTTTCCACCTGGGAGGCTAAATCTTCGAAATGTCCGATTTTTAACAATTACGTCAAACAGAAATAAATAACCTTCTTCTAAATAAATTTGTGAGTGAAAGTCAGCATCGTTCCAATCAACGTATTTTGTCATATAAAGTTCTTTTATTATATTGCGGTAGAAATTGAATTTTTTGGCTCATCACGTTCTTCATACAAAAGACTGTCAGCTCCATTTTGTAGTCTTCTGTACTATCCACGAATAATGTGTTCGGTTAATCAATGTACATATTTTCACCGAACATCACATAATGCTATCGTCAATGTGTTATTTCTCGATTGTTTCACTGAAACAATTATGGTCCCGAGGAGAGGAACAATAAATAAATAGATTAAATTGGATGAAATATTAAATATATTTCTTGGTTAGTATTTTGGACTGGTGCAAAATCGAGTCAGGCATAAAATAAAGATTAAAATATTAATCGTTTCTTAAGCTCACATGAATGTAATTTCAGGTGCCCTGTTTTAATGAACACGTAAATAACGATATACTGGAAAAATGGTTTCATTGGTTCATTATAATGGCAGAAAATCGGCAAGTCTACGAATAATGTTAGAAAGTGAAATGGCGAGAGGAGCGGAGGGAAGGTTTATGGTCGAACGCTTACAGCCGGACGCAAAACCACACTTTACTCAATGGGGTATACATCGGTGGAGGACACGTAGTAATAATACGCGAACAATGTAGGTGACGTTAGGTTCCGAACAGGTCGACACGACGAAGGGGTACCCCATCGCAGACTCTGTATGAAATATCAACCACCGTGAAACTTGAACGCCCTGAGAAACTTCGAGCCATCCTCCGTCGACTCTCGTTTTCGCTCGATCGGCAATCTGCCGGGTTCGCCAGAAATTAGGAGGCTGAAAAATCTTGGGAATTTCGATCAAAAACCGGGGAAACTCGCTGACCAGAATCCATACGGAGCCGAGAGCCAAGGTCCCCATAAGACTCGCCGGCCAATATTCACCGAACTATGCGCGAGTATATCAGATCGCGGAGCCTCGTTGCTTTATGAAAAAGTTGTAAAATTAATAAAGAATCCAGTCCGCGGAAATCCGCAATATGGAGGGTTGATTCATCAGAGGGAAACCCTATACATGGAAATTTTCGGTGACCGCGATTCTTCCGAAATATCCGTGACACAATTGGATTTCGTGTATAAAGAATTGTTTAAAAACATTGTATCCTTACTGTCAGAAGATGCATATATTTTATCAATGAGGTCAACAATTTTATCAGGTCCCAAGTTTCGAACTTCCGATAGCGATGACGAATAAATAAATCTCTTGTTCTAAAGTTCTGATATCGGGTGTACTTCCGAAAGCGACAACCCTCCGATTTTGCTGAAATTTTTGCCAAAGCTTATCCTTGATTAGAGAAAAAAGTTTCAAACAAAAAATGAAGTCCATAAAAAGCTCTACAAAAAAGGTTATATACATTTTTTACGTAAACCTATTATTTTGGCTGTTATTACCCAAAATAACTCGGCGGGGTCAACTTAACTCCGTCAAATATTTTTTTAAATTTCTGTTTTATTAAATATGCGAAAAGTTTTTAATTTAAAGGTTACACATATTTATTTAACGTAAACAAAAGTTTGGGAGGTACTTCCGAGGGGCTCTATGGTCCGGATGGGCTGAGATTTTGGTTTAGATCTTGGTTAGGTCAAATAAATTTATTTATAACAGCCAAAATAATATGTTTACGTAAAAAATGTATATAACCTTTATTGTAGAGGTTTTTATGAGCTCCATTTTATGTTTGAAACTTTTTTCTCTAAAATCAATATTTTCGAAAATATTTAGTAAGAACTGTCAAAACTTTGAAAGGGCTTGGGGGGAAAACGAGGCTTTGTCGCCAAAAATCCTTTTAGGGACTTTCTTCTCTAATCAAGGATAAGCTTTGGCAAAAATTTCAGCAAAATCGAAGGGTTGTCGCTTTCGGAAGTTTATACCTGAAATCTAATGAATTTATTGTCGTCAAAGTATTTGTGAAAATTTTTATTTCGCATAAAATCCGCAGTGGATAAATCTCAGATTTAGTTGACTGTTCGAATTGATTAGTAAATTTTTATTTTTCATCAAAACCCGCATAATTCCAACCGAACCACACTGATCCGAACAAAGTAGAATTATAAAGCGAAGAATTCTTACAGAAGGTTCCGATGTGCGATTTTGTTTTAACAATTTCTTCCGCGTATATTTTCATATCGCGCATTGGCCGTAGTGTACGTGACGTTCGTATCGGCGGATCCTGTAGCCGTGATTGTTAAACTAATATTGAAACAGACGATTCGGGAACCGCCGCTATTTATGTCCCCGTTTGAACTGGCGGACTTCCGCCGTGGGATAATACGGTTAACCACGCTGGCCATTAGTCTTTCCACAATCGATACACGCCGGCTGTTACGGTGAAAATCGACGTCGATTATCATCCAACAGCTTCGACTGCTCTCGTCCACCTTTCTCTTCTTCATTCCGCTATTCTAACTTTGAACTAATCGAAATACTAATACTGTTCGGCATTTTGTTACTAGCTCGAGGGTGTCCTGCATAGAATCACCGACCAAATCTATTTAATACCACGGATATCGAACACTTAACAGATACTAATTTTCTGAAAGGAACAATAGCGAAAATATACAACTAATTAATAAGACCAGGTGACTTGGATTTTTCTAAGATGTTGGAATGAAAATGACATTTTTGATAAAATTACAATTGCCATTGGAGTGTAGAGAAAATACCAAAATTTATCTGCAAGTTTTTTATGCGGGCCTTTATTGAAAATTTAAAAAATACCTTCTGTACATCTGTGTCAATTATATACATTTTTAAAAGTTTTTTAAAATCGACCAACGTTTGAAAATTGCAGTTTTTGTCAATCTCTAACTGTAATAAATATATAAATATATAATAAGCTCTTTTTCTGCATCGACCGATTAATAACACAGATCTACAGAAGAAATTTTTTAAATTTTCTATATGTGTACATAGACCCACATAAAAAAGTCGTAAAAAACAACTTTTAGTATTTTTTCTGCACTCCCGACGAATTGCAATTTTGACAAAATTTCTTTTTCATGTCATGCAGTAAACTAGTTGTTCTAACTTTTCAAAAAAATCCAAGTTGTATGGTCCAATATTGAAAGGGTAACTGTCTATGTACATTGAACACATGTATATGTATAGACTCAAGAATTATTGATCAGTAGACTGCATGAATAGGATAGCACGAGCTACGTGGACATTCATTTGTTTTTCCAATAATTTTAATGAGCCGAGTTTTAAATCGTTATTCACCTTCATGTTAAAGCAAGTTAATCATTTTACAAGGTATTATATTGTGATATAATTATACAGTTATCGAAATGTTCAGAATCAGTTCTAATTATAAAGAATCATAAAAATATTTTCTTTATTACAATATACCATTATTTTCTTTCACGTATCTGTATAGACTCATAATTTTTGCACGCAGCTATGATACATGTATTGAAACGTAATGTTTTGTCTGAAAAAACGCGCTGAAAAACATGTTTCATCGAAATACAATTTACGGGCGAATCAACAGGAAAAATTACATCTACTAATATTCGAAATTAATTACCCATCAAATGTAGATATTAATTGCATTAACTCGAGTAATGAAACGAAATGCGAAATAATAATTTACTTTTTATTCGATGGTGAAACATCAACCTGTAAACGTTCCATAGATTTTTACCTTATCCTTCGCCTTAATTTGCAATTATAATTAGGCATGACTATTCTAATATAATTTAGCATTATCGCTTCTTTAGTTGTCTGTTTCGAGGCTTGCAAAAAAGGCATTGATAGATCCTCGGTTCGTTACTTCTTCAATTCTGTGACGTATTAAAATCAGAAACAAATAGATTATGCTTGTCTGCAAACCACATGAAAGTTTCTCTAATTAAAAGCATTAGCCGGTGAACGATATGATATCGATCTTATGGTTCCCGGGATTCCTGCTGCGGGTTGTATCGCTCCCCGTTTTTCCAGCTCGATCTCGTGCTCGCAGCGTTGGATCTCACGCCGGGAACTGAACCAGCTAAGTTGCCGCAACACAATCCACTCTCCAGTACCATGTCTGAACGTCTCGTCTTCTACTACTTCTTCTGTTTTACAGTAACTGAGCTCTCCCCCTTTCCTCGGCGCATTGCTCATTCTTGCGAGAGAGTGATCTCGTCCCTTCACACACGCACTTGCCTCGCTTGGTATCGTGCACCTGCAACACGCTCAAATCGCGACGCATTGTTACGTCTTTCTAATAACTATGGAATTTTTCAATCTCCACTCCCCCCCCCCCCCCCCGTCTTATTCCAATCAATTTTTTCAAGACACTAGACTCCAGATTCTATGCTGAAGTACAAAACTGTGAAACTATAGAATATAATTCCCTTGTGATAAAAAAAATATTTGAAAGCATACATGTGTCTCATAGCAGGGACTCATACCGGTATTATACCGGTATTTTACCGGTATTTTGCGGTTGTACCTCTATACCTTCATAGAAACCGAAATACCGATATGACGTCATACCGCTATATAAAATTACCGGTATATTTACCTATATTTACTGGTAACATTTTCGGTTTTCCCAATGTATAGCAGGGACTCATACCGATCTACAAAATACCGGTATTATACCGGTATTATGTACCTGTATACCTTTATAAAAACCGAAATACCGATATACCGATATGACGTCATAACGCTATATAATTAAAAATTGCCGGTAAATATAAATAAATTGTTAGTCAATAACTTGATAGACACTAATTGAATACTTATATATTATTTATTAATATATTAACAATGAAATATTACAACAAAGTAAGAGTTCGAATCATCTTATGATCTAATAATTTTCGGTTGTAGCCAACCGTTATATCAACAGAAAAAATCCCAAATAAAGTGTGAATCAGGAATACCAACATAAATATACCGGTATTTTCGTATAGCGGTATGAAGTGATGCCGGTATTTCGGTATTTCGGGTTCTATAAAGGTTATGAAGGTACAACCGAAAACTACCGGTATAATACCGATATGAGTAACGGTTACCGGTATAACTCTGTTGGCCCAATACCGGTATCAAGATTATACCGGTATTAAGTCATAGGCGTAATAAAGATATGAAAATTTTACCGGTATTAAGTCCCTGTCTCATAGTACGTGTACAGACATTTCGAAAAGATTTTTGGAAAGAAATGTATGGCAACAGAAAATCTGCCCTTAGGTACACAATGTTCCAACAGATTTCACGATTTTTAAATAAAACAACTTAAAATACCGGACATTCCATATGTTGCAACCTGATAGTTTGAATCCAGAGAGTGTCGCAGCCAAACAGTGAAAAGTTGCAACATTTCAATCGAACAGCAGTGATCGGTGCATCGATCTCTCCGACCTGTGCAGAAGAGGATCGGGTGGAGCAGTTGTCGCGGCAAACAAAATGCGTTTTATGTAACAATTACCCGCAACAAAGTCTCCGCAGTCCCCCGGGGGGAGTGTCCAATTTCTTGCGAGGAAGACGACGGATCATCTCGCGGTGGATAGACGACGTCGTCTGGGACATCTACATGAATGGAGGACGGAGAGGGGAGGCGAAGCGAGGCGAAGCTGAAGAAGAAGCGGTGGAAGAAGAGAAGTAGAAGAAGAAGAAGAAGAAGAAGAACCGGGGAAACAACGGGAAACAGGAGACCGCCCTAACATGGTGCACGAGACGATTCCGAGGCATGCGATTGTTGCGCATCATGATCACGGCAGCTGACAGTCGATCCTGCGATCTTAATCTGGTCAACATACTCGCAAGTAGGGAAAGAACTGCTCTCGGGATGGGGATAGGGGGATTGGGAACGGGGGAGAAGGAAAAAATCGGTAGCTGGTCGATTGAGAGGACGGGAATCCGTCTGTCGGTTTATACGGCTGAGAGACCGGATCAAGAAGCCTTGAATAATTCATCGAGAAAGCGAGACTCGCTGCTGCTAGCTGCTGCTGGTGCTGCTTCAGCTTCGACGCAACGACTGACGTTCCGTAGCCTGTTTGCACTGTTAGTTGATTCGCTACCTCCTCGCCTCGGCTATTTCTGACACCCTGCATCACCCTCGTTGCTGCTGTTCGCCACCATACCACTTTTCTTGCCCGGTGAAAACGATGGCGATTTTTGACCTAACTCTTTTCCAGTGGAAAGCTTGTCTGGCAAAAAGGCGAATTCCTCTTGGCTAATGCGATGGCTAAACACTGTATTGTAGCTGGCTGCAGTGGGAGCTGAGGGTTCTTCTGATGCTGAACGGTTTATGGTAGAGCCGAACTGTTATGGCTTCTTGTATTTTTATACGATTATCTTATTTGGTGACTCGGAGGATCAGTGGAGGTCTTGGGAATTTCGTTCAAGGTAGTAGTTTGCGTTAAACGTAGGCGAACCTAATTATATCAAACATAGTATGGAGGACTCACCTGACTAACAGGCGAACTCTGTTTGGTTAAACACTAGAGCTATATCTGGCTATATCTGACTGTAGTGAGAACTGAAGGTTCTTCTGATGCTGGCTTCGACTGTAATGGGTTCTTGTATTTTTATACGGTTATCTTATTTATTTGGTGATTCAGAAGGATTTAGTGGAGTTCTTGGGAATTTCGTTCAAGGTAGTAGTTTGCGTTAAACGTAGACAAACCTAAATATATCAAACACAGTATGGAGGACTCACTTGACTAACAGGCGAACTCATTTTGGCTAATGCAACGATTAATATCTGACTGCAGTGGGAACGAGGGTACTTTTGATGCTGGCTTCAACTGTGATGGCTTCTTGTATTTTTATACGGTTATCTTATTGATTTGATGATTCAGAAGGATTCAATGAAGTTCTTGGGTATTTCGTTCAAAGTAGTAGTTTGTGTTAGACCTAAGTGAATCTAACTATATCAAACATAGTATGAAGGACTCACCTGGTTAACAGGCGAACTCATTTTGGCTAATGCAACGACTAATATCTGACTGCAGTGGGAACGAGGGTTCTTCTGATGCTGGCTTCAACTGTGATGGCTTCTTGTATTTTTATACTGTTATCTTATTAATTTGGTGATTCAGAAGGATTCAGTGGAGTTCTTGGGAATTTTGTTCGAAGTAGTGGTTTGTGTTAAACCTAAGTGAATCTAACTATGTCAAACACACTATGGAGGACTCACCTGGCTAACAGGCATTTTGGCTAATGCAACGACTAATATCTGGCTGCAGTGGGAGCTGAGGGATCTTCTGATGCTGGAATGTTGATGGGAGAGTCGAACTGTGATGGCTTCTTTTTTGAGAGGAAGATCTATGGGACAATTACCTAACTTGGAGAACTTACTTGAAAGTAATAATTTGTGTTAAATGTGGGCTAAATCGAACACACTTTTGTAGAAGATTTGCCTTGCAAAAAGAGGAATCATCGTTGATTGAATGCTACATAATTGGCTGCAGTGGGAGCTGAAGGTTTTTCTGAATGTGGAAGGTTTATGAAAGAGTGGAACTGTGATGGCTTCTTGAATTTAATTCTCTTATTGATTTGGTGATTCTGAAGGATTCAGTTTTTGGTTATTTGTTCTAAAGTAGTAGTTTGAGTTAAACGTAGACGAATCTAAACTGGCTACATTGGGAGTTACTATTTGTTCTGATGTTGGAAGTTTCGTGGGAAAACTGTGATAATTTATTTTCATATATCTTTGTGAAGATCCATTGAATGATTATTTAACTGATTTGGTGATTGAAGAGGATTGCATAGATTTTTTAAAACTTTATTTTTTATTAGTGAAACGTGATTATGTTAACCGTACTGAATTGTAATGTCTTTTTAATGTGGCTGGATGTTTGATGAAACGTTTGTTAGTCTTTTGTTTTATAAAATGAAATGTTAAATGAATTTTGAGACATTGAATTGCGAAATATTCTGCTGCCTACGAATTATTATAATATATTTTAAAATGTTTTCCATTTCCATTTCCAGAGCAACAGTTATTCATTTACCAACATTTCCCTTTCTGGAATTGTCGTAAAATTGCTACAATTTTAGATGTCACTATATTTTCTAAAAAAATATTACATATTCTTGAAATGAGTAGTACAGTACCAAAACTCGGTGTCTATTTTTGAAAAATTTTGCTATATTTATTGCGATCTGTTTTAATTATTTTACAAATAATATGTTGCAATTATAGGAAAACAAAGATTCATAAATATCTGAAAAATGATCCGGGCAGCCAGTTTTTATACATATACAGGGTATCCCGTAACTGGTGGTACAAGCGAGTAGGGGGTGATTATACGTGAAAAATTGAATCGAAAATGTAGAATAAAATTTTTTCATATGAGGCTTTATTTTCGAAAACAATAAGTTTGAAAATTTATCGAGTACGCAGTACTTCGGAAACTAAAGGCCCTGTTCGATAAGCATAAGAAGAAAGTAAAATCGATGTAAGAGATATCATCATGATGACAATGTTTGTAAACATTGCAAGAAGCACGGAAGTACTCTCCTACTCGGAACAGTAAGATAGTAAAATCCGTTGAACTGAAGCTAAATCAAGTACACGCGTACTCGATTTTTCAAACGTATTTTTTTCGAAAATAATTTTATTCTACATTTTCGATTCAATTTTTCACGTAGAATCACCCCCTACTCGCTTGTACCACCAGTTACGGGACACCCTGTATACTACAGAAATTAGAATAATATACCTACCAAATTTACATTAAATATGTTTCATACCTTAAAAATATTCCCGAATATCACCGGTTTCTTCTGCGGTCACATTAAGCATCCCCCGTCGACAACAAAACTGATTCCTTAAACAGTCGACGTATCTCTAATTAACCAAATTGCGGATTACCGTTCTTTAACAAAGAAATACATTTTTCCGCCGAGAAAGGTATTTTGTCGTGCGAAATGAGTTTTCAAAGAGCTCATAGAATTTGTTCGGCAACGAAGAGAAAACCACCCCAGTGTTTCGTGGCACCGGTTAAGCGTCTGCATCCGGCACGGGACGGTACGAGGAGAGGGCGGGGGGTAGACAGGTAAAGAGAGGCGTCTTTTGAGGTTCTTTTCGCCGCCTAATTGTATCGGGTGTCTTAATCAGCGTGTAAGCTCCTAAAGTCAAAGGTCTTGAAAAGGAGAACGAGGAGGAAGCGCGTCATACTCTGCATCTCAAAGGCCGAATTTAAAAGCCGCGTTAAGCCTCTGACATTACACTCGATGCATTTACCCTCCCCAAGCATGAATTTAGATTGTGACTTAGGCGTTGCGTGTGCTCCTTGCTACGGGATTGAACCCCGCGGTAGCTACTTCTATTCTCTTCTTTATAAGCCTGCAAACTTCAACGCGAAATTGCTCGCGAAGAATACACCGGATGCTGTGGCTCGCGGATTCCGGCTTTGTTTATTCGTCGAATTTTGTCATATATTGTTTTTAAATTGTTAGAAGGATTAAATTTTCAGCAGCAAGGTTTCATTTGGAATATTGTTCACTTGGAAGGCAATGCTCAAAAGTAGCCTTTTTGTTATGTTTTTTTAGGAGAATTAAATTGTTAGATGGATTAAATTTTCACTAGCAAGGTTTTATTTGGACCATTGTTCGCTTGAAACAATCAATTGTAGCCTTTTCGTTATGTTTCTTCGAACTGTTAGGAGAATTGAATTTTTAGAAGCAAGGTTCAAATTGGAACACGTTTTTGTTGTTCTGTTAGTATACAGGGTGTCTCCTAACATGACGACCTCAAATAATTCGTAAGGTGTTCGTTGTACGAAAAAATGTTTCAAACAAAAGTTGCATGGTATCTAGGGGGACATACAGTGTTCTAATCTGTTTTTTATTAGCTTACTTTTTTATTGAGATATTAGGGTCACCTTTAGTTTATTAAATGGAATATCTAATATTTTTTTTCGAATTCGGATAAATCATCAAATTTTGCGTAAAAAAGTATAGACCTTCATATATTCTAAATCTAATAGTTAACGAAACATTATCGAATTAATTTTCCATATGTACTTACAAGGGAACATATTCAGATGAGAATGGCCGATTTTGATGAAACTTATGTGAGATATAGTTCTTCGAAAAATATTTGACACGTATTTTTTTTTATCGGCAACCATCCACTCTGAGGGGGTGAAAACAGCCCCCGAAGTCAGGGTTCAAAACCACATTTTTTGAGAAAAAAAAAGTTTGTTAAAAAATTCTTGCGCGACTACATTTCCCATTGAAAAACGCACAATTTAAAAAAAAATTCAAATTTTTTCGACCACTAGTTTCCAAGATATCTAAAAAAATATGGTTTTGACTACCAATTTTGAGGGCTGTTTTCACCCCTTCAAAGTGGATGGTTGCCGATAAAAAAAAATACGTGTCAAATATTTTTCGAAGAACTATAGCTCACATCAGTTTAATCAAAATCGGCCATTCTCATCTGAATATGTTCCCTCGTTAGGATATTCCAGTCGAGGAATATCAATTCAAGCATTGACTAGCTTCCAGGTAGTAGCTACATATGGAAAATTATTTCGATAATGTCTCGTTAACTATTAGATTTAGAATATATGAAAATCAATACTTTTTTAGTCAGAATTCTCTGCTTTATCCGAGTTCGAGAAAAAATATTCGGCATTCTATTTAAAAAACTGAAGGTGACCCTAATATCTCAATAAAAAATTAAGGTAATAAAAAACAGATTAGAGCACTGTATGTCCCCCTAGATACCATGCAACTTTTGTTTGAAACATTGTTTCGTACAACGAATACCTTACAAGTTATTTGAGGTCGTCATGTTAGGAGACTCACCCTGTATAATGGAGGTTGTACTGCACTTTCATGACCGGGTTGTCCACGTGGAACAAGCCTAAAATTACTGGCGGCCACTATAATGGAAACGATATTTTTACGTATTAATAACAATCGAGTGCGCGGGCATTCATTTGTAGCTTTCATCTAATGAATATGAATTTAAGCTGGCGGGTTGGATCTGATACAGAAAGGGTCTTTGATAGACAACCGACCGCCACGTGCTGCCTATACACTAAAAACCAATATAATCCGCGTTGAACGTAACAACAATACCATCGTATATTTGATCCTAATAATGCGAGCTTCTAAAGACGACGGGCGGGATAGATACATCATACGTTTAATATAATACGTTTAATACTCTTCCGTTTAATATAATACGTTTAATACTCTTCCGAACGATATCGTAATCTGTCCGTTTCATCTTGTTCATTCACATCGTTGAAGAGGCAAGTCCGCTTTTCAGCCTCACCCGTTGGCTTCCCAATTTCAACGTCACGTGTATTCTTTATTACAACCCTGTACTTAATACACAGTGTTAAAACGCGAGAACACACGCCCGTACGGTCAATTTCGAAAATCCATCGATATAATTAAGTAACTACACGTGATATTCAATTCAAATAGGCGCGTACACGTTTATCAATTGAACGAGATTTAATTTGTGAAATATTCGACTTTGATGTAGAAAAATTTGCAACTTCGTGCTCGTGTAGACTGAATACTAGTTCTTTGTCTGTAGAATTGAAAGAAAATATTAGTCACATAAGAAAAGTTTATCAACTTATAATTGCCCGAGATTGCATTATGAACGCGATTGAAACGATACTCAGTTTAACAAATTTAATGTAGAAACATTTGTGAATATGTACAGGGTGTAAAGAAATGTTTGGTCTTGGTTGCCATAGGCGTATTCTACATCTTTGGATCGATGAAGATGTGTTAAAGAAAGTTTCCGGAAAATTGTCCTTGACCTTCAATTTGAAGGTCAAATATTTTTTTAAATGCATGATGCATAGAATGCAATAAAAAAATTTGACATTCAAGGTCAAGGACAATTTTGCGGCAACTTTTTTTAACAGATCTTCGTCGATCCGAAGATGTAGAATACGCCTATGGCAGCCAAGACCACATGGTAGATTGAATATTATTTCGTTCCATGTAGAACTGTAATGAAATGTTAATTAATCTATCTTGTTTCGTTGAGAATACAATTTTTTAGTCTTCAGGAATAATTTACGTTTTTCAAATTTTTCACTAACCAAAAATATCAAAAAATTCTAATCCCATTTGATTAAATGATTAAATTAATTAACTTAATTTGACTGTATGAAATGGAGTGTTAGAGAATAATTTTGTATAGCTAGTAACATTGAATAATTTTATTTACTGTTAATTATAGTTCAATAAAGCAATAGAACATTTAGAAACTTAGAACATGCAGATTTCTTTACAGTTAATTTTAATCGAGATTGGTGATCTAGATGAATGATCTGAACCCTCGCAAGGCGGATGCTTCTGGCGACTTCATGTTAAACATTCTATTAAATTCTAAGCATCCATACTTTTTTTGTATATTTCTTAACCCACTTCTTCAGGTTCAACATTGATCTTATTGGCTTCGATAAACAAATGATTAGAATTGCCTACAGAAAAATTCGAATTTAGATGGAACGTTTATAACACTGGGTCCAGACGGACCCGCCAACCGATGGTTAAAGATGACCATCATCTACATGACCCTCGTCTACATGACCAATGCGATTTAACTGTGCTGAAAGAAAGAATTTGCATGAATCTTGTACTAATCTATATTATAACATGTATTGTATTGATGATGACGATGACTGATGACCGTTGTTATGTGGGTGATTCTAGTGGGGCCTGTGTTCGGGGGCCGATGCGGCGCGGAGGCGCTCGGGCTGGGGTTAGGGTTGTCGCTGGGCCCAGCCTACAGATTCGCTCTGCCCCCGGGACTCGCTGCCAAGACCACCCGATGCCTTGTATTCGACCAAGGTAGGCCTACCAGCCATCTTCATTAACGCTACATACCATCCCCAATTGACAAGACTCATTAACCCTCTCGTTAGGCTCGTTCAACTAAAACTTTCACTCCTTTCTTCCGTTAGGCGTCAACTAAACCTCCCTCTGGTCCCTTGTTTCCTTCGTTTTCAGAATTTCCAGGGATTTCACGCAGGTGCTACAGGGCTATCAAAATAGGGGCTCTCACACTATACACTATACGAGGTGTCTCACCGGACATTACCACCTTGATTCACGTCATTATTATTATTCGCTGCGAGAAATGTTTTGATGGAGATTAAATGGTTCCAAGAGATGCATATACTGGTGTTACACATAATATTTCTTCAGACTTGGTTTCACAATATGCGCATCTAAATTAACCTAAACATTCGATTTGTTCTCTTTAACACTAGAACTACCGAGCCCTAAACGAGAGTGATCTATATTCTTTTATAATAATAATAGAATTGAGTTTATTTAGATTTCGTAGGATTTTTATGGTAACATGTACTTGAATACAGAAGTATACTAAAAAATTTCTCAAGAAAATACATCTGTAACTTCACGAATCGTAAAAGAAAAAATCGGAAATCAGTCATTTTGACTGGCTCGGTAGTTCTAGTGTTAAAAAAAAACAAGTACTAACCCGCGTACGTCGAAAAATGATTTAGGAGATATTTTAATCTAAATATTTCTAGGGAATTGAAAAAAGATACATCATCTTCGATCCATTAACATCGATGATACATTTTGATTCTATTTTTTATAATTGATACAGAAAATCTTTAATTTGCATAAATTATTAAAGAAAGTTAGAACTCTTCGCTTGGCTCCTGTTTCTTGTAATCGACGCAGAAAATTTTATAAACAAAAATGATTAGCTAAACACCTAGAGATAGATGATAGCTATACAAGATAGAGCTAGGTGGAGCTAATTAGGCAAAGACCAAAATGTAAATATTAAAGAGAATAGCTAAACTTGAGAGCGTGTAATGAGCCCAACCATTTTGGTTCCAACGAACGTAATCACACTGACTTCATTATAACGTGATAGCCGCTGTGATTGTTAAAAATACGTGAAAACATAAAGCTAAAAGAGTGCTATCGCGGTCTCACTCGCGACACTAACGACCAAACGGACGAACGACAACGGCTAACCGTCTAATAAACGATCGATCCTCGGATCACATCATCGAACCGATATATTGAGACAAGAATATCGATTGCTCTGTTAATTTCCGCAATTCCCTGGGCTTAGAGTGGTCCATCGATCCCCGAAATCCAGCTATAAGATCGACTTGCGCGTTTGCACAGACTAAGCCAACGAGCTATGCTCATCTTCGTGTCTACAAATGTAACAAGACCGATCGCAAACAAGCTTGCACTTCCGACAGATATCTCTAGGTCGGTTTGCGACGGTAATGCGTGACAACGATCGCTCTAGCGTTTGCAAACTTGCGCAATATTAACATGTTCACTAGCGAACCGGCTGCTATAAAAGTTCTATACACTTGATGTCGTCCGAAAGAAAAAGTAAAATGCCGAATTTTATCCCTCTTTGAGTCCTCTTATATCATACAGCTACTAAATTAAGATACAATATTGGACCCATAATTGTTATTAATTACATTTTTATGAAATTTTTTGTACGAATGATTTAGCGTATTGTAATTTTTGACATACAGGAAATTTAATTGATTGAGAATTTATTTAGCATATATTACACTTTTTATATAAATAATGTATCAATGTATACAAAATTATGTTCTTACACGTGATTAAACGCGCCGTCATTTTTCTTACGGGGAACATTTAATTGATCGAAATTTAATACAGGTAATATTATTTTTCATATGAATAATGTTTCCTATATGTTGATACAGTGAAATTTTGTCTGTAGTAAACAAGGTACAAAGTGGTATTTGCTGAAACTTTGATCGATACACGGTGCAAATATATAATAAATATACAATATGTATATATTGTATATATATTATTAAATTTTGCATGATAATGAAAAAATGAATTGTATACATTATTGTTAGGCTGCTGATGTTATATGAATTTCTGACAAAAATGAATTTAATACATACATAAAAATTCTGATTATTATATTGTAAATCATCATGCTTTTGGAGTTTCAATAAATTCTATGTATAAACTTGCAACACATCATGTATTGCGATTGGAATCCTTGTTTAAATTCATCGTATTGTGTAAAAATATGGTAAAAAAATGTACCGAGTAGACGATTTAATCTCGTAAACGCGCAAGGGAAGATCCGCCTCTTGATTTAAGAACATTTCATATTACGCGTGGAATTTTTTGCTCGGGAATCCCCTAAATTATGCATTCGGTTGTTTCGCCGGCAAGGTGCACCCAACGTCAGCCATGAGAATGGAATTTCAAAGGCAAGAACAATGACTCGTTTCGAGCTTTCTCGTTCTCCTAGATCATCGTTGCCGCTGAAACGACAAGGATCTCCTCAGAACGGCGGTATTATTTTTCATAAGCGAGGCGTAAATGGCCGTTCCGTGTGATTGCATGGATCCTACCAGATGAACGCGTTCCTGGTTTTACTTTAGTTGAAACGGAGAGGGTAATTTCAACGATCCTCGAAACACCTTTTCTTTATCGCGCCTAACATCGCGTGCACGCGTTTCACACGTTTTATCTTCGAATCACTCATTTTTTAGCGGTTTTTAGCAACTTTGTGATGTTTTGTAACAGTTTTTTCCCCTGTTTGACAGCCATCGATGTCGAACAAATTTAATTCACTTTACAAAAAATACGCGAAGATTTACTATTTTGGCAAGTAACAATTTTCAAAGTTACACGCTATTGACATTTGTTAACCGTACCTTAATTTGCAGTATTCGGAACAATTATTCCGAATTTTCCCCATACCACACATGGTTTAATCTTAACTATGTGCAGAAAATTTTGATATTAGGGGGGGTATATTATTAAAATTTCATCAGATTTTTATGTTACTAGTTAACTTATATAATAATTAAAACTGACGAATATTCTATTGTATTTAAATTGAATGTTTAAGATAAATTTAAAAATTGAAGAAACAATACTACCAATTTTATAAGGTGATAGTAATAACTCAATTGATGCAATAAAAACAATAAGTAATCAAAAAATTAGGAAGCTGTTTTAGACAATATTTTAGTGAGACTAAATTAAATGTGAATTGTCATCGAATACAATTTTCGAAAATTGCAAAGATTTCTCTGTCACTAATAAGCATCATAAATGATGTTAATAAATAAATTATTCATTAATGTCCTGTACAATGTTCTACTTGTTCTTAACAGAAAAGATGTTTTTATTTGTTCGACGCAAACATCTGATATTTTTTCGGGCACAGGACAATTCTTTTCAAGTGCCTAGGACCGGGTAGAGTATTAAAAGCGATACGTTACCGATACGCCGCGACCATAAAGAAAACTGCAAGAGCCGGGAGCTTCCGGCTGGCTTGAATTCGTTTACTTTCTATTACTACGTTTTCATCGAGGGATAAGATCATTATGCCAGTCTCCGTCCCTACTCCTGGTTCCCCATGTAACGTCTTGCATCGCCACCTTCTCGTCCAACATCCTGCATCCCCTTTCCTGCAGCCGTTCCCTCTCTCTCTTTCTCTCTCTCTCTCTACACCCCCGCTCGTCCCGTTTGCTTCTCGCCTCTTCGCGCGACAGTAATTTTACTTAATTAAATTCCGTTCTTTCTGCCTTTGCTGGTACGCGACCCCTCTGGCCATCCCCGTCCTTCTATCGCCCAGCGAGGATCGTCACTGATTTTTCTCGGCTGTCTTCTCCTCTCGTCGCAGCTTCAAACGATTTTTCCACAATTTCGTGCTCGCCGGGATAGCCTAAAAGCGTTGACAACACCCGACGGCGACGAAACTTCGGGTTTTCTCAGTCGCTCGGCGAATCAACCGTTTGCGAGACTCTAATTAATCGCTTTACACTCGTTGATTCCACGGTTCAAGCTTTTTCCGAAATATTTCTTCCCTTCCACGCGTGCTTTTTTTCACTATTTTGCTGTGTGTGCTTTCTGCGGTGATGGTTCTTGATTACAGACCGTTTAGTATTTTTATCGAGAGGATTCATTATAGGACATCTGAACTAGAAATGTTATTAATTTTTAACGATACAAATGCTTTTGTATATTTCATTGCACGTGCCACAAATGCATAGCCGCAGTCTAATCGTAGAAATAGTAATATAATATTGGAGACAATAATGAAATAATTTTTAAAGAAGTAGACAAATCTTTAATTAAATTCGGAATTATATTTTAAATGTATTTTTCATTTTACGAAGTAGCACACTTAATGTATACAAGAATTGTCTATTATAAAAAAAGATAATTGAATATACTTACAAACTAGATTTTGAAGATTTGCAAAAAACTGAATTTTTTAAAAACGGTTTTTGAAAAGGCTTTTATGAGGATTTAAAATAATGTATACATATAATGTTGTTATAATATCTGTTTTCAAAATTGAATCAAAAGGGAGTTTTTTTTTAAATGACGCCCTTTGACCGTGCTTGATCAAAATGAATCATATAAATGCTCACCACTATAAATGTATCAATATTTTTACTTGATCTCTCAAATGGGCGATGCGTCATGTGAAACTGCTAAACGTTCATACTAAAATGATTCTGCACTGTTCACACATTTGCAGCATACCAGGAGGTGAAATAAATTTTATATTTTTATGAAAACAATTTTATTGCGGATTATTGTTAATTGAAAAAGTGGTGGACAGATGCAGGTTAAAATAAAAAATGATATTTTTTAAATTCTGAGCCATTCACATGATTGATTACCAGTCTCGAGATTTTTGACATTCCAAGACAAGAAGATAAAGAGACTGAGCGTAGACCCTTAGCAGAGAATTTTTTGAAATATGAGCAATATTTTCCCCCGAAAATTGGATCGTACACTAAAGTATTAATTTTTAATTACTCACATGCAATAAATATTTACAATCTCAAAACTTTAAATTTAGTGTTTCGAGCATATAATACACTAGCAAATATTTATTTCGCATGAAAGTAATAATTTTATTGAATAAAAATGTACAGTCGGTGTGAAAAGTATTCGTACACCTTTTAAAAACGAATAACTTTTTCAAAATTCGACCCAGCAGCTTGAGTTTTTTTGAGACGTTAGAAGGATTAGTTTACTAGCTAATATGTAAATAATTTTTTTTTTTTAAAGTAAAGGTCACGATTTTTAAATTTTTTATCTGTGCCTGTAGTGAAAATTTATAAGGTGCATTTGGTAGGTATAAGTAAGTTATATACATGTACAAAGTTTCATCGAAATCGATCGAGGTTGTTACGAAATATAAATGATTGAAAATAGCAAAAATTGTAAGAATCCGCGATTTAAATGATTCGACAACTCTAAATTCAAAGATTTTTACATGTTACAGTGCCCATAGCTTTTTTATGCGTCAACCGATTTCAATGAAACTTTGTACATGTATATAACTTACTTATACCTACCTAATGCACCTTATAAATTTTCACTACAGGCACAGATAAAAAATTTAAAAATCGTGACCTTTACTTTTTCTTTCGCAATTACGACCAATAACAATAAAAAAAAAAAATTATTTACATATTAGCTAGTAAACTAATCCTTCTAACGTCTCAAAAAAACTCAAGCTGTTGGGTCGAATTTTGAAAAAGTTGTTCGTTTTTAAAAGGTGTACGAATACTTTTCACACCGACTGTATGTATGTTGGAGTCATATAAAGTGCCATATAACCAATTATGTAGAAAGTGGAGTGTATTATAACATATGTATATGTGTATTATCGGTAATATTAGTGTATAAATTACATACCGATCTCCCACTACCTAAACAATTAAATTTGTTTGCGACATTAAAAATCGATACACGAGTCCAACGTCGACAGTCGTCCTCAAGGGGTTGAACCACAAAACTTGCAGTCCAGTTCCAAGGGATCGTCCCAAGAAAAAAAAAGATGAACGTTAGGAGGGAAATTACAGAAAGATAAGGGGGGTAGCCATTCGGATGAGGAATGATTTACATTGAAGATCTAGCAATTGCGTACAGCAAGATGTCAGCGAGGCCGTAAACGAGGGAAAAATGTCTCTATAGTGGTTTTCGTTGGATAATGTTTGCGGGTACTCGTTAAGCGTCGTAAGTATCAAGGGCCAGAGAGAGGAAGGGTAGCTCTCCGGGAAGGACTCGGGGGGGCTTTTTATTACTACTTCATCTGCAATTAACATTTATGGACGGCGACTGTCGGCTGGAAAAACTAATTAAATATTCCACGGCAGGCCGAATAGGGTTGCTCCTTTACTTACGACCTTGACTGCCAAGAATAAGGAGCGTAAAGACGAAATAAAGAGATAAGAAGTGAAAATGATAGTTAAACGCGGCTTCTTTGATTAAATAACGCGTAAATTCATTGCCCCCCTCCACCCGCGAGGATTTTTCTTGAAAATCTCCGGCGACGAGAGATATGGTGTAGCTACTCTACGATTTAATTAAAATTTTATACTTCTTTCGAAACGCTCGTCGACGTCGCATCATCGATGACGCTTTTGCTTTAACCGTCGATGTTTATCCCGCTATAAAAAGTAGCCGCCGCCGCTTCGACGCGAATATCACGCGTTAAATTAATCAAACGTTTTAACGACGATATTTCAACGTCCGCTGATTGCATATTATTTTCTATTTCTATATTATCTCTTTCAATTTCATGGTAATATTCAGATACTGTTCGGTAATAATAAATATCGCACGGTAATAGATGAAACGCCATTTATCAGCGCGCGGGGCCGTCGTGATATATTTACGTTAATAAATTTTTTCGACTCGTCCGACCAACGTGAATAGTTTGATTTATTTTTTATCCGGAGCCGATTCGTTTTAATCGTTAGGGCTTTAAATAAGTATTAAACACGAGACGTATATCATCGGAGAACGGTCATTTTTGTTTCACCGTTGTGTTTTATACACGCCCGGCCGATTTTTTATTCGTACATAAATTTACATTATGGCGCAGATGATCGTTACGATCAATCCGAAGTTATCTGTTAAAGACATTTCCGCGTGTCGAATTTTCCACCGTGTGTTGCATATTTTTTTTTTATTTACGGCACGATGCATTATCGAAATGAATTGCTGCTTTTTTTTTTTTTTTGTTCGCGTCCGCCTGCAAAGCTCGATCGCAGATTAATTTTTTAAATTCCGCGGTAAATCAGAATTACTTCTTCGAGTGCTTTTATTTGGGGAAATATCAATACGCGGCTCTCCCGATTGTATAAAACTCACGGAAATTACGTTCCATCGAACGTTGCTGAAACCGTTCTCTGCTGAAATAATCGGGTCGCCGATTAACGTTAACCTGTTGCAAAATAAGATTTTATTTTCTCCGATTATTGGTAACTCTTGTACCAACAATGTCATTTTCTCTTGAACCGTGGCAGATGGTTTTTTAAAATTGTCTTTTATTACGTAGAATAGTTTTAATTGACTTGGATAATTTAGTGGAATAATCTCTTCTTATTCGACATCGTTAAAGAATTGCAATGAAAAATTTATACTAATCCTGGCCTCATTGTGAGGCTTCAGAAATACTGAAATACTTTCTGGATCCACTATACAAGGTGTATAGAAATTATACGTCGCGACTATCTTAGCGAGATCCTACACCCTCGGTTTGGTGGAAACAGATATACGAAAGCTGCCGGAAATTAATTTTGACCTTCAATTTCAAGGTCAAAAGGTCAACATTTTTTTCGTCTACATCGCATTCTATTACAAGGATAACCATCAGTCAAAACTCAAACGTGTAAGAATGTTTATATACATTTAATCGAGGACGATTAATTTGTCAGGATAACCGAATTGTAAGAATGTTTATACCACCGTGTCCATGAATGATTGTATTACTCATATGTTTACCTGTTATTAATTTATACTGTTATATATAATTTTATTGATTTATGCGTTGCGTTAGTGACTGATGAGTTTTGGTTAAATAAACAGTTTCCTACGAGTAAGCAAAGGATAATATTGACGTGTCAAGCCTCCTTACAAACGTTCTCTTAAAAAGTTATGGCAAAGTAACAAACATTATGATACTGATTTTATTTATATTATTTCAATCCTCGGTCAGATGGAGTTTATACATGTATAGCGTATGTGTAGCGTAATATTAATGGAGCCCTTGGAAATGATGTCGTTGCGCGTGAAATATATCGAAAATATAAATAAAATCAGTTGGACAATGAAAAAACTTCGCCATAATTTTTTAAGAGAACCGTTTAGTTTTGACCCATAGCTTCTTTTGCACTTTTTATCCTCGTGACGAGTAGAATAAGATGCAATAAAAATTTTTGTTGACCTTTTGACCTTGAAATTAATTTTGAGACTTGTACAGTCAAGTTTTCATTGTTTTTCTGCGTGGCGTTTTGAGGAACATATCTATCGTGTAGAAAAAGAATTGTACGTACTCGTAAACAAATAATCACGCTCCTACAACCATTGTAAATGAACGCTTAGTTTTGCTATTGTACAGGCGAGTTTGCAGCAGCGGGAAGATAGGTTAGCCCGAAATTCGAGGCATAGAAGGCGCGCTATTAAAAGTCGCGTGAGAACGCGGCGCGATTTGACGAGAAGCTGCAAAAACCCGGTACTTTGGTTTAACGCGATTACGAGCAGTACCACAGAAAGGCCGCTGTACTAGGAAAAGCAGTAACACAGGACCAAAACTGGCCAGGGGGATATTAAGGCCCAGCATAGTAGCCGTTAAAATTTATATATTCCTCGGCCCTGCCGGCCGCAGACCTTTAAAAATCATTTCCGCCGGCCTATCGTCGCGAAAAGGGCCCGCAGCCCACGTTTAATCGACGATCTTCTCGTGTCGAAAAATCGCTACGCCAACGACGCTTTTTACGCGGCAATACTATATAACAAATTACTCCGGCGATCCTAATGTTCGCGTTACGAGTACTCTGTTACACTCTTTTCCTTCGGTTTATGCTCCCTTGTGATCTGGTTCCTCCGCTTACCGCCGCAAACTTCGTTTCTTTGTACAAATCGAATTAACGTTGTGATTTATGTATCACGTTTGCTTGTGCGTATATGTACCTATATCTCGCATTTAAAGTAGGTTACATTGTTTTTTGAAATTACATGACGTTCAGGAAATCAGCCACCTTTTTGCTGGTTTTGCATTTTTCCGTGCAAATTGCCAGTTTTATGAAATCCTGTAAATTAATGTGGATCTTAAAATCGTTTTTCAACAGGCTTATTCTTAAAATTATAAATAATGTTTTGGGAGGGACATGCGAGGGTTGAAGAAAGAGGATTATGAATTGTACCCACTCTACCTTCCCCTTCTACGACGCTATTCCCCACCCTTCTTCTTCCACGACTCTGTAATGTATGTGTCACGTGACTAATCCGGTACTGGCAGAGGGAGGGTAACTTCTCCTCAATTCGTGCTCCCTCCCCTCATCTGGCCACTGTGCTGTGCTTACATACTTGGAAATGCATTTCATCAAAATGTACCATTAATGACACCTGAAGAATAAATGACGAGAGAATATTTATTTTACAACACAAGTAGGAAAACATCAAATACTTTACAGTATTCAGAAACAAATATGGAATGAATTTTCATTTCTGAGGAACGTGTAAAGGTTAAGAAATTCGTGTCATTTTTAAACAACTCTGTTTGAAAAATTTATAATACAGGGTGTCCCAGTATAGATGGTACAACCGTGAAAGGTTAATAAGTCGAAAATACGGAATAAATTATTTTCGTTTGTGGGTTTGTTTTCGAGAAAATCGACTTTGAAGATCCGTCAAGTTTTCGTACCTAGAATTTGTGAGAAGTAGAATCAGTCGGTCATGATGAGCCCCGTCAGACGATTCCTATTCAACAGCCCTCGTGTTCGCCGAATTTTCAAAAAATATTAATTTCATATTTTCGACTTACTTTCTCATATAGGATCACCCCCTCCACGGTTCTGCCATCAATACCGGGACACCTTGTATAACGTAGACTCCAATATGTCTTACAACACAGGCAGAAAGGAATCGAATATTTCAGAGTATCCAGAAAGAAAGAATGGAT
Source organism: Lasioglossum lativentre (assembly GCA_916610255.1). Lineage (NCBI taxonomy): Eukaryota > Metazoa > Arthropoda > Insecta > Hymenoptera > Halictidae > Lasioglossum > Lasioglossum lativentre. Next base: position 8,452,796 of record OU744355.1, on the reverse strand, counting down.
GAATTTTTATCTTGAGGAATGTAGGAAGTTGAAAGAAATTCGTCTCCTGTAGCTCTTTAAACAGCCCAGAGCTCGTGCACATGGAATATTCTCGACGAGAGCAATCGAGGGTGGGGGTGGGGGTGGTGGAGGAGATATTTATAGAAAGATTTCAGAAATGTGTTCCTGCATATTTTTGCAAATGTGAAGCGAATAATAAACAAAAGTGCGCTTTGTATTTTTCGATGGATTATACTCGTGATATTTGCACGGGCGTTTCCGAGCGTTTCAAAATTTAATCTGAAATATTCCGTGAAAATTACACGCGTTACAGAGGTCGGAGGAGCTTTGTAATCGTCGATCGAATCGAAACAGTGCAACTCAGCACGTGCATAAATTCATATTTTATCGCAAAATGCATTATGCATCGTTCCGGCATATTTTAGCTGCAGTTTTTGCTCTGTTGCGTTTCACCCCCCATTGAAATGAACCGCAGAGATTTTGCTATCCAACGTGTTTTTAATCGTGCGCGTTACAGACAGTTTTTGCGAGCGGGCCGAGGCATTCGAGCACTCTTCGAGCGCATTGTTCCTTGCATTTTTAATCATTCAGTGTATTAATCCACCTAGTTCCCGGCATTTCATTCTCGCCATACCCTAGTTTCCACCGTTCACAAATAATTCAAGATCGTCTCTCTTCGGCGGTATTTTTTTTTCAATAGATATTTCTCCCGAATACCATTCACTTTTTCCTCAAACTTATGCAATTACAAATCCTTTTTTCGGAATCATATTGCTGAGGTCTTTACTATTCATATATTTTTATATTGAAAAATATTTCAAACGTGAAATGCACGGTATCAAAGACATTATACGTATAAAATTGTAATTCGTTTTTATTCTCTTAATTTTTTATCGTGGTACGCAGCTCATTTGACATTTTTTTATATACATACGATCCTTAATGGTTCTCCTCACATTTCAATAAAACACCGAATATTGCGTAAAATGTTTTATAATAAACAGCGTTTGACACGTGCATAATACTGTGCAACTTATAAAATATTTTTACGTGTCGGCAATTACTTGTATATGAAACTATATTAGTTTTATTTCCGAGAATAAATATTGATACAAAGTATAGACACTGCAAAGTCGTAGAACGTTTTCGAATAGACTAAACAACCTTTTGTCTATGAACATTAAACATAGAATCATGCGCAAAGATTTTCTAAACCAACAATTTTCGAAAATAAAATTTTTCTTTAATTGACCAAAATAAATACGTATATGACACACATACTTTCAAACGTAGAATTAAAAATAAATCATGTGCTTATGATGGAAGAAAGTTATTTTTAAAAATGAAAGAACAAAGAGAGTTGATATAAATATTGCGAACAATGATTTCAATGTATTGCAAGAATACACTGAACAAGAATCCGACGCGAATGAGCGACGAACCGAGTATCCTCGGGTGAAACTAATTAAATCGGTAATTAAAATCGGGAAAGTACATTGGAACGAGCTGGGAGGTGGGTATTTCTCAGACAGCGGGGAATAAAACGAGACCTGTTAATTTATCGTAATCGTTTCTAGTGACTAAGTAAGTGTGTGACGTCCTGCAATCTTCTTTATTAAAATATCGAGCAACCGGCTCTCTCCCGTCTTTCCTTCGGCCACTTCCCTTCAGTATTTCATCCCCGACGCGACGCGACGCGACGAAACACCCTAATCTCGACGGGTATATTTAGGTAGGCGGAACATAAAGCGCATTTCCCAGCTGAAAGTGAAACAAGATTCTATTTAATTTGAGTTTTTCCACGATATATTCCCCCCAGGACATTCAGCGACAAACCATTCTTTTTTATACATACGACATTGTGCTGCTTTGAAAAATCACTATACACATATTATTATGCGATACTTAAATGGCATTTACTGACAAAATTGAGCTAAATACAGTGACTCCCACTAATATTCGGACACACTTAAAAAGACGATAACTTTTTTAATATTCGACCATACAATTTGGTTTTTTTTTGAGAAGTTAGAACAATCGGTTTTGTTGCGTAACGTGAAAAGAATTTTTGAAAAAATTAAAATTGGTCCGAATTGCAGAGACAATACTGAAAGTTATGTTTTACAACTAACTTTGTTATGTGGGCTCATATTGAAAATGTAGAAAACACGTTTCGTAGATCTGTATCAATTAAACATATTCTGAAAATTTCTTTAAAATCGTTCAACGTTGCAATGAGCTACAAACGTTTAAAAATGGTAGAAATTGCAATTTTTCACGATTTTCGGTCTCTAACTGCAATAAATCTAAGGATTCACACATCTTTTAATGCCTGTCGTTTTTTCCCATATCAACCGATTCCGATGAAACTTTTACAATGCATATAATTGACACAGATCTACAAAACATATCTTTTAAATTTTCAATTTAGACCCACATAAAAAAGTTGTAAAATGCAACTTTTGGTATTTTCTCTACAATTCCGATCAATTGCAATTTTTGAAAAAATTTCTTTTCCCATCATGTAGTATATTAATTGCTCTAACTTCTCAAAAAAAATCAAATACAAGCACATCTTTGTAGAAGACAATAATTGAGAAATTTCACAGCCTGGCGCGCCGGACCATCTTTGCCAACACGCGTCTAGGTCGCGCTCTGATTGGTCCGTGTTTTTCGTTAATAACTCCTAAAGAAAGCCTCAGCGGACATTTTGGAAAAGGAAAGTGTCGCTTGAAATGACCTCAGGAACCGCCCATTTCAGGGAGTTGAAGGAATTTAGGGACACCCTGTATACCTGGGCAAAACTAAATAGTTAGTCTATAGCATAGTGACAGATTCCCACAAAATGTCACTGGATAAACAATGGAATAAACTTTAACTCTCATACGGTCTTTATTTAAAATAACGTTAATTCGGGGTTACTTTTGACCACCTATTGTTAGATGAAATAAAAAACGTATTCAGAACGCAACAAAAATTATACTTTATTATAAACATTTCTCCTGTCACTTCTTCGGAAGCGAAAATAAGCTTGTCCAAAAATTTGAAGTAAAATGCCCATCAAAAACCAATTTTGCAACGGGAAAAAGAATTTTATACGCCCAACAAATTTAATCAACGCCTTTTATTTCGTTACCAGTTGTAGCAACGTTACACGCGTTCTCAGTCACTAAAAAATATTTGGTTTCCTTGCTGATTTGTTTCGTTCGCTCAAGACTCACCCGCTTCGATCGAAAACAGTCTCGTGAAAACATATTTCAATATCCGGTCTACTTTCCTTTTTCAGCAAATACAGGTTTCAATATCTATTTCCTGTATAACCTGCATTTTCCGGGGTTGTGTGAGTTTTTTTTTTAAACTCGTTATCAGGCATATCGACAACGCACGTCCTGAATAAAACGGGACTACCACAGGCTCGCTGCATCTCCGCTAGTTAAAGCTGTGTAACAATGTGTTTTTGTTGCTGGGGTCGTATTCTGCAGCGTACGACCTACTTAACTTTCCGAAAAAGCATTCTGCAAAAATGTGTTCAGAAAAATGGGTATATGTAGTGGCGGATGGCCTTTGTCAATCATATTGTTATAAAAAAGATACGATGTTCAATGGTTTATTACAAGTAGACGTATTTTTGTGAAAAATAAAAATCAATTGCCGAAAACAGAAGTTAAACGAATATTTCTTCCGTAATTCATTTGGGGAAGACAAAATTAATGTAATAATAATAAATTCTTTCAATATTATATTTCACGATCATCCCTTATTTCTTCGAATGGAATCTATTTATTTTTATATGGATTAAAAACGAAACATTTTCCTGCATAAATTTTATCAATCGTACTCCTTCGAAGAAATTATGAACGACAAAGTAATTCTATTCTCCGTAAATCAAATTATAGTACAAGGGGTTGAAAATCGATGTAATATTAAACATAATTTAATTGCATTATTTTTAAAGTATACATTTCTAAGGTCTATAACAATGCTTACGTCTTAAATGGCTACTGGAACAATGAACCTAAATCTAAACGTTACCGTAGTTTCCAACCTCACCTTTTGAAAAATTCCCCACGCCCCGATCATACCGGCGATCATCTAGCAGGGTTGAATTACGTTTCTAACGACGCGTATCATTAAACCCATCGATCACGCGCGCGCGCCGCGGCACGCCGCGGCCGTATAATACAAACTTGGTAGAATCGCGGCGCGAATAAAGCGCAAACATCCGAGACAATTCTCCGAATTGAGAGCGGGCGGCCGGCCGGCCGGCCGAGAGATTTGATATTGACGTTGCGCAGTATCGTTTAACTACGTTGTTCCGGGGCGATCGCGGGTGTAAAACGCGCGCGTCATCTTTCACCAAGGCTCGCGAGAGATCGTGTGCCGGTTCGCGGGTGAGAGAGGGTCGGCTCTCTCGCAAACATAGCATAATCACGATACGTTGACTATTTGTCGGCGGCTTCGTAAGCAGGGGTGTGAGAGTAGTCACGCGGGGTATCGGAGAGGCGTGGGAGGGGAGGGTCATAGTTGTCGGCGATTGGGTGAGAGTATATTTGGTAGTATCCTGACGGTGTGCGAAGCATCGTAACAGTCGTGGTTGCCGAGCACAATCCACGTAAGCCCCTCACACACGATAAGCATTCCGATAACAGTCGCAGCCATCCCTCTCCGCGATTCCCTGACCACCGTCGAGCCCCCACGAGGGTAAGCGCTTTAAATTTTCACCGATTTTCTTTAAACTCGCCACAGGGATGAGATCTCCCTCCCCCGGCTTACCCCCGCCACCCTCTGCACCCGCCACCCCTGACACGTGGAAAGGAAAAGGACGGAAAAGTGGATGGATGCAAAACAATCCTGGTTTTCGAGCAGCCGCAAGGCGGCAGGAGATAGCGCTGACGGATAGGGCCTGGCTTTCGGGGAGGATGGGAGCTGTTTAGAGATTTTCGAAATGATAACGCGGAAGCATGCAACCACCCAGCAACCCCTCCCTCTCCTCCTCCCTCCCCCCCTCTCTCTCTCTCTCTCTCACTCACTCACCGTGCCTGGTTAAATCTACGCACATATGCGACCCGTAAGCGGCTACCGGGGATTCCCACTGATTTAGTTTCCTCGCCGCGCTTTTCACACCCTGACAGATCCTCTCGAACGATTCCACGCCCGGATTCGTTCTTCCCAGGAACCTATTTTCTGCGACCGATTTTTTCCTCTCTCTCTAGTTTTCGAATGACGTCTCTTCTCTCACCTACTTTCGCGTCCTGTCCCCTCCTCGGCGATGGATCACTTTATTTCATATCTAACGGAGGCGATTCTAACCGTTGTTTATCAATTCTAAATAATGTTATTGGCGCACTGGTACGATCCTTTATTACTAATTAAGCAATTTTGCAAATTGTTACATCAACTAATTTTCAACGTTTCGGTCTGAAATTTAGACCATCTTCAAGAATAACTTTGTGTAATTGCGTCTGTGAACAATTTTTATTATCAATTAATTATCATCTGGTTGACTAAGCCAAATGTAGGAACAGAAAAACATAATTTTCTTGGTCATTCTTTTTCTTTTTGTTTTTCTGTTCCTACATTTGGCTTAGTCAACCAGACGATAATTAATTGATAATAAAAATTGTTCACAGACGCAATTACACAAAGTTATTCTTGTAGATGGTCTAAATTTCAGACCGAAACGTTGAAAATTAGTTGATGTAACAATTTGCAAAATTGCTTAATTAGTAATAAAGGAACGTACCAGTGCGCCAATAACATTATTTAGAATTATTCAACATTGTCGATCGAAATAAAGGAAACCGTTGTTTATCAATAATTGGGATTCATTTTGGCGTCAGCTCTTCTAGGATGAGGTGCGTGCTGTAGCTCATTCTGATGGATATGTTACGTGAGGGAGGATTGTTAGGGGTGACTGCGGATTTTATGCATTTGTAGTAAACATAAATAGTTGCGACTTTAAACAGTAGAAATAACATGTACTACCAATCCACATGTCCACCAGTAGAAGAGGGTTAAATAAATTTCTTTGCAGAATAGAACAAAAAATTATTTCTTATAAGCTTATTAAGAAAAATTGGAATATGATAGAAGGGGGTTAGATTGCAGATAAAGGAGTTTCCTTTATGAAAACAATAAGAAAATATTTCTTACATTTTTAGAGTTCAGTAAAAGAAATTGGAATATAAGAGAGTTAAATAAATTTAGAGAATACAACAGAAATTATTTCTTACTAGTTCATTAAGAAAAATTTGAATATCATAGAGGGGGTTTAGATTGCAGATAAAGGATTTTCCTGTAAGAAAACAATAAGAAATTATTTCTTACATTTTTAGAGCTCACTAAAAAAAATTGGAATATAAGGGAGTTAAATAAAAGAGAATACAACATAAATTATTTCTTACTAGTTCATTAAGAAATATTTGAATATCATAGAAGGGGTTTAGATTGCAGATAAAGGATTTTCCTGTAAGAAAACAATAAGAAATTATTACTTACATTTTTAGAGCTCACTAAAAAACATTGGAATATAAGGGAGTTAAATAATAGAGAATACAACAGAAATTATTTCTTACTAGTTTATTAAGAAAAATTTGAATATCATAGAAGGGGTTTAGATTGCAGATAAAGGATTTTCCTGTAAGAAAACAATAAGAAATTATTACTTACAGTTTTAGAGCTCACTAAAAAACATTGGAATATAAGGGAGTTAAATAAAAGAGAATACAACATAAATTATTTCTTACTAGTTTATTAAGAAAAATATGAATACGATAGAAGGGGGTTAGATTGTAGATAATGTAGTTTTCTGTAAGAGCATAACTGTTCGGGAACAGGAAGTGTCCACTTGTATCGGTGATTTTCCAGGCTTTTTCCCATGGGACAGACTTAAAGAATTGAAACGTCGGAATGTGGGCAGGGAATGTAATTTAAATACTTTCGAGGGGTAACAAATTCTTGTAGACGACGCGTTCGCGCTCACACAAATCCTGGTGCGCGTGTCGCACGATAACGTGCAGGGGATTCCGGCCAATTCAGTTTCCTCGATTCTATTCCTTTTCCCCGCTTGGAGCGCGATTTACAAACGTCGCGTTTATGGCGACCCGTGAATCTGTTTAATGCTATCGTGTTGTCAACACTTTCGCCAGAGATTTTGCCGTTCGTTATCGATAATCTCCCGCACAGGGGAAAAAAACACACATGTTAGATACGAAATAGATGTTCGGATCGTTCTCTGGTATTTATGAGTTTTGAACGTTGCACCTTTTTTTACCTACCACCAGTGTTTATTTACATGACGTTTATTATAAAAATTGTTATAATACGTTCATGACGGAACTCGGATGTTTTCTATTACAATTAGTGAAATTATCGACATTTTTTAGTATACATATTATTCAAGTTAATGCTAGAGTTTCAGAAGAAGTAGAATTGGTTGGTCATGAGCAGACACGTCGAATTATCAAATTCAATTTTCTCGAAAATTTCTTCACTTATTTTTGCAAGCAACATCATTATACCCGCTTGTACCACCCTGGAACACATTGTACACTGACAACGACAGAATAGAATTTGATTTCGGTCTAAAGGAAATTAATAACATATGAGCCGTTTAATGTAAATATTATGCAGCTTGAAACAGTTAATGGATAATGAGGAATTAAGTAAAAGTTCTATGAAACACAACACTATCGAAGGATGTTACATATTAACACTATTCCTACCACGGTCGAATGACTGTTTTTAAAATTTCGATTAGAATTTCCTATGTACAACGTGATTGCATCGCCTTTAAACTTCGCGACTTTTCCTAAAATATACGTATAATACATTTTTCAATATTCACTTCTTTTTTTATTTTCTGAGAAAAATTTGTAGTTTGTCTTACCTACCACGACCGGTCGTTTGACCGGTCGAACGATTTATATCTTTTCGAAATAGTACTCTCTCGAAGACTCAATTCCGAAACTATGAAATCGTTACAAACTAAAGGTAATGCATTTGTGGCATGATTTTAGCCGAAAAGTGCCTTACAGAGGGACTGCAAGATGGCACCTCCAAGTGTTTACAGTTCTCGCTCGTCTATCGGCCTCCCGGTAAACCTCGGATGTAAAAAATGCGGTGAAAACGAATAAAATGTACATCATATACTTCTGAATAAAAGAAACTATATTCTACAGGGTGTCCCAAAACGACTGCGTTAAATTGAAATGGGAGGTTCCTTGGGTCATTTGAAGCGACATTTTCCTTAACAAAAATGGCGCCCGCGGCTTTGTTTAGGAGTTATTAACGAAAAACACGGACCAATCGGAGCACGACCTAGACGCATGTTGGCAAAGATGGTTGCGCTCCGATTGGTCCGTGTTTTTCGTTAATAACTCCTAAACAAAGCCGCGGGCGCCATTTTTGTTAAGGAAAATGTCGCTTCAAATGACCCAAGGAACCTCCCATTTCAATTTAACGCAGTTGTTTTGGGACACCCTACATATTAAAAATTATAAGTTGTGCTAAAGACTGATCAATCGACCGGTCGCGGAATAGATATATGTGAAGTATCGGTAGGAATAGTGTCAACAATGTGAACGATGTAAGATGTAAACATATTAAGAAAAATAATGAATTTCTATTTCGCTCCAATTTGTTGCAATTCGAGTAAAAAATTGTTGAATAAAGCTCAGCTGTCTATTTATAATACTACACACGGGTACGCTACCGAGGGCAACACTCCTTCGTGCACCATTGTTTACTTCCCAGTGTCCCGCCCAGAACAAACATTTTCTTTCCTTGGCGGAGGATTGTTCTAGTTCAGGGGTCGGCAACCTGCGGCTCTTTGGATGTGAAGCTGCGGCTCTTTAGTTCCATACGCAAATATTATTTATTTTAAAACTTTATTTATGCGAGTATTATTTATTGTTGGCAAGAAAATATTTTGTGGCTCTTTAAAAACTTTGAAATTTGGTAAATTGTAATTTTTGACTCTTCCGACTCAAAAGGTTGCCGACCCCTGTTCTAGTTAGTTAGTTATATTGTGTTTTTACGTCGCATCGACTACTTTGGTCATTAGCGACGACTTATATATAGCTTATAACTATAACTTATAACTATAATCTATAACTAACTTATAGCTAAAGGACCTACAGTTTATTAAGGTGGGTTCCGAACCACCTGGGCGGCTACAGTATGAATCACTTGAGAAAAATCTCAGAGGTGAGGATTCTCCTAGAGCTTGAAGACATTGTTGAATGGGAACGCAGAGACAAACTAGTGGCCTGAACCAAGAAGCCAGCCGAAAGAGTAGCCGCGATCTTCGGCGTTAATGGGCAGAATCGTTAGCGGGCTGGTCGGTGCACGGTCACAGAGAGATCGGCGCGCGAGCGAGAGAGAGTGTCGTCGTACTCGTATGAAGTACTATCGTAGCTGTCGCGTGGGCAGCCGCTTTATCGCTTTAGCGTCAGATTAATAAGCCGCACGCTCGGCAATAACGCACCCACACGCGCGAACCTATACAACGTGTATATCACTCCGCGGGCTCGCACATAAAGTCACGGGCTCGCGTGCAAATAAACGCCGTTGGTGCCGGGGCAGCATCGGCAACGGCAGCGTAGAGGCCGGTGGCGCGCGCGTGTGCGCGTACATACGGAATCGTGACCGCCGGTACACGCTGAAAGCCCTTAGTATTTATTTTATTTGGCTTATTCGTTTCCGACGGCGTTATATCGCCGTTTGCTGGAATTCAATCTCCGTTCGTGTGGGTGTGCTGCTCGCCCCCGCGCTCGTGTGCACACAGATTACGCCGCTGCTCGTGTGTATCTACGAATAGAGAGAGAGAGAGAAAGAGCCCGCCCCCCTTTCTCCACAATCCCTTTCTCTCCTGCCCCCCTTTTCTCCCTCCAGCCGCTCGCGTTTCGGTTGCATGCGTGTGTCTCTCTTTCGCAGCGGCAAGCCTGCCCTACCCCCGCGGACGCGCGCACACCGTCGCCTTTGTGTGCAAACAAACGACAACCAGAGTGTACGTGGACCCACCCTCATCCCGTTTCTCTCCTCCACGGGCTTCTGCATGACGTATGATCTTCCATATTGCCAGGGCACACAGGCTGCGCACGTACGCGCGACCGCTATCCCGTGTGCCGACGTATATGTACGTCGAGCGGAGCGCGGTGCCGCGCCGCGTCGCGACGCCCCGCGTCTCGCAAAAACACGCGCCGCTACCGACAACCACGAGGAAAGGAACGTTTGTCAACCGGGGGCACACCAAAGCGCAAAACTTTTCTTCTCTTCTCGCACACACCGGTTTCCTACGGCGCGGCGCGGCGCGGCGCGGCGCGGCGCGGTGCGGCGCGACTCGCCGCGGCCGCTACATTATATCTCAGAGTTACACCGTGCTTCTCGTAGTCGACTGCAAATAGCACACGGTGGTTTAATCAAAAAATCGCCAACCACCCCCTTTATCTTCTCCTCCCTTCCCAGCGAGCTTGAAAGGAAGTTATGAAGCGGAGGGAAGACGGAAAACATCGCGATACCACGCCGACCGAGATCGCCGACGGATAAATCTCGCGGGACGACTTTACTTTCGGACGCGCCGCGGTCGATCCGCTCCCAGACGTGGACGAAATTCTTATCTTTGGTTGTTGATGCACCGTTGATCGTTTGTAATGCTGTAGGACTCAGCTCGGAAATTATTATATAAACATGTATTTTCTAGTTTCGCTCTTGAAGATAAAATCTTGAATAATCTTAATTTTTTGTGGGGGAACATCTTTGTTTGATATATGTACAGTACCTCCCACTAATATTCGGACACTCTTATAAAAACGATGACTTTTTTAATATTCGACCATACAACTTGAATTTTTTTCAGAAGTTAGCAATTGCAGAATTGCAATTGGTCCGAATTGCAGAGACAATACTAAAAGTTATGTTTTACAACTTTGTTATGTGGGCTCATATTGAAAATGTAGAAAATTGTATGCTTTTATTCGATTGTCCCAAAAGTTGCTTCTGCAATACGTACAATGACTCCCACTAATATTCGGACACTCTTAAAAAGACGATAACTTTATTAATGTTCGACCATACAACTTGAATTTTTTTGAGATGTTAGAACAATCGGTTTTGTTACGTAACGTGAAAAGAATTTTTGAAAAAATTGCAATTGGTCGAAATTGCAGAGACAATACTAAAAGTTATGTTTTACAACTTTGTTATGTGGGCTCATATTGAAAATGTAGAAAACACGTTTCGTAGATCTGTATCAATTAAACATATTCTGAAAATTTCATTAAAATCGGTCAACGTTGCAATGCACTACGAACGTGTAAAGACGGTAGAAATTACAATTTTTCACGATTTTCGGTCTCTAACTAATGCCTGTCGTTTTTTCCCACATTAACCGATTTCGATGAAACTGTCAAAATGCATATAATTGACACAGATCTACAAAACATATTTTTTCAATTTTCAATATATACCCACTTTAAAAAGTTATAAAATGCAACTTTTAGTATTTTCTCTACAATTCCGACCAATTGCAATTTTTGAAAAAATTTCTTTTCCCATCATGTAGTACATTAATTGCTCTAACTTCTCAAAAAAGTTTAAATCGTATGGTACAATATGAAAAAAGTTATCGTTTTTGTTAAGGATGTTCTGGAGGTATATAAAAACGCAACAAAATTTTTGAAAATTTGACAAGATATAATTCTTACTAAATTAATGCAATTACCAAAGTTTGGGATCGATTCACTGCACCGTTTAAGAATTATAGCAACTTAAAGTTTGCACATTTTAACACGTCTTCTTATGGAGAATTCATAAAATTCCACTTCAAACCATATTTAAACCTTGAAAAAACGCAACTAGAAACTCCAGTTTTTTTTATGTATAGTAAAAATTATGTAATTAATTATGTTCAAAACTTATTTAGATTTGCTAAACAGTTATAGACAAAAACATTATAAACTGTTACAAAACGTAAAATTTATCGAGTTGTCATCTGAATAATAACCATGAATATTGCTTTCTGAAGTATTTTTAATTTATGTAAATATTTATTTTTAACTTTTTATTGCGTTTTATTCCAATTATATATATTGCATATCACAAATTTATTATCTTGAAGTTCAAATCAGTGGGTACAATTATTCGCAAAAGTCACTTAGAATTTTTTATAATATAAAGACAATTTGATTAAAAAATAAATATAACATAAAATTCACTAATTAAACGAAAGCTTTTTAAATTAATCTATTTTTTTAATGCAAAATATACTCATGAATGGCTTTCACTGCCAATATATTGATGGATTTCGAATTTCTTGTATGTACTTTTGTTTCCCATTGTACCTCCAGAACATCCTTAAGAGCGTCCGAATATTAATGGGAGTCACTGTAAGTCTTCATCAAAAATATACAGGGTGTCCCACGTAACAGTTTTCACGATTTTTTAAGTACTTGCAATAATCTGTCAAAAAATATTTTCAACACAAGTTGATCAGTTTTCGATTGGCTATATATTGAAATAAAAAAAAATTTTCGAAAAATATTTTTTTTATAGTATTGTCAAGATCACCTTCGTTTTTTTAAATGGCACTTTGTATTTTTGACTTAAGAGTATTACAGCCCGTGTCAAGACGAATTCAACGATCTAGTATACCATGACCTTCGGATGACCATGAAGTGCCATTTAAAAAAATGAAGGTGGCCTTGACAATAACAAAAAAGAAGTTTTCGAACATTTTTTTTATTATAATGTATAGCCAATCGAAAACTAATCAGCTTTTGTTTAAAATATTTTTTGACAGATTATCGCAAGTACATACTTATAATATCATGCAAACTGTTACGTGGGACACCCTGTATATGGAAAAACAAATTCAAATACTTGAATATTAGGAGTAATTTTGTGCATTGTAGCAACAACGGAAGGCTTCATGTTTTTAGAAAAAAATGGATATTTTTATCCCGCCACTGGATGGTTAATAATAACAAGTTCTATTGACAGTGCCTCCTACAATTATTTCCATAGATTCTTGATTGGGTTTAGATCTCAAAAATTCACAGAGCCTTGACTCTTTTTCTGTAAAGAATTTCAAAACCTGGCTTTATAGGAAGATGTAGAATCATGCGCGAAGATAATAAGAATTTAGGTGAACTAGTTTGCATTTAAGAATTAATGTATTTTAGTTTTCCATTTAAGAATTCATTGATTCATTGTAAAATCATATACAGGGTGTTTCAAAAATCATGGTATAAGCGGCCAGAAGGTGATTCAACGTGCAAAAATAAGTCGAAAATAAGGAATAAAATTTTTGTATTTGGTGCCTCGTTTTCGAGAAAAATGAGTTTGAATATCCGTCTGATTCCTCACTATTTTCAGTAAGTAGAATTGGTAGGTAATGATCAGACGTATGGACCGATTTAATAATAGCGTGTGGTTTTGGGTATCAGTAGAAATCGGAGTAAGAATAAATTTTAGTAGAACAGTCCAGTAAGTAATGAAGAGTTCAAACCATTTGAAAAGTCGTAAATTGTTTTAAATAACCAGCCGTCACAAACAGTCACAATCTATACTAAATGTTGAACAACAAATAAAATTTTTGTTTATTTCAAAAAGCGATATTAAGTACTTATGAGTACCCTTAATCATTTACAGGAAACAAAAATGTCCTGGTTTTAAAATTTATAATTGTTTAAGAATTGTGCTGGAGGTTTTTGGCAAAATGAAAGTTTCGAATGTAGTTTTATTACGCCGTTTGATTTTAATCTCTTCTGCGACTGCAAGCTGACATTTGATGGCTGAAACTAAGTAACGATTTTCCTCAATTACTCTTTATCGTCGGATCGCGTCTAATCACCTCTTATCTATCATTCCACGAAGCTATTACGCGAGTGAGAAAGGCAGAAAATTAGTGATTGACCAATTAAATCGTTTTTTATACTTCAAAGCGATGCCGAACGTTTCCGAGTGTCAATTATTACGGCGACCTCAAAATTGTCTTCTTTCTTATCGTTTTATGAAACTTTCACTGCGGCATTAGCAAGGTTTTCTCGTAAAATGAGGACCGAACACGACGTTATTTATCCAACTTTCTCTTTTACTCTTAACAAATAGCTTCGTCGTTTCAACAATGTACGGAATTATTTGATATTAGAGATTCTTTACATTAAATATAATTTACAACTTTCTTATACAATTTAGAAGAACGTCTTCATTTGACGTAATTTTTATTAATAATTACGTCACGAGAACTTCTTTATGTTTTTGTTAATTGTTATGTAAAAAAATTCATATGGGCCATTTTAATCCATTCTGCTGTTCTCGAATGAACAAATATTGTATATTCAAAATCGAAGGCTTTTTAAGGGTAGGAGATACAATATTTAGTCAAAAACTAATGTAACAAATTTTTTCCGGTAAGTAATAACTATTATTGTATAAGTTGTTGAGGTTACCTCGAGTAGGCCATTTTGGTTCACTTTGTTGTTCTCGAATTAATAAATAATGGTTATTTAAAGTGGTAGGTTTTTTAAGGGTTGAAAGTACAAAATATTTTGAAAAAATGATTTAAAAAATTTGTCACGATGCTGTAATTTCTGCGAGGTGTTCATATTATCTCAAGTATGCCATCTGGTCAATTTTGTTGTTTCCTAGTTAATAAATACTTGATATTGAAAGTGGAAGGGTTTTGAAGGGTTGAAAGTACAAAATATTTTGAAAAAATAATTTAAAAAATTTGTAACGAATCTGTAATTTCTGCGAGGTGTTTATATTATCTCAAGAATATCATTTGGCCCATTTTGTTGTTCCCTAGTTAATACATACAGAGTCGAAGATCTGTTACATGTGGAAAGTACAAAATATTGTGGAAAAACTAATTTAAAAAATTTGTCACGAACCGGTAATAAACGCAATGAAACGTGAGAACTGTACGTTTCACCGGAAATTACCATTTTTAAGCTGTACTCCGAGATAGCCATACTTTTTGCGGTGACTCGGAAGAGAAGTGGAATAGTGGATAAGGGGTGGTTACCATAAAGCACATAGCACGAGTCATCCATGGCGCGACTCTTTGTTCGGGTAACAATATAAGGGTGAATCGCGGTCGGGGATTGTTTGTACCACGCAGTTGTGGGAGGGGTGGGGGGATGATTCCACCATTTATTATAGCGACATTCCAACCTGATAATACTAGGAATACGACTGCTAACCGGAATGCTGGTTCGTTCCTTGTTGTTGGATTAAGGAGGACATTTATAAGTGGAGGGACAATAGAAAAACTTATTGGCTTTTTTGCTTCGACAACATTAGACATTTTATAAACGAATACGTATGTTGTCTTTTCAAAATTCATATATTCTTCTATACATTTTCTATGTTATTACTATGTTATTAAAAAATAATACAAATTTTAACGGGTGCTTTAATTTGTAACATTTTTATTATAACAATATAAAACGCACTGTTTTTTACCTTCGTTTAGAGAGATATGCTATTACCGAGCTGTGGATTTTTTTGCAAAACAAAAGTTTTGTAGCATCGATTGTAAAAAACAAAAGATAGATAGAACTTTCTTTCTTTTATAATTTCAATGGGTTGAAATAATACGTCGATAACTTCATATTGTTTTCCAATTTTTCCAAACTGTTCTTATGAATTTCGCCTATTCATTTTTGCCATAATTGCATGAAACCTACAGTCTAGCCATTACTTTACCAGCAAAATGTAACACGTAGTAATTAATTGGTTTAAGAAATATAATTGGTAAAGGCTGAACAAGATTTGCATTTTAAATACGAATTCCAGTTTCAATATCAACGTTTTGCCCATCAAATTTCTATTAGGGTGAATCGGAAATGACGTTCGTTCTCCCTTTTCCAATGTTTTGGACCATTATTTGACATTTTTAAATACCTAAGACTGATATTATTTCTGTACAATTTAGATCAATTTAAAGAAGAATTTCACCCTTTATACTCATCACTTATGTATCATATTTTTTTAATCATTTCTCCGAGGTAAAAGCCATTTTATTATAAATTTATATTTACTCCGAATATTTAATATTGATAAAATAAAAATAGTGTATGATTTTGTTCTAAAATTTAAATTATTACTGTGAATGCACTTCTTTTTTTATTGAACATTTGGAGTGTCGAATGAAAAAGGAAAATAAAAATTGTCCCTATTGATTGCTAGATAGAGCTCTACATAGAAATTTCTAAAAAAATAAATTTTATAATTGAAATTAACGCAACAGTATTTCTGTAATAGAATAGTTTATCATAAATATATAAAATACATTGTCTGTCCATAAACTGTCAAAGTTACAATCTTTTAGAAGACCGTCTTTTAGAAGATTAGATAAGATTCATTTAATGGTGACTAATTAATGTTGACAATAAAAACAATACGTGTCGAACAGTATTGTCAAATAGTTTTTCTGTTCCATTTCGAGCACACTGACGGTTTCTATTACGAGACTGCGGTGCGGATAATCGAGGGTTTGTCAGAGTTTTTCTGGTAACTGAACCGTTAGTCCGGTGCGTGCAATATTTTCGTTTCATTGACAAACACTGTTTTGATAACTGTCGATCGGCGGTATTATTTTTTGGTCCCGATCGAATCGCTTAGTCCATTCGATGATTTGTCACCCGTTCTTGTTTCTGTCGTCGGCGGCGTTTACATCGATTTATTACGCCGAGATTTCGAGCCCTTTCCGCGAGCGGATACCGAACGCCGAACGGTTAAGTGTGGGTGGCGAGACACCGCAGAAACCGAGTTTTGCGGTGCTAAAATCAATTCCGTGTTTGCCTGTCAATTTATCGCTAATGGCCGGCCAGGTAACAGCTGATGATAACGCGATGCTCCCTGGCAGTTTGCCTCGAATGTCGCTTTTAGTGTTCAAGCATTCGGATGGCCACTGCCTCTCGCAACAGGCATGCACGCATACTTTGTAACTTTCTATCGAGCGTTCATTGAATGTGTTAATCGATGATTCGGAAATGGCGCGTATAAATGGAGATTAATTTGTTCCCAGGCGCGTATTGTACCTCTGTAAATGATTCGATCCAAGATTTTATTACTTCGCCTTGCTCCGACCTATTTTTTTCAATTCTCGCTCTGTCTTATCTGATACCAGGTTGTCGCAACAGTCTCTTTCAAAAGGGACTCGTTTAATCGTTTTGATTTATTTTGAAAAATTTTCTTTAAAAATTACTTTCAATTTCCATCGTACACATTAACCCTTAACTGGTGTACTAGAGTCTCCGATGACCCTAACAAAATTTCTGTACACTAATGTTCGCTATTTTATTGTGCGATAATTGCAAATATCAGGTTTCTTTAACTGCTTTTTAAATGATATAGTTAAAGGTATCTTAGGAAATTTATATGTATAGAATTTTAGAAGGGCCCTAAGTATGATGTCACTTAAGGGTTAATTGAAACCGATGTTTTGAAAAATTTTAATTAACACTAAATCACACGTTATTTTTACAAAATTGAAATATTTAGAGTTGTAAATAAACACTCTTGAATTGTTTGCACAAAAAAGATAAGTAATACAGCGTCATCGTTTTTTGGTAAGTGTCACCCAAGGGGATGTTTAGAAAAAATTAATTTTCTCGAACCTAAAATTTTGAAAAAAAAATCTATGAAATAAAGCTTGTAAGTATCCACCGATTGCATTTTCATTCATTCCGATATCTTTAATTGTTTTAGGAAAAAACGCTCCGGAAGATGGGGGATGTTTCCCAGAAATATCACCCTTATTAGTGGGCATAGAGTTCTACGAATTTTGCAGATTGTTGTTGTAGGTATAAAGACTTATTTAGAAAATAGTAAAATTGATTCGAAAATTGCTGACTCACACTTAACCTGCTGAATTCTCTCTAATTAAAAATTGGAAGATTAAATCATTGCATATCCTGGAAGCCGACATTTTGGACGTCACTTTGTGCTTTATAGTGCTTTATAACCTTTCGAGCATTTGCTTTGTCAAAAGATCATATATAACAAAATGACTACCACCACTACATACTTTCCGAACAAGCTAACAGGCGAATTTTCAATAATTGCAACAAAGGGAAAATTAATGAAATTCGGTATCGCTCGCGTCGAAAAGAGAAACCTGCCAGGGCATCATGCGGAATAGAAAAAGTATAGTTAGAAGATTTACTGCCGCGTCCTCCCCTTTCAAACGCCGAAAGATGCCGGGTGTCCCACAATGGCCGGATGATTTACGCACATATAAATACCGATCGTCCTCTCCTCTTTTTTTTTTTCTCTCGGCCAACGAAAACTTTTGGCTACTCTTCGATGGATCACAAAGAACCGGGGAATTCGTAGGCCGTTCGAAGATGCAATATCACCCCGTTATGACGGCCTCGTATTTTAGTAAGGTGTGTAGGGTGAGATTCCCATTGGCTGGCCCCAATGCTATGGTGTGTATCGTAACACGGTACCGCTCAGCACGGTACACACATCAATCACCGGCATTTTAATATCGGGTACCGTACAATATCACCGACACCGATATTCCATGGTACTCTACCAACCAACCAACCACCCCCCTTTTCCTCCTCGAAAACCGGTTTTTATGGCGAAATTCTTCTAATTCGTTCTCTGACCCCGTGCTCGCACATTTCATTCGCCATCCACGTCAACTATGGTTACCACCTTTGTTTTCTTTCCTGCTATTTTGAATTAACCTTCACCAATTCTGAAGACTTGAAGAGAAAATGTTGTTTCTTTTCGTTGGTATTTGATCATTAGTAGTGGATCTTTATGCAAAAATATTCCTCGTCGATTATAAGCACCGACAGTAACTTGGAAGTTTCTTTTTTTCTGAAATAATATTAGTCCGGTGAAAATAATATACTGACGTCGTTGTTTATATGCGAAATTAATATACTGACATTCAATTGTTGTCCCATGTGTAGGTTTATTAAATTATTAACACTTCGCGGGTCACGACCATCATATATGAGACATAATTATTTACACTTGGTTTACTTCATGGATTGTAGTAAACATTGAGTGTCAAATGTGGTAAAAGATTACGTTATCTATTTGGATTTATTATTTTTTCATTTTTCTATTATTAAATGAGTTGTTTTGCTTTATGGGTGACCTACATGGACATTGGGGTGACCTTCAACGTATTAATCTATGCAGAACAGTTTAGAAATACATACTATAATTGAGGACTCCTTGTAAAACACTGTAAAACAGAAAACAATAGTAATATTGTGGTATAGAATTGTAGTGCAATTTTTGTAAACAGTTAATAATAGGGCTACAAGATTGTACCACTAGTAACTTTAAATACATATTCATTTAGTATGGAGCATTATAAGATATACTATATTTTTGTAACAAATTAAAAATAAAGAAAACATATTGTATTATATGTACATTTGGTTTTCTTTGCAAGCTCTCCGAGTCAAACAGGATTTTTCTGTATTTGCAAATATTATTGAACAGCAAATTTGGGCGTATAATAAAAGAATGAACAAATAAATGTGTTGACTCAAACGAATGATTATGAATCAATCGCATACTTGTATTTTATACATATAACATGAATCCCCCCTGGTTATATGGGGGAATAACAGTATGTATCCTGCATACTCAAGTGCGAAGGGGTGACACTACAATGTTCTGCTGAGCAGTGACACAGTCAATGCACATTTCGCTGACGATTTCCGTAATTGCATCGACGCATTCGAACGTCCTACATTGCTCGGAGATAGGTAAACAACTGAATGGTTGGATGAGTAGAGAATATGACACAGCGAGCGGAATTTCTCTTTGAACTACTTTCCTAGCAATTAATTATTAAAACATCTTAAACTTACAGCGGAACGAATTTTTAAAGAACAATAACAGTAAAAATACCTTGTAAAGATACCTTGGCAATGAATTCTTTAAAAATTCTTTCAAAATGCATTTTGTCATCAATAATTATACAGGGTGTTCCAAAATTCCTTCAACTCCTTGAAAGGGGCGGTTCCTGAGGTTATTTGAAGCGACATTTTCCTTTTCCAAAATGTCCGCTACGGCTTTGTTTAGACGCGTGTTGGCAAAGATGGTTGCGCTCCGATTGGTCTGTGTTTTTCGTTAATAACTCCTAAACAAAGCCGCAGCGAACATTTTGGAAAAGGAAAATGTTGCTTCGAATGACCTCACGAACCGCCCCTCTCAAGGAGTTGGAAGAATTTTGCAACACCCTTTATAGAAACTCGGTAAAAGAAAACAATAATTTATTAAATTAAAGAATCCGCAACAGAATAATTCTCCTAATTACATTTACGGAACTTTCCGCAATTTCACATTCGCAAAAATTCGTGCAAGAAACTGATAATTGGAAAAAACTTTTATTCCCATCATTAGCGAATTCGTCGAATGAAAAACCGAACAAAGCAGCAACATTTCAATTTTATATCATATATAAATCTTCACGTGGTGCCGATGCACGAGGATCCACAGATTATAATGATCAGAAGCATGCAGCAAACGGCAAAAGTATTCGATAAAAAAGGATTATTTCGATAATAGCGAAAAAAGAATAACAACATTAACGAGTCGGTTCGTGTACGAAATAGGAAGCGCATTTTTTTTCCCGTGCGCAACAAAATGATTTTCTTCGGTGGGCGATGGAAAAACAATACCGTGAAATTAATTAAAAGAAACTAGAGCAATCAGAATGAAAAGGGGATGATGTCGGGGTTAGAAGGTGTGCCATGTCGATGAATATATGGGACGAAGGAACAATTTACGCATGGTTGAATTTCGTTTTCAGTTTTCCAGGACAAAGTACCACAAATATTGACGATGGGAAACGTCGGGTATCGGTCCTTTTGTAATCCATACATTACATGGGCTATATTTTCATTTTTATTTGGAAACAGTTCGGGTTGCAGCAGCGCGCGCGCGGGGGTGAGTGTGGGTGCTTTTATAGTGACTGTTCCCCTGTCCGTATGTACACACGCATATGTACACCTATGCGGATACATGACCCCCCCCCCCCCCCCACCCTCCCGTCTATGGATTGGTGTACGGACTCGTGAACGAGAGATGAAATTCACCTGGAACACGTGCTGCCCTTTTCCGCCTCGTGACGCGATGACGTAGATACTGAGAGGATTATTTCTCCATGAAAAACTGATAGGCACCGTTAATCGTACAACCGTGCGCCGGCATTATGTAATAACACTACCTACAGCGTCGCGTTAAAAGATACGAGACGCTCAACGAATGCTCGTGACCGTGTTCACTATCGTTTACTGTCGTCACTTCGCTCGCCCGATGGAAAAACTACTGCCTCTAAACGCTCTTCGATCTATGTATACGTTTTCATTAGCTGCAGCTTTTCCGGGAAATTCAATTTTTCTGGTCGCGAGTCCTTAATCCTGTATCTATTAGTGTAACGTTATCAAAATACTACCTTAATTGCAACAAACTGGATTGTAATAGAAATTTATTTACCGTGTTAATTTGTTTAATAGGTTGAAAATAATATAACAGTATTTTTAAATTCTTCTAATCATAAATCTTCTTCTTGTCATAAATGCATAAAATCGCTGTCTAATTATTATATTTCTAAATTGCGGATCTTTGTGAAAAATAAGAATTTGTTGTAAAACTTGTAAGAAACGTGAGACAAACATGAATTTCTTTCGTTCTTTAATAATGTTAATAAGTTGGGAATGGTATATTGACATTCTTAAATTTTTATTAAATCCATCTGTTTTATATTTCACCTTCAAATTCTTGCCATAAATGCATAAAATCAGCAGTCTACTCATAAGAAACACAGTAATGGACTTGAAAACAGACGAATTGCTACTATTCTGAAAGAGAGACCCTGCTAAATCAGCAAATGAGCTTACAGAAAATTGGAGAGTCGTAGTTACTATTTACAGTGTGCCCCAAAAATTCCAACCTCGAAAGGGGCGGTTCCTGAGGTCATTTGAAGAAACTTTTTCCTTTACGAAAATGTTCTCCGTCGCTTCGTTCAGGAGTTATTAATGAAAAACTCGGACCAATCAGAGCGTAGCTACCAGATTCCACTAAGAGTAGCGTTGGCGTCGCGCCGTAGTAAAGTAGTGAACAAGAGAGCAGAAATTGATTTAATTAGAACTCACTTGTTCAGCCGTATATGTATGCACTTGCTGCTTCGAGATATTTACCACTGGGCTAGTGGGAAACGAACTGCACAGTTGATTCTGCATAAAAAAATAATTCATATGAGGCTTCGCTTCCTGAAAATCCGTCAAGTTTGCGTGTTTAGTATTCGTAAGTAGAATCGGTAGGTCATGATCAGACGCGCGTTCACCGAATCTCCAAACTCGTTTTTCTCGAAAACAAAACCTCGTGTAAAAAAATTGTATTCTACATTTTCGACGCCGTTTCAAATGTAGAATCACCCCCTTTCGTTTACCTATTAACCACGAATTACTATAGTCCATGACACCGAATAGAAAATTGGCTAACATGATTATGTCCTGCTTGTAAATAATATTTGTACAACTTTACATTTATTCCTCTTGCATTTACTAACACATGCGTATCCAATAAACAAATGTTTGAATATATTGTGAAATTAGGTGGTATAAAAGAAAAATGTTTCCCTTCTTTGTCGACACACTTTATGGACACCTTCTATAAGAATTATGCCACAATGGTTGCGCACAATATTCTTATCATTCAAGGCTGATAACATTTCAATGATTGGAATAGTATGGACTATTTTGACTGTCGATGTGCGAGTTTAATTGACCCATGTGCGAGTGACAGGTTGAAGGGTTGCAGTCAAGTGGATCAAGCGACTGTTGGAATTGGTGTATAGTTAATTGGTCCTCCTAAAAAATGGCTTGCCTGTTCGGAGTTTTTTGTTGACTTTTCAAAGAACACTTTTCAATTTGAGTATGTACATACATGCCAACGTGAATTGAATCTTTTCAAATGCAATGCTCTATCATAACGATTTTACCATATGAACACAATATTTTATGCAGGTATTAATTTTTTATAGATTAACGGCACTAAATTTCGATAGGATTGTTAGAGTGTTAAAGAATTAACACGTTAAAAGTGCAATCTTTCTAATCTTAAATTTTATTTCAAAGTTTCTCCCTCAAATTTTCAATCTTAACTTTTGATTTAACAGATTTTATTTCTCCTACTCATTTTTGTTATAAATCTGTTATAAATAATATCTGTCATAAATCAATAATATTTCTTATAAATCTCTTTTAAATAATTTGTTATAAATAATAAACAACAAAAACCCGACGGTCCTTTATGAAAAATCTTTTAAAGAGATTTTTGTCTTATTAATTCGGATAGCGGAGGCAGTATTATCTTAAGTGCATCGTTAATAAAAATTCTAGGACAACGAGCAAGTAGAATTAAACTATGTTACTTACTAACAATTTTTCAACCTAGAATGTAGATTAGATAAAAATATTTCATCGTGCGTTTTTCCGGTGGTGCTCGCAGATTTACAAGTGTAACTTTCGTCGGTGTAACTGCGTCAATGCGTCAATAGGCCGTATTAAATCGCGGAGCGTGGAATATCCGGTTTTTATCATAAAAATAACCGAAAAATTCTGGGCACGCCACCGACCGAAAAATATATGGAGCTAAACACAAATTATTGCCGCAATATTTTTCGACGCGCTCGATTGTTCACCGCCATAATCTCTGCCAATGAATTGGTTAAATTAATTACTCGCCTTTCGACATTGTCAACGAGTTTTTTTTCCCCCGTGTGTCGGACGAAACGGAATTTATTCGGTTGTATCGTAAGTAATACCGTTTTTATATGTTGTATAATGCGCGGACACGGCTCAATGGCTGTTGCGCGAAAAGGAAATTGAGATACAGTTAATACTCGGAAAACAAATCGGCGATAACATGCATTTATCACAAAGTTCTTTCCAGCGTACATTTTATCCCAACAATAATAATTCGCATAATCGGACGGGATATTTGAAAAACAATAGAGCCTCGATTATACAAATTAAATGGGAACGCGTGGCTGCAGTTACGCGAGTTTTCGGACAATACAATTGTTGCTTTTGAAGGGACACAAATATATTAATGTTGGTGAGGAATATATGGAAAATAATTAATGTTAAACTTTCTTCCACGAGAAAAACATTTTTTTAAATAGTTATAATGATTATGTCTTTGCTTGTTGATTCAATTAGTATCTTTGTTGGTGTACACTGTATTTATGTTAATTGTGTCACAATTTGTGTAAGTTAAGTTTTATTTCTCTTATGTAACGATTTCATTAGTATACAGAATTGACAAATGACTTGGTTAACACGTAAAACACATTATCCATTATTTGACTAAAATTTGGTAAATCTCAGTATCGTCTGAAATATATTGATTGAATATTGTAATTGTACTAACTATATAATTGTACTAAAAATAAAACTATCTTCCGTTTAAAAATTTGGATCTAAACTAATCTAAAGTCTAAAACAGTATAACAATATTTTTAATTTTTACTTAATATCCTTCACAGTTTTGTATGATTTTGTTCCATTCATTCAGTTTTGTTAGAAATGCATAAAATCTAATAATAATGTCCTAAAAAATTTTTTAAATGTCGCGGTAATTTTCTAGTTCTTTAATTTGAGTACGTCTTTAAGGGCCTCATTTTAAACAAAATGTGAAAAATTTTCAATTCTAATAATTTTTCCTCTAATGCTGAAAATTTCATTTTACAAGTTTTCTTTATTATCATTTGAAATACTGTCCACTGATAAGGATTATTGTGCATTCTAGAGTGTCTATAAAAATAATAATAAACAAACTATAGCATTGAACCAGACAGAACATTGACAAGAAAGCTTGCACAAGCTACTGAAAAAATCTAAGATGAATTTTTATGTCAGGATTTATGTATTTAATATACATATTTAATACGTTAGGGTACGTAGCCGTTTCAAACATACCTCGCTTATGCTCTAACAACATTGATACTCTAATTTGCTGTACCTAAGATGGATTGCTTTGTAACGATACACGACGTGATACTAGTGAGAATTACACAAGCAGTGCGCTGCACGCTGTGCAACATGATTCTGGGGAACAGGATTATCTTATTGTTAAATGATAAATTTATTTAGAGCGTGAATGTATAGTCAACATTCTGCAGATTTATTGTGTAAAAATCTTCTTACAGTCGAATCAACTACAATTCTTTGCTATAGTCGATTAAAATCCCTTTGAAATTATTTTTTGCATTTTCACTGCAAAATGGTTTAAATTAAAGATATGTGTAATTAATGTAATATGTGATTTAAAATAATCCATGAACATTAGCGAAATCATAATTAATTAGAAAATGTAAGAGAGAACTTCAAGATAAACAGAGGAAAAAGTGCTGGTCAAATATGTGTAAAAAAAAAATTCAAAGCATAAAATGGTGATTTGATGGTGTTAAAAGAAAATATTATTTTAAGAGCTTGAAGAATCTGTCACGATTTAAAATTTGTATTTACAATTTTTCACATGCTCCGTCAATAATTTAATAAATATGTCGAACATTTTCTAATTGACGTTACAAAAATTATAAAATGACGACTTGTAAGTGTTAAAAAAAATAGTATTTTAAGAGCTTGAAGCATCTGTCACGATTTAAAATTTGTATTTGCAACTTTTCACATGCACCGACAATAATTCAATAAATATGTCGAACATTTTCTAATTAACGTTAGAAAAATTATAAAATGGCGACTTGTAAGTGTTAAAAAAAATAGTATTTTAAGAGCTTGAAGCATCTGTCACGATTTAAAATTTGTATTTGCAATTTTTCACATGCACCGACAATAATTCAATAAATATGTCGAACATTTTCTAATTAACGTTAGAAAAATTATAAAATGGCGACTTGTAAGTGTTAAAAAAAATAGTATTTTAAGAGCTTGAAGCATCTGTCACGATTTAAAATTTGTATTTACAATTTTTCACATGCTCCGTCAATAATTTAATAAATATGTCGAACATTTTCTAATTGACGTTACAAAAATTATAAAATAACGACTTGTAAGTGTTAAAGAAAATAGTATTTTAAGAGCTTGAAGCATCTGTCACGATTTAAAATTTGTATTTGCAATTTTTCACATGCACCGACAATAATTCAATAAATATGTCGAACATTTTCTAATTAACGTTAGAAAAATTTTAAAATGGCGACTTGTAAGTGTTAAAAAAGATAGTATTGTAAGAGCTTGAAGCATCTGTCACAATTTATACTTTTTCACATGCACCGTCAATAATGCAATAATTATGTCGAACATTTTCTAATTAACGTTAGAAAAATTAGTTTCGACTGTCGAGACATATAAGTGTATTAATTATGTGATGCGTAAATGAAGAAGACACGTGTGTTTAATGCAGCAACGAGGGCGATAAGCTATATCGGGGAATCAATGATGTGGACGTATTACGGCTCGCGGGGAGAAAATTCGGTTCGTTAACTGTTTTGGATATAGCGTTGGAAATGACCGGCCGCGATTATGATCGCCGTCGATTCTAACGTGCTAACGATTCGTCGGCTCGGATATTCCGCTTTGATACGGTTTCGTAGCGAAAAGTACTCTTCAATGTCATCGTCTGTCAACGGTCTCGCTATTATTCGCGATAACGTTCGTTATATCAGGTTTTCGACATTTGAAATTCGCACCGGCCGAGCTGGAGGGCAGATGATGCACGCTCGTGCCAAGCCACGGCCGTTGATACTTTCGCAAAAGCTTTCGTCCGAAATATAATCCACCGGCAGGTTAAATTACAGCTATGCTGAAATTCGCGCCGCGCAGAACAGATATTTCAATTGACAACGTTATTCCAAAACAATTATGGACTGCCGCTCTCTGCTGCACGTCTTTCTCTGCGCAATAGGATTTCTCGCGATCCCGCTTTCCGCCAAAGATAGACAAGATTTTCACCGGCCGCTAGAGCTCGGCAATACAGGGTGTTTCACGTAATTGCAACAAGCTATATCTTTGTTTTGGTTGAAGTTAGGAAAAAATGTTAGAGGGAAAAGATGAATGGCTTCTGAAGGACTACAAGGTGGTGTCAATCGTTTTTCCCTAGCTGTAGGCTAGTATATGAAGGTCATATGAAGGTCATATGAAGGTCATTGATATTTTTTTAGACATATCGATTCTCCTTGCTATTCTACATAGAAAAGTATTAGGAGCATATGGCCGAAAATGGACAGTTAACAAGATATTTTGAAAAATCTATTTTTATTATTTAATGTATTTTATTATATTGTATAAGTAAAAATTATGACTCGTAATAAGACGAAGAGTGTGAACATCTACGTTAATAAACATAATTTTCCAAAATGTTTCGTCAATTTTTCCACCAACAGTGAAGATATTTAAAGAATATAAAAACTCTTTCACGTTATTTACAACTCCTTGAAATTAGTAAAAAGAGAACTAAATGCCCATGTGGCTCCTACACCGTGCGATTAATCCAAACAATTTTTATTTTTGTATAAAAATCCGCAGTCTACTAATAAATATTTGATTTTGTTTGCTCATAAGTTTGCTCGAACGAATATTCACAAGTATAGAACTACAAAACACTGTGCATAAATAAAATGTCCGATATTCCGATCTTATCTCACACTCGTACCTGCATTTTTTCACGATGATGGCCGTGTGATCGTTTTGTCGGATCACTCGAGAAGAATACGGTTCCGCGTACAACGTCCAACTCGCCCCTGTTCGCATTTGTTATTAATTTATAATCGGCGGTGGCCCCCGCGCAGTGCTATCGAATTTAAAGCAAACTCTCGTTCTTCCCCTCCTGCCACCTATTCTCTCTTCAGCTTTTATACATGTGTGAACGCTGATTGACCCACGAGTGATCGTTCGGCCGTGAACGCAAACTGGTGGCTCGGCTGCTCATTTTAAACCCACAATGGAAAATACGAATTTTCCCTTTTCCAGTATTTACGATAATTCTGGTCAGCACCGAGCTCTCCCGCTTTTTCCATACCATCGTATATACCCCTCGCGCATTTCCACGTCTTTTGTTGCTCATCGTGAACGAGCTATGGGATGAACATCATTTTTGCGGGAACCGCTCTTAAACAGGTTTTTCACCGAAACACTGAAAAATACGGTTCCGGATGATTTAAATACATTTGACTCATTACCAAATTGCGATTATGCGTTCACAGATTATTTTAACGCGCGGGACTTAACGGAACGAATGTTATTAAAAATTGTACAAATTAATGAAATGCTTACCATTCTTACCATTAGAGTGCTTCGTGCAAAATAAAAAATGTTTGCGTTGATATGCAAAAATTTTTTTCTTCTTTTAATTATCTGATTCATTGCTCTAAATTGTACGCAACCATTTTTGTCATAAATGCATAAAATCATTATTAATTTCTTTCTAAGCGTCCGAGACATTACAGCGTTAATTTTTATTTTCAACTTTCTAAAAAAAATGTAAGAATTTCGCATTTAGCGTTTACCGTTTATGTTAATTTAGCTTAGTATAACGATGTACACCTCATTGTCAATTGTCAATTGTAAGGTGTTATACTAATGTATGCTATATAAACCATACACGGTTTAGTGCATTAATAAATAAATAAATAAATGCATAAAATTAACAATTTCTACGTTTCTGAGGATCCTCGAAAAGCAATACAAATTAAATAGATTCGAAGAGTTCGACTTTTTGACAAAATTGCACTAAATTCTTCGATCCAGATGTGTGGATTAAAGGACGACTGAACCGCAAATATGGCGACGGGGAAGACGTAAAGTATCCGAAAAAGAGACGCGAATTTCCTTGTCGGCGATTTGCACCCTCCGCGGAAAAATCGTACGGCGAACACCCTCTGCGACTCGTATGCTCGTTCTTCCAGCACGTTTCATCCCCTCGCTGTCAGACGACTGACAGCGCGCGGCTCGCTCTCTTTCCCGCGGTCTTTCTTTTTCTTTCCGATGCCGTCTACTCTCGAAAATTTTCCCTTCTTTCATAATTTTATTCATTTTTCTTGCCAGCGATCCTACGCGGCCGTCTGTTTGCCTATGGAAATGCAGAGCCGGCCGAACTACCATTTCCTCCACCTCGACCCAACACTTTTCAACCCTCGTGTACATTTCGCACCCGCCCCCTTTCCCGCCGAGCTGTCTGAATATTATTAGTAATTAACGAAAGGAACGGACACGCCAAGGGATTCCTGCGGGTAGCCGCGCAAAATGATTTTATTATCGAAAAGTTTCCACCGCGGGGGCGCACCGCCGCCGCGCCGCCGCCGCCGCTCTCTTTCCACAGAAATTTCGAATTTACACGGAACTTCGTGGGCTTGATAAGCCGAGTTACGCAAATCTGTTCCATTCTTTCTATATGTATAATGCCACCCTAGGTTTTTGATCACAGTGATCGTAGCTTGCGATTTCTAGATTTCGCTGTCCAAGGACCGAACTGTTTCAGCCACCAGCGTAAATTGAAGAGTTCATAGAAATAACAATAATTCAGGGTGGCTTGACCATCCTATAAAAATTTATTATCTCAATGCGAGTTTGTTATTGCAAATGTACATTTAACAACGGTGATCAAATATTATTACAATAAGTAGAGTTTAATTTTCGATCGCAATTTCAAATGAAAATGAGTTTGTGGTAGCGGCGCAAGATTCGATCATTTAACAACAACAAATGTGCAAATTTAAATTTTAATGATTCTCGACGTTTCGATCCAAATGCGGACCATTCTCAAAGAGAAAACATTTTTTGCGTCTGAAACAAATATAATGTTTAATTTTTGACACTATCATTTTTTGACATGGCAATTGACGTTACAAGACAAAAACAATTATAAACAGTGGGACACTTACTTGTTGTTCAAACTATTGTAATTTTGAGAATAATTTTTGAGTTACCCATAATACAACCGACTATGATGGAAGTAGAGGTGTAACTGAAACTAGTGTATGAGGAGGCAAGCCACATACTATGTGTATTACGGCGTCATATTCAATCATTGGTAGATCGATATCGATCACCCGTGATTCGTGACTGACTTTTGGCGGCAATTTTGAAAACTCATAACTGAACCTAGTTGATATACATTATGTGAATGTGTTAAATGGAACGTCAAAAAATGATAGTGTCAAAAATTAAACATTATATTTGTTTCAGACGCAAAAAATGTTTTCTCTTTGAGAATGGTCCGCATTTGGATCAAAACGTCGAGAATCATTAAAATTTAAATTTGCACATTTGTTGTTGTTAAATGATCGAATCTTGCGCCGCTACCACAAACTCATATTATTACAATCATCTGAATTCGAAATATTGCCATTTTTTAAATACTCGAGATTTTTTATTTATTCTGGGTTGGAGCATAATCACAATGATTAAGATACTTCGTCATTTTAAAATATGCTGTATAAAAAAATATACGTAATTTTGATTGCTTTTTACTTTTAAAAAAAGCAAAATCCTAATGGAACTAGTTTAATAATTCATTTGGCAGAAATTCCTGATAGTTGTTAAACTTTGAAGCATTCAAAGAGAATGGTCCCTTAAAACACTCCATAAAAAAATACAGGGGGAGTCACCTAACGTTTGCACCTCAAATGTCTTTGTTGTTTCTAAAGATACGTAAAATATGGTAAGGACAAAGTTGAATGGTACAATGGTGCTGACAGGATGCCAAAAAAAATTTTGTTTCTATGACATTTTTTTAGAGATATCAAGGTCATCTTGACTTTTTTAAATGGAACCACCCTTTTTTAAACACTTACAATGATAGTCCCTTTCATTAGGAATCCAGTGACTATAACTATTCCAAGGTCATTCAATGTCACAGACAGAGAAAACGTATAAGATTTAGAATATGAGCTCTAAATGTTTCGGTAAATACGCATCGTAGCGTTTTGTAACTTGATATTGATTGTCAATATTGTTTATATTACAGTGATCTAACATTTAAAATCATCTGAGAGTATGTTTACTATTTACTACAAGTCTCAACCGTGATAAACGTATTCTGCTTTCATACTCTGTCTGTCTCTGACCTTGAATGACCTTGGAATAATTATAGTCACTGAATTTCTAATGAAAGGGACTATCATTGTAGGTGTTTAAAAAATTGTGGTTCCATTTAAAAAAGTCAAGGTGACTTTGATAACTCTAAAAAAATGACATAAAAACAAAATTTTTTTTGGCATCGTGTCAGCCCCATTGTACCATTCAACTTTGTCCTTACCATATTTTACGTATCTTTAGAAACAACAAAGATATTTGAGGTGTAAACGTTAGGTGACTCACCCTGTATAACTCATGTGATTGACATAACAAAAATAATTGACTGAGAACAAAACTCCTAAAAACTAATGAAAAACCGACACGAGAATCAGATTAAATCTTGTAAATACTTACAGTCGATCGGCGATTTTCAAAAATTATTTGGAGAACGCCTCTTCGAGGATATAAGTGAAAAAAAAATGAAAAAAGTGAAAATTAATTATTTGAGATTCGTAGACCAGATTACCTCTTCCTTTGCAAACACTGTTCGTATAATTCGAATTCTGACGATTCCTTCGGTTATGCGGGCAAGTATCGATGGGAATAATCCGGTGCAAATAAAATGAGAAGCTTTCATATCTTTTTAGAGGAGGCTGTCTGGTAACTGCGTGTGTGTTCGTATTTATACGGAGCACAAGTGGCGCGCGATGATCGACAGAGCAGGGCACGTGATAGCTTTATAAATTCGTGGCTCTGTATATGGGCGCACATGTATCCCTAGTAAATAAATACGCGGGAGCACGTATTATTCACCGGGGATCGAAGTGGAGAGCATTATGGAATTTATTTAATCCACCGGGCGCACTGGCTTTGTCACATACGAATGTACGAAATTGCAATCGATGACTATATTCCCGGTGACTCTTGTAAACGAAAACGTTCGTTAGCAGGATCTTCAAACGAGAATTCGCCGAAATTTCATTTCGGATGCATGCGCGTTTGTTTTTTGTCCCTTTTTCTCTCTAGCAAGTGTGTCTGTGTGTGTGTGTGTATGCGTTTTTTTCCCCCGGTTGCCATTCTTTATTTTTCGGGTGTACAGGCAAAAGCGAATTCGCGAGGACACGCGACAGACTGTTCCGCGAGTGATTAATCTTAATTAAGTAGCCGTTACCGGTCCCGGTAATATTCTAACGACGAGAAGTTGCCCGGGAGAATTTATTTGAGGGCCATGAAAATTTCCAAAATTCCAATATCCGCTGCGTTATGAAATTACAATAGGTAGGTTTCATCGAGCGTTTCGCGGATTTATTAATACGCGAATTTAATCCTTTGAAGCACGACCGAAACTATTTGGCGAATATTAAAATATCGTAGTATGCGGTTGCGTAGTTTCGAGTGACGGTTTACAGATGATTTGGGGCTTCTGCTGTATTTTCCACAAAGAAATTTTTCGATCCGCGGATTTCTCTTTTATCCTCGCCGCGGTTAACACGATGTAGTTCTCTTTTTCAAGGATGTTTAGATCGCGATTCAAATCATTTCTAGATCTCGTTGTAATTCAATCATTTTCAAGTTTCCTCGTAATTTAATACGGATTTCGTGCATTCATGGTAAAAATGGCTATTGAAAGTAATTTTTGTTTTGCAGAATTGGTTTAGAAAATTTGGATGTATTTTTTGTAATTTTTCCGTCAAGAATTTATAATTAGTTGCAATTAATCTGCTCACAATTCTTCGTTTATTTGGAAAATAATATTGAAACATTCTTCGTGAAATTCCTGGCTAGAAAATTTAATATTTAATTTATGAAAATATTTTTTGACTACGCAATGTAGGTTTTCTGTTCCGTGACACTACATAGGGAATTTTCGTTTGAAACGGTGCGAAATAAAGGGGGAAGCTGGTAATCCGTCAGAGAAAAATCGAGCCAGAGGGGGGGATGCTGGGAAATCTCCCATCGAGCTGTCGAAGAACCATTTTGTGTTAAGTTTACCGCGTAAACTGAAACGTTGTCAGCAAACGTACGGCTATATTTCACCGCCATAGTTCTTAACCGAGAAATTGCTGCTCGCTAAATGTTTATCATATTTTTATTTGTTGTTGTTTTTATCTATTTTTGTGTGAAAACTGTGCTAACATATTCGTGACATTTTTCTGATTGATACGATACCAAACACGACACAATTTGAATCATGCTCGCTTGTTTGAACGATATGGTGAAAATCTCTTTTATCCGAACTAATCAGTAGAACAGGCACCCAATATTAGAATCGTACTTTACCGTTTTTTACAATAAATTGTATATGGAATTCACAGTCACAATTATTACTGAAATATTTAAAACATATGAAAAATAAGATCTGAACAGTGCACGTGTTAAATAACAAGGTGTATAAAATTAATTTTTGACTATCTCTAACACTAGGTTTACGGGTTCTAATATTTTCGAGTTACGATTACTGAAATTGTAAAGATGCATTCAATTATTCGATAAATTAATATTTTTAGGTATATATTATTTTGAAACAATGGCTAAAAATTTGGATGGACACGTTCTGGTTAATTTCGTAAAGGAATGTAAACTGTATTGTTGAGTAAATTTTGGTGGACGTGACATGACAAAAGTTAATTCTTCCGTCGCTTCGACGCACGGCACCAGCAATATCATAGTTGATACGATTAGTTGGCGTACTACCTGACGAAGGAGTGGAAGCAGCAGCAGCACAGCATCTTGACAAGAAAATCGAGGAGCAAGGACACACCGGTATCGCGGGCCACAGAAGTTCTGTCGATTTGTCGCATCTGTGCACGTTAGGAAGTTACTACGTTAGCCTGCCACTTAAATCACTGCCGGCAGAGGGGTACCGGGCGAGGATGATGCCTAGTTTCGTCTTCCACGTAGAACCTCGTCGCCGAAAGTTCATCCCCTTGTCGGATCCCCGGACAACCGACTCTTTATTACACCGTAAAGTTTTCCGCGATGGACACGTGTCCCTGATCGCTATCAATCCCCTTCTGATCCTCGCACACCGGCGCGGCGCGGCGCG
The DNA here is from genome assembly GCA_916610255.1 of Lasioglossum lativentre. Taxonomy (NCBI): domain Eukaryota; kingdom Metazoa; phylum Arthropoda; class Insecta; order Hymenoptera; family Halictidae; genus Lasioglossum; species Lasioglossum lativentre. Next base: position 8,418,719 of record OU744355.1, on the reverse strand, counting down.
GCACCGCATCCTCATCGAGACGATATTTAAAAGTATCGTTATCTAAACTACTCCGAGCCCCACCAGTCGTACGAGCAACAGATTCGACGTGTCGTTTCAGATTCGCGAGATTAACGATCACCTGTCCGGGACAGAATAATGAATTCTCCCTTTAACGCGATGAATTTTTCCCGAACATTTTTGTTGACCTGATTTCTATCGCATACCTTCGCGAAACATCAATTTTACCGCGGTTTTCACCGGGTTCCCGCGATGGATATTGTGGAGTATGATGGGTCCGATGGTTTAACGATTGTACTTTGGTGATAGGATGTTTCTGTTTCCGTATTGTTCCCTTTTTCACCGACTCATTTTACTAGGTTTCGGTGCTATGGGGTGGATACATCCCTTAAATGTGATTTTTTAATTTGCACATTTTTATACTGGATTTTTAAAAAGTTATTGCAATGAACGTTCCGTAGAGTATTATTGTCGACAATATTTTTGGTGCATTAGGGTGAAAACATCCCTTGAATGTGATTTGTTAATTTGTACATGTTTATACTGGATTTTTAAAAAGTTATTGCAATGAGAACGTTCCGTAGAATGTTATTGTGGACAATATTTTTGGTGAATTAGGGTGAAAACATCCCTTAAATAAGATTTTGACTATGTACATATTTATACTGTATTTTTTAAAATTTATTGCAATGAACATTCCGTAGAATGTTAGCGTGGACAATATTTTTGGTGCATTAGGGTGAAAACATCCCTTGAATGTGATTTTTTAATTTGCACATTTTTGTACTGGATTTTTAAAAAGTTATTACAATGAACGTTCCGTAGAATGTTATTGTGGACAATATTTTTGATGCATTAGGGTGAAAACAACCCTTAAATAAGATTTTGACTATATTTACATATTTACACTGTATTTTAAAAAATGTATTGCAATGAACATTCCGTAGAATGTTAGCGTGGACAATATTTTTGGTGCATTAGGGTGAAAACATCCCTTGAATGTGATTTTTTAATTTGCACATTTTTGCACTGGATTTTTAAAAAGTTATTACAATGAACGTTCCTAAGAATGTTATTGTGGACAATATTTTTGGTGCATTAGGGTGAAAACATCCCTTAAATAATATTTTGACTATATTTACATATTTACACTGTATTTTAAAAAATTTATTGCAATGAACGTTCCGTAGAATGTTATTGTGGACAATATCTTTGGTGCTTCAGGGTGAAGACATCCCTTGAAGATAAACTATCGTTTTTCGATTTGTTTGTAGATTTTTCGATTAGATCTCCGAAATTTGATCCATCCTATCTATTGCACACTATACATTCCTTTTATTTCGCAGCTTCCCCATCAATCTATAATCTTTTTGTCCTACCTTCCCCCACTACCTCTACTAAGCTGATACATCAATCGTTTTCTTTACAATCCGTTATTAGATGTTCTAAATTACCGAATCTATTTCTACATAAGTTTATTTTATTAGAGGGTGAGTTAGGTCCACGGCCGTGGTACGGGGGTGAGTTAGTAGGCGCTCAAAGCATCGGATCCGCAATGTCGAAAATCAGGATCGTAAATTCCATCGAATGAGACATTTCGAATAACGTTTGCGGGTCTAGCGAAAAGTGAAAGCGAACGGTGAGCACGGTTGAGGTGTGATTCGGCGGGTTAAAATTAGATGTTTGAAGTCGAAAGATAGGTCCTACGAGGTTGTTACGACCGGGGACGCTCGCAGTAGGAGGATGGGGTTAGAGAGACGGATAAAGGGATGGAGAAGCACCATACGGACGAGCCATTTAAACTTCTCACCCCCGAAACCACACGCTTGTCCGCATTCTGACTTATACCAGGCATCGTTCACCCCGTCCTCGGAGCCCTCTCTCTTCACCCTCTCTGTCCGCCCTCAGTCACCCCTTACTCCCGCGTTATTATACACGTTTGACATTCGCCACTTTAACCCTCTTCGACTGCACGACGAATCGCTTCGGGAAAGGGAGCGGCCCCCCCTACGATTCTCTTTTTTATATTCTTGAAAAATTTCAAACTGTGCCAGAAATCTATATCCTAATCGTTACTTAATTTCCTCTGCGATCAAACCAGCCGTTCGTAGGTGAAATTGATTAATTGTCTTTCAAGTTTTCTTACGTTTGTCTGCCGTAACATTTGATTGATGTTTAAATTTTTTCATTTAAAATAAATTTTCTCAATGTGAATGCTATACAAAATTAACCCTTCAAGGGTGTACTGAAGTATCTCAATTTCTGCATGCTAATTTTTGCTACTGTGTCGCAAATACGAAGTTTCTTTCACTTCTTTGGAATATTTAGATGAATTAGTGTATCGAATGAATTGAATATTTAGATTATTTAGTTAATTATTATATGCATACTACACGAACTCGTTGCAGCAACAAAAGCATATCGATACCGACCAGACTGGAACTGGCGTAAGCTACAAGAAACTGGGATATACTGATACGAAACGATCAATACTGCAAAATTGAACGACCAATATTTGATCAACACTAATCAAATCGTGCACTACAAATGATTACGGTGTGTCGTCGGTCTTGTATAAGTGTACAATATTGAGCTACTCGACCAGTCGACACCGAAATTGTTTCTTTCGAAACTGTTTTACAACTGGACGAACATTGTCAATCAATTTCAAGCATTTGATTACTAGAAGAATATTAACCATTTACGTGTCAAAAATTTGCCGTTTTCTTCTTAATTCAACAAACAGTTCTTTCACTTCGTTGTGTCGTAATATTCGTATTAGTATAAATTATATTATACTTAATGATTTTTATTATATCCATTTGATTTATTTTATGTTCCATAATTGTTCATGATTGAAAAGTCATACAGTTAAATAGTTAATTATCACACTTCTACTTGTTAAGTTTCCTTCTGTGGGAAAAGGTCAGCTTACGGTAAAATGTTTCTTTTTGGTGCGAGTCCTATTAATCGTGGGAGGAACATGTGGGTCCGATAAGAGACATTCGTTTACACTTCACTGTCATGCGGGAAGGATTAACTCTCAGACCCTAATGCTTCTTATGGTTACTAGCACGTATACATATGTACATACGTAGGTAAATACTACTTACGCGTGTTTTACCTGTTAAAGGAATTAATCTGCTAATTACTCACCAGCTTCAAACCTAAAACACTCCCTTAACGGGTCGACTGCCAATCTGATAATCATAAATATTCTCTTTACTTGAATTTGAAAGTCATATTGTTTTTTTTCGTTATTTCGTTTTATCTTTATCTTTACACCTTTTGTCTTCACACCAGGCGATGTAAAGGCAGAAAACAATTAAAAAATACAAATCTCTAGCCAAACGAATAATTTCCTTGACAAAAAATAAGGGAGGTTCTACGCAAAAAATTGAATATTGAACAAAACTGCTTGTACATTCCATTTTTTAAACAGACGTCCATTAATTTGGTCCCATTTGAACTTTCGAAAATTTGCATTTTTCTGGACAAATTCGTGCGAAGCAACATTTAGTTTTACCAACTGAACCGTATAAACGAAATACTAAATAAAAATAAACAAATTAATAGGGCGTCCCTATCTTTTTGTCCCCGGGACTGTACTGTGTACTATGCGACATAGCGATAGCGAACGCGTTAGTGGAGGGCATCGTATCACGCTAGATCGAAGGGGCGCGGGGTGAGTCTGACAGGGAATTCCGGAATTGCTTAATGGACATTCGGGATCGGAGTTATCGTTGCTAGCCGCGGCTCTTATGAATGACATAGCAAAAAGCAGGAAAGCAGAAAATCGAGGGGTGGGGGTGGGGGGTGGTCCCGGTGCCGTCTCGTGGCTTAAGCCGAAGTGTCAGGGTGATTAGCGGGCATCGGTACGCGTTACATTTCGACAAGCCTCGCTTACAAATACCCTCGCAGACGGCTCGTCGGTGCACTGACCCGGCAGCTGGCTGCTGTCTAATCTTTCCTCGATTACGGGGCTAGATGTAAATCAAACCCGAAACCCTACACCGCTATGCTCCCGCCCACTATATACACGTATCCGCGACGTATCGCTCCCCACGTTCAATTCTCGTTAAAATTCCGTGGCTTTGCAAATTTTGCTTTCCACGCGATACGTTTCCTTTTTCCACCATCCCCTTCGCCGTGATTTATGGGACGTTCATTAAGGATTCAGCTCCGGGATCGACTAGATTTCATTTCTTACGTTTCGCCAATATTTTTCGGACCGGAAACGACATTTCAGGGAACACGTGTTTTCCTGCTTGCAACAACCCCTGTGTTTGCCAAACGTGTACACAGGCAAACATTTATTTTATTTATTTAGTGCTTTAAACCATATAAGGCTTGTACAGCACATACAATACAAATCATACAACACACAATTACATTACAATATGCCTTAGCGTCTAACTTACAATTAGTTTACAGTAAATTTGTTAGGTTTCAACTACGTAATTGAAATTAAATTTTAAGGGGTCATCCCATGTGAGAGCTACTTTTTCTTGCTTTATTTAGGAATTGTTTTTGAAGGACCCTTAAAACATACAATCTTGAAATTTTTACCACACATTTATTGACATTTTAACAGTCTCTCAGAATTTTTTCAAACCAAAATAACGAGTTGGACAAAAAATCAAACGGTATTTTATTTTGTAGACCTGCGACTATCGCCGGTACCAAAATAATATAAATATATCAAAAATTGAATTTTTGGCACGATTTTAAACGTTAAGATCCAAGTTTCGTCATTTTCTTTCGACTTTTTCAGGTTAAAAAAAACGAACTATAGCAGATATTAGAAATATTTTGGCACGGGTGAGAACTATAGATGTGTTGACTATACCATAAAAATTTGAGCGAAATCCGTTCAGTAGTTTTTGAGATATCATGGTCGCCAATATGAAAAATACAGTTTTGAGAAAAACGCGATTAAAGATTCAAGTACGATTGACACAAAGAAAATGTAAACTCACCATTAGTTTGCTATTTGTTAAGAAATTGTCTTGGCTCGATGCTCCGAAGTGCACGTTGATTCGAATGCACTATTTTCCAGCACAAATTAATGTCCAACTGATTGATATTTCACTGGTTATTTATTAATACTTTAATCGTAATGAGGCAAACAGATGCTCCGTTCTACGTTTATAATAGTCGAACAACTTCGAATAGCGAAATATCCTTTTACCTGCATATTCTAGTAATGTTATAGAAGCAATTTGTGCAAAAAAAATTTTTTCGATTTTTTGGATCTGCCACATGGGATGACCCCCTTAATTGAGCATAACTTAATGAAATCAAAAATAATTTTCAGGCCTTTTATATCTGGGCCGCATAGAAAGTAATGGATAGAAACTGGGAGACAGTACTTGTATCGGAAAAGCGCTGATAGAAGCGTGTCGCGATCAGCTTCATAGATTGGGCATTGGCAAATAACATGATTTAGATCTTGTGATTCAGCACCACACTCACAAGCACTGTCTAAAATAAAATTAACTTAACGAAGCGTTTAAATTGTAGTGATTCGAGCGGCACTTGTTAACAAAGGTTACAAAGTTTCTAGGTAGCCCATGCTCAGTAAACCATGGCTTACCATCATCCTTATGAAAATATCGGATGTATTCTTTTCCCTTGAATACTCCTTGCTCTTTGATTAAGTTGTTAGTAGATATTCGTATTATATTAAAGTCACTGAGAAGATCGGTAAATATGATCTTCATATCAAACGTAGGCTCTTCGTTTGTCTCTTCTTTCGCAAGAAGGTCTGCCTTCTCATTGCCATTGAGTCCAATATGTGATGGTACTCAAATGAATTTAATAAAATTTTGCTTATTGCTGTTAGATACATACAGTCGGTGTGAAAAGTATTCGTACACCTTTTAAAAACGAATAACTTTTTCAAAATTCGACCCAACAGCTTGAGTTTTTTTGAGACGTTAGAAGGATTAGTTTACTAGCTAATATGTATATAATTTTTTTTTATTGTTATTGGTCGTAATTGCGAAAGAAAAAGTAAAGGTCACGATTTTTAAATTTTTTATCCGTGCCTTTAGTGAAAATTTATAAGGTGCATTTGGTAGGTATAAGTAAGTTATATACATGTACAAAGTTTCATCGAAATCGATCGAGGTTGTTACGAAATATAAATGATTGAAAATAGCAAAAATTGTAAGAATCCGCGATTTAAATGATTCGAAAACCCTAAATTCAAAGATTTTTACATGTTACAATGCCCATAGCTTTTTTATGCGTCAACCGATTTCAATGATACTTTGTACATGTATATAACTTACTTATACCTACCAAATGCACCTTATAAATTTTCACTACTGGCACAGATAAAAAATTAAAAAATCGTGACCTTTACTTTTCTTTCGCAATTACGACCAATAACAATAAAAAAAGAAAATTATTTGCATATTAGCTAGTAAACTAATCCTTCTAACGTCTCAAAAAAAGTCAAGCTGTTGGGTCGAATTTTTAAACAGTTATTCGTTTTTAAAAGGTGTACGAATACTTTTCACACCGACTGTAGATGAAGTACTTATTTTTAATTTCAGTAAGATGATGATTAGTGGAATAACGGAGTGATGGTTTTTCCAGCGATTTAATCGCATTCAAAGAGTCAGTAAGGATAACAAGTTCATTCCTGCATGTAAACTGATGATATCTAGTGCATTGTTAATAGCACAACACTCCGCAGTAAAAACTGATGTTCTTATATCTAGGTTAATTTTTTGTACTATATTTAATTGCGAGCAATATACCGCAGCACCTACCGATGGAGAGTCTTTTACCTTACTACCATCTGTGTAAATTACAATAGTATTAGGAGGGTTGGATTCGGTAAAGTGCGTTAGCAGCGCAGTAGGATTAGCAGAATCACGTATCAAAACGCCCAAGTCTGCATCACAAGGTAGAGTGTTGTAGACTGTGTTGTAATCGCATGTAAAAATGGGATGTTTTTCATTAGTCTTTAGACCAGGTCGTAAATCCAGTATGCATTGAACATTTTCACTTAAGGGGCTGTGCGCACCCAACTACCACCACCACCTTTACCACTCACACATCGATAGATCCGCATATACGTATACGAAATGCAAGGGTTTATGGCAAAAGAAACTGACGCCTCAATATTGCAATTAGAATACTTTTTGTCACAAGTCAGCGCTGCCGATTATTGCAAATTACTCTTCAACAACGTAAAAATATGGAATTTGGGCTCTGAACCAACCTGGCCAGGACTCTTAGGAAACATAATCGACCGGGTCTGAACTTCTAATTGCAATATGAGGCGTCAGTTTCTTTTGCCATAAACCCTTGCATTTCGTATACGTATATGCGGATCTATCGATGTGTGAGTGGTAAGGGTGGTGGTGGTAGTTGGGTGTGCACAGCCCCTTAAGAGAGAGGGCTTTCTTCTTTGTCGAGAGGGTGAAGTAACCAGATCTGCATTGTTGCTGAACAGGGTTTTGTAGGATGTTAGGTCTTTCAAGGAGTAGCATTTAAGAAGATACTTTTTGGCCAAAAAACTAACTCTGTCAGGGAAGGAAGGTACTTTGGCTTCACTAAGCAAGATGTCAGTAGGCGTGCTTATTCTGTATCGCAATGCTAACCTTACTGCAGCATACTGAATCCGCTCCACCTTTAACCCCTTGCACTATAATACCGAGTCGGACTCGTGACGAAGATTTCGAAGAGAGTCTACTAAATATTCATGCTATTAATTTCCTTCAAACTTTAAATTGAAACAAAATTATATTTTTTTGTTGTTGAAACCATTGGAGACTGTATAGGTATAAATTACATACAACCCTCCTTTTTTTCTAAGAAATTAGAAACGACAAGTAAGTTCTAATCACTGCAACCGTAAAATAAATAGTAGTGCAAGGGGTTAATCTCAGTTCTTTAATTGTGGGGTAGTATACAAAACAGTTGTATTCCATACTTGCTCTTATGATACTTTTATAGACTAACAGCAAGGTTTCAGGTGAGGCTCCCCACGAGACACCAGAGAGAAATTTCATGATGTTTATTAATTTGAAACATTTTTTCCTCATAGCTTCGACACGAACCTTGAAGCTCGTGTCGAAATCAAAATTGATTCCCAAGAATTTCACAGACTTACTCGATTTAATAACACAGTTTCCAATTTCGATTTCTGTTTTACCAGGTAGAATATGTTTATTGTTAAAGTGGACTGTTTTGTTAGGAGATAACTCAAGACCCACAGTACCAAGATTAAAAGTGATGATGTTAATCGTTTCTTCTAGTAATTTTTTTACTTTCTCTAACTGAAGTAGCATTACAGTAAACAGCCGTGTCATCTGCGAATTGAGAGATCGTAGCATTGTTTGGGAGGTTTTTTACCGCTTGTCGCTTCTTTCGCAAGAAAGTCTACCTTCTCATTGCCAATGAGTCCAATATGTGATGGTACCCAAATGGATTAAATAAAATTTTGCTTATTGCAATTACTGTTGTATGACTAACTATTTATTCTATGATAAATAGTGACTAATCGTAAAATAGGTGTTTTCGACAATGAACTTTGACCGGTCACTACCTTTAGTCACGCAGAAATCAGCACTGACGCATCACTGTATTATCTACCTCTCCCTTTAAGGGACTTCTATTTAAGTTCACGCAAAAGTCTGGACCGTGTTCATTTAGTAGAAACCTTCAGCACAGTTAAGCTCTCGCTCTGTCGAATATTTATCCATCCTGAATTGTCAGACGTTCCGACGCACAGTGTGCAATTTCGGCCCAAAAGCGGACAAAATATGAAATCGTTGTTTGATTTTCACGAAACTTAGTATAGTAAGGTTTTTTGTGCTGCTGACTAAGAATCTAATACCAAATTAATGTTTAACTTAACCGTTTATTAATTTTCATTGATAAAATAATGAAGTTTTGGATTCTGTATTCAAATTTTAACATATTATCACATAATACAAGACAATTGAAGTACAAGTGATAGGATATTAATAAATTCAAACAGTAATATTCATAGTTTATTTGTTTGAAGCAGAACTATGTAAAATTAATATCATTTTTCACCCCAAAAGCGGACAAAATATGAAATCGTTGTTTGATTTTCACGAAACTTGGTATAGTAAGGTTTTTTGTGCTGCTGATTAAGAATCTAATACCAAATTAATGTTTAACTTAACCGTTTATTAATTTTCATGAATAAAATAATGAAGTTTTGGATTCTGTATTAAAATTTTAACATATTATCACATAATACAAGACTCTCTTGTTAGTAGAAATTATTAAATAATATTTTGACTGGTTTATTGCATCTATGCCATATACAAACGTTAGTGTAGTAAACCCAGGACAAGTCTCTCACACTTAAAACACGTGTATCTTTTGTTTGGGGAAATTTCGGGAAAATTTTCTTTTTGCATATTATTATAGACATATTCCGTAATAACTTCCATGCAAAATCGCCGTGTTTTCTCGTGTTTCTCACTTATTAAATAAAACTAAGAGTTGGTCAATGTGACTTTTCTACGCAAAATCGTAATGTTTAAGCTCTGCACGCTCTTATACTGAATCAGGAATGTCATACTAACGTTATAATCTCATTATTTAATCACAGAAGTACCCATTTTCAATAAAAAGAACTCACCCAAGCGTACACATTCGGGACAGGTACAATATGTTCTCATTATCTTTCAAATCATTTGAACGAATAAAAATCGACATACAACTATGATTCCATAATGTTGTAATCGGTTTTTTTCATTAACTTTTATGGTTTCTTATACTTTGAACTATTAACTAACGATATTACAACTCATATAAACAATATCTGTTACTTTGAAAAATAGCATTCGCTTGCATTTTGTCCGCGTTTCGGGCGAAATTGCACACTGTGCGACGTATCGTACTGTTAACGCGCTTCATGTACTTCTTACCGGAGTTATAGTTGAGGAGTTTTTAATAAACTAGTATTTATTACCAGAAACACTTTAACGTTTATTACCCTCACCCGGAATACGACATTACTTTAACCTTTTCAATGCCTAGGCGTCATGAAAGATAAGTGAAATTGAGATGACCAAAATTTTATCATTATCAATGTGAATATAATATAGTTTATATCAAGATGGACGTGGCATTCGTTGAATTAAGAAGAAAATAAAAGTTTCTGAACATTGCTGAACTCGAATGACGAATTAACTAGCCATCCCCAGTCAACAATTGTTGGTTTTGGGAAGCTAGGTAACTTTGAAATAAAAAAGGCAGATATCTTTTAAACGGTATTTATAAGATGTTCGCTCTATTAAAGCTATGTTTCAACTGACCGAGCTCGGTAGTTCATCGAAACATTTGAAACCGAGTCGCTCATGTCGGCACGCGGACTCAAAGGGCCGCGGCTCTATCTTTGATTCCATAGAAAAATGTACCGCGAAATACAATGAAACGGTCCCGCAGATAGGGGATCTGGAACGTATACAGTTCTCGGAACAGTATTAATTTATATATCATACATATATCAATAACAATCTTTTATTTTTATGTTTCTGCATCACGAAACTGCTTCGAATTCTTCGAATACTACTGTAATATTAATTTATAATACCAGGATAAAAATTTTTTCAAAGAATCTTGTTAGGTACCGAAGCTTTAAAATTATTTAGACATTTAGTTGCTTATGTTAGTAACCGGATGGGTAATCATGTATTATAATTCCTTTAACAATATTTTATTTTTGTGTTTCTTCTAAAAATATCACTTTTTCGTATACTACCGATATCGATTTATAGTGTCAGAATAAAGATTTCTGCTTAAAAATGATTTACACGGGACATGTCATTCTCTAGTTACAAATTAACGATGAATGGACAGATTAATAAAAAATTGAATTTACAATTTTCCTGCTCGGAACGGAGGAAGAACAAATAGTTTTGTCACATAGTGGCAAACTGAAAATAAAATTAGATTAAAAAATATTTATAAACCAGTGACTTTAAAATGAACTACATATAGGGAGTTAAATGAAAATAACGAACATTACCGATTGATAACATACTTTATCAGAAAATATAAGAAAGGACAAGATGACCAAAGAGAAAATCCGAGTTGAATAAGTGTGAAGGAAAACCGAGCATCAAGCATTTAATCCGGGAAAATAGTGAAACATACCGTAGAGGGAAAGGAGCGACCGCAAAACAAGTTACCCTAATCCGGTTATCCAATTGATCGTCCTTCGAGAAGCTATTCTACTAATTGTCTTTCTCCCGTCCTTATCCGATAGAGGGTGGCCCGGCCCTGTGTTACGATATCAGTCCGTGTCCCCGTATACTCGTCCGAACGATCATAGATCACACGAATTTACTTGCGCGTCCGGTTGCACGATTTACCTGCGGTGAACCGCCCTTTACACGACGGAATGATATTAATTATAAGCGGAGGTGGATGTTTTGATTTCATCGCGCTGCAATTAATTTGTAATCCGGATGCGGTTCAGCCGCAGTGACATTATAGGATTCGATCGGCCGAAAATATTCATGTACATGGAAATACCGTCACGAGTAACTAAATTCGTTTCGGACGATCACTCTGACTACCGTTCCGCCGCTATTTTTCGTCGCTCATCCTGCATATTTCGTTACGACCAGCACGTCGCGACGCGAGATTGATTAACCCTAAAACTACCCCAAAAATGACAGATTTTTCTTCTTCCGCAATCAGTGAAATTACAGAAACGTAATAATAATAAAATTAATTTTCGAACGAATGTTGCATGGTTTTCAGGGGGCATACAGTTATCTGTTTTTCATTATTTTTCTTTTTTATCCAGATGCGAGGGTCACCATCAGTTTTCTAAATGCCCAATATTTTTCGTGTAAAAAAATTATCAATCTCTTCTCTGTAACCCTAAAACTACCCCAAAAATAACAGATTTTTCTTCTCTTGCAATCAGTGAAATTACAGAAACGTAATAATAATAAAATTAATTTTCGAACGAATGTTGCATGGTTTCCAAGGGGCATACAGTTATCTGTTTTTCATTATTTTTCTTTTTTATCGAGATGCGATGGTCACCATCAGTTTTCTAAATTGCCAATATTTTTCGTGTAAAAAAATTATCAATCTCTTCTCTGTAACCCTAAAACTACCCCAAAAATGACAGATTTTTCTTCTCTTGCAATCAGTGAAATTACAGAAACGTAATAATAATAAAATTAATTTTCGAACGAATGTTGCATGGTTTCCAGGGGCATACGGTTATCTGTTTTTCATTATTTTGCTTTTTTATCGAGATGCGAGGGTCACCATCAGTTTTCTAAATGCCCAATATTTTTCATGTAAAAAAATTATCAATCTCTTCTCTGTAACCCTAAGACTAGCCCTAAAATGACAGATTTTTTCTTTTGCAATCAGTGAAATTACAGAAGTGTAATAATAATAAAAAAAATTCTCGAACGAATGTTGCATGGTTTTCAGGGGGCATAGTTATCTGTTTGTAGTCACCATCAGTTTTCTAAATGGCCAATATTTTTCGAGTAAAAAAATTATCAATCTCTTCTCTATACTCTACAACTTTTATCCGAAATATTCTTTTATACCACTTGTATTAACTTTTTAAGATATGGAATTTAGTGGGAAAAAAAAGGTGGCTCTAATTTCGCGTGAAGGAAACGAGGGTGGTCGTCGTAAACGGTTTCATTAGTTGTCAGACTTTCTTTCCACGGTTTAGCAGATCGTAGAAGTGGATGGCACGGCTCGTGATCGGGAAAGCGTAAGAAAAGATCAACGAAAAATCTGTCTCCTCGGTAGTCGCGACGAAATGGTTAAGCTCGGTGGCAACGTTTCTTACGTTTTCTGCACGGCGGCGTCGCGTCGGGTCGCGTCGTTCCGGTGAATCGTCGCGGCGTGAAACGAAACGGAAGGCGAAATCCGCTCGAGGGCGTCGTGGCAAGAGGGGGTCCGGCGGATCATTCCTCTTTCTGCTAAAAATACGCAATCTCGCGGCCCTGTCAGGCTGAAGAATTGAAATACACGTACCCTCCTTTCTACTATCCTCGTCTCCCCTTTGATATCGTTTACCCATAATCATTTAATTTTCTCGAAGCGTCGTGTGGACCGTGCGGGCTCTCCTCCAACCTCTTCTTCTCCTTCTCCTTCTCCTTCTTCTTCTTCTTCTTCTTCGTGTGAAACTCGAAGGTTCTGCGAAATCTCCAGCTCTCCAGATTTCACACAACTTTCCATCGCGTTCCTTAAACGTCTAGGCCCGTTACCGGTCGTTTCGATCTCCAGAACCGGAAGAATTTCCCAGCTATTCGGGTACAGTCCGTCGAGAGAGTCTCCGCGCGTCATCTTCGAAGCAGACATTTTTGTTTCTCACTGTATTCAGTCTTTCTGCATTCATTGTCTTGCCAACATTACAAGATTCTATGTGTTTAGAGTTTGTGCAATTTTTTATTACAATTTGAAATTGAGCAAGGAAATTTATGCGATCATTTGTGAAATAATTGTACAATAATTGTGCAACCACGGTAGCCTGTTGATACGCTTTTCAATAATTCTGCTATACCAAATGGAAGATTAAACCTTTCGATGTTTACGTCGAGTATACTCGTCATGAAACAGGGCAATTTCTAATGACGAGTATACTCGTCGTGTAGGGATAAAATTTGCAGTTGCCATCGAATAAAATTTAAGCGCTTAAACAATGCTAGCTTAAAAATAATTAATATGAAACTTTTAAAATGATACGAAACAGTTAACTAAGGATCTTCTTTTACAGAATAATTCCAAACGAAATTATTAGATTACGTTATGAAGAGTGAATTGTTAGTTTATTATTGAAGTTTCTGTTGCTGTTGAAGGATCTGTTGAAAAATCCTCAGCCGTGGGACATAGACTTCCGAAAATTATGAATAATCACCGGTAGATCCTAGCCATATAAGCTTTGAATTTTGCAATGTAAATGAAATATTCAAAAATTGGTAATAACTAGACTACGGATTTTTATGCATTTTGAATAAATTGGCTGGCTAAAATACAAAACGGTAAAGGATTAGAAAAATTTAGAAATATTGTAATGTTGTTTCTAACGCAACAAAATCATTACGGAATGTAATCAACTTTTATTTTATATCTGCAATCAATGCAGAACATTTTTATTTTGAGTGACTGAAGACTTTCGACTTATTGATCCTATTAAATGAGAAAGGGTAGTTATCAAGGGTGTTAAAATATTAGTATGAGCAGCTGTACATTTGCTTGTAAAAGTTTCGAATAACGAAAGAAACAAGTATAATAAGGGAAAAGAATGACAGCCGAAGGATCGTCGGACAAAAGATCGACGCAGTGACGTCGGACAGTTAGATCCCGCGGAATACGGGTAACAATAACAGGCGCCGGAACACGGGGGGGAAACACTTTCGATGCAAACTACGGAAGGTTGACGTATTTCTGCATCAGGGCTCCCCGATATCCTGATCTGTTATTGAATTGTTAAGCCGCGCCGGAATAAAGAGATATATCCACGTAGGCGAGAACGACCCCTAGCAGCCCCCTATTTCTTCTAACACGGCGCTGGCCCCGAGATCCTCTTCTTTTCTCTTCTTCTTCTTCTCCTTCGTTTCTCCCTTTTTCCCCCATTGGTTCGAGCTCGTTTCAACCCCCCGTTCAGGGGTTTTTGTTCTCGGCGATGGACGTCGCAAGGAAAGGCGACGCAAATACGACCGCGAATAATATTTCCAGCCGCTAAAATGTGTCAGCTCGCTGATCCCTGTTGACATTTGAATATCTGTGGCTCCCTAGGCCGTCGGGTATCACGGTTTTCCGGCGATATTTCGAAAGCTCTGGCGAATGTGCTTGCCGATATTCCTCCGGCGGTTAGCTGCTTCACACCGGCAAATACCGCGGAAATTTCGACGAGTAATGCATATGAAAGTAGCCTGATGTGAGACACATTTTTCAAAAAAATTATAATTCTCGATTAAGAACAATTTTACTAAAAATTACTGTATTTTTTCAAGGTACAATGTGTACTCTTTTAAGGTTATGTCTTTATTCTTTACTATACAACCGGAAGATTATTTTGAATTTTTTTAAATTTCTTTACACATTGTATATTGTACATGTACATTATACATATAATGTAACATTACTGGCTCTTTTAATTATGTTTCAATGTTCACAAAAATATCTTCATTATTTACTGAAATAGCTAAACAATTTTACTTACGCATACAATATAAAATTTTGGATTGTAATAACCTGCTAAGAATACTCGCAGGCACAACATAAACAATATACAGGGGGCCCCAAAATTACTTCAACTCCCTGAAATGGGCGGTTCCTGAGGTCATTTGAAGCGACATTTTCCTTTTCTAAAATGTCCGCTGCGGCTTCGTTTAGAAGTTATTAACGAAAAACACGGACCAATCAAAGCGCGACCTAGACGCGTGTTGGCAAAGATGGTCCGGCGCGCCATAAGTCCTCTGGGTCTGTAGGTTCTTGATACGAGGACTTTCGTCATCGCAGATACGCACAAACCGTCCGTATTGATCCATACATCGTGACGTATCAGTCATAAAAACACTGGTACAAATAGTACAGTAATTTTCGATATACCACAATGGGTCGTGACGGCTTTCGTGGTATTTGGGATGCACGGTCAGATACGCGAGATCCGTCCGCGTTGTTACGGACGTTGTGACGTTTCAGTCGTCCTGACGCAGGTATACAGAGTAAAATCTTCTTTCGATATAATACGATGGGTCACGACAGCTTTCGTCCTAGTTCGTCGTAGTTCGTCGTATTTCGGCTCTGCCGGCGCGCCGAACCATCTTTGCCAACACGCGTCTAGGTCGCGCTCTGATTGGTTCGCGTTTTTCGTTAATAACTCCTAAACAATGCCGCGGCGGACATTTTGGAAAAGGAAAATGTCGCTTTGAATGATCTCAGGAACCGTCCATTTCAGGGAATGAAGGAATTTTGGGACACCCTGTATAATTCTTCGAATAACGAAATTAAAACAATTCTACCTAACCTTTTTTATAGTCAATTCAATATACTGACAATAAAAATTCTGTAAACACGATGCTGGGCTCAAGAGAATAATAAATCATCTAACAGTTTCCACTAAAGTGGCTTTGCATTATAAAAATAACAAGAATACATTCCAGCCAAAGAAAATTCCTCGTGTATGCATCTTAACAACCCCAGTAACCGTGAATTGAAAATATTACAGCTACCTAGTGTGAAGGAAAAATGAAACAGTATCAGCAGAAATAGCGGAAATTTATTGGAAAATTCCGCCCGCCTTTCCGTTAATCTCGGTGCACATTTATTACCGGCGTCGAGCGCATCGGTTGTTGAAATTCATAGCGAATAACTCCGTTCCGTGTAAAAGTGGCCGTACTTAGGTCTACCAACAAGAAATAAACGCGCCGTTGACGCTATTAACTTCAGCCTAACCAGTCCGCCTTTATGGTGTAGAATAATTAAAGATGTAATAAAGTCACCTGTTTCCGATTTCCATAATACGTCCGCGTGGCCGTGCAACGGCATACTATGTTGCTAAGCAGGCAACATGCTTTTTCAACTATCTGGCAAATGATACGGCGAAATACCCCAGTCCGACCGTTTAAGGAGATACTCGATATTTTTCCGAGTCGCAGAAATATTAGTTGTAATTTACGGACTGTAAAGGATACCGGAATCCAGAACGGTCAATGAGGAAGACTCTCTCGAGATGGAGGAATGATTACTTGAAAACATGAAACGCGCTCCCGGATGGCGTCCAGCCGCTTTTTTCACAGAAAATTATAATGACCCGACCGGTAATAGAAGTCGCCGATGTCGGATCGATGGTTATAGCACGGCTTTAAACCATCCGAGAATCGCGAAAGATGTCGAGCAGCTCGGGAACAGTTTGCACCTGGTGGAAAAGAATTTCACCGGCGTGGCAGCCAGACGCGCGGAGACTTCAACGTCAGACTGCGAAGTATTCCACCTCATTTCCGTAGCCAGTTTCCGCACGGTTCTACCATTTTCTAGCTATATCACGTTCCCGATAGAATATTCTACTATGAACCTAATAGCAAACAAGGGCGCAGTAATTAGAAATGATTTTTTTATTTTCGTGGTACGTTTTCATTAAGGACTTCCTATGATGATTTCGAAAAGCGGAATACGATTATACAATTTTTTAATACTACTAGGTGTCCCAATAAATATTCTGCTATATTCTTAATAACAGACAAGCGGAATGCGATTATACAATTTTTTAATACTATCAGATATATCACAATAAATATTCTACTATATTCTTAATAACAGGCCATCGGACAATTTCTAGAATTTAGTTTGACAGTTTCGGAAAGAGAAATTCGATTCCATGATTTCCTAATGCTATCGGATGTTCAATAGATATTCTACTATGACCCTAATAGCAAACAAGGGCGCAGTAATTAGAAATGATTTTTTTATTTTCCTGGTACGCTTTCATTAAGGACTTCCTATGATGGTTTCGAAAAGCGGAATACGATTATACAATTTTTTAATACCACTAGGTGTCCCAATAAATATTCTGCTATATTCTTAATAACAGATAAGCGGAATGCGATTATACAATTTTTTAATACTATCAGATATATCACAATAAATATTCTACTATATTCTTAATAACAGGCCATCGGACAATTTCTAGAATTTAGTTTGACAGTTTCGGAAAGAGAAATTCGATTCCATGATTTCCTAATGCTATCGGATGTTCAATAGATATTCTACTATGACCCTAATAGCAAACAAGGGCGCAGTAATTAGAAATGATTTTTGAATTTTTCTGGTACGTTGTCATTAAGGACTTCCTATGATGGTTTCGAAAAGCCGAATACGGTTATACAATTTTTTAATACTACTAGGTGTCCCAATAAATATTCTGCTATATTCTTAATAACAGACAAACGGAATGCGATTATACAATTTTTTAATACTATCAGGTGTCCCAATAAATAATCTACTATATTCTTAATAATAGAGAAGCGGAATATTTCTAGAATTTACTTATTTACTGATTTAATAAATATTCTACTATGTCCTTGACAACAGAGAAGCACGCTGTAAGTAAATATCAAATGATTTTTGGAATTTTTGTGTGCAATGATTGAATATAAAATAATTTTTAGAATTTTTTAAATCTGATAATTGGTGGAACATCTGCATTTCTCAGTTTGACGATTTTTAAAAGTGGGCTAGGATTCTACAATTTTGTAATATTATTACATGCTTTAATAAATATTCTACGATATCCTTGATAGCAGGATAATGTGCAATTAAATATGAAACGATTTTTGGAATTTTTGAAATAGAAAAACTGTGAAACATCTCCATTAACAATTTCCCATATTGACGGTTTCGAAAAGCTACTGCTATTACATGTCCAATAAATATTCTACTGAAAGTGGGATACGATTCTACAGTCTTCTAATAGTATTACATGTCCGATAAATATTCTACTATGTCGTTAATAGGAGATGGGCGTGCAATAATTAAATTGGTTTTTGGAATTATTGCCTAGAAAAGTAACCTACCGTGACAGTTTCGAAAAGAATAATCCGTTTGACGTTCATTTTAAAAATATAATAAATGTACTAATAAATGCTTTTATTGGTCTTTACAACGGTACGTGAAACTGTAAACGCATTTTTCTGCGAGCGACATTCTTCGCGATGGCGGATATAAAATCCTCCAGTTTACTTCAATCTTGACGGACAACTTCGCTGTTGTTCTTTTATTATATCGATTTATTGTCTAATATATAGATTCTGTGTAATGGAGCGGGTTATTTTATCGCAGACGTCGACATTTTGTTTAGGTGCTAGAATTTTGTTGTTTTTAATTCTCAATATATCGGGATTTATTATTTTTATATTAAAAAATTGTAGGAAAATTACGTTTTTACGGGGTCATCCCATGTGAGAGCTACTTTTTCTTGCCTTTTTTAGGAATTTTTTTTTAGGGACCCTTAAAACATACAATCTTGAAATTTTTACCACACATTTACTGACATTTTAACAGTCTCTCCAAATTTTTTCAAACCCAAATAAGGTGTTAGATCGACTTTACACCGTTCGGAAGACACTCATGTGTAAAAAAAAGTGGGTTCATGGTGACCATGATTCCGGAGGTTTCGATCATCTGATATCAAAAAATCAAACGGCATTTTAATTTGTAGACCTGCGGCTATCGCCGATACCAAAATAATATAAATATATCGAAAATTGAATTTTTGGCACGTTGTTAAACGTCAATTTCCAAGTTTCGTCATTTTCTTTCGCCTTTTTCAGGTTAAAAAAAAAAACTGTAGCAGATATTAGAAATATTTTGGCACGGGCAAGAACTATAGATGTGCTGACTATACCATCAAAATTTGAGCGAAATCCGTTCAGTAGTTTTTGAGATATCATGGTCGCCAATATGAAAAATACAGTTTTGAGAAAAACGCGTTTAAATATTCAAGTACGATTTACACAAAGAAAATGTACAGTCACCCTTAGTCTGCTATGTGTTGAGAAATTGTCTTGGCTCGATTCTCCGAAGTGCACGTTGATTCGAATTCACTTTCTTCCAGCACAAATAAATATCCAGCTGATTGATATTTCACTGGTTATTTATTAATACTTTAATCGTAATGAGTAGACTGCGGATTTTATGCATTTATGACAAAATTGGGTATGTGCAATTTAAAACAGAGGAACAATAAAAAATATTTAGGTACGTCAATACATTATTTTCAACTCCTTAGAATAATTAAAAAAAGAAAGATCCCTCTATATGGCTTCTGACTCTTGCAATTAATATAGAAAATTTTCATTTTGCATAAACATCCGCAGTCTAGTAATGAGGCAAACGGATGCTCCGTTTTACGTTTATAACAGTCGAACGACTTCGAATATCGAAATATCCTTTTTCCTGCATATTCTAGTAATGTTATAGAAGCAATTTGTGCAAAAAAAAAATGTTTCGATTTTTTGGATCTGCCGCATGACCTCCTTAAGGGGTGCAGTACGGTATATGATGAGAAAACATATCTGTTAAACTTCGTTTACTAAAAAAGTGTTTTTTGGGTCGTTCGAGATCTCGTGCATTTGATGCGTTCGAGGGTGCCTGCAACAATGTTAGAAAGCCCGTGACGGGCTTCGCGAAAATAAAGGCAGAACTTTATCGCGTGAAAGAATGCTGATCAATTTAAGATTTTGCAAATCCTCGACGGGCGTTGGTCGTCTCGTCTCGTCTCGTCTCGTCTCGTCTCGTCTCGACTCGACGCGTCTCGTCTCGAATCATCCGGCCTGACTCGTGGTCGCCGCCGCGCCAGCAGCTTGAGAAAGTAGTAGAAGTCGGCAGTATAAGTTTACAACACTGGTTTGACATGGCGATTAAGCGGGAAGTTTAACGATCGATCGGGGCCGGCCGAGGTCCCTCGAACTGAAAGGCGACCAGATCGAAAGATCTTTCACCGTGGCCCGTACCTGTTGTGACGCGCGATTGTCAGAAAAATGTTGCTTCGAAAAAACGGCAGTAAATATAAATCACAAGCGGTAATCGCGGCTCGCGTTTCTCCGTATTCCACCACGGAAAATGGAAATCGTAATTGCCCCCTCCGCCTTTAACAAGGGTCGCTCCTCTATTGTCAATGCGCTAAGAATATTCGCGCATTTATTTGCTGTGTGTTGCGCATGTCTTATAGTCCTTTTCAATCGTTCGCGCATAATAACTTGTAATTAGAATGGTTATAATTAGATTGTGGATTTTATGTAATTTACGGTAAAAATTAGTAGATGAAATTTAAAACAATTTAAGGATAAATTATTGTCAACTTTATAAAATTCTTAAAGGAAAAAAGAAATTTGTATTTTGTTCCTGTGCTTTACAATTGACACAGCAAATTTTTGTACATTGCTCCTGTGCTTTACAATTGAAAAAGAAAATTTTTGTTTTGCGTAAAGACCCCTGTAACAAACTACTTGATAAACAATTTCCTGTAAAAATGTTGCCAAAACGCTGAAATGTCTCGATAATGCAACAAAGATGTATAATTTTCATCAAACAATATGTATCGTTCAAATTTCTTTTCCAACAATTATGGATTGCTGAATAAAATGAATAATAAATTTTAAAAAGTAACAATTTCCTGGCAAAAGGTTGCTGAAACGTTCATTTTTTAGTGACAGCGCACATTTATTTACGGTAACAAGTTCTTTTATGACGTATACATAAAGTCATTGTACGCATTTGAATTTTCGATCGTAAATATCCAATACGCTGGGCATCATCGGCTCGCTGTCAATAATTTGCATACTTTAAGAACGATGTCATGCGAAAGAAAACGGGAACGAATGCAATAAATTTTAATGAAATCGGAACAATGTTTTCCTTCAAAGTATTCCGCATTCAGTAAATGCGTCATTGCTGCGTTTTACGAGGCTCCTTTATAGTAAGATAGGCGTGTCGTCAATTAAACAGAGACAAAAAGGGAACGCGCTTAATTGATCCTCGCCGATTAATGACGATCACTGGATGAAATAAATTTGATAGGACTGGTTTCAAACGTGATTACAAACATCGAAACTCCTTATAGTTTCATTCAGCTCCGTAATACGGCTTTTACATTCGCTCCTTTATACGTAATTTCTTCTTGAATCTCACATATTCAACAAAATTATACAATTTGCCGGAGAATGTTTATAAAAATGTTTCGCATAGAACCGTAATTAAAACAATCTCGTAATATGTATTCTCGGTGTGTGCATCAGAGGATTTGCAAACGCGGATTTTATGCAAGACAGTAAAAACATTGGAGGAATTTCAAAATATTGTTTTCAGTTCTATGAAATTATTAAGGAAAGAATTAATAGAGTTTTAATTTTCATAAAAATCCGCAATTTACATAATATGATGGTTACAAGCTTTTGGCTTTTTGTACAATTGTTTGTTGGCAAAATTCACTAGAAAAATAAATAGAAAGGAGGTTGTTAACAAGACATTAAGATAACTCCAAAACTTGCAAAAATTAGTATAAAGCGACACCAAAAATTCCAGAACAGTTTCTGCGTTTAAAGCAGCGCCGTTAAACCGGTGCAAATTGGCATCCCCGTCGCACAGTGGTTCGAAATCGCCAAAACGTAGCCAAAAATAAATTTTTAAACTTCGTCCAAAATGAATGAAATTTATGCAAATAGCTTCTTAAATGTTCAGACTAAGTTGTAGCAGAAATATAAATTGCTAAAAGTCACCCATTATTGTTCCAGAGCAGTTTGAAAACAAGCAAAAATTGAAGTCTATGATAGATCGAATTTCTTCCCGAAAATTGACGTTGTTTGCCTTATCATACTTTTTTATGGGTAATATTTTTAATATTTTTTAGAAAAACTAACTACACAACATTAAAGAACGTTCTTTCAGCTATGCGTATGTGTAACTTTTAACAATATATATATATATATACATATATATATATATATATATATATATATATACATATATATTTTATCACTTTAAAAATTGTCTCTTCCTAAACAACTACATTCCAGTCTTTTTTTCCCCTTAATTACAAAGCGGAGGTCACGCGAGGTCACGATGAATTTTGCATAGAAGTATTTGCTGAATTTAAGTTACAACAATAAATAGGCAACGCTGGTAAAATTCCCTCCTCCCTACTTTTCTGACTTTTTTTTCTTTGAAATTTTGAAATGAGATTCATAATCAGCAACCCCAAAAATATAGGAATACTAAATTTTAAGGAAGTCCGACAATTTTTGAGTAACAGATCTGTCATATTAAATCCGCCATTTTGTTTTTGAAATTTTGAAATCAGATTTATAATCAGCAACCCCAAAAATATAGGAATACTAAATTTTAAGGAAATCCGACAATTTTTGTGTAACAGATCTGTCATATTGAATCCGCCATTTTGTTTTTTGAAATTTTGAAATTAGATTCATAATCAGCAACCCCAAAAATATGGGAATACTAAATTTCAAGGAAATCCGACAATTTTTTGAGTGACAAATCTGTCATATTGAATCCGCCATTTTGTTTTTTGAAATTTTGAAATCTGATTCATAATCAGCAACCCCAAAAATATGGGACTACTAAATTTTAAGGAAATCCGACAATTTTTTGAGTAACACATCTGCCATATTGAATCTACCATTTTGTTCTTTGAAATGTTGAAATCAAATTCATAATCAGCAATCGGAAAACCCACGGAATACCAATTTTCAACTAAATCGGAGAATGTCTTCGATTTTTGGCCACGTTTTGGCGATTTCGAACCACTGTGCGTCGGAACAATTTCAAACTGTAACACAGAGTCTCCGTAAACGGTGTTCTAAAACCCGCATAAACTCGTCGGAGACCGGGCGATTGAAAAAGGGCAAAGACATCTTATTACGGTGTAAAAGACAAGTTTAACTGGAGTTTGAATATTATTATCGGTTCGAATAAATCGCCCCAGTTATTAGTTGTTGGATTCGACATAGAAACGCGTGCAAAAGAAGGAGCAGTCTGTAGCTCGGCGGATACTTAAATCCTTCAAAGTATCCTTGGACGGCTTTCCGAAGAGCCGGGGCTGTCCGGGCGCAAACTGTTAATAATCCAATAAAGAACGTGGTCGAATATCTTACTTCTGGGGCAGGGTTGTAATATTTTGATCGTCCGCTGCCGGCGCGGCGCGGCGCGGCGCGGCGCGGCACGGCTTCCTATAAAACGAGTTGAAATTAAAATCGGGAACAAGCTCAGAGGAGCGAAGGATCTTGCTCGTGAGGATGGTCTCTGATCCTTCGTGATTCGTGCCGGCGCTTAAATGCTCGTACATATCTCGGAAACACCCGTTACATCGTGGCGGAAAACGCGCGTGCACGCATGCAAATTTGCAAGTTTGTTACTAAGCACACAGGAGAAGAGGGCCGCGACTTGTCGTTCGTCGGTGTGAGATGTGGTCCGTCAAAAAGCCGTAAAATCCTGAGGGCCGCGTCGTTCGGGGTCTCTTCTTCTTCTTCTCCGCGATCCTACGACGACGGCCCCGACCAACGAATGCGAACCAACAAAATGAACAAAGAAGACGCATACGTATATGCGTGTGCAGGATCATACAGGCGCAGGCGTGCGTGCGTGCGCGCGCGCGGACACATACGCGGCGACGAGCTTTCGCGCTGTTCCCCGCGTTTATACCGGTGATCCTTAAAACTCTCCTGGTCGTTCCGAGGCATCGCCTTAAGCGGCCGTCGGCGAAGATAATAAAAGGTGGACCCACCTCGCCGACGATCGACCCGGTAAATACGACGACAACGATTCCCAAGCCGTATCTCCGCGGAGGAGAACATGTTGATGAGCCGGACGTTTTTCAGTCCGTTTATATTGTTCGCGAATTTCGAGTTTACCCCCGAGGACCGAGGGGCGAGCCTCGGCGAGCAATACCGTCATTGGTCTTCGATGAACGAACGAGGATACAGTCTTGTATAAAATGTATATTTTTATTTGATTGTTGATGGTTTAATGACTATTTTTCTGATCATATTGTTTGGAAAACCGAAGTTGATCTTGCAAGGTACTGTTGTGTGCCAAAGCGATCGGGAGGTACTCTAGATTGTATAAATGTACGTAATAAACTTCTCACTTTTTGGTACACATTGATGAGCATTGTTTAGTTTATGTGTGTTACGATTGTTGTAAATAACAGCACACCGATACCATAATTCAGGGTGTATGGTTGCATGGTAAACACTTTTTATATGCGCGAAGGCGTCTCGGAGATTTCAAGGTTACCTTGATGTCTTCAAATGGAAAGACCAATTTTTGACAATGTGGTAAAATGATGTATACAAAGGTTGATTGGTATAGAGGGGAAAATATTGTGATGTAAACATGCGCTAAGAGGTTTCGGAGATTTCAAGGTCACCTTGATTTCTTGAAATGGAAAGACCGATTTTTAATGATGTGGTAAAATGATGTATACAAAAGTTGATTTTTATAGAGGGGAAAATATTGTGATGTAAACATGCGCGAAGAGATTTCGGAGATTTCAAGGTCACCTTGATTTCCTTAAATGGAAAGACCTATTTTTGATAATGTGGTAAAATGATGTATACAAAAGTTGATTTTTATAGAGGGGAAAATATTGTGATGTAAACATGCGCGAAGAGGTTTCGGAGATTTCAAGGTCACCTTGATTTCTTTAAATGGAAAGACCTATTTTTTGATAATGTGGTAAAATGATGTATACAAAAGTTGATTGGTATAGAGGGGAAAATATTGTGATGTAAACATGCGCGAAGTCGTTCCGGAGGTTTCAAGGTCACCTTGACCTTTTGTATCGTGAATCGATAGAGTATCGAATTTAGCTTAAAAATGTATTGACATAAAGGTGCTTGCTAAGAATTCCATTAAAATACTGTCCATGTACAATAATAAAAGGTATGACCAAATCTCAGCGAATAAAGTGGCATTGAGAAATAATAGCACTCTCGATAAAATTACTCTCTTATTGTATTGCGTCAGTTTGTGTTCTCGCATAAACGTTTGATTTAGTGACCAACCCATGACTCAGAACGTCGGATAGAAGTGTGAAGCTACGTTATCATGAATGTGTTGCAAGATGTGGGTAGAGAAGAACTGGTTCAAGACCATTTACGATTGCAATCACAGAAAACTGGAAGATAGCTCGGAATTTCCCGAGCTCGAATTAAATTGTGCTATAAATGTATTTTTATAATTTTTGGCATAATAATCGCAAAGAAATTCAACCAGTAACAGTGATCTTATCCGAAAAATGTAGAAATTAATTCTTGTCCCTCGGAATGAATTTATTATTCAAATATTTTGCCAGCTAATTCATTCCGTTGAATTAAAAAGATTAGTAACGGGAATTATTTCGGAGTGCAGAACGTATTTTAATTGTTTGCAAATGGTGTGGAAATTCGCGAAAAGAGGTCTACAGATTATGTTGTGCACCTAAAACGGATTTGTATAAATCATTTGCGGACAGTCTCGACGAATAATGTACGAGGAGTGTATAATTTATCAAAGAAGTTATCCTTGGGAATCGTCTCCTAATCTCGGTAGCCAGTCTTCAGGGTGGGAAAGAGGAGCGAAGGGTAGAAACAATCCTGTCCGCGCTTTCGGACGCAGCAAATGGATGATCCATCGTTGGACATGCCTCTAGGGTTTACTAGTCTCGTCACCCCATCGGTCGGGTCCTCGAGTATAATTTATCCCGTTATGCTAATCGGGACGATTTGTCTAAATTAAAAGGCACTCCATGTTGATCCGCGGTCACGTACGCCCCCATTTTCGTCCACCCGACCCTCTGTCACTTCTACCACCATCGTCAACACCGTTATTACTGTATCAGCGCAGTTTACTTCGAAAGCCTGATACCTTTTTACACGTTCCCAATAATTGAAAGAATATTTTCACCGACCAGTACCAATTGTTGCGACAAATTCAAAATTTTCCTCTGATCCTTTACGGACCAATCCTGATAGTAGACTTTTATACAAAATAAAAATTGTCTGCATTAGTTGCTAGATACAAGAGCTGTATGAACATTGCCTATCTGAATAATTTTATCCACTTTTTTACTAATTTTTATCGTGCATCCACAGTCCAGTGGTTACAAATTATAAGGCTGCTTTAAGTTAATTATTACGTGATTCAAATAATTTGCGAAATAAAAATTTTTTGCTCCAATTGCAACAGACTGGAGCGAAATAAAAATTAATTTTCTTTCTCAATATGTTTAATAGGTTGAACATAATATAACAGTGTTTTGAAATTCTTCTGTTATTACTGGTTTAAATTGTACCTACCCATTTCTGTCATAAATTCATAAAATCTTGCTGTTTAATTAACACATGGATTAAATTGGAACGTAAAATTTCCGAATAAAATATTTTTCTGATATTTTCTGATGGAAAAATAATCGGACGAAAGGCAGAATTTTGTATATTAGCATTCATTGCTCGAGCATAAGTTTGTTCCGCCGAACTCGAGGTATAGATCAAAGATATCGTTCGGGGAGGCAACCAGTGCCTTCCATCATTATTTCAGTGTTACGTGGACAGGCCGGACACTCGGATCTTCCTCCCTCGAGGGATGATGCCCGTGTTATCGCGTCCAAATCCCGCGGATGATGAGACTTTAGTTTATTGTACGTGCGGACAAAAGAAAACACCAATATTTCGATGTTGCGAGGGTGTGCGGCCTGGTAGGGAGAATAGGTGGAAAGAGGTTAACTCGATGTCCACGGATTTGTTTTGTCTTCCTGCGGGAGCATCTTGGGAATCGAAGCGATCACGCTGGCCTAAAATCCCAGTCCGTACGAGACTCGCCTGCGAAATGAGATTTTCTTCGGAAAAAAACGGATACATCGCTCTGTCCAAGAAAAGAAATCGTTCGGTCACAATCTTCGTTCGACGACTGTTTCGTCTGTTTCCGGAAATTTCAGTTTACACTTTGAATAATACTGTCATTCTTGTTATGGAAATTTTTCAAAAATGTCAGAATACAAATTTTTGGCGAGCTACGATACAGGTGATTTTATTTTTAATTTGCAGGAAACAATCAAATTTGATGTAACTTTTCTTTCTTTTTTTTATAGAAATAGAGAAAATTTGTCGGTTTAATACCGATTGCAAATTGCGCTTATGACAAAAATGCCTGGGTGAAATGCGAAACACGAACAACATTAGATGAATTTAAGAGCAATATTGTTTGCAACTTATTAAAATTATTGCGACATAAAATAATGTTTTTATTAAATACTTGTTTCTTGCGTGTATTTTGCAGAAAGATCTACAATGTAATAATTATTAATTCAGTGATTAGTTAATTTGAATGTACTTTATAATTTATAACTATTTGGAAGCTGAAAAGATGAAAATTAAATGCATCCTACATATGAACTAAACAAATTGCAATGTTGGAATATTGTAAAACGTTAAAAGAGTGATTCGATTTTGTTAAATGGCTATAATTTTGCAAGATTTTTACGATACTTGAGAATTCAAAATGCGATTAGAATTGATTCGAATAGTTGATTCAACGAAAGGGGAACAATTTTCTGAACCGGTCATTTCTCATCCCGAACACGGCTGTCCAGGAAGACTGGGACGTTGATGACTATGATGATGATGATGCTACTGTTACCGTAGCCAATACTGCCGGTGTGTTGCTGTCGTTGCTGTTGCGAGCCAGCGCAAGAGAGGCTGCAAATGCGGGAGTGCTAATATCCAATCACGTCGCTTCCTCCGGCACGATACGTTCGATCGGCTAATTTTCCATAATTAATCCACGATAAAGTCGTCACCGTTCGACAGCGTGCAGCCAATGTCGCTCGTGGTTGGCTTTTCAGGGATCCGGCGATCTTCCGTTTATGGATTCGCCTAATTTTTCACCGAAACAACCACGTTCGCTGTCATTTTACATAGTTTTTGTTGGTGTGCACAGTGGGCGATCGGATCAATAGATCCTGGCAACGAAAAATATTAAATAAATACGTTCGGTTGAAATATAAACGTGTTCTGATTTTTTGGCAAAACAACAATTTTCCATGCGAATTTTAAGAAGCAGAAATCAAACGAACTTCTCCTTTTAACAATTTTGGTAAGTCGAACATAGGGTATCAATAATTTCTTCGTATGTCTTTACTCTTCCGTATTTCACCTATACATTTTTATTTTCAAGATTATTCATTTTATTACAAGAATGTAGTAGGTGCCATTTAAAACAGCAGAAGGGTTGAAATAAATTAAAAATGTCTGTGTACTATCTTCAAGTGAAATTACTAGAGCAAAGAAGAAATTTTTAAATTTCAAAAAATGGTAAACAAATTTTTATTTTGCATAAAGGTCCTGAGTTCGGTT
The DNA here is from genome assembly GCA_916610255.1 of Lasioglossum lativentre. Taxonomy (NCBI): domain Eukaryota; kingdom Metazoa; phylum Arthropoda; class Insecta; order Hymenoptera; family Halictidae; genus Lasioglossum; species Lasioglossum lativentre. The sequence goes on along the minus strand of OU744355.1, from coordinate 8,389,821 downwards.
ATTATACATCCGTATAACTTTAACTAACAAGATTAAGAAGAAAAAAAGTTGCTTTAACCCTCGGACGGCGGACAATTTTTGTGACTATATAATTGATGATGTTTAAGACCATGCACTACTTTATTTAGTAATTTTTTAAATCATCTTTTACTTCTTACAAACGCGTTAATCTTTCTATTGTTCTTAATGCAGTTCATTTAATTAGTTCCCCAGAATCTGAACAATTGAATGACGATTTTGATACTCTGGATCAAATTGGACCCAGGCTCCGGAGGGTTAATAATTCGAGAACGCAGCAGGGACATTAAAAGCAAGCAAACCGAAAATAATCGTCCGAAAAGATTGTAAAACCGAAAATTTGTATAATTCGGCGAGATCTCCGATTTTCGTTCCCCGAATTGTCCAATTAAAAAAGGAACGGCGCGTAAAGTTTTAACAGCCTAATTACAACGCTCATGCAGCTGTCTTTGATTTCTTTGAAAATATAAACGCGCGATTCGATGTCGTAAATTAACATTGTAGTAAAGTCCCTGGGAATCGTAACAGTTTACAACTTCGGGTTTCATAAAACCGAATGTATTAAGTATTAAGATATATCCCGGGGCCAGACTGACGAGAGTTACGCAGTAATTCACGTTGAAAGTAATGCGGTGGAATGATCGCGAAAGGAATAGGATCATCGGGCGAGCAGAGCTTATGTGAAATGCAGATTATATCGGGGGTGACGAATCGAATCGGCGAGTGGCAGCCCCCGACGAACGGAGCCTTAAGGAAATTAACATTCATCGAGGTGTTGAAGCCGCGAAAAGAAACCGGCAAAACCGAAACGCGAGTAAAAGATTGCGGTTTCGGTTCGCTCGGGAGCTGCCCCCGGGATCCGCGGCTCCGGGAAAAAAAGGGAGAACGACGAATCCCGAGCTGCTGATGCGAAGAATGCTGGTTAATCCGCAGACTTATGCCTCGGTAAAATGGTCAGATTTATATGGCTTAGTAGCGTAAAAGCTACTGGATACACAAGCTGCGCCACTTAACAGAACCGTCGCGGATCATTTCCGAACTATGTCCTCCCCCGAGAAACAAATTTCACCCAAAATTTGTGGCTTTTTAAGCAGAAAAACCTCGACATAATCCAATTAGCATAGAGGAAATTTGCCAAACGTGCGGAGGTTTTTTGAAATCAGAGTTGGGCAAAATTTCTAAATAAAAACATCTACATACAAATTTCGGATAACGAATAAAAAATAAAAAAATTTTTATTCATTGTTCGATGGTTCGAATATAAAAAGTATCTTTATTCGACGAGCATCGAATAAATAATTATATTCGACGAGAATTTATCCGACGAATAAAGATAATTTTTTTTATACCAAGTGGCTTTATTCGAACTTTGAAAAATTTTTCATCTTTTATCTGTATCTTTTATTCGGAGGTTTCGAATAAATCTTTCCACACCACTGCCAACTCTAATAAACGCGAACCATCGAATAATGAATAAAAATTTGTTTTATTTTTTATTCGTTATTCGAAATTTTATTTAGATGAAAATTTTGCCCATATCTGTTAATCATAGATCTTACATACGTAGAAGAAAATGTTAACATTTTGCATTTATTGCCTCCAAATTAGGTATTAGATTTTCTTTTTTATTTATTGTTAAATAACCAAAACCCCGCAATCTCTCCACAGTGGGAACATGGTGTCCCTAATATGGGGAGGTAAGTGCTCGCGATTTAGGATAATTTTCTATAATGACATTATAGAAATAATTTCTAGCAATTTGATGAAAATAAATAAAAATAAGGATAAAATGAAAAAGACGATGTTTATTAATGAGAACGTATCATAAACGCCTAAAGACCCGCAATTTGTTAATTAATTCCTCCCACTACATATGCAAAATTTTTATAATAATATCGTCGACAAAATGAGCCGTGTCTGATTTATATATCCGGGGAGCGACTCGCACGTTCGAGAATATATGTATCTGTTTCAATTAATTTTTTATTAATTCGCGATACCAGTAATGCAAGAGGTACGCGTGAGGAGGTGATTAATATTCGAGTAACGCAATAAATGTTTCCAATATGCGTGCGCTGCGGAGAGTACAGGTCAAAGTTTCTCCATTTTGTTTACGGGAACGTCACCGATTTTACTGCAGTGATTGCAGTTAAATAGTCGTGTTACGATCGGACGTGGTAATTGATTTGCGTGACATTGCGCCTGTACTGTCGTAAGGATAACGATGATTTAGTAAAAAAATAACCGATCTGTCACACAGACTGTTTTGTAACCAGATTGCCCGGAGACAAATAGAAAATAATATAAACGACTATAAACACGGAAACTTTAGATTGGAAAATTAATGACTTCGAAGACGTTCATCCCCCAACCAACCCCTATTTTCCGATCAGGAGAATTGACTCGAATCGAGGGGAACAAGTTACCCCCTCTCTGCCAGTATCGGATTAGTCACGTGACGTCATGCACGTCAGAAACGGAACGCGTCACGTGACCAGGCCGTGGCGGAAGGGGAAAGGGTAGAGTGGAAGACAAGTAGACTGCGGATTTTTATGTAAAATAAAAATTGTTTGCGACAATACTAAGAACCAGAAGTCGAACAGAAATTCCCTCAAATGATTTTAATAAGCTGAAACAAATACATTAAATTGTTCTAATCTGGCTATTACTTCAAATTGCATTTACTCATTTTTCTAGTCGATGCATTAATTCTGTGCGCTAAATCAATTATACAAAATCAACAAAATCCTGTTATACACGTGTTCAGGAACTGCATCGAAATGCAATGGAAGTTGATTTTTTGAAGGTTCGAAACCAAAGTTAATAAATTGTGGTGTATTAATTGTATTAATTTTGAGAGAAGTGCGTCGTGTAAATTCTTGGGGAAGGTACGGTGGTTTCAATTATTCTTTCGAAATAAACTGTGTACTTGCTATTCCTCGTGCCCTTGGCACAAGTTCTGAGGGATTTAGGCGACGAGCTGTAGCGTTGGGAGGCGGATAGGAGGTGAGAGAGAAGATACAGGTTTCCTGGGGACGGCTGATGAGGTATTGATGATAGGATCGCGTCAACACCAGCTGAGCCAATTACACGCCTAAATCTCTACTCGCCTCCCTCCTCTTCTATCCAACGTCTCTCCTCCTATTCTCTTCCGCGAACACATGTCTCCTTTCCATGACCAGAATCCCATTCAATTTTTCTGTCCTCCGCACGCAACAACTTTTCAGAAAACCCACAAAGCCAACCTCCGCTCTGAATTTTATCATTTCACCAGAACGCCCTTATCGTGTCAGTGAAAACTGCAAACGAACATTTAATATTAAAACATCTGAATATTTCATTGATTTTTTTGTTGGATAGTTATTACTAGACTCCGGATTTTATGCATTTATAACAAATTAGGAAACTTTAAGAGTATTAATATATTATTTTCACTATATTAAAATTATTAGTGAAACATATAAATTTCTATTTAGCTCCTGTGTCTTGCAATTGATGCACAAACTTTTTATTTTGCATAAAGATCCGTAGTCTAGTTGTTACATTCCAGTTATTTATGTACAAATTTTAGATTCTTCACAAACTAATTTTTGGAAAAGTATGGCATACTACAATTCAGTAGATTTTTATGTAATTATAGTTTATAAAACTATCTCGAACGTGTAGATTATTTGTTATCTCGAGATAGTACATGAAACAGTAGAAATTATTACAGGAAATAAAATTCTACTGAACTCCAATTTATCTAAATTGTATATTTTCTGAAAACGTTCCTTTACATTCTGACCGAAAGACAAGTTTCTTATACAAATGGCACCAGTTTCTAAATGAAAATGGACTAAAATAATCCATGAATAACAACGGCAGATGAAATCATAATTTATTAGAAAATATAAGAACAGGCGGAGAAAACTGCCATTCGTTAAAATAGGAAAATTGATTCGTAAGTACAAAGTACTGATATGCAAACCTCACTTACGGATGTTCTGGAGGTACAATGGGAGACAAAAGTACAAGAAATTCGAAATCCATCAATACATTGGCAATGAAAGCCATTCATGAGTATATTTTGCATTAAAAAAATAGATTAATTTAAAAAGCTTTCGTTTAATCAGTGAATTTCATGTGATATTTATTTTTTAATCAAATTGTCTTCATATTATAAAAAATTGTAAGTGACTTTTGCGAATAATTGTACCCTCTGATTTGAACTTCAAGATAATAAATTTGTGATATTCAATATATATAATTACGCAATAAAAAGTTAAAAATAAATATTTAAATAAATTAAAAATACTTCAGAAAGCAATATTCATGGTTATTATTGAGATGACAACATGATAAATTTGACGTTTTGTAACAGTTTATAATTTTTTGCTCTGCAACTGTTTAGTGAATCCTAATAAATTTTGAACATAATTAATTACATAATTTTTACTATACATATAAAAAAACTGGAGTTTCTAGTTGCGTGTTTTCAAGGTTTAAACGAGGTTTGAAGTGTAATTTTATGAATTCTCCATAAGAAGACGTGTTAAAATGTGCAAACTTCAAGTTGCTATAATTCTTAAACGGTGCAGCGAATTGAACCCAAACTTTGGTAATCGCATTAATTTAGTAAGAATTATATCTTGTCAAAATTTCAAAAATTTTCTTGCGTTTTTACATACCTCCAGAACACCCTTAAAGAATGTACACAAAAGTATCACTAGAAGTGACTAGTTAGGAATGACAATAATACCAAGTTGCAAACGTACGAATTTTCCGCACCCACTTGCGAACAATTTATGCACACTGTCACATTTTCCCGGGACTATAGGCCTATGCCGAGTATGTATGTACCTATCAACTCGGCCGAGGTGTATACGTTTCCACACTTTGTAAACCAGCACAATTCAAACCCGTCGAAGCGTTACGATTCCCTCTCTAATAACACGTGTTTCTCTTTTCTGTTGCAGGTAAGTGATCCCGTCGATCTCGAAACTGTTCGTCGTCGAAGTAGTAAAACGTCGCAGCGTTTTTCGTCGTCGACTTTATGTTTATACTTGCTGTAACCGTAAGTAGGTGGAGAATATGTCTTTCGGTGTTCCCGAGCCTAGAGAGGCGAAACGAGCCAAACGGGAGGGTGGAAGGGGGTGTGCGCATACCTTTCGCCGCAATAACAACACGCGAAATTGTGCTTCGCAAAGAAATCCGGTTTTATAAGACCGTATATCTTAAAGGTTATCGACACGGAACGATTCCATATGTTAAGTTTGCTGTATCGTAGATACGTAAGCGAAACTTCGCGAAGTCATAACGCCATTCAGATAGTCGTCGAATTTCACTACGGAGACGCACTGTTGACTGCGACTGTCCTATCTAATGACAAGTTACGACGTCTGCGCCACCGCACGATTTTTGCAACAAAATGGATCACGCCTAAGGTACGTCAGGTACACAGGTTCGCCGCGAATAACAAAAACTTGCCGCGACTTTCCAGTCCTAATTATTCGCGGGTGTGGACGGGTGAAATTGGCTTGCTACATTCCTGCGGGTATTAGGGTTGTTTTCGTTTCTTTGGGAACAATATGTTGCGCACCGTTTAATAGTTCAATTATTGCAGGCGAGTGATATTTTTATAGCCTTGTTTTGAATATCCTATATTTTTATACAGGTTGATTCACGTAATTGTAACAAGCTGTATCTTTGTTTTGGTTGAAGTTAGGATACAATGTTAGAGAGTATGGCTTCTAAAGAGCTACAAGATGCTGACACTCGTTTCTTCCTAGCTGGATGCGTAGAGGTCATGCGAAGGTCATTGACATTTTTTTAAACGGATACCTACAAATTTGTTTGTAACATCGATTCTCCTTGCTATTCCACATAAAAAAAGTACTGGGAGCATAGAAAAATTGACAGTGAACAAGATATTTAAAAAAAAATTCTGTTTTTATTATTTAGTGTATTTTATATTTCATCAGTGAACTAGATAACGCTATTATCCGAATTGGTCCAGCAATACTGGGTGGGGCAATAACTATTAGCACCTCAGATATCTTCGAAGCTATAAATTTCACAGAAATATTTGATCATATAAAATTGCACAGTACGAAGGAGGCCATCCGGTGGCGATAATAGTTTTTTTTGCAGGTGGAGGTACTTCGGACATTTGAAGGTCACCTCCATTTTTTTAAACGGATCGGTATGTTCTTGCTTCTGTATCATGATAGAGGATCTTGAAACGAGTTCAACGACCTATTGCATAAGGTCATTGAAGGTCATAGAAAGTAGAGAAAGGCGATAATACTTACGGTTTTGGTAGTAAATGAAACATACAGATAGTGTACAAAGTGTACAAAGAAGTACCAACTACACCTTACGACGTACAACAGCGAATTATTGCAGCCTGTTGCAAGTCAATCAATCGTAAAAAGAATCCAATGTTGCATTGACAGTGATGGTCATCATTTCGAACACCTACTATAAAAGTATGTTTCATTTACTACCAAAACCGTAAGTATTATCGCCTTTCTCTACTTTCCATGACCTTCAATGACCTTATGTGATAGGTCGTTGAACTCGTTTTAAGATGCTCTATCATGATACGGAAGCAAAAACATAACGATCCATTTAAAAAAATGGCTGTGACCTTCAAATGTCCGAAGTACCTCCACCTGCAAAAAATCTATTATCGCCACCGGACGGCCCCTTTCTTACTGTGCAATTTTATATTAGCAAATATTTCTGTGTAACTTATAGTTTCGAAGATATCTGAGGTGCTAATAGTTATTGCCCCACCCGGTATATTTTCGGTAACGATTTTGAAAACTGAATTTCTAGAAAAAAAAATAGAAATCCACGTCGTAATATTAAAAAAAGTTATCGTCTTTTAAAGAGTGTCGGAATATATTAATGCGAGTGACTGTACGTTATTCGCCAAGTATTTTGGCCTAGGCAAAGGTGAGGGAACGGAAGAGAACGATACAGAACGGAACCGGGCGAGCAGAAGAAGGCTATTTGTCCCGGAGTCTCGCGTTGCCGCTGCTGAATAACAAAGTGGTAGGAAATAACAAACGCGTCGGTACATTGAAATAGCCGTCGAGGCCGTATCTCACGGTCCTGGACCGTGGAAGAAGGGTGTCGAGGAGAGGCTCTCTGGGGCGAGGGAGGAAACACCATCGACGGGGAACCAGCGTAGAACAGAGAGAACAGAGAGACACGGCTTATCCATGGGAATGGAGGACGCGGAAAGCTGCTCGTGGAAGATGCTCGTCGACGCTCCTTCTCTCGCGAAATCGCCTCCCAAATCTCGCGTGAAAATTACCCTATTGTGTCTGGGTCGGCACTCCACCCCCGGTTGCGAACCCCGTATTTCATCCCCCGGGTTACATAATCGGCTTTTTGTTTCACCTTTTTATCCCCACCTCTCTCAGAACCGAACCCCGAACCAGGCTCGGGTCCGGCGTTTTCCCTCTCACCTTTTTTCCCGTAAACCACGCGAACCAAAGGACGGAGAAAAAGTGGCCTCTGGATATCGTAAACCTCCACCCCCGCAACCGTGGACACGCTCGATTTGTTTCTGAGCACCTCTTCGCGGTTCGCCGCTGGACCCGGGTCTTCCAAATCGACCGAGTTCACACTCTTATCCTCCTCCTCCTTCTTCTTCTTCTTCTTCTTCTTCTTTTTCGGGTCGTAGAGTCCTCTTGATCTTTCGACTACCGCTTGCCCCGCCTTCATTTGCCCCATCATCGCAGATGACTAGTTCTCGTTATTTGACGAGGTCTCTGACAATTTTTGCATTTTTTAAATTGGTAATTATGCATTAGGAAGGAAAAGGAAAGGAAGCGTTTCCTCCTAGGCCCGCTGGTGTCATCGTATCAAGACTTGTCTCCCCACTCTACCTTCCCCCTCTATGACGCTGTTCCCCCACGCTTCCGCCGTGGCCTGGTCACGTGACGCGTTTCGTCTCTGTCATGCGTGTATCCGGTACTGGCAGAGAGAGGGTAACTGTTTCCCCTCAATTGGTGCTCCCTCCCCTCATCTGACGACACTTCTCCCTAGAGGACTCTTCGATAAAGCTATCTAATATTTTCCCCAGCTGTCTTCAAATTTTAAAAATTAAACAATAATTCATGAAAACTCTGTATTAAATTCTGCAATAAATTTTTAAATATTCCTCGGTTGTCGGTACGATTTGCAGACGTCATCCCCGACGGGTTCTAAACACAGATAGAATCGAACTCTTTTGATTTCACAAGAAAAATATATTTTTATTTTATCCGGGAATTAAATAATGTTCAGAATCTGAACATTGCTAGTGAAAAAGGTATTTTGCTTTTATCAGTCAGACCTTTTCAAGTCGATGCTACATTTCATAAATTCTTCGCGATTGATATGATACTTTATAACAAATGTGTATGCAGCAAGTATCTTTTTCTAATTAATCCCTGTTAACAATCGCTGGGCGGATCAAACTGTTTTATCGCTCTTTTGCTCATTTCTCTTTCAGTTGTTACGTGGAAATATGGAAAAAAAATACACGAACGTACACGAGGATACACATGGTTAGGTATATATATATATATGTATGAGCAGGATTATAGGTAGTTATGTACACGTTGAATAGTAGCCAGATATCATCACAGGTTATCAGTACGGAATTGCAGAAGGGGGCGAATGTTGATGCGGTGGTAGAACGAGAGAGATAAGAGCACCAGGCGAGAGTGGGATGACTGAATGACTGTTTGAAAGATCGACGTGGACCGTATGCTGTTTACATGTTTATAGTGCAACGATGACAAATTCATTTCCACCCCTGCGTTTGTACTGCGATGCGAAATCGGCAGGGAAACAAGGATTTGTCCTGTGTGTTTGTTGTGATCTGTTACGTCTGTAATCGATTACTTGAAAAAAAACAAAAGAATCTTTATTTTAACCCGTTGACATACAATTTATTATTTAAACTATCATTTGCGTAAGCTTAACAATGAATTTTCCTATAAATTCAAACAGATATGTGGAATGATAATATTTGTTGGTAATATCGAACAATATTATTTATTACGTATACGCGCAACATAATTTAATTTATAAAAGATGTAAATATTTCACTGATATTTCTTGCAAAAATTATGAGTTTACAAAAACATCATTTTATTGAAAATAGTTTTTTATGACTTCAGTAACTTGAATAGATGGAAAATGTGATATTAATTTTAAGTTGAACTACAAGAATATTTTGTTTTGTCTACACAATTTTAATATTATTTAACTGTTGAAAAAGTATGTTTATTCTTTTTAGAAAACTTTACAGTAACGATTCATTTATTACAGAGGTATTATAAAAATTGTAGATAGTGTCAATCGGCGATGCGATGCTAAAGTTTAATCACGAAATTCGTGATTTTAAATTTGAATAATCATTGGTGCGTTTGAAGTCAAATTCGAAATTGTGAAAACCTGATGGGCTCGAGTATGAATCACACTTTGAAAGTATGCGAAGCAGTCGTCCGTGTAACCACAACATTGACAGTAAGTACTCGATGTAAAGTCGAGCCAAATTTCACCAACTCATGATTCAATTAAAAAGCTTTTGCACATACCGATCAGTATGTTCAACGCTCTCTCATCGAAGCAGTTTAGTCCTCGATTCGAGACCCCTTCTCATGTTTCGCTATTGAAATCACCCTCTCTAACATTTCGCATTTGTGATCGACATATTAAATCACGACCACTATTTCAAATAACCCGCTTCAAAAAGATAGCAATTGAGGAAATCCATTTTATAAATCCCATCGACTCCGAAAATATAATATCAATCCTAAATATGATTCTCTTACCATTTCCCTTATTCAATCTATACAATAATTATTGCAGGTCTTTAAAAATTTATAAAATATCCAAATTGGGAGTTTCTTCTAATAAATTTAAGTAAATTGAATATAATATCAATACAATCTTGTTATTGTTCTCGTTAACTAATTTTTGTTATAAATACATAAAATCTGCAATCTAATATTTATATATTAATTACTGCCATGTAGGACAACGTGCAATTAATTTATAAAAAGTGAAAAGTAAGGGGTTTTGGTAACTGTTATTAAAAATATTGCTAGTTAAACTATCATAGTTTATAAAAATGGACTAATGGTTACCAAACTTTTGGCAGATAGTATATGTATACTCATTAATTATGAAATTGTCATTTTATCATTATATTGTTTTAACATTTAAATGGCTAAAGATGTGCAAAATATACATATACTTCAAATCAATGAAAAAGTGATTGGATAGTTTCAGTTTCGTGATAAACTCTACATTCATCAGCGAATGCAATTAATAATTTATAAATCCTTTGTCGAATAAAATGATTTATCCAACCTTGTGCAAATTCGTCCCATTGTTAAATGAAATCACAAAAATTTTTTGTCCGCGATCCTTTTTGCTCGATTGTCCAATTACACAAACGTATTCATCAGAATTTGTCCATTGACTTCCGAGGCCCAAACGTTTAATCGAAGATAATACATTATCTGGCAATATATTGAGATATGTAGAGTGGTCCATAGTACCCTAAATAAACGATAAATTTCCCGCTCCTGACGCCGCAATCGCACCCCAAACCATTATATGTATGCCCTCCGTCGTCGTGCTTAACGGATATACAAAATTCAATGGGTACACGTAGACTTTTCTGACCAACTGTGTATGTCCACTTTAATAAGTGTACACTTGTCCTAACATTTTGCAACTCTTTCTGCACATTTACTCCCTTTTTCGACCAGTTTATTCCACTTCAACCCTCATATATCATCAGCCGTACAATTTTCTATTACGTTTGAAGTTATATGATCTCATTTTATACGGCAATATTATGTATATTTGACTGTTTACGTGTATTTTGTATGTCAAATCTTTAGCCATTTTCTTTTTTCCCCTTTTAGTTACAAAAGTGTAGATACATCATTGTAAAATATAAGTTTCAAATGCGAAATTAAAATTAATAGTTTCATCTATTTTTACCATTGACATAAATACTGTTTTTAATGTGCCCCAAATTCAGTAATTATTAAATGCATAATTCTTGAGTTTTTATACTATGCATAACAAAATATGCCTCAAAATCAGTAATTATTAAATGCATAATTCTTGAGTGTTTATACTATGCATAACAAAAATATGATTCATGTAAAACTTAAAATGTGCAGGTGTAAAACTTATGTTTAAAATGTGAACACAACTTAAAATGAATAGCTGAATAATGTCTATAGTTACCATTTAAATAATTACTGTTGTTAATAAACTTCAAATGTAGTAAATATTAGATAATTCTTGAACTTTTACAAAAACTTATAGAAAATTTATCAGATATTCATACTTAATATTCAATAGCTAGATTGATGTCGATATTATCTAAGCTAGTATAAGGAGAATTAATTTCTTCGTTCAAGCACATACAGTTATAAAAATTGTGAAAAATCCAGATAAATTCAGCCTTATAATTTTAATAAAACAACGTATATCAGTCACATTTCGTGCTAGGTACGGCCAGTGTTAAACGTACAGTGACTCCCATTAATATTCGGAAGCTCTTAAAAAACGATAACTTTTTTGATATTCCACCATACGATTTGAACTTTGTTGAGAAGTTAGAGCAATTAATATACTACATGGTGAGAAAAGAAATTTTTGAAAAAATTGCAATTGGTCGGAATTGTAGAGAAAATACTAATAATTGCATTTTACAACTCTTTTATGTGGGTCTATATTGAAAATTTTAAAAATATGTTTTGTTGATCTGTGTCAATTATATCCATTGTAAAAGTTTCATCGAAATCGGTTGATGTGGGACAAAACGACGGGCATCGAAAGATATATGAATCCTTAGATTTATTGCACTTAGATGCCGAAAATCGTGAAAAATTGCAATTTCTACCATCTTTAAACGTTTGTAGCCCATTGCAATGTTGACCGATTTTAATGAAATTTTCAGAATATGTTTAAGTGATACAGATCTCCGAAACGTGTTTTCTACATTTTCAATACGAGCCCACATAAAAAAGTTGTAAAACATAACTTTTAGTATTTTCTCTGCAATTCCGACCAATTGCAATTTTTTCAAAAATTTATTTTCAAGTTACGTAACAAAACCGATTGTTCTAACATCTCAAAAAAATTCAAGTTGTATGGTCGAACATTAATAAAGTTATCGTCTTTTTAAGAGTGTCCGAATATTAGTGTGAGTCACTGTACGTATTGCAGAAGCAACTTTTTGGGACAATCGAATAAAAGCATACAATTTAAATATATTTTCTTCTCACGTAGAGATCAAGGAAAAAATGTGAAATATATCGAAATTATTCTTTATTATTATACATATTAGTAGTATAGGTATACGTCGCACACGATGTTTTACGAAAAAAGTAAACCTACGCTACTCTAATAGAGCTTTTGCCCAGATTGACTGTCGATGCGGTTTCAGAAAAAGTAGAATCGCGTATTCTTTTTGCGGCTGTAATCGTGGACGAGTGCAACGACCGGCACACCGTCAAATCGTTTAAAGGCCTTCGTGTAGACAAGGTTATAAAATAGAAAGGATCTGCAGCAAGAAGTGTGCTCTTACATCGTCTCTTTCATAGTTATCTCGAGTGTATACGGACGAACGGTAACTCGGTAGACGAAACGTTTGTGGTTACCTGTTGTGTTCGCTTTATTAGACCGTTACCACTGTCATCAGGAACCCGATGGCAAATGGATCTCGCTTTTGTAAATGAAATTCTCCTCCGCGTCTAACACGAAGAAATTAAATGAGAACAGGTTCTCCTCGCAGCGATGGGATCAACTTCCTCCCGTGGATTATTGAAACGTACGGCCGAGCAACTTTGTTTTTCATCGGTGTCCGATTTTTTCCTCGTTTGGAAAACCATACGCCGGTTTTTCACTGTACTGCCTGCAACTGTAGTTTACGGTAACTTCATGGTAAATGCGCTCTGGATGCACCGGAGAGAACCGTGTAATCTGGTAATTGGTCATTTGCGAAACATTTAATGTTTGTTAAAATGTTGCTATTACCAGTAAGAAAATAATTATGATTTTCTGCTGGATCTTGCTGGAACGCTCTCGCGCAGGATGCGGATTCAATTCCGAAAGAATTCGCTCTAATATTAGCGAATAAAGAACAAAACTTACGACATTGGTTAGATATTTCCGAAGACGAACATTTATTTATTTCAACGTTTGTTTCTTTAATTCGTAAATGGATATTTCTTTACTGTATTTAGTTACTACCTCCGAAGGCAATTAGTTTTAATATCGAGAGCATACGTCTTTTTAAACCTGTTCTTTTGCGTATAATGTTCAATAGAAAATTAGTTTATTCGTAACGATGTTTTTATGAAACATTGATGAATATATTGGTGTCATTCTCCTGATTAAAACGTGTCCAAACACAACACAATTCGGTTCATATTTACTTGTTTAATTCACGATGCAGCAGAACCTCGATTATCCGAACTGTGGAGTGCTGTAGTATTAGATTCAATCTTCAGTAACTTGTACAAAGAATCGTGTTGCATTTGGATCATTGTAGGTTGAACTGTTTACGTTTGATAAATGGAGAATTTATACATTGGTTCGGATAATCGAGGTTCTACTGTATCGTGAATTAAACAAGTAAATATGAACCGAATTGTGTCGTGTTTGGACTCGTTTAATCAGAAAAATCTGAAGAATGTGTTCATGAAAGTTTCATAAAGAACTCATTAGAAACAAAAGAGTTCTATCGTGAAGGTGTCTCGCCAATAGCGGTGAGAGATCAAAGAACAGCGTTGGTACACGATGTAAGTAACATTTCCGTTTCACAGTATACATATATCGGAACATATACAGTGACTCCCACTAATATTCGGGCACTCTTAAAAAGACGATAACTTTTTTAATATTCGACCATACAACTTGGATTTTTTTGAGAAGTTAGAACAATCGTTAGAAAATACTAAAAGTAATTTTTTACAAGTTATTTATGTGGGCCCATATTGAAAATGTAGAAAACACGTATCGTAGATCTGTATCAATTAAACATATTCTAAAAATTACATTAAAATCGGTCAACGTTGCAATGAGCTACAATCGTTTAAAGATGATAGAAATTGCAATTTTTCACGATTTTCGGCATCTAACTGCAATAAATCTAAGGATTCATATATCTTTCGATGCCCATCGTTTTGTCCCACATCAACCGATTTCGATGAAACTTTTACGATACATATAATTGACACAGATCAACAAAACATATTTTTTAAATTTTCAATATAGACCCACATAAAAGAGTTGTAAAATGCAACTTTTAGTATTTTCTCTACAATTCCGACCAATTGTAATTTTTGAAAAATTTTTTTCCACATCATGTAGTATATTAATTGCTCTAACTTCTCAACAAAGTTCAAATCGTACGGTGCAATATCAAAAAAGTTATCGTTTTGTTAAGAGCGTCTGAATATTAATGGGAGTCACTGTACGTTTAACACTGACCGTACCGAGCACAAAATGTGACTGATATACGTTGTTTTATTAAAATTATAAGGCTGAAATTATCTGGATTTTTCACAATTTTTATAATTGTATGTGCTTGAACGAAGAAATTAATTTTCCTTATACTAGCATAGATAATATCGACATCAATCTAGCTGTTGAATATTAAGTATGAATATCTGATCAATTTTCTATAAACCGTATTTTTGTAAAAGTTCAAGAATTATTTAATATTTACTACATTTGAAGTGCATTAACAACAGTAATTATTTAAATGGTAAATATACACATTATTGAGCTATTCATATTAAGTTGTGTTCACATTTTAAACATAAGTTTTACACCTGCACATTTTAAGTTTCACATGAATCATTTTTGAAGAAATTTCTTTTCACATCAAGTAGTAAATTAATTGCTCTAACTTCTCAAAGAAGTTCAATTCGTATGGTGCAATATCAAAAAAGTTATCGTTTTGTTAAGAGCGTCCGAATATTAATGGGAGTCAATAAAGTAGTTTATATCGATCGTATTATTGCTTAAAACAATTAATATATGATTTCGGCGCTACGGCGCTTATGTTGTTCTATTTGAATTTACCGCCTGTGTATCGATCTATATAACCTAGATCTCTGCCCAAAACTATCAGTGTCGTGCAGGCAAACATGGTGAACACATGTGTTCACGAGTCTCACGACTCTCAATTTGTAATTAATCACACCTAAGCAAGTGAGTAATTAAAATTTGTTTTCCCTTACATTTAAATATACAATAGTGCTATTGTGAGTATTGTATCTTATTTTGGTTTCTAAAAATTCTTTTTGCATTTTCTTACAGACGCAATTTAAAAAAATTATCTTGAAAATGGTGCAAATTAGCACCGAAACGTCGATTTCTTTTTGACTATTAGCAAAACTGCTTTATGATTAATTTACTTTAGTTTTCTAATGATCGAACCGTAGCGCCGAAATCATATATTAATTGTTTTAATTAATGGGAGTCACTGTACATACATATATATATATATAACGAAGGTTCTACCGTAATGCTTTTCCATCCGGGAATAATTTTCACGACCGATGGCTCGTTTATTCGATTAAATCCTTTCGGGCAGGGGTCGGTCGGCAATAAAGAAGTAGAAAAATGTAACCGGGCAATAAAACGTGTTTGGGATTTGTACGCGATTTGCTCGAAAGCCGAGGAGATTGGGTCTACACCATCGCTAGGCGGTAGATTTTTCGTCTATTCCCGGTCATAATCAAGACCGGCACCTTTCAGTGTCTCTAAATCGAGTCGTTGGTAGAAATCTTTACAAGCAAGGTTATAAAATTTCGAGGGACTTTAAAGATAGAGGCTCTCTGCAGGGGCTGCAGGGGCTGCAGGGCGAGGTGCAGTCGAGGTTCTCTTTCACGTATTGTACGGCAAACTGCGATCAAGCTGCGTGCTTCTACAGAGACTGGTGTGTATGGAGGCTCCGAGTGACGTCTCTTTCTCTTCGAACCAGCCATCTTGGAACACTCTACGGGTTTTCTCCTTTTATCATTTTTATTAGACTCCGTTCGCTATCGTCATTGAAGTCCGGCAGGGGTTTATGGTTACAGTGCTATTCAGTAGGCAGGAAATGCCACGATGAAATTCTGCTGTTCGCGGCTGCGGGAACTCTTTCACGCGTGAACATTCAATTGGCATCATAAATTACTCGTGAGACTGCTCTCCCCGCCATATCGCGAAATACCAAAAGCTGTGAAACGTTTCGAACCACCGACCGGGAATTCGGGTGAAAGATCCTCGAGGATGCGCGTTTTGTTGGCCCTAACCCGTTGACAACCGTACTCGACCGACGCGATTGTTCGTGCTGATTTAAAAATCAACTTTTAGGGGCTCTTTCTATTCGGAGCTGTCAATTTTCGACAATTTATGATATCAGGAATGGTTAGGTTATTATAGTGCTTCAAAATTTTGTATGCTTGTTTGGCTGTACTTCAGAATAACACTGTTACTTTCGTGCAACTATTTTTATTATTATTTAACCCTTAGCACTCGGATGGCGACTCTGAGGCACCACTGAAAATTGCTATGCCATTCTTGAAAATATTGTTCACGTTATTATTTTTGTTCGTATTTAATAAACTACTAGACATTTACATATTACATGAGATATTATATCAGTTTCATATGCAAAAAATGAAAAAAAAATTGTATGGAATGGAAATATTCTAGAATGGAAAAGTCTTTCGTTTTTTTTAGTACAAATAGCTCCGAGTGCAAAGGGTTAATAGTTGGCACTCGAGTGACGACTCCGCTATTAAAAATGGCTATTATTCAAAATATTTTTTACATTATGAAATCTGTTTATATTCAATACATTACATGCACGCGTTCCATATGCCTAATAGTGTTAAATACTGTTAAAAATTTGCTGATATTATTCAAAATATTTTTTACATTATTAAATTTGTTTATATTCCATACATTACATGCACGCGTTCCATATGCATAATAGTGTTAAATACAGTTAAAAATTTGCTAATATTATTCAAAACATTTTTTACATTATTAAATTTGTTTATATTCCATACATTACATGCACGAGTTCCGTATGCATAATAGTGTTAAAATAGTTCCGAGTGCAAACGATTAAATTCGTGCATAATTTTAGCAGCTTACTTTCCATGGCCACCGTTCTCAATAAAGAATTGGTCTCTTTAAATTTTGTATAAAGTGTCTTTTATTTTGTGAGCCAGAACGGCACAGAAAAACATTGTTTTAACAAAATAGCAGTGGCATATAAAAACAAAGCTGTCGTCGACATTGACAGACAAAAAGGAACAACAGAATATTTAGATCTACTTCGTGCAGGTAATTAGGGTCCGAAAGTGTGCCCGGAGTTGCACAATATAGATATAACCGTGAAGTGAGACAGGGTGACGAGTTTATGCGCGGCGACCGTAAATCCCGGGCCAGTGACGTTTATATTCGTCAAACCGAACAATACCGGACGTAAATAACTTAACTGCGAACTTGAGTCGGTTCGGAGGTTTTGGCCGAACCGAACCGTCCGCGAAACCGTTTCACCTTGTACGGACTCGGAACTCGCGTTGCGACAGAAAACGCCCGTAAACACCTAGCCCGTTTGCTGTAAATCATTGTTACTGCCTCCAGCTGATTGCTTTTAGGATGATTTAGCTCGACACACATGTGGTCCCTCCTTTTCGGCGACCGCCTTGTTACAGCAAACGCACTCATACTTCTCGCTAATCGGGTCGTAATATTAATTATTATGTCTCACTTATACCGCCCTCGATTTATGATCATTAGACAGCGGATATTTATGCATTTATGGATAAATATAAGTAGGTAAATCAGTAAAAACATCATAGAAAGTCGGGTGTTTTATAATAGTATGTACAGTGACTCTCCCATTAACCCTTAGCGGTCGGAGCTATTTTAAATAAAAAACGAAAGATTTTTCCATTCCAGAATATTTTCTTTCTATACAATTTTTTTTTTCATTTTTTGCATATGAAACTGATTTAATATCTCATTTAATATGTAATTGTCTAGTAATTTATTAAATACGAACTAAAATAATAATGTGAACAATATGTTTAAAAATGGCATAGCAATTTTCAGTGGCGCCTCAGAGTCGCCATCCGAGTGCTAAGGGTTAATATTCGAACGCTCTTAAAAAAAACGATAACTTTTTTCATATTGCACCATACGATTTGAACTTTTTTGAGAAGTTAGAGCAATTAATATACTACATGATGTGAATAGAAATTTTTTCAAATATTGCAATTCGTCGGAATTGTAGAGGATATATTAAAAGTTGCTTTTTACAACTTTTTTGTGTGTGTCTATATTGAAAATTTTTAAAAATACGTTTTGTAGATCTCTGTCAATTATATGCATTGTAAAAATTTCATCGAAATCGGTTGATGTGGGATAAAACGACAGGCATTGAAAGATATATGAATCTTTAGATTTATTGCAGTTAGAGGCCGAAAATCGTGAAAAATTGCAATTTCTACCATCTTTAAACGTTTGTAGCTCATTGCAACGTTGACCGATTTTAATGAAATTTTTAGAATATGTTTAATTGATACAGATCTACGATACGTGTTTTCTACATTTCCAATATGAGCCCACGTAAAAAAGTTGTAAAACATAACTTTTAGCATTTTCTCTGCAATTCCGACCAATTGCAATTTTTTCAAAATTTTATTTTCAAGTTACGTAACAAAATCGATTGTTCTAACTTCTCAAAAAAATCCAAGTTGTATGGTCGAATATTTAAAATGTTATCTTCTTTTTACGAGTGTTGGAATATTAGTGGGAGTTACTGTAGTTCTAGATGACAGAATTTTTATGCAATTATCTTCGTTACTATTAAGTTATTTATTATCGTTCCTACAGGATATCAGTTTTTGTGGCTGCCAGGATATGTGTATAATGAATCAGTGTCCCAGATTAAGACTATTCCCCCACGCTTCTGCCACGGCTCTTTCACGTGACACATGTGTCACAATGTCACGTGACTATTCCGGTAATGATAGAGAGAGGGTAACTGTATTCCTCTGATCTGGCGACACTGTAATGAATTGACCGATTTTCTTCAAAGTTTACACACATATAAAATCCCTACATTGCAGATTTTTATGCATTCTTTAAATATGCGAACTTATAAAATTAAAAAACGTGTATAGAAACAAAAATGAATGATACTTCTATTTTCAATAGAAGGAGTCATCCAATGAATGAAAGAAATTGCTCCTTCATTTTATTTATCGTAATATAAAATATGAAAAAATTGTAATAAACATCCGTTTTCATCTATAATTTTTCAAAGTCTCCGAAAGCCAGCCATAAATTTTTATTTTATTGTGCTAGGTCTTTCAGTATTCAAATTTTGCAATCCTCGATTCAAGTTGATTGGATTGCCAAAAATGTGCTGTCGTAAAAATATAATCAAAATGGTTACTGCTCATTTTATACCGCTAAATTCGATCGAATGCAGCGCAGCATGAGTGAAAGAATGTTCACTTTTTCAAGAATTATTACGTTAATATATCGTCACTGTAATTCGCAAATTTTTATTAAATAAAAGCAACGGAAAGGTGGAACATTGGCCATTTTTCAGAGAATGAAGAAAGTAAAACCATAAGACCGGAATCTAGTGATAAATGAGTTTAGTGGGTACGAAATGGGAAAGTTATTAAATCATATTTTAATGAAGCAACTGGGATACGTGTAGATTATTCAACGACAGCAGATCTAATTAACTGGAACATTGATATCTGGGATGAATATACATTGTGTACACAATACTCATCAGACAGTTTTATCTGTTTATACATTTAGACACATTATGCTATTACAATTAATTAATTACTGTATCCTTCGTATCTCGACGGTCTCGCAGAGACTAAATGTTATTGAGTTTAATAAATACTGTGGCGTCAGTGATACAGTGGTGAAATGATACATCGAATACTGTGGAAGAAAACATTTAGAAAGGAGAGAAAACGTTTATTATTTTCGACAAAATTTTCACAATAAAAATTACCAAACAACCATTTTAAAATCAGATACAAATTTTTATAGTTCGTATTTTTTAAAAAAGAAACATTTTTATTATTTTGCTTTGTAATGGGTGCAAGAAAATTTTTTAAAATAATTCGCAAGGTAGATACGGGGAGGATAAATTAATTTCGCTATTAACAGGAACTAACAAATGGAAGAACACGTTTATTATTTTCCACGCTGAAAATGTGATGGATTGAGACGAGTGCAGAAAATAAATTTAAAAAATGATACGTAGGGCAGGAAACGAGAGGGTAAGTTAATTTCGCTATTAACAGTCCTCGCCCGAACACCGTTAAATCTCGTGGACCCCAAACCGAGCCGATAACTGATTTTTCTAAGGTCGTTATTGTAATCCTCACCCCCAAGGGTACGTTGCAAATGGTGCTACTGCGAAGATTAATGTAGCACGATGAGTGTCCATGGTGATCGCTGCGAAGCCACAATCAGCCCCTTTCATGAATGAACTAAATTCTGTTTGGAGGTTATTAATTCAGCTTGCGGTTTTCTCTAATGAATGAAAAGAACAATACTCAATTCTTGGAAATAGTTTAGTTTTATATGTGAAGAAGATGGAAACTACATTAAGCCTTTGTAATACCGTGTAACATTGAAGTAACGCATATGGATTATTATTGGACTGTGGTTCTTTGTGCAAAATAAAAATATGTTCAAGTGAATTGTTATGACAGAAAATGTATTTCCTGTTTCAATAATTTTATTAAATCGAAAATAATACAGCAGTATTCTCTAATTGTTATGTCTTTATAGTTGATAATTTGATAATACTAATTATTAGCATTTCTTGCGTTTGATTTCGATTTTTCTAGAATTTTACGTTTTATTGTTTCACTTTTATTACCAACTAAAAAATGTGTGTATTGCAGTTTTACAATTCTTTTAACTCCAATGAAGTAATAAATTTTTTAAATACTCTCCAAGGTATATACCTTTTGCTGAGGATGCAAACAATTTGACTGCAGAGAAATTAAAAATAACAAATTAAAAATTCTATATTGCATTTCGACTGAGAGTTTTATAAATAGAGAGTTGAAAAATTTCAAAACACTGTTATATTACTTTCAACCTATTAAACATATCGAGGATGAAAATTAATTTTTTTTCACTCCAGTTTGTTGCAATTCAGGTAGAAAATGTTTATTATGCATAAAGATCCGCTGTCTATTTCGAACAGCGAAAGAATGTACAGCCGATAGTTTGCAATAAAATTTGCAAAACATTCATCCACTAATACTGTAATATTTGAGAAAAATGTCAAAGCAGCGACATAAAAATCCGGCTGAATAATTAACTGTATCCTGTCTACTTTTTGTAATGAACGTGTACCGTACAGAAAAGGATCTTTTCAATAACATCGAAATACTCGCCGGCAACCGCAGAGTACCGCGATATTTTATATTTCAGCAGCACAATAGAAAACAAACTCCAATTAGACCGCGTATCGAGTAACTCTCAAACGTGATGCAAACAAAAAGCACGCGAAATCGACTACAAATCGACCTGTAATGCACAATGCATCATTAACCCACCTGTCACCGGTGACGGACTCCGTTAACTTGTATGTAATATATGTGTGTTAACTTTTAAATCCTCCACGGATGGAGCAACGACCGTTTCGATGATGGCTGTTTGCATTATGTTGCAAATGTGTACCAGCAACTGCTGCAAATCACGCTTAAATAATCGCTCGGACCCACTCAACTTTCAGATAGTTACAAAACACCGTACAGTAAAAAGATACTACCCGTTGCAGTTGCACAACTGGTTCGAAGCTATTTTGTTATATTTAGCTGCGGATCTTTATGCAAAATAAAAAATATTTGTGTTGATTGCAAGACGTAGGAGCTGAATAAAAATTTCTTTCCTCCATTAATTATTTTATTAAGCTGAAACTGATAAACTGATCTCCTTAAATCTTTTTCGTATGTCCACTTCTTGAAATTGTACGTACTCAGTGTTGTCATAAATGCATAAAATCCTCTAGTTATGTCGCACATTTAGTTAATAAAAATTATAAGCATAATCTACGATGCATTGTAGTAGAAAGTTCAAGTCACTCAATTTTTTATATATTTTGCGATTGATATCCAAACAAAAATTTTAATATAAACAGTCTTAACAGGTAGGCTATACATGTTGTTTTGCAAGTTAAATTACAGGCAACCATTTATAAAACAGTTGGTTATTCAAAAACGAAAAAAAATAATTTGTATACAGCAAATTAGAAAATTATTTATTAAAATCGATTAGGATAGCGAATCACGGTGCACAAGATGGAAAATTAGTACTTTAGGGGTGAAGACTGAAAATATGTATTATATTTAATGCAAAGATAGGATATTTATTATTCTAATATTTTCTTAAAAAATTTCGACTTCTTCTATTTATTTATTATTATTGCTTTAAACCATATAAGGTTTATATCGACTTCTTCTATTTCATTTTTATGTTATCCACTCAAAATAATATGCGGTCTACGAATGTTGTAAAAACTACATTAACCCTTATAGTTCCCCAAGGTAAAAATTTACCTATTTCCTTTTTACAGATAAAATGAAATCTGAGTTGTTGACGCAAGATGCAAAGCAAAAATGGATAAAGTACTATCCTAGGATCTACGCAATTATATCTAAGGGGCGTATGATTTATAAATAATATAAAAACGTGAAATAATATCCTGTTCAAAGGTACACGAAAAATTGTAGAAAATCCTGATTATCAT
This sequence comes from Lasioglossum lativentre, assembly GCA_916610255.1. NCBI lineage: Eukaryota > Metazoa > Arthropoda > Insecta > Hymenoptera > Halictidae > Lasioglossum > Lasioglossum lativentre. Next base: position 8,366,969 of record OU744355.1, on the reverse strand, counting down.
CAGTAGATAGTCGAATAGACGTTTGATTGAACACTTTTCGCCAGGCGTGTAGTCATCAAGCCTGATTGTTTGACTAGCAGCGGACGGTTTTGCTGACGAGTCGAACGATTTTCGAGCGACTTTGAAAACCGGCAGCGGGTAATGAAAGTCTAATTGTGAGGGCGATTAGGTGTCGGAACGAAGCCCGTGGCTATCTTCGGGCATCCCGTATTGAAGATCGGACATCCGATGATCCTGTGGCCGGCGGAGATGCTGGTGTCCCGAGCCTACCGGGTCATGGAGAACCTGAACGAAGGAGAGAGAGAGAGAGCAAGCGAGAGAGAGAGAGAGAGAGAGAGAGAAGTGGCGCAGAAGGGCGGGTGGAGGGGCGGGCATCAGTCAAGGGATTAGCGGGATTAGCCCTCGAGGGGAACTTGTTAATTGCTCGGTAGGCTGCCAGTAGAGACGAGCTGGATACATGTGGGGAGGTTGGGGCACGCTCTGTCAGAAACGGAAAGGGAGACTAGGCTGAGAAAAGGCACAAATCACTGCAGAGTTACGGACTTAAGGAGGCTTACTAGCCTCCGGTCACGACGATCCTGTTGCAGTTGCACTATTCGCACTGTACTGAGCAGTCCTTGCACATTTTGCTTCAACATTTGGGGACCATGGACTCGAGACAGCCAAAGTATAAAGACAGTCATCATTTTTTGAGGATTGATAGCATATTTCATTGAATGATGCTTACTAGTAAATTGTTCTGTGTCTATTAATAGTACTAACAGAGGGTAGCCTAGTCCTTGTACATTTTGGTTGATCATTGAGAGGACATGAGCTAGAGGGAGGTAAGAAGAAGATAGGGATTGACAAAGACATACACTGCCAAAGTATTTGGACAATTTTTATTTTTGGAGGATTGATAGCATATTTCATTGAACGATGTTTATTAGTAAATTGTTCTATGTCTATTAATAGTATTAGCAGAGGGTAGCCTAGTCCTTGTACCTATTGGTTGATCATTGAGAGGACATGAGCTAGAGGGAGGTAAAAAGAAGATAGGGATTGACAAAGACATACACTGCCAAAGTATATGGACAATTTTTTTTTTGAGGATCAATGACATATTTCATTGAATGATGTTTATTAGTAGATTGTTCTGTGTCTACTAATAGCATTACCAGAGGACAGCCTGGATCTTCTACCTTCTGCTTGAACATTGAGAGGACATTAGCTACCAACAGAGAAATAGAAAAGGATAGGTAGTATATGAGAGAGACGTATGATCAGAGTCAGTGAAATATTAACCTGATTTTGTATTGTAAAACAGTTGTTCTTATCTAGAGAATACCAAGTGGAAGTTCAAGGGGACATGTCTTACAGTCGATCTGCATCGTGGGCTATTCTACTTAACCATTGCATAACGTATTATTATCACTAGACTTCGGAACTTTATGCAAAATAAAAAGTTTGTGCATCAATTGCAAGACACAAGAGCTAAATATAAATTTATATTTGTTCACTAATGATTTTAATGTAGTGAAATTAATATATTAACACTCTCAAAGTCTTTTAATTTTTCAACTGTTTTAAATTACACCTACTCATTTTTGTCATAAAATGTTTTTAACTATTGAAGGTGCAAAATCCATTGAAATAAATAGGAAGATGTCTGGAGGAAGATAGAATTGACAGAGAGACGAAAAATCAAGTAGAATAAAAGATAGAGAAGTGAAAGATACAATGGAGTAACTCTCAACCAAAAAGCACGAGAAGTGAAAGATACAATGGAGTAAAATAAAAGATATAACTGAAAAGCATCGAAAGTGAGAGATAAAGAGGGAAATGTAGATGATAGAGGGAGAAGGTGAGAGAGATTGGGAGAACATTTCGTATAATGAGATTGCACCCATCATTTCGAATTAAACGATATTTGAACGTTTTTACGTATAATTTGTTCCATATATTTCGCAACAGTGTAAACAGAGAAAACGGGATTCATTTAAACTAGCGATTGAAACTCCTTTCACGGTAAATAACGAGTTACCAATGAGTGGAACACGTCCAAACAGTTTGTGTATTATGTAACGGGCAAGAGTGCATTAGAGTTACACGTATCCGATCGTTCTGTAATCTTGGGTGGATACATTTCATAGTAAATTCAAAATCTGTGTGCGCGTTTCAATTATCGGAGATAAATTAGCAGAATTCGAAGAGAACCCCGCAATTATTAAGCAAACGATCGATTATTCAAACGTGCGTTAAGCATATCGAGGCTCTGTCCGGATAGTCGGTTTGCTCGTTTTTAAAATTGCGGTTCCATTCGATTATGCATCGATTGTGGTACTGATGAACTTTTCGAAAAACCACTTATACAAGCGTAATATTTATTTGGATATATGTATACATATATGAATTTATAAATCCTTAGTCAGATCAGATTCTAAATAATGTTTACACTTCTTTCAATAACAACCAATAAAAAAAGAAAATTGTAGATAAATCTTCTTTTGCTCTAAAATTGATCATTTTACATAATACAATTCGATAAATGATCGAAACAATACACAAAACAGCAATTAAATGGAGGACAACTCCACTGCAATTCGTTTCGCAAAATACTCGTGTAAACAATTAATTAATTGTCACATTAGTGTGAACTAGTTAGATGAAATCCTAAGTCGATCTTTTCTTACTAAAAAATTGATCATTTTACGTAATACAATTTTATAAATAATCTAAATAATTCCCAATACAATTCTCCAAATACTCATGTGAACAATTAATTAGTTGTCGCGTTAGTGTTGCATGGAACAGAATGTAGGAGGAGCGCGGCGATATTTTTTATTTTCTGTTTATCCGTAACGAGTGCGGAGGAATAATGTTCCATAAATATCGGCGTCGGCTGACACAATTTTTCCACATTGGCCTTCAACAGTTGCGACGCGTTTTTCGGGTAAGTGGCATCTCGTACGCGTAATAGCGCAATACCGGACGGACGGCCGTATATGACTAGTATAACACGCAAAGCCGCAGCCGTACATCACAGCTAAATCGCGATCCAAAAAATATACAATGCCTGACAGGGATAGTGCTCCCGTCATCGTGGCTAACAATGTGTACCACATCGCCCGGTATAAATGACAATCACTCCACGATGTAACGCTCCCTCTCTCTGTTCCCTCGTTTGCAGCTTCCACTTTTCGAGCCACCGCTTCAACCCACCCCCCATCCCCTTTCGCCCTTGCACCATAACCCACCCCCTTTGGCCAATCCCCATACCACTCGGCCTTGTGTTACCAGCATATTCGGGGAATCGCAGGAAAATGTTCTTCAAATAGGATTCCGCTCCCGCACTACAGGATCCTACTTCCTTTTTGCAAATCGCTGACCGACCAGTTTGTTTTCGAATCTTCCGAACATTTTTCGCGTCTGAATTTTTGTTCTTACTCTCCTCTAGCGTCATTTCTAAAAAAAATGAACATTGAAACAGAAAAATATTTTGTATATTTCCAACATCGTTTTAGTATTAATTTTATCAATTTTTTCATTTAGGAAAATTAAATTTCATCATATAATTATTTGCAAAAAATCTGAACCTCAACTATACGAACTTTTGGTGTGCTTTAAATTTTATTTATATTTTCCAACTAGAATAATTACAATTACAAGCAGAAGTATGAGTTTGGGTTAAATGGACCTTAGCACGAGTCCTATTATGTTCCAATTTTTCCTGGCATTTCATTTAACTTTAGTATACAAATTTACACTGCAATAATTATAGAAGTCATTCATACTCCAATTATGTTTCATTTTACCTGTTCTTCAAACAGGTACATACAATAAAGAGTAACAAATATATGAGCACAACACTTACTAGAAAACTGAACCACAATTTTTAACAATTATAATCATTTCCCATCCCACGAAAAAATACGTGTTGTTATTTAACCACAGCTGAAACAGCATGCAGAATACGTAGGTAAAAAATGGACTTTACGATACTTCCGTTACGGTATGAAGTAACAATGCTTTCGGTTTGAATTACCAGACCGTGTGTAATATCATCGAGTTCCAAAACAAAAACCAACAACAGAGTTGTTTAGTAAAACGAATATAGGTATACAGTGTCTCACGAAAGTACTCGAAAGCTTACGTTTGCAACTTTCAGTTTACAACACACAGAGGTTCAACCGAACCGTTTGCAACGATATGGTATCTATTGCAAAGTGAGAGATTCAAGATTGTGTCAGCACAATTGGGAAATAATTCAATAACGCTTTTAGCATGTCATAAATAACACAATTGAATTACCTAACTAAAAATAGATCTCCCTTTTTTAAAATAATTTTAATGGACTGAAAGTAATGAATTTCTCAAATTCTTTTGATCCTCCTACTATTTTCAATTGTACCTATTAAAATAACAAATAAAATTTGTTCGTATCAATTGCAAGAGGCAAAAGCCAAATGGAAGGGCCTTTCTTTCTTTAGTCATTCTAAGAAGTTGAAAATAATTTATTGATATTCCTAAACCCTGTTAATCGTTCTGTTTTAAATTACACATACCTAATTTTATGATAAATTCATAAAGTAGGCATAGGCATACAGTGACTCCCACCAATATTCGGACACTTAAAAAAACGATAACTTTTCTGATATTGCACCACAAAATTTGAACTTTTTTGAGAAGTTAAAACAATCGGTTTTGTTTCGTAACGCGAAAAGAATTTTTGACAAAATTGCAATTGGTCGGAATTGCAGAGAAAATACTAAAAGATATGTTTTACAACTTTTTTATGTGGGCTCATATGGAAAATGTAGAAAACACGTATCGTAGATCTGTATCAATTAAACATATTCTGTATGTATGTATATATATTTGTTCCCTTACGGGTTATAAAGGAATCACACTCCTTTACAATTTTCTTTATTTTCACACTGTCATTTTATTCATTCTTTCACTCCTATCTTCTCACACTCTCATCCACCCATCCTTTTCTCCCTCCCTCATTCACACTGTCTATCCTATCTTTTCTTTCTCTCTTTATCTAATATCGCCATCGATCCCTAATTAAACATATTCTGAAAATTTCATTAAAATCGGTCAACGTTGCAATGAACTACAAACGTTTTAAAAATGGTAGAAATTGCAATTTTTCACGATTTTCGGCCTCTAACTGCAATAAATCTAAGGATTCATATATCTTTCGATGCCCGTCGTTTTGTCCCACATCAACCGATTTCGATGAAACTTTTACAATGGATATAATTGACACAGATCAACGAAACGTATTTTAAAAATTTTCAATATAGACCCATATAAAAAAGTTGTAAAATGCAATTATTAGTATTTTCTCTACAACTCCGACCAATTGCAATTTTTTCAAAAATTTCTTTTCTCACCATGTAGTATATTAATTGCTCCAACTTCTCAACAAAGTTCAAATCGTATGGTGGAATATCAAAAAAGTTATCGTTTTTTAAGAGCTTCCGAATATTAATGGGAGTCACTGTACGTTTAACACTGGCCGTACCAATCACAAAATGTACCTGATATACGTTGTTTTATTAAAATTATAAGACTGAATTTATCTGGATTTTTCACAATTTTTATAACTACATATATGTGCTTGAACGACGAAATTATATTCCTTATACATACTAGCATAGATAATATCGACATCAATCTAGCTATTGAATATTAAGTATGAATATCTGATAAATTTTCTATAAACCGTATTTTTGTAAAAGATCAAGAATTATCTAATATTTACAACATTTGAAGTGCATTAACAACAGTAATTATTTAAATAGTAAATATACACATTATTGAGCTATTCATATTAAGTTGTATTCACATTTTAAACATAAGTTTTACACCTGCACATTTTAAGTTTCACATGAATCATTTTTGAAAAAATTTCTTTTCACATCATACAGTCGGTGTGAAAAGTATTCGTACACCTTTTAAAAACGAATAACTTTTTCAAAATTCGACCCAACAGCTTGAGTTTTTTTGAGACGTTAGAAGGATTAGTTTACTAGCTAATATGTAAATAATTTTTTTTTTATTGTTATGGGTCGTAATTGCGAAAGAAAAAGTAAAGGTCACGATTTTTAAATTTTTTATCTGTGCCTGTAGTGAAAATTTATAAGGTGCATTTGGTAGGTATAAGTAAGTTATATACATGTACAAAGTTTCATTGAAATCGGTTGACGCATAAAAAAGCTATGGGCATTGTAACATGTAAAAATCTTTGAATTTAGAGTTTTCGAATCATTTAAATCGCGGATTCTTACAATTTTTGCTATTTTCAATCATTTATATTTCGTAACAACCTCGATCGATTTCGATGAAACTTTGTACATGTATATAACTTACTTATACCTACCAAATGCATTTTATAAATTTTCACTACAGGCACAGATAAAAAATTTAAAAATCGTGACCTTTACTTTTTCTTTCGCAATTACGACCCATAACAATAAAAAAAAAATTATTTACATATTAGCTAGTAAATTAATCCTTCTAACGTCTCAAAAAAACTCAAGCTGTTGGGTCGAATTTTGAAAAAGTTATTCGTTTTTAAAAGGTGTACGAATACTTTTCACACCGACTGTATATTAAATTAATTGCTCTAACTTCTCAAAAAAGTTCAATTCGTATGGTGCAATATCAAAATCGTTCTCGTTTCTTTAAGAGCGTCCGAGTATTAATGGGAGTCGCTACGTGCAAAATCAGCGGTGTACCAATGCCCAACAGTGTTCGAACTTCCTGTGCGCTCGCAGTAGAGAAATGGGGGTGCCGCGGAGATCGAAGCGCGAAGAGCAGAAGGAACAGGAAAGTTTCGCGAAATCTGTCGTTCTATTGCGAAACTAATGGTAAATCAAACAGTCCCCCCCGACGGGATGGCCCTGTTCCAGCGTGTCAGCGGTCTTGTCACGCTATTACAAGCTTACAATGCACCGGGGTTCGCAGTGTGAGCTATTATGTCGCATTTCGTTACGTCTCCCAATACAAATATCCCCGGGGCGATGCGAGTGATAAATCAGACTTTTCGTGCGATCTGCCATTGTGCTCACCCCACTGACACGAATGGATATCGAGAGATGCGCGTTCTTTTTTGTCTAACCGGTCCCATGTGTTCGACCAGAGAGACCGGAGTCCTTGTAACTGGTGGAACTTGCGAGAAATTGTAGTCTGCGGTTCATACGTGTCGATCGATGCAAATGAAGGGCTCCGCGCCGAGATGATCGAGTGGCTCATTCACGTCCCAAATAATGTCACCGCTGTCCAATCGAAAACGGCACTTTCATAGTCTCCCGCCACTTTACAAATTAATACTTTCGACTACCGAATTTTATCCCCCGCCATTTTTTCCTTCTTCTTTCTCAAAGCACAGCTTCTCGACGATCGTTGCTTCGACATGGCCAAAAATAATAAATGGTGCCTATTTTACTAATATTAGGTAATTTCACCGGTTCAGTTTTTTGCTCCTAGCTGAGAACACTTAGTCTTCAAGAGAATGAAATAAAATTGATTTTTGGATAGTTGGAGACCAGAATACCCCCTTAATCTTTGTACATATTCGATTAGGCGGGCGGGTGTCGTTGCGGCGACAAGGCTTGACGCCGCGCCGCGCCGGCTCATAGTCAGTCCGAGTATAAAAGAGGCATAAGGGGGTGGAAAGTGTAAAGTTTGAAAAATAAATAACAAGGTGCTAAGCAGCCGGGGAGAGGACGACCCCTCGGATCTCGCCCGGGCAAGAGGAACGAGGATCGTTGGGGAACTGAAGTTCGCCGGGGATTCCCCGAGAGAAAGAAAGATAGAAGTTAGCAGAAAGGGGAACCCCTGGGCTGACTGTGGTCGAGAGGCCTGTTTAACAGATTTAAAAAATCACCAATAATTCCAAGTAGGGAGGCTGTTTGCTCGTCCAGAAGGGTAAGGTATGTAACTACCGAGCGGAGCAAGTGAGACCGTTGCGGGGATGTCAGCGAGAATGTCATTTTTCATTTTAATGGTGGCTTCTTTTCGCTCGGAGTATCTCCCTCTCTCTCTCTCTCTCTCCCTCTCTCTCTCTCTCTCTCTCTTCCACCCACTGAAAACTCCACCCCTCCCCCGCGCCTACGTCTTGGCCTCTTTCGCTCTTGTTCCTCCTTTTTTCCTCTCCCGCAACGTTTCTCGCTCGTTCACCCTTCGTTTATTTGTCTCGCATCTTTCTTGCCCTTCCTTCCTCTGTTACCCTCTACACTCTGCCCCCCCCCCCCTCCCATGGTTCGTTCAAAGGTCTCGCCATGCTCCTTTTATTCACAGCCGCATCCTCTGGTCACTGTTTCGCGTTCGTGTCCCGTCCTCTTCTTCGTCTTCGTCTTCTTCTTCTTCTTCTTCATCGTTGCCGCGCTCGTTTTCTTCCTCTTGTTCCTCCTGAGCTCCTTCTTGTTCTTCTTGGTTCAACAGCTTTCTTTTATCTCGGCGCGAACGTCTTAATAGGCTTCGGCCTCCCTTCGCGCCCAGCTTCCAACCTCCGCCCCCTCGCGTTTCTCTTCGACGCCGACGACGCACAGTGGTCCCTATCGTCGGATTTAGTGACATTTCGACTCAACTTCTACATCGTGGAAGATGTCGAGATTGCGATTTTCGCGGGATTATATTAAAACGTAATTGCGCATCGACGCACAGTGGCCCAGAATCGCGCGAAGCTCACCGAAAATACCTGAATGCCATTAGATTTTTATAGAAAATGGTATTCTTATGTTTTTCGGGTTGCCAAATTCGAATATCTGATAAAAAATGCAAAATTCGGAACGAGTGACCCTATTTGTGATCATTCTTTTTTAATTCATTTTTGTGAACATGGACATTGGACTATTACACATATCATTAGAATTTACTGCAATGATATTAATTTTGAAACTATTTTAAAATTAATAATTTTGAAAATTATATTATTTTCCGATATTATATTTTCATATTTTTATAGATAAACTTCTCCTAGTACATTAAATAAATTATATTCGTGTCCAGAGATTGACGTATTATAAACCATAATTGCTAATCGTGCACGCAAAAATTAGAGAGAATTCGAATGAAAATGATCATATTTAACAGTTGTTTTGCAGGGATTGAGTAATTAATCCGTCAATTATTTCAGCAGTATATTTCGTTAAATATTAACAATTTGTTACAGATCCGGAACGAAAACAGAAATTAAAGTGTATTAAGTATGCAATAGCAGTTAATGTTTAAAATAGAAATTATTATCGATAATATCCAAAGGAAACAATATTCCAGTTACTATACACATAAATAATCAATTAACGATTATTTATGAAAAAAAGATTGTTCTTTCTCTTTAACCGTTTGATTTCACCCGTTGATTGTTAATTAATAAAATTAAGTAAGGAACGATCAGTAGAATTTTTCATTTCACTTTTATCTGTAATATTAATCCTTTAAGGCAAATGACTTTAGTATTTCAAAAATCCTCGGGTGTAATACAAGTTAACATAACATGTAAAATATCTTTAGAAGATAAAAATAATTAAACTTAAGTAACAAACGATCAGTCGAATTTTCCATTTTCTCCAGTATTTTTTTGGCTAGATCTTCAAAAAAGTTGTCTTAAATATTTCAGAAAATCCTCGGCTGTAATACAAGTTAACATAACATGTAAAATATCTTTAGAAGATAAAAATAATTAAATTTAAGTAACAAACGATCAGTCGAATTTTCCATTTTCTCCAGTATTTTCTTGGCTAGATCTTCAAAAAAGTTGTCTTAAATATTTCAGAAAATCCTCGGCTGTAATACAAGTTAACATAACATGTAAAATGTAAAATATCTTTAGAAGATAAAAATAATTAAATTTAAGTAAGAAACGATCAGTCGAATTTTCCATTTTCTCCAGTATTTTCTTGGCTAGATCTTCAAAAAAGTTGTCTTAAATATTTCAAAAAATCCACATCCATAAAAGTTTCACGCAAACTAACATGTAAAATATCTTTGAAGAAATCTATGAAATTCTAAATGCAAACGATCAGACACAAATTTCATCACTGCTCCCAAGAACGTGTCGCCAGATTGTAAATCCGCCATTTTAAATAACATTCCGTGATCTGATATTAAGGTAATGCGGAAGCGTGTCCTCCTCCGTCGCGAATATTCATCGTTCGTCTTCCTCGTTCCTGCGGGATCACCCTTTGGAATTTCTCCTTCTTTCTCGCTGTTGGAGAGCCCTCTAGCTTCCGTTGGTGCTCATTCGCTGGAAGATTAGCCACCCCAGCTCGGAACCACGGCCATTTAAGCGGGCAAACTTCGTCGGTTGAGCCCATGATTGCACGTCTCAGTCGGCACTCTTAACAGAATAAATTGCTCATTTTGCAAAGACGCAGAACTTTCCTCTCCATGCTCTCTTGTGTAGCCACGGCGAAAAGAGTCGAGAGTTCCTCCTCGTCCTTCTTTCACAAGTGTAACCCGCCTTTAATGTATTTATATGGCAATTAGGGGGGCGAGCCTCCTCTAAGCGCAAAGAGATAGACCAACGAGCCTCCGACATTGAAATTATTGATGTTTATCAGCTGCTTGATTAACCCTTCGAATTCAAATGCACCTTCGAACATGAAGGAGGCAACTTGTTCAGGGACAAACATTGTCAAACTGACAAGGGAACATATTCAAATGAGAATGGCCGATTTTGATGAAACTTATCTGAGACATAGTTATTCGAAAAATATTTGACACGTATTTTTTTTATCGGCAACCATCCACTCTGAGGGGATGAAAACAGCCCCCGAAGTCAGGGTTCAAAACCACATTTTTTGAGAAAAAAAAAGTTTGTTAAAAAATTCTTGCGCGACTACATTTCCCATTGAAAAACGCACAATTTAAACAAAAATTCAAATTTTTTCGACCACTGGTTTCCGAGATATCTAAAAAAATATCGTTTTGACTCCTAACTTTGAGGGCTGTTTTCACCCCTTCAAAGTGGATGGTTGCCGATAAAAAAAAATACGTGTCAAATATTTTTCGAAGAACTATAGCTCACATGAGTTTCATCAAAATCGGCCATTCTCATCTGAATATGTTCCCTCGTGAGAAGAAATACTTTCTTTAAAATGAAAGCTATTATTATTATTATTTTTTTTTTATCACCGTTATATTGTTATTGTCAACAGTTATATTACTTTTTATAAAATAAGAATTTTTTGTACTTTTGTTAGCATTAGATTTTTCATTGTTCCAATCGCTACAATAAATTCATCGAGTGTTTGCAGAAAATGTTTTAGTAAAAATGTCTACTGGGCTTTGCTAGCAAGTCTCAAGTATCAACTAGTAAATTATACATATATATAAAACCTAAACGAAATGTTTTCTTTTCGAACAAATTTCAAGATATTTCCAATAAAGTCTCAAGCATCAGGTTAGATCTCTAAATTAATTCGAAAAAGGAATTACTTCAACTCGGTCCAGGTACAACGCATTCGGGTTACGGATTTAGATTGGACGACTAGTGTAATTCTATCAATGGTAGCAGGATGTTCATTAACGCATTCTGTCCGTTATCATTCCCTTCGTTCCATGTAATCTTGATGCGAGCACCGGAAGAGGTCCACGCTTGCAAGGAAATTCAGAGAAAAGCAATTCAAGCGGAAATATCCTAGATGGATTGTCCCAGGCTAATGACATTCGGACTAGCAGAGTCACCGAGTGGACGTCAAGGAGGGCGGCGGAGGGTAAAGGGAGGGACTAGGAACTGTCAACGCTGCCATGTGTCACTCACATCACTCCCTTCGACTGCTCTGTTGTTCGGAGGCTTGCTTCTGCTACTCCACTTAGCCGACAGTCGGACCTGTCGCGGTCCCCTCTGTTTGCCGCTGTAACCAACACCTTGTTCTCGTCACCCGTCACTGAATTAATAAAAAACCGGAAGCTCGTAGAAAAATCGTCCTGGGTAACGGGATGCCGGACTCGGACCACTGCTCCAGGCGTTCCTGTAAACCGCCACTGTTCGCCTAGACTGGTCGCTTTTCTTGATTTAATTGCTGTTTATTCGACGGCTAATTGTATCTATTTATCAGAGATCGGAGTAGCTCTATCTGATGGGTCGTAGACTTTTATGCATTTATTTATTTATTAATGCCCTAAACCGTGTATGGTTTATATAGCATACATTAGTATAACACTTTACAAATGACAACTTACAATGAGGTGTGTGTATATCGTTATACTAAGTTAAATTAATTTATGATAACAATGAGCGGGTGCAATTTGAAACAGTGCAGAGGTTAAAAGACTTTGAGAGTATTAAATTTATTAAATGTATAAAATTCTTAGTGAAAGTTTAATTTATATTTAGCTCCTGTTTACTGCAACTGCTGCACAAACTTTTTATTTTGCATAGAGATACGGAGTCTAGGTGTAATTATTATACCATATGGTCCATTTAAGTATAAGGCCACCTAAATATTTCTCGAGGTTATTGTGATGCAAAAACTATTTCGTACGTAATGTGCATGGTGTCAATGGACCAATATCTGGCAAGAACATTTTTTCCCCCAAGCTAATGTTTTTTGGAGTTATCAAAGTCATCGTTGTTTTTCGATACATAACTGCATTTTTTTTATTGCATCGTGTAGCTGAGCGAAAAATACATTCAGATATGTATAATAACATGACCTTCAAATGACCTTGATCTTTGAAAATTAAAGTGAATACTCCGGAAAAAATAATATTTGCAAAGAATTCACCTTGTGATACCATTTGTATTGTATTAAAAACATTTGTTATGTCATCACAAATAAAGGAGATATTTAGGTGGACCATCCTGTAGACTACGGATTTAGTGCATTTATGATAAAAATGAATAAGCCTTTATTGTTAATAATTCTATTTTCTTGATTTAATTGCAGTTTATTAATTCATTTTGACATGCACACATGAAATCCGCAGTTCATGAGAAAGGTGAATAGATGAAACAGAAAACAGAAGACTTTAAAAGAATTTAAAAATGTTCAGTATTTTCGACTTACTAAAATTATAAAAAGAAGGAATACAATTGATTTAGAAAATGTTTGCATAAAGATCCGCAATCTACTAATAATCGTGGTCACAATTAAATAAAATAATGTTCCTGTCACGAGTATTAGGCTACGAGCAATATTTGAGATATCGTTACATTTTGTTTATCCGTATCCAGTAAGACTCACATGTCAAAATATTGTTTCAAGCGGAGATCCTCGGGAAAAGAGAAAAGTTCATGAAACCGGTTCCCGTCAAAACAGGAAGAGGCTGGCAAGTTGTCGATTCTCGTCAGCGACCGGATAAGATGATATTTGTTTCCGGCAAAGGAAACTTTAAAACTATCCAGTCCACAAAACCATATCCGGGTCGAACATCGCATTTTTCATTCCGAAGTCACCTCACTTACTATGCAGGGTGTCCCACGTAACAGTTTTCATGATTTTTTAAGTATGCACTTGCGATAATCTGACAAAAATATTTTAAACAAAAGCTGATCAGTTTTCGATTGGCTATTCATTCCAATAAAAAAAATGTTCGAAACTTTCTTTTTTACTATTGTCAAGGCCACCTTCATTTTTTTAAATAGCACTTCAAGGTCATCCGAAGGTCATCCGAAGGCCGTGGTATACTAGATCGTTGAATTCGTCTTGACACGGGCTGTAATACTGTTAAGTCAAAAATACAAAGTGCCATTTAAAAAAATGAAGGTGACCTTGACAATACTATAAAAAAAAATGTTTTTCAAACTTTTTTATTGCAATATATAGCCAATCGAAAACTGATCAACTTTTGTTGACAATATTTTTTGTTAGATTATCGCAAGTACTTAAAAAATCGTGAAAACTGTTACGTAGGACACCCTGTATAGTATGTCTAGCATTCTGATAAGAAAAATTTTATTTTTATTCGGGCACAAAGTGTTACTGAAGTTGCTAAATTTCATAAAACAAATAAAAAAATCAACGTAGTGTACGTACTGCCATTTTATATTGCACTCGATTTTGCCATAAACGCATAAAATACGGGGTCTAATTACGCGAATCTGAAAAGTTAACGATGGAAACGAAAAATCTATGCACTCCGTATCAATATTTATTCGACTCTTTTTGCAATCATAAGCAAGACTCGATATTTATAAATATTCGTGGATAAATGAACTGCCCGGGAAATAACGATCGCAGAATGGAATTTATTTATTCATTATTTACAAGCAACCAATCGTTTGTCCATGAAATTAAAGTAGAAACACATTCACCACATTATTGGAATAGGCATTCTTGCGCTGGGTAAAGCACGTAAATGGGATCGGGTAAAATATCTCCGGAAATTATGGGAAAAAATATTTATAATTTATAATTATATAATTACGTAGAGCGGGGTCAAGCAGATAGGATTGGGTAAATAATAAAACTGTTTAGAACATATTAAACTGTTTTTTGCCGATCGGACCATAAATACCGGAGATGTTGACATGATCCCATTTACGCGGTTCACGTTGTATTTACGTAATCACGGAGGTGGATTCAAATGCGGGAAATTATAGTGTACGACTTCGAATGGGACAGGTAGGTCGGTGTAATAATACTAAAGTTAATGGGAATAATGAATATAAATAATAATATATAGTAATACGAGCTCGTTAGAGAATGATAGTGGCCGAATTAACGGACTCCTTTACCGAATCAGTTCGAAGCAAAAGCTTGTTGAGTATGTTGCATTAAAAACGTAAAATGTAAATACATTTTATACAATGATCAAACTTCAGAAAGTTTTACTAAATATTAATTTAATTTAAAAATTTTTGCTACTGCCTTAATCGATTTATTACGGTGTGCATATATTTGCTGAAACACATTATGAGGCAGTCTAATTTAAATAATACGTGTATGTATTTAAAAAATAAAAATTGATCAATATACTGCATTTCATAAATTTTCCAACGTTCAATTAGATCTTCATAATCAAAATTGTATTAGTTATAATATCATAATTACCTTAATACTCAATACTACAGGAATAATATGTATGTGTTGTACGTATCTTCATAGTTAGAACTATACTATGCTTCATACTCAAAACTTTTCCAATTGTAAATTGTGAATAAATTATAAGTAAAGTATGATTTGTTAATTGTAAATAAATTGTACATACTTTATACATTATAAATAGACTGTGGATCTTTATGCAAAATAAAAATGTTGTGCATTGGTTGTGGGAAGCAGAGTAAAATAAAAATTAATTTCATTTATAAGGATTTTGTTACATTAAAAACAACATTACAATATTCTTAAATTTTTCTCATCTCATCGTAGTCTAATTATAAATAATATGGTTCTAATAAAATATTCTAATAGATATGCAATTCCATATATGTATGATAAATATAGAGGGTGTTCCACCTGATTTTGACATCTTGATTTTCTCGTTATTGTTACTTGTACCAAAAAATGGTCAGCGGAGGCTTGAATGGTATCGAGTGGAACATATTCTGATGTTATTAGTTTTTATCGTGAGTGGCCGCGTAAAGGTCATATAAAGGTCAACTTTGTTTTTTTAAATGAAATGAGGTATTTTTTAATACATCAATCGATGCAGCTGGACATTCGTTATAAAAAAAACTACTAACCTATGTATGTCGAAAAGTTAGTAGTTCAGTAGATATTTCAATTTAAATAATTCTAAAACACCATTACTGTCGTACTAAGACTTTAATGGTTTAAAGAAATTTAATTTAATTTTGTCGACGGTAATGTTGTTTTAGAATTATTTAAATTGAAATATCCCCTGAACTACTAACATTTCGGTTAGTACTTTTTTATAACGTATGTCCAACTGCATCGATTGATGTACTGAAAAATACATCATTGCATTGAAAATAACAAAGTTGACCTTTATATGACCTTTACGCGTCCACTCACGAAAAAACTAATAACATCGGAATATGCTCCACTCGATACCATTCAAGCCTCCGTTGAAACATTTTTTGCTACGAGTAACAATAGCGAGAAAATCAAGATGTCAAAATCGGGTGAGACATCCTGTATTTCATATTAAATATTACAATTAAATATGTATATCATAAATATATTAAATATCACAATGTAATCCTAGTAATCATATCGCAATTCATAACAGAATGTTACAATAAACGTCATATTAAATATTTGATGAATACATTATATGAAATATATTTTATTGAAATATGAACTATATATTATACAATTATAGTTAACGCGCAGTACTGCTTGTAATATCTTCGTAATCGACAGTGTTTTCTCAAGAGAACAACGATCGCATCCACAACGTCCAGCTGTTTGCACGTAAAAAAATCGGTAGAAACGAAAGGTGTGTGCTTTTTGCCGGGCACCGTACATTTGCAGAATTTCACGTTTTTGCGTCCGGACGCATTCTATTGCGTGAAACCGTTTTTCTCGAAAGGGGGAAGTCGAGGAAGCAAGAAAGGAAGAGAGCCACTTCTCAATTCTGTATTGACATGTAACTGTCATCGATAGGGCCTACAGCTGTCCCGGGTGCAGTAGCGAAAGATTTCTCTTGGGCTCAATGACAACCGGTTTCCACCCGATCCGAAAACACAAACGAAGGGATCTGCCGAGCATCAAATTGACTCACGGGCGCTTCCAATTGCGTTCATTGCCGCAAAAAATCCACGCGGCGCCCCTTTGGACAGCGTTATTCACGACGATTTTCTGCTCGGCGATTCGATAACTGCGGTTTCCGTACTTACACGCGGCCGCATTCTATCGTCTTTTTTAGCCTGGCTTCCTCTTCCTTTTTTTTCACCCTTCCATTTTGGCTCTGCAAACCTGCTCCCTTCTTTCCTACGTTTCTTCTGCTCTTCATCTAACAAGCATTCCGCCCATCGACGTGCCTGCAACTTACGTGTCACTGATAGTACCGAGGCTTGAATAGAATGTTCCGATACTGGAGTAGATTGCTTGTATATGTATTTTTTGAACGTTTTCGAAAAATGGTAAAACAAGAATTTATACAGAGTAATCTTTTATACAGCATCTGTTCTGCATCGAATCCGTATTTAAAAATGAAAATCTTGTTTTTTTCTTTCAATTTTCCATGCTTGGTTATGGACATATGAAGCTTGCACACTAATCTGCAAAATGCATTTTTTAAATTTTCAATATAGGCCTACATTGGAAAGTTGTAACATACAACATATACATATAATTGGCACAGATCTACAAAATGCATTTTTTAAATTTTCAATATAGGCCCACATTGGAAAGTTGTAACATGCAACATATGTATACAAATTGACACAGAACTACAAAATGCATTTTTGAAATTTTCAATGTACACATTAAAAAGTTGTAAAATACATGTTAGTATTTTCTCTGCAATTATTCAACAAACTTTTCTCCACATCATGTAGTAAACTAATTGTTCTAGCTTTTCATAAAAATTCAAGTCACACGGTCCAATATTACAAGTCAACATTGAAAAGTTGTGACATACAACATGTTATACATATGTATAATTGACACAGATCAATGAAATGCATTTTAAAAATTTTTTCAATATAGGCTCACATTGGAAATTTGTAACATACAACATATGTATACAAATTGACACAGAACTGCAAAATGCATTTTTGAAATTTTCAATATAGGCCCACAATGGAAAGTTGTAACATACAACATATTATATAATTGACACAGATCTACAAAATGCATTTTAAAAATTTTCAATCTACACATTAAAAAGTTGTAAAATACATGTTAGTATTTTCTCTGCAATTATTCAACAAACTTTTCTCCACATCATGTAGTAAACTAATTGTTTTAACTTATCATAAAAATTCAAGTCTTAGGGTCCAATATTACAAAAGTTATCTTTTCAAGAGTGCCCTAATATTAATGGGAGTCACTGTACTTAAATGAGGAAAAGTCTCTAGCTGCACGAGCTGGAAAGCCTGCAAGCTGTATTAAGAAAACGAGAAATATGGGTTGAAACGAAAATACCTAGAAACCACAATTTCGCTGTTTAATATAGCGAATTAATAAATATACCTCGTAATATACTAAATGATTAAGCACCAGTGGTGGCCACAGAGGCGAAGCAACGTCGCTGCACAGGGTTCAAGCATCGTCGCACACAGGTTCGCGAAATTTCGTCCTGTTTCCACGTCCGTTCCATAGCTCACGAAAACGAATCTTTATATGATCCTCGCGTTAAGGTATTACACGGCTCGGCTTGTACCGAGTCAAATAAATAGCTGGGAAGTCGGGTACGTTGGATGCAAAGGAGTTGGTCGCTCGAGGGGGGCAAAAAGCAAGTGAACAGGAAGATGGTCCCACGTAGCGGAGGTGCCAGAATCTCCGTGTATAATTCAACGTACGTACAAGGTATCCGGCTACCCAATTAATGAATAATCCGTAATGAGGATGTGATGGTCCACTCGTGCCTATACGTGACGCAGTCGGAGAGAGCGAGAGCGAGAGAGAGAGAGAGAGAGAGAGAGAGAAAGAGAAAGAGAAAGAGAAAGAGAGGAGCGACACCGCGAGGGAACGTGGGGGAAAAACAGTTGGCAAGAAAGAGGCTGTGGTATGATTTAACGGTGTAGCGGCAATCTTGCCGCACTCCACGTAACCATTAAAATATTGCCAAGTGCGAAGGAGCCCCTCCGTGAATCTACGTACGATCCTGGCCGAGGTTGTAAACCTCCTGGCGGTGTACATGGCAAACGTGTCTCACCCTGTTTTTCTCGAGCAAATTATTTCTCACCCGCTGGAACGAGGATTAAGTGGTTTCTTAGGAACAACGCGATTATCAACACACGATCGAATATTCATCACGCGAGCTTCGCCGCCGACGTTTCCTCTCGAGGAACCCCGCGCGCGTAGATGCGAGATGTTCGGACCGTGTCGTACAGAGGCTGCGCGAGACGTCGATTAGCATTCGACAACTATTTTCGAATTGGGAACCTGTAGCGGAATATTTTAACCGGTTACTGACTTCTAGGTTGGTGGGAATCGGTTTTCGAAAATGTTGGGGGCAGCTTGTCATCGATCGCTCTTATCAAGAATATCGAGCTGCTGTTATAACGCTTGCTTGCAACATTAACACGTGGAGTGCCACATCGATGTCCGTCACAGTTTCGCCAGATGAGGAGAGGGAGCACGAATTGAGGGGAAAAGTTACCCCCTCTCCGCCAGTATACATGCGCGATCGAGATCACACGCGTCACGTGACGGGGTCTTGACGGGGTCTTGGCGGGAGCGTGGGAATAGCCTCGTAGAAGGGGAACGGTAAAGTGGGGACATAGGTATTAATTTGGCGACTCTGGCCCGTGAAAGAATATACTAGAAAATTCTGGAATATCGCTTGATTCTTGTCCAACAGCCCTGTTTTTGATGGACAAGAATCGTGCCCCAGAAGTGCTTTTTGATTTATGACTGCGTCTAGATACATATCGCGCCGACCGCGCCGAGCGAGACTTCAATAGAGAGCCGAACATAGAGAAGGACAGAATGAAATACGGTGCGATGAAATATCGTGTTTGGTATCATTTTAATCAGAAAAATGCCAGAAATAAGGTAGTGAAAGTCCTATAAACAAATAATGAAAACTAAGAGATTTGTAAAATCGATTCCTCGAGTCAATGTTGTGGTGTTCACACAGATATACCCGAGCCGACATCAATCGTCGCCGCCCTGCGGACAAGTATCAAGCGTTTACTGTATACCAAAATATACTATAATATGCAAGAGTATACCAGAATATACCAAAAGATACTAGAATAAAAGAATATACCAGAGTAGGGTGGATGCACCAATGAATGAACACTTAAGGAATTTGTTAACTTTCTTGGTTAAATTTTAAAGGTTAATAATATTAGTGTGCCTTCGGATGATTAAAATTAGATTCTTTAATGTCTAAACTTTCATATGTAACATATACAAATAGAAACTTTAACAAAAAATAAGTAGCTTAACAAAAAGTTATAGAAAAAGGCTAATTTCACAAGTGATTGAACGATATTCGATATTTTCGACTGCTCTGTGATAAGTGGTTGAAAAACGTAAGAAATCTAAGAAACTTTGTGTCAAACCAATTGTTATATTGTTCACACACATATTTGTAATGTATTGCGATCAATTTTAAAAGGATATTTATGACTGACCTTATAGCAAGTATTGCACAAACCACGCTCGACACGTGCACCACAGTTATATTGTAGATAATATTTAGATTATTTTAGTTAAATGATCGACAAAAAATCGATGTTTAATCATTACGTTCTTTAATTAATTTATTTCGCTTGTTTTATATAGAATGTGCATTGATTGGTTCCTGTTTATTCACTGGTACATCTACCCTATAACAAAATTTACCAGAATATACCAAAGGATACTAGAATATACTAGAATATACGAGAGTGTACCAGAAAACGTATAATTTTGTATTGAATGTTAAGAAGTTGTCCAGAAAATTAATCAATGAAGAATGATAGAAACTTTTGAGTAATACAATGTTGATATTTCTGTTAATTTTTATTCACAATTTAATTAACGATCAATGCTGGAAGATATTCTCAATTTTTAAGATCCTGTCAGCTGAATCAATTTTTAAGAATTTTTGAAGATTCTTCCTGCAGTTAGTTGCTCATAAATGACGCATAGTATAGAACAGGTTCAGTGTTTTTATGTTTTGATAATGTATAGAAGCTGTGCACGCATAAAGATATACTGCTAAAGCGTTTCTCTCGGAACGACATTTTTCGAGCTTGACATGGTATGGCTTCGAAAAACGAGTTATTCAGTTCAGTAGGGATTATGCTAACGGAAAAAAATTTTCCCCGCATTCAATTAAAAAAAATGACGCTGTATTTTCCCCGTCTTCGAGTGGCACTGTTTTTTATTCGAGTATTATAAGTAGACTGCGGATGTTTATGCGAAATAAAAATGTTCTGTACATCGATTGTGTGAGGCAGTTAAATCAAACTTCATTTCACCCTTTAATAGTAGTTTTACGTTGAAAATAACAATATCCTTAGAGTGTTTATATTTTTCACTGTTTTATATTTCACCCAGTTAATTTCTTCGTGGATGCATAAAAATCCGCAGTCTAATTATAATTAGACTGTATAAGAGACACTTTTAATGAACTTTCGGAAAAAAGTAAGTTATAGGTACTCTGTACACATTTTAAACAATTGCCAAGTTCGCTTGATTGAAACTTAAAAATTTTGAATTGAAAATCCTCTTACCTTACAGCTTTTAAAATTCCAGAATTAATTAAATAAAAATACTAAATCAATAAGTTTTAAATAATTCTAACTGGACTGCGGATCTTCAACATAAACATTGCCTACATCAATTACAAGAATCTGGTAGCAAGGAGAAATTTCTTTCCTTCTATAATAACCTCAAAATTTTCAAAGAAAAATCTCCGAAACTTTCCAAAAAAGTTATTTGACCAGCGATGGTAAATTTCATGTTAATAAAATGTTATGAAACAACGTTTCAGGTCTGGTGCATAAATATTTACAAAAAAAAATCGAGCTTCAATCTAAGCAAGTAGCAATTCGATGAGCCTCTCGACTGTTAGTGTTGGAGCCAGCAGAGGGAGAGCAGCGCGAAAAAAGTTGGCCAGCCGTTTCGCTATCTTATTCTTTAATTAAGGTGTCGAGTTATCGCCCCATAACAATAAGATAATTCCAATTATCACCCCTTTCTTAGGCAGTGCGCCGGTTAACGGCCGAGGAACGGCCGAAGGCGACGCGCCATCGATTCTTATCAAAGAAGTTTTTCCGTTTCGCGGGACGAAATCGCGGCGTCGAAAAAGATTAGGTTAAAACGAGATTCAACGACTACCACTGACGACGAAGTAATTCAAGGCAGTCCCTACTACCGAGAGTCCTGACCCCCGACTACGACGAGTCTGTTCCCTCTTCCTCTTACCGATTCCCTCATAGCCCCTCTCCACTGTCCCCGGCTATCTGCGAGCTTGCTCCTGGCTATTCCACCGCGGCAGTATATCAACAATGATAGTTATACACGTACGTTATAATCGTAAATTAGCCGCAGCAACATAATATATTCGTGGGCTGGTTGGTTCGCGCGTATCTGTTTTATGCGATTATTATATATGACAGCAGCAGTCACTGGCCCGTCCGCTTCTTTTTCTCCTTTTCTCCCCGCAGGATCCTCCTCGTTCGTTTCTTTTTTACGTGGACTACACCCCGCGACAAAACTATAGACACGTAAGAAAATTATAATGAAAAGTGTATTTCCGATAAGAATTTTCTTCTTTCTTCGTTCCTAGTGGTATCGTATACACGGCGTATAATTATTATTATACGAGATTAATAACTCCTAAATCATTTTTCGATATACAGGGTGTTCACGTTGTTACTAGCCAGCGTTTTTCTTGTAAATAGTAAATATTAGAAAAAAATGAAAGAGGAAAAAGTAGTACTTCTTTTTATACGCAACACAATGGCGTATATAATTTTTTTTTGTTTATACTATTTTGTTAGATATGAAGGTGACCTTCAATTTTTTAAATTGGAATGCTATACATATATTTTTTTATACCACATGAAAGCGTGTGTCTAGACGAATTCATCCGTATACTGCACAGTGACCTTCAAGGTCATGCAAGGTCAGAACTGGAAGAAACATTGTCTATGCTTTCATACCAATGTGTTTACAGGTATGTATTCCTTATTCATACGAATCAGATGATGTTTTGGTACGAAATATTCCAAATGTTTCTTCCATTTCTGACCTTGCATGACTTTCAAGATCACTGTGCAGTATTCGGATGAATTCGTCTAGACACACGCTTTCATGTGATATAAAAAAATATACAGCATTCCATTTAAAAAATTGAAGGTTACCTTCAGTTCTAACAAAATAGTATAAACACAAAAAAATTACATACGCCATTGTGTTGCGTATAAAAAACAGTACTACTTTTTCCTTTTTCATTTTTTTCTAATATTTACTATTTACAAGAAAAGCGCTGGCTAGTAATAGCGTGAACACCCTGTATACAGGTTAATACTTTTTTTATAGAGAATAAAGCTGCATCGATCGATGCATAAAAAAATGGTACCATTTGAAAAATCAAAGTTGATCTTCATAAGTCCTTGACGCCTACAAGAAAACTAATAACACCATTAGCTTCTCCGAGGTCGACAGTTTAAAAAACATAGCTTCGAGAAACGTGCGTATTGTACAATAAATAATAAGAAAAATTTAACTAGGAAAAACTATATCGCTATACATATGTATACAGTAGAACCTCGATAACTCGAATCTCAAGGGAAGAACTAAAATCTTTGAGTTATAGGGGTTTCGACTTATCGAAGTCTTCAAGTAAGAGAGGTTTACCACACGAAAGTTCGACTTACAGGGGGTTTGTACAAGAGTTAATAATTTGCTGATTGTAATAATTTTAAAGAAAGAAAAGTTCAATTTTTGCAGATGAGTTATTTACTATACATGAAATGAACAAAATTTTCGTCTTACAGTGGTGTTCGAGTTAAAGAGGTTCGAGTTATCGAGGTTTGACTGTATCATTAGTGAAAATATTTTTTACAGTATTATCGTATTTAATACTTATTTTTGTAAATTGAACCAGTTGCATGGAATGAAAAGAATCTTATACAATGGAAATATTTTAGATTTTTAAGAAATGGTTGGTTTCAGAGTGAAAATAGCTTCGAGTGCAAATTGTTGAGCATTAAAACAAGTGCAGTAATATAAACGTTCATTTTTCTTGTGTCAAATGATTATACATAAAAATGGTCCAATCATTGTGGACATAAAAAAAGAGTACAACAATGGTGTAATAACTACAACAAAGGCTGAACTTTTACCCTCGACTGAATTGATAAAAGCCATTTGAATAAAAATTAGTCAGCCATTCTTGAACTACGTGCTATTGTCTAATGTATGTACCTCGTCGTCCGAGAGGATTCTATTTTTCAAGGAATGATTTACGAACGGTACACATCGTGCAAAAATTCGTAATGGCCGCGGGTTCGTTGTTACGAAATTACTGGAACGGAACTACGAAGACGATATTCTTATTGTCACGGCTGAATACGCGTATTGTAGACAGTAGCTACGCATTGCAGCCACTTCTGTTAGTGTATCCTATTAGTCACAAGCTTCGATATCCAACGCAGCGGCGCAATTGTCAGCGGTACCATTATCGGGGCAACGCAATTCAGCTTCCGGCATATAACGTTTCGAATCTAACCATTCCGAACGTCCACCACCGGTGAGTTCAGCCTTTAGCGATCCGTCCAGTGCATCCGTCGTTTCATCGTGTATTCGAACTGATTTGTTGTAAACCTGCCCCCTCTGTTTTCATAGCTCCAAGAAACTGCCACATTTAGCCGTCACCCCTCGCCGTATTATTTCCTTCTGTATTATTGAACTATGGATTTTTATGCAGAATAAAAATTGTTTCGATTAACACTAGTTTAGTATTATAGATACAGGTATTTCCTTAAGCGAAACAGAATTTTTTTAGAAAAGAAATTTTTAATAAGTCTGGTTTAAATGTTATTAAAAATTTTAACTACTGATATCACGAACACTTCCAGTATTTATTCACAGTATCAGTAGTGATAACCTTATCGTGAAAGCACGTGGTGTTATTTTTTGAGAATATAGTTTGCATTCCAGTAATCACTGATAATAGTCAATCCAGTATCCCGTAGTTCTGATTTGGAAAATTAGTCTGTCAATTTTATGATATCCGACTTAGAAATATAAATAGGAGCGTCAACTATTGAACATTTAGGTTCTAATATTATTTTTAACAATGGAGTGAAATCCTAGCATTGGCACAATTAGGTTTCGACGAGTGTGAAAATATAATTCGATACTTACTAATTCACGGTTAAAAAGTATTTATTGATCCTTCAAAACGTACCATATCGAAAGAAAAATACGCACAAACACGCGTAAATAATTTGAAAGTCACCATAATTTCTTATTGTTTAATGTGCATAAATTAAACACGATCAACGCGTTAATTAATATTTACATCTTCTTTACAAATCCTGGCAAAGTAAAAGATCGCAAAATAAATTATTTCATAAATGATATTAACATCCGAAATGGTGTCGACTATCAAAAACACGAATAAATAATGATCACGTAATGATAAATATTTGCACCATCTACACGCGAAATTGGTTGGAACATTTCGAGAAAGATACAACAAAATTCCATTTCCATTTACATTCACGGCTCGTCATTTTTACTCTCCGCTATCGAGTAATAAAATTCTAGTGTGCCGCATCTGTATCCATAATGTAATCGATAGTTATAACACCGTGTAATCAGTCTTTAAATCATCGACAAAATTAAACGGTCGATTGTAGTTGAAATGTGCGAAAGATAAGCGGTGTAAGGGTGGCACAGGTTGGTTTGAACAGAGCAATTTTTCCGCGCGATACAATCTGTTTCCGCGTCTGGCAAACTCATATCGTCACTTTCCAGATCAATGGACAGGAGGACTATTAGTATCGAAATTGATAATCGTTTATTCCTTGCAAATAAATACCGCGAAAAATAGGAGCACTCTGATGAAAGATAATTCATAGCTGTTCAAATATTCGGAACAATTTTTCGATGACCCGCGCGCTGTGCGTCGCTCGTGATAATAAGACGATAACGATAAAATCATTTCCCAAAATTAATGGCCCGACAAGAGACGCGTGATCGATAAAAATATAATTTTCCCTTAACAAATATGAACAGAAATTGTACACTTTTTTCTTTGAAAATGTAAATACATGTTTTTTAAATATATTTTCACCTCCTATTTAAAGCTCAATAAACCTAGAAAAAATCGAAGATCAAGTTTTAAGCGTGCGTTATTCAATCTTTAAATCTGTGGTAGTTTCAGTCACTAGAGAAATTTTTCAGTGTTTTCACGAACGTCAATGTGTAACATTTTCGACGAAAAAAGAATCTTCGATTTCCAGTCGTTGCACAATGCAAAACTATCTTAGACAAAACTGAACGATGGATGGCAAAAATAGAGACTCGAAGCTTTAGAATGAATCCGGGTATATTGTTCTAATATAGTTTTAACAAAATTGTCACAGTCGAAATATCGAAAATTTCTCGAGAATGTGAAATCTGATAAAATACAAATGAATGTCTACATCCTGAAAAAATGTAACGGATGGAAACAGCGTTTCGGAAATGGTTGAGCAATTAATGAAACGTTCTCGCCATAAAATCGCACAATCTGTCCGGCGGCTAATTTCATTCATCGCAAACATTAATTCGTGTGACGAATGTTTCCGTTCATGGAATCGGAAATTGAAACAGAGCTCATCGCGCAAATAGCGATGTAGTATCCCGTTCGGTTGAAGAATGTCTCGTAATAATATCCATGGTCCGATGACAGGAGAGACTCGAGAAACAATCTCACTCTCTCTCCCTCTCTCTCCCTCTCTCTCTCTCCGGGTATTCTTTCCTTTTTGTTTCCGTCGAAAAAGACGAAGCGGTAACTGCGGAATTCGTCTTGCGCCGGACAAATTGGTAGGTAGCAGGCGAATTATTAATTGTCCCCGACTCGTTTTTTGTTTCATTCCAGTGGCAGTTTCCACTGAGGGGACTATCGGGTTTCTCGCTCGTTGACAAGCCACGATAAAATGTCCTGTCAATTTATTTATTAGCCAGTCGCCCCTGACGTGCCGATCCGTAGCCGCGAATTCCATCCCCAACCACGGGTCTAGCAAACCCAGCCACGCGCTGCTTCGACGTTTAACCGCAGAACAACTTTCTGTACATATCGTTTTCTTTTGCGCGTGTCCCCGCCGCGCCGCGCCGCGCCGTTTCCAATCTGTGCGCTTGCTCCTTTGCGATTCACTTGTAAAAACGTTTTCGACTTTATTACGTCGATACAGTAACTGCGAAGGTAATTGATCTTTTAACGGGAGAAATTGTCTTGCACGGAAAATGTTGCGGACAAAATCTTTAGGTACCATTTCTCGTGTTCAACTGTGTTTCATTTGTACCTGTTTGCAATATAAATTCGTTCGGTTGTTGGGGTCATCCCATGTGAGAGCTACTATTTCTTGCTTTCGTTAGGAATTTTTTTTGAAGGACCCTTAAAACATACAATCTTTAAATTTTTAAAACACATTTATAGACATTTTAGCAGTCTCACAGAATTTTTTCAAACCAAAATAACGAGTTGGATCAACTTTACACCGTTCGGAAGACACTCATGTGTAAAAAAAAGTGAGTTCATGGTGACCATGATTCCGGAGGTTTCAATCATCTGATATTAAAAAATCAAACGGTATTTTAATTTGTAGACCTGCGGCTATCGCCGATACCAAAATAATATAAATATATCGAAAATTGAATTTTTGGCACGTTTTTAAACGTTAAGTTCCAAGTTTTGTCATTTTTTTTCGTCTTTTCCAGTTAATAAAAAAAACTATAGCAGATATTAGAAATATTTTGGTACGGGCGAGAACTATAGATGTGCTGACTATGCCATAAAAAATTGAGCGAAATCCGTTCAGTTGTTTTTGAGATATCATGGTCGCCAATATGAAAAATACAGTTTTGAGAAAAACGCGTTTAAAGATTCAAGTACGATTTACACAAAGAAAATGTTAGCTCACCATTAGTCTGCTATGTGTTGAGAAATTGTCTTGGCTCGATGCTCCGAACTGCACGTTGATTGGAATGCACTTTTTTCCAGCACAATATAATGTCCAGCTGATTGATATTTCACTGGTTATTTATTAATAATTTAATCGTAATGAGGCAAACAGATGCTCCGTTCTACGTTTATAACTAGACTGCGGATCTTTATGCAAAATAAAAATTGTCTGCGTCTATTGCAAGGAATAGAAACTAAATAGAATGTTATTTTTTCCCTTAATAATTTTAATAGATGAGAAATCATATATTGACATCTTCAATTTTCAAAATTTTCCTACAATTTTTAAATTCATCTACTCAATTTTGCTGTAAATTCATAAAGATCCGCAGTCTATTTATAACAGTCGAACGACTTCGAATATCGAAATATCCTTTTACCTGCATATTGTAGGAATTTTATAGAAGCAATTTATGCAAAAAAAAATTTTTCTACTTTTTTGGATCTGCCACATGGAATGACCCCCTTAATATGTCCTACATTTCTCCATTATAATTTAAAAATTGCTTTATACGGAATTCCTATATACTGGAATTTTTAATCCTTATACTTGTGTATAAGGATCAAAATTCCTCCATTTTCTGTTTCTACATACCACAAAATTAGTTCTCTTTTGTCATGCTGTAATTCGACATATTTGTTCAAATACAATTAATTCGTAATGTATTTTGTATTGCAGTTCTTGCAAAATTATCTACGTCTCTACAATCGTGTTGTAATTTGATACGTTTGTTTAAAATAAAAGGCAATTGTAATCATTGTTGGGGAGCGTATGAGAGTTAATTGGAAACCGCCACGCGATTATAGATTTTTCGTATTTTAGGTAAAAATGTATAAACATAGATGAAACAGTTACGTATTGAGCACGCAGCGTATTTTCAACTGTTGTATTAGTTTTCCAATGTTAATTAATCAGTTTTGTTGCAGTTCAATAATCCACACGCATCCCAGAGGCTTCATTAAAATATGATTTAATAATTTTCTCATTTCATCCCCTCTAATTCGATTGATTACGGAATTTCTGTTTTACCGTTCCGCTAATATTATTTCTTCCGGAACTGTGTAGTTCGGGATAAGTTAATGCAAAGATAAATATACATATACAATCAATGCTGAAGACGTTTACAACATTAATTCTGGAAAAAACACGTGAAATTATAATTATAATGCCGGTAGAATGAAAATAATATATTATAATCCATTAAAACGATTATTAAGATATCTGTGGTTGTAAGGAAAAACGCCGCATGTCATAATTTCAAAAAATTTGAGTTTATACATTAATTGAGCTTTAGAATATATTATGTACGTATTTACCAGAAAAAAAGTCACGAAAACAAATTCGAAAGGCTCAAAAAATTATGCAATTTAACCGATGTCCTATACAAAGAATTAGTGATCAAAACTTTAAACGGCAATATCTCGAAAGTGAAAGTATGTGACATGCGGCGTTCTTCCCTACAACTACAGATATACTATGTACATATGTACTAGCTTCATACAAGCATCGTTCAATTGACCCTCAGATTTAATAAAATTAATATTTACTGAATTTTTTAAATTTCCAGTTCGAATACATAAAAATATCGAATTAAAATATATTTCAGCAATCAACCCGAATAAATATTGCAAAAAATGAACCCTTAAAAGAGTTCAATTTAATACAAACAATATTCTATACATACATGTATATCGACAACTAAGTAGTATTTTATTTCATTTTAAAACAAATTAATACATACATGACTCGATATTGTACTGCAAGGCTAAAATGAAAAACGCGAGACTTTTTACTGAATCTAATATTTGACATTTTAATTTATATTGTTCGGTTGAAAGGATTCTGTCACATTTCGCGGATATAAAGATAAACGAGGAAGAAGGTGATGCGAAAAGAATACAATGGTGGAAGAGGATCCTGCGCAAGTTTATGTTGATACATAGCCAGAAAATTAACACATTCTTCTCACTCCACCGGTAGCCTGGCGACAATCGCGAAATAATGCGGGTTGCACGACCGACCGAACGCCCGAAATGTGTAGTTGTTGTGGTTGCTGTAACCCCCCTAACATCCCCTCCGCATAGTGTCACTCTTGCTATACCGCTATCCACACGCTCTTTTACCTTCCGCCAATTTCCAGAACAGTAGGGGAGTTCGGAGCAAATTGATACGTTTTCCAGTTTCCAATTTTTCTAGCTTTCACTCGAGTTAATTGGTTCGTCAATAATACATCTCAGGGCTCGAAACAATTCTCGAACTTTGTAATAAGGTATACTAGAATCTAGTGAGACTTCTGTTTAGAAATCGTGATTTTTTATTAAATGCAAGCGACAACCAAACATTTTTTATGTAGAAGGAAAAACATATTTTTCATATTTTTTAAACGAGTGGTTTGAGTAATCGCTGTTTTAGTATTTTTAGGGATAAATTTAGCAAATTTTAACATTGCATGGCATTTAACTATCTTTTTTTAGAAATCATGACTTTAGTAAAATCGACGACCAATAATTTTAAAAAAATGTTTTATCTAGAAGAAAGAACAATTGATTGGTTCAAGTAAAAACTCTTTTAGTATTTTAAATTTATCAGATCAATTATTAACATCCAATGTATCTTTCTGAACAGTATGAAAATATTTCACCTTTTAAACAAGTTCTATCAATATTGTTTGGAGGACACTGCAACATGGAATAAAGATTACGTTCAATAATCGCTATAATTTTATGCGATTTCGTGAAAAAGTGTTTTGTCACTAGTTACGAAAATCGCCTTTGCTCGTTCATATTCTGTGTCCTTCTAATAGGTTTCGGAGTTTCACGCGAGTGATTATTGCGTTAGGTTTCGAAATCGGTTGCATCAAAGTTACGAATTCACGATTGAAAGCATCCGCTTTAATCGTCTCTAATCTGCTCACAGGAACTGAAAGCATCAGTACCTCGCTGATTAATTCATCACGAATCAGTGGCTTTTTTCCCCGAAAATGCTTTCTAGCAGAATCGGAAGATTAATTATTGGAATAATGCCCGCGCTAGACAAATAATACTTGCTTCGCATTTATTACACGATTCCCTAAAACTAATAATTCTTCATTCTACAATTTCTGAAATCGCGTCTAGACAAATCAATTCTAGTGGCAAAATTGTGTTCAGAGATAAATCACTTCTCTTTTTAAAAATTCATTTTTATACATTTTTAATATTCAACTTTTACTTTGAAAATGTGCTACAACATATTTATTTTCTGCACTATAATCCTCAGAATTGAGATTCCACTGTCGCAATACGTACTTTTCATGTACAACAGAATACATCACAACATTATAAATCATAAAGAACCTCGCACTGATCATATGGAAAATCTATCCCGGTAAAATCAGTTGGATTTTTCATATGTTGTAGCTTATGATCTACTGAACAAAAGATGTAATGGGCACAAAGCTCAATAATGGACAGTTATCGAGTTATAATCAGTCAAACATGACAAATTCGAGCTACCACCACAACAGAATCCAAATGAGTAATACATAATAAGATCATTTTTTTATTAATCCATACACACACACACACACACAGCAGAGAGGGTTTAGAGTAAATAAATAATACGGGAGTGACGAACCGTGGGGTCCTTATCTCTGCTGTGACACGCAAAGATTTTTGTGAAAGATTTCTGTCCACAGACCTTTTCAAGGTCATTCAAAATTCAAGAATTATGACACCACCTAACAGATTTTGTGAAGCCCTACTATTTTTGTTTGAAACATTTTTCCAAAAAATAAATATCTCCCGAGATTTGAGTATTCGGCAGCTCGAATTTGTCATGTTTGACTGATTATACCTCGATAACTGTCCATTATTGAGCTTTGCGCCCATTACATCTTTTGTTAAGTAGATAATAAGCTACAACATATGAAAAATCCAACGGATTTTACCGGGATAGATTTTCCATATGCTTAGTGCGGGGTTCTTTCCAACAAATTTATTTTGCAATTTAATTTAAAATGTATATCTCTTAGGAAGACTAACTAAGAATATTTTATTTCGAAGACGTACTATACATATATTTTCTGTACCACAATTCCCGAAGACTCCGCTGACACAAAACCTACTTGACGCACACTAAAACACAACTTCACAAGTCACATAGTCGTACACAAATTTAATTAAAGACTTGTACGATTTCCTCGGCGGCAGCTTATCATTTGCGTATACGACTGTCGTTCGTACATTTCGCACGACCGTTCGGTTTTCACTATGTAAGAACAGAATCGTCTGTCCATGTTGCAAACCAGTCAGATTTAATAGCCCGCCGTCGGTCGCGTCAATATCCGTGTAACCCCGGCTTACAGGAGTCGAAGAATCCGACTTAATCCTCGCCGATAATAAGTACAAGAAGAACAGAAAAGTATAATGTCCGCGATTAAAAGAGGGGGCCGAATTCTTAAAATGCGAAAGGCGCGCACGATTACAGAAAACGCGATCCGACGATGGCATCCAAAACATTTTCCAGGAGAAAACGATATTCCCGTGTGCTGGCGATTGCTTGAAACTGGGCGTTCCTGTTTCTTGATCCTCGAAAAGGATGAAGGGGCATCATCGACATCATCCTCTCAACATTGGAAGAAGAACGACCGTTTTTAATAAGGTACAATTAGCGAAGGAAGAGCATTGAAGGAGGCGGTGAACCATTCCCTTTCCTTCCTTTGAGAGAATTTTGCGATCGTTGGACCTCGGCCATAGCCGTGGATGTCGCCAGGTATACGTTTCCAAGGATCGAGCTGACTGGCTCGTAAACCTTGTAAAATATTACATTTGGCGCCACGAGGCAGCCCTCTGCTCGATTCCTTAACCTTACTGCCTGAAAACTGTGCTCCGTGGCCCCCGTGAGAAGGTGATTAGGCATCCGGGAGCATCGTATTGAATTCTATCCCCACCGGCGAAATCGTGAAACATCGCGATGAGATAATTAAATCCTTTAATAGTATTACCTCGCGTCCGATACAAAGCACGCCGACGTATACAATCTCCGCGGAATGGTCACTATATAAATATTTCATCGGCCGTAACGTCGATCCACACCGTCTCCTCGATCGGAAAGAGTATACCCCCCTTTATTTGTGGAGTATACAAATCGTTGTTTCACCCCGATCTGCAGGGGCCATGTTTATCCTTTTTTTTTTCTTTCCGCCGATCGGAATCATTAGCGAGATAATGATCCGAGTTCTACAACGCGAATTTGTTGAGGCGGAACGCGAGGCTGGCAAGAAACTATTATAATAAAGTACGCGGGAATTGGCCGGCGAATTATTCCAGGGTGCGAGTCAGTATGGCTCTATTTTTCTGATTAGCTCGGGATCCGTGTAACGGTTTACGCTTTTACACATTGTCACGAGAAATATTTTTACTTTGTACAAATACGGGGTTTTAGGATTTTCAGGGAAATAATTGATGGTGCATTGTTTCAGCAATTGTGTGCAATTGCATGTCCGTGGGACGTGTTTAAAAATATTGAACAGGCAATTTTAAGGGATATTATTTAAATGTACAAGGTGTAAAGAAATGTTTGGTCTCGGCTGCCATAGGCGTATTTCGCGTATCCTCGGATCGATGAAGATCTCTAAAAAAAAGTTGACGCGAAATTGTCCTTGACCTTGAATCTCAAGGTCAAATTTGTTTTATTGTATTCTACGCATCACAGGCATATAATAAATAGAAACTTTCTTTTTTTTTCTTATAAATTATAAACGACAAAGAATAATTAATCGTGGATAATAATAAATCGTGGCGCAAAGGGTTACCGTAGGGTACATTGATATCGGCGTTATGGAAAAATTTCGTAGCAACCGGTCAGAACGCGAAGAAAACAAAACACTGGGGGGACATCGGCGGATTTTATCCGATACACCCAGTAGAGTGGCTCGGGGCGCGCCAGCTTGATAGTTTCTTGTAAATTGTATTAAAACGCCCGTCTTTTACGACCGTGTCAAACTACCTACACGAGCATCTTCGAGAGCCAAGCCAAAGAGAGTCGCAAAACGAGTGAGGCAGAAAGGGAGCTGGGGAGAACGGAGAAAGAGAGGTGTAACATGCATCGAGAAACACGCAAGCATACCTCTTTTTTCACGCTCCTACATAGACGTATGCTTATTTCGTTATGTACCAAGCTTTCTATTTAATATCGACGCTTTAACCCTTGCACATCCGTGCTGACCTCTAAAAATATAAAATTTTATTCTTGCTTACAGTTCTCGCTGTAGGAATGAATTAGTGGAAACAGTTCAGAGCACCGCAATCGAGTCACACATTTGTTTCTGTTCTTTCTAATGTTAACCTTCAGGCTATTACTGCTATTATTATATACAACAAATTTATTGATCTTTATATCTCAATCTAATAGCTAACGAGATATTATCGAAATAATTTTCCATATATAATTATTTTAATGATTGTCTCGCTAATTAGGTTTAGGGCGTACGAAGGTCCATACATTTTTACGCAAAATTTTGAAAACGCAGAACCACACAAGACTGTGAAGGCGAAGGTCATCTCGAGGTCATATTTTCCGGGATCTTTTCAGTAATGTTTCTTTCAATGGAATGACCTACCTTTTGTATCATGAATCGATGGAGAAAAAAAACATTACTGAAAAGATCTCGGATAATATGACCTTGAGATGACCTTCACACAGACTTATGTCCAAGTACTATAACTTTCTCCCTGAACATTTTTGGTACCCGTTTGAGACACCCTGTATATATTGCATATAAGTAAAAAATCCTTTATTTTATTATGAAGTTTCAAGTCTGAAAATAACATTTGAACGTACAGAAAAGAACGTAAAACTATTTCTGATTTTTTCCCATCTACAATGGACATTCTCCCACTGTGCATCGTGATAGTTTGCACGCACGAAAATCGCGCGTGAAACATCCACCCTCCTTTAGGTCCCCGCGGCTCGTTCCCCTCCCCCCGTTCGCGCCCTTACGATATTGAATCCCGATTTTATGATGGCCCCGCGAGAGAACGCTCGCGGTGTAAACTTTTATTCGCAAATTTAGAGGAAATCAGACCGATGGGAAGGGTGCGGATCGGGGTCGGGTCCCTACGAGAGGAAGACGAAGGCCAGCCGAGCGTGTCGAGTTATGCACGCTTTTATGCGGAGATAAAAGTACGGATCGAGTGCCGGTTAGTTCAAATGCATACTGACATTAGAATATACGACACACTCGTACCAACAACAGACTTTTAAGGCGTTACAGCCGAAATAACACGGGAACCTTTTAATAAAACTACGGACCTTGAATTAACCCCCCCTGCCAATACGATATCGAATTGAATAAATATTTCAGCAATTTATTGTCAGAATATTTTCAAAAGTAGACAAAAAACTTGAATACTTTGTTATTATTATTTAATTCGAACTTAAACTCCTGTGCGTCGATTATGAGGAACGAGATAAGTTGAAAATAGTATATTGACACTCCTAATATTATTAATTTACGATTATTGAAATTGTAAAGATGCATCCCTCGTTTCTTGTCATTTGTGTACATCATTATCTGCGACCGGTTTCTAATTCCTCATTTATTTAACCACAGATCATTCTGTTAAATGATATAATCATATCAGCAGAGATGAGAATTAAATTATGACTGTATTCATTACAGGATAAATTGTTTCAGATCGTTATCGCGTCCCTTCACTTGCGCCCATATGGGCATCCATGGCCGAGAGATTCAGATAACAGGTTTAATTCGAGTTCCAACTCATTACGTTAAAGTTTATAAACTCTTCATTGTTTTATTCAACAATTTCCTTGTATCTTCCACTATATCTGCCCGTTTATTTATTTATTGCATTTTATTCGTGTACCGATAATACTCACGTCAAAACACGAGAATTCTTTTCCACGAACCAGGTAGCATTTCGACACAAAAATCTTCAATCTGTTAATAACTGCCGAGATGACGTGCACTTCGAGATACGCGAAGTTGTAAAACTTTGTAACTATCTTGCTTGCCGAGAAATATCATCGACTTATCACTTGTATGTACAGTCTTCGCCATAAGTGGCAGGATATCCGGTTATTTCAAGGAACATATAAATTGTGATCCAGCTACCAGTATATAAAGTAATCTCTCGCGATTATTTTATTTTTACGCGACCTAGTGACTCTGAATATCTTGCATTAGTTTTAAGAAATAATACTCACCTAAGCACAATTACGAAGTAGCATTAATCAGATCAGGTCAGAGCAACTTCTTCCCCGCTGTCGCTTCGCGTCTCCCACTACCAGTGTAGCGATTCCCCCACTACCAGTGCACCGGTTCCCCCACTATCAACTATTTCACATTCGCCCCTACCGTGCCTTGCCTCGCATGACTGCGAGGATCCTAGTCTCCCCAACCTCCTCCTACACTCCACAGGAGTTTGGTGGGGAGGACTCAGGAGTGGGGAGTTCCTTCGTAGGGAGGTTTTTGCTATCGATGGAGAACATTTTTATTTTGATAACAAATTTCCTCATACCTTTCTTAACTAAGGAACCACTTTCTTTTTAAGATATAGACAGTCTAATTTAAACAATATTACACAAACATGACAGTGTTAAATAACTGAGAATGTTATGATTTAAAAAAGAGACTTGACAAGGATAATATTGAAAGAAGTAGAAATATTTTATGGAATTTCAAGGTTAGAGAGTCCTAAGCTCGATTCTGTGCAGCTTCCGACCGAAAAACAATTAGGAGGTAGTAGAAGCTCTTTCCAGAGGAAGATTCCGCCGGCGAAATCGAGGCTCTTCGCTTAGATTTATAGAGTTTTGCCGGCCTTTCCGGTGGAGTTATGAAGAAACATCGTACATACCAGCGTAGTGGGCCTCGGAATGATCTCGTTGGTTTAGTAGCGTCGATTAGAGGGCTCTTAAAGGGCTTGAAGGGCCGATCCTGAGT
The DNA here is from genome assembly GCA_916610255.1 of Lasioglossum lativentre. NCBI lineage: Eukaryota > Metazoa > Arthropoda > Insecta > Hymenoptera > Halictidae > Lasioglossum > Lasioglossum lativentre. The sequence goes on along the minus strand of OU744355.1, from coordinate 8,330,331 downwards.
GGCTACAAAGTGAAACGTAGAGGATGACTGCAGGTTGCCCTTCTTCTCTTCCCCGTGATTTCTTTTCCTTTTTTTTTTTTTTTTGCTTCCTCTCTGCTCTTTCTGTACATGTCTTTTGAGCTGAGCTCGCCGACGCTCGAAACAGACCCGGCAATACAGATACTGAAGCATTAATTAATAGCGACTGCTTGCTCGAAACGGTATTACGGTACCATCGACGGTTATCTTCGTTTTATGGTTACAGAACATTTCGAGGATGTATCCGAGGCACCTTCGAACAGGGCTGTAAAAGCTTTCGGAAGGTGGAGAGGTAGAAAATCGTTTTTCTTTCGTCCTTTGTATACCCCTTCTCTGAATGTGTCAGTTTACGTTTTATCGTCTTTGTTCGCTTCGTCCTGCCCCTTTATGCCCCTTTCGTTTCTTCGTTTTGCCATTTTGGCTCGGATCGCGTTCGTACAGTTTCTAAAAATTTTTGAAACTTTTTACTGTACGGAAATTCATCGGATGCACTCTTTTCGATTTTTTTAATAGTTTTGTGTTATTAAATGTTTCAGCCTTTTAAAAATTTATGGAATTTTTCGACGTAATGAGATTCGTGAGCTGCTTTTTTTTTATCTTTTAGCTAGTTATAATCGAATGTATCATAGTTCATATTATTCAATTTTTTGGGTTTTCAAAAAATGAAATTTTTTAAACTATGTAGATTCAAGAACTGCATTCTTCTCGATGTTTGAGCTAGTTACAGTCGATTGTACCACATTTATGGGTTATTCAATTTTGTAGGTTTTCAAAAATTTTTGAAATTTTTTAAGGGATGAGACGCAGTCATGAGGCCAAAGAAAGCGATTTTTGAGAATTTTGTTCTGGAAACCTGCGTAACTCTGTTTAAAAAATATTTTCGTAAAATGGCTTATCTAAAAGAGTGCTTCATCATTTTTCTACTTAAATAGAAATTAATAAAAATTAATAAAAATTAATAAAAATTAATAAAAATGACAAGACTGGACTTATTTAGATTTCTCACAATTATTATAATAATTTGTGCTGGGATAAAGAAATTTATTGAATAATTTGCAATGAAAGCATCTTTATAATTTCAATAATTAACCCTTAACATTCGGATGGCGACTCTGAGGCACCACTGAAAATTGCTATGCCATTCTTAAAAATATTGTTCACATCATTAAATTTGTTCGTATTTAATAAACTACTACACATTTACATATTACATGAGATTTTATATCAGTTTCATATGCAAAAAATGAAATGAAATTCTATAAAATGGAAAAATCTTTCGTTTTTCAGTTAAAATAGCTCCGAGTGCAAAGGGTTAAAAAATAAAAAATATTAAACCGATGATTTGACCGGTCGTAGTTGTTAAAAATGTGAGGAATGTCGATTTTATTATCCGTCCGAAGTGAAGAAACCTTTCCGTATTCGGTTGCATTGAATCTTGAGGAAAATAAAAATTAAATATTTCACGCAATGGTGTCGATGGTGGAAGATAAGGATTACAGACGGTAGGTTTACGAGCGAAAGAAGTAGACAGGCAGTTCGATCGGTCGATAGGGGGGATTCCCATTCTTCTCCCTGAACGAGCATTCCTGGAGGATGGAAGAAGGGCTCGTTAAATTGGCTATGAAACAGTGGCACGCCGAGGTGGTTCAGCAATCATCGGCAGGGTGTCGGTATCAAACAATTAGCTAAAATCCACCCACTCTAGTTAACCCGTGGTAGGAAGGGATAAGATACGGGGGGTTCGGGTTGAAACCGGTTGTACCAACTAATATCCTTTAGTCTTATCCTTATTATTATCCTCCCCCTTGACTGCGCTTTAAGCGCGACTACTCACGGGCTACAAGGCGTTCCTATAACCCCCGGCTGCCTTACAGATATTAAAGCGCATCCTTAGCCCTAATTTTAGCGACTAATTTTATGCGAGAACACCGGCTGATCCTTTAAACCGGCGATTGCCTTCGCTTAAACGGCGCACGGTGAAATTTAATTTCATGAACGACGAGAGCCACAATTGCGGCACGATAAATGTTTCACAAGTACATCTCTCTGATCAATTATTCGCTTGTTTTGCCGAGCGTAACAGGTAATCGGCTTGAAATTCTGCTTCATCCTACTATTCGAGAAAAGAACATGATGCCTACCCGGAATAGGCTCGCGAAAAACACTATTAACCATGCCTTCTCCTACTCACTGCTATTGTAGAACCATCGTCGTATTAATTAATTGACAAAAGTGTCCGCGTAAGAGAATACTCATATGTATAACAGAACACGAAACGTTTAGCACGCGGATTAGACAAGGTGGTCCATCCAATGGTTCCTAGAATATTTTGTATGCAGTTTATTGTTCATTCTGCGTTCTAAACACGCGATTTTCGAAAAATTATTTATATTTAAATTGTGACAATTTTGTAAAAAATGATCGCATGAGAGCAAATTTGGACTCGTTTTAAAACCAGCAGTCTCTAGTTTCAAGATTTAAAATGAGTCCAGGCTTATAGTTGTATTATTTGTTTTTACGAAATTATCACAATTTTTCCAGAATTGGAAATCTAGTGTTTAAATACTTTCGGGGTTCACTGTAATTTTAGAAGTCGAAGAAAATTATTGTGCACAGTTAAATTATTGAAGCCATACCACAGAAAACATATTTAAAATAAAATTGTATCAACCCTGGCTAATAACAATGACGATGGATGCGTATTTAAATGAATTTTGCGGTTGGTATTAAACAATTTCATAGTATAAACAGTCAAATTTTTGTTCACATAGCCAAATGTGTTCCGCAGCTTATTCGAGTTATTATTATTTTGTAATATTCATGTTTTATTACGAGGGATGATTAACGCAGGTTGTTGGCGTACGGCGTCGTTTATTTAAAAAAAATATTGTAATTTCCTTTGATATTTGCGAATGGAAGAATTTGATTGAATCGCCGTCGGCCGATCCGGTTGAAATGATTATTCATGCGCGTAACAAAAGAAGAACTTGTCAGTGAATGGCTTCCAGTAATACTCAATTTTGCAGTATTATGGATGCTGTTGCGAGTCTTATTCTATCAATCGAATGATTAATTTATTCGATCCATCTGAACGACGTTATGCATCCACTCGTTATGCAGCATTTCCCGTCAATAAGTAGATTATGCGGATTGTTAATGACCGTAAAGCGGTACAGACCGAATAGGATGGTTTACTTAATCCGTAAAATATTATTATTATCCCCGGCATAGAAGTCGCAATTTTGTGGAACGTTCTGAATTATACCCTTTAAAATATTCGCCATTCCGAATAATACTTATTGTTCTTAAATTATTAAATCGACCGCATTAAGTCATGCCGCCTCCGGTGAAATTTATATTTAACACATGTTGCTATTTAAATTTTATCTAATAGTAATAATATTCACGGAGCCGTGAAATTGCGTAATAAGCACATTTTATATGATGCACGGTGCACGCAGTGACAATGCGCGCAAGTTTTCTAAATATACAAAAATATAAAGTCGCAGTAAAAAGCAAATAAAGTTCTATAAACAAATATATTATTATTTTGAAACTGCACGGAAAATTTATATTTTTTAAAAATGCCAATTACAATAACAGGAACAGAAAGTATAGAAAATTTCTAAATGCTATAATTTCACTGGCAAACATTCATTTTGTAACAAATTTAACACTCTAATATAGGATCAATATAATTTCAACTAAATCCGTTATTATTTTAAATAATAATTGTATAGATAATAGTATTCATTTAAAGATAAATTAATGGTGTCAACAGTAAATGGAAAACAATAAATAAATGTATAGTGTTCGAAATTCTTTTTGAAATTCAAATTGTTATAATCGTTGCTCCAAAATTTTGACAATAAAACACGAATTTCGAACAGATTAGTTAGACAGCGGATTGAATTTCATTGAAATAAATGTTTGAACGTTTTTGATTTTTGTGGTTGAAACAATATAAAGTGGAAATATAACGATTACTTAATGGGACATTAATGTTACTTGCGTACGGTGCACTTGTGTAGAATTATAATAATATTGATGTTGGCCAGCATAAAGGTTTGATTGTTCACGTTCACAAAACGTGTGCATAAAACCGCAGATACTGATCCTGAATAATATTCTACGGGTTTAATGGAATCTGTATGTTAATTAATTTCAGGCACTTTGATTGTCATTGTGTGCATACCTCTTTAATTTTATGTCCCATCTTCCGCGTTTTATGTTTTAAATCTGCCCAATTATACTGCATTACAATAATGCAACCGAAAAACTTATTTTGTTGCAAATTTACATTTATGAGAGCAATTTTGGGGCTATACTTGACGTTTCGCATATTAATGCGTCGTATTAATATATTCGTCTGTGCGTTTGTACAGTTTTGTACGCGGAATTATAAATAGCTTTACCATGAAATTGAAAATGAGTAATTTAAGAAGAGGCTTTCATGTTTTCCGAAATTCCTGTATGTCGTGCTGCGACGTGTCAGTGAAAATACGCCTTGTTTAATTGTACGGTTTGCCTATAAATTTATTTCTTCAATTTGATTTACTATTGCCTGCCAAATTGTATATCATTGCCCTGGAAAATTTTGTAAAGACAAATGTAAACAGATTCTTAAATGTTTATAATTTAGTTTATACAGCTGGTTATTTCTTACGGTAATTAATTGTGAAGCTTTATGAACAAAAATATTCAGAGATATTTTGTTAAAGAAAAGTTTCATAAAATCAATTATATTTAATGAAATAAGCATTGGAATTGTTACATATGTATACATATAAATCCTATTTATTATCAAATGCATATTTAACATATTATATTCAACAGTGTACATTTCAGCAAATAATAATTATGTTATCCATATTTGTTCAGCCACGAAATTTTTGTTGTTTTCAAATGAAAGAGTTAAAAACTCAAAAGAGTTAAAAACGTAATTTCCTTACTCAAAATTATTTCTAGATTCGAAATCTTCACGCAAAATAATAATTTTCAGCCAACAAGAGCCAGATAAAAATTCCTTTTTTCCTAACTATTTCAGTTGTTTTCAAATTATAAACACATGTGAATCCTAAATACTTCTAATAGTGAAAAACGTAATTTCCTGACTCAAAATTATTTCTAGACTGCAAATCTTCGTGCAAAATAATAATTTGCAGCCAACAAGAGCCTGATAAAAATTCCTCTTTTTCTTAACTATTTCAGCGAGTGAAAAACAATAGACGCTCTTAAATTTAGAATTTGACCTACTCGTTTATGCATAAAATCGTAGCCCATTTACTACTAGAAGGATGTAAAACTAAGTGTTACGTCATCGTGTCCCTAATGACCCGTTGACAAATCAGAAAATGGAAATAGAAAGGAGCATTTTAAAAAGAAAGCGAGGCAGATTACAGTGAACGGATCACCACAATTGCAAGCGTTCGTCGGCAAGCGTGAAATCGTTGAACACTGTTAGGTTCTCGGGGTATACAGAGAAACCCGGCAGGTGTTCCAAAAACCGGAAGCCTTTAGAAGCGCCGCTACATTCTGCTCGATGTACCGACAAATTCGAAGTCCGACTTTTGACTGTATAATCCCTGGCCCGATCCTCTTTATATGCCTCTGGGAAAGTCCTTGTGAACGGATTTACTGAATAACATACCTCTGAATGCAGAACGCTACGATACTATGCTGTCACTCCAAGCAACCATGAACGGACGTCCCTGTCCCATTCAGCTTCGATGGATCTCTACGCAGTAAGAGTTTTTACGTTTTCACGACTTAGGCTTTCTACTGGCAATACTGGTCCCGTCGCATTCATGTGTACGTGAGACGTATCCTTCTCGAAATGTATACTCTATTTCCGTAATGGAACAATTCATTTCTGTCGTCTGATCTGCCATTGCTCTTTTCATTTCGACGGTATCAAACTCTGCCACTCGTCCATTTTATATAACAGTACCTTTACAGTGATTTATACATTTTTCACGTGAAACGTGTCCTTCCTGTTCCGTTGTTTTTTTTTTTTATCAGAGTTTGCTAATTTTTAAATCGTTCATTTTATGTGGTAATTCGTACTGCTTGATTTTGTTAGTATAAAATACTGTTCATTTTACTGTTCCAATATGCACTGCTCCACAAAAATGAAAAAACACTGAATTTTAAAAAATCTGAAAGTGCTAATAGACGTATTTAAATATCCTTCATATACCGATTTGATTCACCCTGTTTCATAGATAATAGTAAATACCATTAAATTTTGTACATCCTAACATTCGAAATCAAATTATTCAATTACCGAAACTGCAAACTAATCAATATACTCTGTAATATTACACGCGTACAGGTATAGATAATCGGAATTCAGTGACTAAAATACTCCCAAGGCAATTTAATTAATTTATTTTTTTTCGAACACTACAACTTTCACAAGCACGTGTTAATTGATCGAGGAAATCACGGAATAAGTATCATAAGAAAACTGAAAAATAGGCATAGGCACACTTAAGCCACGATTTTGTGCAATTTTCCAGCGCCACAAAATTGCATTATCCAATACCACCCTAACGCTGAAGATTAACGCTTTATCAACAGATTCGTTCGAATAAAAATGATCACTGCTCAACGAAATTTTCACACATTATGTATGTATAAAATAGTATTTCCGATATAATTTGCACAACTATTCCGGCGCACAGATTGAACGACATAAGTAGATTTAATTGAACACGTTCTGCGCATCTACTAAGCACCCCTAATGCCCGTCCCATGAAGCGGCACAACCGGCTTAGAGCTCCCACCGACTGTATATTTTGTCTGACTGACTTTGACTGGCTGACTGACTGACTTTCATGCGAACGGACGATACAAAAGCGCAGCTTCATGTGAGCCTACATATTAGTGGACTTATATACAAAGTCATTCATGTCGAGCAAACACCCGAATATCCCTGGTCAACCTTTCGCCCTCCTTTCTGCTCCCCGTCGGCCCGGTTCGCATCCATTCCATCGCTGAAAACCGGGTGTGCGTCACGTACCGGAACCCTCTGCCGCGGAAACCACCCGGTAATCTTGCTAATACAGATGTCAGTGGCTTATGCACGAAAAGGAGAATACATCTCCCATTGATGTTTAACGCCACTCCGCTTCCTTCCCCTTTCCCCGACGTTCTCTTTCTTCAAAGCTTCCCGACAATTCGCTGCCGCCATCGTTCTTTCGATTTATAGCCGCTCGAAGACTATTTTTAACACGTTCGCCGGTACATCGGTGTCCATAAACGTTAGACGAAATCTGGACAACTTGTTCAACCTCTTCATATACGAATTAACTACGCTCGGGTCTATCTTGACTCGAAGTGAAAAGAAAAATAAATGCAGTACGGTTCAACTGTTAGGTCGTTGCATATGGAATGAACGATTTCAGAAGGCTATTATCGTTATGCAGAATGTCACTGCGACAAAAACAAAATTTTTATCTTCATTTTTTCAAGGTTATTTGAAGATTACTTGGTGTCTCGGTGTGTTTTGATATTATGAAAGTACAGAAAACAAACAAGTTCAGCATACGTCTTTGAAATGACCTCTGTATATCATTTGAAGGTACGAAACTAATTAAATCCTATCTTCAATTTCTATTCATCATCGTTATGTAGAATGTCACTGCGACAAAAACAAAATATTTATCTTTATTTTAGCACGGTTATTTGAAGGTTACTTGGTGTTTTTTTTTTTAATGGAATGCCATATTTTTGTTTGGATATTATGGAAGTACAGAAGAAAAACAAGTTCAGCATACGTCTTTGAAGTGACCTCTGTATACCATTTGAAGGTACGAAGCTAAGTAAATCCTATCTTCAATTTCTATTTACTCATCTGCAACTTTACTTTTAAATAAAGTTTATTTCAATATCTGTGAATTGTTACTGTAGTATAATAAAATGAGCACGGAATTTGTTGACAGAACATGACGATCACAATGGTGCTCACTTTAACCAACAAGTTTCACCTCGAGAAAAGTAATGTTGGTTTAAGGGGGTCATCCCATGAGAGAGCTACTTTGTCTTGCTTTTTTTGGGAATTTTTTTTGAAGGACCCTATAAAACCTACCATCTTGAAATTTTTACCACACATTTATTGATATTTTAGCAGTCTCTCAGAATTTTTTCAATCCAAAATAACGAGTTGGATCGACTTTACACTGTTCGGAAGACACTCATGTGTAAAAAAAGTAGGTGATGGCGACCATGATTCCGGAGGTTTCGATCATCTGAAATCAAAAAATCAAACGGCATTTTAATTTGTAGACCTGCGGCTATCGCCGGTACCAAAATAATATAAAAATTAAGTTCCAAGTTTTGTCATTTTTTTTTCGTCTTTTCCAGTTAATAAAAAAAACTATAGCAGATATCAGAAATATTTTGATACTGGCGAGAACTATGTATAGATGTGCTGACTATACCATAAAAATTTGAGCGAAATCCGTTCAATAGTTTTTGAGATATCGTGACGCCAATATGAAAAATACAGTTTTGAGAAAAACGCGTTTAAAGATTCAAGTACGATTTACACAATAAAACTGTAAACTCACCATTAGTCTGCTATGTATTGAGAAATTGTCTTGGCTCGATGCTCCGAACTGCACGTTGATTCGAATTCACTTTTTTCCAGCTCAAATTAATGTCCAGCTGATTGATATTTCACTGGTTATTTATTAATACTTTAATCGTAATGAGGCAAACAGATGCTCCGTTCTACGTTCATAACAGTCGAACGACTTCGAATATCGAAATATCCTTTTACCTGCATGTTCTATGAATGTTATAGAAGCAATTTGTGGAAAAAAAATTTTTCGACTTTTTCGATCTGCCACATGGGATAACCCCCTTAAAATTACCGTTGTGAATCGAACATTTCACGTGCAACAACCTAATAAAGTGACATGGAGAAAATTGAAGTTGATTGGCTCCGGAGCCCTTCGCGCACACGCACACACACGCGTCGGCTGAATTCAAAGGGTTAAGACTGCAACGAATCGTCAGACAGAGTTCGTCGTTGCGGTGCAAGACGTCATGAGAGAAAAAAAAAAGTTGCCGGCGATGCACCGGTGTAACATCGAAGGGCCTATCTACAAATCTCATTGGAGGCTGCTGTTAGCAGGGGTGCCGAAACCGCTTTCACCCTACGTTTTAACTCCTCCCTTTCCCCGGCGATTCTCCGAACACGTCCAGGCCAAGTCACCCTGACGGACGAGCACAGGCCAGAGCCACTATTAGTTCGGTTCCGATGGTGCGCTAGTCAGTTACTCGGTACGACGCTTTCGACCCTTCCGTGTTGATCCGTCCGCGAATGGTCACTTAAAGGTCGCATGGTAAATGGCACGCAAGCTCCTACGGCCCGGGACATAGCCCGCTGGAAATTTCAGGATGTATCACAATCTCAACCTGGCCTTCCTCTGGAATCTGCACTGTGAGTAGCGCAACGGTGTTACGTCGAACTGCGTGCACGCGCGTGCCGATTCGGACATGCGCGAATACGATCTAGGGTGGATGCACCAATGAATTAACACTTCAGGAATTTGTTAACTTTCAAAGGTGGACTATGGGTACAAGAAACCATATATAAAATACAATAAAATAGAATTTATTCAGTTTAATATACAGTGACTCCCATTAATATTCGGACGCTCTTAAAAAAACGATAACTTTTTTGATATCCCACCATACGATTTGAACTTTTTTGAGAAGTTAGAGCAATTAATTTACTACACGATGTGAGAAGAAATTTTTTCAAAAATTGCAATTGGTCGGAATTGTAAAGAAAATAGTAATAGTTGCATTTTACAACTCTTTTATGTGGGTCTATATTGAAAATTTTTAAAGTATGTTTTGTAGATCTGTGTCAATTATATGCATTGCAAAAGTTTCATCGAAATCGGTTGATGTGGGAAAAACGACAGGCATTGAAAGATATATGAATCCTTAGATTTATTGCAGTTCGAGGCCGAAAATCGTGAAAAATTGCAATTTCTACCATCTTTAAACGTTTGCAGCTCATTGCAACGTTGACCGATTTTAATGAAATTTTCAGAATATGTTTAATTGATACAGATCTACGAAACGTATTTTCTACATTTTCAATATGAGCCCACATAAAAAAGGTCGTAAAACATAACGTTTAGTATTTTCTCTGCAATTTTTGAAAAAATTCTTTTCACGTTACGTAACAAAACCGATTGTTCTAACTTCTCAAAAAAATCCAAGTTGTATGGTCGAATATTAAAAAAGTTATCGTCTTTTTAAGATTGTCCGAATATTAGTGGGAGTCACTGTATCTGAAAAACACGTTGTGAGGCACGTCTTTACTCTACGACAAATACGACACGAGTGAGGATCGTTCTGGAAAAAACGGACGACGATCTAAGAAACAATTGAGAGTTGATGGTCCCATGACGCGGACAGCATAGATACAATGTATCATTCGGAAGTCATCGAAAGTAAAGCGATAGAATATCCTACTAAATAATAGTAGATTATTTTTGTCAATTTGTTTCTTAAATAAATTCCAACAGTTAATGATATTAACTCTAAACTTTCATATGTAACATGTAGAAATAGATACTTTAACAAAAAATAAGTAGTTTAACAAAAAGTTATAGAAAAAGACTAATTTCACCAGTGATTCAACGATATTCTATATTTTCGACTTTTCTGTGATAAATGGTTGAAAAACGTAAGAAATCTACTAAAGTTTATGTCAAACCAATTGTTATATTGTTCATACACATATTTGTAATGTATTGCAATAAATTGTAAAAGGATATTTATGACTGACCTTATAGCAAATATTGCACAAACCACGTTCGACACGTGCACTGCACTTATAGATAATATTTAGGTTATTTTAGTTGAATGATCGACCACGGGTGGCGTCGAAATTGTTCGAATCTGAAATAAAAAATCAGACAAAATCGTTATTTAATCATTAAGTTCTTTAATTAATTTATTTCGCTTGTTTTTATATAGAATGTGCATTGATTGGTTCGTGTTTATTCACTGGTACGTCTACCCTATCAGCTTCCGTTGGTGCAAAGTTTGCGTAGGAGATAGTCTTCGTTCATTCCGATTTGAAAAAATTACACACGATTATTACTGATGGATGAACGCGACGATCGTGTCACGGTGAGGCATTTAAATGGGAATACCTAAATATCTCTTTTATTAATGATTTTATGGGGAAAGTGTCCAGGACCATGTTGTAATGTCTTAGGGGGCACATGCAACGGTGAGGTTATTTTTTCAAAATGATGACATAGTTGCTTTTGTATATTCTGTTAGAGCATGAATACATTGTTTACATTATTTTTTCAGAAATGAAGGTGACCTTCAATGTTCTAAACGGAATACTACGTATGTTTTTATACCATCTGAAAGCGTGTGCTACATCGACTTCATTCGTATACGACATGACCTTCAAGGACACACAAGGTCAGATTTGGAAGAAATACTTTGAATATCTCCTGCCACTGTGTTCACAAGTATTCTTTATTGACGAGGCAAATGTTCAATATGATTTCCTTGTGCACGAATGCACATATCGTTTATCCTAATTACATTTCTTTCATTTGTGACCTTGTAGTACCTTGCTGGCAGTGTGTCGTACACGAACGAATTCGTTTTGTCACAAACTATCTATCATACAATATAAAAGAAATACGTAGCATCCTAATTAATAAATCGAAGGTCGCCTTCATCTAAAAAAAAATACTGCCGACGAAAAGAAATTACTGACACCATTGCTTACAAAAAACAGTATAATTTTTTTCGATAAAAGAAACGCTGGCCCTGTAGCGACGCGAACACCCTGTACATACATATGTATATTCGACACAGTAGACCAAGACAGTGGCGCACAAAAGCTCGCGAATTCCATCGTCACATCCGTTCACCTGCAAAATGAATCGACTTGCGAAACGAATATAAACTAAGCGCGAGCCAGAGACAGTCTCATTCCTCCTGTTTTATGATGTCATAATTAAAATGCGAGTCACAAGAAGACAGGGCTTAGATTGGCTGATAGCACTTCACATCGAGAAGGTGGAAGCTAATTTATGTAGAGGAGGAAAAAAAAGAGAGAAAGAGCAAGAAAGAGAGGGAGAGAGAGAAAGAGAGAGAGAGGGAGAGAGAGATGGAAATAAAAGGACGAGTTGAAAAAGATAGTCGGGAGTGGCAAAGAAAGAGGGAGTTATGGTATTTATGGTGGAGGCTCTACGTATGTATCGACGCATTATGGGGTCCATGATATCAAAGAAGCCGCCTTTACAACGATCCATATACCGTTTACAACGTCTGAAATCTGACATCTATATAAGAGTTCTACAGTTCCCCGTTCCTGTCTCGCTATACACGTATGCAATACGCCAATTCTGTCCACGTGTGAGCATCATCTTTCTCATCGCGAAAGCACGCTGACGCTTTCTAGACAATTCCATGCTACCGCCTATTATTCCGCGAATCCTCGAACATATCCGATCATCCTGCAACTCCAATTTATTTACGTCCATCAGTACTGCAAACTGAGTATTTCGCTATCTCTCGACGCGAGTTGATTATATTCTATCTGTATCATTAATATGTATCATATCATTAATTTCTATCTGTATTGTAAAGCGTCGTTATTTATGATGCACACTTCAACGGATTCGTTATGGTAGAGACATAATGTTGCGAATATCAACGTGTGGAAAGACGTGATATTGTTCTCGTTGAAATGTAGCTGCCTTTCGTTTTTTTTTGTAACGAGTTCGTTTAACCTTATTGTTTCACTTAATTTGTGTGGAATCGTTCTCTTTTATAATGTACTGCGTACAGTAGATCACTGTAATTTAATAGACGCATTTATCCCCGCAAAGTTAATGAAGTTATTCGCGAAGTTAATGAAGCCATTTATTGCAAGCACTCGATTAATCTGATGCACTCACGTTCTGAAGAGAGAGATTTTTACCAAATTTTGTTGACGTGATAGCCGAGATCTTAATCGTGTATGCAAAATATTGGTTACTCGGTAATTTTTCACATGAACAATTATGTAGTGTCTAATAAATGGAAGTCGGCTGAACTGTCTCCTTTTTTAGCGAATAATTACTAAAATTTTGACGATAGCAATTTGTAAAAATTCGTAGTGGTGGATCAGATGTATCTAAATATGTCCATAAAGTTTCATAATAATATTATATTTAGTTTATTTTTGAAAAATTGCAGAATAATATTGTATTTAGGTTATTTCTGAAAAATTGCATAATAATATTATATTTAGTTTATTTCTGAACAATTAGATAATAATATTGTATTTAGTTTATTTTTGAAATATTGCATAATAATATTGTATTTAGTTTATTTTTGAAAAATTGCATAATAATCTATTCAGTTTATTTTTGAAAAATTGCAAACAACATGAAAGACCTAACTAGGAAATTTGATAATAATTTTAATTTTTATATAGTAATGTATACATGAAACTGAAAGGTGGTAAACAGTGGGTATCTATGTAAATTCTAAATTTGGTTTATTGCAAAAAGAGCAGAAGTTTAGTAAATGTTTCTTCTTTTTATTCTGTGTTCTATTATATTAGAAATCAAACTAGCACTTGATTAATTATACTGAAGTACTTTATAGCAGATTCAGCTCCGACAGATACGCATCCATATTACTCGAAATCAAAGAGCAAAATGCATAACAAAACAATCAAAAAAAGCCGTCAACGTCTGGATAAAGCAAAAAATGAAAATATCGTATATGCGTCGGGTTGAAATACAATTTAAAGGATAACGAAGTTGATATCTCGAGTCAGATTGTTACCGGTTTTGTAACAAAGAAACACGCACTGTTTGAACTATAATAATAAAACCGGACACTATCGGTTAGGTTAGTTCTCCGCACGCCCCCGTTGTCGTTATTACTATGAGGACAAGTATCGCAAACGCTTTGGTAGCGATACACAAGTTGCTGCGCCATGTTGAAGCTGAAATAAGGACCGGACAGCTTGTATTCAATAAATACAGTCGCCGATCGCGAGCAGTGGAAGTTAAAAACGACTTGCATACTTGTTTTATCAAACCGTCGAATCGATTTCCCGTTCAAACTGAAACTAACGATGCGGTGAATTTATGTGCAGGGGCTGGCTAGGAACCTTTTTCTCCGTGTGGTACCTTGAGGTATTACGAAAAGTTAGTTACGTGGGAGGAAGTTGAAGTGCGAGGACTGTAACGCGTATATGAGACGTTCGCGATCTGGTAATTTGCTTGGAGACTGTCAAATTAATTCTATACACTTTGCTATTTATAGTCGTCGTACGTAATATTCAGGGACTCTACGAGTTTCTGAATTAATTTGGTACACTTGAATATTTAAAATCATAGTATATAATATTCGGAGGCGACTTTCTTTTTAAATTTACTTTGCTATTTATTCTCTCAACGTAAACTTTGTTGTTTACAGTCATAGTACGCGATATAATATTCAGAGACTCCATAACTTCCTTATGCAACAACCTAATAACTAAATTACAGTATAAGGAGAAAATTTCATTAACAAGTTACTAACAATTGTTCTTAATAACACTGATTGGCAAAGCTTGCGTGAAACGCAGAAAATTCGGTAGACTCAACGCGTTAAGGGAGTCTCCATCAGGAGGACAGTGATTTCCGGTAAACCTAACGTATTAAGAACATCGTGTTAAGCAATAATAAATTTTTTCAGAATTTTACCGGGATGGAATAGTAAAAGAAATATAAAAATTATGACACGATAACCACGAAGTATTATCCCCCAGCTTAGCTCAAAAATGATCAGCATAAAATTAATGCGACTGAATATAATACCAAAATTAACTAGATTATAGTGTAAAGTAAAAATTTCATTATATCGAGTAACTAACTAGAAGCGATCAATACTATTAGTATACAATTAATAATTGTTTGTATGAACAAAATGGATGAAAAGACACTCAACGCCTTAAGTATGGCAGTCAGAAGAAGGACAGTGGTCTTTATTAACATCATCGTGTTAAGCAACAATTATTTTATTCGGAATTTTACTGACATAGTAAAAGAAATATAAAAATGATGGTAAGCACAAAATTAACTACATTATACTATAAAGTAAAACTTTTATTATCAAGTAACTAGAAGCGATCAAAGCTATTGGTAAACACTTAACACTGATGGGTTCTACGAACGATACAAGCGAAACTTTTTCACATGGACAATTATGTAGAGTCTAATAAATGGAAGTCGGCTGAACGGTCTGCTTTTTTAGTGAATAATTACTACAATTTTGATGATAGCAATTTGTAAAAATTCATAGTGGTGGAGCCGATGTATCTAAACATGTCCGTAAAGTTTCATAATAATGTTGTATTTAGTTTATTTTTGAAAAATTGCATAATAATATTGTATTTAGTGTATTTCTGAAAAATTGCATAATAATATTGTATTTAGTTTATTTCTGAAAAATTGCATAATAATATTGTATTTAGTGTATTTCTGAAAAATTGCATAATAATATTGTATTTAGTTTATTTCTGAAAAATTGCATAATAATATTGTATCTAGTTTATTTTTGAAAAATTGCATAATAATATTGTATTTAATGTATTTTTGAAAAATTGCATGATAATAATGTATTCAGTGTAGTTCTGAAAAATTGCATAATAATATTGTATCTATTATTTCTGAAAAATTGCAAACTGGTGCGAAACTCGCAAAATTCGCGCAACCCCCGGCGCGTTAAGAAGGCCAGTGGTTGCGGGTGCGCGAAACATATTAATAAAAGTCTCTGGGAGTATTCCAACACCTTTCGGCTGTGCGGCACTTGGGATGAAAGGTTCGCCGACAGGTGGTACACGTCCGTAGGTGCCGGAACGTAACACGGCAAACGGATATCCTCCTGTGCATACCTTTGCCCTCTTTCCTCTTCTCGCGCGCTCTCTCTGTATATGCTATTCAGGCGTAACGGAGAGTTTAATTAATATTCGCACAGTGGGTTGGCCCGTTTGATTAGCCCTACGTTGCGCGGCTTGATGGGCAGGCATGCATCCGCGTAGAACGCACGTAGGCAGAAACCGGGTACGGGGTGAACGATAGTGAGAGAGTAGGAGAAAGAGAACCGATAGAGAGAGAGAGAGAGAGAGAGAGAGAGAGAGAGGGAGAGAGAACGAGAGAGATACAGGGTACACAGGGTGGTAGAGAAAGGGGGTGGGAAAGGGGGTGGGAAGAGAAAGAGAGAGAGAAAGGCAGACACATTCCGAGAGGCTACGTACCAACTGTAATATCACAATCATAACCAGACCCCTCGTCAGTCCGTCCATCCGTCTGTCTGCCAAAACGTCCTCACGCTTCAGCGATATCAAAGAACTGACCGTCGTTCGTGACGTTTACGCTACGCCCACGGCACGCTCGCGTGTCCTGTTTGTGTTCACAAGTTTTGTCCTTGTGGGAAATGTATAATTCTTGGAAAATCCAATGCTCGTTTCTACCGACCCCGGAACAATGCTCGTGCACAGCCTGATATCACTGAAAAATGATGTAACCAATTTTGCACTGCTACTGCACGATGACAAGTCCCTTTTTCGCGTTGGACTTTTTAATTCGGGTCGCGAGTTTGTTCGAGTTGGCGCGAACCGTTTTGTTTATTTATGAATATGCTTTTTCTTGTACGTATCGGACTCTCTTGGAGAGTTGATTGGGGTAGGTCAAGTCTTTTCAGATGTTTTAGATTTTGTTAATGTGTCTCTCTTTGCAAATTTTTCTGCATCGATTGCAAAAAATGAGAGCTGGATAAAAATTTAATAAGTCGAAAATAATACATTCCAAAATTCTCGTATTGTTTCTCCTGTTTTAAATAGCACTTAATTTTTGCCATAAATAAATTCGCAGTCTACTTATAAAATAATCGATTATTTGAGATCTATTTGGAATGCAACATGTAAAAATTAATATTACAATCAAAAACAATTCAAATTCTTTCATAAAATTTAATTTTCATGAGTTTAAATAAAAAAGTATAATGGTAAAATTTTTATATTGTTCATTGTAGCTGAATGTTTGATTCAACGCAAGTATTTTATTCCACGTCGTATCATACTTGAACAGCCACATAAAATCCAGATTTGACTCCATACCTGTACCCTCGGCCTTTGTTCTGCGACGCTGATAATACTTGAGCGAGTCGTTATCTAACGGGTTAAATTCGCGAGAATACTCTTATCTTCCTGAAACGTGCACTTTTTTATACTGATAGGGTATCGACTTATCTTATGAATACACCCTAAATTTTCGATACTGCGAACGTTATCCTTCGAGTTGCATTCGTTCTCGACCTAGTTTCAGATTTTTCAAGTTTCTTTTATAACAGCACTTCTTCACTTGCACATTTTTACCGTAAATGCACGAAATCGACATACCATTGTGCAAGTTTACATTTACAAAAGAATTTTTTAAAAATCAGGTAAAATTTAAGTTTCTTCGGCAATAGTGAATATTTTCTGAAAACCTGTATGCTCAGCTATTTTGAACAGCTTCTACAGATTCCGATTAATCGAAAATCAAAGCACAATCTCAAAGAAGACAAATTTAAGAAGTAACAGATTACACCGTCGCTAGAAACCAAGAATTTGAGTAAAATTTCTGAAAAATAATAATTTCTGAATTATGGAAACATTTCTGTCCCTGACAAACATACGAAACTGGCCAAAAACCAAGATTTGATGCGACTTCAAAAAGCTGCGAAAGGAAAATAATAATTTCTGAATTACCGAAACATTTCTGTCCTTGACAAATATACGAGACTAACTGGCCAAAAACCAAGATTTGATGCGAAATCGAAAAGCTGCGATAGAAAAATAATAATTTCTGAAATATCGAAACATTTCTGTCCCTGACTACTATACGAGACTAGCTGTCCAAAAACCAAGATTTGATGCGACTTCAGAAAGCTGCGAAAGAAAAATAATTATTTCCGAGTTATCGAAACGTTTTTGAAAAATACGAGACTAACTGACCGTTCGCCAAAAATATGTAACAGGAATCACGTAGGAAGTTGTGCGCTGGCGCCTTAATGCAAAACGTCGTGTATCCTACGGTTATTTCGGCAAGAAAAGACAGTAGACGGGCCGTATTTTGGTGTGTAAATTTTTCAAGGATGCAAATAGCGTACAATAAAGCAGCATGTCCGCGGAGAAACGTAAATCGGGAGAGAAGCGTTGGAAGTATAACGTGTAAAATACAATGGCCGTTTAAATCCTAAAGGCAAGAGGTACGAAGGAGAAGAAGGCGAGGAATAAGAAGAAGAAGAAGAAGAGGAAGGCGGGAAGGAAAGAGCGAGAGGTCGGGTGCGTGTTGCCCGATACTATAATAACGTAAAAATCTACTTCATAAAGAATGTTCTCTTAGCGGACAAGCTCGTACGTCCTCTCTCGATTCGGTCTTTATCTTTATCTTCTTTATCCGGCAAAGTGGCCACCTTGCGGCAAAGAACAGCGGGTCAACCACGATACCGGAGAGAAAAAGATATGGAGGAGCTTCTGTGGATTTACATTGGCAAATGAACGACTGGTTTCGGGCCAGTAAATCCCAGGATTCCTCGCGCGTCGCGTCCTTCCCTTCCTGTTATTCCTTTTCTCCCTTTTGCACGCTGCCACTCTTACGCCTCAATCCTATTCTCGAAGAGGAGAACGAACGTTGCAGAAGGTCACTCGACATCGAACGGTTGCGATGAATCCTGTTACATGATCTAATTGCGAGACAATACTATACAGGGCGCCCCAGAAATGTAGTTCCTTGAAAGAGGCGATTCCTGAGATCATTTGAAGTAATTATTTCCTTTGCGAAAATCTTTTACGCGGCTCTGTTAAGGAGTTATTAACGAAAAACACGGACCAATCAGAGCGCAGGCCCCGTTAAGCGTGGCGTTGGCATTGTTCGACTTGGAATCGTCAGCTGTAGCCTTGCTCCGATTGGTCTAGGTTAGTGTAACTCCTAAATGAAACCACGAAGAACATTTTCGCAAAGGAAAAAGTTATTTCAAATGACCTCGGGAACCGCCCCGTTCAAGCATTTTTGGGACACCCTGTATAAAACCATACAAATCTAAATTTTTAAAAAGAATTTCTTCTTGTGTATTTTCTACATTTATGATCAAAATGGATGAAATACGTGAACATATTTAAAGAGTTTACTACTGTTACCAGACACTGCCCCATTATCTCCAAGCCATTAAAATTATTAAAAAAAAAAACTTGACGTCTATACAGTTGTTATGGCTTGGAATTAATTCGAACGACATTTATATAAAACTGTTTATATATTTTTCACAGCCGACATTGGTGGTCAGTTGCCAGAATTATCACAATTGTTTATGAAGAACAGATATGTGTGCACTGAAATCCAATAGGTTTTCTGTTAGGCTACTTTACCCTACTAGAAAACATTTAAGAAAAATATTTTATATAAAATTGTTTATATATTTTTCGGAGCAGAAATTGACGGTTACTTGCCAGAATATAGTGATATAAATACAATAAATTCATTGTTGGAAGAACTGTTTCAAAAAGATTGTTTTTGTAGCATCAATTAATCAGTAAGTAAGGACACCCTGTACAGGGTGTCCCAAAAATACATCCTTGAAAGGGGTAATTCCTGAGGTCATTTGAAGTCAATTTTTCCTTTGCGAAAATGTTCTCCGCGGCTTCGTTAAGGAGTTATTAACAAAAAACTCGAACCAATCAGAGCATAGGTCCGCTAAGCCTGGCGTTGGCATTGTTCGGCCCGGAATCGTCCGGTGTAGCCTTGCTCCGATTGGTCTGGGTTAGTATAACTCCTAAACGAAACCGCGGAGAAAATTTTCGCAAAGGAAAAATTTACTTCAAATGACCTCAGGAACCGCTCCGTTCAAGTATTTTTGGGATACCATGTATGAAACCGTACAAATCTAAATTTTAAAAAAGAATTTCTTCTTGTGCATTTTATACATTTATGATCAAAATGGATGGAATACGTGTGAAAATATTTAAAGAGTTTACTACTGTTAAGCAGACACTGCCGCATTATCTCCAAGCCATTAAAATTATTAACAAAAAAAACTTGACGTCTATACAGTTGTTTGGAATTAATTCGAACGATTGTTTATTTTGCATAACATTCCGCGGTATAGTTATAGTTATACTCGATGAGACGGTCTTCAAGGTCATACGAAGCTATATGAGAACAGCTGTTCTAGGTCTTCGAATAAAATGTCAGTGCGCAGCAAAGCGTGAGGGGGTTGAACGAAAGATGGCCTCGCTTGAAATCCGGCAAAAAGAAAATGGCGAACGGCGAAGACAAACGGATCGAGGCCGATCATTATTCAGTAGTTAATACGATCTCTTCATCGTGAAAACGATGATGGGTATATTGGGCGAGTGTTCCGCGAGCTAACCCGGGAATACTTATGTGCAATTTCGAGGAGGATGCGCCGCGCATGCAACTGGCTTTGACGAACGATCGACTTAAGAGTAACAGGCCCTCGATGCAACAGGGTGCAACGGCTGGCAGGGGGGCCGAAGGAGGAGGAGGAGGAGGAGGGGAGGGGAGGGTTTCAGGATGGTTCCCTCCTCGGTCAGAAGTGATTACATCGGCGAGAAGAAGATTACAAAGCGGTCGACGAGAACACCGAATTGAAATTGATAGCCGGTCGATCGTCGCTACCACGTGCGAACTACGCCCAGCAGCGATCCGTCGATACAAGAGAAAATCGACCGTTAACACACGACGAAAAAACCGTTGCGGATAAAGACAGTGGTTAAAAGGTAAAGAGGCGGACGAAAGCGTGAACGAAAAGAAACGAAATTGGAAGGGTTGTGTTACACGCCGCGCCGATGCTTTCCCAATTACATGGAAACCGGTTATAAAGTCGCCGAACGCGCGATCTTGTATCGATTGTTAATTAATTGGCCTACTATCATCCGCGGAGTTACTTAACTCTAGATAAGCTGTTGGAGTTCATTTCTTGCAAACTGCGGACCTTTGGAAAATTCTCTCCATCGATTGTGGGGAACAATAATTATACAGCTGGGTTGTTTATTGAAAATACACAATTTTAGTGTTTACAACGTTCTTTTAATACTGGTTGTTTCAAAGACATGTTTGCCACCCTCAAAGAACCCCGCACTAATCATATGAAAAATCTATCCCGGTAAAATCAGTTGGATTTTTCATATGTTGTAGCTTATGATCTACTGAACGAAAGATGTAATGGGCACAAAGCTCAATAATGGACAGTTATCGAGTTGTAATCAGTGAAACATGACAAATTCGAGCTGCCGAATACTCAAATATCGGGAAGCATGCATATTTACTTTACACGCTTGCCGCACCCCCACTTCCACCACTCCACTCCTTCGATCTTCACACGGATCTAAGGACTGAGTCATTGGAGTCAAAAAATACTACGGGAGTGACGAACCGCGGGGTCCTTATCTCTGCTGTGATACACAAAGATTTTTGCAGACCTTTTCAAGGTCATTCAAAATTCAAAAATAATGACACCACCTAACAGATTTTGTGAAACCCTACTATTTTTGTTTCAAACATTTTTCCAAAATATAAATACTTACCGAGATTTGAGTATTCGGCAGCTCGAATTTGTCATGTTTCACTGATTATAACTCGATAACTGTCCATTATTGAGCTTTGTGCCCATTACATCTTTTGTTTAGTACAACATATGAAAAATCCAACTGATTTTACCGGGATAGATTTTCCATATGATTAGTGCGGGGTTCTTTGAGGGTTGTTTTCACCCCTCGATACATCAGTATACATAGAAAAGAACCAGATGTCAAATATTCTTTTAAGAATCATCTTCTACAAAAATTGTATGAAAATTATTATTACATCGGTTTTCTTGTTAATTAAAAAAAAAAAATTCCTAACAAGGAAACTTTGTTGAGATTCAGAGAATATTTTAGCAGAAGGTGATTCTTTAGGAAACATTTGACAGAAATTGTATTTATAATTGATCTAATGGTACCAACGAGTTTATTAATTCTGAGGACAGTGAAATATTTTTATTTTTAAAGCAGACATACGATTATTCGGCCAATGCGTAGACTTTATTTTTACGTTGTTTGACCGTGTGGGCCAATTAGGAGCCTCAAAGAATTCTAGATAGCCGCATTTTAAATCAGAGTCCCAGCACGGCGCACTCGGAAAACTGTGTGCCGAGCAATAAATATCGAAACACGTTCCCAAACGACTTATGTTACAGCCGCCAGCTCGACTTTGTACACGAACAGTTCGGATGTTGTGCAGCAACCGCAGGCGGAACATCATAGCCCGAAACAACTCGTCCACCAACTTACCAATATTCATAAACACGTCCGAAAGGCGGCAATATCTTAGTTAGCGACCTCTGCAGAAGCATTTACGAGGATGGAGAGATTAAGCGATCAGTTTGCGGCTGTCTTTCGCGGACCGCGCGATTCCATTCTGCAATTATTAACACGCGCTATTTTCGTACGTTTGTCAAACGAATTGTCTTAATATCAATTACACTGTCCAACTAATTTTGCATTCCGTGATTGCTGAGATCCTAATAGTGTATTGCAAAATATTAGTTACTCGGTAATTTTTCACATGGACAATTATGTAGTGTCTAATAAATGGAAGTCGGCTGAACCGTCTGCTTTTTTAGTGAATAATTATTAAAATTTTGACGATAGCAATTTGTAAAAGTTCATAGTGGTGGACCAGATGTATCTAAATATTTCCGTAAAGTTTCATAATAATACTGTATTTAGTTTATTTTTGAAAAATTGCATAATAATATTGTATTTAGTTTATTTTTGAAAAATTGCTGTATTTAGTTTATTTCTGAAAAATTGCATAATATTATTGTATTTAGTTTATTTTGTAATAATTGCATAATAATATTGTATTTAGTTTATTTTTGAAAAATTGCATAATAATAATGTATTTAGTTTATTTCTGAAAAATTGCATAATATTATTGTATTTTGTGTATTTTGTAATAATTGCATAATAATATTGTATTTAGTTTATTTTTGAAAAATTGCATAATATTATTGTATTTAGTTTATTTTTGAAAAATTGCATAATATTATTGTATTTAGTGTATTTTTGAAAAATTGCATAATAATATTGTATTTAGTTTATTTTTGAAAAATTGCATAATTTATTGTATTTAGTTTATTTTGTAATAATTGCATAATAATATTGTATTTAGTTTATTTTTGAAAATTGCATAATATTATTGTATTTAGTATATTTTATAATAGTTGCATAATAATATTTTATTTAGTTTATTTTTTAAAGATACCATTCCGCAATTATTAACACGCGCTATTTTCGTACGTTTGTCAAACGAATTGTCCAACTAATTTTGCATTCCGCCAATAGACAATTCTTCGATGCGCTGAATGCGAAAGTTGTTTCTCTTCATTTCTTTCGGTGAAATTTAATTTTGGAGTGACATTTTCAACTTTGGGAATTTTTTCTGCTTCAATCGCAGAAGCTAAATGAATGATTTTTACGTAGAACGATTCTGTCGACTATCATCAACACAACGGTATATTTTTGTGTAATATTATAAACATTTAAATATGTTGAAGCAATGCTTAAAGAGCAAATATTCTCGGACAATTTCCAATTTATTTAAACAATTCATTGGAACAGTTACACGACTGTAGACACTCCCGAATACCAGGGTACATATTGTATAATATCATAAACATTTGTATAAGTTTAAACAATTTTTAAAGGGAGCTGAACGCAGCGTTTTCCTCAGACGTTTCTCAATTTATTTAAGAAATTATGGTTCTCAGGTAAAATTTAACTGTACCTAGAGCTTCGCCCTTAGAAGTCGTGGAGAAAGTTGAAACTCCGTTTTCGACGGTCATTCGTGTTGAGCAAATTGATAACACTATGGCAGTCAACATGCAAACACCACACACGTGATTTTATTCCACTGTTCTTTTCGCAATGTTGGCCGTCATTATCTTTCGCGTACTTAACCCACTTTTCTTTTGCCCTTTTGTTCTTTGCTTTTTTCTTCTTCGTCGTTCTTTCTCGTTGTCATTTCGTCACGCTCCTCTCTCTCTCTCTCGTTTTTTGATCCGAGCACATTTAGGAGAAGTGAAATAAATTTTTCTGAAGTTATCTTTGATTTTATTTGAGAATGCGAAGGTGGCCAAAAATCGAAGACATTCTTCAATTTAGTTGAAAATTGGTGTTCCGTGGGTTTTCGGATTGCTAATTATGAATTTGATTTTAAAATTTCAAAAAACAAGATGGCGGATTCAATATTGAAGATGAGTTACTCACAATATTGTCGGATTTCCTTCAAATTTAGTATTCCCATATTTTTGGGGTTGCTGATTATGAATCCGATTTCAAAATGAATAATTCTAATAACCATTGTGTCTTTAATGAAAAAGGGAGCAGTTCGAAACATAACGTTTAGTGTATGAGAAGAACTGTAGCATCGTTTAAATATAAGAATTTTGTTGACTGTTTTTGTGTGATAAGTGTACATATATCCAAATACAATATACGGATAAATCACATTTTTTATAGTTATTATAAGTTATTATAATTATTAATTTATTATAATTATTCATTTTGAAATCAGATTCATAATCAGCTACCCGAAAAACCCCTGAGTATTCATTTTTAACTAAATTGGAGTACTGCTTGTATTTTGGCGATTTGGGTCGTTGCAAATTTATTGTTGTAACTTTAAATTGCGCAAGTCTGCACAAGATATTTTTATGTAGTAATCTTAAGGAGACTTCAGCAAGTAGGTTATGTAAAATTCATTGTGACCTGGCGTGACTTCTGCTTTGTAATCGTCATTAAAGAAAAAAAAGACTGGAATGTAGTTGTTTAGGAAGAGACAATTTTCAAAGTAATAAAATATATAGATATTGTTAAAAGTTACACATACGCATAGCTGAAAGAACGCTCTTTAACGCTATGTAGTTAGTTTTTCTAAAAATATTACCCACAAAAAAGTATGATGAGGCAAACAACGTCAACTTTCGGGAAGAAATGCGATCTATCTTAGACTTCAATTTTTGCTTGTTTTCAAACTGCTCTCGAACAATATTGGGTGGCCTTCAGCAATTTATATTTATGTTTCAACTTACTTGAACATTTAAGAAGCTATTGGCATAAATTTCATTCATTTTGGACGAAGTTGAAAAATATATTTTTGGCCATGTTTTGGCGATTTCGAACCACTGCGCGACGTGTCAACGAGAAGAACAGTTCTTCGCGTGTTGCTTAGACGTTCCACTGCTCGGACTAAACAGTCGAGGGGTTAATATGAGCCTAAGTGCTTCGAATGTCAACTGGCTATGCTGACTAATAGAATCCTAATTGCTTCTGACTAGTTGTCTAAAGCTTGCTGCGACTTCACTGACTGATTAACTTATACTACAGTTAGCGGCGAAAGTGCTTGAGTGTCTATTAGCCAGCAGAATGTTAATAAGGATAACAAATATCACGCACGTCTTACCACTTGTCCTAAGCTTGACGTTCCTCACTATGCGTGACTATCATTACTCGAAGACTATCGTGCATTCTTTGAAATGACTTCTGGCATGAAGAAATTAATTAACACCTTGTAACTTGATTCTCCTTCAATTGAAACATGTACATACCGCGAAGACAATTGAAAATAACGTGATTTAGAAACTGCAAAATAAAATATATTCTTAATATTTAGTCTAAATGCATAATATTTAAGAAAATAAAATTCGTCGTGTGTAGATGTAATCACTAATCCTGCGATTTAGAAACGTAGTAAAAATATTTATATGAAATTGTTTATATATTTTTTACAACCAACATGGTGGTCATTTGCCAGAATTAAGTCACAATTGTTTAGGAAGAACAGGTTTGTGTGCACTGAAATCCAATAGGTTTTCTGTTAGGCTACTTTGCCCTGCTAGAAGACGTTTAAGAAAAATATTTATATAAAATTGTTTATACCGGGTGGTTCACGAGAAACAGGCCAGCTAAATAGCTCCGTTAGGATTAGAGATGGAAGAAAATGTTACAGAGGAAAGTTGTACCGTTAAAGGCGGCGAATCTGGTGATATAAAAAAATGTTCCGATTGTAGTCGTTTTCAAGGTCTTTTGAAGGTCATCGATAATTTTTAAATGGCACCATCTATTTTTAACTTCACAGTGTTGTAGCTGATGTCAAGGCGAGTACAATGATGTGGTACACTATGACCTACAAATGACCTTGAACTAGAAAATTTATGATAAGGGAATGATAACTTCAAAATGTGCAATCATTTTATTTGAATTGAAGTAAATGTTCGAAATTATGACCTTGAGCAGTAACAAAAACATTCAAACGTTGTGCAAGGCAATCAATTGCAGTTTCAATTGTTTCTGTTGAAATTTATCTACAAGATCTAATTATTCTTTCTTGCGTGTTGTCTGGTGTAGTCGGTTGATCACGATATACGTCATCTTTGAGTACTCCCCACAAAAAAAAATCAAGCGGAGTTAGATTGGGTGAAGGTGCTGACCATAGTATGTGTCCATTACGTCCTATCCAACAATTTGGAAAAATGTTCAGAAATTCTCTGACGGTACGTGAAGAATGAGCGAGAGAGCCACCGTGTTGTACCACATTATTCGATGAATATCTAAAGGAATATCTTCTAAAAATATGAGCGATGTTTCTTCTAAAAACGTAAGTTTGTTGATTAACTTGTTTGTGTACACTTAGACATCACCATCCGTTAACGGTGTACGTGTTATGAGACCTAATGGCTTAAAAAAATTAAGTTTTCGTTGATCAAACCTTGTAGGATAACTATACCTATTTATGAGTCCAAGGTCATTTGGAGGTCATAGTGTACCACAGCATTGAACTCGTCTTGACATCAGCTACAACACTGTGAAGTTAAAAATATATGGTGCCATTTAAAAATCATCGATGACCTTCAAAAGACCTTCAAAACGACTACAATCGGAACATTTTTTTATATCACCATATTTGCCCCCTTTAACAGTACAACTTTCCTCTCTAACATTTTCTTCGATCACTAATCCTAACGGAGCTATTTAGGTGGCCCGTTTCTTGTGAACCACCCGGTATATTTTTCACAGCTAAAATTGACAGTCACTTGCCAGGATGAAGTCAAAATTGTTTAGGAAGAAGAGATTTGTGTACACTGAAATCCAATAGGTTTTCTGTCAGACAACTTTGCCCTGTTAGGAGACAATATTTAAGGAAAATATTTATATAAAATTGTTTATACATTTTTCATAGCGGAAATTGACGTTGACTTGCCAGAATTAAGTCACAATTGTTTAGAAAGGACAGATTTGTGTACTGAAATCCAACAGGTCCTCTGTTAGGCTACTTTGCCTTGCTAGAAGACATTTAAAAAATATATTTATATAAAATTGTTTATATATTTTTCATAGCGGAAATTGACAGTCACTTGCCAGAATTAAGTCACAATTATTTAGGAAGAACAGATTTGTGTGCACTGAAATCCAATAGGTTTTCTGTTAGGCTACTTTGCCCTGCTAGGACACATTTAAGAAAAATATTTATATAAAATTTTTTATATACTTTTCGCTTCCAACATTGACAGTCACTTGCCAGAATTAAATCACAATTGTTTAAGAACAACAGATTTGTGTACTGTAATCCAGCAGGTCCTCTGTTAGGCTACTTTAGCCAACTAGGAGACAATCGAAGGTGCGCAGATGAGCAAAGAGACATGTGCTCTTAGAGGATCGGCATTCGCAGTGAAGCAGAAGCCGTTAAACCGCAAAGAGGGCTACTTATATAAAGCGTAGCGATGATATATAAGGGATTTGTCTCCGTGGCAGCGTCATACGTCATGTCGCAAATATTAACTCTGATACAGGCCATTCATTCACTTAATTACAAACAGCCGTGATTTAAGAGATGCCGTGCGGCAGGGGGTCCAAGCACCGACCACGTTTCGGTAGGTGTCCGAGGTGTAGCTGATACTGTGTAGCTTTCTTTACGATCCCTCATTTACACAACAGGACCTGGAGCCACTTCGCCGAACTTTATTCTCTCTCTCCCTTCAACTCTCTTGACCTCAAAATCCCACGGAAAGTACTCCGATTTACGCTGCTCTTTGTACTCACGTGAGCGCGCCCGAAGAATATTCCGAAAGTTATGCCGCCGTCGCAATGATCCTGCGATCATGCCCTTAGGATCCAAAGAGAATTAAACATTTATGTCAGAACGTAAAAGCAACTCACATTGTCTACTACTATTTTTAATACGTTTATTCCTAGGTATTCACAAAAATTGATTTAATGAGACCCAAATTTATCACATTGATTACATTGATTACACGTTTCATTCTTTCAGATCCTATGAAATCTAATAAAATTATTTTTGCAAGAATATATTATGCCTAGATTTTTATGCATTTAGAACAAAACTGAATAGGTGGAACTTAAAACAGAATTTACTATTACTTGTGTATTATACAAATTTATTGCCACCCCAGGAATGTATCTGTTTTTTATTTATACGAAAAATCATTGTTAACCTTACCTAAGTGATAAGTTAAAAAATAAATGGTACCTTTTTTATATATCAAGGGTTTCATATTTCCTTATTTATTTAATAATAATTTGAGCATTTATTCCAAAGAAAATATACTCTAACGAAATATTACTATTATTATTTTTTCATTGTTAACAACATATGCTGTTATGGATACACGTATATGCAGTTGCAAGTAATAGATTAATCAACTAACGATCAAAACTATATCCACTGAAATGCATAATCACAAGTGAAAGGAATAAATCATATTGCGCAATTTCCGTACTGTTGGTTTGATAAAATCGTACAAATTCATGTGCATAGTCACACGGCACACATGCCAACAGCCGCGTGAGTATGTAGTATCTACTTTAAAGAGGAATGGGAAACTGAGTCGAACGCTATCGCCCCTCGTTCGCCTGAGGTGATTCGCTTACAAGATTGCGGATCGTTGAAATGAATTTATCGCCGAAGAATTTGCGTAAATCCTCTAGTAACGAGAAACAGGAAAAGAAGTTGCTCGTGCGGGAATTTTCAAAATTACTTCGATATCGGTAATAAGGTCCGTCGCAGAATAATTTCCTAGAGCTCCCAAAAACGTATCAATCTTACACTATTTTTGTATGAGACTTGTTCGTACAATTTACAAATTTTATTCTATATTTTTCTACAAAATTCTATTCTACATATATTGTTCTATGAAATTTTATTGTATATTATTCAATAAAATTGTTTTCTATATTATTCTATCAAATTCTATTCTATAAATTTGTTTTCTATATTATTCTATAAAATTCTATTCTATAAATTTGTTTTCTATATTATTCTATCAAATTCTATTCTATAAATTTGTTTTCTATATTATTCTATCAAATTCTATTCTATACTTATTATTCTATAAATTTGTTTTCTATATATTTTATTTTATTCTATAAAATCCAATTCTATAGAGATAGAATTCTATAAAAACCCCAGGATACCATTACAGTGTTAACTATGTATAATAGATTGAATCATTGCATTGTTTAAAGTACATTCTGAAGGTGCACTTACTAAATAAATTGTTTTGTTACTGCACCAAAAAGCATTGCAGAGGAAAAGAAACTTTTGCTGAATTTCAGTTTGTCTGTTCGTAAACTCGCATAAATTTTCGCAGCCTGATCAGCGGTAAGGTTAGTGCGATTCGATCGAAGCAAAAGACTAGAGGCAGGATCGCGAGCAAGAGAAAGGAATGTCTATATGAAAGGACGAACAGTTAGAGGGATGCGGGCGCGGTGACGCGTGATACTGCACATCGGGCAAAGGAAAGATTACCATCCGCCTGCTTTTTCCCAAAACTACGTACGTTCTTCTCTTTGTCGCTCCCTTCCCTTGGTTCCACCATCGCGATCCACAAGAACTCTTTGATATTAAGCGTGCGCGAAAATCCAAGGGGTCGCGAATCGGTGGACCAGCTCGCCGATATGCTGCCACCGAATGAGCAAAGAAAACAGTGTTGTCAAGAACAACAGCCGGGTCAGTTTCAAATAAGTTCGACCCGGTTCACGAACCAAATGCTCGAAATCTATCGATGTCACTTTGTCAAACAGATTTCGATTTTTCAACGTTTGGAATTGATTTGTATATAAAATCAAAGCTTTGAGATTCGGGCACAAGAATTTATAGAAATGAAATTGAATTTTACAGAAAACTAGAGCTTCGAGATTTGAGCACAGGAATTTCTAGAAACGAAATTGACTTTTACAGAAAATTAAAGTTGCTAGGTTTGAGCACAAGAATTTACTAGAAATGAAATTGACTTTTATAGAAAACTAGAGCTTCAAGGTTTGAGCACAAGAATTTCTAGAAATGAAATTGAATTTTAGAGAAAATCAGAGCTTCTAGGTTTGAGCACAAGAATTTCTAGAAATGAAATTGACTTTTACAGAAAATTAAAGTTGCTAGGTTTGAGCACAAGAATTTACTAGAAATGAAATTGACTTTTATAGAAAACTAGAGCTTCAAGGTTTGAGCACAAGAATTTCTAGAAATGAAATTGAATTTTAGAGAAAATCAGAGCTTCAAGATTTGAGCACAAGAATTTCTAGAGATGTGATTGACTTTTCTATAAAACTAGAGCTTCGAGATTTGAGCACAGGAATTTCTAGAAATGAAATTGAATTTTAGAGAAAATCAGAGCTTCAAGATTTGAGTACAAGAATTTCTAGAGATGTGATTGACTTTTCTAGAAAACTAGAGCTTCGAGATTTGAGCACAGGAATTTCTAGAAATGAAATTGAATGTTAGAGAAAATCATAGCTTCAAGATTTGAAGACAAGAATTTTTAGAAATTAAATTCAATGATAGAGAAAATCAGAGCTTGAAGGTTTGAGCACAAGAAATTCTAGAAACGAAATTAACTTCTTACAGAAAATTAGAGCTTCGAGATTCAAGCACAGGAATTTCGAGCAACGAAATTGACTTTTCTAGAGAACTAGAGATTCAACAAAATTTATAAATTCGCACGTATGAATCGCGAGGAATTCGTATACGTCTCGATCGACTTACCCACGTGTACAACGTGTTTTGATCAACGTGGAAGCTCGCTCAAGGCTGTAAAAGTAAATTAGGTGTCCCTCGACTTTTCTCACGGAATACGTTTCCCGTCCCGCACTCCTCGAATTTATGCACGAACATCACTCGAGACTATGTGTCATGTCAAGAGCAGAATTCATCTTTACGACGGAGCATGAGAGAAACGAATGGAAGCTAAATTCGTAAAAAATGAACAAGAGTGTAACAAGGGAGGACGAATGTATAGAGGGGGTGGAATTACGTCACGAGACAAGGGAAAGGAGCAGATAGCTGAAACATTTATTATGTAAAAGGCGAGCTGTTGAGAAACATGTGTTCGGATGAACGGTCTTATGGTACAGTGACATTAAAATTTTAATATCAAATTACATGCTCTTTGATTATTCAAAAATATCACACGCGTATATCATGAAAAGAATTCCAAAGTGCACGAAAATGTTAAAATACCAGCCGATATCGTGACATGCAAAAATGCTGGAAAATATTTTGTGGATAATATGCCATATATTCTTTATGATCAAACAAAAATTCGTGTAATGAAAGCATTGCATATAAAAATTTGAAAGGTTTCATTTGATTTTTCAAAATATTAGGACGCAAATTTGTATACTGAAAATTGAATACTAAGACTGCATAATTACGACAGATTTACGTGGTTTTAATAATAGCGTACGAGTAGTATTTGCATTTATAATCAATCATATTTCAGTAATAACAACATTTTTTTCCAACTATAATACGCTTTCCGATGGCTGTAGCAATATTTTATGAGTGTTATATAAAATGCGAACAACATTTTCAGAATGTTCACCGCATTGTGCAACTTATGTTCTCTTTGATTATAAATTCACCGCGATTCGAATAGTTTTACACGCTGTGTCGTAATCATGTTATGAAAAGTGCAGAACATATTTGCTAATTAAACAGACAACTATATGTTAAGACAAATTTCACTTTTTTAATAATTAAACGCTGCACCGATGCATCTTTAAATAATTACACAATTATTAGTTACATGTTCTTTATCCGTATCATTTATATTTTTACTCAGTCGTAACTTGGATTTTTTATTCAGATATAGTTTATGCTTCGTTGATGAAGAAGTTGGCAAATCTA
This sequence comes from Lasioglossum lativentre, assembly GCA_916610255.1. Classification (NCBI taxonomy): domain Eukaryota; kingdom Metazoa; phylum Arthropoda; class Insecta; order Hymenoptera; family Halictidae; genus Lasioglossum; species Lasioglossum lativentre. Next base: position 8,298,022 of record OU744355.1, on the reverse strand, counting down.
AATCCCGGACCGGTTTCTAGATTTCCAATTTATCTCTAATTACTTAATCAATTCCTAGCACGACGTCTATTCGGGATATATTTTTTCTCGAAGTGCTGTAATTATGTCCAATTACAGTCACAGGTTTTACGCATTCAAATAAACTTTTTAATGACCTTTAACGTATATGTATGTACTGACCCTAAAAGATTGGATCATTTTCCATCTAGTTCTCGATTTTGTAATGTATTTTGTAATTGACGTAATCATCTATCTACTGTACATATATCGTGCGATAGTGATTAGCACAATGAAAGTTTGATGATCATTGATTTCGGTCTCCCATTGTGAGGTAAATGTTCTCTTAACATTCGATAATCTTTAGTTATAGATGGTTGCAAAAATTGTTTGCGAAATAATCATTTATTGTACAGTGATTAAAAAACTAAGAATATTTACACGTTCACGGCGTATAAAAATTTCCAAATGTTTATAACGTGTAATCTTCAATTAAACATTACACTATTTCACTTGTACATTCACATAAAATTCTAGACATCAATATGAAACCAGCTAAATCAATAAATAAATGAATTTAGTTTCGACTATAAAAATATTCATTCACATAAAATTCTAGAGGTGATTATGAAATTAGATATACAAACATAATTATTATACTCTAGGTTACAGTTTCAATCCTTTCAGCTGATTTTAGTATTGTCTATGAAAGTGTATACACACATGAAATTTTAGACTCCGATATAAAATTACATACCTAAGTGAATAAAACTTTATACTGTAGGTTACAGTTTCAATCGTTTCATCTGATTTTAGTTTAGACTATGCAAATGTGCATTCACTTAAACTTCTGGACATTCATACGAAATTAGATATACAGGGTGTCCCACGTAACAGTTTTCACGATTTTTTAAGTACTTGCGATAATCTGACAAAAAATATTTTCAACAAAAGTTGATCAGTTTTCGATTGGCAATATATTGCAATAAAAAAAAGTTCAAAAAACATTTTTTTTATATTATTGTCAAGGTCACCTTCATGTTTTTAAATGGCACTTTGTATTTTTGACTTAACAGTATTACAGCCCGTGTCAAGACAAAGTCAACGATCTTGACCTTGAAGTGCCATTTAGAAAAATGAAGATGGCCTTGACAGTAATAAAAAAGAAATTTTCGAACATTTTTTTTATTGGAATATATAGCCAATCGAAAACTGATCAGCTTTCGTTTAAAATATTTTTTGTCAGATTATCGCAAGTATATGTATACTTAAAAAATCATGAGAACTGTGACGTGGGACACCCTGTATGTATGTATACAAATTGAACATTATAGGTTACAGTTGCAATGTATCTAATTTTAGTTTCATATACGAAAGTGTTCGCACACAACAAATTGTATAATATAAAATGAAATGCAGTGTAAAGTATTTAAACACTACATTTTCGATTCTCGAAAAATGGTTCGAAATGTGTTATAAAAATATTCTATGATTCCTTGAGAAAACTGGTTCTCTGAGAAATTGTCAATAAAGCCCGATTTAGGAGATACAGAAAATTCAGTATGCATGAAGGGGCGCATGTCCTTAGACGAGACCCTTTCAGGAAGTCTGCACTTAGGGAAGCTTGAGCGTGTGAACGAATCGGAAACCTCCCTCAGACCCTTGTATCCTTAACTGCTGAACTTATGCCAACACTTAAGCGTGATAAGCTTGCAAATATCCCGCATGGGTTAACGTCGATGATATGAGCCTGGGAATCGATTTAAAACAGAATGTGTTGAAATACGGACAATCAGAACAATGAAAACTGTCTAACATGTTTGAGAACACAGACAATCTTATGTGCGTACACATTACATTTTATTTTTATATTCTTATCGTAAACAAAAAACGAGGGAGACTTGTACATCTTCTAGTTTTCAATTTAAAAATTTTTTTCTTCTACCTCTCTGTTTAGTTAATAATATTGTGGAATATTCTTTGGACTGTTTTGTATATTTTTAGTCAGTGAATAAGAAAATGTTAATTCTCGTGTTAAGTCTCATCAGAACAGGCAAACTATATTTTTGCAGTTACCAATTTTTGTAATTTTTAGTAAAATTAATGCTCTGCTTTAAAATATTCTGAAATAATCTTTTGCTTCTTCTTTGTACACTATGAATAAAAATTTAGAAATATCTGAAGAAATTATTTTTCATCTCTATCGAATCAAGTATGTTTCCTCCATTACGTAATTACGTGTTATTCTTATGTCTGTTCTTGAAGTTGCACATATTTCTCAATTAACTTTACTTGGTAATGACACATTAACATTCCTATTATTTTGTACATAATACGTTACTCCATAATGTAGCATTAACATTCCCATTATATTGTATATGTAGAACACGTGAGATAATTCCACGGTTTTCCAAGTCTTATTTCATCCTCCATCGAAAGTTGTAGTCAATTAGTTTTTATTACGGCGCACACATAACAATCAGTTACATTAATATGAATAATGTGTACATTGTGCTTTCTCGACGTGAAATGTGTTTGCACAGCTACATACCCGGGCCGTATCTTGTACGGTTCTCATTAAGATAATTAAGCGGCTGATTAAAGTCGAAATCGTTCCTACAGCAGGTGCGTTTTCATCGACGCAAAACGAAAGGTGTTAGCAGTTATCGGGTTTGTCTGACTACCATTTCGACGTTTTTATTGCTATGTACAAAGGCCGACGAATAGTCATTATAATAATTCATTGATAAAACGTCATCACAGCTGCGATCATTGCATCTTCCGTTCGCTAGTGCAATATACTATGAAGTTTAAAGATGTCGGAAACACCCTCGTGCCGAAAATACTTTGTACTATACGAAATTAAAATAAAAAGGAGACGAACCACTGCACTGTATATAATTTCAGCTAAGTTGTTAATTAATGTAAATCACTCTTTGCTATGTTTAACCCTTAGCACTCGGGTGGCGACACTGAGGCACCACTGAGGCACCACTGAGAACTGCTATGCCATTCTTAAAAATATTGTTCATATTATTATTTTTGTTCGTATTTAATATACTACTAGACATTTACATATTACATAAGATATTATATATCAGTTTCATATGCAAAAAAATGAAAAAAAAAATTGTATAAAATAATATTCTAGAATGGAAAAATCTTTCGTTTTTGAGTGAAAATAGCTCTGAGTGCAAAGGGTTAAAACTAATTTTATTTATTTATTTATTAATGCCTTAAACCGTGTGTGGTTTGAGGTTTCCGAGGTACTTATAGTACTCTTCACTAACCATTATGGATTTTTATGCAAAGCAAAAATTTTCTCAATTATTGGGTAAATTAAGATATTTATTCATAGGTTTATCCAATAAGATGACAAGTTACCTGAGGAATGGCGAAAATAATTGAACAGAATGGAAAATATGTTATTGAATAAATCTATGAATTTTATCTTTGAATTTTAATTTAAAAACGCTACGAACTATCGTTTTAACCCAGTACAAGAAATTGGAGTATTTGGATAAGAATTGGATAAAAATTGATTTCTTCTCTTAACAATTTGAACAAGTTCAAAATAATAGAACGTTCTTAAATTTTTCTAATATAGTTACTGTTCCGTGTGTTCATTATTCGTTTTTCTTATAAATGCACAAAATCCTCAGTAGTGTTTCTTTTCGATCAATTTGTAATTTTTCAAAACAAACTGAACTCGTTAAATCTGATTTGAACAAAGTTATTCTGTTTTGAGGGGCGTCTGATGAATCGCTCGAGGCACAGTGCATTTTATATTGAATAATACGGTATAGTACGCAAACACGTGAGACATACTAATAAAATAGCACTTCATAGAAGGTAAAAAATGTTTGATGGTAGAGATGTGTCTAGGGGCAGTGACCCAACCCATCGAGGTGCCAGCAGTTGCGGCTAAATGCCTGAGGGAATTTGTAATGGTGACGCCGCGGTGCAAAACCACCGACAACCCTTTCTGGCCACCATAACATCAAACGAGATGTTTCACTGCGTGCCACCGACTTAGGCTTTATCTCTCCGCAAATTCCAAAAACCGATGCATTGATTTGTCCCGTGCGAGATTACCTTTATACCATTCAAACCACTTCAAACTTCGTCACTTTGAAACCACGGATCAATTGTTGATCATTTCTCAATAATATCTCAATTCGTTCCTGATTCAACAAATTTTTACAATTAATATAATGTAACAACTTCTGAAATTATTATCTAAAAGAACTACTTTCCTGCGTAGGCAAAGCGTGAATTTTATACAACATTCAGAAAATTATTACATGAGCTTTGTATACTAAATTAAATTATAATTGATATTTAATGAAATATAAAAATATGTGTAGGCTGTAATCTTTAGGCGAAACAAGAATTTTCTGCATCCATCACAAAAAAGCAGAAATTACATTGAAAAATCTTACCTTCTTCAATCATTTTGACCAGTTGAAAAAAATATATGCACATTCTTCAATTCTTTTTTATATTACATAAATATAATTTCTGTTGGTATTTCCTGTAGGTAAAGTATTATAATCTTATACACCATTCAGAAAATTATTACATGAACTTCGTATACTAAATTAAATTATAATTGACCCTAAATGAAATGTAAAAATACTGTTACAATGTTTTTCAACGAACACATAATTAAAAATTCTTCTTTTTATTATAAGCATCTAAGGTGTATGTAAAAGAAATTCGTAAATTGGAAATAATTTGAACATTGTTCACGTTGTGAAAGCTATTCGATTTTTAACGTCAGTTCTTATATTTCTTCTGTTATAAAAGAGAAAAAGCAGGAGTACATTATTGTATCCATATCCATCAGGAATCTGAGATTCCATTGTGGAAGTGACGGAGGGGAGAAGGGAGCCAGGGAGCAACTGTTGGGAAAGAGAAACTCCGTTATTTAATTAAAACCGGATTATACGTGATAGGTAGTTCCCCATGCTACATCTGTAACCACCAACCTGGCACCATCGATATGTACTAATTGTTCTATCCGGATTAAATGGTCGTAAATACTACAGGAGCTCTCAACTAATTACCCGTAGCTTATAATATTTCAATGATACGGGAATTCCTTCTTCCTTGAATCCGTCGTGAATGCGCCTCGCATCAAATGCATTTTCGACGTTCAAACGGAATTCATTCAACTGCAACAACCTATTCAATCCTCCCATTAACAGATTTACCACTGAACCGTGGATTTTTGTCCTCGTGGATCATTTCGCGATGTCTAAAGGCTGGCGAAATATTTACCAAACTTAATACACTGTAGATCCAAAAAGTGAATACTACATTTCCCAGACTCGAAAAATTGTTGAACTTCGATAACTTCTATGAACAAAATTTATACTTATTTCGTCTGAAGCATTTTTGTCTAAAATATTTTTCCATGCTACAGAAACTGAAGACACTGTTTTTATCCAAAGTGTTGCAAATTGAAACGTCTATAAAACCATTGCAAAAATTTTTCTCGTGACTGAAACTACCGCGGGTTTAAAGATCGAAGCTTCCCCTTCTCAACGAGGGCTTAGAACTTGGTCTACGATTTTTTCTAGTTGATTTATCGAGCTTCGAATGTACATTAATTTTTCCTCATTTTTGTTCCATAAAACAGTGAAAAAAATCGTAGATTAAGTTACAAGCAGTGGTTGTAAACTGAATCTTCGAATCTGTAATAGATTCATTAAGAAAAAATATTGTTTGCTTTCACAGACGATTTCATTTTTAACATTTTTTACTAAAAACTCGTCCTCAGTTTTTCACTATTGCACAAATATGCTAGGAAAAAATTGAACGATGCGAATATAGAGGCTTTGAGCTTTAAAATGAGTCCAAATTGATAATTTTACTATTTTTGCTCCGAAATTATAGCTGTATACAGTTATTATAGCGTTTGTCGATATTTGAATTAGAGGAAACGGGTGTAACGCGGTGATTAAGCATTGATGTGTCACGATTCTGATGTTATCAGTAGAAAATGTATTTCATTATTGCAACGATGTTATCGCAAACGTTTTATTTCTTTTTTTATGTCCGTTCCAGAAGGAATCCGTGTTCACCCCTTTCAAACGCAACTATATCGGTGCGGTTCCCTCACCCTTCGGGCTTGCGGTGATGTTCTCTATTAAATCAAACAGGCATTCAGATGGCGACCTATGCGAGAGGAATCTAAATTGGTGCCATAAACCTTCGAAAACAGAGCTGACGAACTGTAATTGAATCTTTGTCGCTTTCACGAATAGTTGGAATCGCAGTTCTTTAAAATATTTTCAATGCGACGTGAATCACAAATTTACTTAAATAATACAATCAGTTGTTCTCTAAAAAAAGTGACGTTAAACTTCAATTGCTGAAAGTATTCACAGAAATTTATTTTATACGTATTATACTCGGAATATTTCTCACAATTAATTTCTCATTGTGTTAAACAGTCACATAAATATGAAGAATTGAAAACAATATAAATAAAGTGATATAAGTACAATAAATTCATTGTTGGAAGAACTGTTTCAAAAAGATTGTTTTTGTATCATCAATTAATCAGTAAGTAAAGACACCCTGTACAGGGTGTCCCAAAAAATACTTCCTTGAAAAGGGTAATTCCTGAGGTCATTTCAAGTAACTTTTTCCTTTTTCGAAAATGTTCTACGCGGCACTGTTAGGGAGTTATTAACGAAAAACACGGACCAATCAGAGCACAGGCCCCGCTAAACGTGGCGTTGGTATTGGCCGAGCCGGAATCCGTCCACAGTAGCCGCGCTCTGTTTGGTTCATGTTTTTCGTTAATAACTCCTTAACGAAGCCACGGAGAACATTTTCGCAAAGAAAAAAGTTACTTCAAATTACCTCAGGAATTACCCCTTTCAAGGAAGTACAACATTTTGAGACACCCTGTATGAACGTCTACTGTGGTATAATTAAAAGCAACATTTTTCTTCGATATAATATTTTTATTTCAAGATATTCATTTGTTAGATTCATATTTCGACATTCTCTTTTCTAACCTCGTACTCGGTCTTCGTCGAAGCAAACATCAACTTTCGCCACTCTTTTCCGGCTACTTCGATTAAACGACGATACTACTCCCTTTTCTCAACGCAGTATCTCGTTTTACCCGACATCATAATCGCGCTATGATTTGCATTTTAGAACCGGTACAACAGACAGAGAGAGAGAGTCTGTGTGTATTTAATTAAAAGAAATGACACGTACCTGAGCCAGCGAAATAAGATTCTCTTGAGTACGCCGGGGAAAGTTGAATATTTAAATCTTGACGCTGCTGGTATAAACCCATATTAAATAAACGAAGTGTCCGTTTTATAACCTGGAAAGTTTATGCAAACGTCAATTTTCTTGGACAAATTACAGAATTATTTGTATAATATAATTAGACTGCGGATTTTCATGCATTTATGAAGAAATGAACTGGGTGAAATATAAAACAGTGAAAAATTTTAAAAATCTAAGAATATTGTTATGTTGTTTTCAACGAAAAAAGACTATTAAGAGATTAAAGGAATTTTTATTTAACTACTGCTTCCCGCAATCGATGCAGAATATTTTTATTTTGCATAAAGATCCGCAGACTGATAATAATATAGGATTTTTATGCAAATTAAAAAATGTTTGCATTAATTTCAGGGCATAGGAACCGAATAGGAATTTTATTAATTTATTCAATCCTGACAATAATGTTGATATTCTGAAATTCTTCTAATCTTTCTACCGTTTAAAATTACATTCTCCCATTGTTGTAATAAATGCATAAAATCCGCAGTCCAATAATAACGGTATGACGTATTCGAATTCCGTACAATTTTTTATTACAATCAAGTGCTTCGATAAAATCGTTCAAAAATTGAGAACATTTTAATAATTTCAATAATTGCGATAGGGGAAGCCACTTTGACCCTTCGGTTAATTGTTAGTACGGATGAACGATAGTGCAGTAAAAATCGAATTCACGATAAAAAGATCGTTTATTCTGTTCTAAATTACAAACGATCGCATTCGGGAGCGTCGAATGCGGGACAGGCACATTTCCCGTCAAATATCCTGGAAACTGAGCAGGGGTCGGCGCCATAATCGAACGGGAACCGTCGGCAAATTATGAAACGAAGGAGCGCGAGAGCGTGTTTACCGGTATTTTGCATCGCGATTATTTCCAATCGAAGCCGTTCGTAATACCTATAAAGGGAGCAGAAGGTGTCTGTTTCAATAAAGAAAGGAAAACGGAATATCGAGTGTGGGGTACGGTGTGGCGCAGGACATAAATTTGCGAGCGCGTTTAATTGAAAGGGGAAAAAAAGGAGAAGAGCGCAGCCGAGAACTGTGCTTCCGACAAGAAGAAGAGGAAACTCGCCGAGAGAAAAGGTGGAGGGAAGCGATGACTGGCGTGCTGAGAAAGCGAACGGGAAAGAAACACTTATAATATGTTAAACTGGTTGGCATTCTCGAAATTCTTTTTCCTCGAGGTGACTTACGATGCTCATAAACGCTGCGGAAATCTTTTAATCGATTTCCAAGCTTGTCACAGACGAAGGAAATTGGGGACGATTTTTTCGAAGCTGGGTCGAACGGAAATTGTTGTCGACTCTCCTGCAATTTAAACATTCGACTATGATGAATGCTTATAAATAAACGGATCGTTATACAATACAAAAATTGTTTGCATCAATCACAATAAACCGCAGTGAACTTGTCGATTAGGGTCCTTCCCTCAGATTTCAATGACCTTGAAACATGTTGTCAAGGTCGCCATTCTGAACAACATTTCCCGTGAAAGTTTTTGTCGGTTGACTTCAGTTTACGAGATATTCGCAAAAACTCTCTTATTTATATGACCTTGAAACATGTTGTCAAGGTCGCCATTCTGAACAACATTTCCCTTGAAAGTTTTTGTCGGTCGGTTCAAAAAACTCTTAGATTTCGATGACCTTCAAATATGTTGTCAAAGTCACCACTCTGAACAACATTAATAAATGGGAAATCTTTCTGTGTTACAGGTAAAAAGAAGTTTCCATCGGATCCATCGTGTTGTCCAGCTTGTGGGGTCACCGTGAGGCCACAGGAATTAGAGCAACACTTCGCTCAGGAACTCGATCGACTTTACAAAATCTCTTCGGCGTCGTCTCGAGCGCGAGCCCCAAGATCAAACTTACCCCCTGGACATCCGCAGGATCATCCCCATGGGCCGATGCACCACACCCCATCGGCCGTGGACGGAACACCTCACGGACGATGGGAAACTTACAAGAGGATTAAAGCAAATAGGCAGGTAAATAAATACACATATGTAATACTGTCTACCGAGCTGCTAATTGGTACTGGTTTGCAACTAGCACTGCGTATTATGGAACAGAGTCTCCACGAAGTGACGAACTCTATTCCTCACTTAAATGTTCTCAATTTAAAAAGAGGAGTACATCGTTAATAATTTAGTAACATTTCTTAGTGTGACCAATATTTCATTTATATGATATTTACTGTTATATTTATTGTATTGTTCTATATTTGAATAAAACATTTCTGTCATTTTAATTCAATCATCTCTTCAGCAATCCAGTTTTTAGAATATGTTATACTATGTATATAAATTTTTTAGACTATTCGTTTTGTGTAAGCTCTAAAAATCGAAATTTATTTTTGGACAACCTGAATTAAAAATTTGATTTTAATTCCTTCTGTTCTTTTCAGTGCTACAATATTTAAACAAATGTTGTAAATGAATAAATTTATTATGAAATAATTTATGCAGTTAGAATCTAAAATTGATAGTAATAGCGATTGCAATTGTACAAAATGTAGTTTTTTTTTAAATCTTTGATGCTTCCAGGCCAGAATCCGTGTGAAGAATCGGAAGAGAAAAGCGGATGAACCTTCATGTCCCGTTTGCAACGAGAGGTTATCCGGTTCGTCGGAGGAATTGAATCAACACGTCGAGAGATGTTTGAGCAAACACAACAATGGCAATCCTGCTGGGCAGAACAATCTCGACGACGAGGAGGTCGATGTAGAAGGCGACGCCGAAACTTTCGAGGAATATGAGTGGGCTGGGCAAAGAAGAGTTAGAGCCACATCGATGCTTGTTGGAGGATTTTCTGGTATGCATTCGTACACGTTTTATTCGATCATTGCAGAAGTTCGTACCTGGTTCGAAAATAAGATATTCGCGTTTATATTTTAAAATAATATTTTCATTAATCAATTACATATTCATCACCATTTTCTATAATTTTCAACGTTTCATGGTTATACGGACAACAACGTTTGTTCGGAGAATCACCAATACTGTAACATTATTATTAACGTTTCTATATACGCTACTCTAAAAACTTAAAAAGTAACTAAATTATAATTATAATTATAAAAACACCTGTTAGTTCGTTTCAAAAATTTGTACAATATTCTATCTTTGCTCATTTGAAAGGATGAAGTCTCAACTTTGTTAAAAAATCCTATTTTGTTATAAATCGACTGCGGATCTTTATGCAAAATAAAAATTGTCCAAGTCGATCGTAAGAAACTGAAGTTGAATGAAAATGTATTTTCTCTTTCAATCGTCTTAAAATGTCGAAAATAATCTAACGATACCCTTAAATTCTTTTAATTTCTTCCGAGTTTGTATTTGATCTTTGTCATCATAAATGCATAACTTGTGAACCAGTGAATTCCTAACGTGAGAACTTGGATTTCTGCAATTTTTTCGTCAAAATCTACAGGATGATATTTTAAAAAATTCAAAATTGTTGGTCCCGTAAGGTGAAGTATAACCAAATCCGCAGTCTATTATATTGAACAATGTTTTTACTATAAATTTTATGAAATGTAACAGCAGTTTTACAAGATTATTAGATTTTTTTAATTTCGGTGTGTTTTGTGCACTTATAGCTGCAGGTCTAGCGACATCATCGAGCAATCGTTCATCGGCCGGCGGAAACGGCGGCCCGAATCAGCAGGATGACGAGGACGTTGATCTGGTGGTTGACGGCGATGATGTAGCCGAGTTTGGACCAGCTCAGTATTCCGAAGCCGACGTGATCGCGCCGCGTATGGATGGGACGCCGAGGGAGCAAAAAGAGAGAGATGCCCTTCGAGAAGCGGTGATCTCGCCGAACGCGCCTAATTCGATACACACGCCGCAGACTCCGGAGCAAGTCGGTCAAGGGATGGTCGAGGTCAAGCCTGAACCAGGAACCATGACCGCTCTGGGTCAGAGCGAGCAAGGCGAGGGTATACCGTCATCGCCTAGAAGAGACGGAGACACGCCTGTCATCGAGGCTCTCAGGGGAAGGATCCGAGAACTCGAAGCGGAGATGCGGGGACAACCTTTCAAATGTCTCATCTGCATGGTAAATTTTTATAATGGTTCGACGTGATCAAATTATTAAAGCCACTTCCATAAGCTGACAACTTTACATTATAACAATTAAATTTTAAATGATCATTTTAATTGAGTAGGTGCAACTTGAAACAGTAGAAAGGTTAAAATGATTTAGGAATGAGAATCTATTATTTTCAACTTATTAAAATTATTAAAGTAAGAATATAAAATTTGGTTCCAGTAATGTGCATCTTTTCATAAGAAATTTATCAAACACTATAAAGAAATTATTCTTTTGAACCGGCAAAAGTTTTAATAAAAATTGCTCGTTTTATCCCCTAAAAAACATACCACGACAAATATTTTTATTTTATTTATTATCTGAAAAAATTGCATTTAATAATGCTATACGTGATTTAAAAATTTTGGCAATTAAAAACAATGTTTTTATTTGGTTCTGTTCACAGGAACAATATAAGAAACCTGTAACTTCTGTATGCTGCTGGCATGTGCATTGTGAACAATGTTGGTTGCACACACTGGTAAGTTATATTGTACACACATTCAAATTATTCGAACCGACGTAAATTAATTTTTTTAATTATTCAATTAATAATAACTGTTTTATTTGAAATTGGAATTACTCGACATAGATGCAGGCATAATTTGTTATACATTATAATTTAATGTAAATTGGTCAAAGAATTCAGAATTTTTGCTACATTCGTTGCAGCATACATCGACAACAGTTTTCATTGCATATCATATTTTTCCAAATTTCCATCCACAATGTTTACAAAGGGAAAAAACAACAACATTGCAAAAATTAAACACTACAAAATGTATCAACCGTCCCTAGGGTAAATTGATACATGTTCATTTTATCAAATAAAAACTTTTTACATACATATATCATATTACACACGTAATAAATATGTAAAGAGAATCAGAGAATATTTTAGTATGTTTCTAAAACAGCTATATGTTTCTATGAAAAATTACAAAAAAATGTTCAACTTACTCTGCTGTAGGGTACCGAATTAATCAGAGATAAATTATACACAGTGACTCCAAAAAGTATTCTGAATTTGCGATTTTATGTAAAATTGTCAAATAGCGAAAGGTCGACATTTTGGTGTTTTCCAGGGTGCAAAAAAGCTCTGTCCGCAATGCAACATGATAACATCGCCGTCAGATTTACGGCGTATCTACATGTGAAGGAAGTTTTGTGCCAAACAAGACATCGTTAAACCAGATGTTATTCGTAAAGACGTCGACACGTTCTAAACGCGCGGATCTTTTCTTGTAAATAGTTGTACATATTTATGCGTCACGTTAAATTAACTCTTTTAGAAATAAACATGCACTGTTACGTAACCGTAGCGTTATACAGTAACCTAAGCGTGAACGGCGCGCGTGAATAACGTCTCGATCGTAGATTCCCATCGTTTTTTTCTTACAGCCAACAGGAACAACAATTTCGAATTTCCCGCGACTCGAATTTCACTAGTTTCTGCATATTCTGCACGTGTAACCGGTGACTAGCCCCGTTTATGCAATTACGATAAATAGTTACGTAATTATCGTGTGTTATTATTAGCAACGGAGTAACTTTCTCTCCTGATTACTGATGAATGTATATTATTTAACAGGGTAATTATATATTAGAGTCGAGAATCGTCTGTCAGAACAAAACGCGGTCACGGTGTTCGCAGAATCAGTATTTCAATCATTTCATCGCGATCACGGTGCATGATTTCTTGCGTTAAAATCATAGTACTTACTTACTCCGCGCGTGTGCCGCAGCTAATTCTCGTTTTGGCGATCCTTTGTAATGCAAGGTGCTGCGAAATAACGTTGACAATTTTTATGATTGATTTGAGAATGAAGAGAAAAATTAATCGTTTATTTTTTCTAAAAAAATTTACAACTTGTGGTTTGTAGCGAAAACTTAAAAAATTGCTGAATAACTGGTAAATGATGGCAGCCAGGTTCTGTTACTGTATTATTTCATCTAGTAGATGAACGAAAAATTTTTTTCATTAAAAACTTTTTTAGATAAAACAAAACATTTAAACATTTTTAATCCTTTGATCTAGTAAATCGATTATTAAACTTTGATTCATCTACTAGATTAAATCGTACATTGACAGTATCTTTATGATTTTTCTATTTCTGATCATCCAGAGAAAGAGGCTGTTACTTAGGCATTTTTAAAGATTTTGTAATATAAAAATTACAAGAAGTTGTGCAATATGTATACTTCTATTATTGAGGTACTCATTTAAAAAAAGAGTCGATCAATTTTTTGAGAAAAAATTACAAAAAATCAAGTTTCTTTAAGACTCAGCTAAACTTGACTCTGTAATTTAAAATGAATAAATAAATAATTTGGACTTTCTTTAGTGATCTGTTCTTATGAAATGCAGCCCAAAATTGTAATATTTTTTCATCCAGTTTTAGATTCTCGATGAGTACTTTTATGTCACTCTGACTGCTATAAAACTTGGAAAAACATCATATAGAATTCAATAAATAGAAATCATATACATTCTAAGGGTGAGAACTGCCCTCAAAGTTGCAATTGCAACCAAATTTAATTGTTCATCCTTTTTAATTTGGCACAGTGATATACATATATTAATGTACGCAAACGATTGTGTATATGTATTGACAAATTCTTTTGGATGAAAATGAAAAAAATTTTGCTAATGTTACCTCGCTGCACCCTGCAAAGAGATTTTCCAAGGCATCGATTGCCTTCAATGTATTCAATTCCGAAATCGAACGGACACGAATCGAGGAGTATTCGCGCGTACCTGAAGTTTTCAGTGTCACTTCAAGAACCACCCACCTTGAATTTGCCGAATTCCACATTTTCTTCGTCTTCAACCGTTAAACGTCTGCGTCTGAAACCCACCACGTTCGATCCGTAAACGATATAGCGTGTATGCACAGAATGTCCCCGAATTTATCCTGACATAGCTCGTTCGACTACAGGTGAGAGAAAATGTACGATTTTTCACTAGAAAATAAAATATTTACAATTCTTACTTCATTTGTTAATATTTAGCTGCTAATGTGCAGTGTGAAAGACTCCAGGGAATTTCTGAAACCAATAGTAATTTGACTATTAATTGACTTATTAGTAGACTATGGATATGTATGCACTGCTGCATATTAAGAAAAAATAATTAAAACACGAAATTTTGTGTTTGCTATTAACAATCTTGTAGTTGATACAAGAAATTTGTCCCTCCTCCACATTTTGGTAAAATAATTATTGTATATTAAAGTTTGTATAAAGATTCTTAGTCTATTAGAAATAAAATGTTAAGACTGATTGTGAGTGATTTCGATATAAAATTTTGTCACAATTGACATACAATGCAATGAAGTTTGTCAAAATCATACCTAAATATTTATTCATCTGTATTCGAACAACCTGCATATTTTAAAACCAGGTGACGCTACATAACAATATTCTGGTACTTTTAGATGCAGGATTCGTTTTCGATAAAGTCAATTTCACAATTTCGACGAATAAACGCACTTTCTTATTATACATAGTTGGTACAGTGTCTGCTTCTTGTCAGCTATTTCTATCTGTGATAAACATTAACGACGATATTGAAAATGTTTTGTCATCCATCCTCTATCAATATCTTCAATATTTATGAACAATTATTGCCGCGATCAATGTTTAAAAATACAGGTAAAAATAATTGATGATAAACAGGCGCATGAGCTGAATGGTGCTCGAGTGCACACATCGTCGAAGGGTTTTCGATTTCTTCGAAAACGAGCAATTCTTTGCGCTAATTTCTCGCTTGAAAATTTCAGTTTTGGAATTACAACAAATATTCGGTGACATTCTGTGTACTCCAGAAACTTTTGTTCGCAATACGTGTTTCGTAATACAGCTGAAAATGTTAGAGAGTAGCGCTCGATTATCGTATCTCGCACGGACGATCCATAAAAAATTATACATATAATTCTAATTTTCAAATTTGTCGAAGTTCTCTTACTAATTTCATAGAAATCAATCTTTAAAATTGCCACATTTTGTATCCGGTAAACTTAATGCTGAATCAGTGACAGAGAAATTAATTGCAATTTCCATAATAAATCCTTGCGCGTATGCGAATAAAAAATCATCGCACAAATTGAACCTTATTTTGCGAAATTCCTTCGTGGAGGGATTTCGATTAGGAGCGGAATGTGCACGCGAAACGATATGGTACAGGAAAGGACCGTGAACGAGTAGCGAGATACTTAATTCGATCGAACAGAGTTGTGACGAACGATAAATAAGTTAGTAGCAATTTCCTCTCGGTAGCCGGTCTCTCGATTTCGTTCGACGGTATAATGGAAAACACGCTTCGTTGGTTGTCTTTACCGCGATGTACATAATTACTTGACAGTCGAAACGAGCCATTGTCCATGTTAGCTAGCCAAAATCGCGAGAAAGAGGTACCTAATGGAGAGGAGGAGGAACGGCATTAACGAGAAGAAGGACCAAATCATACCTAATTTTCGCCTAATCGTTGTCCGATTCTAATCATTTCGGCGATGCTGTATGTTTCTTTGTGCTGACAACGTGCGTGGGAGGACACTTGAGGCGACGCAGAGTGTTACGAATCTGCTGGGCAAAGTTTAAACAAGTTCACTAATTATAATGTACATTGGAGTTCGATAAAATACGAACAACGCTTATATACAAATTGATCCGTTTTTGTTAATTAAATATTTTAAGTTATTCATAGTCATATGTGCGTAAGAATCCACTGGCGAATTAACTGAATACTTGGTAACACAACTGAGGTATTAAATAATAATAGAGAAATAAAAGAAAACAAAAAGAATTCGGTTTCTGGACCTGTGTGTTTCGTCATTTATCTGTCTATTATTGACTGTCTATTCTACGACGCTATTGCCCACGCTTCCGTCCAGTCACGTGACGCGTGGCAGAGAGAGGGGAACTTTTTCCCCTCAATTCGTACTCCCTCCCCTTATCTGGCGACATTGCAATACAGCGTTCTTTATGAACCTTGTAGAACAAATTGAAACAGTCAACTTTGAGCAAATACCACGGCTAACAATTAATGTTATAAAATTATTAAATATTATTTATCATGTCTCAGAGTACATACACACTTTCAGGAACAATATCCGACAAGAAACAAAACCGTAAAACTTTTGCAAGAGTTCTGTATGAGGCTACGTTGTATAACAAATTGAAGCAGTCAACTTTGAGCAAATACCACGGCTAACAATTAATGTTATAAAATTATTAAATATTATTTATCATGTCTCAGAGTACATACACACTTTCAGGAACAATATCCGACAAGAAACAAAACCGTAATACTTTTGCAAGAGTTCTTTATGAGGCTACGTTGTATAACAAATTGAAGCAGTCAACTTTGAGCAAATACCACGGCTAACATACTTGCGTTATAAAATAAGAAAATATTATTTACCATGTCTTAAAGGACACACTTTGAGGAAAAATATCCGACAAGAAGCATAATAATATTTTCTACCAGAGTCATCTTCACAAAATTAATTGAAGTGCGCTACATAACATTCAGTACTTCCAGGCCCTCTTCATCATTAAAATGACTTAAGTCCAGCTCACAAGCGATTCGTAACGCTGCGCGACGGTTCGACGAGAAGCCGTTCATCTAAAATCGTTGTATCGCGTAGATCGGCCGCGATCATCAGCGATCTTCTGGATCATCTCACCTGGATCATCAAATTTTGGTCATCGCCAGCATTGTTCACCGATCGAAAGACGCGCACGGAAATCCCCTGCCAGCCGGATTCCAAGGGATCCATCGATCCGATCGTCAGAAACTCGACAAGGACCGATGTCGAACGCTCGGAACGCTTTCCGCGCGTGTCAACGTGATTACCGCAACTTGTTGTCCGTGAAACGTACTATCCAGATACAATTTGCGTTTAACAATACTCTCTCGTCTTAGGATTAAATAAGCGTCTTGATCTGTCGATCGCCGGGGGAGAAAGGGACGAAATAGTTGTCGCTCCTCCACGAACATTCCCCGACGCCTAAACGCTCTGACGCGGCGGCGACTTCTCAAGTATTCGCGCCTTTCTCCCAAAGCGTTCTGAACCGTAGATTGACATAATCGTCCCCTCGCGCATGTCGGGGACGTTCCTGTACATACATACACGAACGAAACAAGTGAACAGAGAAATCAACTGCCCGATGTGAGCGTTGTTCTGTAACCGAAATAAATGATCATGGAATGTAAAGCAACTGTTCCTGGTGAATTGTCTTTTTCTTGATGGTCCCGCAGGGGGCGCAACCGTTGGTAATTTTGTCGAGCAACGTTTTCAGGAGATTGTAAAGCAAATTCGAAAATTTTCTTGATGGATCTAACGGTTGTGCTCCTCTACTCTTGAAAGTCCTACCAGCAAGGAGATCCGAATATGTTTTATGTTGACGAAAATAATGTAAAGGTACGTATCATTTTCTTTAATATAAACACACGCATTAAACAAATTATAGTTAGTAGTTTGACTCATTTTTTATTGTAATTTTAGTTTTATTATTATCATCTCTATATTTTACCTGAAGATTAATGTCCGTTTTTCTGTGAATCTTTACACAACTGTCTGAACAATAATTTGTTTTAAACTATTTAAATATCGTCGTCATTGAGTATCATTTTTTCCATAACAGCGTGTGTACAATTGCTTAAATAAGTCTTAAATAGATAGTTTTTATTCAATTTTCTTCGAGTAGATTGTGAATTAAGAAATTGAGCTACGGTGTGTTAGAACGAACGTTGTAATTAAGACAAGCATTGAAATATTTTATTCAATGCAAAAAGTGACTACAAACATGCAAACTACGCTTTCAAGTGCAAAAACGAGGTATGATTTGTGACTATATCCCTCAACAATTTCCATTAACACTGGGCGACATGCTTCTTTCTCTCTCCTTTATGGTTTCTTTTTGCGAGGTTACTAACGAACTGCTAAGATTTATTCGCTCACAAAGGCCTTAATTAGACATACTTTGAATGCATGGTTATTTAAATAATAAAGTAGAGAGAGAGAGAGAGTGAAATATGCAGTTAATTTTTGAGTCACATTATTGCAGAAATTAAATGTTCATTCCTGAAATAACAGTACATAGTTTATCACTTTGCGAGTTCCATATTTTATATTATTTTTAACCTATTAAACATATTAAGGAAATAAATTTCTATTTCACTCCAGTTTATTGCAATTCAGGTACAAAATTTTTCTTTTGCATAAAGATCCACTGTCTAGTTATTACTCAAGTTATACCGATTTCTGAGAGTTCTTGGGTAGTATTATATTATAGCATTCAGAGAATTTCCTTAGTGTGTTCACAATTAATTTAACTGTTCAGTGACACATTCTTGGAAACAGTTATGACATCAGGTTTGTAAAGACAAGAAATGTTTTCAACTATCAAAAAATTATCATTAGTATTATATCTTTCCAAGCTAATTCAGCTGTACGTATTTTTAGTGAATAATTGCGGACACTGGCTAATCACTCGAAGCCATGTCATAAAAGAATGTACATATATATATGTATGAACGTTCTGTCACTGAAAACAGGAGGTAATTTTCTTAAATATAGCAAGCTCATATCTGTCACAGGTACGTATAATTGTTAAATATCAAATTCTACCAGATAACAAACACTGATAGCATCACTGAATGCTTATAAATTAGTCCACAGAATTTATGCAAAAGCTTTCTGCATCACAATCACTTTCTGCAAGTCACAAGAAAAATTGCCTTCCCTTCAATCATTCTATAATACATTGAAAACAATACCTTGACACCTTCTCCTTTCAAACACTCTTACTGCTTGAAATTCCACATGCTAATTTTTCTTGTAAATGCATGAAAGCTGCAGTCTACTCGCAACAAATCATCAGCAACCATAAGGCAATTTCAGTCTGCAAATCCTGTCTCTCACACACAATAAGTGTCATCCTAAATCGTATCCAGGGCCAAAATAAAAATTGCTTTTTCTTCAATCATTCTAATACATTGAAAATAATAAATTTGTACTTTTAACTTCTCTAAATTTTCTTACTGCTTGAAATTCCACATGCTAATTTTCCTTGTAAACGC
The DNA here is from genome assembly GCA_916610255.1 of Lasioglossum lativentre. Lineage (NCBI taxonomy): Eukaryota > Metazoa > Arthropoda > Insecta > Hymenoptera > Halictidae > Lasioglossum > Lasioglossum lativentre. The sequence continues at coordinate 8,278,525 of OU744355.1, read as the reverse complement.
ATAAAAGCTGCATCTTGCAGTCTCCAACTCTCTCACTCACAAGCCGAACAGTGTCCACCCTAGATCGCACTCGGGGGCAGCATTTAAATCCCCGTAGCTAAAGGTTCGGTCGGCCAGTAGCAAAACGACGCGACACGGCAACAAAGTGAACAAAGTCGCCGGCGAAGAAAAAACTGGTGCAAAATGGCTGCAGCCCCTTAAACGCATGTTCGAGGTAATTCGAGTAGATGCAACTGGAAGAGGTGGGACGAGGCTTGGAGGGGAGGGGGGAGTTCTGTGGTTTGCAGGTGCGGATGGATCGATTCTTTTTGCCAGCGAGAAAGACAGAGGTCTGTCCGCGAAAAGAGGGCTGCGCAACAGAGACAGAGAGGAGCATAATGGAAAAAAAGAGAGAAAAGAGAAGAGTGTCGGAGATAGGGAAAGATGGGGAAAAGTGGGAAGGGGGTCGAGGCGACTAAACGAGCCTGATCAAGCGAGATAAAGAGAGAGTGGAGAGAACTCGGGGGGCGTGGGAGAGGAGAGGGAGAGAGAGAGAGGGAGAGAGAGAGAGAGAGAGAGCGAGTGGCGAGGAAACGATACAAATAGGAGGACGTGGAGAGGGAGTTTGGAAAAGGTCGGGGAAAGCATAATAAGAGGTGGGATCGTAGGTGGAGGCGGAACTCAAGGCTCCGCCTATGCTTTCCATCCTCCACTTGCCGACAATTGACCTCCTCTACTTACACGCAAATTCACGTACCACTGTCTTCCACACCTCACCACTTGCCAGCCACTCGTGACCCTCGCAATACCGAAAACGCTCCAACTGAGCCTCCACCAATTCGACTCTCAAGATCCGGGTGATCGTTTCGAGGCAAAACGACTCTTCCGCGGCCCCGAACGGCCCGGAGATCGAAATTCTAGGCGATGCTCTTATTCCACCGCCTGGTTAACTGTTATGTTGGCTACCGGGTACCCTGGTGACCGTTCAATATTATTCGTTCAACAATTTTCTGGGGTCTTCTGAAAATATCGTGTGACTGCTCTGATTGTTCATTGTTTAGTTTCGAGATACACTAAGCTTAAAAAGTACTTACTTGTTTCGTTGGCAACGTAAGGGGATGTTTGCAAAAATATTATAAAACCGCTCTGAATGTACATTTTTGGAACACGGTTAGTTCAATTTTTAGTTTCAAAGGATTTAGGGAAGGAATCTTAAATATTATAGCTTTAAAATTATTTATTCGATTGCCTAGGATTATGGGATTGTTCTCATGTGGAGGGGTCGAAAGAATCGATTTTTTTAAAAAGTGTCATAAGACAACTCTGAATCAACATTTCTTTGGGCACTGTTAGTTCAAAGAATCCTAAATACTACATGTTTAAAATTATTTATTTCATTGCTGAGGGGTTGTTCCCATGTGGAGGGATAAAAGTCATATTTTCCATATACATCGAAAGCTTGCTAGAGAAAGCTTGTTACTTCTATATGACATTAACGCAGCGAGTGTTCACAGAAGGAATTAATGATGCACTTACACAATCTCTCGAACAAAACAGCAAAGGGGCGCAGCTCGTTCTCGATAAAACGAGGATGGTGCACTCGAGGAAGGGAAAGATGATCGAATCGAATAAAAAAACAATAGAATATATTTCTATCGTTTATTCTGACCATCCCTCACCTCTGTTACGCAACCTAAACGCGCCCTTACGCGTCAACCTAATTATCAATCAACTTTTCAAACAAAGCTCCGAAGGCGTGTACAGCTCGTTTCCCGACAAAACGAAAATGTACTCGGAGGAGGGAAATGTGGTCTTATCAAACAAAAAGACAAAGCCTTCCAACGCCTCATTCTTAGCATTTCTCTGCTTATTCAACCTAAACGCACCCTTACACAAAACAAAATAGCGAAGCGCATAGGCGCAGCTCGTTTTCTAATAAAAGGCGGAGGATGTAGATACCGTGATAAAATACATTTCAACGCCTCATCCTCATCATCTACTCATTTACCTAACCTAAACACACCCTTAGGCATGAACCGAATACAACAACGATCTCAATCTTTCGAGGCGAGGCTAATCGGCGAGACTCATTTCCAGATGAAACGGTGCAGGTCAGACGGAGGAAGATAATCATGTCAAACAAGAAGAACTATGAGATACATTTCTACGCTGCATCCTCACATCCCTCTGTCCAACACAGCCTCACGCATGAACCTAGTACAATGATATCAACTTTTCGAACTGAACAGAAAAGTGTATCGGTGCAATTTTTTGATAAAACGAAGATGCTGATTGTCCTCGTCATCCCTCGTTTATTCAACCTAAACGCACCCTTACGCATCAGTATAATACAACAACGATATCAACTTTTTGAACAGAACGGAAAAGTGTATCGGTGGAAATTTTTGATAAAACGAAGATGCTGATTGCCTCGTCATCCCTCATTTATCCAATCTAAACGCACCCTTACGCATTAGCCAAATTCAACAACGATATCAACTTTTTGAACAGTATTTTGATAAAACGAAGATGATGGATTACAGTGATATTTCTACGCTTCATCCTCATCGTCCCTCATATATCCAACCCGAACGCACCCCGCTTACGCATATCAACCTAATGCAACAACGATCTCATCCTTGTAAACGAAACGGCTCGGCTCGTTTTCGGCTAAAACGAGGACGATGCACTCGTGGGAGGGAAAGATGGTCGACCGAAAAGGGTGAAGAAAAGAAGCTGTCGCGACGGTATCTCGGTGGCGTCTGACAGTGGAAGTCCGCGAGTAGAGCAACGAGAGGCAGCCGGAAGGGTGGTGTCGGAGGCGACGGAGGCGTTGGCGTGATCGCGAGAAAGGGCGTGTATCTGCGAGGAAAAGCGAAACGGGTGGCTATACGACGGCGCAAGTCAAGCACCCGTTTTCGACGCCTGCGAACTCGAGCGTAAGGCACCTATGAAACTGGTTGCGACCGCCTACCATCCTATCGAAACGGCCCGGATTCGAACCACGGAAGACCTCTTCCACCTATCCACCCAGCGGTTTACCCACCTACGACCTTCAATAACTTCGCCGGAGAACGAATAGAGCGACCCAGTCAAAAGAGGACGCTCTTCGTCTACGTTTTTTTTTCGTTTCTCCCTTTTTCATATTCCTTCCTCTCTCCTTGCCTCCACTCTCTCCTCGCCAGTCTTCTCGCCTACTCTTCTCGGGGATTTAACCTGCTCATTGCATTTGTTTTATTTACACATGCTCCGATTCACTGTTTCTCGGTACGGACAGAGTCCCGAAAAAATGTGTTGTTCTTCTACCCTGACTCGCAATTTTCTTTTCGATGGTATCTGCGGGGTGAATCGTTTGGTCCTTTTTTTGGGGTTGGTCGCGTGGACATGCTGTAGATTTATTGGGTTTTTTTTAGGAATTGTTGAACCTTTTGTTGAGATTTTTATGGATTTTTTCAGGAATTTTTTGATGGTGTCTGTGGTGGATTTTTTGGTCCTTTCTGGAGTTGATTGAGTGAAGATGGTGGGGGTATTGATTTATTGTCATTTTGGAGTAATTGGAGAGTGTAGTTCTGCTTTTTGTTGAGATTTTGATGCATTTGTTTAGGAATTTTGTGTAGGATTGTTTTTAGGAATTTTTTGATGGTATCTGTGGTGGATTTTTTGGTCCTTTCTGGTGTTGGTTGTGTGAAGATGTTGGGGGAACTGATTTATTGTCATTTTGGAGTAATTGGAGAGTGTAGTTGTGCTTTTTGTTGAAATTTTTATGGATTTGTTTAGGAATTTTCTGTAGGATTGTTCTTAGAAATTTGTTGATTGTTGGATAAGGAAACACAAATTAACCACTTTAATCCATTTTGATAAATTATGAATTTTTATGAACTTCTCTTGATTATACGATCAGAAGACAGAAATTGGTCGATTTTAACACGAAAGGAAAAGAAGGCTTTGACACTTTTCTCCATTGGTTAAATATAAAGGTAATAACCTTTAAATAGTAATATAGCTAATAACTTTTGCTATGTAACATGCAAATGTATAAGAGGAATTTAAGCCAAACACAAAATGAGTTTGGAAATATAAAACTAGCATAATAATGTAACACTGTGCATTTTTAAGAGTACTTTATTTTCAGTTGAATTTGGACGACATGTTAATGCATTCGAAGAAATAAAAGAATTCTCAATTCTTCTTAATAAGAAAAAACTACGCAAATAAAACTTCGTCATAACAATCGGGGAATTTTTATTATGTAGTGATAAACTCTCAAATTATACTCTCAAATTGTAATATCTAAATAGAAGGTAAAAAAGTTAAGGAAACCAAAAATAAATTATGTATTCCCTAAAATATTAAAGATCATACTTCGATTATGTAAAATGTAGCATTTGACTTGTTTCGCATAACTATTGAATTTTTAACTTAACATACTACCTCTACACAGCCAGTGACAATAAATTTGAAAAAAGATTTTCGTCACATCACAAATGCAGCAATTTATGCTATAAATCTAAAGCTCTACTTTTCATTTATAAATGTTACCAATTGTAAATCTGTTCAATTTATTGGTTGTTTGCATTAACTACATCCAACCCTGTATATATAATAAAAATAACAGAAGGTTGAAGAAGAAACCCATATACATATGTAAGAAAAAATGGCATATACTTACAATGCAGGATGTTTACTTCTTCGAACTCATTGTCACAATACACCTTCTGCTGCAGCGTATAATTATTTATTGCTCTTGGTGTCATCTGTTGTGAAGAATGTATAATAAAACACACACCACATGCTATTCCTCTTGAATCCACTATTGTCATGATTATTTTAAAAGAAAAGTATGGCACTGTAATATGAAATAATATAAAATATTTTCAAATATTTATGCCGTAGATCTAACAATAGTGTCCCAAGCGATTAGTTTTGCTAATTACTTGCATTCCTTTATTAAGATGGCAAGTTCAGGTGAAAGTGGGTCAAAATTAAGATTCAATATACTTTTTAATGGACGCAAGAAAAATAAATGTTCCAAATAAACATGATCAAATTCAACATTAACTACCCAAATAACAAGAAATTTATATATTCTCCCATTTTAAAAATTTGTTTAGAAAACGAAGTCGATAGTAACAGTAGTTTCGAAGAAAGCACCACGTATAATAAATTAAACTACAGATATTTGCGTAAAATAAAACTTTTCTGCATCAATAGCAAGAAACAGTAACCAAAAATAAGATTCATTCTACACGAATTGTAGTATTAATATTAAATTTGCTTAATCTTCCTCCAATTTTGTCAAAACTGCATAAAATCTACAATCTAGTAACAACAGAACACCTACAACGAGGATGACCATTTCTGGAGTATATCAGGAAACACACAACTCGGTGAGCTTCATAATAAACATATTATTTATTTCATTTTATATTATTTATAATGATCGATGCATTTAATCTATACTTAAATATTTGATATGATTACATCATAACGCGCTTTAGCAGAATAAATTTAATTTAAACTAGAATGGAAGGCACAATTGGTATTTTCTTCAATTGAATAATTGACATACATATGGTTGTTGCATAACAGTTTCACGTTGTTCGCAGTTCTCGCTGCGAATTTTCAACCACTTTTCATCTTAGCCGATTGAATCGAACAAAATCGAGAAATCGAGGTGTATCGGTGGTTGGACGTAGTACAAATTAAAGCGGATGTCGCGTTAACCGTACAATAATGAAGAATCAAACATCTTAATACGTCACATAATTAAAATAACACGAAACACTGTTCCTATTTCGCTATGATTGAGCCAGCTCGCAGCTTGATCGCGCGCCAGACAGTGACGCGATTGTTTTCTTAAAATGATTTATGGACCGTGTACACCATCAACGATAATCTCAATAATACACGCACAGGTGTATTCGATCGTACAACCCTTTTCTTTCGAAACCGATACTCTTCGAAATTCGCGCGAGTAAAGTACATATCGTTTCATGGAAATTTATTATTTGTACTTTGACCACTACTTCGAACGTTTTCTTCATTTTCGTTAGAATCGACACAGAGCACCAACAAATATTGTCACCTATCGTTAATTACGAATGTCTACAGATTCGTATCGTGCAAAGTACAAATTATACATCATCCTAATTACATTACACTCGTTCACACGTCTCTTTTTTCGTTTCTTCCTCTTCTTCTAAACAACCAAACAAAATTAACAACATCGAGCAATCGCTTAATAGTTTCGAAGTGGTTTCTATATGTATAACGATAAATAGTATGCTATAACGTGTTCGCATAACAGAATAGCACCTTTGTGTTCTTACGCAAGGACTCTTACACAGAATAGTATACCCGGCGAATCGCCCACCGCGATCATCTGAAATTATTCAAATAACGTTTCTTAAACAAGACTAAAAAATTTCCTTCCCCATTCGCAAACATTGATATTCAGCAAGCAGTTAATCGCTTGGAAAAATATTCTCAGTCGACATATTTATTTAACAGGAACAATTTCAGCTGATCAGGTTAATTGGTTCACCCGGTATGCGTTTTAAAATCTTATATTAAGTAAACAAGTGCTTCATTTCGTTGAAATTAAAACCCTAAACGAGTATTGAATCGTTACCGATGCTCACAGTAAAAGTGATCTAGGGTTTTCTCATAGTTCCATGAGTTTCGTTCTTTTGCGTGCTTTTATCTCATTTAAGATACTTTTACAGAAAGAGGAGTATGTCTTTCAGCCAAGCCCTTAAGAACAATATCTTAAGATGATTTCGAAAGAATATTTGGATTCCAAGGAGACTTTGAAGCCGGGCAGTTACGTTTACAAATTGTGTAAGAGATACCACAATGTCACGTGACGTTCTCCCCTCAATTGAAATCAATTCCCTTGATCTGGCGATTCTGCGCTAGCATGAACAGTGTCGAAGAAAATATAGAAAATCCAAGATTGAAAGATCTGAACAATTTGCTTGATGCTTTCTCGGAAGAAGACTCGAGATGGTCTTGTTGACAATTGTTGATGGACTCGATCGTTTGACCATGGTTGGAAAAAATGTATTTGTTGCTGTCTGACCTCTGATTGGTCGTTGGAGCTAACTGTGACACCATCGTAAAATATCTGTTCCGTCTTGGAACACATAGAACAAGTAACATTAACGTACAATTAATACAAATAGACAAAAAGAACGATACTCGGGGAACTATGTTTACAAACTCGCGGCCTTGTACAGAAACAACGACGCGAAGTACGGGGACTTATACTTCGACTTTGTAAGGCGATCCAGGGATATGTTCGTCACCCCATTTCACGAGAATTATGTATTCTCCTCTTTCGCGAACCATGTAGCTCACGTTGTAGTTATTGCGACCCGTGTGTTTCGTTGTAATTTCTTCGCATGGTCCTTTCGGCCCGTAAACAGCAACGTACAGGATATTGTTGCCTGCGCAGAAAAACGATCAGTTTAATAAAGAATGCTTGAACGAATATTTACATGATTTTTCAAGTTTTTATTTAAAACTATTTGATATGGTTCCTCGACTTTATATGAATTTAGTTTCGTTTCAAAAAGAACATTTTCATGGTGAAATAAAGAGAAGGAGACTTTCTTGGTATGGAAAGTCTCATTTTATACAGGGTGTCCTTTTCGAATTATTATAATGATATCGAACAATGTTTCCAATAAAAGTTATATGGTTTCGAGGGTAGTAGTTTTCTTATTAATTGTCAGTAATAAATAACGACTGTATTTAGCACGAAATAAACAATATATTACTGCTGAGAATATTGAGTCTCTGTTTCACATTAGAAAGTTTCTGCAAATCATGTAGCTGGGTATAATTAACAATAATATTCGTGATAATTTACCAGCATCTCCTGCGCTCACGACGAACTGGTTTTGCTTTCCAAGATATGCTTTTTTCAGACCCATTCCCTTGCTTGTCACCTTGCTGGCGTCTGACTTGAATAAGGGTAAGACTGGACCTGTTTGTTTAGATTTCGAAATCTTTTGAACAGTCTCGACAACGATTGAACTTGTTTCTTGAGCACCTCTCTCGGCGAGGTCCGCACCTGTTGTAAAAAACATATAGTTATATAAAATTGAACATATTGACACTATTTATCATCTAAACAGTAAGAAGTACAAAATATAAAGTCTTCTACCCTCTTCAACTGAATTTGAATTTCCCGAAAAATCTGATTCCTTCCTCTCTCCCTAAAATATTTTTTTGCTAATATCTATATACATATAATTAAAGTGTTATCTCGGGCTTTTGCTGCCTCAGAATAAAGTAAATTCAAAACCTATTTATATTTTTGTATGATACTGCCTCCATATTTATAGAAGTTTAGAATTATGTTGTTACAAAGCAAAAAATTAATAAATCCTATACTTTTTAAAATAAAAAGTCATTAATGAGGCATGTTTCCAACAGAAGATAAAGAGGATCCCCCAAGGGGGATAAAATAATAGTTTTGTTTAACAATTTAACCGCTTACAGATCGTTCATACGATACCCCAATACCATCAAAAGGTCTAACCACAGTGAGCACAGACGAGGTATAGGAGTAGACCCAATGTATTTTTTTGTCTCACGTCGGCGCGACGGGGCTCTAGAGTTAGAGCCCCTTACCATTTCTGTGTCACATCCTACCGTATCGGTCAGAACTAATATCACACACGAGATGTTGGAGGTAGACCAGTCACCTTATGCTGTTTCGTGTCGCACGATCTGAAATACCGATTCTACCCAAATAGAATAACAAACCAACTGGTGAACTAGATCAGAGCATACACAACATAACTGTATCTCATGAAACGGGAATATTAGTGAGAATCGAGTATCATATATACTCCAAATAATCATGCATAAAAGTTACTTTGACATGCTTTAAAAGTTACTCTGTATCTCGAGTACTATTCGCCATTTTTATAATCGTTAAACAAGCAGAGATAATAAAATCAGTGTATTGTGTTCAATAAATTAATGCGTGCAAATAAATAGGAATTGTTATAAACATTAAACAGCCGGAAATAGGAAATTTATCAAAAATTACTGTGATCGAAATCAACTGAAATTAGTTGGGGTGGGAAGAGTTGCGCATCGATGCGCACTGCGCACCTGAGCTAGGCGAGCGCGCTCAGTCAGTCAGTCAGTCAGTCAGTCGGGCCAAGGATTTCGGCAGGAGGGGTCGGACTAGGAGGACCTGAGGCTGACAAGGGGCTAACCAGGGGATGACCAAGGATTGCCCAGAGGCTGACCAGTGGACTTCAACCTGACTGACCGGTGGTCATCCACCTGGTCCACTTTCAACAATCGCAAGCTTGATCATTTCTTTTTGTGAGGGTAATCCGTCTTATAGCACGGGGTGGGTCAGGTGTTCATCAATCCTTTTTTTGTTGAACCTTGGTCCACCTTCAACTGTTAATTCAACGAACACCGTCGATTATTATTTCTAATATCCTAATTGAAATTTCCATCGGAACTTCCAGTCTTCAATCTTCTAAAAATGTATATTTCTGATTTCAAATTGGTACGTGAGAGAGTACGGATGTTGTTGCGTCCACATTTAATAGATTCAAGTTGGGCTTGTGTTCTTCCTCCAACTTCTGTTGGTTAGATTCGCACTCTTGTGCGTGATAGGGAGGCCGTAGTTAATTATGATTACTAATTTCTTGTCACAATTAATATGACTGATTTAAAATTGGTATCTCTCCAATCGGAGGTTTCTCAGGGGTTCTATATCCGTGGTTTCCCTATCCGTGAGTGAGTACGGGGTGTCGCGTCACCGGGGCACCCGAAGCGCCTATAGGTCACACTCGTGTGCTGGGTTAGTTTGGCTCTCGTGAGCTGGTGTTAGGTTTGCTCTCGTGAGCTTATTATATTTGCACTCGTGTGCGGGGTTATGTATTGTGTGCAACTATTATTAGTCTGTGTTAGCTAGAATTCAACAGCCGGCCATCTTTAACGTCGAACGAAGAGAACATATCGAATGAAGAGGACACACCAACGAAGACTGCGGCGTATTTTTAAGATAATTATGTTTGCTGAGCAATTATTGTCTTAGCGTCACCCCCGAACCAGAGCCTTCTGTTCTGGTTCATGTTTCTTCTTTGCGAATCAAAGCCTTCTGCTTTGATTCTTCGCTCTTGTGCGCTTTCGTCTTTTGGCCCACAATAATTGCTCGATTTGCGTGGGTGCGTTAATTATTAAAATCTTATATCGTCGTTGTAAATATATCGAGTAATTATTGCCGTAACTTCACTTTGCTCGACTGGTTTTTTTGACTCTGACACAGCCTTTTGCTGTGTTGGACCTTGCTTGTATGTACCAGACCAATTGGTACCGGTATTCGGCGTAGAGACTTTGAGAGTGGGTGGTTGAGTGACAGTCTTCATCGTGTAACACTGCATAGTGTAAAATCCTCTCTTCTGTAATCCCACCCGAGTTCACCTCAACGTTTATTCGTTACCTGGTGGCAGGTGGTCGTTCGAGTAATGGGATATCGTTTGAACACGTCTCTTGGCCATCGCTCTTGGTGAGGACACGTCGTGTATCGGTGCTGACTGGAGTTGGGGTGAAAGCATTGTACGCGTCGGGTCACCCTCGAACCAGAGCCCTCTGCTCTGGTTCGCTCTTGTTTCTCTTTTTGAAAGAATCAGAGCCTTCTGCCTGATTCGCCTTTGGTCCCCCATGGATGGGAGACTTCTTCTCCGATTCACACCTCTTGCTCCGCAATAATTACTCGGCATACTGCGTTAATATAAGTTCGCCGTTGTTAGGACAGGGAGCCAGAAGGAATATTGAATTCGTTCTGACTCCCTTTCCGGGTCTTTTGTACAGTAACCTCCTCGTGGTGAGCCCTGGGCAATCGGTATTATCCTCTATTTTGAAAAACTTCTAGTATCTTACGAATCCAGGATAATATCGAGCTAATAGCTGCACACTTCGAATTAGCGTTAATATTGTATACTAGAATATAAGACTACAGTGTGAGACACGAAACTCCATATGGTGATTGCTCCTATACCTCGTCTGTGATCTCAGCCCTATAGTGACAATTCCAAATATTCCGAACAGATGTGTGGACAATCTTAAAATACTACCCTTTCACTTCCGTCACAAATTTTCACACGATAAAAGACGATTCATGATCCCTTATATCAGTAACTAAAATTTTCTACTTCCTGATACTCTGTTAGTTTGAAATTTTTATATGTAAATGTACATTTTTCTATTGCCAAAATAAACAAATGTAAAATTATCCAAAAAAGAATGAAATATCTAAAAATAACAAGTTTAAAAATCAAAGTAGATGTATAGTAGCATTTATAACATACATATACTAAATCCCTGATCAAGAATCTCCAATGGAAAACAAAAATTCATTGTCTATAAATTATGTGCTATTAAGTGTACAAATTAATTCATGGCTCTTTCTTCATACTGTTATTCTTTTGCAAACAACCAAAATCCATTCCAGTCTCAAGAACACGTCCCATCATTTTCTATACACTTAGTGCATCTTACGGGTGACTGATGAATGCAGTAACAAAAAATAAATATTTAAAACAAAGTTAAGATTATAATTATGAGGACTACGAATTTATTTGTACACCTAACACAATTGATATACGAAACTTTTTCAAAGAAATTGACTAAATAGTTAATCTACAACTTACGATAAAAATAAAAAGCTACTAACCGGTGCATGGCACCTTGAACGGCGAACCGACAATGTGATAGCCATTGTATTTGATGCTGATGTAATAGTCACCGGGTACCAATGGCGTATATCTAACTTTGTACCCTTCCTCGACTTCTGTGCAGTCCATAGCAACCTTGCTTGGTCCATCGACGGTTACGTTCAACGATCCGCTACCAGCGTTGCAAGTGTCGATGATGAAGTCTGTTTTCGTTCCCGTTTTAATGTCCTTCAGACCGTTGCCATAAGCGTGCACCGCGGCAGGATCTGCGTCCACCCTGCCGACTTTTACGGGGAATGGGCTTCCGGCTATGTGGACGCCATTGAATTTCACGTGGATGTTGTGTATGCCATTCTCGTGTGCCAAAAATCGCACGGAATACGTGTCACCGTCGATGACCTGAATAAAGCAGTCGTCTTCTGTGCCGCTGGGCGACACAATCTGCAAAATAAATCATTTTAGCATCGATGGCTTTTTGGACGTGGACACTATAGCGAATACTACTTAATTAGTTCAATTTAATTTTTCTAAATACAACAGAAATTTAGGGTAGCTAGAATTTCATATAAAAATTGTTTGTTTCAATATGCAAGTAGCTCTAATAGTTTGATCGCCAACTGTAAATTTGATCTTCTCGAAATTTTGTGATGAGGAGATTCCGAATTTTATGCATTTTTAAAAATATTTTTCTACATCTGCAGTTATTTAACAATTTTCTATATCTGCAGGTATTTAAATATTTTATACAGGGTGTCCTAGACCACCCGTCCACCCCTATTAAAATGGTGGAGAGTTATTGAAAACTACAAAAATTTTAGTAACTAATTCGGGTACGCTCTATCAAATGGTGGTAGTTGCAATTTCCGGTACTAACCGGAAATAGGATTTTTAGACCGGAAGTCGTTTTTTTATGGGACCTGGTATTTTTTATTGCATATTGAGATTGCACGCAAAGAAAAATAATTTGTTTATTTCCAAAGTTTATTTCTGTTAAGTTGTTTATTGATTTATTTCAGAGAAGGTATTGTCCTTTAATGTTTGTCCTTGTGCAAATTCATTATCAAAAATTACGTCTTTGTTTTTTTTAGGATTCAATAAAAAGTCACTCTCCCCCTTCTTATAGACGTGGACGGGTGGTCTAGCACACCCTGTATATCTGCAGGTATTTAAATATTTTCTATATCTGCAAGTATTTAAATATTTTCTATAACTGCAGATATTTAAATATTTTCGATTTCTGCAGGTATTTAAATATTTTCTATATTTGCATTGATCCAAATATTTTCTATATTTTTTTCCACGACAATACGATCCACAGAATATTTTATATATTCAATCAATAATCGAGGTTCATATAGAACTGATTAAATAAAGATTTCATAGTACAAAAATGTTCAAAGTTATTTTCGCTTTTGGTATACATATGTATTCTCCACAAAAATAACGCCACTAAATTATTTAATTACAGTGGACCATTATTTACGATGAAAACGGGATTTGGCCACCCACGTGGAATGATGTGGCGCGCAGTTTCACAAGAGGAAGTTATTTAGAGCGCAGTTTTCGCAAGGACTTCGTCACCAAAATGATGCAAGTTTCTATAAAGACCGAAGGTCTCCAAATGTTTTGCTATTAAACATTTACCACCCCAAGGAAATTGTAAAACCTATCTAATCTCTATTCAATTGATGGTTAATAAATGTGTCACTTATAATTATTGCGCGTACCGAAACCAATAAATGCGAACACCATGTAAACATTATGGAACCTTGTGACATCGGCCATATTTTAATTAAATCAAATACTTTACATCAGCTTTGCAATGTATGAAACAAACATGTTATAACTTTCTACTGCAGTGTGCCTATTATTATTAAATATTAATAAAATATTAAACACTATGGAAGCAAATGAATTTATTTAATTCTCGTTTGTCCAAATTGTTCTAGGGAAACTGTGACTGTGGACTCTTTCATTATAATCCCAAGATTATTTTAAAATTCCTATTGAATTGACTTTCGAAAATTTTGAAATAATCGGGTAACGCGTTAAATGCAACAACTATTAAAAATTTTGCTCGACTGCGCTCGGAAGTTCGTCCACGAAAATAGGGTATCGCATAAACGCCGGCAGTGTAACAGTTAATAAACCGAAATAAATATTTGCGGGATGAGCAACACCCGAAATATTCTTGACCCGAGCTATGCGGGATTAAAAGATAAAAGTAATCCCGACGTGTACACAAGAACATGGGCGCGTGTAAGTGCGAGAATAAATGTTACCTTTCCGTCGAGTTCACCCTTGGCACCGTTTTTGCGAACGAGGAAGGTGGCTGGCTTGTCTGGTTGAACGGATTCTGGGAATTGAGCAACTTCCAGCTTGTGAGCGTCTCCCATGGCCGGCGATATGTAAACTTTGTGCGGGGAATCGGGAATATGTTGGTCGTTGAATTTAATTCCCACCCGGTAGTCCCCTGAAAATGCGAATCAACCGATTAGAACGACCGGGTCCACGAATCAAAATCATTCCATTAAAAACAAAAATCGAAGACAAATCATCAGGTTCCAGTCGCCTAAATTGTCCTCTAATCAGACTAACCACTGTTCTCGCATCGATTAGAGTCGTTTCCCGAGAGAATTATCTGCGTGGTGGCTTTGAAAGTGTCCATTGTTCCCGCCAAAAATCAATTCTAAATATATAGTAGACAAATCTGATTTTAAAAATATAAACAAATGGTAGAGAGCAGAGAAAGTAATAATAAACGTGGTGGAAGAATGAAAGTACGAATGCGATTGTGTGGGTCAGTGATGGAAAGAGCAGCTGAGAAAACGAGGAACCGGAAGTAAACTAGAAATGAAAATAAATGGGCAATAAATTGAACAAATAGACAAATAAACAATGGTAGAGAATCGATCGGCCAATTCAAGAGAGAAAGAAATCAAGACAGAACATAAAAAGAAGGGATGGAGGATGGAAAATGGATGATTGAACGCAGCTTGTTCTCGAACCACTATTTTCCTCAGTCTGATTCTAACTTCTGATTTCGATTCGTCCACGTTTTCTCACTTTCCTGAAACGATCTCTCTCTCTCTCTCTCTCTCTCTCTCTCCCTCTCTCTCTCGCTCTCTTTTATCGCCCTTGCTGCGCCCGTCTCTCTTCCACCACGTTTGATGCACACTATCCAAATATAACAACTACGCTAATTCAAATTCTGCAGTCTTAGCCACCAAAATATGAATCCACTCCTTAGACGCAAATACAGTTCAAGATATTTCTGGGATAGCTCCGAGGAGTCTCTGTACACTGATACTCGAAGATACAGTGTGTTCCTTTTTGTAAGGACGATTTTCATTCATTCTGAGTCACACTTGCTATTTCAAACTGAAATTATGTAACGCTGTACTGGCTCTTTAACATTAAATGCGCCACGAACATTAAAAGTCACTTATGTCATTTCATGAAAATTAGAAGATCCAATTTAGTTAGATTTTTCGCCATTTTTATAGTAAAGTGTGATTACGTGACATAATTCTCCTTGGAAGGATCTTTATGATCTTAATTATATTGATACACTTTTATATTGAATTTTTAGATACACTTTTTTACTTGAAAATTATTCTTTTATATGATAAACTATTTATTGTAAGCATCATTTTTGAAGTGTTTATCTCTTTCAGAAACAAATCAGGAACAAATTTTCGATTGAGCTTTTATTAATATCTATTCTTCTGACTAATACATTCGCGTTTTTAAATAACAATTGAAAAGTCCACGACTTCTTTTCTAATTGATTTTCGTTTTTATATGCATCTGAACTATTTTCAATTATTATTATATATTTATATACAATTTTTAGTGCACAATTGGATTCCTTTTTTAAATTTTTTAGAAAAACTAATTTCGTTCGAACTCTTCTTTTATTTTTGAGAACAAAAAAAAACAATATCTAGATTCTTTTTATTTTATTCTCTCACTGAAATATTATTTATTTTCGCGAATTTCCGAAGAGGTGGGGAAACTTCATATTTGCATCTGCGTTCCAGCGATGCGAATCATTTTCGAAAATATCATTCACCGATGTTCGACCACATACCTACTAAAGTTTAATCATCTTTACTGTGTTACAAGTGCGCTCAAGTGACAAGAACAAATTCTTGGCGAACCTCCATAGCTGAAATGACACTTGAATGGAAGGCTCGTGTCAATATGTTTCACGAATTTCATACGGTAAACAGTTTATTGTCGGCTACATGGTCCGTTAATATTCACTGCGTGTCTACTGTGTTATTTCTACGCGAATGCTTTGTCAACTTTATCTTCGCTACATCGAAACTGTCTTCTGCCTCGGTAGATATCACTTTGTAAGCCTAACACGTTATGATCGTAACTGCAATAGTCATCTCTTACACTTGTACAGATCAATTTGCATTAAATGTGTTTGTTATTGTAATCCTCGGGATAAAATAAACATATGCAACACTTCTCACGAATTACCAACGATTTTAAACTGATAACAGGTTCATAGAGTTCGTTATCTTGGAAATCAAAATTTTTAGTGAAATTGATATTTCAAACAATTATAATTTCTGTTCATTGTTTAGTTTTTAATTATTATGCTTTTTACAGTGATAATTATCATGAATATATTATATATATCTTTTATATATATTATTAATATGTATTTATATATGTTTTACCATATATCTTTTATTGTGAATATATTACATATAGCATGATAAGGGTGCGTATCTTTAAGCAATATACATCTAAGTCCCAATTTCAGGAAACAAAACAATATTCTTAAAGCCTTCCAATAATTTTATCTATAATTTTTCTCATAAATTAATCAAATCCGTAGTCCAATCATAATTGAACTTCCGGAGCAGCATTACAAAAATAAAATCTTGAAATTAACAAATACAATTTCTATTTTGCATAAAAATCCGCAGCCTAGTAAGACAATCGCAGAAAGCCTTGTACGAATCCTCTGAAATAAGAAAACTAATCCAATAAGAATCAAGTAGCTACTCACCAGGTTCCGTGACGACATAGCTGACATAACAGCTGCCATCTTTCCTATCCTTGAAGTCGATCTTCGCCTTGCTGGGACCCTCCACAGAGATAGCCAGAGTTCCAGCTCCAGCTTCCCTGGTCCAGACGTTGAACTCGCAGGGTTCACCCTGCTCTCCCCTCTCCAAACCAGGTCCACCGGCATGAACCCTATGCGCCCCGCTATCCCTCAAAGGACCAACAGTGAACTGGAAGGGCGAGCCGGGAATGTGCATTTCCTTGTAACGCACGGAAACAGTGTGCACTCCTAGCTCCTTGGGCACGAACGCGACAGCGTACAGACCATCCTCGACCTCTTTGACCTCGGCATCTTCGGTGACACCTCCGGGCGAGGTGACAGTCGCAGCTAGATCGAAGGAGGTGATAGCTGGCATCTTGAAGGTCAGTTTACATTGGCTGCCAACTTCGGTGATAGGGACAGCTTCTCTTTGCCTTTGGATCTTCTCCCTTTGACGATTGCTACCCTCTCCAGCGACTTTGACAGTGAACGGCGAGCCTTCGACGTGATGATCGGCGTACTTCAGGTTCATGATGTAGTATCCCGGCTCGGTGGGCTTGTAGAAGATGTTCAGGGTGCCGTCCTCGTTGTCCTTGCACTGGATCTCAGCCTTGCTCGGACCCTCTATCGACAGAGACAGACCTCCGAAGCCTGCGTTCCTCGTGTCGATCGAGAACGAATTCTCCACGTGTGTTTTCCCCTCTTCCAACCCTGCACCGGACACCTTCACCTTCTTCGCGTCTCCAACCTCGCGATCCGACACGCTGATCTTGAACGGCGAGTTCTGGATATGTGTGCCCATCTTTTTCACGGCTACCGTGTGCTCGCCGGCCTCGCGGGGCGTGAACGACACGCACATGTTGCCGTTAGGGGACATCTTCAGGAAACAGGGCTCCTCCAGGCCACTCGGTGCTGTGATCGACGCGTTCAACGACCTTATGTCCGAGTCGGTCACCTTTCCTGGTAATTGGACCTCGCTGGACGCACCCACCGAGATTTGGTTGCGCTTGCGGCCCTCGCCTGAGAAAGGACCAAGGAGATTGTACTCTGGTGTGCTTATGGTTGGTTAATTTTTGTTTTGTGGATCGCTAATCGCATGTACTCGGTAAGATATATTTCATGTAAGAACCGAATTCTTAAATATGATCTTACTTCCATCTTTCTTATGCATCCCTTAACAATATACATAAATCACTACGAACATTACAACGTAAATAAAGAACTACGAGTAAACAGATTTTGAAAATAGAAAAATTCGTGAACGTGCACTATACAGGGTGTCCCACGTAACAGTTTTCATGATTTTTTAAATATGTACTTGCGATAATCTGACAAAAAATATTTTAAACAAAAGCTGATCAGTTTTCGATTGGCAATACATTCCAATAAAAAAAATGTTCGAAAATGTCTTTTTTATTATTCTCAAGACCAGCTTCATTTTTTTAAATGGCACTTCAAGGTCATCCGAAGGTCATGGTATACTAGATCGTTGAATTCGTCTTGACACTGGCTGTAATACTGTTAAGTCAAAAATACAATGTGCCATTTAAAAAAATGAAGGTGACCTTGACAATACTATAAAAAAATGTTCTTCGAACTTTTTTTTTATTGTAATATATAGCCAATCGAAAACTGATCAACTTTTGTTGAAAATATATTTGTGAGATTATCGCAAGTACTTAAAAAATCGTGAAAACTGTTACGTGGGACACCCTGTATAAAAAGAAAACAATGGAAATAATAATACGAAAGCAAGTATACAAGTACACAGTCAGTCAGCCAGAAATACAATTAAATTAACATATAATATTAGGTGTAGAAATTAATCTGTACCCTCGCAGTTAACCAGTTGGATTTTGTTTGTTTTTTTGTACTACATGATGCATCTGGAAGTTGTAGTAAATTTATAGAAAATAATGCAAATTGTTCTCAATTGTAAACGAACAAATCCACGACGAAAGAGGGCCACGAATTAATTAGCACAGCAGTTGGTACAACAAAAGATAAAATAAGAGAAATAAAGCAACGGGACAAAGACTTCGATCAGCGAACTATAGCATGCTGTGCAAAAGAGTGAAAATGGCGTATGATGGTTGCGGATGAAATGTAAAAATTCGAAATGTGTGAACGTGTCGAGTGCAAACTATGAATAAATAGCATCTATCACGCAGATGTATATATAACAGGAGGAGGACTTATGATGAGACATATATGTATGCGTATAATATCACTCACATCTATCACTCCGAGAAGACAATTGTTCTGTTCAAAACTCGGTATGCCGAAAGAATGTGATATTGAAATTTTATGTTTAACAACGTTCCTCCGAACGGAACGCACGGCTCGATCGAACAGAAATCGTATATCGAAAGCAATCGACGCACACCGTACGTTTTTGCACTTGATATTCCATTCACGACACGAAATACGAAGGGACGTTTCGAATATCATTGTCGGTCATTGTCGGAAGTATCCCGGCAGCGGTACCTCGAATGCTATGCAAGAAATTTCATTAAGATTTAATAACATGTAACAATATCTCGGCTAATCGACCTTAATCTCTTTTCACTTTTTCTAAATTAAAACTACCCTATCTTCTCATTATTTCTAAAATCTGTTTCCATTAATATATTCACGATAAAATTTTTAAAAAATTCACAGACGTAAAATTGAACGAATAAAATTAAATAAATCGTTCGGAAATATTTTTGAAAATTGTACCAGTGTTCCACGGATCGGTGTGAAAGAATTTTAATTAATGTAGAGATGTGAAATGTTCAGGTAGCATAATACATTGAATTACATAAGCGTGCAGTTAGCTTGATTGAATCTCGATCGTACATTCCGAACCGTGAGAGATTAGTTCATACAACAGTTAGAGAATTAGATTGGATGGAATGTGAATGTGAATGAAGAATGACAGCTAAACGAGTCGATCAGTGTTATCGTTCGATTTCTCGTATTAAGAAGATCACACAGAAATTAATCGATATATTGTTGTTAGACTATACGTACAAATCAAATGACATGTATGAGAGTGTATGTTACACGAGTTAGTAGAAAATATTTCTTGTGAAGAAAATAATGTACCCGTGATCTTTGCAACATACGGGCTGCCCTTTATATGTTTATCCCCGAATTTCACACTAATTTTGTATTCTCCTGGTGCGGTCGGCAGATAGGATACTGAAACGGTGCCGTCCTTATTGTCGTGACAAGATATCTCTGCTTTGCTGGGCCCTTCGACCGCCAAAGAAAGTCCACCTGCGCCGGCTCCTTTCGTCGAAATTATGAAATTTCCTGGCTCGCCGCATACACCATAGACCAGGCCAGGTCCGTACGCAGTCACGTAACCGCTGGCCAACGAGTCCACGTGGAATTTAAACGGGGAACCTGGCGAACAACAAAATCAGTATAGATCAGCGAATAGGTGGAGGAAAGTTAAACCATCTCTTCTGTCAATTTAACATTTAACGCAGGCCCGTGCAACTACAACTCCCACTACCAGTATACCGGTTCCCCCACTATCAACTATTTCATATTGCCCCTACCGTTCTTTGCCTCGCGCGACTCCAAATCTCCCCCTCCCCTCCTACTCTCCACAGGAGTTTGGTGGGGTGGACCCAGGAGGGGGGAGAGTTACCAAGACCTGATTTAACGTGTTTCTCAAGCTTTCCAAATCATGTCTCCCATTTCAAAGCTTTTCTGTTATAGACATTTCTAATATAATACTTCAATTTTAAACAGTTCGATTAAAATAAGAAATTTAAATTTTAAAAAATTTTTAATATACAACGTTTTTAAGGCGGACTAAAAAGTATAAAATAATTTTTCCTAGTCCCATACAGATTCCTAACCCCAAACAGGTATTTCAGAAAATTTGTGATTGTGAATTTTTAATAGCTATGAAAATACTTGTAATTTTTAAATCGAAAAACGTGGGGCGCAAGATAATAGTAAGAAGTGTAGAAAGTAGCTGCCGTTGAGAAAACTCACGCAACAGTTCATATCATTTGCAGTGAAATAAAACTGTTAGTGACTTAGGTGAACTATTCATGCATCAATTATCTATTTCACGCGCCCCACGTTTTTCGTTTTAAATCTTACAAGTATTTTCATAGTTATTCAAAAATTCACAATCACA
The DNA here is from genome assembly GCA_916610255.1 of Lasioglossum lativentre. Taxonomy (NCBI): domain Eukaryota; kingdom Metazoa; phylum Arthropoda; class Insecta; order Hymenoptera; family Halictidae; genus Lasioglossum; species Lasioglossum lativentre. Next base: position 8,257,620 of record OU744355.1, on the reverse strand, counting down.
AATTTTCAGGACTATCTGTATGGAACTAGGAAAAATTATTTTATACTTTTTAGTCCGTCTTAAAAACGTTGTATATTAAAAATTTTTTTATTTATATTTTTTTTGTGTCTGTTCGTCTGTATCTCTGTATGTCTGTGAATGCGATCCTCGAGAACAGCCTTATTAATAGACAAGACAAGAAAGCGAGTTAACATTGCATTGTCATCCAGTTCTGAGCTATGTTTAAAGTTTCAAGTCTCTAGCTTATCGGGAAGTTAGTTTAAAATCAATTGCAAAAGTACCGAACAGACAGACAAGAAAGAGAATTAATAAAAACGTTTTTGAAATAACCAAACATTGAATTTTCAATGTCTACAATTGCAAACTGTAGATCATTCTTCGTAATCGACACCAAGGATCTTGTTAAAAATAGAGTATGACGCGCCATACCTGAAATTAAGGGAGGTTTAAGTCATCATTTCGCTACATTCCAATTTGTTTATACAATGCAAATCTTTGAATCTAATAATTTTTGTCTGTTCTCTTGAAAACGGATTGTACTCTTTTAATATTTCTATCTTGAACATTGCTTGACAGATTCTGTCGAATTTTTTTTTTATTCCAATTGAGAAGGTTCTTATAAGTTTTATAATATAAAATATTATAAGTACAATAAATGGATTAGAAAATTGTATTAATTGAATTAAACTTGGTATTTTATAATTTTTCAAAGCTTTTATATGCATGCATAAAGATTTTGAGTCCGTTTCTATATGAAAAGAATTGTTCGAGAGTAAAAACAATTGCACTTGCATCCGATTGCTGCAGTATATTTCACGTGAAATATTTATAGAATGTTCGAAATTGTAAACCATTATACCGTAGGTCAGTTCGAATGCGATTAATATTTCAGGCGTAGTTATTACGATCACTTGGCTGCATCCCCAAATCATAGTTGCTCATACTTTTAATCCGTCGAATCAGTTTTAGAGCGCTTAACATGTAACTAAACTTTATGAAATATACGAGACGATCTTGAACTGAATCAGCGTATCGTGACTCGTTCCTGTACTTTTTGCGAATTTTGTCCGAGTGTCATTAATAAACGTCTATAGTCTGATTCACTTTCAAGGCTCGAAGCACCGTATGAAATTATTTCCATTTACTTTTGGCACGAATGGTTGCAATATTTTCACTGGAAGTTCGATATAAATTTTGGCGGCTGTCAGCGCTTTAACATTCATTGAATACTCGTATAACATACTGTGACGTTTATTGTCAAGCTCTATGTGAAGCTAAGAACTAATTAACAATACGATGAAAAGATCTATCCAATAAATTCAAAACTGACGTTTCCCTTAAAAAGAGAAACGGTAAAATGTATAATACAAGATTTAATAAATTAATCTAATAAATATTTATGAACATGATATGGCCATTATAATTTTAAAATGATCATCTTTTTTGTATATCTTGCTTTCGAGAAATATTTAAACATCCTCCATTTTATTGACTCTAGAAAAGCTAAAATAAGGAATGAAAAAATCAAGTATATAATATTTCATTTAGCATAGAACATTTATTTAAGCACGAAGGCTTCTTAAATATAATAATAATAATAATAAAAAGAATTTCTTTTCTCTTCTATTTTCATAATTATTTATTATCCCCTAAAAATAAGTGTAATGCCAATCTTCTTATATATTCATAATTTGTTAATTATTTTTTGACTTTTCACACAAAATTCTCGAGAAACTTGGATTTTCGTTTTTAGTTTAAAACTATTTCTATCGAAGATATTAAAAGATATAACAAACCTTGTACATGAACGCCATTGAATTTGACAACAACCTCGTGCTGCCCCTCCTCCCTGGGATCATACCTAATCGACACCGTTCCATCATGGTTGTCCTCGATCACCGGTTTGTCCATATTCCCACTCGGCATCTTTACTTCGGCTGAAATGTCAAAATCCATCTAAGTAATCATTTATATCACCCCAAGTAACTTATATTGTACAATTCTCATAAATTTCAAAGAATTTACTATTTCCAATTTCCAATTTTCATAAAACACAAAGAATTCACTAAAATAGTTATTCAATACTATTTCCATGAAGAATACAAAATATTCGTTTAATAATATTTTCATTCAAGCAATCCCTAAATCGTGAAACTGCATATTATACCCTAAGGAAATTGTTTAAATTGAACAGTGACTGTCAAAATCATGGGGAATGTGTACAATGAATATCTTGTGCGATATGTTCAATATTTATTGACAATATTCACACAATGTTTATTCAATTGTTGTTCGTTTATGACACTTTTGTGACAGGTACCGACACACGAGCTATCCACATGGCACAATCATGCATTCGAACACCTCCTCCGAAGGAAGAATTAGATTAAACTATAATTGTCTAGTAACATTGCAGAAGCGTTACACATTATACAGCAACTAGATATAACCACGTGACAAACAATTGAACCACGTGACTCGAATACTTCGAAACGTTCACTAGGGTCGATTGAACGAATGAGAATGAATACTATGAAACGAATAGTTCACTAGAGTTGCCACGTCCGCGACGTTTCGAATTGATCCCGAATAAAATAGAAATCGGTGTTGTAATTAGTGCTCGGAGCGATTCGTGACGATGAACGGGGGTTAACTATTATCTAGATTATAGTTTCCTGAGCTGTGAAACCTTTTCTCGATTGCACGTAGAAAAGACTCTGAAAAATTAGTGCCGTATCCTCGTTCTCCGGATAGATCTTGGTGTAACAGATCGGTCCACGGACAGCGGAATCGCACGGACTGCACGTAACAGTCTTGAATCCGTGTCTGTAAAAGGTCGACACCTCCTGCCACGTGGTTTCTACCTCCTCTTCCTCCCAAACCATTTCCAAATGTTCAACTCGGTTGATGCACTGATACCAAATAACATTAAACGTTCATTTATAGAATAGCTCGACGAGTCTAGGACGATTGTAGGGTGGTTCCATAGAAAATGTCCGATTTCTAACGGTGGGTAACAAACTTTGCTCTACGCGAAGAAACTTGTTGATCAAAGCACTATTGTAAACGATAGACTGCGAGTTCGATGCATTCAGAACTGCGCGAATATGGCCGCCATGTTGTTTGAAAACACAATTATTGGATAACAGAATCTGTTCAAGTCCCATTTCCTGTAATTCAGAGAATCATTATTTTGCATGAAGATCTACAGTCTACTAATTGACATAGTATTTTGTCAACGAAAGTTTCTTGAGTGGAAGTATCCTAACACTTTTTCATGATATTCATACTAGGCGTCCTGTACCTCAACAAGGGATGATGTTACATTGAAAAAAATAAGTCGAAAGCAAGGAATATTTTTGCAAACGACGCTTCGTTTACGAAAGTTCATTTGGCGCTATATTAATGGGTCACCGTGTCTGTTCGTGACGCACTGTTTTCACTATTTATTAATACCAATCGCTGCGGCGCATCAGTACTTTCGAAATCAATTATTTCAAATACGAAAAGTTTTCTAAAAACTATTCTTCTACATTTTCGACTGATTTCATTCATGAAATATCATCTCCATGTCACTCTGTGTCCTAATTTCATTTTTGGAAAATCATCTCGAGGCGTCACTCTGTGTCCTAATTCCCCAATTAAAAAATGCAACAGAGTATTAAAAGAACAATTTCTTTTCAAAATACACAGAATAGTCAACGATCGAGGTAGAAATGCGATAAAAATCGAGAATCTGCGTGAAAACCAGAACATATCGAATAAAAAACGAATCGACCAGCTAGTTAGAGAAGGAGCGAGTTTTTTCGCGCGGAGAAATATAATTTTACACACGGGAAACAGTTATGGTGTGATGAATAAAGTTGGAGGAGGAATGCAGTATCAAAAATGTCCGTCATTCCGAGAATAACTTCTTTGACGCGATGCGTCTCGATAGAGGACGCTCCATCTTCTCGAATTCCTGCGATATTTGCTTCGAAATATCGACGAAAGTCTGTATCATGTTACCCTCGAGGCGAATAAATTATTCTGCCGCTACTTCGTAACAAACTTCACAGGAAACTTCTGGGACATTGCATTGCGAAAATCGTCTCGCTGGGCCACCCAAAATTCTCGACCATCAAACCATAACCCTAACGTTACGTCACCGTTATTGGGAAAATTAAGCATAGCGAAACAACCCTCGAAAATACGACTTCCGTTCCACAAACGGACACTTAAACAACCCTAAAAAATATCATCGATATTCGTTCTACAAACAGACACTTGAACAATGCTAAAAAATTCCATCGTTCTACAAACAGACACTTAAACAATTCTCAAAAATACCACCGTTGTACAAACAATCGATAGAAAAATTATTAGATACTCGATCACGAACAACAATAGTCCATTTCGATTTTCAAACCATTTCTAATATCGAATACTGATGAACTGCAGATCTTTGTGCAAAACTTTCTACTTGGAATGCAACAAACTGCGATGAAATAAAAATTTCCTAATATATTTAATAGGTTGACAATAATATAACGGTATCTTTAAATTCTTCTAATTTTTTTACTGTCTTAAATTACTCCTATTCATTTTTCTCATAAATATGCACAAAGTCCGCAGTCTACATGTCACTTTCCCGTGACGAAATTCCGTAACTGTCGCAGAAACAGCACGTTGGTAGCGAACGTGTTAAACTTCGAAACAGAAGGATGAAATGGTTGTGTTGAAATTGTGATGTCTGCAGCATGAAAGCAGCGAGAGAAATTCGGATGACACTTTCAGTGAACCGGCCCGTAGTGCACATTTGCGAAATTGTTGTTTAGGCGATTCGAAGAGGACGTGAAACGCTCGGCAGAGAGGAATCGGACACGAGAGCACCGCGTAGAGACATAGTGATCGGTAAAGGGAGATCACGGACCTAAATCGCGCAAAGGAGAAAGACCGACCGAACGTGTTACACCGTAAAGAAACCCTCTCCTGGATTCCTTCCGTTTAATGAAATAGTCACAGCGGCGCAGTTCCCGTTTTCTTTTGTCACGTTTGAGGACGGTTTTGTCGGAGCTTCTCCTCTCTCCAGCTGGATTGGCGACGTCAATAGACTTCTCGAGGATACATCTCTGGCGCGACTGACGATCGGGCGCGGGCAAGAGAATTACTATAGCGGCCCGAACGCTACCATGCCAGCCCGGAAGACCTTCTTTTTTTTCCAGAACACCTACCCACCTACCGAACTTTATATCACGCGGTGGTCGCCTCGTGTCTAATAAATCTTGCTACCTCTATCACACCGACGACGCGACGCACCCACACCTTCTCGGCTACCGGTTGCGGATCGTCGCATAATTACGTACGGGCCGCTCTTACGCGTAATGAATCATTTCCAACGGAGATACGATGGGGTCCGCGGATTGCACCTGCTGCTACTTTGCTCTGCTCTGCTCTGCTCTGCTCTGCTCTCTGTGTAAGCAAGGACCTGTTGCGATCGCATCAATTTCCCCTCGGATCTTGCGATTACGCCAATTTGCTTGTTTTTATGCGGAGCTTGTGTGTTATGAGATTCGATCCCAGAGTGTGTGAACGTTTTTATGCGGGGATTCGGAGATACTGTAGTCGAACTGCGTGGTTTGTTTAAAGACTTCGTTCAGTTTTATTGGAATTTATTGTGTTGGAGTTTTATGCGAATTTCTCGAATTTTTGTGTAATATTGTGCGGGGAACACGAGACTCTTTTAGGGGTCGTTTATGTATCATTCGCAATCATTATACTCCGGATTGTATGCATTTATGACAAAAATGCATAGGTGGAATTTAAAACAGTTAAAAGAGTTTAAGAGTATTAATACATTATTTTTACTACATTAAAATTATTCGTGATATAAATTTAGCTCTTGTGTCTTGCAATTGATCCACAAACTTTTTATTTTGCATAAAGATCCGAAGTCTAGCGACCACACGTTTGTTATTGCCAACGGATTAAACGGTACAAAAATGATTTTCCAAATAAATTAGTTGATTGGAGATAATTGGAAAATACTGGGACCAAAGAAAGTTTGTTTCATTCTTTGATAATTTTAATAGATATTGCCCCTCTTAAATTATTTTAATCTATCTACTGATCTATATGCTAATCTTTAATCTATCTACTACTATTTTGTGCGTGGAGAGGGAGTCCTACGTCTTTGTGAGTAAATTTAATTGAAACATGGAAAAGAGTTAGTTATATTAATATTTGAAGATAATGAGATCTGCATACTTTTCGTATGCTCAACATTTCTTAGTTCACGTATTTGTTGAATTGTATGATTGTAGTTTTAACATATTCGATTGGGCTTTTTTATTGTGGAAATGGTATGCACGCTATTTTATAACAAATATGATTTCATTTTGGCAGCAGAAGTTAATAAATCCAATCTTAATGAGACGTGGAAATCTATTTGGGTTTAGCGTCCTATATTTTTAGTTCGAACAAGTATTTATACGTTTCTAATCTTGCGGACCTCAGAGGCATTTACCTCGGACGTTTTTTTCGGCTTTCATCATTTGCGTGGTCAGAAAGGAAATAGTAGTTGATGAACATTTACATCATTTATATTAGAATACAAGTATTCTTGTAATTTTTTCACATATAAAAAATACTCAACAATTTTATGGACAGAAACTCGAATAAGAGAACATTGATTTTGGACATGAAAACCAAGTATGGTGAATTTGTTGCTTTGAGATGAATCGCATAAAAATCATCAATTAATTCTGCACATGATTTACACTTTTTTAAACTCATTTTTCCCACGTGTTTCATATAAATTAAAGAAAATGTACCGCGTGTCTCAATAAATGCAGTCTTATTGTTAAACTGGTGATTTTACAAATTTATGACAAAAATGAGTAGATGCAAATACAAAATTAAGGCATTAAAAGAATTTAAGAATATTATTAGTCGACTTATTAATATTATCAAAATAAAATAATTCCTTCCTTGCAATTTACGTGGCAAATTTTTGTTTTGCCTAAAGATTCACAGTCTACTTATTTTTGGAAAGTAATACGAATCTGACAGTTTTAGTGTTCGGTTGTTCCTGTGTTATTGGGCTACTGCAAGAAGAGGCTATTGTCACTGGAGAACAAGAGCATTATTTTTGAGTTCTGGATCCGACCTGATCGATTATATATCGAGTTATATAATTGCTCTTATCGTGTAGAAGGAATCCCGGAATTCTTAAGATAGAAAAGAGAGGAATTTGGCGCATAACATCCTGGCTCCTCTTCCACCCGTGTCGCTGTTTTCACTTCGCGCAGGAAGTCGTCGAGCAAACGGATCAGCACATTCGTACACATTAAATGCGTGCCAAAGGTAACACGGGTAATACGAGAAATCAAGCCCGCTTCTTTTGACTAATTACGAACAACAGATATTCGATGGATTTGGGCGACTTCACATTATTCATGCTAGTTTGAATCCGGTCAAAATGTTACTAATACTACGCGGGCCACATGTGGACATTTAAACCGAACGCTAATTGGATAAAGTCTCAGTGATATATTCTGGTCAAAAAATTCAATTTTGGTCATAACTGAATAACCCATATTTAAATTGTATTGAGAGAGAAAGAGAGGAAGCTACTAGATTTAAAGAAATATGTAGGATATGTGTACTATAAGATGTTGATTTAAAAATGTTATTTAATACTGAAGGTACATAGTATTAAATTTAGATTAACCCTCATACGCTACTCAGAAATGGTTGCACAGAGCTTCAAGGATAACTCTTCACCCAATAACACAACTTGAAGAAGTTGCTTGAGAATTTTCGAAATTCAGTAATTTCGATGATAATTTCGGTGATAATTTTAATCTTTATCATACGAAGCCTGACATTTTGTCATGGACCATAATTTTACCATGGTCTATATTTTCCAAATTTTGATTTATAAATCGTAGCATGTAGAATGTAGGACAATAAATATAGTACTCACAAAGTAGCACACAATGAAGATCTTAGGACAAGAATAAATACATATTTATATCTATTGTTTGTTTAAAAATTTTCAATATTTTCCATTGTAAATTCAGAAAGGAAAATGGAGATATGGAGAAAACAGATCAGACTAAAAAGTCACGCTTTAGAATGATTAAAAGTTTATTGTTGTAGTATTTTTATTAAGAAACTTTAAATGGCAACAATTTCTCGGGAAATTTAGTGTTCAAATACTTTTTGGATCCAACCCGTATGTATTAAAAAATATTACATTGGCATATTAAGAAATATTATTAATCCAATAATTAACATCTAGCCACAGTCCATATTTATTCAATTGATTTTGATTTATAAATATAGTGCACACTAGCACACGATCAAGATGTTAGGACAAAAATAAATAAATATGTATTTATATCCGTTGTTTGTTATGAAATGTTGAATTTTCTCCTGCGTAAATTAGATACAATGGGAAATAGAGAGGGGGGATCAATATTTCCCGGCGGCTCCGTCGGCGGATTTGGGATTCAGGTTACAATTTTTGGGCCAATGACGAATCCGCACATCCGGAGCCATTTAATCATCCAATATTAATATCACCGCCTTGCTTCCGACACACAACCGTTCGCACATCGCTCTTTCTCGCTTTCCTTCTCGCTCTCGCGCTACACTATCCCTCTCGCACAGCCGAACTATATTTTTGGTGTGGTAGTGGAACGAACAGCAAGACGTAAAGTGCGAACCTGTCGCACTTATTCTTTCGTACATCCTGTCTACACTGAAGCGTGCGAATCGTGAATGAGGGATAATTCCAGTGAAACTGCAACTTCGAATTATATAAAGAGTGCACCGTGCAAATTGTTGCAAGCTGTTTTCTCCGAAGGGTCTAATGGTAAACTTCTGGACGCGCCAGTTTCGTTTGACCACACGTGACAGCGTAAAAGAAACAGTTCCACCCGTAACGAGATACCGGAAATAGACTCTTGTCAATTAGACAGTAAATTGTTTTGTAAATTGTATGGAGGAGCGATATTTTTGGTGATAATATTTTTTATACTGGAGAAAATCGAATATTAGTCAGCGCCATTTGGAAATGCATATTATTAATTACTAGATCTTTATGCATTTATGGCATGTGCAAGTTTGTAAAATGCAAGAGGACGAGCATATCAATAAAAATTAATTAATATTTTATGTTCGCCACTAAGAATATTCTTCCCCTTCAGATTTTTATAAAATAGTTCATGAAAATGACAATTTACATAAAGATCCGCAGTGTAATAATTACTGTATTGCCATTGACGAAAACACAGTGACTACTTAATATATTATTTAATATATTAACAAAAAAAGTTGCCTGAATCATTTCATTGAAAGTGTGTTCCGTGTTTGTCTTCTTAAATTATATTTGAATTGAATTTGACAGCTGTCAAGAAATCACAGCTGTAAGCATGACAGTCGAAAAGTTCCTTGAAAATGACATTTTCTATAATATCCTTCCAGAGTTTGAACTCGTTTTTAATGAACCTCTATAATGAATTTTCGATTCACAATTAAATCGAAAGAACCTGATTCTGAAGGAAAATTAAAGAAGAAATAATTGCAGTTGTTTAAGGAGTGTTCATAAATTTTACAGAAGACAGTTTGGTGGTACAGCAAATCCAAAAGCTCATAAAATGAGTGAAATAAATGCTCGTGTCCGAAAGTTTATGTGCATTTTCTGGTCAGCTATGAGCCACTTCACATACGAAGTTCGCATTGCTACGAATAATCTGAACTCTTTCATGTATAATACAGTTCACGTCGTTAAACAATAGATGCATCATCAATTTAATATCCATCCGGTAGCAAAATTAGAATTTTATGTACTGACTGAAATAGTCGGACTCGGTGATGGCTTAGTCGGAGCAACTTATGTTCGTTTTGTATTATTCCGGTCAAGTTATAGGAATTCACATTGAATAAAATCTCATTTCTAAGACTTCTAAAATGTTCTAAAACTAACATTTAATAATTCTGTTCTAAAATCATTTTTTAAGCAACAGTATATTCAAAGAGTCATTACCATAAAATAAGGTACGAGCATACACTATCTAATTTTGGGTATGTAAGTAGTAAGTAATTTTAGTTTTAGTAATTTTTTATCCGTAGCGATTATAGATAATATGACAAATTGCATTTTCCATCGGTCTAAATTATTGTTAACAGCAATATTTAAATACTAATGAAATTTTCAAATTCGCTGCTTTTTATGAAAAATGTATTACAATATAACAAATAAACTAATGCAAATTTCTAGCGTACTATAGTATTCAATAGAACTGATTCAGTCAATTTGTTCATTTGAATTGGATTATTATTTCCAAAACAACAATCTCTACAAAATATTGAAATTATAATACGAAATATTAAAAAATTGATATAGTCAATCAATTTGTCAATTTTATTTTTTGAATTCGCGAAGACGACAGCTCTTTTGCATATACCAACAATAAATGGCAACAATAGCATTACCTTTGAAATGAAGAAATTTTAAAAGCTGCAATGAATTTAATACAGCAGGGAAATTAATATGCAGTTCCTAAGGGGTATATTTTAGTGTACACAAAATATTGAACTCACCTGTTACTGTTCCAGCTGATAATGGTAGACGGATTTTATTCAAACGGATTACGTTGAAATTCTTCTTCGCTGGACTAGCAGAACTATCTGTGACACTTGTGCTCTGCTGTTCGATGCGTTGCTCCTGTTTCTGACGGGACCGTCTTGTCCTTTGAGTTTTCTGTGTGCTGTGCTCTCGATATTCCTCCGAAGCCTGCAACACGATATTGTTTTTCCGTTTTTGTTCTGTTTTATCAACAACGAATATTTATTTGTTTTACTGTACTCATATTTAGTAGTTCACCTTGCATTTTATTCACTGGGTTCTTTTTTTAAAACATTTTAAAAACAGTTTTTAAATAGGACACAATGTTGGATATTTAATATAAACCTTTGATGAAGTACTCATTTATGGACAAATAAACCTATATGCGATAAATTTGTGAGTTTTATTCATTTTTAACATCTATTCAATTTTCTACGCATTCTGCAATATTTAAATCTGAATATTCCGAAAAATCTTTTACATATGTTTACCAAGTATTTTATTCACCGAGTTCATTTTTTTTTAAAGCATTTTAAAAATATTTTCTTAAAACATGGAAGCATTCATTTTCGAGCAAATAAACTTATATTTTTTGAAAGGTACTTTACAAATAATTGTTTCAGCAAAGATTGTTACGTATTTGACGCGAAGATTTGTCGTTTATTAGTTCGCGGTAATTTAAACCATTCACATGCAATATTTTCATGATTTTTATGAATTTTACTGTGTGTCGGAGTAAACTTAAATCTGCGCTATAAATAAATGTCGAATGGCAGTGCTTGTAAGTATCGACGACATAAGTACCCCGATATCTCTGAATTCAGGTAATGGTGTATGCTACAGCTCATTACGATAGAATCTACGTATTTTGAGGCTGGTCACTAGCCAAACCGTGCTACGTGTAAAGAATTTATTATGTAACTCGACAGGATTATTGCAAAACACGGAGTCACGTGAAAAATCCACCAGGTTCAATCCAATAAACATATCTCATAATTGTGCTCTCTTCTTCATGTGGTGCAACAATGTTGTGTCGAGATGTTTGTACACGACTTCTTCGCCTATTGCTCTTTTTGTGAAAAAATTCTTGAATTATTTAACATTTTGTCCTCTTTTTTTATTTTTCTTCTGCTCCACTCAAAGTTGGATAAAACATTTCACTTAAATCCAAATTCAATGAACAATGTAATACAATACATCATAAAATTAAGAAATGTTATATGAAATGCATAAATCGTCGACTAAGATGAATTGCATCACATAACATAAAGGATAACAAAAAATCATTTACATCCAAATTAAATTTCTGTGCTCCGAAGAAAAGTGACAGAAGGTTGCCTCAAATGAGCAATTTAATAAAATACATCACAAGATCAATAGATCTAGCATAATTATTACAAAATACATTGGAAAATCGTCGATTAAGAAGAATTGCGTTACATGAAGGATAACAAAAAATCTTTTAAATCCAACTTTAATTTCTGAGCTCCAAAAAGTGACAGAATCATGCCTCAAATGAGCAATTTAGCACAATATATCACAAAATAAAGAGTTGTTTGTACAATTTTTGGGAAGTACATTGGCAAATTCTCGAATAAGCTAAATTGCATCACACAAAGGTGAAAAAACTTCTTTGAAATTGAAATCAAAGCATCGAGTTCCGAAAAAGTGACAGAGGGTTGCCTCAAATGAGCAATTCAATACAATACATCACAAAATGAACAGATTCCTGTACAATTATTGCAAAATGCATTATGGCAAATGACAATAATTGCATCACATAAAGGATAACCAAAAATCGTTTACATCCAATTTGAATTTCTCAGCATCAAAAAGTGACAGAAAAGGTTGCCTCAAATGAGCAGTTTAATACAAAGCATCACAAAATGAGGATATTCCTATACAATTTTTGCAAAATGCATGGGCAAATAGCAATAATTGCATCACAAGTAAAATTTCCTATTCTGATCCACTCTATCATCAGGCGTAGCAACAAGTGTCACTACCGCAGTTGTCTCTCGCGATCGGCAATATATCCGGGAATCGTGTTCTATTCGCGATAACTTACGGTGCAGATCGATTATGCGTTTTTTCAAGGGTCGATATGCCTACCTAAATTTGCACTATACAGTATCGGGTGGGAATAATACTACAGCAGGAACCAGCCAGGACGGTGGTCGTCACGAAACTCGTGGTAACTGACGGTAATTTCGGGCACAATGCTGAATTCGATGTTACCATAATAGCTGGCCAGCCCCCACTCATCCACTTTACAAAATATTTTTCGATAGTAACACGTATACACGATTGTACAATGGGATATAGCAATTGAATAATGTCGAAATTATCCCGAAAATTCCTGATTTCGCGGAACTCACGGTGCCAGGGAATAGTTTACGACGTTTACGGTACACATTATAGCTATCGCGGTGACAGAACGTGGCAGCGTGTTTCCAACACGATTTTTTCAATTTTTAACCTAATATTCCTACGATATTAGATGAGTATGGATTAGATCCAACATTCGATGAGTACAAAATTTTCCAGAATTTTTTCAGGAACTTTTAATTTCAAATTTCACTTTATTTGACTACCTTGTGCCATTTTTTATTTTTGGAGGATGTCTAATGACGAGTTTCACTTTATTAGACTACTTTTAACCATTTTTTGCCATTTTTCAATGTTTCTCATTATATTCTGAGTTAATCGAAAAGTCTTCTTGTATATTTTTAGGAACTCTTACATTAGTATACATGAAGAAACTGTTTAATAGGATGTCAAATTTTGCAAAGTGACAAATAAAATGGTAAACAAAATGTTTTCAAAACGTTTACCGTATAGTAGAACCATGAAAATATTAAGAATTGAGTGTAAATCGTGTAAGAAGGGACATTATATCAGAAATAAATTCTGTTTTGACTAGATAACATTTATGCTGTAACACAATTCCCACAATAAGTCAGTTATCTGAAGCATTGATCTCACACTAACGTGTGTCGGTCTGGTCAGTTCAGCTGGTGACAAACCAAGAACAATAGAGGAGGAAATACTGCCGATGAGTATGACCGAGCCACGTTTTATAAGAGCAGTCTGTGCATTTAGGTATTGCTTAATTCACGCGATTTAATGTGGCTGCCAACAGGTTCGGATGTCTCATCGAAAATGCTGTACATTCAAAACTCTGTGAGAATTTTGAAAATTTTTTTTCGTGACTGAATCCACAATGGATTGAAAGATTGAAGCTTCCTCTTTACAACGGCACCTTAAAAATTGATGTATAATTTTTTTAAAGTCGTTTTATCGAGTTTTGAATGAGAGATGTGTCGCCAAGTAGTATAAGTTGCACCATGAGAACTTTACACGACTTGTGCCTCATTTTTGTTACATAAAACAGCGAAAAAAAAATCGTACGGAATTTTTTAAGAAACTTTTGCAAAAAGAAGACTTCAATCTTCAAATCTATGGCAGTTTCATTTAGGGGAAAAATGTTTGAAAGTTTTTAGAGACGTTTGAAATAGCAGCACTTTTGAAGAAAAATGAGTCTTCAGTTTCCCACCTGCTACACAATGTAAAAATATCTTGCAGGAAAACGAACACTGTTAAACTAGAGGCTTCCAGCTTTAGAATGAGTCCAAGCTTATGGTCGTGCTATTTGTTTTTACGAAATTGTGACAATTTAAGCATGGACAATTTTTCGAAGAGAGAAAATGTTTTTCGGATATCTTCGATCTAGGAAATCTTCAAAGATGTTGGATGTGTACGCGAAATCTATGTCACTGTTTCGGGAATCAAAAAGGAAAAGCACCACCGACGCGCTAGATTAAACTGATTAACTGACCACTGCGTGCCATCAAATATTTCTCAACAACGAAAGATCACCGTTTCCATTTCGCCATCAAAGCTCACTATTCCTGACCCACTTTCCAATTATATTTACGTAACGGTTTCTATTTCATTTATTACGTTAATATTCTGTTCGAACGCTTGAGCTTTCGGTTTGTGGAACAATCAGGACTGGATCAACGAAATTCGACGCTGTTAGTTTTTCACTTCCTTTCAATTTTCATTTTTCATATATATCAACAATAAATGACGAATACGTGTCAGCAAAAACACAAGGGGGGGGAAACAAAAAATGAAAAGATTATTCATTTTTATAGATTCAAGGTGTAATATAACGAGATCATGAGAGATTGAATTCTGACAGTGTAATTAACTCTAGCAACGCTAATCAAGCTCCAGACTTGATCTGACATAAATATAATCTCAGTAACAATTGTACAACATTTTCATATGCGATTAACTCTTACATTTTATTCCAGTGAAAATTTTTATTATAAATATTATGATTTTTCTCTAATACTGTTGTATTTTGTATAATTTTTGGACACATTAAATTATGAAGGAAATAAAAATTGGTCTAATTAATATATAAAATAAAACTGTGTATAGTGTCAAGAGAAGATCTTGTGTTATACTATTTAGAATAAACGTATGATATTACATTGTTGAAGATTTCAATTAAATTAATTAAATTAATATATAAAGTTAAAATGAACGAAATATAAACCTTTTATTGGAGAATTTCTAAGTAACATTTCATAAGGAAACCAAAATTGATACAAATATAAAGTAAAGATCTTTTAAGTTATAAATTAAACAGAATTGATTAACTCAAGATTTAAAGTAAAAATGTACATATCGGTATAAATTAAATATAAATTCAACTATAAATTACCAGGCGTTTTATCGAAGAATTTCTAAGGAACGTTTGACGAACAACCCGAAATTGATCAAATTAATGTAGAAAATTAAATTGTAGGAGCATCAGTCAGAGATCTTTCGTCGAGCTATTTCCAAGGAACGCGAGAGACTTAATTTGCATTACTGGCACCGAATAGCGGCACGAAAGTTAGGTGAAATGTGGACGGAGGCGAGCAATGTGATTTTTTTTATCAATTTGATGTCTCCTCCTACTACGCCTACTCCGAAGGCATCTGCTTATAAATTTGGGAAAGCCTGACATGCACTCGAAATAGTCTAGGCCTCCACAGAGGACAAGATGCGTATTGGATTTCAAACTGGATCGTGTAATAGATTCGCTAAATCTTTAATAGCTCGACCCGTGTTGTTTGCCGTTGACACTACTTGGACCAATGCTTCGTCTTATGTTCTTTCTCGGTCTTATTAATGGCGGAAATGGCGAAGGTATCTGTGTTGATTAGAGTTTCGCAAGGCGAGCTTTTATTCAGGTATTCTACGGGATTTATTGAATCATTTCAGAACCATTAAGCCCCTAGAGTGTTAAATCTATGTGTCTTGAAGGTGCTTCAAAGTGCCGTTAGTTCATTGGTTGCGAAGCAAGTTATTTTCAATGTAAATTAAAAGCAAATTGCAGGTTTAATGTTCGTAGACGTGAATGAAGTTTGTCCAATTTATTTTCAGTGCCTTTCTAGAATTATATGTAGTGCGAGGTTCGTAATTTAATTTAATTGACTGATAATAATATCATATAAAAATCACAATACAAAATCTATGAATCCAACACATTTTATTGTAAAACACATTTACATTTAATGTGTGTGTTAATTATATCAATAAAAGTAAAAACCACTGTTTCAGAGTCTCTTTTAAAAATTACACAAGTGTTTTTGTCAAAATTTTCTATGACTTTTTTTATAATGGAACAGTAGATCTTTATGCAGAATAAAGGAGCTGCATAGACATTTATGTCTTCTCTTAATAATTTTAATAAATTACAAATCGTGTAATCGTATTCTTAAAATCACCTAATATTTTCACTATTTTGTATTTCCCCTACTCGTTTCCGTCATAAGTGCATAAAATCCGCAGTCTAATTATAATATACGCACGAATAAATTTATATAATAATCTCCATCTCACCTTTATGATTTCACTATTGTTAAACCAAAAAAAAACTCTGAACAAGCTATTTTAATACATCAAAATAATTGAACAGCCTATTCTAGAGAAGCTGGAGCCAAAAATGTATTTATTAATTACGAAACTTATTGAGCTAAGAATAGATTGAAAAAATCAATTAATTGGAAGAAGTGCGACTATGAAAAGCGCGAAATTTTTCGCTGGATTATCGAGCTACAATTTTTATTTGGAGCACGGTTCGCAAATTACCAGGTTTAATTTAATGTATCATTGGTCACGGAGCAGCTGTTCCCTTACACTGTACGCGTACTTGGGGATAATTAACGAATATGCTTTGCAGACGAAGCAACGCAACCTGACAAACGTCCAAGCGCTTATATTAATGGCGGCTGAATTCGCATAAGCCGTCCTAGTCCGTTTGATCCATGAGACAGCGGAAAATCACACGACGAAGAATAGCGGTACTTTACAAGTGCATGTTAATTGCTTTATGGGCATTGTTTACGAGCTCACGAGTGGCTTTATATCTAACCATAGCAGAGCACGAGATCTAACTTTGTTATACGTTCTTTCATAGAAATGACAAGACTGAATTTATTTCCTAGAATAAGTAGAAACTATTTAGAATATGTAATAAATTTTTATTTTAGTTGATTTGTAACGCAACCCTCTGTGCAGCACACGAATTTCTGGCGGATTGTAGCTCCTGTAGTTCGACCCATAAAGCTCCATATTTGCATAAACATCCGCAAGCTGGTTATTATTACAGACCGTTAAAGGTTAATTGCGTAACGTTTGCTTCACGTTTGGAGATCCCAGAGATGCTTTAGTGTTAACAATTTTCAAGACGAAAGAGCTATTAATTATTTATTGTACACGCAATTGAATCGATGAATACGATAAGGAAGTTTGATAAAACTGTTTTAGAAATCTGACATAATACAAATTACTGAGAGTTAGTTTTCAATAATAATGATTGAAAATGTGTTTTGACGAATATTAATTATTGAATCTTCTGCACCAACTCCAGAAATGAAAATGCAAATTATTTAGTGATCCTCCGTAGTTCTAACGTTGGAATATTTTTAGCAGTCAATAAAACTGGGTGCATTTAATGACCTCAAACTTCCCTGAAATTATCAAGTGAATCATCTCTGTCGAACTGCAGCGTTGTAAACAATAGATATATAAGAACTGAAAGTGATGGCGCTTAGTAGGAAGAAGGAGAACAAATGCTGCAATTGAAACGCGACTGCAGCTCAAATGGGAAATCATATCAGATGTATCAACTTTTTTTAATTTTTCTGTGCCGAATCCACCACTGAAGATATGCCCGCATATTGTGAAACACTCGGTGCTTCGAGTTATGCAAGGCTGAGCAAGCATTGGCACCTACATTTCAACACCTGTTTCAGTGCCCGACACTTCCCGACGGTGTACACGGTGACAACTGTTAAATTAATTACACTGTTCAACGAATCCTGATTTTTTCCCCAACTTTTTAATTATAACTGCAAACCTTTTCTTCTTTTATGAGCAGTTTTCCAAAATCTCAGTTTGTAGAAAATGAATTTTCAATTTTAAAAATATTTTGGCCTTCGACATAAACAATTATGCTACTGCTTTTCTGTATAAAATTATTTACAACACTGTTAATTGGGATTTAAGATAAATTAAATGGTCCTTCTCAGCTCTTATAAAAAATTGCTATAGAACATAACACTATTGTTACCAATTTCTACTTATGTTATTATTTATCCAGTATTATAAATCGCAGATCTTTATACAAAATTCCATTTTTATATTTAATTTATCAATGGAAAAATGTGTTTCATTACTCAAAAATTTCTGGCAGTCAAAATAAAGTAAAAGTGTTTCGTTGTATTTTGGAAATTTTCACATAAATTCATAAAGACCTGCAGCCTAATTGTAAGCATTCGACTATTCAGTAAACTATGCGTGCCGATAAATTATAACAAATCTGAAAATAAATGATAAAATTTTAACAAAATATAGCAACAACTCACCGTAAACGTGTAGAATCCACCAGGGACCGGTTGACCACCGAATTTAACGCTGAGCGTGTAGTCACCAGCATCCGCAACTGTATAATAAATGCCGACAGTACCGTCTCCGTTATCTTCGATGTCAATATCTACAACTTCACTGCAAAATAAAAGAAGAAATAGTACAATGATAAATGTAGTCTCATTTTGAATCTTGAAGTTTCCACTTTTCCAATATACTGTTCATTTCTTAAAGATGTTCTGACATGATATAGCAGATGAGTAATTGGAGACATGTTACGCTTAAAAATGTTACAAATTGAAACATCTCTAAAAACATCGAAAAATTTTTTAGACACTGAAGATTGAAACCGTAGCCTTGAAGAGTGTATTGTCAACTTCCTCGTTCCATTTTAGAAAACCTTATATTTTCTTAATTTTTATAAAACTCTATAGGTATCTAGTATATTGTACTAGTATATGTATTATACTATACTCTACTATATTATAGTATATTCTAAAATATTCTAGTACATATATTATATTTATTATTTAATTTTTCTTTTTTATTAAATTGCTCCGTTACCGTTTACGTGGCATGCTTGTAAATTTACTGTGGTATTACGCGAACGGCTCATTTACAATATACTGAATGAAGATTGATGTACCGAGCCAGCAGTTACTATGTCTATTATTCGACCTTGCTCGCTGTGTTTGTCAACAAATGCAATACCTTTCGTCCTATCACAACTTCGTAGTGTTTTGAATTTCTATTTAAATCAGTTGATACGTCACAGAACGTGAATTATACACGGTCCATTAAAATTATTGGTTTGTAAACACGACAATTTTCGTTAGATTTTCCTTAACGAATATTATCGTTTGATACTGTACACGTTTCTACAAATCACAATTAGTGCTCAATTTTTTATCTTGAAATTGAAAAACAAACAGTTAACACCATAAAGAAATTTTTCACTGCCAGCTGTTAATTCCAGTTGTAACGTCACGTAAACAAAAGAACGATAATTAATTATATTTCGGTGAGATTTTTTAGCGGAAAAGTAAGAAGAAGGTAAATGAGATAAAATTTCAATTTAAAAATTTTTCTGACTTTCTACTCGCTTCTGCTACATTCCATCTAAATAGCAGGGATGTTCCGTTTTATTTTAAAAACTTCACCACGGCCTCGATATTTATTTTTGATCCGCAAATTTATCGGTGTTGAGTCTGTTAATACGCTCTTTTATAACGACGGCTCAAGACGCGACACTTTGTAGCTCATATTTATAGAATTCGTTCTTCCCATTGAATTTCTCAAATGTATTTTTAAATTCGCTTGATCTATGAAGACTAATAAGCAAGGAAAACAAAACAAAGAAGAAGAATCGTTTTCAAAAATACTGAAAAAAATGTTGCCGCATTTTTTCTAAAATATGTAGCAATAAATTTGAACATTTACATCATAGATCATTAAGAAAGTAAAATGGCACAAATCTATTGACTAATGTTATTAGCTCAATTAAAATTTATAGTATAAGCTTCAATCATTTTTCCATCCCCTAAATGCAGTAAAATATACAAATAAACGCGCAGCGAATACTTCCCCACTATATGCTCCACGTATCTCTTTCGGATCAGGTCTCGTAAAACACAAAAGCCTTTGCACACGGGATAAAAGTGTACAGTCAAAATGCACTTACCTTCCAGACGTAGATTTTATTCTGCAGGTCACCGCACCGCGGCCCGCGTTCATAGTATCGATTGTAATACACTGCTCCTCGCCCTGTGTCAACGTGTGCTGTATTCCCTCTTTTATTTTGCATGCGTCTGCTTTACCCGTGGATACGCTTTGTACCAAAATGGGGCAGTCTGGAACCTCTACTCCACCGTATCGGACTTTTATTTGGTAGCGACCGCAATCGTCGGGTAAATATCTAGCTCGGTATTTGCCATCCCCTAAATCCTGGATCTCGACTTTGCGAGGAACTTGATCAGGACCCTGAAAACAAACGTTGTTTGCCATAATTACACAACTGCAATTCAAATGGTATATCATGAAATTACATTATAAGCGAAATTAAGTCGACTGTGTTAGCCTGATCAAGATCTTTTTAAACAATATTTAAAAAATATTTGTGATAACTGTCACTGTTATTCCCTGGTAATATTACTGAAACTGCTTTCATAGAAATGTTTGGGCTGTCTGTCACTGTTGGTCCTCAATAATAACTCAGAAAATCGTCAACCACCTACCAGAACTTGAACTTCAAGGTCCCCATATCCAGCCTTTGAAGTGTCCACAATAAAATCGATGGGGAAAGATGCAGTGCAAACAGAAGAAACTCCAGGTCCCGACAGAACAACTTTGCTGGGCTCAACAGTAGGCAGTATCTTTGGCTTGAAAGGACTTCCTGGTATATTCTTCCCATCGTACGTCACTCCAACTTGCAGATTGCTTCCGATAGGCGGTGGTTGATAAGTGACTTCGTACAGACCGTCTCCCCGACTTTTGATCACCGGCTTTTGCACCTGTCCCTTGTCTGTCTTCAACGTGATGTCCAGTTGCGCCGGACTGCATTTTGAGGTGTCAACCATGAACTTCGCCAGCACGTTTTCTCGCACCGAATCTAACCCGGTGCCATAGGCGGTGACGTTGTTCGCTTCGAGTTCGTTCAAAACTTGGATTTGGAAGGGAGACCCCGGAATGTGTTGGTCTGCGAATTTGATGGAGCACTCGTAGTCACCTGGTTCGGTCGGAATGTATTCGACGCTGCATGAGCCATCGTAATTGTCTTTGCAGGTCATCTTCACCTCGCCAGTACCCTCCATTGATAGTGCCAGACCACTGTTACCGGCATCTGTAAGCGATGGATTAATTATTTTTCTGAGAATTACACCCAACTCTGTTTTTACAATAATAATCCTGGTCTCATATTAACCCTTTGCACTCGGAGCTATTTTAACTAAAAAACGACAGATTTTTGCATTCTCGAATATTTCCATTCTATACAATTTTGTTTTCATTTTTTGCATATGAAACTGATATAATATCTCATGTAATACATAAATGTCTAGTAGTTTATTAAATACGAACAAAAATAATAATTTGAACAATATTTGTAATAATGGCATAGCAATTTTCAGTGGTGCCTCAGAGTCGCCATCCGAGTGCTAAGGGTTAAATGAATCATCCACTGAAACTGGTGGGTGAAATGCAAAACAGTAGAATCGTTAATAGAATTTTAGAATAAAATCACACATTGGTTTATTTAATCAATTCTCAAAGAAAATAAACTTCCAAAAATTCCTTAAATATTTACTAAATTGATTTTTGAACCCACCTTTCGTTTCTACAGTAAACGTGTTGGATTTGTTCACGAATCCTTCCTTCAAGCCCGGTCCATACGCTTTGCACTTTCTAGGGTCGCTCATACGTTCAACGTTAACCGAGAATGGCGAGCCAGGAATAGGAATATTATCATAGAGTATATCTATGGTATGACATCCTTCTTCAAACGGTACGTAGCACACATAATAAGTGCCATCTTCTTGCGGGGTGACGACGGTTTGGGTCTGATCGCCACTAGGATATTTGATTACATAGGAAACTTTCTTGCCATCATTTTCAGACTTTGGAATTGATCGTGTGTCTACCGTGAATTCTGCTGGCTGATTCACGTATACTCCTAAAATTCACAAAAACAAAAATGTTATTCCAATTTGCCTTTATACGTATCTAGATTGAAAATGTGTAGAACAAAAAACATATACTGAGATTCTTTTATTTAAGCATGAAACTTAACGTCGTTTCCTTCTAAATGCCACGACGTTCATTTTCATGCTTAATCGGAAGTATATGAATTTTTAGGTGCGTCCTGTGTTCAATTGTCTACGTAATTATTTGGAGACAAAATGTTATGTTAACTCATTCAGTAAAACACAGTAATTCAAACAAAGCAAACAATATCTTAGCAGTTCACTAGCAACTGACAGTTTGTGTCGAGCATAACTGTATGTATAGGTAACTACAGTTACGATTAGAACATTACCTTCGGAATAAAAATATTTTTACAGTCAATTTTTAATGTTCTGTTGATTTTTCTGTGAATCATGTTCATAGTGTGATTGAATTCGAGTAGACTTTAGTATGTGTTACAAATAGACTGCAAATTTTATGCATTCGTGACGTAACTGATTGTCAGTTTCAATCTGTCAAAATTATTTAAAAACAGAACCAGCATTCTATTTACTTACAATTGATCAAAAATTTTTATTTTGCACAAAGATTCGCAGTCTAGTTGCAATTATAATAGTCTTTTATGTGGGATCAAAAATGAAAAATCTCCAGTACGACTGGGAAATGATAGAAAAATGAATGAATTTGTTTACAGTGCCATCATCTTGGAAGAGGAAATCAAGTTGTATGATTAATCATGGATTAATATTCGGTATCGTCGTTAACGTTTGCGAGTGGCTCGCAGATAATGTACATAAACGCCAATCATGTCAGTACGACGATACGATAACGAATGATCTATAACTGTAAATCATTGATTTTCTAGCGTGTAATGTAACGCAGCTTCCAGGAAAGCTTGAAGTACTCTGTGTCAATCAGAGCTAGAGGATTGCTAAACTCTGCAAGAGGTATTCGGAGATCCATGTATTTTGTTTAATAATGCGTTGAAGAACTAACAATAAGTCTGTTGTATTAAATCGTTAACCCAATTTGTCAGCTTTCGTCGATATAAACAATTTTTACACAATTTTATGTCACTAATTCTGTACTTTAAGAAATTATATTTTCATTTTCTGGTAGTCAAGTTGTAAAAAATGTGTTTTAAAATATCCTTATTTGTACATTGTGTAACGTTTTCAGTAATTGCTTAGAAAAATTGTGAAAAATGTCATTATTCGTAGAATTCGCCTAATGTTTAATCGTTTCTTAATAATAATTTATCTGAGAATCGTTTTGGATATCAGTGATTGAATTCTTCGTGAATCGGAATAGTGTGAAAACAAAGAGGTACAATATTCTTTTACTTCTAAACATCGACTAATTATTCATTCATCGATTTTCTATTTACATGCAGTGACCGTACTAAAAATTGGTGAAGTATTAAAATGGCTACAGAAGATTGAACAAAGGTTTGATCAGGTTGAAACAATAAACATTTCAATGTTTAACTCTGTATCCAAAAGAAAGTCAGAATAATTAATATAGAATAAATTATACATTTTGAGTAAAACGATAATGAACTTGTTCCACCATCAATTTCTAAACAAAAAGTGTTCGATTACAGGGAGACATCTTTCTAAGAAGTGATTCTACGTGCTAAGAAATTAGTAAAAAATCAAGGGGACCAAAATTATAAATCAAAAATTACAGAAAAATGATATTGTATCTCTACATCTAATAATAACATACGTATATGTCAATATCACCAACGTTATCATCACGCTCTTCGCCCTTAATTAGTCGACATTCATTGCCTAAACACACTTACATTTTTGTGAAAATATTTGGACATAACAAATTATAACATTTTCGTAAATTTTTCAAAAAAATCAAACAAAAATTGGAATATTTTACGAAATGTTAGTACTTTTCAGTAAAAATTATTACTCCTTCGCATCACACGTAACGCTGCAGATGAGATTTGTTTGTTTCCGCAAAAATTCGAATTTCTTCACACCCACACTGGTTGTGTTTAATTTCTCAAAGCCAAACTAACGTGTAAGGAACATCATGTTCATGCAATTACGTGCACTTTGCGTAGATATCTCGACTGCATTGAAATATTCAATACGGTCTCTTGAGACGAAGACAAACTTTGTAGACATAATTTACGACCAAATAATTTACGAGATACCTACGGTATAAACAACGTACGTACGTTGCAATAAAAGATTTGGATGGTATATACATATATTTTTAACTTTAATACTATTTGACCCTTGACTTATAATGCCATTGTACATTTTGGAGCAAAATATTGTTGCACATATTAACAGCAAATATTAGCAACAATATATATATCATCATCCCAGAAACAGATTTGTTTCGAAATATCGAATTTTATTTAATTCATACGCCAAGGGTTAAAATATTTTGAAAAAGAAGTATAAAATACCAACACTTTTTGAACCCAAATCTCAATCTTCCATTTAAAAAATTCAATCTAATAATAAAAAATCTTTAATAAAATATCGAACAACAAATTCAACAAGATCAAGCAAACGTCGTTCAACATGAACGCAAATCTCAATATACAGTGACTCCCATTAATATTCGGACACTCTTTAAAAACGATAACTTTTTTGATATTGGACCTTACGATTTGAACTTTTTTGAGAAGTTAGAGAAATTAATTTACTACATTACAACTTTTTTATGTGGGTCTACATTGAAAATTTAAAAAATATGTTTTGTAGATCTGTGTCAATTATATGCATTGTAAAAGTTTCATCAAAATCGGTCGATGTGGGAAAAAACGACAGGCATTGAAAGATGTATGAATCCTTAGATCTATTGCAGTTAGAGGCCAAAAATCCTGAAAAATGGCAATTTTTACCATCATTAAACTTTGTAGCTCATTGCAACGTTGACCGAATTTAATGAAATTTTCAGAATATGTTTAATTGATGCAGATCTACTAAACGTGTTTTCTACATTCTCAATACGAGCCCACATAAAAAAGTTGTAAAATATAACTTTTAGTATTTTCACTGCAATTTCGACCAATTGCAATTTTTTCAAAAATTCTTTTCACGTTACGTAGCAAACCCGATTGTTCTAACATCTCAAAAAAATTCAAGTTGTATGGTCGAATATTAAAAAAATTATCGTCTTTTTAAGAGTGTCCGAATATTAGTGGGAGTCGCTATAACTTCCTCTTAAACATAAAAATTTAATCTCACAATAAAAAGCCTTTAATACAACATCAAGTAAAAGATTGAAGAAGATCAAACAGACATAGTCAGCAACGGAACAATTTTCTACATACATTATATATGTATATATCCCGTCCAAATCATTAATATCGCAACACCATCAGAACATCCAAAACCACTTGAAAACCGTCAAACAAGACCAAACATCACACAACGCATATAATAGAGTACCATGCGGTTGGATGCCGTTCCCGGTAACTTTGATCTTGGAAAGATCGGCGTCCTTGGCGACAATGGCCTGAAACGGGGATCCCGGGATGTGTTTCTCGTTGAACGTGATATTGATACCATAATCGCCGATCTCGGTCGGCAGGTATGCGACCGAGCACGTACCATCGCCATTGTCTCGACAGTTAATGGCTGCTTCGCAAGGGCCCTCGACGGTCACGCCGAGACCACCTTGTCCAGCGCCACGCGTGTCGATCACGAATTCGGCAGGTTTGTTCACTATGCCGTGGGACAGTCCTTGCCCCGAAGCTCTGACTTTC
This sequence comes from Lasioglossum lativentre, assembly GCA_916610255.1. NCBI lineage: Eukaryota > Metazoa > Arthropoda > Insecta > Hymenoptera > Halictidae > Lasioglossum > Lasioglossum lativentre. The sequence continues at coordinate 8,231,653 of OU744355.1, read as the reverse complement.
CCGGGGTCGGAGCCGTGGACGCAGGTCAATCTGTACGGTTGATTCGATATAGACTCGCCACCGAAAGTGATGCCGAGGAGATACTCGCCGAGCTCTGTCGGCGTGAAGTTCACCAAATAACCATCGTGGGTAGGCACCACGTGGGCCTTTATGCGGTTTCCAGAAGGGGCGGTTATCGCCACTTGGAAGTCCGCGGCCGTTCCTGCATCCTGAGTTATTACGTGGAACTGCTGCAAGCTGTTCACCGGGGCCGCTGTAGCATGGTTTTATTCAATCAGCATGTGCTACGCGTAAGTACTGTTCATCGTTTTTTGGTCGTGGTTGCTACCCAGATAGCACAAAGACGTCTTACAGACGTCTCTTGTCTTTAAGACGTCTTGAATGTCCCACGAACGTCCTCGGAACGGCCTCCGAACGTCTTCTCAACGGCTTATGTTCCAAAACTGTACGTCTTAAAGACGACTGTTAGACGACTGTTAGGCGACTTTTAGACGATTTTAAAAGATAAAAAAAAGTAGACGTGTACCGGGCGCGAACCTAGTATACGCAGGTTGACAGTCAACCACCTAGTCTGTTGTAAACATGCTGTAAAGACGCAGTAGAAATACTGATCAAGTTGATTTCATTTTTTAATTCTTCCTGAGAAATGTTAACAATTTTAAGGTTAGATTAGTTTTTCGCGCAAAAAACGTCGAAAAAATCGGTTTTTGTTTTAACTACGACGTCGCGGACTTAAAAAATCTGAAAAAAATTGCAATTAGTTGGAGTGACAAGAAAAAGAAAAATACTCACGTTTCTTAACTTTTTAATGTGAGACTAGTCTTTTTTTGTCACTCCAAACAATTGCAGTTTTTGGAAACCAACTCGTTATCGGTCGAAAATGTTAGAAATCGTGACAACGTTGCGATTTTCGCGATCTTTAATTGTTTTTAACTCATAACAACGTCGATGCTGATTTCGACGAAATTTTATAAATAAGCTCAGATGACAAAGTTAAAAAAGTGAGTTTAAAAATTTTTTTTTATCATTCCAAGTAATAGCAAAACTTAGAAAAAGTAGTTTAGTCAGTGTACAGTAAAGTAGTCTCTTTCATAACATCTCCTAAAAATTCAAGTAATTTATTAGCCTCGAAGAAGACGTCTCAATTGAGACGTTCAAACGACGTCCCGAAAAAGTCGTCTTTAAGTCGTCTCTAAGACGTTCTAAAGATGTATTTTTAGGACGTAAGACTTCCAGACCTAAAATGGACGTAAAATGGACGTCTTTAAGACGTCGTGTGCTATCTGGGTAGTACTAGCCTGCTCCACTATCATAAATCTTGTCATCCCTATTTTTGCTATATTAACCCTTTGCATTCGAAGATATTCGGACTTCTTCATTTTAAGACGCAGAACAAATAGTTTATAGAACAATCTGTTACCTAATCATAAATCTAGCTAAATCTTTCTGAATTCATTTGAGAAGATCCAAATTTCCGGAACACCTCGACATTTTGAACATTAATTCTCTCCGTCGAAAATGTTACAGAGCTATAACGTCGACATATAAATTAACAGACACGGAGCATCAATCCTTAACACGTTTGCATCTTCTAGACTGTCACATCTTGTTACCTATACTCGATGGTTACAAGTATGTATTATCTTATTTATACATATAGACTGACAGACAACTCACGTAGACTGACATACTGTGCAAAAATAATCCAAGAATTAACTAACAACAAGAAGTGCATAATTACGGTGATCCTATTCGAGGCTCAGATTCTAGCTCTTGGCACTTCATGACGCGTTAGAAGGGACCACACAACGCCATTTTATTCACACCTATTTAGAGAACTGTCTTTCGGGTATAACGGGCAGATTGTGTCTGAGAACTTCCGACAATGTTAGACATTTATTCTGACAGCGAAAACTGCGTTTAGAGTTTTCATCTGTGATTTTAAGCACTGCGTTCATCACCCTATGCCAAACTGATGAAAGTGAGAAGTGGTAGTCTTTGAATTAAGATGTGTGCTAAATGCCATTTCAATGACACGACAGAATGATTTTATGCCAAGCTTGATTCATGAAGATACGTCTCACGTCATTGTAATATTCAACAATATTAAGACCACTAAAATCTTTTGACGAATTACTTTGGAGAGTATTTAATAAATAATTGTCTGGTAAAACCATAGTACTTACTTCGTGCAAGGCCGTCGACTTTGATCTTCGAGACGTCGACGTGCGGTTGTGCAGTGACTTTTATGGGGCAGTAGGGCACGTTCACTCCACCATAATTCAAGTTTACGAAGTAATTTCCTGGCTGGTTAACCGAATAGTGGACAGTGTAGACGCCAACTGCTTTCTCCTTCAAGGAGAACAAAATCTCCTTCCCTTCGGAATTTGTAATGTTGACGCGAAGATCGCCTGGCCCAGCCTTCCGGCAGTCGACGTCGAACTGTACCAGCGTGTTCGACTTCAACCCTTTGTCTAAACCAGGCCCGTAAGCTGACACCAGAGCAGGATTCAATGGTGATTCCACCTTCATCCTGAATGGGGATTCCTTTATCGCCACACCGCCATAATTTACCTATACACAGGAACCATATAATTGAAATTGGAAGGTAATCGGTAAACAACGAATCTATATGTATACAAAATACGCGTCATTTGCAAGGAAATGGAGCTAATCAAAAAATTTTATGTAAATAATTTTAATTGTTTGGAAACAACGTCTCCATATTTTTACATTTTCTATAAATGTATTTTCATAATCTCAATGAATTTCTCTCGAAAATATTACAAGGGGCCCAGAATTGCTATTTTGAGCTCGTGCGACTTTTTCACACGATACGTCACTGTTCCTCCTCGTATCGACCTATCTCCCGAGCGCCACTGTTGGCAGACCATCGTAAGCCAGGAAGAGATTCAATTATTAATCCGGAAATTCAAATGATTTCGGCGCACTGTTTCGATCAATTGATCAAATTACCAGTGCGCCGACATAAGTAAACATTTATCAATTATTAATTACTTGAAATCGAAACCGTAACTTCATTACTTCCGCCTATCCCATAATTTTAGCATGTAGAGTCAACCTAGTCAGTGGTGCATTACGGTATCAGCTTCAGTTAAAGGTGCATTAATACTTAGTTTAGCAAACGTTCCCTAAATTAGCAAATTCAATTAATCTAACCATGATGACATGTTGCTTCCCAGACGTAGGAGTGTATTGACATTTAATTTTTCCATCATGAGTGTCCTCCAACTGAACAGGAACGTCTTTACCATTAACATCCTGAACAATGACTTCCAGAGGTGCTTGTCCAGCCTGTTTCACGTCTACCGTGAAATTCGTTGGTTTATCCATAGGAACGGACTCTCCTTGAACTCCCGGACCGTACACTTGAACCTGCAACCAATATTCAAGTATGATGTTATCGTAAACCCGCGAGACGTCACGGATAATGTGACAACAACAAGATATACGAACCTTATCGGGGAAGAAACCAGATTTCGGCAAAATATTGGCAACGTACGGCGAGTTTGGTATATCTTCGCTCTCGCATAATATGTGAATAGCGTATTGTCCCGGGGCGGTCGGCAGGTAATACACATCCGCTGTTTCGTCGCCATTATCGTAACACATAATTTTCGCTTTCGATGGACCTTCGATAGAGAAGCCAAGGCCACCGGTCTCGCCGTTTGTGTGCACCGTGAATTTCGCCGGATAATCGACCACTCCGCCGTGAAGGCCAGGTCCGAACGCTCTGATAGCTGACGCCTTGAATGGTCCAACATTCACTTCAAACGGCGACTTGTAAATGTCCTTTCCGCCATACGTTACCGATACGATGTGTCGGCCCTCCTTCTTTGGAGTATAATTGCATTTGTAGGTCGTAGGATCAACCTTGACAATCCTGGAAACGTTACATAATTTTTGTTACATCACCTAATGTTTGTATAATTTTATTTAGAGTTTACTTCGTAGTTTTCGTTTCAACCACCTTTCTATGTAATACCGAGTCGTTCAGTCGTAATATTTATAAAACTACTCCGACTTTTAAGCATACCGCTCCAAGGGGATCACAACTCGAAAATAGTTGCGAAACAGTCACCTGTATTAGCTAATTACTTACTGCACAGGACAATTAACTCCACCCGGACCGATTACTTTAACACCAGGCACTTCGTCGCCCGCGTCCTTAGTGGCGATAGTGAAGTCTGCATTATCCTTAACGCGCACGCCATTTGGTAGGACTCCCCGGCCATAAGCTCTGCACTTCTTACTGTCAGCCACTGGAGCCACGTTCACTGGATAAGGACTTCCGGGTATGGGCTTACCAGCAAAAGATACATTTACCGAATGCGAACCGGGTGAAAGCGGAGTGTATTCGCATCTCCACACATCTGGCGAGGGTCGAAGTAATTTTGTAGGTACACTTGACAGTGATCCCTAAAAAATAATGTTGGATATGTGTAAATAATTTACTCAAACTGCCTGTACACACCAAATTTTTTTTGTGTTACATTTGTGTATATTTGCGTGATTTGAGTGGATTTGCGTGTATTTGTGTATATTTGTGTATATTTGTGTACATTTGTGTACATTTTTGTACATTTGTGTACATTTGTGTACATTTGTGTATATTTGTGTATATTTGTGTACATTTGTGTAGATTTGTGTAGATTTGTGTAGATTTGTGTATATTTGTGTATATTTGTATATATTTGTATACATTTGTATAGATTTGTGTGGATTTGCGTATATTTGTGTGTATTTGTCTGTATATGTATGAATTTGTCTATAACTGGGTATTCCTGTGTCAATCTCGTGTATCTGTGCATGGTTGTGTATATTTGTGCATGTTTCTGGATATGTGTGTATGCTTGTGGTATCAACGAATACGCAGCAAAAATAATTTTTTTGTACTTTCAAAATTAGCAACATTAAATGCATAAATAGATGAAGATGTTCAAATTGTGTTGAACAGGTAAATTATTACCTGAGGATCTTTTACCCCGACTTGTGGCACGCCGTGTCCAGCATTTTTCGTGAATATTTCGAAAAAGGTTGGTTTGCCAGTTGTGACACCATCTGGTAGTAAGCCAGGTCCACTTGCTGTAACTTTAGTAGCATCTCCGGACTGTGTTCCCACATTTACTGTGTGAGGACTGTTAGCAGACTCTTTGCCATCGACATATATCTTCACTTTGTGTGGTCCTTGAGCTTTTGGAACATATGAGACAGAGTTTTTAAGTTTTCCATCGGGAATAGTTTCCACCTGCCAAAAGGACAATATATTAATATCAAGGTGTCTTCAATCTGTTAGCTACAGCGCGTGATCAAATTATTACAGACATTTGTACAAATCGCTTCTTAAGTAAAACCATAGATACACCGAATATTATTTCTTTTTTAATGAAATATTCACGTTTATTAATCGAAGATATAATTTTAGCAACACTGCAGGATATAGTTCTGCCACATTGAAAATAAACATACTTCTTACATTGTAGCTCTAATAATTTAATCACTTATAATGTTATGTGTACGATGTATAAAAATGTGTATAAAGTGTATAATGTAGGAATTGGGATAAAATTTCTTTTGTGCGGGTAGTTTCAATCAATAATAGCAAACAATCACATCGAATGATACTTTTTTGGGGGAATATCATTTTCAAAGAATGAAATGATCACATCAAATGACACTTTTTGTGGAATATCATTTCCAAAGATTTGAAGGAAGGTTAAAAATGTTTCGTAGATTACCTGTCGGTAGATATTTTGCAAATGTTCCTTTGTGTGTTAAGATGTACAAGAATTAGTCTAGCAAATATGTCAAGAGAAACGATATCAAATTTTCGTAAAGATTTATGCTTACCGGTATCCTGTTTCCTTTTGGATCTTCTACCACAACATCGACTTTGCCCGGCGAATAAGTTTCTACTATGAAATTATTACGCGCATCTGCGACTGGACCATTTGGCTCGATACCGGGTCCATAAACTTTGACCCTATAGGAAAACATTTATTAATAAATTATTTCTTGTCTCGGTTTATTAATTGCATTCTAATACTAGCGCAGCTTTGACGTATAGTAAAAAGGGAAACGTTTATTAATCAATTACTTCTTGTCTCGATTTATTAATTGCATTCTAATACTACCATATCTTTGAGGTATAGCACTCCTCGAGATATTGGACCATTCATTGGCACTACCGAAGTGCCATTTTTTCAAGCCTCGCAATGAACATAATTTTTCTGTTCCTTCTAAAAAATGGTTAATGATAAAAATAAGCCGAGCGATTAATCACGTGAATCATATTTCGATCAATAAAATTCGCAACTCCTACGAGGAAACCTCCAAAAAAATATTGACACTGAAATGTGTCAGGTAAAACGAGCTGGAGCTCGTCAACCCTTAACAGCTATCATGAAATACCACCCCAAGGTAAGTTTGTTTGGTGCGTCGATAGCGAAGTATGTGTCAGAATTGGTCAGTAACACGATATCGTTATCACTACTGATAATCTGAATACAAAAATTAATTTGACCAGTCGTTAAGATCCTTATTAATATTAAAAATTTGAATGAAGTTTCTGTTGGATAAAATGTTATCAATTGTATCTCTGATAATATTTACACACATTGTTTGCAAGAATGATGTCACGTTTTGACAAGTGAAATTATGAAACCAATTCAGTTAGTGCATAATTAAATAGTTTAGTGTACGTTATACTGTACCTTTCTGGACCTGTTCGCTGCTTCAATGGAGCTCCTTCTTTTAATTTAGCATGAGGATATTGGGACAAATAAGTCATCATGGATAATTCGTCTATGTTGGGACTAATCATTTCCTCGGGTTTAATGAGCTGTAACAAAATTGTGAGTGAAGTTAAGATTTAATATTATTGAAAAATTTTTTTGTATAAAAAAAAAGTCACGTGTTATTTGACTGTTGCACATCAAAGTATCTTTACCTGTGGTATGTTCAGCCAATTATCAGCCAAGTCCATTGCAGCCGAAGTATTCTGCAAAGCATTAGTCGGGTTCCATTCTTTCCACTCTGGGCAGAGACCAGGCGCAACAGCATCCACAAGAGCACCGATGGTTCGTCCATCTTTCCAATTCGATGTGAAATTATTGATCGGCAAATCTGGGATCTTAGACTGGATCCATCGCATCAGTCTCGTGTTGGGTGCTACGGGCTTGTCCGTCTCGAAGTCCTCTTCCTCCAGCATGGGCAGAGAAATACAATAGTGCAGGATGAGGGTCCATAGTAATCCCAGAATCAGCTTCAGTTTACAGTCGACGATGTCTGTCGAATCTGTAACACAAATCAGTGCAAAAATGTGAGTAAAAATCAATTAGCTTTTATCGCCAATACTGGCGTGCCTTATCGAGACATGCGTTCAGCGAAAAGTCAACAAGGGTGTCGCGAATGGTTCCGAATGAAGAATGTTTCAGGCACCTGAATCGACAAATTATGAACCCATGCGAGGAAAAATTAGTTTATTTTATAGAAACGAAAAGTATCATATCAAATTTTTGTGTATTTTTGTGTATTTTTATATTTATGGTTTTCTTGACTCCCAGGATGAAATTTTCGCAATTAAGCATTTAATTTACAATACCCTATTGTTAATAACATTATCACCATTACAGATATTTTTTGTCTATGTCCTCAATACTTTTATTTGGAATAAAAAAACATAAAATAACGAAAATAAATGTTCTAAATGTACTTCAGTCTAACAAAATTAAATCCAATCTGGTTAATGAATTAGATTATTCTTAACGATATGTTTATTAATCGTAGCTAAAAATCAATTTTTTATAATAATTGCTCGAACTTTTGAAATGTTCGCACCTAAATTCATAGTTTAATCGATACCCTCAAATGGACCATTTGTCCAAGTTAAATTTACTACGTAATTAAATTGCTACGTATGCATCGAAACGACAATATTCGCAAAGTTTGAAATTTGTTGTATAGACATTAACCCTTTCCTTGCTAACGATAACTATAAACCAATCATCGCAGCTTTGAATTTGCGATGTATACCCACGGTTGCATTCATTAACAACTCTGGTCGAGTTTACTATGAAAATTGGATTATGTGATGTGCAGTTAGTCAATTCGACATACATTAATCTGGGAAAGCTAATACCTCTAACTGACGATAATTTATTTAACATTTCTATTGTCCTCATCAAAGGTCGTCACCAATTGTTCATGACAAAAGTGAAAAAATATTATTTCCAACTTATGAAAACTATTGAGAATTAAAATGTCTAACTCCTATTTGTTGCAATTGAGGTGGAAAATTTTTATTTTGCATAGCAGTGTATAAAAAATCGTATATCCTTTATGAAAATTAAATATTTCTGTAATATTAACCTCAACGCAATAGAAAGATTGAAAAATATTGCAAAAAATTTTTCCGTAACGGAATAGTCGCATCAGAATTTCAAAAAATCAAAAGCACGACAATAAGATTAGATATAGAGTGATCATATTTTTTAATAAATCACCAGTCTCCTTTTAATATCTGCTAATTAATAAACGATAAATGACAGTGACGTGTTCTATCCACATGATAGACGATGTTGCATACGTATATTTGTAATTTGAAACACCAATTCGTCATACAAAAACTAATAAACATTCTGCCTAACTAAATTTTAATTCAGAAATTGATCGCTTCAGTGCAAGCTCCTTAATTTTCATGTAACGGGATCTAATATAATTTGTTCAGCTACTGTATGCACAAAGTATTTTTATCTGCAACATCGGGAACGTGAGACAACATGCCACGAAATCCTAGAAGATGCGATTAAACGCAAACTATTCGTATAATTCAGGCTCGAAGTATTCGAGCAAGAGGCCTGACAAAGATGCATAGGTTTGTCCTTCGTGACAGTACCACTGTCCGAAGTCGAATTTCACGTGGATCAATTGCATGGATGTATGTACGATGTTCCGATGTCCGGGTAAATGCCAGAGACTAATGGAAGGTCTCCTTATTAGCTAGTATTACATTCGACTATTGGCAAGTTTTCAATCCGGTGAATCACTACTTCAAAGATATGCCTTAATGTTTTTCCTGCTCGGTGCTATTCCGCCAGATTGGACGCAGCAAATGTCTGCGAAGAACACCTCTTTTCTAGCCATCATTGTTACACACTTGCAATTGCAACTTTTCTATATAAAAATAATTCTTTCCTGTATTATTCTTTTCACTACTATACAAATTATATATCTCCTTTTTCATTAATAGAGAAGAGTAGATCAGTGCTTAGGTCTGATCTAATTTATAAGTCATAGTTAATACCAATAACAACAATGTTTCTTCTTTCCAAGATAATTGCACCAACCTCGAAGCATAATTCTTAATTATTTAATATTATAATATGCAAGTATTTTTCTTTCTCAAGATGCATGGTGGGTGAACATAGACAGAACGTATGTAATATTAGGTTAATTCCTCTAATTTCCTCTTTATATTTATTGTGTGCCAACATATACTAGAAGAAATTTCTCCTAATTTCGTAGGAGAAAATTTATATTTATCTTCTGTCCAAATTTAATTTAAACTTTAAATATTGATCACAGAAGAATAAAATTTAATATTCATTTAATTTCTAAGATTTCTAAGATTTCGTGGCAAGTAAAAGAATAACATATCTTTTTCTTTCTTCAATCATTTTAGTAGTACTATATTGATACTCTTCAATTCCTTTAATATCTTCGTTGTTTCAACTTGTAGCTACACGATTTTGCAATAAATATATAAAATCTAGAGTCTAGTTGTGATAAATTTTGTCTTTCTATTTTGTGAAACGTGTCAATACATAGATATTAATAGAAAATGCATTAGTCGACAAGAAATAATGCAATGATGCAACGATCAGAGACTGCTATTTATACAGGATGTCCCAAAATTTCTTCAACTCCCTAAAATGGGCGGTCGCGAGGTCATTCGAAGCGACATTTTCCTATTCCAAAATGTTCGCCGCGGCTTTGTTTAACAGTTATTAACGAAAAACACGGACCAATAAGAGCGCGACCTAAACTCGTGTTGGCAAAGTTGGTCCGACGCGCCAGCAGAGCCGAAATACGACGAAAGCCGTCCCGACTCATTGTGTTATTCATGTGTATTGAAAGAATACTGTAACCCTGTATACCTGTGTCAGGACGACTGAAACGTCACGACGCGACGTCTGTAACAACACGAAGGACCTCGCGTATCGGACCGCGCATCCCAAATAGACGTAAGGCGTCCCGACCTATCGCGGTATATCGAATAATACTGTACTGTTTACACTAGTGTTTTTATGACTGATACGTCACGTTGTATCGATCGACACAGACGGTTTGCGCGTATCTGCAATGACGAAAGTCCTCGTATCCAGGACTTACAGACCCAGACGACTGCTGGGGCGCCGGACCATCTTCGCCAATACGCGTCTAGGTCGCGCTCTGATTGGTCCGTGTTTTTCCTTAATAACTCCTAAACAAAGCCCCAGCGGACATTTTGGAAAAGGAAAATGTCGCTTCACATGACCTCAGGAACCGCCCATTTCGGGAAGTTGAAGGAATTTTGGGACACCCTGTATACGCCGGTGAATCATTGAATCCGAAAAAAATGGATGAATCAAAACGCGCGAGAATGCGAATGCGATCAGAAGCGTGTCCAAGTGCCATACTACATTGCAGTAATATTACATTACGTCACAGTAATATCATTTCGGAATATCCACTGCCACGGCTAACCGCTATTAAGAGAATTACAGGCAACTCACAGCTCAAATTTAAGGGGAATCGTTCGAACCGGATTGAAATGAATGTGCATTTTACAGAAGAAAATTTGAGGAACTCGAATCGCGTATAAGTACGCATGCACGTATTTTTGGCATGACATTGTCTCGCGTAGGATACAAATAGAGAATGACAAATCGTTGTGGAGACAATTTAACCGTGGTATTTCGGGAAATTTCACCTGTTCACACGTGATAAGATTAGTAACGCTGCTTGAATTGTTTAGAATATTTAATGTCAACATGGTGACTAATACTTCGATGTTTATGTACAATTGGGAGGCGCTTTATGCATTAGTTGTGTTGGACGTCATTATTAGAATTATTGTCGCCAGATTAAGACTTGCGTCCCCACTTTACCTTCCCCTTCCCCTGGTCATGTGACGCGTTTGGCAGAGAGGGGATAACTTTTTCCCCTCAATTCATGCTCGCTCCCCTCGTTTTCTCTAAGTTACAGGTATACAACAATATTTTTAAATTCTTTAAATATTTTTAGTGCTTCCCAGTTGATCCACTCATTTTTTGTTATAAATACATCAATTCCACCGTCTAATTATTAGAAAGTGCGTTTGATTTTATAATAAATTATAATACAGCAGTTTAATGGTTTACCATATAACAGGAAGCAGGTTTTATAAAACTCAATGGCATTCTATATGTATATTCTTTCCCACACTGCTTAAGAATATGCATGACGCAAAGAGAATTGCGTGTTATAAATCGATACTTCAATAATCAGATAATGTGCCTTAATTATTCTATCAATATTAGTTTATTAATATGTCGCATCATTTAAACTGCATACTGTTTAGACTAGTAGCGTACTGAAATTGTCGCCTACTTGGTAATGAAAGATTAATAATTACGAATGATAAAAAGATTAAAAATAGGGAGTGGGAGAACGTATTATACTCTGGCCTCTGACGTATCCAATATACACTCGATATTTCGGACTTAACCACAGACCTTTAACGGATTTCCTTCTTTATATCCACATGTTGCACTCGGCTGACATTTAAGGCTGTGTTATAAATAATTACGATCCAGTTATTGTAGGGCGTGTACATGTTCTCATTCATTTTTGCCATAAATGTGTAAAAATCCGCAGTGTAATTATTACATTCAAAATAAAATCTAAAACCTTTTCTCTCTTTTAATAATTTCAATAAGTCGAGAATAATATAATATCATTCTATTACAGTTTTATACTAAGCCAATTCACTTTTGTCACAAATGTATAAAATCCGTAGTCTAATAATAATATTTGAAATGTAATATGCCACGTTGAAAGTGTCCTGAGAGAATAGGGGATGTTCTAAAATATCCGAACTATCCACATTTTGGTAAAATAAAGTGGTAACGCACTTCTTGCAGTTTTAATGTGTACAGTGGATTTTTACGTGCATGGGCAAACCGACGAATGACAAATCGCTCGAACCAACATGTATGGGCTGCTTAAGGTTGGGTCGACGAGAGTCGGTGCATGAATTTGCTCTTTTACGTCCCCACCCTTCACCTGTAGACTGTTTTCCCCTCTTTGCCTCATCCTTCGAAGGTGATGCTTGCCGATCAGTCATTACGCGCCGGCCATTCGAAGTAGGGTTATATTTGTACGTCAAGAACTTTGCCGTCATTGTCGTTGACCGTAAAATGTACACAATGCTTGCACAAAAATCATAAATTGTAAAAAATTATAAATATGTGAGTGAACGTCATTCGCAATTGTTGTCAAAAATTCCATTTTCTAATTTTTTCTAATTCCTCAAATCCTTTGCCAGTTTATCAACAACCCCTTACACTTAGATTTTAAGTTTTATCAATTAAAATGAATATAATAATTGGAACTGCGAGAGAAAAATCGGTAAATATAGTAATATTGTTCAATTTACAGTTCAGAGTTACAAACGTTCCATTTAGATTCTAACTCTTAGCATCAAGTTATTTTTATCTTACTTACTAGTTAGTTTAGTCAGAAATTGTTAAATTGTTATTCAGTTTGTTTGCAACAAATCATATACATATAGTCGACTCGGAGAAATTTGAAGCAAAAGTGAAACATCATTTGAAGCAACGTGTTCTTCTTGAACTGTCACCCCGTGAAATCAAAGATGGAGTACTCAATCTAAAGGAATTACTATGACCTTGAAATACCCTTGATGCTTCAACTGCAGAGTAATCATTTTCCCGACAAGACTTCTCCGTTTGGACAGCGTGTTCCACACGTAACAGATTTGTTCGTGCCCTCGGAAATTTTCGAACACAATCGCATCAGTGAGTCGATGCGAATTATCCTGTATGTTCGAAGCGATCGAACGGCTAAATAATTCATATTATGTTAAGTCGAAAGCTATAAGTTAACAATGCATTTCCTACTGATCGGCTAAGTGGCAGAGTAGTATTTGCATATCAATTTAGAAACACATAAATAAATTCCGATATTTGCATTGTGAATATTAATCGAATATTTGAATACACCGTAAAATTAAAAAAAAATACTAAATTATAATCGAAAATATAAACATTTGAGTCGTGATAACTTCGTGTAAAAAAATGTTAAAATATTTAGCCTAATATTAAAGGGTGACTTCTTTACTTTCAAGCTCCAGAATTCAATTTTTTTAAAAACCCTTTTTTATTATCAAACCGAGGGAAAAAAGTTGTTTGGCTTCATTTGAAAATTTACGAAGAACGACTGTAACAAATTTTTTTACACGTCCGTTTCGGTGTGATTTTAGGAAATCTCCTCTTTAGAAATTTATAGTACTCTAACAATGAAATTACAAATTACAAATGAAAACTGTCGACACGAGAATAACGTGTTATAAACCAACGAAGACATAATACCTTTTCCTAAACACACTTGACACACATCTTAGACACATACATTCTTCACACATTGAACACGCATATTAGATACACATTAGACCCACACACACACGACACAAACCCCAATCAAATACGAAATACAAGTCTGACCGTGGGCTATCTAGAATCATTCTCATACCTGCGACACACTTTTCATTTAAAGTACAATAAAATCGTGAAAAAAAATCAATTTTTGAGAGATCATTGTAAAGGGCAGACTTCCCGTTATGAGGTCACGTTGAAATTCAAGTGAAAAAAAATTGTTTAAACCTTATACAGTCGTTTGAATTTGTAAAATCTCAGAAAAGAAGCAAAGTTGGCTTCTCACTCCGTTCTATGACAATAAATAATCTTTGAAAAATCTGGCTTTGAGGGCGTGAAAGTAGAGAATTTATCCTTTAAAGTGAGCACGGGTGGAATATTTTACGATATTTTTACGGGAAGTTACCGGAGTTCAAAGATCAGCAATTTTTCGCTTATAATCAGGGATGGGAAAAGTTATGGACTATCAAATTTTTTACAGTTTCTGTGTAAGAGACGCGGGGTTGTAGAACATTTTTAAAAAATTCCGTTGGGAATGGATAAAAAAAATTCTATCACGTATTTAAGATTTTTTTTTTAAGTTACAGGAATTCAAAGAATTTTTCGCTTATAATTCGCTGTTCCTTTAATTTTGTGGAGCAGTGTGGTTTCGCGTGGAATCGAAATTAGTGAACGCACAATTATTGTACCGCGGAGCTGAATCTACAAAATACGAGCTCAAATAACGCAGAGTTCGAATGGTGTGAGGTGTAACACCTTCGGTTGGATCCTCGCTATCTGTTAACGCAGCCGACGGTCGTACATATAGCTTGCGTCGAAACATTCTTTCGGTGTGAATAATTCGTCGAAACATTTATCGCTAAGTGTGAATAACACCGCATTGGAAAATATTTGGACGAGGGCTCAGAGAGGATTAACCTGACTATCACATGTGGATTATAAAAATCTACACTCAGTTATTAATTCTACAAATGCATATTTTTATTATAACTCGTTAATAAATATTTTCTCATTTTTTTCTTACATTTCGTGTTATTTTTATCTATAAACTGGTTCATTAAAATGTCAGTGGGACAACTATAGTATCATTAACAATATATTTTGGAGCAATTTTTATTCCGGTATCTCCTCACTAAAAAATGTTAAAAACATAGAGCATGCAATCAGAAATTTTTAATTTTTCGCTGTCATAATTTGTAATTTTTCATTAAAGATTGCCATGAAAATAAGATTCGGAAATGGTATCTAGAATTTTAATTCTGAAAATTAATCTACATCCTGATAATTCGCAGAAAAACCACGAAAACCTCAAGCATATCATTACTATGTGTGATTATCATATCCTGGTTCTAACGTAGTATGCATTTGTAGTAGCTAAAATGTTTTCACGTCGTTTTAATTCCGATTAAAAGACATTTTATTCGTCATAAACTTAATTTAATTTCAATTAAGTAGTTGAAACCTAATAAATTTACTGTAAACCAATTGTAAGTTAGACACTAAGGCATATTGTAATGTAATCGTGTGTTATATGATTTAAATTGTATATGCTGTATAAGCCTTATATGGTTTAAAGCAATAAATAAATAAGAATAATAGTTCACGATCGATTTTGCTTTGTATTTTATTTACCTAACAAATTGGAACTTGAAGAGAATGAATGATTTTAAGAATACAGTTTTGAAACATATTTATGAATGGAACAAAATAATTGGTCAATTTTTAAGATCTGAATCAATAAAGCACATAGTATACTCTTTCAAATTGTAAAATGAAACATATGTAGAAATAGAAAGGAAGACGAAAAATGACTACAGACAAAGCACTTTTAGTGTGTAATCCTCTATGTGAGTAATCCTCTATTTACGAGTGAAAAGAAAATGAACTTATGGTTATGCAGTCGCATATTTGCATAAATGTTTCAAAACAGACACTACCTGTCGCTGAGACATAATGTTCCAGAATGATTTAACCAACAAGGTAACATTAATAAAGAGTTATCAATCTTTATTTCAGCGTTAAAATGATAATTGACGTTATTAGATACGTTTTAAATGAGCCAATTAGTATGAACTATATCTATGTTTTATGAAATTCGTCTGAATTATTGTTTTCAAGGATATAGACAATTATACTTCGATACTTACGTAAGCACCCAAAAAAAATATGATTTAAGACATATAAAACATATATCATATTTATAACCACGAACACATATGCACATATGCATGTAAGCCTAACAAGGTTAAAGACAAAAAATCACTTAAACGAGAGTTAAAAATATCTTAAATAATAATTACTTATCTCCATGTAAGAATATTCGTTTGTATCTACCAAATGTTATTACATACAGCAGTTATTTCATAAATACAGTCCCATTGAAAAGTGCAAGTCAAATACAATATTCACTGTACACGAAATGCAATACAATTCCCTTTGACAATTCACGTATCATTTTTACTTCGCCTGTGTCAATTAAAAATATCTGAATTCGAGAAGTTTGATTAATATGCTGTCTCCAAAATGTCCGCTTTCCGCCGACGAACCATGCCAAACTTTTGACCCGTAATGTATCTACTTGCAAAACCGTCAATGACGTTTCAACACCCATATATAGATGACGCAGCTCACGGTAAAATGAATGTGTCATCCGTATACGGTCATATGATGGCCAACGTGTTAATACAGTGCCGTAAGAAAAAATTAAAAGAAATTCGATTGCGTGTCCCGTAAACCTATTTCACGTTCCCACCATGATCGATTCGATGTGGACACTATTCATGGCCAATCAGAATTTCCTTGTATCTAATTCCATATTTGTTCTAAAATTATTTTTGAATTTTATTTTATGTTTTACAAATCTGCCATTGATCTTAGTTATGCTGGGACGTGTTACAACATTTTCTGCAGGAAACCTAGAATTTATTTTTTCTAGAAAGTGCACGTCCAAAATGAGAACACCTGAGGAAAGGTCAAGCTAAACGTTTTCGACGTGTACAAATGCCTACAGGCAATCGGCACGTACGGCAACGCACGCTTTCCTAATCGTCCGGCTGGTTCTGTCAAAGTTTCGAATAACTATGCTTGTTTAAAAACAAGTAATCTTCTTCTTAACAAATATCTTTTACGTTTCAAGTAGTTCTGCATTTTTACGAATATATTCAACACGTTTTCTCTGATATTATGGAAAAACCATTTCGTTGCTATTGTGACCAACTTCATAAATCATTACTACGTCTCAAGCTGTCTATTTTGCGTCGTTTTAAGTAGCTAGGAAACTACTCTAAAGCTCTGTTTAGATTATAAACTCATGAAACGCGGTGCAGTAGATAAGCCTCCGAAGTAAGACATCCACTTTCTGTCTGCATTCAGCTGAAAGAGCACACTCGAGAGGGGCCAGTCAGATTTAATTAAACTGTGCCGATTTCGTGATGATCACTGGCAGACAAATATTTCTTTATAATCTGGAAACGAGATTTTCCAGTTTGCTAACTTGTGTTTTTAAGTTGCGTCGAGAAATATTGAACACAGCTCTAAACAAAACCCTTCACATTTATTGAAACAAAACTGTGTAGACAAACTATAAATATATTCATGATACATTTATTAAAAAGCAATTATTCTATAATATATTTTGAAGCAGATTCTAATTTCTTATAAATTTTGTTTTTATTTTTGTTTGCTCAGAAAAATACAATTCTTCGAAAATGTAGTATCATTTATTTAACAAATAGCGAAGTTAGACGCCTCACTAAATATGAATTGTTTACATATGTTTTTCAATAACAGTAATTTTTTCAATATTTTCTGTTGGGTTGATTCGAATAAAAGAAATGTCAATAATTATACAGGTATAACTCTGTATGGAAAGGAAAATAATATAATAATAATATTATACGCGGTACGGTATTTTCTATAATCATTTTTATTTCATGTTTAGTACATATTTTATATTATTGATTTTATATAAAGTATGAAAGCGAATTAGTTTTATTGCATGACCTCGACTATATGCAAAAATACAAAATCTATAAAACATGAAACCATGAACTACGTGGTATTTTAATCTTGCACAGGCTGTAGATATCGTAAGAAAACTTTTGACCGATCGAGTACGATATATGCACATCATACGTATGCAGGCTATTATTAACTTTGAATATTTCTTGAAAAAGAAAAAAAAGTAACTGACTAAAAATTATGAATATATTAGATAGTCTAACTTCAAGGACAATTACATTCAGTAAACATTTCATGAAGAAAATAATAATATAATTTCAAAAGAGCATGTAGAAACTTTCGATGCGACGTAATAAAATTAATTGGAAATTTTCAAAAATAACAAATTAATCGGAGAGATACTGTAAATGATAAACGCGAGAAGAATCGCACAATTTTAAGTCTTCTTTCGGGCTCTCTCTAAGCGTGTATTCTCATGACGTAACCGGTTAGCCATCAATGACGTCACCGTCTAAACTCGTCGCGGAATACGGTCGAGGAAAACGTCATGGACAGTCAGGTTGGGAAGAGACGCTACTGTCATTTGAACACGTGTCGGCAGTGAATTCAATGTACTAGAAGTCTGTGTGCATTAGATAAAACAGAAGTATCGGAAACAACCTGCAATCTATTTCGTAGATATCAAAAGTTCCTCAACCTTTCTCGAGGAGAATGAATGTATTGTGTCTGGATACTATTCATTTCTATTTTGAAGTAGGACACTCGGTACTAGAATACCTGCAGTATTTAAAATACTAAATTAATTAATTATTTAAAGTAATTCTTCTTTTATCATTCGACCTTTTTACTGGTCTTTACTATTTTTTGGAGTAAAACCACTTACTTCTTTTAACATTTCTTTGTTTTCGATTTTTCTTTACCATTTTTTGCTATTTTCAATGGTTAATACATTTTATTCAGAATTCTGCGAAAATGTTGTATTTTAAGACAGTCGATTTTTTATGATAAAAGAATGCAATTTTTTAAGTAACCGCGTGAATAAAATGACGTAATATATTTTCTAATTTCCTTGATTAAGAAATTGGGTTATCGAGTGTAATTACATTAGAATGATTCACTCGTTAGATCCTTGAAACCGTACTTGGAAAAAATTTATTTTTAGTCTCTCTACATACTCCTACATTCGAGAACTATTTTCTGGGCAAGCAACGGATTCAAATACTACTTAAATGTCCTAAAATGTATGTACTGATTTCTTAAAGAAACATAATTTCATACAGAACATTGTTGAATTCATTTTATTTGTTAACCGATCAAAGGTGATTGAACCCTTCGCTCGTGTGCAGGATAGTGTGATGTAGGAAACAATAGAAAGTGTCTTAAATCGTTCGATATAAACAACTCTCTTCCCTACAACGTGAAGTTGTTGCTAGCCTACAGCTTCCCGGGCATCCCGGGCGGGCGTCATTGATCCGTGCTCCTCTTATAATTGTCTACAATCAGTAGTATTGGTTTTTCGATTCCGTAGCCCACTGAACCATTTCGCCGTTATTTTTATCGGTTTTTTATCTGGTTTTCATTCAAACTTTTCGCGGAGCAAATAGCCGAGGAACTTAACCTCTTTCGCTAGTTAATTACTGAAGAATTTATCGCTTCACTCTCTGAACAACAGCCGACTTTTAATCACCATTATATAAAAATAATTGCCGCTCTTATTCAATAAGTATCGAGCATCAAATGTTGTTGAAACGGTTAAACATATTTCTAAAGCAGTCAAACAAAAAATATTTAAACGAAACGAATTTTTAACTCTTTTATTACAAATTTTCAATTCGTTTATATTTTTTAATGCAGTGTCGTATAAACGGAGAAATATAAATAACTAATGAAATAGAATTTTGATATCGTTGAAAAATATTTATCCTAGGTTTGCATAAAAATTGATCATCTCCCGAAATATGATATTATATTAATATTAAATATTATATTAATTGGAATTCCAGAGATCGTTAATGATCGGTTTATACTTTCATAAAAATTATTATTTAAATTTCTATTAGCATGTGATTCATTCCCTGTCTTACAGTTGTCTGATTCATAATTGTGGGAAGCTCTGAGGTGGCAAACGAGCATCACCAAGTAAAAATAATGATAATCACATTAGCAGACGGTGTCGGTGATTTTTGAAACTGTAAAATTTCGAAAACAGTGAAATAGACTTGGCTTTTCCTTCAAATAGGAATTCAGGTCAACAGCCGCCCTTTCCTCTTTTACTTTACTTTGCGTCTAATTATGTGGAAAAAATGTAGTCTTTTCGCGATGTATGTATTCATTTGCGTGAAGATGAAAATGATTCGAGTTAAAGAGTCTGCGTTAATGATCAATCGTATGTTACAGGTAATGATCCACAATAATCGAAATACTAACTGAATTCACAATTACAAATAAATTCTTCGAAGTCATTAAATTCTATTAATATTTTCAATATTAAATAAACTTTATTCAGAATAAGTTGAATCAGAAATCAAATTATTATTTAACTTTCTATATTTTAAACAACTGTCAGAAGTTATCCATTGCGTTACAAATTATTTTCAAATAAGTGGATTCTTTTATTGTTTTAATATTTGGTTTTCGTATTGTAAATCTCAGAACATCGCGTGGAAGTTAGGATAATACAAATCTCTTATGCTACATTTTTATAACACTCGTACACCTATGTCAGCTTATCAATGTCAAGATTATCATGCCGTATTGTCTTGCATCGGCTTATTGACACTACACAGCGGTAAACTATAGCTGACTTGCATGTTGTGTACATACTAATAATCAGCTGATTGCATGCCCTGTTAATTTTAGGATAACTCAAATTTCATACGTTAAAGAAAAATTTACGCAACTATTACTTTTTATTACTGTTCGTTAATATTTAATTATTTTATTTCTCATTTTTATATAGATTTTTTGTATATGCATATATTATATTATATTATATTACATTCTATCTATAATCTACAACACTTTGTCTTTAAATTAAATTAAATTGAATTAAATAGTTTGCAAACCACAATTCTGGAACAGTCAAAATTCTAATCACAATTACTTAAAGAAAGTATACATACAACTGGCAACCAATATTTTTTATTTTTTCAAATTTGTTAAGATCTGTCAAGCCAAAATTGCGAGGAAACCAAAATTATAGTAATTAATGCTCCAGCAAACATCTATTCTAATACAACTTTTTAAATGTAATTAAAGACGTTCCGTGTCGGACAGAATTATTTTGCGCTAATGATAACGATATTTTGACGGTAATTTTCACAAATGATGTCACTCACAATCTCAATTTTTGATAAGCTTTCAAGGCATTTTCGTTTCTCGACATACATTTCACATTATTATATGTATTAACCCGCAGAAATCTATATCTCACTCCGCATAAATTATTAATTTTGATATCGCCGGCATTATTAGATTGTAGCAAATCGAAATGAAGACAAGACGATATATGTATTTGTATCGTTTATCTACACGATTTTTAATGGTTGAACATATTTAATTATTGTTTGTTTAAACGATTTTATTACTTCCTTAATTATACAAGCATATAAAATGATTTCTTATTTTGGAGTTAAATTGAAGATCGGAAATCATTTTTTCGAATTTATAATCATACTAATTATAGTAGTTTTGGTAAATTTGTTTTTAAAGAAATTATCTTGTTTATTTAGATCTTTCGTTAAAAAAATGTGATGCCAAAATCCAGAATTAATCATTTTTACTGTTATTGTTAATGTATATATTATTCTGTATTCTCAGTATAATAATACTGTCGTTTCTTACAAGCAAGTTTATCATTTGTTTTTCTCATTTATTACAAGCAAGTTGCAATGTTGTTCCAATAAAACCTGCTAACTGTGTCACACTTTATTAGCTGTGATTATTGCTCGCGACCATAACTTTGGCCGTATCCATCAGCGGAATTTGTTCTTGACATGACCGTAAATATTATTTCGCTCGAACTTTTTACTGTACCAATTGATGTTACAGTCAAGAAGCATATTCCTTCTCATATAGTATGAAATCTAAATTTAATAACTGTCTCTTAATAATTTTTCACAAGAATTGACCAGAATTTAAACTAATAAAATGATTTATATTAATCGTCATTCACATTTAAAATTCGATTCCTCTATACAATGAAAAATAATTAATTATATACTAGTGGTACCTACTAACTGTCACTAAAATCTTTAACATTCTGATCATGAGATAAAATTAATCTTCATCGCATTTTTAATACACCGAATAAATCACAATTCGACAATAGTTTCAGGAATAATTGCACCTAACAATCAACCTTCAACATTTACATTTAAAATTGGACTGAAACCACGAACTAAATAACATTCTCTCGACTCTCATTGCAATCCTACTTCGATAGACTCTTAAAAATCCTAATCATGAAAGAAAACTAATCCCAACTACATTTTTCGTGTCACAAAAAAGTCACGATTAAAACAACAACATCCGAAACGATTGCCTACAGTGTCAAAATCCCAACGAAAAACCACGAACAAAAAATCACAATTCCTAAAAACGTCATTGCACAAAGCCACAGAAAAAAAAAAAAATAAATTCGATAACAGACGAGTGTTAAACACAAGATACCGGAGGTGTCTTTAGCAAGCAAGATCCCTCGTTTTCGAAATGAAAATAGTGAGATAAAAAGGTGTCGGTAAAGGCGGTCTCGTGACTTACCGATGTTGACGATCCGTATCCCCTGGTCCTCCAAAAATTTCAACGCGACTGACACATTCTCGAGCTTCTGCGACCTGAAGGTGGGCTTCTGATTATGTCTCGGTAGCCTCTTCTGCGCGAGCACCTCGATCAGGCTTATCAATACGAGGCCGTCAGACAGGTCGCACTCGAGATCGTCGATCCGTTTGTTTATAACTTTCAGTTTCTCGTTGGCCCATCTTGTGAACGTGTTCCGTTGGATTAACTTCCACGGTGCATCCTCGAGCAGGTCCTGATCCAGCATCTCTAGGTCCTCTTCCTCGGCGTTCTCACACTCAACTGACTTATCGTTCTCGCACATTTTATCGGCCGCTTCGCTCCTATGGGGACGACATTGGTGATGGTGAGCAAAGTGGTGGTGGAAATCAACTTTGTGTGCGTTCATATGTGGCTGCTCTGCGCAGTCACCTCTCCCTCTTCGACAGACTCGTCGTTCTCGTTCTCTCTTTCTCTCTTTACCCCCTTAGATCTCGCTATCCCGCTCTATCCAGTAGCCTTCTCTACTCTAAGTTTTGCTTTCATTCGGTTTCTTGTCGATTTTTATCATGTTATTATGCCCGTTCCTTACGAGCTACACGTTCGTAGAAAAACGCCCGGCACCGCGGCGTTCTCCGGCGAAAAGAATATATTGCACGAATAATGTTTATCAGTGAGATTATTGTATGTGTGTGTCTACTGGAAGCTTAATTATTATGTAGTCGGATTTATCGCGGTAATGTTGATACCGATGTGCATTGTATACGTCATCGTTTGCTTTAATTATGTCAGGAATGATCGAACCGTGAGCACTAAAAATATAACGGTGATTGGACTGGAGAAAATTGTTATCTGGCATTTGTATTTGTGTCGGTGTGATTCAGTATTCTTAGAATGTGTCCACGGTATTTTTCCGATTGTAATTTGTTTTAGCGTAATTAGATGTGAACCGCCGGCAAGAAGTGCTCGATCAAATAAGTCAAATGTTGATTGTCTAGCTGAAAATTTTAGTTTGTAATTTGTTATTTGTAATTTGAAAAATTTGTATTTGTACGATTTACTATGCTTGGAATGTTGCCAAGTTATCTTTTTGATTTTACTGTAATTTTTAATGTACTTCTGCCAAGAACTATTTAATTAAATAAATTAACTGTTTATTAGTAGATTCTTCATTAGCATAATCAAAGTTAGAAATGAACGAATGAAATAATTCCGCAATACTATGCACACAAACAAGAACCGTAGTGTATTGTAAAATTTATTGTACTATTTAACTGCAATAACAATTTCCTTTTCAAGTGAATATTCAGTGAAAGCAATCAATTTTTGAGAAAATGAAACGCACAGAGAGAGAGAGAGAGAGAGAGAGAGAGAAAGAGGGGAGAGGGCACAGCATATCATGAACAAAAACATTTATTTACTTCTTGAAAAATATTGTTCATTACATTACAAATCGAAGCTCATATTTTCCCAAGTCGAAATTCGTCTGGTTTTCCTAACGAAATGCAGGAATGTGAATGCAAAGGAAAATAAAATAATATTATATAAATTTTTGCAACATTTGCAACATCTTGTCTCCATTTTAGCAACGTCCTGAAGTCCCAAGCAAATTTTAATGCGTTTACGCTACATTAACAGAGACTTATAAATCACGGGAGACCGTCCGCAACGCGACTGATAAAAATGTCTTCCATTGTTGGAACCACCGAACACAATACAGCCTGATAAAAGAAATAGAATTGAGGAAACGCGAAAACTGTTCACAGGTTTCTCCGCAATCTGTGGAAACGGTGAGGCGATCTCCTTCGAAGGTTCTCAAGTGGTACGAAATTTGGGGCTCTTATACTGACTGCTGTATATGGTGGTCGCTGCAAGTTGACACAGATAAACGAATATGCATGAAGAAACTTGGTACACTCCATTTACGTACGTTTTTCATTCATGCTTCCGTTCATACACATTTCACTACGTTTTTATTATTATAACGGTGCAATCTACATTGAATTATATGAATCCGTGTAACGCTTTAATGTCGCGTTAAACACTTTAATTCATGCTCCCTTCCATATACATTTTACCATGTTTCTATAATTCGGTGCAATCTATGTTTAATTATAAATGCGTGTAATGCTCGTAATGTTGCGTTAAAATTTTAATTCGTGCTGCTTTTCATGCTCTTTCACTTTGCATGTTGATGCTATTTATTTTTATTTATGAATGGGTGTAATGCCTGTAATATCGCGTTAGAAAATTAAAATTTTTTTGCTTCAGTCACATGGCCATAATTCAATTGTTTACTTCACGAAATCGAAATGGAATTTGCTAGTGAGTACTGATTCATTATACTAACAATTTTAGTAAATAAAAATCCTGGCGGGAAATTGAATTTTATGATGCTATTAAACAAAATGGACAGTAGCACAAATAAAATAAAATATGGATGCTATAAAACGAAAATATAGGATCTCTATTCCTGCTGGGCTCTTTCGAAGGTCGGGCCATTTTGCGCCAAATCGATCACTTTTGTACTTGTCGTCCGGGATTTTATCGTAATTGAAATAGACCATATCGCCGTAGGAAAAGAAAGTGAAGAATTCGAAACATCGTTTCGCTCTTTTCGATATTATTGCAAAAATACGAACTTCCAATAAAGCTCACAGTTTACACAGACTGTTTGTTCAAATAACGAAAAAATTTTGATCTCCACGAATATTAAATTTTCCAGCTCAGACTATTTTTAATAATAACCGTAAACTGCTACTTTTTAAATATTTTTATGAAAATGTAAAGCAATCGCTATAACAAAAAAATATTAGAATCATCCTGGAAATTTGACTTCCTGTTCAAATCTCACTTATCACCGAATAACTCCATATTTGTTTAGAATGATACAACAATACCGAGCGAATTTTGTTGACATTTGCCATTATTTTATACGGCTTAATCGCCAGGACGATTTAATTTAAAATATGGTTTAATTACGGAGGCGCCAAATGCGTGATAATTCAATAAAACTCTCGGTGTATTATATGTTTTACTGTATGAAATTACAGGATTAGTGGTGTTACACGTGATACAAATTATTTCGCAAATATTAAAAGCCTCGATTTTATACGATTCATGGACAAGAAAAAGCGAACAAAAGGAAACAAATAGAAAGACATTAGATGTAATGAGTACGTGTAAAAGTGAGATAATTGGATTCATCCTGAATTACGATGAGCCATTTGTAGCTTTTAGTGCCAAGATATTTTTGGGATAGATGGATATACGTATCCTTTCTCCAAGGTCTAATATTTTACGCAAAAAATAGATTGAATCGTTGAAAATGTGATGTGAACTAGAAAGTACACTTGTCTGCAGATTTGTGCGAAGTTTCCGTTCTATGAATATGGCTTTTTACACGGATTGAAATCGCTTGAATGAAGCCCACTGGCATGCAAAAACAAAAACACAAATACAACAAGAGAATATGTTACAACAATTTTACAGGTTTGCACGAAAAAAAGTAGTACTGAAAATCCCGAAAATTTAATTTAAATTGTATTCGATGTTACTATCAATGTTTTCAATTAAAACAGTGCATTTAGTTAATTGTTTGTCATTCGAAATTAAAGTCGAATCCACAATTTTGTATTGATGTGTGTAACTATCCTTCAAATTAATTGGATATTGGTAATAATAATTTGAAGTTGCTGAAGTAACTTGTGGATCCGTAACAGACTAACACTATATATATTTATTAACAGATTTATTAAAAGATTAACACTATATATGTATAGTTAAATATTACAAGAATATGACACATGTAAACACTGTGGCCGGACGCAGCAAGGTTTGCCATGCGCGACACCTTCTAAGTTAAGATGCGCTCGATCATATCGATCGATAATCGATTCTCTCGTCATACGGACATACCGTGCGGGCCACAAAAATAACACCAAGATTAGAATCAAATTAAGATAAGTATTGTTTATGAAAAATTTAATCCTATTATAAATCGGTCACTGTTAAACATTGATATATAAACTTTGACAAAATGTGAAAGGTTTTATAATAAAATCATCAAAGGGTAAACGTGCAATTAGTTGCCAATGAGTTTCGAAAATCAATTACGATGTAGATAGTCTACATAGTTAAATGACAAAAAATGGCGCTGGTCGCAAGAAATTTCGCACAGAAATTCGCAGAAGATTATAATGAAACCTTTGCTCTGGAGCACACGTTCGATAAGAACACTGATAACGATATTATCTGTTGAACATGAATTACGTTTATATTATCTGCAGATGGTAATAGCGCATACATCAAAGAATATCTACGTTGAACAGGCAGTGATTTCAGAATAAAGAGTGGAGAATTTGTTTATTAACAAAATCTATTTACATGAGAAAATAATCTGAAAAATAGTGGTTAACAACAATTAACAAAAGTTAATCTCATGGTAACCATAGGCATATCAATTTTCTTTTAGATATTTTTGAACCCAACTCTTTGAGAATCAATGTTAATTGTGATATTAGCACAAGTAGCTAATTATTTAAATTGGTTGTTAAACAATTAGAAATTGGGACCCAAATATCGCTATTTAAGAGTTTAATAATAAGGATATCACCGTATTAGTTAATGTACGTGAATAATATTAAGATTAAAATTAATAAAAATTATTTTAAAACTTATTTTTTTAAAGAAGATTATTTTAAAAGATTGCACCGGATTGGTTGCTGTGCTGCAAGTATGTCTCGTAATTTGTAGAAGGGATTTGATTCGGACACCGTAAAACCTGCTGTATAGGGCCACATAGAAATGTAAAAACAAAGGCACTGATAAAGAGAACACTGCAGCCTGACAGTAATACAAAGGGAAACTTTAGTATCATTTCCATTCAATAGATACGGTTGTATTGGTAACATACTGTTGTGTAACGAACCGCATAAACTACTGCATGTGAAACAGATCCCTACACTACTAATGATTTTTAAATATGCATATAATAATGCAATCAGTCTTACAAGTTTGTGAGATCAAGTTATTAATCTATTCATAACTTAGAATAAATCAAACTTTAAATAACTGTTGATGATTTTACATTTATTTACGTGAAAAATATTTCAATGTGAAACAATTTTATTAAACGAAAAAGACATTTGCATACACCTAACATTTTACAGTTTTTCCATTTTATGACAGGAGCTGCACATCGACTCTTATGACTAGACTGCGAATTTATATGCAAAATAAAAATTACCTCTATTCGTCGCAAGATTTGATAATAATTTTATATGTATATTTGAAAACAATATAAAAGTGTTTTTCACTGTTTTGCATTAAAAATAAGTAGGTGCAATTTAAAATAGTAAATAAATTTAAAAAATTTAAGAATATCAATGTATTAATTTCAATCTGAATAATTATATTAAAATTATTACAGAAAGAAAGCTGTTTGGCATCTATCCGTTGTAATCGATGCATAGAATGACTTGTCTTCCGATGACAATCTCTAAAATTGTCTCGAAATGGTCGTAGGCCAGTCTCGTTCATCAGCCAGAAGAGTGGTAAATCTGAATTTCATATACATATTTTGAGGAGGAATTTTACGTCGAATATAGATGAGTCATGTCCAAGTGGCGGCTTCTCGAGCAAGAGAGCTGCCTCCAAGGTTCGGATAGCGATCCACGCCAAAGTGCCAAAACTATAAAAGGGTAGAAACTGTATCGTCGTGTGTTCGCGTTCGCGAGGCTTGCAGAGGAGGTCTAGTAGAGCCGAGGGGTCGCACGCAGCAGCATTCGTGACAATGCCTGACTCATAGATTACCCCACCGCGAGAGACTCTAGTTCTTGAAGAGCGTGGCTTGCTCAGCGCGTTGCTCTTGGCTCTCTGCTCCCCGAACCTGGCTCATACGAGCCGGCTTGCTACACGCCTGATCTAGACCTTCTCTTACACGATTTCGAGTCAGTATAGCATTCCCGTACTTCATTGTCAAAAGTCCACAGTTTTGTCACCGGATACACGTGTCGGGGCTGCGCGCTTTTAGGGGATATTCCGGTGAACGGGTTCGGAGAATCGAAATTATTTTCGCATATATCTAGAGAACAGTATTTGGAATATATGCTCCCAAAATTTTGTAATCGTAGCCGGTGAGTAACGAAATTGCAGATAGATTTGGATGACGCATCTAGCGATGATGAGAACATTATGTTTAAACGCGTTTTTCGAAACGATTGCCTCGATATATTAAAAAATATTGTGCTAATTGAACTCAAATCTTGCACATATCTTCAGCACAATAGCTTACGTCGGTACCATGGTAAAATATATTTTTTTACAATTTTTACAACCTTTTTTTTACCTTTCAAAGACAAGAAAAGGTCGGAGGAATTAAACTTTTAAATTCAATGCACCGCCATTTTTTTATTTTACTATTATATCAATTTACTAATACATATATACATATATTATAATGGATCTAACAAGAGAGTTATGTGAAACGTAAACACCCCCTCCATAGTTGCCACAAGTTACAGGACACCCCGTATATTCACGCATAACAGTGATGTAATAGAGTATATGTAAGCTTTTTGAAATAAGACTGCAGATCATCTTGTAAATCGAAAATTGATAGAATATATGATATTGTTAGACTACAACCAGACATAAAATGATGATTGTTAAAGACCCACATCTGTGTATGATATTAATCAAGAACTGTCTCCAAGCTAATTGCCACCAAAATTTTTCATTGAACAATTAAAACAATTTAAAGTGAACCAATTATTGGTAAAAAATACACGATTAAAGAACGTTTATTAAAATGAATTTATGCACGTGAAAACTTAACAAAAATTGAGTATAACCCATTGTAGTAACAATAAAATTGTGTGATAGTTAAGAACAATATAACGAGAATATTTATTTAAAAAAATTATACAGTTTTGTTATAAGATGCTACTAAAAAAAATATGAAAGGAAGAGAGACATAGTGTGTTTATAGTTGCAAACTATTATAAAACATTGTGATAGTGAAACAGCATCTAACTTTGTTTTAAGAAATGAATCACTTCATCAGCATTATCACAACAAAACGTGTGTTTTGTTCATAGCAACTGTTTCGTCAAAATAAAATCTCGTAAAAATAAGTGAAACGCAAATTATAAAAAAGAGCAAGGAATTAAATTGTTTTGCTCCGAAGAAGATAACTACCTTTTTCACAAAACGAAATAAAAACTTGCAGTAACGTTGAACGTTGCACAACGTATTTCCCTTCTTGTACAGTCAGTATAGCGGTACACTTCTCGCACTGTTCCACGGAGCACCGTAACACAAAAAGCAAAGTGTTAAACACGGGGGTTGAACGATAGTAGAAAGAGAAACAAGTTTCCCAACTATTCAATGCAGTTTACAAAGGTTTACTGACGTTTACCGCCGCCGAATTTGGAAGAGAGGGAAAAGCGTACCGAACGAACTCCGAGAATAGTTCACTATCCCCTCGTCTTCAACAGCCTCCCACTCTACGGACTCGAACTATATATAATACATACTGTATGTACACGCCGAGTTTTGTCTGTTCCTCTCCTTATTCTTTTATTCGGCGTCAACTCTACGATTTATAGTCAAGATTTATAATCTTTGCATCCGCGTCACTTTTTTTTTTTCTTTTCCTCTTGCGCAACTCGCGTAATTTAAGAGTGCCTAGATATAGATTGCAACCATAACGCAGAACTTCATGCATGCCCGTCGACTTTAAAGTACTTTGATATTATTCCCGAGCAATTCCCAATCAATTAACGTGGACAACTAATGCGACTCTAGAGTAATTATAATTAACTCCGTGCCGTGTAGTCGGGGTGCATAGTTCTCATTTCATAGCCGTTGCCAAAAGACGTTGGTGAAAGTCGAAATAATCGTTTTATCATTAATTGTTAGTACACATTAAACATTTCAATAAATGGACGCTCTTCGAGAATCATCAATTTATTGTCAGATTATTTTGTTTCATTACTCTT
Source organism: Lasioglossum lativentre (assembly GCA_916610255.1). Classification (NCBI taxonomy): domain Eukaryota; kingdom Metazoa; phylum Arthropoda; class Insecta; order Hymenoptera; family Halictidae; genus Lasioglossum; species Lasioglossum lativentre. Next base: position 8,201,196 of record OU744355.1, on the reverse strand, counting down.
ATTGTTCAAGATTTTTTTATTGCATTCTTCGAGTACCTACTGTTATACTGTACACTTCGTCATTAAATTGTAAACTTTATTATAGTGTAACTACTATTGTAAACTTCGTTATATTGTATCTACTATTCTAGACTTGATTATCCTGGGAGTCACCGATCCGGTGGTGACAAGCTGAAAGGAGGTGATTCTACATGTAAAAATAAGTCGAAAACATGCAATAACATTTTTTCGTTTGACGTCTCGTTTTCGAGAAAATCGAGTTTGGAAATGCAGCGAATACGCGTGCTATTAAATAGAAATCGTCTGACGCGGCTGATCATAGCCAACCAATTCTACTTCCTGCATATACTATAGCACACGAACGCGACGGATATTTAAACTCGATTTTCTCGAAAATAAGGCCACTGACGAAAAAATGTTATTAGGTGTTTTCGACTTATTTTTACATGTAAATTCACCCATCCGCTCACACCCTGTACTGTACACTTCTAATAATTTATTGTGACTCAATTTAAAATTGAATTTCGTGACAAAATAGCTACAATTTTTAAATATTCTGCATCGATTGTGAGAAGCAGTAGTTAAATAAAAATTCATTTCACCGTTTAATAGTCTTTTCTTTAATATTCTTAGATTTTTTATATTTTCCGCTGTTTTATATTTCACCCAGTTAATTTCTTCATAGATGCATAAAAATCCTAGTAATAATAAATGCGTGTATACTTAAAATAATAACTCATTCGAAGTACCTCCTCGTTCCATTTCAGTTTCATCGACCATTTTTCGTGGGTGCTCGACCTGAAAGAATGTCACCAAGGATGGAATAAGTCTGGCCAGCCTGTAACGGAGTCCTCAATGACAATGGCATTTATTTCAACTGTTTCCAACATAAATACGTGAATCTTGTTTTACCGAGTAGATAGAAAAAAGGAATTCGAACCGAAGCGCACTTGCCCGCGGGGGAGAAATCTTCACCTGACAATACTGTTAGAAATCAAGCGAAACTAAAAAAAAAAATAAAATAAAACAATATACCTCTATGTACATGTACATTTAACGCAGTGCATTTATCAGCATTTACATTCGCCGCAATATTCTTCTGTGTCCTCCGTTTTAGCATATTTCAGCGAGACCTCAGAAACTCGTGTACACTTTCTATTACAAGCATCAAACCGAGACTCGGTTTACAATACACGCATACACATGCATGCACGCACGCACGCACGCACGCACGCCACTTACCCATACAAAAGTCGCGTAGGAAAATATAAACGAAATTCAACTGTATCTCTCTTTGTTTTATCTTCGAAATCTTGCGTTATTTTTTCTTGTGTTCTTTTCTTTATTTCTTTCATCTTCGTTATTTTTTTTTTGTTCTCAGACTTTTGGGTTCGAAACAGTCGCGCTTTGAAGATCTCCTTAAAGTTTTCTATAGCATCTCGCGCAATTTACGATTTTTTCCGCCTCTCTCGTTTACCATCGTATATGTATATATATATATATTTTTCACTTATATATATCTATATATAGATATTCTTTTTTTGACATTTCATGTGCTGCTTTTATTCGTTTTTTTTTTTGTTTGTTTGTTTGTTTGTTTAGCTTACTATAACTTACTCGCGTCGTCGCTCCGTAATCTCGCGTTCACGGTCATCTCTACTGTATTTGTTAGATCGACTATCCGCGATTCATTTAATTCTCCGTTAATAAAATATAGAACAATTTCGATTTTCTCTAGAATAAAATATTCCTCTTTTTCATCTTTGTCTTCTGCGTTTTGTGTTCTCTCGCACACCCCGTTAAGTGTTATCCACGCATACCTTACCACGTAGAACTATACATATACAGGTCCGCGTTGTTTCGTTTTCTAAACGCTAAACTATCGCAGTCCACCACGTCGTCGTCGTCGCCGTCGTCGTCGTACGCGCGAATCAATTCGCGGACGAACAATTAGATACAAATGGCAATAAACCGAGTACGCAACCTGACGAAAAGGGGCCCCGTGGGCTCCGCTTTTCATGGTGTTGGATCGACGAAATGCTCGTGTCTCCTCTAAAAAACGGAGAAATCTGCCGGGAAAATGCCAGTGTCCGGAGCATCAGTGAAAGAGATAGAGTAGGAGAAGAGATACAATTCAATGGACAATCTTCCGACAATGAACGGATCCGTCGCTCGTCGTCGAACGCAGAAACGCGAACCTTTCGTCCATCCTTTAACCGCTTTCTCCAATCGCACTTTTACAGGTTACCCCTACTCGCAGAGCTGGGTACATTTTCGGTAAAATGTGTTTTTAAATTTAAATTCAAGATTCTTGTAATTTCTTATTAGTGGCCCTTCGTGCTACCTCGTCTTTTTCAATTTTTCTGTCTTTACAGTGTATCTTTGTACAATATAAGGGAACGTACATGTATATTCAGGAAAACTTTAGACGTTCTATTTTATTATTGCACTGAAGATGCAACTTTGTGAAGTGCAAGGAAACCTACGAATTTAGGAAAAGCAATACTGTTTCGATTTCATTTTCTTAATAAGGCATTTTTTAGTTAACGCAGGGAATTTTCTCTCGCTTCTGAATTTTATAAAATGTATTTGTCTTTTAATAATTTTAATAAGTTATAATTAATGTATGCATTAAGAGTATACGACTTGTTGATTTTTGTTATAAATAGGTACATAAAATCATACTAGTGATCAAGCATATACCCAGTTTTTACCCAAAAATGGTAAAGAATTTATTTCTATATCTAATTTATGTACAAAATTATTTGAAAATTCATTATACACGAGGGTCAGTACACTCATAAGATAGACCCTCATTTAATTTTAGTTTCGAGAGAGGCAAATCTTTACCAATCACAAATAATATACAAAATTTCATTATACAAATGAAGACATTATTATCTAACTATTGAAAATTCATACCGAAAAATATATGATTCGACTATATACATTAAATATACTTGTTAAAATTAATATTTCAGATAGTATCTTGAGTAATACAAATCTGAAATTAATCAATGCATCATAATTTGGTAATTTCAAATGAACATTATTAAAATTCATACTAACAAATATTAAATGATATACTAAATATACTTTCTAAGTCAAATGAATATTTCAAATAGCATTTCGAATGATACCACGGTGAATAATTGTTTGAAATTGTTCGATATAATACAATTTGGGAAATAATCACTTATTTCTATTTTTTAGTTTGAACTGCAATTGTACCCAGCACTGCTTACACAGCGGCTCGACTAGCTCGAACGGCCTACGCTTATCTCTTAGAAAAATGTCTCACCGAGTCTCGAATCTGCCAGAACAGAGCGAATCACGGTTCAGATGTCTTCATTCGAAGGACACGTCGTCTATTCTTCCAGAAGCAACCGTGTAACTCTCTGGAACGCGCCTCAATTCCACGAAGAGATTTCTCAAGGAGAAAGAAGTGTCGGTGCGAGATATATCGGCATCTGCCTCGTCATTCCGAGTCCCATCCGACGAATCAAGAGTATGTACAAAATGTGTTCGAGCCGACGAAATGTCCAAGGATCCGATCGTGCTCATTAGAGACTCATTAGAGCCACAGCGTATCAACTGCTTGCTAAATTAACCCATTAAGGCCCGGCATTTAATGCAACATTTCTCAATCTTTTTTTCCGGAGAATTTGTATTAATGAATCCTATTGTTGTAGTAATCAACTGTACAAATTAATTTGTGACCTCGTCTTCATAAATTTGTTGTACATTTACGAACAATCAAACCATACTCGAGTCTTGAAAATAATTCTCATTATTTTCTACAGTTACTCCATTTTACAAGTTGTATGTAAAACAAAGTTTGCAAATCGTTAATTGCGAGAGCCACGAATTAATTTGTGCACCTTGTATAATTTCAAAGATTTAACACATTGTATGAGGGCTATTTTCGAGGATTTCAGTGGAAGAATTTTCAAAAATCGCTATAATTAATACATTACAGTGGTACACTTGATCTTTTTCAGTTCTTCACTATGAATTTTAGTTCCCCTATGTCCAGTATGTTCCATCGATAATCGTCATCAAAATTATATTATAATTGTATTATAAAATACTATCTTATGCGAATAGAGATTTCAATGGACAATAACGAAAAATTTGTACGTGTCTCGCATACAATGTGTTAATATTTTTGTCTTCATTATTTCTTCTCACACCTGGATCCTACTTGAACTCTGCAGAAGTCGAAGTATTTACATAGCGATAAACCAATTTTTTCTTAAATTATGAGAAGTCTGTTTTATATATTTTTCTTGTGTAATAGAATTTTATATGGAGTCTAGTTTCACAATGCAATGTTTATATCTCGATAGAAGAGTACGTAAGTTATTTTACCTATGTATTTTACCGTTATTGTATGTTATTTTATTTACGTTTATCTATTCAGTTCCATAAAAATGTATATGCTGTTCTGTATATTTTGACAAATAATGGGGTCTTAATGGGTTAATGAGAATCCTTCTCGTACAGAATCAATGAAAATACGTCTGTACGCGAGGGAGAATTTGTTTGCACTAATTATTTCGCCGTTAAGAGCACAGACACGTTTACCAAGTTTGTTACCAGGAAACTAGGGAATTGTTTATAAAAGGGTACACTCCACCAATTTCAATGATCTTGATGTTATCAACCTCAACATTCTGAACAACTTTCTAAAGGGAAACTCTTTCAAAAGAGCCCTCGAAAATATTTTCAATATTATGATTCATATTATAATTCATGATGACACGAAGCTCTGGGTTAGGCCTGAGTTAAACTTAGGTGAGGTCTGAGCTAGTTTTTAAAATTCAGCTCAATTTGATAATATCAAATTATGTACTGTGAAGAAGAAGCAAAAGTGAGGAGTTTTTTTTCTTTCCCCATATACTTGAAAGAAACTAATAAAAATGTATCAGAAAAATTAGAAATATACAACCATATTTCTTACCCGAGTGACGAATAACATTACCTGCAGTATTAACGAATAATAATTATTCAGTGTAGCAAGGTTTTCATTCAAAAATTGATTATTTTAATATAAAATTGTCAATCTATGTAAGTAGCTGTAACAATTCCATCATTACGCTATGTGCATACACGCAGAAGAAACAATTGTTTGGAATATTGACCTTGAGAATATGCCTCAAGATCATTAAAATTGATTAATTAGATCCTTTCGCAAATACTTTCGCTTCGAACCAACAATTCCGCAATAGATTGCACTAGTGTTTCAAAAATCTCACTACGGCGCTAAAAATCGACGAAACGTTCCGGCGTGGAGCCGTTTAGAGTGATTAGCCATAATATGTATCATCTACGCACCGATCCATACTCTAGATTCTAGATATGATTCCTTTGGACCGGCATATTTCTGTTTTACTTCATTCATCGAAGAAAAATCGTCGAGCGAAGGTAAATCCGCGGGGCGGTACAGGTAAATTCGATCGTGACGTGTATAAAAAAACGATCGAGGACACCGACATTTCCTTAGATTCTATACCTAGTCTACGTATATTTACAAATCTACAAGCGAACATGCCTCCTCTACGTTGTGTCTACGCGTAAGCTGCTTCTCACAGAACCGAAGCGTCGAGGATAAGTCAGTATAAAGTGATCCCCAGGGAAACGACGAAAATACTAGAGGTGCGCGAGAATCCGAAAATTTTTCGGGTCAGGTGGGACCGGGTAGGGCCCGAAAATGTTTTAATCAAATCGCGGTACCCGAAATTTAAACTGTATTTCGGAACGGACTTTGTCGAACGATGATCGTCAATTGGAAGTGTTTACAAGAATATCTAGTTCACTCTGATTTGAATTTTCGTCCCGTCTCGTGACACAAAAATGTCGAGTTTTATAAACACAACAGCGAACTGGAGTCGTTTATTCTTTGAATATTAAACAATTCCAATTGGCGGTCCTATTCGATGAAGCTCGTCTCAAAATTTCAAGAAGCCCGACCCGACCCGACATTTTCGAGTTCTCGCACACCTCTGGAAAATACCATGGAAATATACAGAGACCGTGCATGGCGTGCGCGATCGATACTGGCTAGAGAAGGCGATCCATCGATCTGTCGCCCGGGGACATCGGCGACGATATGATCTCGTCGCGTCGGCGTGCAATGAACGATCACTTACAGTAGAAACGGAGATCGTGATCTGTCTGAGACCGATGGCTGCGTCCATGGGACACCATGAAGAATCGCATGGGACACCGTGGAGGATCGCACGCATCACGACACACATGTAAGTACCTTTATCGTCGCCGCCGACACCACATGGTCGATTATTGTAACTGCAGTTTGTACTAAGATCGCGCCTCGTCCCGTTCTCGGTAGCGATCGCGCGAAAACACAAAGGACAAGGGCTTGGCCTTGACAAAACGGAGGATCGATCGAGAATCGTGATCCAACGTCGCCCTCTCGAGTCAACACAATTCGTATCTTTCCTTTCCGGCGTAGAAGGTCCCCTGAATTCGGAGAAAGCAAGCTCGCCGGGGGAGCTTAGGGTGATTTCAGAAAGTATTTGGACGCTTATGTTTGCGGATTTTAACTCTTTGTTCTAAAATTTTTTTTAACTTTTGTTTCTAACGACCCTCTGTCATTTTAATCTTTTTACTTAGAACGTACTTCGGTAGACAATTCCTTGATTGATACTGAGTTTAAAAAATTTGTTTCTAACAACCCTCCATCTTTATTTATTTATGTTCATAGGTACTGTTGTGTTTTAATAATCTGCGATAGCTTATCTTCGTAGAAGTTGCTCGAAATGATTATTATTCATGGTTTGTACAATGATTAAACGTCGCTTTTGGATTTTCAAGCATTTGCGTTATACATACATGAGCTTATGCATTTCAGTGTTCAGTTCTCTAGCTAGAAGTACTTGGTAATATTGTGGATTATTGAAACACGGAAGTGGTTATGACTTTGGAACAAGGTCAGATAGAAACACAAGTTTAAATGAACTTTTTCTCATTGCGTTTGCGTACACTCCTGAAGTGAGACCTATATTTTACGAAACACTCTGTATATTGGATTGCTGTACAAATCCTGTCAAGATTCAACTTTTCACTGTTCCTCTTTCGAACGTGTTTTGAATGTTTCGATTTCGTTAAATGTTTCTGTTGTTTCGAGTCAAGAACTGGGCAGTGTCGAATTGAAAATTGAACGTTTCCGACATATTCTTTGATCTCAACGGAATCGAGGAGTTACAGTAGCGTGAAGTATGAGGAACGGTCAAAAAGGACCATATAGACACAAAAGAACATATTGCAAGTGTCTTTTTCTTATTTTCAATTCGACATTACATGGTTTTCAGCCTGAAACAAAAGAAATTTTTAACAATAATGCTGACTTAAAAAATGTTTATAATTTCATTAAGTATTTGTCTCGTATTTCCGCAAAAATAATCGTCCAGATACTTTCGCGAGCCACTATAATAAGAAGACCTTAACGCTAACGAGTTCCGCATTGTCTAATCCCGAATAGAGGTGCGACTGTCGATAAATGTTAATAATATCTAACTATTGTATTTTACAAGTCACGTCCAGTAACTGATTAAGCTCTAATAATTCCATGTAGGATGATTATGTAAAGAAAGAGTTTTTTAAACTTCCTTTTGGTACAGCACGAAGTGTTAAATTCTTTTGAAGCTTCTACTTGTTTTTATTTCACAGTTTCGCCCTAAACGTATAAAATCTGCAGTCGAAGTATAACTAAATTAATGTGTTGCATCCCAGCCGCTTCTGTTCGCATTGGCTATACATCATTAGTTATGAATAGGCTATCGACAATGTATCTGCAATCGATAGCAATACCTCTACCTCAGGATCAACATTTTGGGAACAATGACGCACGCGTAGCCCACAAACAGGTTATGTGTAGCACCTCGTCTCGTATCACCAGCGACAACGCTTGTCAGCAGACTGAACGCATCCAGCGTCTGCACCACCGGTCCTGTTTTCCTTGCATTGTTGAGAAATAAAACGAGAAGGACACCTGCTCGCATCGCAATCGATCTATCATCTCCACAATCTCCTAAATCCAACGGAAAACCAATTAGACCTGTCACTCGACAAGCCAGTGGCTCCCTCTACACATAACCACGCCCGACGCTTGCGATTGGTCGCTCGCCAGCCACTTAGCAGAAGTGCCCGCCCCTAAAGCCCCGGAACTCGCTCGCTTATCAAGCGACCACTCTAAATCAAGACCCAAGAAAGAATCGAAGGGACACGAACAGGCGATTCTTAATCTAAGTACATATACTGTATCCCTGTGTGTGTACGTGTGTGTATTTGCGTCGAACGCGAGAGTATTGAATAAGGGAAGGTCTCTATTTGGAAAACTGGGGCCCTCGAAAATCTTGGTAGCTCGTTCTCTTCGGTCTGAAGAGATCCAGGAGAATTCCCGTGGAATCTCCTTCTCGCTCGCCGTTCGTTTCTTGCGGGTTTCGGACGATACTTGTATTATTTAAACACGGGTCTAACGATTAACAATTAGAGGCGAGTCTCTTTTGTAGTTAGATACTTAACGTTTATGTACAACATCCATATATAGACTCTATGCATGTATAGTATATACACAGTCAATAAAACATTCTCAATTTCGAGAAGAGTCTGCTCGTAGATTCTCTCGCGTCGTCGTAATGCCGCTCGGTATACTTATTGCATCTCTCCTATACAGAATTGTTATACACGCGTCCCTGCTCTCTCTCTCACTCTCTCTCTCTCTCTCTCCCCCTCTCTCTCCCTCTCTCTCCCTCTCTCTCTCTCTTTCTCGAAAAACGGTCTGCTATCGGGGTGTATTTACCGATAACCACAAAAGATAGAGAGTCCCTTTTCGTTTTGAATTCTGTTACACAAGGCACAAGCCTCCTGCTTATATTCGACACGAATCTCGTTCGACAACGATCCCCTGCGCATGAACTGATCGACGATCGACACACTCTGTCGTCTCGATCAGGCGTGCCCGTATATAAAACTATCACAATACCAGTCTAGCCTGATATATACCTCTTGAACAATGAAACAACTCGTCGCATTGCACGTGTCTGTTAAGACGCTCGAAACATTCCGCCCTCCGCGAATCACTCCCGACAATCGTAACAACGAACCGAGAATAGAGATGGAAACTGTGTTCCTTCGATAAAGATTTACCGGCGAAAGAAATATATGTATAAGCTCGACGTTCGAACACGAACGATATGAAAGACGCAAGATAAACTATTTAATCGACTATCGGTTCTCGCGGCTCGAGAATCCCGATCACGGTGTCACGCATTCCTCCCGAAATCGGTTAAATGCAAATCAACGCCCGCAACAATGTAGAGAGATTGGAGAAATAAGATGTACCGTTCACACACTGCGATAATAAATAACGATTGTGCCTTGCGGTGAAAACCCGCGGGTTCCGTCAATAGTACATACAATCGAAGCTGTTAGTTCGTTGAAAACGTTCCTCCGACGATCGGAAGCTACGAATGGCTTGTTCGTGAAATCATCATCGACACTCGAAATCATCCGGCCATTCGCCCAATAGCGTTCCTTCGCTGCAAACGATAAGTTCCCGGCTGTGGTGGTAACGCGGCCACGGCGTTTCATAGTTATTTCGCAGTATTCGATCAGATTGCTGACGGCAATTAAGTAACACCCGTTAGCTTAATCGTCAGCTTTAGCTGTTCTCAAACAACCCCAGGTTGCATGGTCAAGAGGTACGTGGTGGGGTCGTAGTCACCGGCCAAATAATACATGTCGTTATTGTCGTAGATCGTTAGGTACCTGTGCGGTTCTTTACCTAGCTTATCCGTATATTCTTCCAGCGGTAGCACCTCGCATTTGTGAGAGATTGTCTGAACGTCGTTCTCGTCCATGTGGGGGGACTCGAACAGCGCGCCCTGGACATTCACAAAGTTGTGTTACTTATTGTTCAGCGACCAAAGAGTTAACATTATACCTACAGAACTCGTCAACACGATGGGTCTCGGAGTTCTCATTTTACAGTTTACTAATAGTATGTAATAGTTGTTAATACATAAATGTTAATGCTTTCAGCGCAAGGTTCGATCGATTTGTTACTAAATTTAGCTGAACTGGCTCTTGGAAACCCAGAGATTTTCGAGTATTGTATGTCTAATTCTGTTCATTTTGTTGAGAAAACTCCAAATATCGAAGTCCCAATCTGCGGAGTACACTCGTTAAAAAGTTATGAGCGTCTAAAGTTCAGTAATTTTCATTGTTTCTGACAGGTAAGAGCGCCGCCATATTGGTAAGTAGGGAGCTCTTCCGTGTAGTGACTCAGTGGCGACGCTAGGTTGCAGCACTAGCGCGCCACCGGATAGTAGCACGAGCATGTTGAAGGGGGAATTCGAATTTCTAGTTTTAGAGTGCACCAAAATAGTTCAGGTAGAGTATACTGAGTTAGTTTTTTGGGGGTCTGGGGAGCGTAGCCCCCTAGCAATATCAGTGAATAAGTTGTTGTAAGTATAGTAATATGTACAAATTTGGTTTTATCTGATTTTACAGATTGACGAAGCAAAATTCGGCAAGGAGAAATGTAAATGTTTGTTATCGGTATTGCAGAGTTGTGGCGCGCAGTGCTGCCACGTAGCGTCGCCACTGAGTGCACTACACGGAACAGCTCCCTACTTACCAATATGGCGGCGCCCTTACCTGTCAAAAACAATGAAAATTACTGAACTTTAGACGCTCATCACTTTTTAACGAGTGCACTTCGCAGGTTGGGACTTCGATATTTGGAGTTTTCTCGACAAAATGAACAAGATTAGACATATAATACTCGAAAATCTCTGCGTTTCCAAGAGCAAATTTACCCGGTAATGCTTTCAGCGCAAGGTTCGACCAATTTGTTACTAAATTTACAAAGCAATTTTGCAAATTACCAAAGTAATTCCGACGTTTCAATCTTTGTTTAGATCATCTTCAGGGGTTATTAGGATTGAGTCTGTGAAAATTTTGAAATTTAGGAATACAACAAACTTTGAAATTGGAATTTAATTTATTGAAGAAATACTCACTAGCTTTGCGAAGAGAATTAATAACTTCGGTGAGAGAATGAAATGCATGTTTACTACTTGCCGGTTATGGAGACACTGAGGTGAGGCAGAAAAACATTAGGCAAGAATGTGTAGGATCGCAGATCGAAGTATGACCCATCAATATTCGGCGGTAAATTTGAAATACTTTTGGAACTCAATCATAATTTACTAACCTCTCAAAGTTACTTGTATACCATATTTATATAAAATTCTGGTAATTCTTTTTGAGATTCAAATGTCTTTGAAATGAATACAACCTATTTAGGTTGTATGTGAGAACAATTTAACATTACAAAACGTGTTAAAGCAAAAGAAAAGTTTTATTTAGACACAAAATTGCTTTGTAAAAGTAACAAATTGATCGAACCTTGCGCTGAAAGCATTAACATTTATGTATTGACAGTTTACTAATGTTTAATTTTGCGACCGTTGCTTAAAAAGAACAGTTTCTTACCGGGTATTTCAAGTTTGTGGGACACCCAACCGTCTCTTCCGGATGATAAAACCACTTGACCTTCACAATCATATTGGAACTGGAAGTTTCCCACATGGATTCGATGCGTCCAATGTAAGGTCTGTCCGGTCTGCCGGTCGATAAAAATACTGCACTATCACCGATTTGAATAGTTTCGCTTCCACGTTGAATGGCCCTGAAGAATTGCTTCTTAGCCCTTCCTTTAGCACCACGTCGCCTGTAACCTTTCCCAGCCCATCCCCATAACTGTCTAGCAGGTAGGAAGGCGGCCATTTTACTGCGACTTTCCACGGATTCCTGCCGCTCGCGAATTTTCGTCTTCTTGTCCGATTTTTTCGGCTTTTCGTGTTTCTCTTCGCGAACAGATTCCTTGATCTGTTCTACAGGAGCAACTTCTACGATCTCTTCTTGAGGTATTGGTTCCTCCTCGGTTGCTACTTCGTCCTTTTCGACCGTAGTCACCGCTGCCTCTCTTACTACTTCTTCCTCGCTCTTCTGGCTGCAGCAACTTTCTCCGCCACTGGAAATTTATTAATTTACTTAAATACGTTAATGAACATATATACATATATTTATATGTACACATATTTTTAATCCAAGAATATCATATTATACGAAATATTATTGTATATTGTGTAATTTAACAAATGGACAAACCTGATATGACTCCCATCACTATGGCTGCTGCTCTGGTGGCTATGTTTGTGCTTGTGCTTTCGATGTTTCCTATGTCTGTGTTTTCTGTGTTCGTCGCAGCATTTGTGCTTCCTGTGCTTCTTCTTCCCCTCCTGAGCCTCCTGCAGCCTCTTCAACTTGTCCCTCCTCCTCTTCTTCATGCGTTTCCTTTCGCGATATTCCTCCAGATCTTTCGCGTCCACGTCGTCGGATTTTTGTCGTTCCAGCGACTGACCATCAGACGAAGAGACGTAGCAACATGTTGTGGACGTGACAGTCTGGACTGCGTTGTTTGCGCTTAATGAAGAGGCTTGCGTGGTGCTGGACGAACGCTTGTCGTCCGTGGACACCGACGTTTGTCTTCGACGTTTGCCCAGTGATAACAATGGATTTGGATCGTATTCTGCGATGGGAAATTCAAATCGGTTAGACAGCAATTCGTTTAAGCGAAGACTATAATACTTGAAAAACGTGTGAAACTTCAATCTTGAAAGTCTGATTTCAATATTGTGCGAAATGCACACTGTGTGCATCAGGGTGGACCTTATTTTTCGACCATGAAATTTTGGGCACCCCCCTTCCACCCCCCCCCCAATATTTTTCCATTTCATGACAAAATTATATATCCAAAGTTTTAGATCAATCTGACGTCGGGAAGACGTGCCGCATCGAGTGCGAAGTTTTGAAATAGAAGTAACTGCGCGCTAAATGTGAAGAGTATACTGATAATTCAAGTTAAATATTTTATACATCCAAAAATATCATAATTCCTTACATGCATTCAAGTACAAGTGTACTTTGTACGAATTAAGATTATTTCACATTAATTAGCCGATTATTAATTAGCCAATTTCCCGCTAGCAAGTCCGTTTTCGCGAAGTGTAACACCGGTGAAAACGACGCGTTTCAATTGGAATAATACCTCTAATTCGCCCATCCCAAATCAGATGGATGACGTAGGCTATATATTCTTTAAAAATATTATTATTTAGAGACCAATTGACATTATCAACGGATGAAGAACATGGAATACGTCGGATTTGCATTGTTATCAGTAAAGCTCCAATTGCTGCAGAGGCTTCAAGACAAGACCATCAGTTTTTAAAAAGTCTATGCGCGTATAGTGCCATCAATGACCAAGTAATTCGCGTAGCACTATGAAAATTTTGTAATTATTTGTGGTATTTAACATCCGAATCTGTAGCGCTAGCCTTTTATCACCCCAATATTCTGCATCATATAAAAAAAGCAAATGGTTGTAGCTTTAGATACCGTGAATGATGATGATGTAAAAAGATTAGTAGTTAATTCAAATAATGTAAATGAGTACGTTGGTAGCAACATTGCAGCCTTTATTTCTAAAAAAAACTTTAAATTTTTCTAAAAGATTTTCAATTTCCGTAGATTTTATAAGTAAGGAGCCCTCAGAATGGCAAAGTGATCCCAGTTTTAACTAGGGATCACGGTTTTGGACGTGTATTGAGGATACACGTATTCAAGTGTTCACGTGTTCTAATATACAGGGTGGTCCGTTTAAATAAGAACACCTAAATATCTCGTCAGGTTATTGTGATGCAAAAATTATTTGTTACATAATGTGCATGGTGTCAATGGACCAAATATTTGGCACGACTATTTTTTTCCGAGGGTCATTTTTTTGGAGCTGTCAAGGTCATCGATGTTTTTTGGTGCATAACTACATTTTTTTTTAATTGGATCGTGTAACTGATGGAAAAACATGACCTTGAAATGACCTTGATCCTCGAAAATTAAAGTTATACCCAAAAATGATGTCGAATTTATCGACAAAAAAATCGGAAAAAAAATATTCGTGCCAAATATTTGGTCCATTGACACCATGCACATTACGTAACAAATAATTTTTGCATCACAATAACCTGAAGAGATATTTAGGTGTTCTTATTTAAACGGACCACCCTGTATATCCGTATTTTAATCCGTGTGCTTCTTTATACAAGGATACACGGGAACAGAAGTAAACGTGTACACGTGTATCGAAACGTGTATTATCCGTGTATTGAAGTTCAAGAGTACACGTGTGTTACAGCAAAAAGGAACCGTCTTTTGCCGAAAATTGTAAACACTTTGGTTTATCTTTATCAAAATCAGCAGTTAATTGATTAAGGTTTATTAACAGAAATTATGCTGTTTGCTCATTTTCGCAACCTATCATCTTACCTCTTTTATATCTCAATGTACGATCAGTGTATCCATGTACTTGAATACACGGACACACGTGTATCAAAATACACGGATAATACGAATGTATTTTCAATACACGTGAAATGGGTATCTCTAGTTACATCGTAGGCTTAAATTGTATAGTACATGATTTAGCTGTAGTTAATGATTCCTAAGGACGAGAAGTCAAACTTATACAAGAATTTAACGATGTACTGTCGCAAAATGAAGAAGAAAAACAATTTATATCGCAAACTGTATCAGACTACAGAACGCGTTATCCAGAAGCAAAAAAGACTACATTAATGAAAAATTTTTTAAAATGTCTCTAGAAATGTTGCCTTCTACGATATGTTAAAAAGTATTTAAACTCAATAGCTCTATTTTCTTTTTTTCGCTTTTATATTTATATGGTGTAATATTCACCACATCCAGTTAAAAATAGTAAATTCTCATTAAATATAACATATTTATGTCGAACGTTAATTTCTCTACTTTTTAAATTAGTATAAGAATACATACAACTAAAATAATTGGTACTTTCAATAAAATTTAATATATACATTACAAAAATATGATAATTAGTTAATTGTTATATCATTCAATATTTTGACACAAGAAGAACGTTTAGTCATAATCAAAAGTCTTTCCTTCAAATATTCCCATTTCTACAAAATTTCATGTTTTTCGCAACTTCAACGTCTTCCCCTTATCCGATCAACTTCATCTTTTGCAGGAATTATTTTCTTACCCAATAGCACAATTTTAGGGGGAGGGGCGTGAAAAAATCTCGCAAAAAAAATGTCACCAGGTATAGCTAAGGTCCACCCTAGTGTACATGAAATAAATGAATGCAAAGTTAGAGACGCGTACCAACAACAGGGTAGTCAGGTTGCAGCAACCTGATGTCGTCCAAAGGGATTCTCCCGCTATCGCCATCGTCGAATTCTACGCTGACGAATTTCTCATCAAGCTCTGGATCCGGTTCCGTCGGTTCTACGGAAGTGCCCGGATACAAGCACCGATATTGCTGGCTCCAATAAGCGCAAAGTCTTGTGCCAGGTGGTAATTCTTTCGTCGATGCAGGACAGACTTCTACGATCTGTGAACAGCAATAACACTCGAAGTCAAACTTCAACTCATTCTGGTCCTGTATCGAGCCACACTCAACATTGGCTGTTACACCGATAGATACTTGTACCTCTACTGATTTATATTACAATTACATTCACCATTGATGACACAGTTACTTCTTGCATCCAATAGTACGATTGTTTGAATACATTAACGACATTACATACCGCATTGAAATCGTGTCGTTTATTAATTATATATTATAATTAGACTGCGGATCTTTATGCATTTATAGGAAAACTGAGTAGATGAAATTCAAAATTGTAGGAAAATTTTGAAAATTGAAGATGTCAATATATGATTTCTCATCTATTAAAATTACATTAAGGGAAGATATAATATTCTATTTCTTGCCTTCGACGCAGACAATTTTTATTTTGGATAAAGATGCGCAGTCTGATTATAATTGAGTGATTAAATTGTTAGAGTAAAAACTTCACCGAATAAAAAAAGAAGAAAAAGGCACAGAGAAGCGACAGAAAATTGCTCGACGTTGCTTCAGTATGAACACAGCTGTACCCATCGTATGTATAAGAAATATGGTGTTCATACTATGGCTCTAATAATTAGATCACTCACTGCACACGATATTGTGGCAAGTTCTGAAATAAAGAACTCTTTGGATCTGAAAGGGTGAACGTGTTTCGAGGTTCTGGCGAAAGGAACGGACGTTAATGAATCGACGTTAATTTACCGCGTCTTGCAGAATCTCCTCCCTGGAATGGATGTGAGGTCTATTGCCTCGTTCGCCGTCCAGCGTGATAGCATAAACGTCGGGAGCCTGAACGGCGTTGAGCCTCCCAGCATAAAATAGCCCGCCCATCGCCGTGAGAACCCTCAGCTGGTCAATGGCCAAGTGCGACGACGTTAATTTGCACTTGTTGACGACTTCCGGCTTCTCCGGCTTCTCGGTCTTCTCGGGCTTCTCGGCCTTCGCGGCTTTCGCGCATTCCTTGCACTCTTTGCACTCGACCGATTTCCGACGTTTCGACTCCTTCTTCTCTCTTTCGCTCGACTTGCGTCGCGACGGCGATGACGAACTCGATTTTCGCTTCTTCTTCTTCGACTTCTCGTGTCGGCTTCTCTCCGTCTCGTTCTCGATCATGTCCGTCGTCTCCACCGGAACTTCCTGAAGCGATAACGTATGATAAAATTTATATTATTCATTGATAAGGTCGATGTAGCACTAAAATAACAATTTATAATAATGTGTAAAAGTTTTTGAAAGCCAAGATCTGAAATCCAAACACCACTGTGTTTATTATACTCATTCATTTTTGCAGTAAACAGACTGTTTTTAGGTAAACGGACAGGCGTTGCTTATACTGCTTATACTGTCCGTATCGGAGCTTCTGTACGTCTCAGAGACATCCAAATAATGTCTGCATATCCGAGATATGTCCTAAATACGTCCCAGAAACGTCCGAGGAATGTCCCACAGAGGTCCCAGTTAGGAAGTGGGACGTACATGGACGTCCCGTGCGGACCTATCTGGGCGGTCCCTGGGACGTACGTGGGACGTATCTGTGACATATCTCGGACATACGGACATTACTTAGTCGTCCGTGGGACATACCTGGGACCTATCTAGGACATTGGACGTTATTTGGACGTTCCTGGGACGTACGGCTGGACATATTCAGGACGTTAACAGCACGTAGAACATATAAAACCTGTGTACGAAATGTTTTTCTAATGTTTAAAACTATTAAACAACGTTCATTAAACCTATTTTTGTAAGTATTTTACTTAAAAATGTTGTTTAAACATTTTTAAATATTAAAAAAAAACTTTGTCACTGAAAGCATTAGAACCCCATTGTAACCGCCCCGTAATCCGACACCTTAATCTTAATCTATAAAATATATCGCGCAGAATACAATTTTTTCTTTCCCTTAAATCACATTTCTTAGGTCAAACAATTCCTTGTTTCAATGTAATAACATTAAAAATTACTTAATGTACACCCGCATTAAAACCAACAAGTGTAACTTTCCTCCTCACACTCACAACATATATTATATCCAGAACCGAAAATAACAGTTATAAAACCAATATAATTTCGTTCTCAAGAATCGTAACCGTATCCGTAACCGATATTCTCCTAACAGTTATAATTACAAAATACTTATGGTTCTTCATAAATTCATAACTGTTTCGAGAACCGGAACCGATATCATAACTGTGTGCAATTCCTGTTCGAAATATATGAGAACATTCAAAATTTAGTCTTGAGAACATTATTTATAAACAGGGTGTCCTACGTAATAATGTTCACGATTTTTTATCGTGAAAAACATTTTTTTTATAGTATTGTCAAGGTCACCTCCATTTGCTTAAATGGTATTTTGTATTTTTGACTTAGCAGTATTACAGCCCGTGTCAAGACGAATTCAACGATCTAGTATACCATGACCTTCGGATGACCTTGAAGTGCCATTTAAAAAAATGAAGGTGGCCTTGACAATAATAAAAAAGAAATTTACGAACATTTTTTATTGGAATGTACAGCCAATAAAAAAGAAAACTGATCAGTTTTTGTTTAAAATATTTTTTGTCAGATTATTGCGTTACGTGGGACACCCTGTATATATTAATATGTCTCACGCATAAGTAGTGAGCATTTAAAGAACATACGAAATCTAAGTCCCAGGGACGTCAGTAGGATGTAAAAAACGGAGGTCCATGGGACATCCGCAATTTAGGTGCCAGGGACGTCCGTGAGACGTCCGAAAATGTAGGTCCCAGGGACGTCCGTGGGACATAAAAAACAGTCCTTTGTGGAACGTCCGAAATGTAGGTCCCAGGGATGTCCGTGGTACGTAAAAAACGAACATTCGTTGAACGTCCGAAATGTAGGCCCCAGGGACGTCCGTAGGATGTAAAATACGGATGTCCCTGTGACGTCCGAAATTTACGTCCCACGGACGTCCCAGGAACATCCGCAACGGACATAGGACGTATTGACGTAAACTGGACATAAAACGGACGTCCTATAGACGTCCGGTGCTAACAGCCGCGTTACCTGTATTGGTTCCTGTGCGACGGGTTCAGGCAACACGTTCTCCACAACGTTGTTACATTCTTCATCTTCCCAAGTTTTCACCTTCACTTCCGTTTTCAGCTTTGACTTTATTTTGATCTGTTTCTCCAGCTTCAACTCTTGACTCAATTTCGCTTTCTCCGCGACTATCGAGCTGATCACGTTCTTGTTGTGCATAGGCGTTTCTTTGACGGGTTTTGGTTTCAGTTTCCCGGACTTATGGTTCTTCGTCGACGATTTCATCGTGGATATCACGCCCTTGAACGGCAACGGTGTGTACGCAGCTTTACTCACGTACTACAAAGAAATTATTTCAATTTTAGAAAAACGATCGTGTACGCTGTAGTTTGTTTCTCGAAAGAAAAGATTTCATACCTTGGTCTGAAGATGTCTGTTCTTTGACGACAACACATAGCCCACCAGCGAGCTCTTGTTCTTGGGTTTCTTTGCAACAATCGTCTCCGTTAAATGTCTTACACTTCCGGATGTGCACATCAGCTTCCTGGGCCGACCGACTTTCCGTTTCTTTGAAGCGGAACTCGAACTTGCCACAGTTGGTGCCGGTGACGAAGTGTCATACCCCAACTGGAAACACATTACATTTTGCCATAATTTATTTGAATATTGTAAAATCAGTAATGTGCGCGTATGCCTGCATTGAATCAATAATTGAAGACCTTGGTGCGAAAATTGAACGAATCGTAACTGTAATTCTAAACCGAATCCAATTAAAACGGATTTGCAGGGCTTTAGCATAATAGCAACAGTAACTCACCCCTCCGGTGCTTTTCTCATCGTCGTCCTGCGACGTTTTGGTCGATGGTAGAACAGTAATCGGCGAGGCGACTGGTGGGACGGGAATCGGAATGCTTGGTATACTGTCCAACAGTTTAATGTGACTTCTTGGCTCACCCAGTTTCACCAAGTTTACGTTGCATCTGGGCATAGCTAGCACAGTCGAGGTCAATGGCGGTGGTGTTCCATCCAACGAGTGCGTGGGCGATTTTTGCGGTGATGATATGGGCTCCAATAGCGGTGGCGAAGCAAGAGGTCCGTGATCGGAACTGTAAATGATCAGAAAATTAACAATCTATTGTTAATTTGAAAAAATCTCTCGGTAATTATCAATTTTAAGCCCTATTTGGAATAGTACATTTTTACGCAGAATTTGCCTCTTTACCCAAATTCGAGAAAAAAATATTAGGCACTCCATTTAAAAATTTAAGGTGACCCTCGTATCTCGAGAAAAAAGCAAAAATGGTAAAAAACGAACATATTTACCTCGAAGAATGGCTCTTCTTCCTCGGTCTGCCAGGACTCTTTTTCTCCTCCTTCTTCGGGGTTAGCTTAGACAGCTCCTTCTGCTTCTCCCTATACTGCCTCTGAATATCCGCCAGCCTAACCCTCATATCCAGCTCCATGGCGTCCATGTTAGGCCAATCTGCATCATTATCCATGTGACCCTTTCGCGCGATGAACTTCTTCGCGTCCAATTTAGCCTGCAAATTTCTATAATCATGGCAATCGCGATATTCCCCTGCGGACAATCTTCTTCTCATATCTCTGCTACTTCCATCCATCTCTTCAGCATCCTCTAGAGCTTCCTTATGATACGACTCCATGTCAGAATCCGACATAGTATCCCCCATACTCTCTCTCGGACAGTATACTCCGTTCGTTTGGTATCGATCGTAGGGTAGATCAAATTCCTCGAAAGCCTCGTTGCTCTCGTAATCCGAGTTCTTATAGGAACCGTTTCTGTCAACGGGGATCTCTTTGACCGTTTCCACATCTTCTTCGTCAACCTCTTCGCTTCTCTCCGAAAAATCTAAATTCCTCTTGGTCTTCTCCTTCGCCCTGAAGATCACCTCATCCTGCAAACTCTCCGCTCTCTGCTTATCGTCGTAACTCGCGTCACACTTTGCCTCATCATTCTCAAACTCCAAATCGCTTTTGAACCTCTTGGAGCTCTGGTTGCTCTCAACATCAGTTTGCATGTACTTCCTCTTATCCTGAGCGGATCCTCCCTCGTTCCCATGATGACCGATCCTTCCTAAATTCAACAGCAACCTACCAGCACGAGATATCTCCTCTGAACTCTCCAGGTTCAACTTTCTAGGCACCTTGTCCCCAACCTCCTCCATGAACCTCTGCTCCGCCAGAGCACACAACAAACCTAACGGACTGTCCACGTTATTATTATTATTGCTCTCTCCATGAGGAGAAATCAAGTTAGCCCTGATAGGTGATTTCTCAACGTCGTCAGCCATAGAGATGTTCTGGGTGTCCGGCTTCAAGTGCTCCAGCTGCTCGATACTGTTCGAGAGCAACTCTAAACCACTAATGTCAACCGTTAGTCTCTGTTTAGGGTTCGCTCTAGGCTTCATACTTTGATTGTCAGATTCGTATGCATCTTCGGAGACCCTTCGGTGCTTCTTCGGGGTGAGAACGTTATTATCAAAGCACTTGACCTCTTCCATACTACAAGCAACGACAGAAGAGCTTTGTTCCTTCTTCACAATTGGCTCGCTACTGTCAGCATGTTTGATGTTGTTGTTGTTGCTCCTGGTGTCGTTGTTGTTGTCATTTAAGAAGAACTCTCTGGACAGGGTGAGTTTGTTCACCGCTGTTGCCGTTTCTGTCGTCGGGGAGCACTTGAACTGATCCTGCTGCGATTCACTTGCAGAACCGTTCATCTCAGGTGCAGGGTCTTCGGGGTCTTTCGGAACCTCGTGGCTGTCGAACTGCATGTTCTCGCAGGACTTCAGGATGTGCTTCTTCAGGCCGTTCTCCAACTTCCTCGGCGTTGTTTCAGACTGTCTTTGCGACCCCAAGTTGTCCACAGGCTTTTCCTTCGCGTTCTCCTCGATCTTCTGAGGAGCTGTCTCTTGCAGGGCTGCAGCCGCGTTTTTCTTCAGTTTCTCGACCACGTTCTCGATCCCGGGATGAGATTTTTCTACAGAATGCCTCTTCGGCTTCTCCAAAGTCGCAGCTTCGCAGTTGTACCCGTATTCATCGTACGCCGACTCTTCAGCCTCTTGCTTCACTACCACCTTCTCGGTTTCTTGCTCTTCGCAGTCGATGTTTGGCATGTCGAATGATTTCACGGTGATTTGTGGTCGAGCATGGCCTAGATGATCGTCTTCGTTTTTACTGTAATTGTCACAGTTTGAGTCGAATGGCACCTTTGACTCGATGGACTCTTCCACTGGCTTTTGAGAGTGTTCGGGGAGCTCTGTTGAGACGAAGCTGGCGGGCATGTGTGTCTCCGGTGCCTCTGCTTCTTCCGGTTTCGATGCTTCAGCCTGGAAGATGTGTGGAGCATTATGGTTTGTCGAGTGTTATCGCTAGACTGCGGATCTTTATGCAAAATAAAAATTTTATGCATCAATTGTAAGATACTGGGGCCAAGTAAAAAGTTCTTTCTTTCTTTAATCATTTTACCGGGTCGGGTATAATGCATTGATTGTTCTGAATTCTCTTCACCGTTATACTCTTTGAAATTGGACCAAGCATACCCAGCTAGCACAAGAGACAACAAGATAGTCTTTAAGACGTCTTGAATGTCCTGCGAACGTCCTCTGAATGGCCTCCTAACGTCTTCTGAACGGCTTATGTTACAAAACTGTACGTCTTAAAGACGACTTTAAGACGATTTTTAGACGACTTTTAAAAGGTTTTAAAAAGTAGACGTGTGCCGGGCGCGAACCTAGTATACGCAGGTGGGCTGACCCAACTGGGCTGTTGTAAACATGGTTAATACTTTTAGATGTAATGCGCTGACACAGTAGAAATACTGATCAAGTTGATTTCATTTTTTAATTTTTCCTGTGAAATGTTCAAGGTTTATCGTGCCTAATAAACTTATAGAATAAATAAAACGTAACAATTTAAAAAAATCGGCTTTTCGTTTTTTTAACTACGACGTCGCGGACTTCAGAATCTGAAAAAAATTCTATAAACAATGGCTAAAAAATTGTTTTAAAAAATTGCAATTAGTTGGAGCGAGAAGAAAAAGAAAAATACTCACGTTTCTTAATTTTTTAATGTGAGACTAGTTCTTTTTGTCACTCCAAACAATTGCATGTTAGAAAAAATACAAGATGTTTTTCGTCCGAAGGTTCTGGGGTAAGTGCCGTGAGGTCTAACACAGTCCTCTCACCAGAAGGCACCCATGCCTTCCCCACTCCGTGGCCAGATCCTCTTGGAACAAAGTCCCAATACTTTAAAGCAATGTGGCCTTGGGTTGCATATAAACATGATCTTTCCCGAACGATAGCTGGATGGCCCAAAGTGCCCACCCGCCATCGTCCGAGGACGGGTCTGCTTATTCTCATGCGTCCCTATTCAGGACGTCACGTACACCCAGGCCCTACCATAAATCCTTCCAATCTTAAAGGTCGCCTCGACAACAGCCCCTGACTTTACTTAAAACACATTGACGCTAACATGCAATTTTTGGAAACCAACTCGTTATCGGTCGAAAATATTAGAAATCGTGAGAACCCCTTTGTAACCCATAACAACGTCGATGCTGATTTCGATGAAATTTTATGATGAGTTTTTTAATTTTTTTTTTATCATTCCAAGTAATAGCAAAACTTAGAAAAAGTAGTTTTGTCATTGTACAGTAAAGTAGTCTCTTTCATAACATCTCCAAAAAATTCAAGTCATTAATTAGCCTCGAAAAAGACGTCTTTAAGACTTTCAGATCTAAAATGGACATAAAATGGACGTCTTTAAGACGTCGTGTGCTATCTGGGTAGCAAGTGCAATTTTAATTAAACTGTCAACGTTTAATAATAATGTCTACGAAAAGCAAGAACCTCACCTCGAACTTTTCCACCACCTGGGTCTCCTCCTCGGTATCCTGTTCCACAGCAACGTCCGGCGTGTAGCTCCTCTTCCTCTCCTTATGCCGATCCAGCGGATGATCTCTCCTCCTCCCAAAAATCTCAAGGTTCTCGTGAAAACTGTCGCAATTCTCCTCGGTGATTTCAATGATCCTCGGCCCGCTCCTGATGTCCCTGCAGCCCATCTCATCCTCCTCATCGTCCTCCTCATCCGCGCGACCTCTATCCTCGTGCGGCCTTTTCGCGTGCCTGACCACGTGCTCGATGGTTCTATCAATCGCGGTAACGCTCCTACACTCCTTCGTAACCGAGTACTTCGGGCAATCGATCATGTTAATGACAGTGTTCTCCCCCTTGTCCACTTTGCCAACGAAGTTGCAAACGGTCGGATTGACGGTGGTTGTAGTGGTGGTCGTGATCCGTACGACATTGCAGAGCTTCTCCGGCGCGGGAGCAACGACCTCGAAGTTCGCGAGGTTCGTCAGGTTCGTGGCTGTCGCGGATAGGTTGGTCGGGTTCAGTACCTGGCATGGGCTCAGTATGCTACTTTGCTCCTGTTTCACGCACGTGGCCGCCTCCGCTGGTTGCAATGGCGCCGGTGGATCCGGATCATCCGGTTCCGGCGCGTCCGTTTGGTTCGATGCATCTTGGACTCCGACGATCGCTGGGACTACTTCCGGCGGCTCGATCGCGTGGATCGTCGTCACTTCCGGCGGCGGCGTCAGACAGGAGACCGGAGATGTTGCCTTCGACAAAAACGAATTTCGCTGCTACGCGCAGGATATTCGGTAATGAAATTCGGCACGCTTAAGCGACGCGCACCGCCAACGGAGTTAGTCGAAGGTGTCGGCGAACGAACGGGGCTACGATCAAGGGGCTACTCTGGTTTTAAACTCTCGACACATTAATTTCTTCAATGCATTTTCTTAACCCTCATTCGTCCCTTGTGTCAATTTGACGAATTTCTCTCAGAAAAAGTTATGTTATTCGTTAATATGTACAGTGACCCCCACTAATATTCGGACACTCTTAAAAAGACGATAACTTTTTTGATATTCGACCATACAACTTTAATTTTGTTTGAGAAGTTAGAACAATCGGTTTTGTTACGTAACGTGAAAAGAATTTTTGAAAAAATTTAAATTGGTCGGAATTGCAGAGAAAATACTAAAAGTTATGTTTTACAACTTTTTTATGTGGGCTCATATTGAAAATGTAGAAAACGTGTTTCGTAAATCTGTATCAATTAAACATATTCTGGAAATTTCATTAAAATCGGTCAACGTTGCAATGAGCTGCAAACGTTTAAAGATGGTAGAAATTTCAATTTTTCACGATTTTCGGCCTGTAACTGCAATAAATCTAAGGATTCATATATCTTTCAATGGCTGTCGTTTTTTCCCACATCAACTGATTTCGATGAAACTTTTACAATGCATATAATTGATACAGATCTACAAAACATATTTTTTGAATTTTCAATACAGACCTACATAAAAAAAGTTGTAAAATGCAACTTTTAGTATATGTATTCTCTGCAATTCCGACCAATTGCAATTTTTTCAAAAATTCTTTTCACGTTACGTAACAAAACCGGTTGTTCTAAGTTCTCAAAAAAATCCAAGTTGTATGGTCGAATATTAAAAAAGTTATCTTCTTTTCAATAGTGTCCGAACATATATTAGTGGGAGTCAGGTATGTGCGAAAACCGATCAAGTGCGAATCTGCTTAGTGTGCGTTGCGACAAATGCAATAAAGCAGTTTGTACTGCATATCGATTTTCGATTTGCGAAAAATGTGTAGAAATTCAGTTTCAATTGTACAGTAACTTCGTTTTAATCATATTGAATAAAAGTTTCTTCAATGTTAATCGTCTACCCTTTCATTGTACTGATTTTTCACCATTGTGTCAATGTGACACAAAGGGACACATTCAGTTGTCGAAATAAGGGACAGATGAGGGTTAGAACATCTATCCTAATGCACAGTGATCCTAACTCGCCAAAACATAGCCAAAACTTGAAGACCTCACATTTTTTATAGGGAGTCCTAAACATTCACTGCATTTATATTCGATCAATTTTGACTGTGTGTACCCTTAAAAATTAAAAAATAACGTTCAAAACCAGAATATGTAAGACACTGACCGCTCATTACAAGAATGGTGTTTATTGATAATATGACACACGACGACGAAGCGTTAGTTAAGCGTTTGCGTCTACACTGCTCGCGTTGGTGCTCTAGAAATCATGCATTTTCATGGGTTTGAAGTTAAATACCGCAATAGCGCAATAAAATACAGCTTGCTATTACTCTGTTCTAAGAAAATTGCGTAGATAGTGGAACACGAAAAATATAGAGTGGTTGACACATGTGTATCACTTGCTAACGCAAGGTTAAGAGGATTTTCTTCGTTTTGCTCGAAATTATCGGTTCTCGTAGCATATTTTTCTGATAAAATTCTGCGACACTGTGTTTGCTCGTGTTCTGTTAAACTGATAATACGAAGCAAATGGTAATTATACATAATATATCATGCCGATTTTAATATACCTTGAAACATGTTCTAATGGTAGATATTCTGAGTAATTATGTGTACCCAGTAATGGAAGCATTTAGTACATTCCGATAGTAAACACGTCTATAAACAATCTCTCGTATTACTAATACTGTATAAAGTAGTTTACCCTCGAACGGCAGACCGTACTGACAACTACTCACATTATTTTGCTCAATAAAAATTTGTTTATTTAAATACAAACCATTACGAAAAATTTGGTATACGTATAATCGACGATGTTTAATAATGCATTTGTAAAAGTATTTCTTATGGACACGTTCTCTTCGCGTTAATTCCAATGCAACAGTTTCCAGTGCAATTGCCAAAAATTGAAAACATAATTCTTGATACTCCGGGTCAAAATAGACCCGGTCACCGCCGTCGGAGGGTCAAGGCAGATATTCATTCCAAAATATGTAACTTACCGTATTTTGTCTAGAATAATCGGATACGTACCTCCTTTATAAAATATTACAACAATTCAGCAGAGGAAAGTCGTGAAATCTGTGAGTATTACGCTCTGTACTATGACATTACAGAACGAAGTATACAAAATTAATTTGACTCAACACGTTCGCTACTGTCTTTTTTTTACAAGTTACAATATTCTATGAAACGCAATATATATATCCTCTCTTATAAAACATGAAAAAAGATATTGTCACAAAATTAATTTCATTTTCTTCGTACACAAAATAGCGGACTACGGGATCGCGGACGTGATCCGTGAGGTAGCGAACGTGTCAACAAATCTACCAAGAACACTAACATTTACAGCACACTTCAAGACCATGAACGAACCCTAATCAGCACAATTACCAACGAAACAAACAACCAAAGGCCTCCGGAGTTCAGAGAGAAGAAGCACCGAATCGCAACAAGTGAACGCGAAAGTAAGGGGTGCGATGGGGTCCGTGGCGGGGGTGGGGGTGGGTTGGCGGCTTCGACGGCGGGAAAACAAAGGAAAAGTCGAAGTAAGCGAGAACGGAAGAGAATCAATGAGGGCACCGAATGAAACGAAGAGAGAAGAGAAGGGGCAAGGGAAGAAAAGAAAGCTTCGGGTAGTGCAGGCCGACAGGGAATGTTGAACGTCAGAGGCATCGAGGGTCTACAACGGAGAGCCGGTTCGTAATATCTATGCAGATAGCGGATGCAGATAGCGATGCAAATCGCTTTGCGCATAGTTAATACAATGTGCCACAACGTTTCCGCATTATGCGAACGGCTGGGCCGCGCTCTCTGGGCTTGGCATAATTACTGTCGTTTCTCCTCTTCGTCCGCGTCGTTTGCTTTTCATATTATCGGCCCGGGAGGATGAAGGATCGATGAGGATCGACCCGATCGATCGGTATGACGTGGAAGACGAGAAAAAAATACCGACATACCTGCGATCGACAATGCGTCGGCTCCGCCTGGCTGATCTGGACCAGGGCAGGTGCGTGGGGGTAGTAGTGCAACGTGGTCACCAGGGGTGCATCCGGAACGATCGCACCGGTCATCGAAGTCACAGTCTGCAACGCCTTCGTTGACTCCGTCGACGCTATGGGATTTACGATTTGGACGTTATCTAGGATAACCGCGAAGTCATTTCAACACTATGTCTACTAATTCATTTTCATCGAGGGATCATTACAGTCGGTGTGAAAAGTATTCGTACACCTTTTAAAAACGAATAACTTTTTCAAAATTCGACCCAACAGCTTGAGTTTTTTTGAGACGTTAGAAGGATTAATTTACTAGCTAATATGTAAATAATTTTTTTTTATTGTTATTGGTCGTAATTGCGAAAGAAAAAGTAAAGGTCACGATTTTTTAATTTTTTATCTGTGCCTGTAGTGAAAATTTATAAGGTGCATTTAGTAGGTATAAGTAAGTTATATACATGTACAAAGTTTCATCGAAATCGATCGAGGTTATTACGAAATATAAATGATTGAAAATAACAAAAATTGTAAGAATCGGTGATTTAAATGATTCGAAAACCCTAAATTCAAAGATTTTTACATGTTACAATGCCCATAGCTTTTTTATGCGTCAACCGATTTCAATGAAACTTTGTACATGTATATAACTTACTTATACCTACCAAATGCACCTTATAAATTTTCACTACAGGCACAGCTAAAAAATTTAAAAATCGTGACCATTACTTCTTCTTTCGCAATTACAACCAATAACAATAAAAAAAAAATTATTTACATATTAGCTAGTAAACTAATCCTTCTAACATCTCAAAAAAACTCAAGCTGTTGGGTCGAATTTTGAAAAAGTTATTCGTTTTTAAAAGGTGTACGAATACTTTTCACACCGACTATATGTATATACAGTGTGACTCCCACTAATATTCGGACACTCTTAAAAAGACGATAACTTTTTTAATATTCGACCATACAACATGGATTTTTTTCAGAAGTTAGAACAATCGGTTTTGTTACGTAACGTGAAAAGAATTTTTGAAAAAATTGCAATTGGTCGGATTTGCAGAGAAAATACTAAAAGTTATGTTTTACAACTTTTTTATGTGGGTTGATGTTTTCGGCGCACGGGTTCGATCAGTTTTTTACAATTTACTAGCAAATTTGCAAATTATCGACGTTTCGGTCTTCTTTCAGAACATTTTCAAGAAAATATTTTGCGTCTGTAAATTAATTATTCGATGTATTTATGCATTTTAAATTAACTATATTAAAAATACCAAAACTTACTTGCTGTATGCATGATGCAACAAATTGAATTTTACTAAAACATGGAACTCACACGTTTCTCTACTTTTTCTTATTGAAAAAGAGCAAAAAAGTTTTTTCTTCTTCTTTTTATTAAAATTCAATTTGTTGCATCATACATACAGCAAGTAAGTTTTGGTATTTTTAATATTGTTAATTTAAAATGCATAAATACATCGAATAATTAATTTACAGACGCAAATTTTTTCTTGAAAATAGTCTAAAAGAAGACCGAAACGTCGATAATTTGCAAATTTGCTAGTAACTTGTAAAAAACTGATCGAACCCGTGCGCCAAAAAAAAAACATCAACACATTTATTGTTAATAATTTACGATCGATATAAAGATAAATATTTTTTATATGGGCTCATATTGAAAATGTAGAAAACACGTTTAAAGATGGTAGAAATTAATTAAAATTAACTGCAATAAATCTAAGGATTCATATATCTTTCAATGCCTGTTGTTTTTTCTCACATCAACCGATTTCGATGAACCTTTACAATGCATATAATTGACACAGATCTACAAAACATACTTTTTATATTTTCAATATAGACCCACATCAAAAAGTTGTAAAATGCAACTTTTAGTATTTTCTCTACAATTCCGACCAATTGTAATTTTTGAAAAAATTTCTTTTCACATCATGCAGTAAACTAACTGGTCTAACTTCTCAAAATAAATTGAAATCGTATGGTCCAATATCACAAAAATTATCGTTTTTTTAAGAGCGTCCGAATATTAATGGGAGTCACTGTATATGAAACTTAAAAGATTTATTGAACGAAGTGGCTGCAGCCATGGGACATGTTTTAGTAAAGGATCCCCCTTGTTTAAGGGGGTCATCCCATGTGTCAGGTCCAAAAACTCGACAAATTTTTTTGCACAAATTGCTCTATAACATTCCTAGAATTTGCAGGTAGAAGGATATTTCGATATTCGAAATCGTTCGACTGTTATAAACGTAGAACGGAGCAGCTGTTTGCTTCATTACCATTAAAGTATTAATAAATAAGCAGTGAAATATCAATCAGCTGAACATTAATTTGTACTTAAAGAAAGTGCATTCGAATCAACGTGCACTTCGGAGCATTAACCCAAGACAATTTCTGAACACATAGCAGACTAATGGTGAGTTTACATTCTCATTGTGTAAATCGTACTTGAATCTTTAAACGCGTTTTTCTCAAATCTGTATTGTTCATATTGGCGACCATGATATTTCAAAAATTACTCAACGGATTTCGCTCAAATTTTTATGGTATAGCCAGCACATCTGTAGTTCTCTCCCGTACCAAAATATTTCTGATATCTGCTATAGTTTTTTTTTAAGTTGAAAAAGACGAAAAAAAAGACGAAACTTGGAACTTAACGTTTAAAACTGTGTCAAAAATTCAATTTGCGATATTTTTATATTATTTTGGTACCGGCGATAGCCCCAGGTTTAAAAATTAAAATGCCGTTTGATTTTTTGATTTCAGATGATTGAAATCTCCGGAATCTTGGTCGCCGTCAACCAACTTTTTTCACACATGAGTGTCTTCCAAACGGTGTAAAGTCGATTCAACTCTTTATTTTGGTTTGAAAAAATTCTAAGAGTCTGTAAAAATGTCGATAAATGTGTGGTAAAAATTACAAGATTGTATGTTTTAATGGTCCATCAAAAAAAGCAAAAAAAAGTTGCTGTCACATATTTAATAACTTGTAAAAATTATTTCTTTCTTCTTGAATTTTCTTACAGCTAAAACATCCTAAAAAACATATTCGTTTTCCAAATCACTATGCGCAAAGTGGCCACACCCATCTGAACGCAGCAAGTGTTCGACGTTAAACGACTATAGCGAGATCGTTCAAAACTAGATAATCACAGTCACACCTTCAGCATGTTTATTCCTCGACACCGTGGGATTATAAACTAAAGTGTATACTGTTTGACGGTGAATGACTATAGTCATCTTTTGTAACCCTATAATCCGTGGACTTATTTTTTCATAGACTGCACACCTCGGGTCGCGCGTTATGCGTGTAATTCGCTTACGACAGAAGGGGAAAGGAAAAACGTAGTACTCACTGATTATAGTGGTGGGACTGTTGCCGCAGTCGGCTTCTATCTTCACAATAGGTAGAGTGCTCTGTTGCTTTCTCTTGCTTTCAGTGAGAACCAACCTTGCGCCGCCGATGTCGCTCAAAAGCTGAAGAGACGGCGGCGGCGGCGGAGGTGGCGGAGGCGGCGGTAGCAAAAGAGGCGGCGGCGCGACGTTTCCGCTATTGTGATTCGAGTAATTTGGCCACACGACCGCCTGCTGCATTTGCTCTGTTCGAAAAGAAATTTCCGATTTTTTAGTCACCTTTTACACCCGCAAAAACTCGTGCACACTTGCATACTTACAAGATATACAACCGAAAAGTGTATTCTATTAAGAACCTCTCTTCATTCCTAATTTTATTGTTTACATCTTAGACCATATATACCTATAGACCCGGTGCAGATAAGTTTGCCATGTTCCAAGATAAAACCGGCTAGCAGACGATTTATGTGGGCAAAGTGCTATAGTATGTTAAGAAATCGCAGTACCACGAAGCTGAAGTTGGAGAGGGGAAAGGGGAATCGTCATCGCATCTCATTCTGTATAAATATTTATGGAAATTGTAACTGTAATATACATATATACATGTATTTTATTTTATTACTCGTTCATTTTTACTTTACTCTTATTATTTTAAATATGGCTAACACTATTAAATTAAATTAAATTTTAATGTAGAAGTTGATAATATAAAATCTGTATTTACTTCTTCACAACTTATTTTATTTAACTGTGGATTTTTCGGAAATCTATAAATAAATTTGTTTGCATTTACTACAAAGAATTTCGTCCGAGATATACATTGCATTCTACTTGTTATAGGTTATGCGATATTAAGTATAAAATACTTACTTGTGAAAAGATATATTATTTGTATCACGATTTTTTCGGTGCTTACAATTTGTTATGCAACAAGTTTGCACCATTTTCCCAAATTTTAACTAAAAATTGAACAAATATATTTGTGTATCTCGCTTCTACCGCAACAGCCAGGTGCTTCGTCTCATACACTATCCAGCACTATCCTCCATTTTGAATTATCTCGTTCCGTGACTTGTGGGCACCAGATAATTTTTAATCTTGGAACACGGCATTGTATGCACATACTATACCTATGCCGGGTCTATAAGTATACATGGTCTAAGGTTTACATCGTATAGTGACACTCTGTACTATTCTACGCCTTGGTTAAACGGTTCGAACCATAAGACCGAATCCACAATATAGTCTCTATTAAACAGACTATACCTTGTCCAACGATACGAGACAGTAAACCTAGCAAAGGACACACGCTGATACTTCACTGCCTCGACCCGTTGGACAAGGTATAGATCTATTAAACTAATCGAGGTTCTACTAGATCGTTAATCATAGAACAAGCAAATACGCTCCGAATTGTATTTTGATTGGTCTCATTTTAATAAGAAAAATGTCACAAATGGAATGGTATAAAAGTGTCATAAATAAATAATTAAAAATGAAAAAGTTCTGTCACTGGATCGGAGATATTCTCTCGTCGATATGCTGATGTTGGATCTTTTATTTTCGTCGACTGATTTGCAAGGGGACTTTCGAAACGCGAAATAATGTTCCATATTTGGCCACTTTCGCCTATAACACGAGGGAATTTCCATACATACCTGCAGCATGAATGAGAAGAAGATGGCCCGTATTTGGATCTCTGACCAGCTGCAGACCACCTTGGACTCCGACTCCTATCTGTGGAAACCCGACTGGTTCCATCGGCATCGCTGCAAAATACGATTAATAAATATAAAAGACATCGAGGTTAGACATTGACTCCCCTTTCTTCTTATTCGTGTAGACAATTTTTATTTTGCACGAAGATCCCCAGTGTAGTTACGACTCATAAATGTACAAAATTATGAAAAGAAGCTACTTGCACTCAGGAATTATACGATTCATTGAATTCTTTAGTAATACATAAAAAGAGATGAATAAACAAGCAGAAAGAAGTCAAGCATATTACATAATCTAAGAACAGAAGATTCAGCGACGTTCGAGGGTGAATAGTTCAACTCTTAAATAAAACGTATCTGTATTAGTATCATTGAGTTGATGTGGGACAATGAGTGTCAATAACTATTCGTTTCCTCGTTTTCCGGTCGCGATAAAAAAGTCCGAATGTAACCGAAAGAAGCCGACAATTGACGGCTCGAATGCAGAGCCACGTGAATGATTTAAGGAACCTGTAAAAGCGCGAATATAGATCCTCTCGTTATCCGATTAAATGTCACTCGGTCAACGGCGGAGTTTTCGCCGTCTTTGGAACTGGAGAACAGCTCGAAATGATATGGATAAATAATCAGTATGCGCAGAGATCTTTGAAATTTAGAACACAAAAATACACGGAGTGCCCCAGATTTTTTCTGCGAGACTGAACACTCTACGAGAAAGAACAAGATCGATGATTGCAAGAAATACTTAAATAGTAATTCGTGATGCGAATAACTATATAATTAATATTCAGACTTTCGATATATTTAAGAGAGGACAACCTTTTTAAAATTATAAAAGCTTCTTTTAAAGCAAATCTTTGAAACGTTCATTTTTCATTGAAGGCGAAAATTTTCTGAAAACCGACCTTTACTATTTTTTTTTACTATCGACTCTGCTATTTACTGTTCAGATCAAATGTAATTTTTTGACAAATTTTTGTACACGCCAGCTGGTAAAATAACCCCCTGTGCTACCTCTGTTCTTACACCCCCCCCCCCCCCCCACGCCTGTCCTATGAATTTATTTTAAGTGACTACTGTATGCCTGTAAATTTTCCAATAGTTCGATAACAAAATAGAATTTTATTTCAGATTAAATGAAACTAATAGTATAAATATTTAGTAGATTCTCGAAATCTTCTCCTAACATCTCGATGTCATAGTAAAACGGGTTAAACAAACTCGAGTGATTTGAACTCGTTTTAAAAATGTTCTATTTTTTATTTATAGTTTTGTGTCGCAACAACGAACTTTAAAAATATTATTCGGTTTTAAAGGAGACTTTTTGATCGATTTACTGCGATGTATCCAGAACGAGAATAAACCGATAGGTAAAACGACGTGCCGGAATCGCGGGGAATCAGCAATAATTCTATAGCGAGGATATTTATGAGGCGTCGATTATGCATATTTACCAATGATTCGGTTATTACAACTGATCGGACGGGAATAATTTAACGAAGCCGTTGAAAAAGCTCTGTCGGCCGGAAATTACCTCGAACAAGCAAAACGAATGCTCGCGATTTTTTGGGGAAAATGTTTTCAGATTTCGCAGCGTATTGGACAAGCGAACCAACACGCCGCGCAAAAAGATCCGCTCGGATTAACTAAATGGTGGTCACAGCCACGCAAATAAATATCCGATTACCGAAATGATTTATTCGACCGCGCAGGCCGCCGCAGATTTTCCCCTAAAAAAGAGGTCGCTCGCCGTAAAATCGCTGTATAATGCAAAGAACTATACGGAGCGTCGTGCTTTCGCGATGAATATGACATTTTCTAAATACAGTCTGTAAACGAGAATAATGCTGCTTCGCTAATTCTTCATTACGACGTCGGACATCGCGGAATATAAATATACGATTACAAACTTGTTCAGAGCATAAAATGCACGGAAATAAGTATGAAAAATATTACAGTAAATAGCAAGTAAAACCTGTACTGTGCGTAAATTATAATTGTGTTTCAATCAGGCTTTTTCAATCTCCATAAGGTTTCATTAAAAATGGCCGGTTGCTGATGAGATTGCAACAAGCGTATATCTATATGTTGCAAGCATCGAAACCTTCCAAATGATATAATTGCGTGTCTACATTGTTGAAATTAGTTATTTATGATGTGGAAGGTACGCTTTTCATTTCTCGATTTCATGTATTTAATATTTTTTATTCGAGACAAGGTTCCGGAGATAATCATTATTACAAATCATTTGCAAGCATAAATGCTAATTCTGCAGCAACATTTTATAATTAAGTAACGTTTGAAAAGTTTTATTTTCAGGATCACATTTTAAAGAAGTTTCGCGATAGCGTGCACAAAGCTGCGAAATATTAACAGAACGCAAATAGACGTGCGACGGGCACGCAATTAAATATTAATCATAGAAAACGGGATATATTGATAAGTGTCCTTCGAGAAAAACCGAGCACGTTGTACGTACAGCGATCTAACGGCGAGTCTGTTAGAAGGTTAAGGAGTGGTGGAATTTTATTAGCTGCACATGGAGTGTCCGTGACATATAACGTTCGTGGGACCGTTAAAGGGAAATCAGTTTTCCTAAATCGGCCCGCCATATGTAAAAGCACGCGCAAGGGTAAAATTTATTGAACGAGGATTTGCAAGTCCGAAGCTGGGCTTGAAACGGCTCCGAAAATAACTGTTCAAAACTGTTGTATAAAGGCGCGGATTAAAACTGTTATGAATAGAAGGTCTTTATGTAAAACGAAATTTTTTTTGGATTCGGTGCAAGGACCCATGTAGGACCGTAAAAATCCTGTATAAAATGAAATAATTTTTCGAATAGAATTCTGCAAAAATAAGTTTTAACAAACGAGAAACATTTTTTCGGTTGAAGTTTCTTTCTCGGGAAAATCGAGTGTCCAGCGTTCGCAACAAGTAGAATTGGTCGATGATGACCAGACACGTCAGCCGATTCCTATTAAACGGCACGTGCAACAATTTCTGGTAGATTGGTTTCATTCCAATAATTAAAAATGGACACTAAGAAATCGTCTCTTTCATAGCATCTCCTATACCAGTGTCCTCTGCTTTGATCCATAACGCTATAACAACTCTGCTGCGAGAAGACAATATGTTGAAGGAGGAAACATTAACGATTCGCTCACAACGAGCGCATAGAATGGGACCCTATTCGAACCTCAATGGCGAAGGTATTGGATAACATTGTCATCAAACTAAGTTACTGTTTCGTCATTGTTTTATAAATAATCAAACACTTTTACCTATATTTATTCACAGCAAAACAGAATGATTTGATGGTAAAAAATTGTTTATAAGATACACGGGACCAGGAATTTGACATAAGTCAAAGTACATTCTACGAGTTGTGAAAAATAATTCTCTGCAATAAATCACCCCCATATCCGGATATATAATTATTCGCAGCACTGTATAGCATTAAAGAATGTTTGTCCGTGTTCCGTGTCTATGCTAAAAAAAAAATTGTCAGTTCCATAGTACCTGCGCCAATTACGATCTCCTAGTTCTGCACCGAAGAGACAATTAGTCGGAAGACGGAGCGCGAAGAAAATCGAAAAGAGTAGGCTAGTAAGCCGGGAATGGGACTCACCTGCAGCTGCAGCTGCAGCGGCCGCGGCCGCCGCGGGGTACTGCCATAAGGTAGGCGGCCATGAGGCTGCGGCTGCGGCCGCGGCCGCGGTGGCTGCGCTCGCCGCGGCGCCGATGCTGCCCAGCGTGGAATTTAGGCTGGAATTCAGGCTGGAATTCAGGCTCGAGCCGAGAGTCGCGTTCAAAGAGGGTGCTAGGGCTCCCGAAGGAATGGCTAGGTGGGCCGGACGGTCCTCCCCTCCAGGTCCTCCGCAATGCACCAGGGTCGCACCGCCTACCGCCATGGCCGTGCTTGAACCTAACAACAGGTTCAATGTGTACACAAATTGCGCGTCACCATTCTGCCTGGAACAAGCAACCGGCGGACGATCGTTCTCTTCCTCCGCCCCAGACCAGCCAGTCACCTTTACAATGGCTATGGCCACCTGTGTCGGACGCGTTCTCTGGCGAATACGTCAGAATATTCGAAGAAATTAACACTGTAGCAACATTTTGCTCCCTACCCGGTAGGCAATCTTCCTGGAAATAAATTGCTTAATTATGAGAGATATCTGCTGAGAAATTGCTATTGCGGATCTGAATGAGCACAATGGTCAACCTATACTTCCAATGGGTAGGTTCATGTTCTCATACGAAACGTTTAGAGAATGATGTATTAACACTAAACGTTTAGAAAATGATGTATTAACACTAAACGTACCGAGCTAGAATACGAACAAGCACATGTCGCCTTATAAAAATGGAAAAAAAACATTTTGGTCCCTACCCAGTAGGCAATCTTCCTGGAAATAAACTGCTTAATTATGAGAGATATCTGCTGAGTAATTGCTATTGCGGATCTGAATGAGCACTATGGTCAACCTATACTTCCAATGGGTAGGTTCATGTTCTCATACGAAACGTTTAGAAAATGATGTATTAACACTAAACGTTTACAAAATGATGTATTAACACTAAACGTACCGAGCTACAATACTAACAAGCACATGTCGCCTTATAAAAATGAAAAAAAAAAACATTTTGGTCCCTACCCAGTAGGCAATCTTCCTGGAAATAAACTGCTTAATTATGAGAGATATCTGCTGAGTAATTGCTATTGCGGATCTGAGGGAGCACTATGGTCAACCTATACTTCCAATGGGTAGATTCATGTTCTCATAAGAAACGTTTAGGAAATGGTGTATTAACACTAAACGTACCGAGCTATAAAAGTAACAAGCACCTGTCGCCTTAGAAAAATGAAAAAAAAAACATTTTGGTCCCTACCCAGCAGGCAATCTTCCTGGAAATAAACTGGTGAATTATGAGAGATATCTGCTGAGTAATTGCTATTGCGGATCTGAATGAGCACTATAGTCAACCTATACTTCCAATGAGTAGATTCATGTTCTCATACGAAACGTTTAGAAAATGGTGTATTAACACTAAACGTATCGAGATATAAAAGTAACAGGCACATATCGTCTTATAAAAATGACAAGATTTAATTTATTTAAACTTAGCGCAGTTCTTATAGTAATATGTGCTCTAATAAAGATATTTATTAAATCATTTCTTATGAAAGCATATTTATAATTTCAATAATTTTCAAATAAAAAGTCTAGAACGAGTCATTTGACCGGTTGTGGTACGTTTAGTGTTAATATTGACCAGGCTGTGAATTTTATGCATTCATGAAATTGTGTAGATGAAATTGAAAATAGAGAAAAGATTAACACTAGGAGCACAAACAGTGAGTATTTTACATTACTTTATAAAAATCAGACGAGTATGTATTATACGCAGAAATAATTTTAAATTAATTTTATGTGTGTTCGACTTAGTTTTAGATTAAGTTGGAGATGGCTTTCGGTTAAGAAATATAATATTGATATTCTGAATTGTCATTGACAGAAACTGAAAAATATCTGTCATATTAAAAATACAACGAATCTTGTGTTCAAGTATATCTAGAAGTACAGAAGAGACTACTGAAATATCTTGTTTATTGCTGTTTACATAATGTTGCGTGACCATAGTATTTACACCATTGTTACTTTGCCGCAAAGGGAATACATAGTGCAAAAAAGTTACATATTTCTGAACGATGAGTATACTATGTATTTCTGATCGACGCTCAACGACCCCTGGGAATTTTCCAACCCCAAACTAATACCAATTTTTAATGAAAAAACTTGTCCCTGGGACTCAAACATACTGCATATGAATTTTGTTCATATTCATATGTAAATTCGAGGAAAATTCGCTGATGGAAATTCGTTCAACATCATAGGAGGAAGTAAAATTGTTTGAACTTTGTAGTAAAACAAGCGACAGTTTTATAATTAAGTCTCTAACATTGATGTTATCGAATACGTAGCAAGATTATTGTATACTAAGTTTTTCAGTGGCGCCTAATTTTCGTATAAAGGAATACAAACGAAAACTTGTTACACAACGTAATGGCGGTGTGCGGAAGTTTCCAACCAGATAAACTTTTCACATTTTGAAAGTCACATTTAAAAGACTTTACTGGCTGCAACATATTTTACTTTCCCACATTCTTACATTCAATATCAAGAGCGTGTAGTCGGAAATTTTTGAACACCGTATATGTATATTACAAATTTCGAAACGAAAAATCTTTAATTTCAGTCAAATACAGACGAAAATAATTTGTAGCTATTTAAATCTATAAAATAAGATGCCTAAGAATTTATTTAACTAAACAAAAATACGATAAACTTGTCTTTGGAAAATTGCACAAAGCAATGCTAGAAAAAGCGTTAAAAAATTTCGTTTCATTTAAACATAATGATAAAAGTTGATTGATCTCTGCCTATTGTTAAAACTAGAACAGTTCTATTCGCACGAAGACTATTTAAATTTCTTTCTTCTAACATTTAATTTATTTTCTTAATAAACCCCGGACTAAAATGATGTCGCAATTTAATATTTACTAAAGTGTTTAATTTACAAAATTGTTCCGAGTCTTCGTGTCAGTGTATGGATGTTAGAAGCAGTATTCCCTACCAGAACTCTTCCAGAATCTGTTGTTCGCCTCCCCCTTTCGCACAGATATTATCTGCTTCTAATAGAAATATTTCTACTCCAAAGAAAGCAGATAATGCGAACATGTATCTAGCCGCGATTCAAGCGAAGTATTATTCGCGTTCCGACAATTCACCGAGCAGTTCTCTCATCCTGCCAGGAGCGTACGTACACCATTGTTGGCTGACTGATCTGTATCGCGTGTCGGTCGTGCGAAAAAGTATCGATATTCCACGCAGCAATTGGACAGCGTCGACGGGATTCACGAACAATCGGGAACACTTTCGCGAATAGTAAATTATAAATAATTATACAACAATGCCAGCCTTTGTTAGTCACTCAAAAACAAATTGAAGAGTTTATAGCTAGAAGAGGCAGCTCCACTTTTGAGAATCTTTTATGCTCTTGAAAATCCATCTTCAAAAATAATTTTTTACTATTTTTCTCGCAATTAAAAAAAAATTAATTTACACATCATTTAGTA
The DNA here is from genome assembly GCA_916610255.1 of Lasioglossum lativentre. Classification (NCBI taxonomy): domain Eukaryota; kingdom Metazoa; phylum Arthropoda; class Insecta; order Hymenoptera; family Halictidae; genus Lasioglossum; species Lasioglossum lativentre. The sequence goes on along the minus strand of OU744355.1, from coordinate 8,161,530 downwards.
AACTAATCCTTCTTATTTGGCCCACTTCTAAAAAGTTGCTTCGTTTGAAAGGGTACATGGAGACATTTCTAAAACTCTGAGTAAATACATTTCTACCGTTTTCATAACATCAGGAAATTTTTCCGCAATTTCTGTCAATTACAATTTTTTCAAAATTTAGTTTACACGTCATGTAGTAAACTAATTCTTCTATTATTTGGTGCACTTTTTAAAAAGTTGCTTCCCTTGAATGGGTACATGCAGACATTTCTAATACTCTGAGTAAATACATTTCTACCGTTTTCATAACATCAGGAAATTTTTCCGCAATTTCTGTCAATTACAATTTTTTCAAAATTTAGTTTACACATCATGTAGTAAACTAATTCTTCTATTATTTGGTGAACTTTTTAAAAAGTTGCTTCCCTTGAAAGGGTGTATGGGGACATTTCTAAAACTCTGAATAAATACAGCATTGTCATTGAATACATAAAATAAAATATCCATAACATAGTCTAATAATCCAGTGTTAATAGAGATTCTTTGGAAAATAGGGAGAATCAAAAGAGAAATGGAGTGGTATTCGTATGAAACAAATATTCGATCGCAGTTGAGAAGAAAAGTAGTATTAGACTCACCGAGACTGTCGGGTTGAAAGTGATGATAGCTCGCATGATGCGAGGTGTGATGACTCAAGGACACATTGCGGATCGAAGTCGAGGTTTCTTGGTGCTGTAATCTCTGTCTGCCGACTGCGATCCCGACTGGCACGCCACCGGCTCCTGCATTCGATACCACGATCCCTGAAAGACAAATATCGATGCACATAAATTTCGAGCCCCATTATTGGGATAGCTTCACTGTCGCTCGCGATTCGCATTCCTCGATTTTTGAAAATCGTACTCGCAGACCTGTGCGCACTTCCGGTAGCCGAGTCGGATGACGCTAGGGGACGCTCAAAGATTTACGGATAGGTTTCGATGAACGAGATCAAAGAAGACCGGTTTCCTTTGAGTTTTCTGTACCTTTTGGGTGCAGCTGGCTGCAATTAGAATCGCGTCGCGGCGTTCGTAGATCATGGATACTTTTATATTAACGCTCGTGTGCTCTTCAGCTGCGGATTCGCTCGTTTCCTGGCTTCAGATCAGGGATTCATAAACTTATTTGGTGTAGCATCTCTTTTTTAGTCAAAGTTAGTCCACGCCGAGAGTCTACTTTATTTAACCCATTAACCATTCAACTTACTTTGCAATTATGAACATATTAAGCAAGTCGTGTTACTAGGCGTCCTTATTTAATTTTGTACACATACGGTCATATGACCGACGTGGCATTTAAAGTGTTAACTGTCAGCACTCAGAGTCGCCACTAAAAATTGCTGTACTATTATTCACAATATTATTTACATTATTGAATATGTTGGAAACTAATCAATTACTAAACATTTAAGTATATCCATATCCATAAAATGAAAAAAAATCATATACAATGGAACTACATATTCTAGGTCGGAAGAAATGTTTAATTTTCGAGTTAAAATAGCTCCGACTGCGAAGGGTTAACACATTATTTCATCATTTTTGAGAGTCTACGGCTGAAGACATTTTAACACTAAACCTACCACGGTCAAATGACTGGTTTTCTGTTTCATAGTTATTGCAATTATAAAAACGCTTTCACAGGAAATGATTGAATTGACTTTTTCATTTAAGCACATATTATAATGAAAACCGTACATAGTTTAAGTAAATTCAATCTCATTGCTATAAGGTGTTTCACTTTTATATGTTTTGTGCTTGGTAGGTTTAGTGTTAATGGATCTTCCAACAACAGCAACAATTTCGATATTGAACCAGCAAGTCAGCCTCGGTATCGTGATCGAATTATTTCGTTTGGGATCATCATGTAAAAGAAGATTTTTAAGCACAATTATTGAAAAGTTTATTAATAGGCTTCCGGTAGATAAATGATTAGGACAAGGATTGGAGCAACCCTCTCGGTAGACCCACCCCTGATCAAGAAATCCTCGTAAAATGCAAATGGCTCCTTTCGCAAGTCAAAAATCACCACCGCTAGAGGAGTCCCAGCGATTCGAGTCTCGTTCTTTCGCCTTTTACTCGGCGTCATTTGCCGCGGGATTCGAATGACGTAACCCCGCTCGCGGATAAGCGTAGAGTGGCGATCATGCCATTCGCGAATGTGCAAGTGGCCAAGCACACTTCGGTGTGCCAGGGATAGACATAGGGTCGAGACTCTTTCGAGCCACGCCTTGTGTTTGCGTCGCCATGCGTGCCACGCACCTCCTACTTAACGAGCTCGTTTCTCTTTCTCTTTCCCTCCCTTTCACCCCCCCCCCCACTCCTCGTTTCCCCCTCCTCCCGTCCCCCACTCCTAACCACGGGTTTGCTTTTTTCCCTCTCTTATTCCCCTACCCCTTTTACGCGTGTTGGTATAGTCGGCGTATAGGTGCTCCCTTTTCTTACTTCCTTAATTCCTTTTTCGCCTTTTATCGTTTTGCCATCACCCCCTTCCCATCCTCCTACTCTTTGCACCCCCAGACGGATTCGCGGGGATTTTATAATTTTCGCGAAACGTTGATCGCTACGAACTTTCGCACTTAACGCTTTGACGGCTGGGTATTTCTCGCGGTGTGACTCTGGATTGCCGCCGCGCCGATGATGCTACATACTCGTGCAATCGTCGCTTGAAAAATGTCTCTCTTGTAATTTCTTGTAAAATGATAATGTTCATTATGTTTCTTCTCCACCAAATGTAGAATCAAAAACTTATCAGGTGACTACTACGTGCTGTGTGAAAATATGTATTTTTCAATTTTTCTCTTTTTAATGCCGAGTCAGAGCAATCATTTTAGAAATATATTTTTATAATCGAAACTGGTGGAATTGCAGCTGCAAGCTTCTCAATTGTGCTAGGAGATGTCTCTTTCGAAATTGCTCGTGCACACACATTATCTTGGTAAAACGTGTATTTTTATTATTGCAAGCTAACTGCGAATAATGCACCAAAGGCAATTTTCTCCGGTTCATTATCTTCTGTCGGACAGTTCAAAAGAATTTTAAAACGTTCGACGAGATTTACAGTGAGTCATAAAACAATTCGATTCGTGCGTTCTATGTTTCTTTCTGAAGCCAGCTTTCTGCACTGTTAGCGATTCCAAGTTGGAAAGTGTTCCTTCAGATGTTTGTCACATTTCCAACAAAAATACTACGATTTTACTCTCGGAGTAGGTATCTAGAAAGATGAACAATTTATTCAATTTTGTCAATTTAATCAATTTTTATACTTTATTAGCTTGTTTTAGAAAACTAACAAAATTATGTTTATTTCGACTTTGAGTCATTGTGACTGGCACGAAAGTTCTAGTATTAACAAGTAAATAAGCTGTTAATGGGGCCCAATGATATCTGAAGTCTGAAACTGGAAATCCTTTTCTTCTAAGAATTTTATTATTCGAGTATCTTTGAAATTAACATGTGAAAACATTTGACCTATGACGAAAGGATTGAAATGCTAATCAAGAGTGAGCCAACTAGTCAAGGCTCTGTTCTTTTTCTAAAAATGCCACGAAAGTCGGGAAGAAATCGCTACCAGCCAAACTACTGCTAAAAAATTAATAAGAAATCGCTGTTTAACAATTCCAGTTTCTTTCGATGTAGAATTATTTCAATATAATTCATTCTTCGTAGGGTGTTCAATACTTTTAGCCAAGGCTGTATTCGCTTGTATTTCGTATACGGCGTCCTACTAATTAACGTCAACGACGACTACCTCCTGCCTTGCGTTATTAATGATCCACAGATTCTTCGGATTTTAGTAACGGAGTATATTTAACCCTTAACGATCGTCGTAGCCATGGTGATACTGCTGCGACGTCTTCCGAGTAAACAGCAAAATTTCTTATTTTCGATCAACTTAAACTCTAACAATCTCTAATAAACATCTACACTTGTTCAAACGACGTTTTCCCAGGGCAGAACATTATTTACGTTCCTGCCTGTACTATATCGCAGAATGTACAATAATGTACATAATAAGTATGACATTTTCGGGACACCCTGTATATCGATAAGGTAATATAAATTATATTGTAATGTCTAAGTGATCATATTTTTCTATTTAAAATTCAGTAGAATAAGTACAAATGCACAGTAGAGTTCAATCTATTGACTCGGTATGTACATACATAAGTGTATAAGTAGAATGGTTAATGAATAAATCTTGCATAATTTTTTACAGCATATATCATACGCATATTCCCGCAAAAAATCATGAGAAGTATTTTTTACAAACTCAAGTAAAATCATCAGTAGCGGACAAATTTATACGTTATTTTGATCTCAAGAAAGTGAAGATTACAAACAATCTAACATCAAAATAACAAGTGTATACCTCCAGTAACACACTCTATGTGGAACAGACTAGCACAAATGGTAAATGTTAATAGAAACTTTTCACTTGCAGGTCAAGTATCCAGGCATGGTTAATACGTTTATTGGTTTTAATATCGTTACTACACTGCGAATCTTGATGCATTATGGCTACTGAAAATTTCTAAAAAAAACGGTATAATATAAAATTCGACAGAGATTAGTACAATCTTTGTTTATTTCACAAAGGCTACTATCACTGAAAGTAAGATTTCATTTGATTCTACATTTTTAAAATTCGTCTACATAAATTGCAAATTGCATAAACATCCGCAGTTTACTCATTATTTACCTTCGTAATAAATATCTAGCAACACTTCTCTGAAGATTCCAAATACCAATGTGAAAGTTGATTTTTAAAATTTTTGTCCAATGCCAACGCACTGTGTGCGTCGCTCGAAAAAATCGAAGGACTCTCGCCCCTCGATAAGTGCAAACGATTCGATCTCCCGTTAAAATGTAAATCGCTTAATTACGTGCGCGCTGCGAAATTCCCCATTGAAAAACTAGCTATTATCCCCGGTCGCGAGCACACCTCATGCATTCCTGTCCTAATTGCTGTAATCGATAACGCTAACGACGTTCGCGAATCCTTCGCGACGAAACTAATACGCCGCACCACCATGGAAATCGTTTGTTCAAATCTTACTTTCAATTATGGATGCTTGAATTAAATCACTACAACGCCCGTAGACGCACGATACTTTAAAACGATCGTCTGACTGCGAAAAATCTGGAAACTGCATAGGTTGTTGAAAATCAATTGGAAAAGTATACATACAGTGACTCCCACTAATATATTCGGACACTCTTAAAAAGACGATAACTTTTTTAATATTCGACCATACAGCTTGGATTTTTTTGAGAAGTTAGAACAATCGGTTTTGTTACGTAACGTGAAAAGAATTTTTGAAAAAATTGAAATTGGTCGGAATTGCAGAGAAAATACTAAAAGTTGCATTTTACAACTTTTTTATATGGGTCTATGTTGAAAATTTAAAAAATATGTTTTGTAGATCTTGATGTGGGAAAAAAGTTCAAATCGTATGGTGCAATATCAAAAAAGTTATCGTTTTTTAAGAGCGTCCGAATATTAATGGGAGTCACTGTATCTGTTGTACAGATTCAAACCAAGTTGGATAATATAAGTTAAAAGTTGATATTGAACGTTAATACATTGTGTACTCATATTATTATCAATGTGTTCGCTGGACTGCGGATTTGATGTATTTCTAACAAAAATTAGGTCAAATGCAAAACAGTAAAAACATAAAGAATTTTTAAAAATCGTATAATTTTCAGCTCAATAAAATTATTAAAAAGAAAAATAAATGTCTACAGAGCTCCTGTATCTTACAACTAACCGTTCTTATTTTTAATAAAAATCCGCAGTCTAAATATCACTAACCTAAAATAGTTACTCTTGAACATCTACATTTGTTAACAAATGCATTCATGTTTATTACGTTAGGTAACGATAAGTAAAGCTTGTAATCGTAATAAGTGGAAACTTTTCTACTTTTATCATATTTTGATAATACTTGTCTACAAACTGCATATACAAAATGGAGGTCGTTAAAATGCATATAGAACATTGGAATTTGATTATCACGACATTAAAGAAAATCGTCGGGAAAACCAACTAGGACTATGTCAGAAAGTGATGATTTCGACGTTGATGACACGCTATACCATTGGCTAATATCAGGCTAATATTATTCGACGAAAAGCCTGCAGGTACTTTATGAGCTTGTCAGACAGTTATAGGTTGATCATTTAACAGTAACGCGACGTTTTCGCGCGGCGGGAAAGGTGCTAAGAGAAAATGATCCCGCATTATGGAAATAGACATTACGTAGCTATCCAACGAGCTAATATCTAGGTCCATATCTTTGAGCTGGTAGTGTAATCCGAGAAGGAATGAATTTACTTGGAAAAAATGAGTCGAAAATGTAGAGTGATTGTGTGCGAAGCTTCATTCTTGAACAAACCTGAAAATTTTGCTGTGGCACGTATATGTTCATAATAAGTAGAAACGGTATACAATAGACAGACCTTAGACCTCGATTCATCTTAATTTTTCAATTACATCAGTTTAGAGAAATACTGTGTATTCTCAGATTTTGAATTTATAAATTTCTTTACAATTATCCATATTATTTTAGATAATATAATAATTATATATTATATATGTACTAAGAAAGAAAATCAATTTCTATTTCACTCCAGTTTGTTGCAAGTCAGGCAGAAAATTTTTATTTTAAATAAAGATAATACAGAATATACTGTGTAACTGTGTTTATTCAATAATTAATTCTGTAAGTTGGACGACTTTGTACCCTTCAATCATTGTAACATTTGGAACAGGCGAAATGTTTTTGTTAGCCTGGTTTTATGCGGTTCTGCAAATTTGCTATTTGTTTCTGCTATTGTGTCCTCGAGGTTTTATTTTTAAGTTCCCGCGACAGTCTTTAAAGTATTATTCACAAACGTCTGGATAATTGTGCTTAAATCGCATCTTTTGGCGCAGCTCCAAACTACGATAACATATGTCCAGAGACGCCTTAGCTAATAGAAACCTTAGGCATATTGCCTAGAACTTCTCAAAAATTGAGGACCCACTTTTTGTAAATGTGATTTATGCAAGGTATAAGAAGGTGTCTCGAATACGAGAGTACATAAATGCTCCGAACACAACGATATAGTCCAACGTTTGACTGTACTGTAAAAATTACACTTTTGTGTAGTATTAATCGATTTTTATGGACTAATAAATTTGCCAATAGGAAAATTATTGTGATTCCTAAAGTAGGCTACTTTCAATGTTCTTTTTCTATGGTATAACATTCTCTTTTCAAATAATTGCATTATTAAAAAAAAAAAGTACATAAAAGTTTCATTAGAATATGTTAATATTTCTATTTGTGGTAATGAATAATTATTGTGCATAATAGGAGATAAGATCACTTACAAAAAATACTTGCAATCACTTACATACTTGAAACGTGTGCGAAGTAAACAAATTATTCGTTACGAAATAAACATTTTAATCAAATGTATAATCAACGAATAAAATCGACGTCACAAAAGCAGAAATTATTGAATTGAGAATTTCGCTCAGTTAAAGATAATTTAATTAATAGCATTCGCGAAACGTGAATGTTAATTGCTCCGAGTTAATTGCTCGGAAATTACCCGAGCGATGCGTGCCCGTTTTCAAACACTTCATTTTGAGACGAGTTCGTTTAAATGGACTACTTTTACGTAAATTCCGATTTTCGAACATGGTAAAAATTCGAGCTAATTTCGCTGACTCGTTTCACGACGATATTAAAATATCATGAATCCTTGTTAATGTAATCTCGTGCATTCTACGAGTTTATAAATGGTGTAAATGTCCAGTATACTCTGCTTAACGTTACATGAAGAACTACTAGTTTAGAGAATGAAACATTTAGTAAATAGCAGTGCCATTCCGTGGACATGACATAAGCGAGCCACAGCAGTCGGCGTCAGTCACGGGCTAGACCAGCCATGGGCAATAAGCGCTCTTTGCCCTGGGAGCGCTCTAGATTGCCCCGAGAGCAACGCTTCAGGGCAAATGACGTCAGAATCGTACAGTGGAGCGGGGTACACTTGAACTTTCGAGTTTGCCAACAAACGCCGATAGAAAACTATCCATCTTACTCTCCCTGACCTGCCCTAAGCACACGCGGGCCCGTTACACTCGATTTCAATACGAAACTACATTTTTCCCTATTTTCTCATTTTCTCTAAAATTTATCGACCCTCCCCAATGATTGAACTGAACAGCAGAACAAAAAGAAAACAGGAATCTCTTCGTTTGAAGTTATCGTTCAAGAATACGCGTGAATGATATTAGTGTAAATGTACAAATAGATTAAAATATTATTTAGTTTCGTTAACAATTGTGCACGATTTATTTTCTCCAAAATGCATCGACCCTCCCCAACTGAAGGAAAGTGGCAACACCTTCTTTTAGACATTGTTTCCGTTCAAGAATCCAACAATTAACTGCATTATACAGGGTGTCCCAAAAAATGTTTTACATCCTTGAAAGTGGTGTTTTCTGAGGTCATTCGAAGTACAACATTTGCGTGACACCCTGTACAACGAGATAGTTAAAATATTATTCAGTTTCCTCCGGCGAGATGACTGTTCTCGAAAACGCATCGGCCCCCTCCAATTATTTAAAGTGAACAAGTGAAACAGAAACGAGTTGCTATCGATTTACAAAACGATCGAAGAGACAAACTCACCGTTTTCCGATTTCGGTGGTACCGGCTCGATTTTCACCGAAGTGGTGGTCGCGTGAAGAGAGGTCGAGACCTCGGCGACTTGACACGGCACCGAAGTCAGGGGTTCCCTCTTCACTATGTTACCAACGCCGTTGGCGTTGCCATTGCAATTCGTGTCCTGCCCGTTCCAGGACGATGCAACTGGCAGCGTCCTGCTGCAGCCCGCGTCGGAATGTACCACCTTCGTCTTGCCTGGAATTTGCGAAACCAGATCGTTAGAAGAAGAGACGATCAGCAAAATAATTGAGACACCTGGCACAGTAAAAAGATGAATTAGTGCGCGACACCCCGTTGGTCAAAATCACTAATGCCTCGGTTGTTTATTTCTTTCTTAATGAAGCAGATATTACAATAAAATTTTTATGAAGCCTGAATAGATGCAATCTTGTCGTTACTACAAAGCAATTTACATCTGTCGAATTTATTACTTGGTAGTTCCAGTCAGAGTCGCCAGATGAGGGGAGGGAGCACGAATTGAGAGGAAACAGTTACCCTCTCTCTGCCAGAACCGGGTACATGCACGACAGAGACGAAACGCGTCACGTGACCGGTCCGTGGCGGAAGCGTGGGGGAATAGCGTCGTAGAGGGGGAAGGTAGAGTGGGGACACAAGACTTAATCTGGTTCCAGTGTTAAGGAACGATCGCACGAATGACAATACGTATCTTCATGCAAAATAAAAATGTTCTGCATTGATTACAAAGTACTGGAACCAGGTAAAAATTTCTTTCTACCATTAATAATTTCAATAAGTTAATCATAATAGGCACTCTTAAATTCCTTTTATTTCTCTACTATTCCATGTTTAATCTACTCATTTTTATCATAAATGCATAAACTCCGCAGTCTAGTCATCCACTGAAATTGTTGCAATTATTTCCATATTTCTTTGACGTCTTTACGATGTCTCTATTACTCTGATATTGTTAACTATGATATTATTACGCTGATATTGTTAACTATGATATATTATTATCTGATATTACTAGATAAAGTACACTATTTTAGTAAATAACAATAACGACAGTGGTTCATTACGTATAATCCAGAGCATCATAATCGTTATTCAATTATCAATAAATAAAGGCAAAAATAAAAAAGATGAATGAGCTTGATTAAACGCGAACGAAAGTTTACAAGTGATTTTAATATATTTTTCTGATAGTCTTGCTATCATCGGAAATCTCCGGAAGTTCCTCTGTGATTTAGATCATCTGAAAATAGTTCAAGAGTTGCAGCGATTTCGCTGGGAAATCTTCGACCGCCCACACCCTACAGCCCTGACCTCGCACCGAGCGATTACCTCATTTTTCTGCATTTCAAACACTGGCGTGCATCGCACCGCTTTGGAAATGACGAAGAATTGAAAAACTGTGCTATCGGACGGTTTAAACCAGCGATTTCGAACCGCCTGTCTAGTAGAAATTCCCAACCTGTCTGTGAAAACGTTCTCGCCAGTTACTCGAGTCTCTCAATCTCGTTAAAATGTTGGAGTCAAAAGATAACAAAATTCTACACGATTTTTATTGCTGCGAAATAATTCGGTGAAAATTTAAAAACCACTGAAGGAACACATTTTTCGAAGACGGTCGAAGATAATAGTCATACAGGGTGTCCCGAAATTCCTTCAACTCCCTGAAATGGGTGGTTCCTGAGGTCATTTGAAGCGACATTTACCTTTTCCAAAATGTCCGCTGAGGCTTTGTTTAGGAATTATTAACGAAAAACACGGACCAATCAGAGCGCGACCTAGACGCGTGTTGGCAAAAATGGTCCGGCGCGCCAGCAGTCATCTGGGTCTGTAAGTCCTTGATACGAGTCCTTACGCGCAAACCGTCCGTGTTGATCCATACATCGTGACGTATCAGTCATAAAAAAACTGATACAAATAGTACAGTAATTTTCGATATACCGCGATGGGTCGGGACGACTTTAGTCGTATTTCTTTGCCAACACGCGTCTAGGTCGTGCTCTGATTGGTCCGTGTTTTTCGTTAATTACTCCTAAACAAAGCCACGACGGACATTTTGGAAAGGGAAAATGTCGCATCGAATGACCTCAGGAACCACCCATTTCAGGGAGTTGAAGGAATCTTGGGACACACTGTATATCTACAAAACGCATTAAGTTGAAGGCTTAGATAAAAATGTCAAAAAAAACTGACTTCTTTTCTTTGCAATTTCGACCAATAGCAATTCTTTCAAAAATTTGTTTACCCGTTATTTCAAAAATAACTCATTTGGTTCAATTTTCAGTAAATTATACAATTTTTAAATGTGACAGAATCCTTTTTGCCAAGGCTTTTCATTCAATTTTTCTTCTGGAAAATTATAGACGATAAAAAATTTGTAACCACTGTAACCGTAAAATAAGTCCAGTGGTAAAAATGATTTGCAATTTTTTGAAGTTTGTAAACAGGATACATACGCTTCGGTACTCACTTTCGAAGATACGAATTCTACCGTAACATTTTATAGGGACATTTCTAAAGAATTAAGTTATTCCAGCTTCTCAAGCACTCACATCGTTCGGTCCAATTTCGAAAAGCTATTCTGATTTAAAGGGTGAGCCAACCGATATGAAGGGCAATCCTCGCAAGATGTTCAGCAGATTTCGAGCCGATCATGTTACACCGAATTTTCCGCTGTCGCCGGAAAATTCGTACCTGCGGGGGCATTTATGCAATCGGTCGATCGGCGGAGGCAGCGTCTCGCGTAGCGATCGGCGAGGCGAAATTCGCAACGAGGTCAATAACTGCACGAGCAACGCCGACATTAATTCCGCGAGTCACCGCTTCTATCGGGGAAAAAAAGGAGGGATCTTGATGGTATCGTCCGTGCCGTGAACATTTATGCCACCGAGCGTGGCTGCGCGCACAGGCCCAAGAGAATATTTGCCTTACAATGTACACAGCAGCAGCAGTAGCAACGTGCTCGTACCTCGCTCGGCCGACAATGAAAACATTTATATCGTCCAGCACTTTGCGACACAAAGTAGCGGGAATTATATGGCCAACGAACATCCTTTCCGCCGTGGCTTCCGTGAATTTCGTTGTCCCGAACACACTGGCCGAGCTCTTTGTGCCGCGCTGCTGGAACGATCAGGATGACCAATAACTTCGCGAATGAAACGAGACTTTTATGACCGACCTACAATTTGACGAGCTTTCGTGAAACTCTGTCACGTTCCGAACGCGTCAACTGCGCGATACTGCCTAGCCTCCGTTTAATCCGCCTTTAGGCCACCGCCATAGTGCACGCACGGTTTCTGGCGAAAGCTCTGGCAAACACTGACCTGCGAAATTAAAAGGGCGTCGGAAAGCTATCGTTCATAATATTTAACGCGTTATGTGCCACGTCGGTTTGTTGTCTTACCCGTTCTATCGTGCGTCGGACACATATTGGAGACACTAATCTCTGGCCAAGTCTAGAAATTTATTTTTATTTTCGGACATTCTACCGAATTTTATTAGGATTAATTATCCGAGAAATAATTTACGAGTGTAAAACTTTGAAGCTAAACATTGGCATTTTTGGGTAGAGCTGTTTTTTTTTTAAATCACACACGAAAGAGAAAATTGACAGGTTGCGAACAGTCCATGAATAAATTAATAGTCAGACAAAGATTAAAATTCATCGAATTGTACAATTATAAATATTGATACGAGAAAGAACTAAAAGATGATTGCACAACTATTACTACAAGTAAAATATAGAACTTTGCGATTAACTATTAGCATGTTTTTTAGAACTGTTCTTTTCAAATCATACACGAAAGCAAAAAGAAGAATTGACAAGTTTCCATAAGTCCATGAATACATTAATAGTCGGACAAAGATTAAAATTCATCGAATTGTACAATTATAAATATTGATATAAGAAAGAACTAAAAGATGATTGCACAACTATTACTGCAATTAAAGTACAGAACTTTGCGATTAATCATTAGCATTGTTTCAAAGATTCATGGAATAGTACAATTATAAATATTGATGCAAGATAAATGTAAAAGATGATTGCACAAGTATAATACATTCAAGCTATACATTAGCATTTTTGTTCAGAACTATTCGTTTCAAATCATACACGAAAGAAAAAAGAAGAATCGACAGTTTCCCAAAAGTCCACGAATAAATTAAAAGTCGGACGAAGATTAAAAAGGTCTGATGAGGTATAATTAATAAGAAAAATGTTGGGCCTACCTCCAACTTATTTTTCTCGCAAAATCTCTGGACGCGATGTGACATAACAGGGGAGACGAAATATCAGGCGTGACGAACACGGATGTTCACGGACCGCTATAGAAATATTGCCGCACAGAATCGCACGGAGAGCATAGTTTTCACGGTATTCCGTGTGATTTACTGATTGTCAGCAGAGTTTCGATAACGAAGAGCCTCGGCCAGCAAAAGTCATCGCTGCGACCGAACAAGTAGCCCGTCGTGGGAAGCATCGGCTGAGCCACGTGGTGGAGTGGAATGAATCATGAAAACGAACCGTAAAACTGGCGTGGCGTCGGGGATACCAAAGAGAACACACCGGAGGGAGAGAGAGAGAGAGAGAGAGAGAGAGAGAGAAAGAGAGGCCAGTCGGTTCTTACAGTAAATATAGAAGCCGGAGAATCTTGCGTAAGCTCGTCCCTCCTGCTCTCTCTTTTCTCATTTTCGTATCTCCTTTTTCACCGCGAGGAGCCTGTTCATCGGTTGCTTCCTCCTACTATGTTTGCCGCTCTTTTTTACCCCCTTATTTGAAAACCACTTCTTCTCATTTGCGTCTTTTTCCTTCCGTTCACATTCCTTTTTGCCTCTTCTCCTCCTTTTTCATCCTCATCTCTCTTCTTCGCCTTCGGCCACTCTTGCTAGTCCTGCTCTCTCTCTCTCTCTATTTTTCGTATTCCTCACGATTTTTTCGCGGTACCAGTTCCTCTACCCTCTCCTTCGTTTCTTCAGCGTTCTCGGGCCACTCGCTTCTCTTCAGGTTTTGCCGTCTCCCGTTCACGTTCGAGCAACCCGCGTCATCTCCTCCCCTTCTGACTCGGACAACCGACACGTTTTCGTGTTGCGGAACACCCGAAGGGAGTCGCTGCAAGGTCGTCAATTGCATCAGCGTCGGTTGCGTCGGAAGCTTCCTGGTTCCACAGACTGCGCGCCATTTTGTGTCGACGACCATTCGCGATTTTCTATTGATGCATTCGTCCCGACGCGACTTATAGAATTTATTAATTGATTTGGTAGATCGCGTCCAGCATTTGGTAGATCGTCGGATGTCGCGAAGTTCAAATCACCGTTTTTATGATAGTTATTTTATCTAAAGTTATAGTATTGTCTTTAGTCGAGTACTCTGCCGCCATTTTGGAATTTTTTAGTACTCGCTTCAACATATAGAGCACCTTGATAAAGCTGATGACGTCTTTCTTTGCATTTCATTTATAGAAAATTGCTGGTCAACCCAATTCTTATGTCATCCGATTTGTGAGTTGGGAAATTGTTCATTGTACGATCGTAAAATACTGTACAGGGTGTAATGTTTGGTCTTGGCTACCATAGGCGTATTCCACATCTTCGGATCGATGAAGATCTGTTAAAAAAAGTTGCCGCAAAATTGTCCTTTACCTTGATTGTCAAGGTCAAATATTTTTTTTAATTGCACGATGCATAGAATACAATGCGATACAAAAAATTTCACCTTAAAATTCAAGATCAAGGACAATTTTGCGGCAACTTTTTTTTACAGATCGTCATCGATCCGAAGATGTAGAATACGTCTATGGCAGCCAAGACCAAACATTTCTTTACACCCTGTACATGTACCACACATTAGAAGTGATTCTATGCATCCATTCTCTCCAGACAAGATCGATCAGCCCCGAAGAAACAACGCGTCCAGTGTGCTCGATCTCGTTCTCTTCCTTTAAGAGCCGTCTAAGCGGTTCGTTCAGATGAAATTCGGGGTCCGATCGTAAACCTTGGTCTGGATCGTTAAAAAGCACGTCACAGAGAGAGAGAGAGAGAGAGAGAGAGAGGGAACAGCAAGCGAACGAAAGAGAGAGAGAGCCGGGAAGATGGAACGGAGCAGAAACGAAAATAAAATGAAAGAGAAGAAGAGAAGCGGGAAGAGACGGTCGCCGTCGTCTATACGTACCACTGTTCCTGCAAACGCAGGGCTGCCTAGTTGATTTGTTCTCCAGTTTCACCGGCTGACCTTGACTGGGCAGGAAGGCCTCTCGTTTCTTGCCGATGGCCTGGACGACCTGGTTGCTGGTGGCCTGGTCCGCTGCTCCCTGCATCACCATCGTGCTCGTCGTCGAGCTGGTCGGGCACGAGGTGCCGTTCACGGTGACCGAGCATCCGGTAGTCGAACCTGTCGGCGACTGATACTCCTGGAGAACTACTCCTGTCGTTGGTACCACGTTGCCCGTCGAATTCGGCGACGAGAAGCTGTTGATCGTCAGGGTAGGCGTGTTCCCCGTGACCAGTGATAGTTGCGGCGAGAACGCGTTCTGATGAAGACCACCTGTTCGCGAAAAATTCGTTTTTATTTATTTATTTATTAATGCCCTAAACCGTCTTTGGTTTATACAGGGTGGTCCGTTTAAATAAGGCCATCCAAATATCTCTTCAGGTTATTGTGATGCAAAAAATATTGATAATTATGCAGATGATTGACGACCTCGCCGATTTTGATGACCTTGAAATATGTTGTCAAGGTCACTATTCTGGACAAATTTTCCCTATACATGATACCGCCTGTCGGCCTTAGTTTTAGAGATATACGTAAAACACTTTGGTTATTCTTATGTTACCAGTACAGTGTATTCTCGAAAAATGGTCACTAAATGGTGATTGGAAGAGTAATTGGAGTTGATACTATCTGGTGGGGGGGGGGGGGGGTTAGGTCTGGGTTAGGTCTGGTTTCACATCACCATCTTACATCATACCAAGTAGAATCTCGTCTATTATATTGGGGGAATCCGGGGAACCCAGACCTAACCCAGACCAGAATAACTGCATTTTTTGATATTGTGGCAGATGTATTTCCAATTACATAATTATTAATAAAGCAGTGTATTACTAAATACATAGTGTAATTTATTTTTACGTACATCTCGGAAACTAAGGCCGAGCGGCGGTAACATGTATAGGGAATAGTTGTTCAGAATAGTTACCTAGACATCTACATAATTATCAAAATATTTGCTACGTAATGTGCATGGTGCAAAGGACTAAATATCTGGCACGAATATTTTTCTCCGAAGGTCATTTTTTTCGGAGTTATAAAGGTCATCGATGTTTTTTGATACACAACTACATTTTTTTTAATTGCTTCGTGTAACTGATGGAAAAATACATTCAGATATGTATAATAACATGACCTTGAAATTACCTTGATCTTCGAAAATTAAAGTTTTACCTAGAACTGATGTCTATCGAGATCGTAGGCTTTGACCAAGACTCTACATCAAGAGCGTGAATGTATATAAACATGTTTATTGCCGCAATACTGTTGATACCTAACGGTTTGAAATCCCGATCAGTTTCAATTTATCTATCCGTGTATAGACGTGCTCTTTGAAATGAATTACT
The DNA here is from genome assembly GCA_916610255.1 of Lasioglossum lativentre. Lineage (NCBI taxonomy): Eukaryota > Metazoa > Arthropoda > Insecta > Hymenoptera > Halictidae > Lasioglossum > Lasioglossum lativentre. The sequence goes on along the minus strand of OU744355.1, from coordinate 8,145,203 downwards.
CAATGCAAGAGAAAGTTGACATGGTATTCATTTACGGTAAAGCTGATCATTGTTTAAGTGAAGCAGTTCGAATGTACAAAGATAAATTTCCAGACCGTAATTGTCCATCGCGTTGTACTTATGTAAAGGTGATCAGTAATTTCCGTGAAACTGGTACTGTTGTGAAAAAGCGTGTAAGAACCAGAATTGTTACGAACGAAAGAAGCGAAATAACTATTGTAGATGAAGTTAACGAAAATCCACATGTGAGTTTAAGACAACTCGAACGTGAAACTGGCATTTCCAAAACAAGCATAATACGGATATTTAAAGAAGAAAAATTTTATCCCTATCATCTATCGGTAACATCAGGACCTTCACGGAACAGATTTTGTGAATCGTATGAATTTTTCTCGGTGGGGTTTGCAGCAATACGAAAATGACGAATCATTTTTTAAAAGAGTACTATTTACTGATGAAGCGTCTTTCACCAACCATGGACAGCTAAATCTAAGAAACATGCATTATTTATCAATTGACAATCCACACTGGCTAAGATCAGTGGATAAACAAAGACCGTGGAGCGTAAATGTATGGTGTGGCATGTTAAATAATCAAATATAATTGGTCCTTATTTCATAAACGGTACTTTAAATGGAGCAAAGTATGCAACATTCTTGCAAAATGAGCTACAAATGCTTGTACATGATGTACCACTAGATATCCGTTTAAGAATGTGGTATCAGCATGACGGTTGTCCGGCTCATTCTACATACACGCCTTGTCAAACAAATTTTGGATTTAAAATTTCCAAATCGATTGATTGGTCGTACCGAAATTGTACGATGGCCACCGCGTTCACCAAACCTCACACCAATGGACTTTTTTTTGTGGGGAAAATTGAAACAATCAGTTTATAATGAACGACCAACTACACCAGAGGATATGAAGAACCGAATAGTTAGAGCTTGTGCTGATATTAATTCCGTAACAATTGAAAGATCTGTACAGTCGGTCATTGCACGTTTCAGAAAATGTATCAACGTAGAAGGACACCATTTTGAACATCTCTGATGATAACTTAAGAGAACGTGAGGGTTGTTTTAACAGTTAACACATACACACATCTGTTGATCGATATTCTTAGTGTGATAAAAAATATTTTATTCGCATTCATAGGTTCAGGAGACGTGGCCGAAGATATTCGAAATCAGTTGTAGGCAAAATTTTAATTTTCGAAGATCAAGGTCATTTCAAGGTTATGTTATTATACATATCTGAATGTATTTTTCCATCAGTTACACGATGCAATAAAAAAAAATGATCTTTATAACTCCGAAAAAAATGAGCTTCAGAAAAAAATATTCGTGCCAGATATTTGGTCCTTTGACACCATGCACATTACGTAGCAAATATTTTTTGCATCACAATAACCTGAAAAGATATTTAGGTGGCCTTATTTAAACGGACCACCGTATATAGCATAAATTAGTATAACTGTTAATTTAGTTTAGTATAACGATATACACATCATTGTCAATTGTAAAATTCGTTTTTAGTCGTTTCAATGATCAATCGGTAGACTTGGTGCAATTTAAAATAGTCGAAACATGTGTTTCTAGTGTATTCCCACCAAATTTTAATAATTTATTACATAAAAAAATATTTAGGAACCTAAGAATTGTTTTGAATTATAACATAGTATTTTTAGTGAACACGTTCTATAAAATTTGTTCATTTGTAGCAGAAGGATTTCATCGAAATAACCCTGCGTCCGTCGGAACTTGATCGAACAATGCGGTACTCGTTTGTCAAACTTTGTTCGAAATCCAAGCAAATCAAGTTCCTTTCTTATGCGTTCTTTCTGAAGATCACTCTACCCGATCCCAGACTATCCTCGCAATACCGCAAGTCTAAATTTCAAGCATCCTTTTCATTCAGCATCCGCTGCATACTATAATTTTCTACCGTCTGCTATCCGCGAGTTTTCATCTTCCTCTTCATTCAAACGCACAGCGAAAACTTTCATCTTAGAGCAATTCTCTTAATTCTCGTCTTACTACTTTTCCTCGTAATCAGCCGCACTTTTCTACCAGCTCGGTAGTCAGCGTTTGCAATCGTCAGCGTTACTCTAACAATGTTATACCTATAGTTCTTGAATGTTATATTTTCTCTCTCGTGTTATCAATACTCTTTCAACTTTTCTCTTCTTCTGTTATCTACATTATACTTTTTAAGTTATTCTAGTTTTAACCCTCTTGGGTTCAGTCGGTCTCGGATCCATTTTAACCCAGAGTTACAGAAACGTCTCAACTAAATTCTAATTGTTTAATAAATATTTATTATATTAACAGTAATAATTTTGTGATTAATTTATTATAAAATTTAATTTTTCTTAATTTTATAGAACAGTGGCTAACACGGAAGCTTACGGATTTGTTGCTAAAAAAAATTAGTTATTGTGAAATGTTTCATTCTTCGATAATTCCTGACGGCTCGTTATTGCCTATTTGGCCTAAAAAGCTTTAACATTGATCTCGACGAAGTAGGTTAAAAAATACATATGTAAAAGAGAATTGGTACGTTTGAATGGGTCTAGTTATGACAGTCATGATATCGTCAAAAGATTTCTGGTTTAGATTTTCAAATTACCTCTGATTACATCTCATCCACGTATCAGACTATGTGTACAGTATCTACCTATACATAGAAACATTTTGTAATACTTCTATGCAGCCATAATATACACGATATAATAATAATACGTAACACTGGATATCCTCCACTAAATATTATTGAGAGAACATTCGTCACAAATATTGCAAAAAAGCTCGAACGTTTATTCAATTTTACGTACACAATAGACACGAATGCAAACAAAAAAATATATAAGCGTTCTGTACCAACAAAATATACAGAACCATTCAATATGACCAACATTGTTAGTTTACTGGCAGAATACTAAAAAAAAACCCAGTTTGGTAGATTTTTCAGTTTAACGAAAACAACATCCGAACGATTTTTTATCGAGTAGACAGAAAATAATGAACAGCGTGTATTTGTCATATTTTATAGTTTACAGAGCACTCTATATTGTATGTTCGATTTTATTATTCCATGTATGAAGCTACCTCCACTAGGGTGGCTCTTATATCTTCGACATTTGAATGAAATGCTCATTTAATTAATTATTTCAATGTTCAAGGGGCCCGGGGGTACGTTTTATTAATTGGAACAATCCTAGGGGTGCCGCAAAAAATGGAAATAATTTTCTTCAAGAGTAAATAAGAGCCAATTTAAACACAAATTGTATTTTATTCCATTTTGTCTTAACCCATTTTGATTTACCGTATCATGTACTGCGCAGTTCATTCAAAAAACGTTACTAACGCGCACAACTTTTGAATATGCATGAGCCTACTATACCATATGTATATGGGACGGGTAATTACGAACACCCCTTACATGAATTAATTTTTGTTGTACTTTTCTGATGATTTGCAAACGTCATTATTTATCATAAAAATTCCATTAAATCCCGATTGAATGCAGACCTACGTGGTCTCTTTAACAATGTGCGCATATTATTGCGAGTGACCGTAGTTGAAAAGTGCTTCGGGTGTACCCACAATTCTCTTCTGCGTCCACTTCGAACTACTCACCATGATGCAGATGATGCAGGCCAGTCAGGTTCAACGTGTGCTGCGTGTGTTGCGTGTGCTGTGTATGTTGTGCGTGATGCAAACTGCCAACGTTCACACCGACACCTTGAAGACTGAGCGCCTGTTGACCCGGAGGAGCCAAACTGGCCAAATTCTTGGCCAGTAGTTCGAGCTGCGTCACGGGGACAGGGCTGTAGGGTGATCCGGGTGGTGGCGTGGGAGCACCCCAGGTGTAACCACCCACACCGACCCCAACGGCGGCGGAAAACACGCTCTCTGAAACTACAGAATCCAACAATTAATCAATCGGCTGCTCCCCGGACCCTCTAATCGAGAATAAGGCGACCCTCTGCGTCGCTATAATCGAATCGAAGCTAATTCTTCCAATTAGGAGGGTTCATTCCAAAAACGAGGGTGCAGCGGAAGTCAACCCCTAGATTTCTTCATACAACACAACTGTTCCTACTTTTCCCATTTCTCAAACTGTGTCATCAGCAGGGACTGAACGGGTTCGGGAAAAGAACTGTTCCGAACTCTTATACAGGGTCAGTCTACGTAACATAACGATTTCAAATAATCGTTATTTGTTAATAACTAAATGTTGATGCTAACAGCGCAAGGTTCGATCAATTTGTTAATAAATTTACATAGCAATTTTGCAAATTAACAAAGTAATTCCGACGCACAGTGGTGCGAAATTGCCAAAACGTGGCCAAAAATAAATTTTTCTTCTTACATGTTCAGACTAAGTTGTAGCACAAATGTAAATTGCTAAAAGTCACCCATTATTGTTCGAGAGCAGTTTGAAAACAAGCAAAAATTGAAGTCTATTATAGATCGCATTTCTTCCCGAAAATTGACGTTGTTTGCCTCATCATACTTTTGTATGGGTAATATTTTTAGAAAAACTAACTACATAGCGTTAAAGAGCGTCCTTTCAGCTATGTGTATTTGTAACTTTTAACAGTATATATATTTTTTTTATCACTTTGAAAATTGTCTCTTCCTAAACAATTACATTCCAGTTTTTTTTCTTTAGTGACGATTACAAAGCGGAGGTCACGCGAGGTCACGATGAATTTAGCATAAAAGTATTTGCTGAAGTCTCCTTAAGATTGCTACATAAAAATATCTTGCGCAGACTTGCCCAATTTAAAGTTACAACAATAAATAGGCAACGACCAAAATCGCCAAACCACAAGCAGTACTCCAATTTAATTAAAAATTAATACTCAGGGGTTTTTCGTGTCGCTGATTATGAATCTGATTTCAAAATCAATAATTATAATAAATTAAAAATTATAATAACTTTTTTAAAACGCAAAAATAAAAAATGTGATTTATCCGTATATTGTATTTGGATATACACTTATCACACATAAACAGTCAAGAAAATTCTTATATTTATACGATGCTACAGTTCTTTTCATACACGAACGTTATGTTTCGAACTGCTCACTTTTTCATTAAAGACACAATGGTTTTCATTATTTAACTGCCGTATAGGTGACCGGGGTACAGGTAAATTACCCTTTTTATACTTGGGAAAACCACGTCATAAATCCGACAATTTTTTGAGTAACACATCTGCCTTATTGAATCCGCCATTTTGTTTTTTGAAATTTTGAAATCAGAGTCATAATCAACAACCCTAAAAATATGGAATACTAAATTTCAAGGAATCCGATAATGTTTTTAGTAACACATCTGCCATATTGAATCCGCCATTTTGTTTTTTGAAATTTTGAAATCAAATTCATAATCAGCAATCCAAAAAAACCCACGGAATATCAATTTTCAACTAAATTCGAGAATGTCTTCGATTTTTGGCCACGTTTTGGCGATTTCGAACCACTGTGCAACGTTTCGATCTTTTGTTTAGAGTTTAGATCATCTTCAGGGGTTACTAAGATTCCGTCTGTGAAAATTTTGAAATTTAAGTATGCAACAAACTTTGAAATTGGAATTTAATTTATTGAAAAAATACTCACTAGCTTTGCGAAGAGAATTGATAACTTCGGTGAGAGAATGAAATGCATGTTTACTACCTGCACGGTTATGGAGACCACTGTGCAAGAGTTGCAACATAATATACTCAATACCATGTTTAGGGTGTAATCAAATTTACATTGGACAAACGTCAAGACATTTAGAAACACGAATTAGAGAACACAAACATAACATTTTCTTACCTCCACTTCAACATACTGCATTGACGAGACATTGAATTGATTTTGATCATATATTTGATTTTGAGAACGCGAAAGTCGTGTATAAAGAAACGAACTTACATCAAAGGATATTATTAGAGACACTTCATATGATTAAACATCGTAGTGTAAATCTTACGTATGAAACGCCCAAGATACATGAATATTACACAGCATTACTAAATAGGTAATGTACTATGATGAAGTGTCTAAATAAAAACTTTCTTTTGCTTTAACACGTTTTGTAATATTAAATTGTTCTCACATACAACCTACACAGGTTGTATTCATTTCAAAGACATTTGAATGTCAAAAAGAATTACCATAATTTTATATAAATATGGTATACGAGTAGCTTTGAGAGGTTAGTAAAAGTTAGTAGAAATTTACCGCCGAATATTGATGAGTCGTACTTCTATCTGCGATCCTACACGTTCTTGCCTAATGTTTTTCTGCCTCACCTCAGTGTCTCCATAACCGTGCAGGTAGTAAACATGTATTTCATTCTCCCACAGAAGTTATTAATTCTCTTCGCAAAGCTAGTGAGTATTTCTTCAATAAATTAAATTACAATTTCAAAATTTTCACAGACGCAATCGTAATAACCCCTGAAAATGATTTAAACAAAGATCGAAACGTCGGAATAACTTTGTTAATTTGCAAAATTGCTTTCTAAATTTATTAACGAATTGATCGAACCCTGCGCTGAAAGCATTAACATTTGATTATTAACAATAAATACGATCGATATAAAGATACTATAATCGTTATTTGTTGTAAGAAACAATTTTTCAAACAAATGTTGCATGGTTTCCAGGCAGATAGTGCTGTAATCTGTTTCGTGTTACTTTGCTTTTCTATCGAGACGCGAAGATCACCTTCAGCTTTGTAAATGCCTAAGATTTTTTCTCGAATTCGGATAAAACACCAAATAAAAAAAGTATTTTTAACTGTTTTCAATCCCTGGTCATCGGACTTTGTAGCTTTAACTGTTTCAAAATACATAAACTAAAAGTTGCTCGTTGTCGCATCAGTGTGGACGAAGCTTTACATACTTCAGACTCGCGCGTCTTTCGTGTCATGTTTTCATTTTGATCCGCAGTCTAGTCATTGCAGCATAAATACACAATTCATATGAATCTGGGGGACGTCCAGGCAGACGTTTATGAACAGTAGATTGATTGTTATCTCGAGTTGACATCAAGGGGCAAATTAACACGTTGACAGCCATGTTGATCATGTGTGACACAATTCTTCGACTATTCTTAAAAATTAATTTTGTTCCTAATAGACTTGTGACGATCTAGAAGAGTGCAACGAATAATCCTTATAACAATCTTTGACTTTTAATTACAGCGACTTAATTACTTTGACCTTGTGGGTCTTCAGCAAACGTAAAAAAATTTTTATTCATTATTCGATGGTTCGAATGTAAAAAGTATCTTTATTCCAGGTGCATCGAATAAATAATTATATTCGACGAGAATTTATCCGACGAATAAAGATGATTTTTTTTATACGAAGTGGCTTTATTCGAACTTCGAATAATTTGTTCATCTTTTACCTGTATCTTTTATTCTGCCAACTCTGATAAACGCGAACCATCGAATAATGAATAAAAATTTCTTTATTTTTTATTCGTTATTCGAAATTTTTATTTAGATGAAAATTTTGCCCAACTCTGGTCATCAGCAGTCAAGGTGTTAACAAAAACGATGATTGGACGACGGTTAAGCGCGAAGAGGCTAGACGCAGGACGCCGTGAACAGTAAAGTTTCTAACAAACAGGAATTTTTAACCGAACAAGCCGATTGTCAAGTGCCCGTCGGAAGGTCACGCAGTGGCTCCGCAGGAAAAGCATGCCAGAAGTTAGCTGGCTTGAGTGGATCTGGCGAGTTCCGACTCGGACTTTCGATCGTAAATCAGCATCCTCGTCCGAAGGATCGTTCGTGTCTCTGTACGTACTCGTAGAAGCTCTGTAACCGAAGCCTGCCCCCGGTGGCTTAAGCCGCTTGCGTTTCCTGATTTCGCAAACGGCGACAAGCCCCATCCCCCGACTTTATCGAATATCCACCGAATTTGTATGAATATTAAAGTCGCTGAGTGACGCGTCGCCCGGTGGGCTTATTGAAATTTATCGCATTAGTTGTTTGCCGTTTTCGATAAATATGCAATAAACGGACGGCAGACGGATAAATGGAAAATCCATGCAAATTCATTTAAATTGCTCGCGATACCCCGCGTCAACGGGGGAAAGAGAAACGGAGAAAGAAAACGGGGCCGACTGGAGGGGGAAATGCAACTGATCTTGTTTTTTTTCCTTTTTTTCGAGAACTATGCTTGTTATCCTTTTGCACTAATCCCAGCAACGCTTCCGGGCGTGCTCGCAGATTCGTGCCTGATGCGATCGCGTTTTCTCGCAGTTACAGTAACTCCGAACGAATCACAGATCGAAAGAGTTATGGAAGTTATTTGAAACCGTAGAATCGCTTTAAAAAATATTTTAATACTAGCCCTGGCAGAAAATATTTCATCAAAACCTTGAATGCGATTGTTAAATAAATTATTTGAACGTATGTTAAATACCGAAAATAGTACGTGTATACTAAACAGCTATGATATAAGTATTAATGCGATATTTCAGAAAAACATTAATAAGATGGTTATTAATATTTTAATGAAATATTTCAATATTTCCAATGATGCGGATAATAGACACTGCCAAAAACATGTTCTGAATATCGTCCAGAAAACAGTGTCTAATTTGCTTATTCTGTACATTAAAACAAACATGTTCACTTTTTTATATTAATATTCTCGTCGTACACGACGAGTTTTAATATTGCAGCTACCTCTATTGTGAGTTGAAAAATTTTTCACATCAAAAATACGAATTATTCTATTGGTATAATTTTGGTATTTTATTCTACACACTCTAATTGAGTTAAATCAAAAGAGTTTATATATCAATTTTAATAAACTGTAACTGTAGCAGAATGTGCGCTCACTTACAGTGACTCCCACTAATATTCGGACACTTAAAAAGACGATAACTTTTTTAATATTGGACCATACAACTTGGTTTTTTTTAGAAGTTAGAAAAATCGGTTTTGTTACGTAACGTGAAAAGAATTTTTGAAAAAATTGCAATTGGTCGGAATTGCAGAGAAAATGCTAAAAGTTACGTTTTACAACTTTTTTATGTGGGCTTATATTGAAAATGTAGAAAACACGTTTCGTAGATCTGTGTCAATTAAACATATTCTCAAAATTTCATTAAAATCGGTCAACGTTGCAATGAGCTACAAACGTTTAATGATGATAGAAATTGCAATTTTTCACGATTTTCGGCCTCCAACTGCAATAAATCTAAGGATTCATATATCTTTCAATCCCTGTCGTTTTTCCCACATCAAGATCTACAAAACATATTTTTTAAATTTTCAATATAGACCCATATAAAAAAGTTGTAAAATGCAACTTTTAGTATTTTCTCTACAATTCCGACCAATTGCAATTTTTTAAAAAATTTCTTTTCAGATCATGTAGTAGTTTAATGAAATTTTCAGAATATGTTTAATTGATACAGATCTACGAAACGTCTTTTCTACATTTTCAATATGAGCCCACATAAAAAAAGTTGTGAAACATAACTTTTAGTATTTTCTCTGCAATTCCGACCAATTTCAATTTTTTCATAAATTCTTTTCACGTTACGTAACAAAACCGGTTGCTCTAATATCTCAAAAAAGTTCAAATCGTATGGTGCTATATCAAAAAAGTTATCGTTTTTTTAAGAACGTCCGAATATTAATGGGAGTCACTGTATGTGGTATTATGTAAAATTATAAGAATAACTCCGTTTCCTCCAATGCACTCACCTGTCCGTTCTGCGAACGATCCGCAGCATGAAAGATAAGAAATTCGATAAATCTCGGAAGGCGATTCGAGGGGGCTGCAACATCGTTTAGCCGTGGAACAGTGTTCGAAACGATCGGAACGTAAAAGAAAAGGACAGGGACACGCGTGTGCCGGAGACACGCGAGCGGGTTGCGGTTCGTCCGCGCGGATTTGCATTGTGCCGGAGATAATTGAAATCTCGGGTTCGCGGTCCGAGATTCGATTTTAGACAAGCCGAGGCGCACGGTGCCGCGTCAAACTAAGAATTCCGACCGCACTGCTAAGAGACGTATCCGCAAAGTAAATTCCAATTGACTAGAAAAAAAAAGCGAATATGTGCACGATATTTGTGAAAAATTCAAACCCCAGAAACTGGATCAACGTGATGTCGGTGAGATAATACTAATTCAATGACATAACTATTTTGTCTTTAATTATTTTATTATGGAAGTTTCATCAACGTATTTGTGACGATTTTCGTATTAAAAAATGAGTCCCAACACATGTACAGTCTTGCCTCGAGAAACGGCAGTGGCCCTCGGCTTCTGCCGTTTCTCGGATCAGGGTGCGTATTCAGTTTCCCATTAATCTTGAGTGAGCCGAGAGTTCATGGGACCTATAAGTCTTTTGTTGGAAAAGGATAGAATATGAGGACGCGCCATTTTGCAATAACACTACTGAGAATCCTAGCCCGCCGACCGCGATTACCCTGCCTCCACCCCTCCCTGCTTTTAAAAATCAGTTGAATACAGAGTTGAGCAAAATTTTTATCAAAATTAAAATTTCGAATCACGAATAAAAGATGACAAATTTTTATTCGTTATTCGGAGGTTCGAATAAAAAAAGTATCTTTATTCGACGAGGTTCGAATAAATCATTTTATTCGACGAGAATTTATCCGTCGAATAAAGATAATTTTTTTTATTCGAACTTAATAATTTTTTCATCTTTTATTCGAAGGCTTCGAATAAATCTTCGAATAACTTTTGCCAGCTCGAATAAACGGCGACGAGGCTCAACGAGCACCGAACTTGAAAGACCAGCGACCGACTAACAGCAGCCGCTCGCCCCGAGGGACTCGGTCACCGAGAAGTGTAAACATAACTAGTCCAATAACAAAACTTCTTTATTTTTCATAATTTTCTTATGGAACTTTGATCAACATATTCATGGCATTTTTCTAATGAAAATTATATCAATTATGGTATAATTCCGTTGGTATTTACTTGGGTAATGAACGATGAAAGTGGATATGGACATAATTCCATACACTGTCCTTCCATGCATTCAAAACTTTCATCGTTCATTACCCAAGTAAATATCAACGGAATTATATCATCTTTGGTATCTTTTTCAATAGAAAAATGCCATGAATATGTTGATCAATGTCCCATAAAAAAATTATGAAAAATAAAGAAGTTTTGTTATTGGATTAGTTATGTTTACACTTCTCGGTGACCGAGTCCCTCGAGTTTCAAGTTCGGCGCTCTTCGAGTCTCATCACCGTTTATTCGACTTGGCAAAAGTTATTCGAAGATTTATTCGAAGCCTTCGAATAAAAGATAAAAGATTAAAGATGAAAAAATTATTCGAATAAATCTGCTTCGAATAAAGAAAATTATCTTTATTCGACGGATAAATTCTCGTCGAATAAAATTATTTATTCGAACCTCGCCAAATAAATATACTTTTTTTATTCGAACCTTCGAACAACGAATAAAGATAAAGTATCTTTTATTCGAATCGTTATTTAAATAATTTTTTATCTAAAGAATACCGAACTCTGGTTCAATACGCGACAACCTAACTAAATAAAATAAAATAAATCAGTGAAACCGTCTGCGAGTTACTCCCGGGAGCGTGAATCGTTGGAATAGTCGGGGAAGCCGCAGCGAATTCGAAACGAATGTAACCGATCGGGTAGGGGGCACTGCTAATCTCCCCGCAGACTCATCAAACTAATTAGACCCGTGGTAAACGCGATTCGCGCGTCCATCGTACGGGCCGTCGAATTCCTGGGCTGCCTCGAACTATCCTCGGACCCCGGTTTCGGTCCCCACTGGCAGTTTTTCTCACCTCGAAAGGTGGCCTGGATGAAGGCGGCGCGTAAAGGGACCCCGACCATTCACGGACCCCCTCCGCACCGGGGCACAATGGCACAATTATGCAATTAAAACGGGGTAAATGAGGGGCTCGGGTCGAGGCGAGGGGTTAGAAAAACTCTCGGGCCAAATAGAATTCCGTCGTGCACGACGCGGCGCGGCGCGGCGCGGGGCGGCGTGTTCTGGCCAGCTTCTCCTCTCGCGTCGGTCATCGACAAAGGAGGAAGGGGCGAGATATCCAACCGGGAATCCAGCCCGGAGGTGTTGAAGAGGAGGGAACAAGGAAGAGACGCCGTGATGCTCGAGAACGCGAGGGTGGCGAAGCATCGTCCGTCTACTTTCTACTTCTACTTCTCTTTCGTACGCCCCCTAACGACCTCATTGTCCGAGGAGTAACCCAAAACGACGCGACACGACGCGACGCGACGCGACGCCACGGCGAGCGAACGAGCGCGCGCGCACGCTCTTCGCGTGAGAAGAAAAGAACCGAGGAGGCGAAAGCCGCTTGAAACAGAAAGCGGCCCTCTGCATGCTCCACAGCGTCACAGATCGCCGATCTAGATGGACCAGCGTCGTTCTACCGACCCATCGTGTGATAGCAAAATTTATTCAACCCGTTAAGGGCGTAGGACCCCCTCTAGAATACCCTAGAATACCCTAGAAATCTGGGTGAAACATGGGTTTGGTGCGGTAAGGGTTTTCGTCCTTATATTAGCATATTTTTCGCTGGACAAGGACTCATTCGAAAGAGGAAGGTTCAATGAAGGGGGCTCAGCCCCTTTGTTATATGAAATTATGCATATATTTTGTAATAAAGGTGTTAGAAGTAAGCCAAAATTTATGGTGTTCAGCCATGTAATCAAAGCCATTTTTATGCCATTGGATGAGTTTTCTGGATGCTATCGTGGGCTGAGCCCCCTTCATTTAACCTTGCTCTTTCGAATGAGCCCTTGTCCAGCAAAAAATATACTCATATAACGACGATAACCCGTACCGCACCAAACTCATGTTTCGCCCAGATTTCTAGGGTATTGTACGGAATTCTAGAGGGGGTCCTACCCTCTTAAGTGGGTCATACCATGTGGCAGATCCAAAAAATCGAAAAATTTTTTTTTGCACAAATTGCTTCTACATAACATTCCTAGAATATGCAGGTAAAAGGATATTTCGATATTCGAAGTCGTTCGACTGTTATGAACGTAGAACGAAGCATCTGTTTGCCTCGTTACGATTAAAGTATTAATGAATAACCAGTGAAATATCAATCAGCTGAACATTAATTTGTGCTGGAAAAAAGTGCATTCGAATCAACGTGCACTTCGGAGCATCGAGCCATGGCAATTTATCAACACATAGCAGACTAATGGCGAGTTTACATTTCCTTTGTGTAAATCGTACCTGAATCTTTAAACGCGTTTTTTTCAAAACTGTATTTTTCATATTGGCGACCATGATATCTCAAAAATTACTCAACGGATTTCGCTCAAATTTTTATGATATAGTCAGCACGTCTATACATAGTTCTCCTCCGTACCAAAATATTTCCGATATCTGCTATAGTTTTTTTTTAAGCTGAAAAAGACGAAAAATAATGACGAAACTTGGAACTTAACGTTTAAAACCGTGCCAAAAATTCAATTTTCGATATTTTTATATTATTTTGGTACCGGCGATAGCCGCAGGTCTACAAATTAAAATGCCGTTCGATTTTTTGATTTTAGATGATTGAAACCTCCGTAATCATGGTCACCATCAACCTAGTTTTTCTACACATGAGCGTCTTCCGAACGGTGTAAACTCGATCCAACTCGTTATTTTGGTTTGAAAAAATTCTGAGAGCCTGTAAAAATGTCAATAAATGTGTGGTAAAAATTTCAAGATTGTATGTTTTAAGGGTCCTTCAAAAGAAATTCCTACAAAAAGCAAGAAAAAGTAGATCTCACATGCGATGACCCCCTTAAGCACCGAATGTCAACTCCAAAAATCCCCACGAAATCAGAGTAATTGAACTAACACACGGAACGTGCCACGTGGGTCGCGCACGACCCTTGCTGAACTTTCCGGTCAGGCAACTAGGAATTTTCGCGTTTGCCAGAGTCTGCATCATCGTACACTGAATGTAAGGGTGCGCGGGAGCCAATCTGGTGACTCTATCGGCGTAGAGGTTGTCATTCTATGCATTTCATAACTTTGTGCGACATCCTTGTCTCTCCTGCAGAGCTGAGACAGAGAGGGAGATATGTCACTCACAGGAGAGACAAAGACAGAGTAACCGCGAGGCTTGATTTTTCGATGAAGCCCAACCAATTTTTTGAAGCGAAGAAGCAATATTTTCTCACGTTTCTTTTTTTCAAATATTCTTTGTTCTATTTCGGGTAACCGTACAGAGCCCTTTTTTGCAATTTGGCTCTTGAAACTTTATAAATAATAATAGTGTACGTTTTTATAGAAGAAATTTTTTTCTGTACACTTTTTCCAAAAAAGGGCTCTGTACGGTTACCCGAAATAGAACAAAGAATTTTTCAACACAAAAATTATTGAAAAATATAGCTTCTTCTCCAGGTTACTCTGTCTTTGTCTCTCCTGCGAGTGACAGACGCCCTCTCTGTCACAGCTCTGTAGGAGAGACAAAGATATCTCTATCCTTGTCCTAGTTTATTTTTAGTTCACCTCTACGCCGATAGAGGCACCAAATGCCCCCACATTGGCTCCCACGCACCCTTGAGAGGGAACGGTAGTCACGTGACTTTCCCTAGAATACCCTAGAATACCCCAGAATACCCTAAAAATCTGGCCGATACATGGGTTTGCGGGCATACATTTTTGTTCTTACTGGAGCAGATTTTGGGCTGGGTGAGAGCTCGTTCTAAAGAGGAAGGTTCAGCGCAGAGCATTCAACAAATTATTTAACGAGATTATGTTGATATCTAATAATATGAGTGTCCAAAGTCGAGAAAACACCCGCAAAATCCAACGTATTTTTCTGTCACAGAAAGAGTTTTTTGACTGATATGAGTTGAGTGACTGATATCGTATAAGGACGAAAAACGTACGCCCGAAAATGCATGTTTCGGCCAGATTTCTAGGGTATTCTAGGGAAAGTCACGCGACTACCGTTCCTCCTGAATGGTAAACCAAATTTTAAGATTTTGTATGTTTTTTTTTGTTCATTATTCATCTGTCTTTTACTCAAGAATTCCAAAATAGCAAAATTACGTTTGAAAATGATACGAATTAAAATATTAAAATTAACGAAAATGTGGCAAGTAATTGTCACAATTTAGCAAGTCTCACAATTTAGGGGTTAATGCCAGAAAATATCAAAGTTCGAAAGATAAGAGCCACCCTAATATTAAGGGGACGATGTTATTTAAAAAAACAAGTTATATTTGAATTGAATCATAGCAGTTTTAGAATACGTTTCGAAGGTTCGCTTATGGGTTAATAACGGCGATCGATTCCATATAAACGAAATACATACGTGAAACTAGCACGAAACGCGCAGAATTCGCGTGGCAATCAACGTGCTAAAAAGACTAATTAACTTGATTTGCAGAGCTCGGCTTCATACACGTCCGATGAATTAACTTTTCATTCTAAATCGTTGTGACCCGTATATGGGACAGAGAGCGCGTTAATTTCGCGTAGAATAGTATTGTCACAGAGTGTGCGCGATAGACTGCACGCGATGCCGCTGTTTGATACAGCTTTTTCGGCGACAGACAAATTTTCTGACAGCATCTTGGAAACGTACGGGCTTCCGACATCGTAAATACGAGACAGCGTTAGTTGATTGTCGGAGCCGGGTTTGATATACGACGTCGCCTCGGACGGAAACAGGACCTTCGTGTACGGCCGATAATTATCGAATAAAGCGTTCGCGGGCGTCGCTCTTCAAACTTAACTTGCGAGCAGCAAAAGGTCGATACTTCCCGAGGAAATAAATTAAAGACAGGGCCAGCTGTTCCCGTGCCGCCGCACCGCGCCGCGCCGCGCCGTGGCCGCGTCGCGTCGCGTCGCGTCGTGCCAGAAGACCAGAACTTCTCGAGCAACTTCTCGAAGCTGCTTTATGCATGGCGAGCCCGTCGAACACGCGCGTGCCAATAATTTGTCCGGCGCGATGCAATCTAAATAAAATAATATACGCACCCCGACAATAATGATTGCCCGAGGCCGGCCATCACCTGCTGCAGCTGTTTACCGGATAATGGGAAATTTTCGGGGGAAATTAAAGACAATGGCACAACCTTCGTACTTCCCCCGATCCCGAAACTAACTCGAGAACGCGGCGAATAAAGCCTGTCGACTTTCGATACGATAACAGAATTCAAAAGGAAGATTGCCCGATAGACTGTGCAAGTTTATGCACGCGTAGAACGCGATAAATGCAGTCGTGAAATTATTGGAGCCACCGTACGAAAACCATATTTTTTCATCACGTGACGAATATTATCTGATCATTCCCGTAAGTAATGCGACTTCTTTTCCCGCGTTTTTTGGAAGGTGAAATATTCAAATGTAATTATTAACTGTGTGCAAAAGTTTTTGGCTTTTTCGATCGGTCATTGTCTGCGGATCTCTATGCAAAATAAAAATGTTCGAAGGTTGCGCATCGATTAGAAGAACCTGGCATCAAATAGAATATCCTTATTCTTATTCTTCCAAATTGTACAAATTTGTTTTTGTCCTAATTGCATAAAATCCGCAGTCAATTTTTGCATATACTTAATGCGACCATTAGTGTTCCACGTACCATGTGGTCCATTTAGGTAAGGTCGCCTAAATATCTCTTCAGGTTATTGTGATGCAAAAACTATTTCTTACCTAACGTGCATGGTGTCAATGGACCAATATCTGGCAAAAACATTTTTTCCCTCAAGTTAATTATTTCGGAATTATCAAGGTCATCGTTGTTTTTTAATACATAACTGCATATTTTTTTATTGCACGTGTAGATGAGCAAAAAATACATTCAGATATCTACAATAACATGACCTTCAAATGACTTTGATTTTTGAAAATTAAAATGAACACTCCGGAAAAATAACCTTGGGAAAAAAATAACATTTGCAAAGAATTTACCTTGTGATACCAATTATATTGCATTAAAAACATTTGTTATGCCATCACAAATAAACGAGATATTTAGGTGGCTACATTTACGTGGCCACATTTAGGTGGACCACCCTGTATATTTCATTTAACTTGTTCATAGTCCATAAAATTATACGTATACAGATCCCTAATGACTGTGCTTGTTTTCCGCGTTTCACTTTACAAAATTCTGGAACGAAATTCATTTTTATCAATTACGACACGAAACAGACAAAAAGTTACATTAAAACAAAAAATAAATCGAAATACTAAACAAACAGTTTGAAAGTTTTATCACATCATAGAGAATTAGTGCAAGACTGAAAATTCTACAATACATATATGCCTTTGTGCTCTCGATGGTTGCTCATAAAAGATTAGCATAAAGGATTTGCATAAAAGTCCGCGCGGGCCAGTGATAACACGCAGACCTCAGCGAAATAAAGATTTTAATAAAGTTTAACGCCGTACGTGTGTTACCGCCGCGAACAAAATAAACCCGGTAGTACCGGGAATAAAATTCTGCCCAACTTTCTGCCCCATAAATTGATATCTAGAAATAGCGAATTTGCATAAACGTCCGGCTGTTTACTGATGTGAACATTTATTTTCCCAGCGGTCGCGGGGGGTCTCGATAAAGCCGGGAGAAATAAGGCAACACGGTAGGAACAGTGGGGGTGGCGGGCGGATGTAACGAGTATAAATAAAATATAAATGATATTTATAAATCGTAGTAAACTTACCCTTGTGTGTTGTCGCGTGATAAGCTCGTGCTGGCGTGGGTGGACCTGGGGTGGCGGGGGTGGTCGCGACGTAACTACCCCCGCCACCCCCAGGAAATAACGAGTACAGCCCGTAACGACTCACACCTGTAACATCGTAAAAGAACAAAATTGACTTTTTATACCTTGCACGCTTATACTGATTTACAGTGGTGCTCCACTTGGATTTAACTAAATATGTAACATTTTTTTACACTATCCATCCCCACTCTTTCCCATTCAAATAAGCATAGTGGTCAGCTTACTCTTCGCTTCCATAGCTTCATGTCTACATATCATTTCAAAAATAGTATATTAATAATAATAACGTTTCAAATGGCCTACTACTGGTCAAACGTGAGAACGTTTCGTGTAAAGAGCACGAACAGCGCTGTTCTAAAACAGTTGCAATGTTCTTGTGGTTACACAGCTTTTTTTAAACAGTCACAAATCAGTTACAACGAGATTAACACTGATCCTATCTTACAAGGCTGACTTTTAGTGATTTATTACACTTGTTTGATCTAAATAGATAGATTATACACGTGCCAATTATTTTTTGATATACTGTTGTGATTTTAGAAATATATCTCACATACAGTTTTTAATATATCGTCATTCAAACTCTCCTTTGTTTATTTATCTCCAATTGTGTAGAATGAAATAATTACTGCACATTGTGCACTGTCTTGTATCACGAAACGTATTATTTTAATTACACGTAAGTTACGTCAATAAAAAATATTACTTTTAAATGATGTACTTTTTAAATAATTTTTGTATACTGCAAAAATATTACAGTAAGCATTATTCAATATAATACGGTACGACTGAAGCCTTTTACATTCGAGTTTCATGGATTACAACGATATGGAATTTATAACGAACGTTATTTTCGTAAAACATAGATTTATTGAAATTGATGTATTGATACTGCATTTCTGTAGAAATAAAACAATGGTAAATAAAAGGAACGGACGAGATTTGTTACAGCAGGAATGCGATAAAATAAAAATTTACGAGAGCGTGAACACTTTTATACGTATTTCATGAATTAGGTGTAGCATTTATTACAAACATTAAAAAGCTGTGATGAATAAAACGAAAAATATGCAGGAATATCAATTAATAAAATACAAATATTAAAAAATTCTTTCGTAAAAAGATACAGAATGAAAATACATGTGAGAGCTCGCTGATCTCAATGGAATAATATAACCGTTATTATTAAAAAAATAAACAAATTCGCGGTGATAAAATTATTTTTTTATAACAATGACGTTTAGAATGTGAATTCGAACAAGAAAAAAAAATAAAATTTAAAAAAAAGCGAACTGCCGAAACCCGGGATCGAACCGGGGACATTTAGATCTTCAGTCTAACGCTCTCCCAGCTGAGCTATTTCGGCGACTGAAGATTTCTGCTTTATACCTTTTGTACACGTCCTTTGTTGAAATTTCGCATAAAAATGAAATGTACATTAAAACTTGGATATGTTAATGAAACAATGAAAGAGAAATAAATAAATAAGCATACCGATGTTCGGGGTTTTCATCGTTATTATTAAAAATATAGGTCATAAACAATAAAAAAAACGTCCGTTTTTATGTCAACGACGTTTGGAATTCTGATTCGAATGAGAAAAAAATTAAAATTGAAAAAAAAACGAACTGCCGAAACCCGGGATTGAACCGGGGACATTTAGATCTTCAGTCTAACGCTCTCCCAACTGAGCTATTTCGGCCGATGAGGAGTGCCGCCTTATATGTCGCTCCTCTGTAGGAATTCAGCCATAAAAATGAGCTCACCGATACCTACGTTTTTTGCCATTGTTGTTAAGAATACAAGTAAATGCACAGTGGAAAATTTACAATTGATAACAGTGATGCATGGAATCATGATTTGAACATGAAAAAAAAACGAACTGCCAAAACCCGGGATCGAACCGGGGACGTTTAGATCTTCAGGCTAGTGCTCTCCCAGATGAGCTATTTCGTTGTACTTACGTTGTACTTTAAGTAGTACTACCTTACATATCGGTCTTCTACTGGGATTCGCTTGTATAAAATGAAATGGGAAAACAAGTGAAATGCAATAGAAACAATAAAACAGAAAAGGAGAAAAATATAAGCTCACGGAAACCAAGGTTTTTGAATCGTTATTATTTAAAATATGAGTATGCGAATGATAATAAAGTTCAATTTTCATGTCAGTGATGCTTAGAATTGTAATTTGAACAAGAAAAAATATAAAGTCGGAAGAAAAAACGAACTGCCGAAACCCGGGATTGAACCGGGGACATTTAGATCTTCAGTCTAACGCTCTCCCAGCTGAGCTATTTCGGCCGATGAAGATTTCTGCTTTATACCTTTTGTACACTTCCTTTGTTGAAATTTCGCATAAAAATGAAATGTACATTAAAACTTGGATATGTTAATGAAACAATGAAAGAGAAATGAATAAATAAGCATACCGATGTTCGGGGTTTTCATCGTTATTATTAAAAATATAGGTCATAAACAATAAAAAAACATCCGTTTTTTATGTCAACGACATTTGGAATTCTGATTCGAATGAGAAAAAAATTAAAATTGAAAAAAAAACGAACTGCCGAAACCCGGGATTGAACCGGGGACATTTAGATCTTCAGTCTAACGCTCTCCCAGCTGAGCTATTTCGGCCGATGAGGAGTGCCGCCTTATATGTCGGTCTTCTACTGGGATTCGCTTGTATAAAACGAAATGGGAAAACAAGTGAAATGCAATAGAAACAATAAAACAGAAAAGGAGAAAAATATAAGCTCGTTCATTTTAAAACTACACGAGTTCAGAACATTACACAACATAAATTTCGAACTTCCTAATGAAGTCTTTCATTTTTCCCTTTTTTGGATTTAGATATATATGCCAGATTTGTAGCAGATCTTTTGCATGCAATGAAATAAAAAAAAGGAAGAAAAATCAATAATCTGGTTTTCTCCGAACTACCCTCTACACATGGTGGATTTAAGCTTGGTACAAAACGTTCTTTCTTAGTCAATCGAATGTTTCGTCGACAGTTCAATTTAGTCTAGATATGTATATATATATATATATATTTTTTTTTAACTCCCTAATCTAGCTATACCTTTTTAGGAGAATAAGATATGAGATATTAATAAATTAGTTAGTTCATTTATAGTGAACTTTGCAGAGTGTCTATTTCTGAAAACCCAAAACTTAGAAGTTAACATCTTTATTTGCAATTTTTTGTACACCTAAGGTTTTCAAAAAATCGACATTTTCAGGTTATCAAAATTCTACTGCCAATAAATCACTAATTTTAGTAAACCGCTGATCGGTAAAAAAATTATGAGAGTAATAAACAAACGTAAGCTCTTAATCTTAGCTTCTTCAAAGTACACGTTCCTTCATTTTATCGCGATGAATGACTACATATTATGAAGGAACGATTTCCCGGTATGGGATGTACGTATGTACATAAACTGATTACTTGAAAATACGATAGGAAAACATTTGGCGAATGATATCATACTATTATCTTTATTTTCGATTAATTCACCGGGGATCTCCTCCGAACATAGGAACTATCAATTGTATCAATATAATATTGATATATTATAATACTATTCGAAACAAACAATTTTTACTCTGAGGTCACTTAGAAATTTCTTCCTTCGTCTAGTAACTCCAATAAGTTGAAATAATTGACATTTTTAAATTCTTTTAATTCTTCTGCTGCCACGAGACATAAACGATTAATAAAAATACTAAAATACAAGAATTTCCCATGGTGTAGGGAAGAGTAGCCGAATTTGGATCAGCGCCTAGGTATTTTGAGGAAGAAAAATATTTCAACAATTAGTCACAGTATTAATTGATTAGAAATTATGTTTTGAATTTGGTTTATCCATATGTATATCCTTAACAAGAAAAATACTCACAGTACTTCTAGAGGTGCTAATTAATTATGATTTATAAATTAGGTCCAGCCTAGGCGCTGGTCCAAATTCGACTACTCTTCCGTATGTTTTAAATAGAACCTATTAAAATGGTCCAGAACTCAAAATGAATGTTTACCTTGGTTGTGAGCGGGTGCAGGAGTGGCGGCCAAGGGTGGTATGCCCTGTGATTGTTGGTTAGGAACCTGATTGGATTGTGCAGGTGCTAAGGGCCATAGTGTTGCTGCCGCGGCAGGGCCGGACGTTTGTTGGGCCCGGGTACCCGTGTCGGCCACGGCACGATCCCCACTTTGGGCCACGGGAGGGACCAACATCGAACCTCCCCCTCCCGAGGCTGAAATCAAACAAAACAACATTTTATTTCAGAATCAAACACGCTAAGTTTTACTTATTCCTATTATTAGAAATTTCTGTTCTGTGGAATCAACCCTTAGCAAATATTTCGAATTTTCCAAAAATGTCTTGTTAGAAATGGGTGTTAAGAGAATGCACTCTGGTACTTTTAAAATAAAACTGTTCTTCGTTAATCGGCGCGGGAGGAAGCACTTTACTATACGAAATCTTAGCTTCGACTAATCCCGAAAAGGAAAACCTCTGGAACCCCGAAAAGATACCAGAGTCTCCTCGTATCTCCAGACTGCAGAGCTTAGGCCCCACAGTCCAGCTCTTGAAACAAAGTATCAAATGGGATACTTCGAAATCTCTGTTTAGAATCTGATTCTGAGATCGTATCATCGATACTTCGTAATCTCTGTTTATTAATAGGATTCGGAGATTGTTGATTAATTTTTGACAACGAACAATAAGTGAAATCTCCCCCTCAACAAACATTTAAAATTTTTGTCATGACATTACCCATTAACAATTATTCGAAATTTCCTCCACGTGAATGTACATCTTAATCTAGAATTTTCTTTTCGTGAAACCACCACTCAACCCTTTGAACTCCATTGTTATTTTAACTTTAGAACCCACACATTTCATTGGATTTAATATTTTCCTGTTCAATTCACATGAAATTGAGTGCATTTACCCATACCACATTACATTCTCTTTATTTGTTAAATATCCTAATTTTCGTTTTTTACATAACAAAAGTATAACGTGTGACAAATCACATCACGCAAACTCCTCCCCCCTCTCTCTCTCTCTCTCTCTACACCACGTTATGTCAACAGGATATGAAGAAAACTGACCATCACGTTCGCCGGATTTGACAGACCCTGACTTCTTCCTATGAGATTATTTCAAGGAAATGGAAATACGTTACAAAACCCCGAGTAAAAGCTTAAGATAAATATTCAAGGAATCGTGTTATTGCAGCCAAGAACGTTGACAATGATCATGGAACATGCTACATATAAGAGTCCGCTTATACATGAAAGGTGGAAAGTAGAAGCCATAAATGTGGTTTTCCATGATTAACATATTATTGACCGGAAACGCTAATTGCTGTCTTTCATTCTTCGAACGTTGTTGGCCAGAAACACCGATTGTCGTCTCTAGTTTGTCAAATGTTATTAACGGAAGATGACAATTGGTATTTTTTGTTTCTCAGGTGTTGATGAGCTGGGAGGTCAAATGGCATCTTCTATACTTCACTTTTTACGATTCTGGCAAAGAGCGATAAGGATATCCGTTTCATTGCATCCGGTCAATAATATGTTAATGTCACGTAATCTCCATACTTCGTACTTTGCTCTGCAAAATGCACGAATCAGAATTTTTTGTCAAATCAAAAAGTGACAAGTTCAACACGCACCAGGACTTCGACACTACCAGCATTTATCTCGACTGAGAATTTGATGCATTTATAGTGTGTCATGTGCAACACCTTATGGTTCGTTCGATCACATCGATCGAATAATCGATTCCCTCATCGTGCGGACTGCGGACACACCATGCAGGCCGCAGTAACAATAGGCGAGTAAAAACTGTGAAGACATTAGTAGAATTTATGAATATTGTTACCACATTTTCAACTTATTAAAAATATGGAGATATATTTTCATGTAGTTTCTGACGATCGACATAGACAATTTTTATTTCGCAAGACGGTAATAACACATTAATAAATGCTACGTATCTTCTTATAAAGCATGAACAAAAATATTGCCACGGAAGAATTCAAAATCGTCCGACTATACACGCTGCAATATTCTAAATTAATCGAAATAACAACGTATACAGAAGTAGTTTGGTATTCTTTAGGTGAAACACAAGATCGTCATCGTCACGTACAGTGACTCCCATTAATATTCGGACGCTCTTAAAAAAACGATAACTTTTTTGATATTGCACCATACGATTTGAACTTTTTTGAGAAGTTGAGAGCAATTAATTTACTACATGTTGTGAAAATAAATTGTTTCAAAAGTTGCTATTGGTCGGAATTGTAGAAAAAATACTAAAGGTTCCATTTTACAACTTTTTTATGTGGGTCTATATTGAAAATTTAAAAAATATGTTTTGTAGATCTGTGTCAATTATATGCATTGTAAAGGTTTCATCGAAATCGGTTGATGTGAGAAAAAAACGACAAGCATTGAAAGATGTACGAATCCTTAGATTTATTACAGTTAGAGGCTGAAAATCGTGAAAAATTGCATTTTTTACCATCTTTAAACGTTTGTAGCTCATTGCAACGTTGACCGATTTTAATGAAATTTTCAGAATATGTTTAATTGATACAGATCTACGAAACGTGTTTTCTACATTTTCAATAGGAGAACACATAAAAAAAGTTGTAAAATATTATATACCTTTAGTATTACATTTAGTAGTACATAACTTTTAGTATTTTCTCTGTAATTTCGACCAATTGTAATTTTTTCAAAAATTATTTTCACGTTACGTAACAAAACCGATTGTTCTAACTTCTCAAAAAAATCCAAGCTGTATGGTCGAATATTAAAAAAGTTATCGTCTTTTTAAGATTGTCCGAATATTAGTGGGAGTCCCTGTATGTGTGTGGTATAAACGAACGTGTTAAACCAGTTCGTAACTTATGGACCACCATGTACATCCGGAGAACAGTAACGAAAAGTTGCAGAAGGGTGGTGAACTGATCACGACGCATCCGCATGCAAAGAAGCTAGCGATGGGTTGGAGTAGCTTGCAAGTACGTTTTTTTGGCTGATTGGATTCGAACCCTCTAGAAGTATTTCCGAAATTAAAAATAGTACAGTATTTTATCGATAAATGTCCCAAATGTCTTACACATAATTGTCCCTGAACTGTCCCCACTGCTGCGGGGTATACCCCGTGAGGGGCCTTAAAACTCGAGAGGCCTCGGCCGCCGAGAAGTGTAACATGATACGGGTCGGGTATATCGGTGTGAGACCAGGAGACCACTACTAATCCAATTACGAAACTTCTTTATTTTTTATTATTTTTTTATGGAACTTTCACCAACATATTCTTGATATTTTTCTAATGAAATTGATACCAAAAATGATATAATTCCGATAGATATGTTTATTTTACATTTCCGTTTTAATTCGTTCGCAACGGGCTAATGAAATCCTTTTATTAACAGGCAACCGGATAGCTACAAAATTATTCAATCGACCTTCTGATTTGTTTCCGTTAATATTTCCACGGTACTCTTCATTAATTTTAATTTTGTTTTCGACAACAGACTACTTCAACCAAAAATAATGGAGAGAACATTTCGAGTACAGATTGAATAATTATACTATGTAACTATCCGGTTGCCTCTTAATAAAAGGATTTCATTAACCCGTTGCGAAACTTCCATCGCACGTAAATATCATTGGAATTATATCATTTTTGGTATCAATTTCATTAGAAAAATATCAAGAATATGTTGGTGAAAGTTCCATAAAAAAATAATAAAAAATAAAGAAGTTTCGTTAATGGATTAGTAGTGGTCTCCTGGTCTCAAACCGATATACCTGACCCGACCCGTATTATGTTACACTTCTCGGCGACCGAGGCCTCTCGGGCTTCGCTATTCGTTTTTACGTTCTGCAAAACTCAAAGAATAGTATCCCTCACACATAATTGTCCCTGGCCGGACCCGTGGTTGGGACAATTATCGATAAAATACTGTACTTCGATAGTGTTGGATCAAATCTTTACTGATTTTTACGATAAATCATGTTCTACGTGGCTCCTTTTTGACTGAACAGTTTATATGCGAAATATGTATACAGATAATGAAGAAGTTCGGATAATCGAGGTTCCACTGAATCGTGAATTAGATACGTAAATATGCTCCGAATTATGCCGGGTTTGGACTCATTTTAATCAGAAAAATGTGACAAATATGTTAGAAAACAGTACTGATTTCAAGGTTCGAAATCAACTTGTACAGAATGATCGCATGTGCTCTTTGAAACTGCTTTTGAACGAAAATCGAAACTGGTGAAATGAATCTTGGTTATAGAAATTGATTCGGATTCGAGAATATCGTATATTGAACTTGATCCCATCCCTGAAAGGAGCCGAAGAGAGAGAGAGAGAGAGAGAGAGAGAGAGAGAGAGAGAGCGACGGTGGAGCGGAGCTAGCTAAAGCGTTCCATTTGGTAACGGGGTGCGAGTCACCGAAGGGATGGTCATGGAGGGTTCGGAAGGAGTGAAAGCGGAGGAGGGGTAGCAACAGGTCGGCAAACATAATGTAGCCACTTAGGTGCAACATACACACGCGTGTATTCATTCTGGCGAGGTCTGCCGCGAGGACGGACAATCGCATTTCCCATAATTGACAACCTTGATGCAAAAAAAAAACCGGGTGAGTACAAATTTTGAAAATTGTGTAATTCTTGCATCAAACGGATTTTATGCATGTATGATCAAAATGAATAGGAGGAATAAAAAACTGTAGGGTCGTTAGAAGAACATAACAATATCGTTGTATCATTTTCAGCTTATTGAAAATACTTAATTACTATTTTAAGCAGAATTTGGCGCTTCATCCAAATTCGAGAAAAAATATTGGGCATTCTATTTAAAAAAACTGAAGGTGACTTCTAATCTCGATTATAAAGTAAAGTAACAAAATATAGATGTTCCTGGCTGGGAACCGTGCAACATTTGTTTGAAAAATTTTTTCACACAACAAATAAGTTATTCGAAGTCGTCATGTTACTGTCGGCAGTTCTTACGTGAAAAATGAATTTTTGCACCGATTCCTCTAGCGTACCTTCGTTTGAGACAGAGTTGGGCAAAATTTTCATCTAAATAAAAATTTCGAATAACGAATAAAAAATAAAAAAATTTTTATTTATTATTCGATGGTTTGCGGTTATTAGAGTTGGCAGTAGTTGTGGAAAAGATTTATTCGAAGCCTCCAAACAAAAGATACAGATAAAAGATGAAAAAATTATTCGAAGTTCGAATAAAGCCACTTCGTATAAAAAAAATCATCTTTATTCGTCGGATAAATTCTCGTCGAATATAATTATTTATTCGATGCTCGTCGAATAAAGATACTTTTTATATTCGAACCATCGAATAATGAATAAAAATTATTTTATTTTTATTCGTTATCCGAAATTTTTATTCAGATGAAAATTTTGCTCAACTCTGGTTTGAGATCTGTAAGAAGCTTCGCTTAAGGATGTTCTGGAGGTATATAAAAACGCAACAAAATGTTTAAAAATTTGACAAGATGTAATTCTTACTAAATTAATGCAATTACCAAAGTTTGGGTTCGATTCACTGCACCGTTTAAGAATTATAGCAACTTAAAGTTTGCACATTTTAACACGTCTTCTTATGAAGAATTCATAAAATTCCACTTCAAACCCTATTTAAACCTTGAAAAAACGCAACTAGAAACTCCAGTTTTTTTTATATATACATATAGTAAAAATTATGTAATTAATTATGTTCAAAATTTATTAGAATTCACTAAACAGTTACAGAGCAAAAAATTATAAACTGTTACAAAACGTCAAGTATATCGTGTTGCCATCTCAATAATAACCATGAATATTGCTTTCTGAAGTATTTTTAATTTATTTAAATATTTATTTTTAACTTTTTATTGCGTAATTATATATATATTGAATATCACAAATTTATTATCTTGAAGTTCAAATCAGAGGGTACAATTATTCGCAAAACTCACTTACAATTTTTTATAATATGAAGACAATTTGATTAAAAAATAAATATAACATGAAATTCACTGATTAAACGAAAGCTTTTCAAATTAATCTATTTTTTTAATGCAAAATATACTCATGAATGGCTTTCATTGCGCATATATAATTTCTTGTACTTTAGTCTCCCATCGTACTTCCAGAACATCCTTAAAATGCGAGAGCGTTCGAAGATAAGTTACTTTGATTTCGTGCAGTTCTTGCGGCTGTTGGGTTGCCAGTCAACGTGTTATAACGCATTCACGTGTGCAGGTGAAATGACGAGAGCGAATGTCGCGTGTCCTGAAACGCTGCGTGCGCGAATCAATTGTGAAAAGTCGACCGCTTCTGCGAGGAGAAACGCGGGCGCGCGCGCGCACCGCGCAAGCCCGTAGGAGCTGAACGCGTCTTTGAAACCCTCGTTAACCAGTTCGGTAATAACCATCGATAATCTGTCAATCGGCAGATACCCGTTCGTTCGAGTCCACGTAGCAATTTCAACCGGTCGAGGGATGGCTCTATTGATCGGTAAATTAGAATAATTTAAATAACTAGCGCTGCAGCTGGGAAGCGCGGTTCTCTTTCGATGTGTTAATTACCGGTACAGGAAGCATAATTCTCCCACAATTAATGGCATGTTTAATCCTCTAGAGCCCGGATTATGCTGTCGCTACTCTTTTTAGATATAATTTTTACTCCGGATAATTGAACGCTTTATGAACTTACACGCCCTTTCATGTATGTAATTTTTACCATCGTTTGCATCTACGAGTGATCATACATGAAAAAATATAACCCGCATGTATTATTCGGAGTGACCATTCGCCAGTAATCTTGAAATGGTAAAAATCTTTTATTTCTTACTGTGTGTTGTAAAATGCACTTCTTTAAACTATAGAGTTTTAAATGAACCTGAATGTTTCAATCGGGGACTCATTCCGGTATACGAAATACCGGTATTTTTCGGTTGTACCTTTATACGTTTATAGAAACCGAAATATCGAAATACCGATATGACGTCATACCGGTATATAAAATTACCCGTTTATTTACCTATATTTACCGATAACATTTTCGGTTTTCCCAATGTATAGGCAGGGACTCATACCGGTATTATACCGGTATTTTTCGGTTGTACCTTTATAACTTTATACATAGAAACCGAAATACCGAAATACCGAAATACAATTGGAACGTCGCATTCATCTTCACTTGCGATCATATACATACATATTATCTTAGTTTCGGTATCAGAAAATGTTAGTATCACGTAAGTACATATTTCGGTTTTAAATCTTCATTTAAAAAGATTCTAAATCGTCTTTTTGTAATAAAATAAGGAAATCGAAAAAATTGCCGGTAAATATAAATAAATATACCGGTCTTTCGTATAGCGGTATGACGTCATGCCGGTATTTCGATTTCTATAAAGGTTATGAAGGTACAACCGAAAACTACCCGTATAGCACCCATATGAGTAACGGTTACCGGTATAACTCTGTTGGCCCAATACCGGTATCTAGATTATACCGGTATTAAGTCATAAGCGTAATACTGATATGAAAATTTTACCGGTATTAAGTCCCTGATTTCAATTAGGACCTTTGCCCTGGCTGTGGGAGAAATTGTGGATAAACTTCCGAAAGCGACAATCCACCGATTTTGCTGAAATTTTTGCCAAAGCTTATCCTTGATTAGGGAAGAAAGTCCCTAAAAGGATTTTTGACGACAAAGCCTCGCCCCCCCCCCCCCAGCCCCTTCAAAGTTTTGACAATTCTTACTAAATATTTTCGAAAATATTGATTTTAGAGAAAAAAGTTTCAAACATTAAATGGAGCTCATAAAAACCTCTACAATAAAGGTTATATACATTTTTTACGTAAACATATTATTTTAAATTATTTAAATTTTAAACCAAAATTTCAGCCCACCCGGAGCATAGAGCCCCTCGGAAGTACCTCCCAAACTGTTGTTTACGTTAAATAAATATATGTAACCTTTAGATTAAAAACTTTTCTCATATTTAATAAAACAGAAATTTAAAAAAATGTTTGACGGAGTTTAGTTGACCCCGCCGAGTTATTTTGGGTCATAACAGCCAAAATAATAGGTTTACGTAAAAAATGTAATATAACCTTTTTTGTAGAGCATTTTATGACCTTCATTTTTTGTTTGAAACTTTTTTCTCTAAAATCAATATTTTCGAAAATATTTAGTAAGAACTGTCAAAACTTTGAAGGGGTCTGGGAGGCAAACGAGACTTTGTCGCCAAAAATCCTTTTAAGGAGATTCTTCTCTAATCAAGGATAAGCTTTGGCAAAAATTTCGGCAAAATCGGAGGGTTGTCGCTTTCGGAAGTACACCCGAAATTGTTCACTTTGAGTCGCTGAATATTATGTGACGTAATTGAACAAAGAACAATATCAACCAAGAAACTTCATAAAAGTATAATAATTATATTTTTAATTTCTGATTTCCAGCTCCATTGTGTCCTACCTGACAACGACGATAGCAGATGACTGAAAAACGGTTAGCAGTTTCCATTAGACTCGGCAGGATGGAAGCGAGACAGATCCTGCGTTCGAGAATGATTCGAGAATCGTTCGAGGAAGGAGAAGGTAAGGAAAGTCGGAGACGTCAAATTTTTACGAGCACCTGTCCACCATTTCCCAGCCGCAAAGGGGCCAGTTTCGCGTCGTCAGGTAGTCACAATTCTTACCGGCCCTTCTCGTATCCTACCGACCTGGAAACCTGTTCTACTATCCCTCCCCCAACTCTTCCTTCATCTACCTCTCTGCCTTCCAGCAGCAGAAGCGAGGGAAATTAAGAATAAGGTTCCTTTGTCGGAACCCTTGAACTGTTGATCTCCAAAAACTAACTGAAAGAACGCCAAGGGTGTGGAAATCGCTCTTCCAGGGACACCGGGTATAAGTTATAGTACACATCTAGGGCTACAAAATCCGCAAAGCGTTCTTCAGTGCGGGACTTTAAAAAAAATTATGTTTAACCCGTTAGCTACCGTTGTCACGGATATGTGACGTCCACACTCTCCGTGGCTCAGGAAGAGCTCATGATGTAGCTTATACTACTGTAAAGTTGGCTGCACACCTCTCGTTCAAAGCTCGAAAACAAAACGACAAGAAAAATGGTACATCAATTTTTGAAGGTGTTGTTGTAAAGAGGAAGCTTGAATCTACAAATCCATGGTGGTTTCGGTGATGAAAAAATTTTTTTTAAGTTTTCACTGACGTTTGAATCTGGCCGCTGTATCATGAAAAAATCATAGAGATTTTTAGCTTGAAAGTCGTCCAAAATTGTCGTATGATTATTTTTCATGAAAGTTTTAATGTAGGAAAATTTTCGCGGATCGGCTATTTTAGTGTTGAAATAGTTCTTTGTATTTATATATGAAATTTGAAACGGGGGAGTCAAATTGCGACCGAATAAATTTATCCGCGCTCATGCTTGACCCAATGCGAGGAGGCAAGGCTGCGTGAAAACACGTGAAAGCATTCCGAACTTCCTGCGCTGCTCCATTTCCCTGAATTTGCCGGCGCTGGCTCGCTTACGCAACCCTGTGCAACCCCATTCTGAATCCCGAAGCACGCGCCGCGACCCGCGTGTGCTTCCACTCTCCACAGGACAGACAGCTAGACAGAGACGGACGCATGGATATCGATTTTTGGTGTTCCCGGACGTGGTTCGGTTTACCTTTGTTAGATTTCGGAGTAAATGCCAGTAGCTTCTCAAACGCATTCACTTTCGCAAGGGAAACAACGATGCTACGGTGGCTGCTCGAATTAGGAAGGCTGTGCTCACCGAAAAATTGTATTTTCTATGTTCGCGTGAAGATAAAAGCGTAGCATCGAGAATAATCTTCATTAAAAATACATGAAATAATTTCAATTTTTTAATTACAAAGAGTTATTTATTTTTTATAATAGAATGCATCTTCATTAAAAGTACATGAAACAATTTCAATTTTTTAATTACAAAGAATTATTTATTCTTTATACATGAATTTTAATTATAAAGAAAATAATCATAGGGTTGGTATTTGGTAACTCCACCTTTTGCAACCATAACTGCTTTCATTCTTTGCGGCATACTTTCGATACATTTTATTGTTTATTACTCTTTGTCATTAATAACTAGACGGGAGCTTATATAAAGTCTGACTTCCATCAATTATTTATAGAAACAAGATTGAAAAGAAGCTGATTTTGTCAACAAAAATACACTTTATCGCAATAAGGGTAAAATGCATATGCCATTCATTATTGTAAGCGTTTTCTAGTGTTTTACAAATATGTAGATTTCCACGAACGCATGAAAATTCGCGGTCTATTGACGTGTAGCTATTATTAAATATTTGTTGTTGCATTAAAATAAGGATGATAGCTTTAGCATCATAAAATGGTGTATTACTGAATGTGGTTCGGTTTACCTTTGTTAGATTTCGGAACGAATGCCAGTTGCTTCTCAAACACATTGCTTTCACGAGGGAGTATGGTTCACGAGCGTTTCACGTATTTGATTGGTGCGCGTAAAATTGTGTGCTCTGTTCTTAATCAAATTTTACGCTGCGCAAACTTATGACTATATACGGTCATCATCAACGTTCGTCCTATCAGGACTTCAGCTTAAAAATTATGGATTCAGCTATTTTTCGTCTCTCGTAGGTTTTCACATCTTTTTTAAAAGGGCTTTGAAAAGTGCATTTCCCGACGGGTTTTTTGGATCTTTCGAAATTAAGGTCGCTAATATTTCGATGAATTTGTTATACAATTTAAACTGCGTGTTCTTCAAAATAAAAGAGCCCCGGAATCAATTTTCAGGCAACATTTCGAAGTGTATTTTTAAACTACTTTTGCTACTTTTTGTTTTTTTTTATGAGAATATTTATAAGTATGCCCAATTTGTAGCCCTTCAAACCTTCAAATACCTATACTTTCGAAAAGTGTAGGTATAATAAATTTTTTACGACGGGCCAAGGCGTCTATAAAATTTATTTATAGCTCTGATGCTCCAAATCTACGTGGAACCAATAAGTATTTGCATCCTTTCAAGACGTATGCGCACCAGAAATTTTTATAACGGATGCGAAGGAGCCAATACTCCAATGATAGCAATAACAATAATAGTAATTTTAAAATACATATAACTGCATACATGTACCATGTATTATACAATGGATGTTATCGTTTGCAGAACAAAAATCAGCAAGCATTATGTTTCAACATAAATAATATACTCTTAAAGTCGTTGTATAAAATCTTCTCTTAATAATGTTAATAAGTGAGGGATGATATTAGGTGTACAAATTAACTCGTAGGCATTTACGGATTTATTGATCATTTACAAACAACCAAACACATTATACCCTCCAAAATAATTTCCCTCGCTTTCTATCAATACACTTCATTTTACAAATAATCAATATGGCGATTGAAAGATTCGAGTTCAAAATGAAAAATTGAATTTCCAAACCTTCCGAAATCCTCATTAAATTTTGTGTTTCACTAATTCATGTTTCTCATAAATGCATAAAATCCGCAGTCTGGTTACATCGGATTTCATTTAATTTCTACAAATCTTTACTTCTCGATTTACCAGATAAACCACATTGATTTCATCGAATTTTCGTGATCGGGTCAACGACCTGTTAAATAACAGCGCGCCCAAAATCGCTCGGCCACCGCACCGCGCCGCGCCGCGCCGCGCCGCACCGCTCGCAGAAAGTATGACACGGCGTTCGTCGGACACGTGTAGCGTCGTTAACGAACGTGTTAATTAAAACCACGCCAATCAGCCTGGTACAGCCAGGATCAAGAAGTAATCGAGAACGAGCAACAATTAGGGATACGTTAAAAAAGTGGTGGGTGGAAAAAGTATTCTGTAAGAAGGAGAAAGAAGAAGATTGGGCGTCCGAGTATAAAGTACCTATGTACCCGAAACGATTAATTACCGGCGCCGCGTTGCGGTTATGGCGATACAGTTTCGGGGATAATCGACGGGTCGGCGACTCGCGTGTTTGCGCGTTTCCAGGGAATCACGAAACCGGCGCAACGCGGCCGTGTGTGCGAAAAGTAGAAAGAGAGGAGAGAGTTTCGGGCTGCAAATCACATCGGGCTGCAAGCGGGCCGAATCTTTCTCTCCTCCTCCTCCTGCCCCCTCCCGCCCCCGGCTGCTTGGCCGTTCAAGCCGTACCCTCGTGTACTTGAATTTACTACACCATTCACGTTCGCGTCTACATAAATCGTCACGTCGAACCTGCACGTGTGCACGAGCGCCTCGCCTCGCCTCGCCTCGCCTCGCCTCGTCTTGCCTCGTCTTGCCTCGCCAAGCCTCGCCCAATATGTATGTATACATATGCACGCTCGTACCAGCAAAGCCGTTTTCCGAGTTTCGCGAGG